>OX451739.1:1499640427-1502040427 GCA_948472305.1 Vicia faba | reverse complement strand
GCCATCTCAAGGTTATCTTCAGGCATATCTGTTTCCAACGTCCTCTCAAAGCATATATCTTCAGATACCCAACAAACTAGGGAAAGAAATGTTACGGACGGAGAAGTACTCTTCATACCTTCGAGCTGCTCAAGCAAATTTTTTGCCCAACACCAACAAATGTTGCATTTGAAATGAATAGCGGGTAATCATGCTAGCAACATCCTCTTGTTGGGAAAATTTGTTTCAAGAATATTTTTGGTCTTAACCAGTCACACAATAAAAACATCTTGCATACATCAGATCATGCATCTCACCTTGTGCATCTTGACATTGTCCATATGTCTGAATTCGAACCTTGTTTGGTACCTTTAAATCCAGTTTCCGTCTGGTGGTTAAAATATTTTCAGCAATTTTCGTTAGGTGGTTAAAATATTTTTACCAGTTTTCGTCTGGTTGTTAAATTCCTTTCACCAATGTTCATCTGGTTATTAAAATATTTTCACCAGTTTTCGTCCGGTGGTTAAAATATTTTCACCAGTTTTCGTATTGTTGTTAAAAAAATTTCACCAGTTTTCTTATTGTTATTAAAATTCTTTCACCAGTTTTCGTATTGTTGTTAAAAAAATTTCACCAGTTTTCTTATTGTTATTAAAATTCTTTCACCAGTTTTCGTCTGGTTGATTGAATTCCTTTCACCAGTTTTCGTCTGGTTATTAAAATTCTTTCACCAGTTTTTGTCTGGTGGTTAAAATAATTTCACGAGTTTTCGTCTGGTTGTTAAAATTCTTTCACCAATTTTCGTTTGGTGGTTAAAATCTTTTCACCAGTTTTCGTATGGTTGTTAAAATTCTTTCACCAGTTTTCATCTGGTGGTTAAAATATTTTCACCAGTTTTTGTCTAGTTCTTAAAACCTCTTCACCAGTTTTTGTCTGGTGACTCTTTTCTAAAGTCAATTTTCGTCTGGCAGTTCACCCTTCAAAGTCCTAATTTTCATTTGGCACTCATTTAATAATTTGCATATGCATTCATAAATCCTCGCATAAATCATTGTCATGTGTTCATCATGTCTCTTCACTCAGTATGTTCATGCATAAGTATAATCAGGCTCAGTAAGCCTGAGATAAAGTCAAGTGTAATCCTCGACAGGATCAGACTTTGAAGATTATTTCTCAAGTGGTGAACTTAGTTATTCTCACAGGTGTAAGTTGAATGCTTATTTGGAAATCAATCGACAGTGACATTGATTCTCAAGTTGAGTTTCTTCTCCATAGAAGTGATTGATTATACCCCCAATAAACTTTTGGGTCAACGAAATTTTCCACTCGAATTACCCCAGTGATTGTTCTCCATAGAGTTTCTTGTGAAGTTTTCCCTAGTAGAAGCTTCATTTGCTCCTCAAGTGAGCCTTTTCCAACAGGATTACCATGACGGTATCCTCATGGTTGTTATGCACAATAAGATCTTTTCATATTCTTTCAGATAACAATTTCCCCAGTAAGTTTTAGTGGCCGAAATCATCTACAGACTTGATTCTTTGAGATATTCTCAGTTAATCCCCAGCGAATCTCTGATGTGTTTATTCCCTAGTAAGTTTCTCACTTAATCTCCCCAGTGAATTTCTCACTTCATTCCATAGAAATCTATCTCCCCCGACACGGAGTTCAGAAGATTTTTTCGGTCAAAGTGCACGACGATAGAGTGAAGATTTATCCACTTTGGAGATCTCTATTCTCAATCACGGGTTTTGAGCTTGTTAGTTATATCTCCATTAAAACTTTCTACATGTTCGTTAAGGTATATTGTTAGCAGATGCTGGCAGGACGAAGACTTACATGTTGTGTTATAGACTACTGTTAGTTGATTCTTCCAGTTTGATTATCTGTTAACTTTGTCTGTTGTTGGTTCGCTATTTGCAAGATATGCTGATAGAGCGAGAATGCGTCAACATCGAAGATTATTTCAGTTGCATTTCTATTGTCAGCTTATTGCAGACACATCGTTGAATTATCAACCTTGAAGTTCTTTAACATGTTTTATTTACATGTTATGTTACATGATACTTTTAGTTAATCCTTCCAATACGACATTCTCTTAACTTTGTTCGTATGTTGGTTCGCTATCTGCAAGATGTTCAGATAGAGCGAGAATGCGTCAACATCGAAATTCACTTTCGTTGTATCTCTATTGTTAGCCTCTTGCAGACAAGGCATCAAATTGTCAACTTTGAAGTACTTATACATATGATTATATATGTTGTCACTAAGCAGAGTGAAGATTTGTCGACCATGGAAACATCCATGTCAGTCGGAGTACTGAACATGATATGATTTATCCCCATTGAAGACTCGTTGTAATCTTCTGTTAGCGTTTGTTAATGAGGCGAAGATTTGTCAACTTTGAAAATTCATTTCAGTCAGTACATTGAACATGATCTTTCATCCTTAGAAGAGTCTGCTTTCAGTCAACTTTTCTGAACCTGTTCCTTTGCATACATTCATGTTGCATAAGTAGGAAATCCATGTTTTATTTAGTTCATTGCATTCTCATATCATCGCATTCGCATTCACATTTCATTCACCTCATACCCGTTACATCTCAGGGCAAAATTTCGGGTCTTTGGTATTTTAAACTATATTTCACCCTGACGATTCGAAGACTGTTTCTTTGAATCATCTGGTTAAAGATGTTTAAATAGGGGCAACTATCACACCCCAAATTTTACCCTGAGATTTTCTCATTCGCATTCGTATGTCAAAATTAATTTTCATTCGTATCTTTGCATCTTTCGCGCATTTGAATCGTTTTTTATCATATTTTCCTCTTAAATTTTTTTCTTTCTATTTTATAATTAAAAAATATAAAAAAATTGTATATGATTTTCCTTTTTATACTTCATTTTTGTTTATATTTAGAATTTAGTTTTTTAGTTTTTATTTTTATTTAGAGAAATACATTAAATATTTTAGTATGAGCCAAATAATAATTAGAATAATTTAACTTTTTTATTATTCATTATTTTTATTTATAGTTATTTATAGTTTAGTTTTTAATATGCAAATATCTTCTAAAAATATCTACAAGAGGAGTTTATTGGTCATTCTTGAAGACTTGAAATATCTACAAGAGGGTTTATTGGTCATTCTTGAAGACTTAAAAGGGATAAAGGGATAAAGTTTTGTGTGGATATAGAAAAAAAGGAAGGAGGACTATAGAAAGGAGAAAGAGCTGCGCAGCAAAAAAAAGAGAACGCTCCCATCTCTCAACTGCCTTCAAACCCTCTCCGACTCTCTCTCGCCGGACATCCCTCAGTCGGATCCTCCACCGAATCCCTTAATCATCGCCGTCAAAACCCTCCGTGCTCACTTTGACACCACCACCAATCCTCGCCGCTCCTCCCTCTGTCTAAGCATCATCACATTCTCAACATCATTCAACGCCCTCGCCGTTCAACCACCATCATTACCGCTCAACAGCTCGCCGTTCAACCACCATCATTACCGCTCAACAGCTCGCCGTTCCTTTCTCTCCAATACTCCCTCCATAGCAGTTCACTCCGCCGTTCAACCACCAACAACACCACGTTCCACCTATATCCGCGAGCAACACACTTCATTTCTCTTTTCCGCCGAACAACTCTGTCGCAATAGAATCGCAAGCATCGTTTCTGCAAGCAGCTCCCTCAGCATCTCTCCTCCATCGTTCAGCCATCAACCGTTCGCTCACATCCATCGCGATCGCACAACCGAGCATCTGTCAACTCCGCCAATGTTCGGTAAACTTCGATTTCACTACGTTTGTGTTATTTGAGTCGAACTGTCATGCTGCTGTGATTAATTTCTGTGAAATAGTTTGACATTGTTTTTAGGTTTTGATCTGTTAGAATTGCATTGCTGTGATAAACTCTCTGAAAATTAGTTTGATAGTAGAATGTGTTGTTGAATCTAGAACAAAGCTGAAACGGTTTGATATACTGTGATAGATTCTGGTTTAATTTTGAGTTGATTTTGTGTTGAAATATGTGAAAATAGCTTGGTTTCTAACTGTTATGCCGCTGGAAAATCGTTGTGATAAGCTCTAAATTCTTGATTCAATGCGTGGTAAGTGTTGTTCTGTTCAATTCTAAATGGAAAGAGGGCCATGAAATTTCCCGTTTGTATGCTTTGTTGATTTGTTGATGGCATGACTCTTTGATTGTTGTTTATGGTTAGAAATTCTTGAATAGTCATCGAGTTATTTGATTGTTTGAACTTGATCAAGATATTCAAATATATGTCGCGATTCAGTTTCGTATTTATGGCATGAGCTTAGACCTTTGTTTTCGTATTTGATTTGAAACATTTGAATATTCGTTTGATCTAATTGTTTGGATCTGTTTAGAACAGTTGGAATACATGCTATGTTGATTTTTGGATAACTCTGGAATATTAGCGTGAATTCTCGATTCTTGTTTGAAATCATGATAATCAATGTTTGGATGACTTTTGTTGTGCTATTTGATTTGATCGCGAAAGATAAATCCGGTTATTGCATTGTTTTGATGTTTCTGTTATTGTTAAACATGTTGAGTGGAATTTTTTAGCTTTAATTTGTTCTTGTTTGTGGCTGCCCGAAATTTGATTTGGTTGATTATAGCTTGCTTTGAAATCGATTTTCCATGTTTAAAATTTGAATTAAAATTTGAATTAAATAATAGCATGAGTTTTTGGTTCTTGTTTCATTTGTGATTTGATAATCATGAATAATATTGTGTTTACTTGATGTTGAATGAATTTAGAACAAAGTGTTTACTTGATGTTGAATGAATTTAGAACAAAGAATGCTATGTTGTTTGATTAATGATACCAATGCTTGATTCTTGAAAGTGTCCATGTTATATTATGCCAGTTTCATTTGGTTTTATTTTCGATTCATATTGTTATCACTAACTTGGTTTCAGTTTGTGAAAGCGATTAAGGTGGCCAATTTTCATCGTCTCAATTCCATTTTTATTTCATTTTTATAATTTATTAGTTCTACATTGTTTTAATTAATTAATGTTTGTTAATTAAAATGGATTAGTTCACTAATTTATTTTTCTTAACTTGATTAATTGATTTAATCAATGTTTAACTAATAGATTCTTTTCTTTATTTTCATCCCCATTCAGTAAATTGTATCCCACTCCTCCGTTGTGATGTAATTAATTTTCCGCTTTCTTTTTATCCATCAATCTCCATTCATAAACAATGTATCCCTCTCCCCTAAAGTTTGTAATACTTATTTAGTTTGTGTATGCGTTTATTTAACTATTCCATCCCTTTGCATGTGCACAACCGAAAAACACTTTTCAAATTAATAATTGATTACGAATCATTTTCATCATGTAAGTCGATAAAGTTTGTAAGCGTTGTAATGACCACACAAAGCACACTTTCACGTTGGTTCTTGGACCTTCTTACCGTATGCTCTTACTCGATTAATTGTTTCAATTGGTTGTTTAGATGCTAGTTCACTTTGTTAGCTTACACTTAGAAATTAAGACATGTGCTTTACAATTTATGTTTGTGTGAGTCATCTGATATGGGTTTTTATCGATTTGTTTGCTACACTTTCATGAATGTTTGCAATTATTCTCATCCATCTCTTGCTCCATGGTCCACATAATAAGTTCTCATTCAATTAGGATTTCATAATAGAAAGTAGGCTTGACTATTCTCTCGAGATCAATTAAGTCACATGGCTTGTATTGATTATTATAACCTGATTCATTCCCATTCACCAAACATCTAAACACTTTCACAATAAACTTTCCAACCTCGATTCAACGTCGAGTCTTCTTTTCAAAGTCTTTTCTCAAATAAACAAGGGTTGCATAGTAGAGGATAGGTACATGTCTATTCTCTCGAGATTAATCGAAGACAAGTCACGTGACTTGTATTGGTTAATCATGGCCTGACTAAAACACTTAAATGGAAGAAATAAGAAACTTCTCTTACACCTTTTCAACTTAATCAAGGACAAGTAACTTTGTTTGGACTCGATTTTTCACTTTTTTGTAAAGAGGATTAAATGGGATAGTAAAGGTACCTACCTTTTATTTTCCAAAGCGTGTGGTTGGTCAAGAATTTCTTTGGACATATCTAAGCGCTCGTGTCCTTTAAAAACAACTCAATTCATCAAAATTGTTTTTTCGCCCTTGTGCAACTCTTTCGAAAAACCTTTTCATAAAAAGAAACTTGTCTTAGCCATTTCATAAAAAGAAAATTGTTTTTTCGCCCTTGGTCAAGAATTTCTTTGGACTTATCCAAGCACTCGTGTCCTTTAAAAACAATTCAATTCATCAAAATTGTTTTTTTGCCCTTGTGCAACTCTTTCGAAAAACCTTTTCATAAAAAGAAATTTGTCTTAGCCATTTCAATACGAAACGAATACCTGAGACTTAGATTCTCATACGAGCAAAACAAGTCGAATTTTTAACGTTTGAAATGTCTAAACGCATTATTCTTCTAAAGCAACCAATAAACTTTTGGTCTTTTTTAAAAGAATTACGGAGTTCTGACTTTTCCATTACACGAGGGAGTACGTAGGCACAAGGTTTTGAAACCGAAGTAAACTTAAAATAATCTAAAATCAAACTCCTTCTCTCTCCTTTCTTTACTAAGATTGCAATTATCACACTAAACACTTAACCAAACGCGAATTAAATGATTGCCATCGAATACGATGAGTGTGAAGGATGCTAATTTCCCATTGCATAAGTGACTTTCGTATTCTTCTCCTGATTACGATGACCATTTCTTTTCTCTTGTGAATTTTATTCAATATTTCCTCTTTCCTCTTTAGAAATAAATAAATCTCGATAGCGACTTCATTATTTATAACTTATTCGTGACACTACTGATACATAAATTTTTTATTTTCAAAGGTCAAAATTCTCTTTTCTCTTTTTTTCACAAGACATTATCAATAAAATATCTATTTTATTTTAATTCACAATTTTCTTTATTTAAGATACAAATTTTTTATTTTTTAAATGATAAAATTTCTTTTTCTACACGGATTATTAGCAGCAAAATATTTATTTTATTTTAATTAATAACTATCTTTATTTGAAACACAATTATCATTTTCAAATATCAAAGTTATTTTTCCTAATATTTTGCTAGTAATATACCGAATTAAAACCAAACATATGCGTGTAGATGCAGAGTTAAAAAGTGGAATGATATTATCCAAAAACAAATATTTCATATGCATGTTATTAACATGTACTACTTTTTAGTGAATTGTGAAAAAAGTAAAATAAATTGTCAGAAAAAGAAAACATTAATAATCCGTCAATTTCATCATGAATTGAGTTAATGTAACATAATTTAGACAATACTTCTATTTTTTTAATATTATAAATCACTTTGAAAAATAAATTATACTATAAATTATATGTCATTTTAGAATCAATATGCCATTAAGTATTTATTATTTTCTCAAATTTCAATTATAAAATTTATCTTTAAGAACAATTTTGTAAAATTATTTATAATTTCTTTTTTTTTATACAATAAAATTTATATTTTCTAAAAAAATATATTTTCTTTTTTATACAATAATCATTTATAATTTTTTAAAATCATGAAAGTGTCAAAACAACTTATAATAAAAAATGGAGATAATATTTTTAGGTGTTGCTAAGTATTTTTTTCCTAGGGGGTGAAGTGGACTGTACATAAATCTTTCCAAAAATTTTCATCTAGGTATTGATTATTGTTTTTCCCTTATATCTTACATATTACCGAAAATCATAACCTTGAAAAATCAATATGGCATCAAAATATCAATCTTTGCATATGCATGAGGGATGAATGTTGACTTTGCAAATCGTAAAGAGCATCTTATCGTAACTGAGAGTTTGAGTCCAACTTTTATAGCATTCTGCAATGCTATGCCAATGCCTGAGCCATCGTGGAGCGATTAGAGAGCTGCTGTTCATAAAGGCCACGGAATATCCTGTATTTAGCTTCATGGTACTTCTTCACTTTTGGATCATTAGATGGATGAATAACCTGCAACAACCCGTGCACCTTATTAGTCATTCAAGGAAAACTCAAGTGAGGAGAAGAGTTTTAATGGACATGCTTAAAAAAAACAATGCAATCTGGTAATAGTTGCACAACGAATGTGACCAAGAATTTGCAGAGCCCGTAAATTTTGGTTATTTCTTAATTATTAATTACCCCTATACAAACTGATACTGCATTATATACAGTTTTAATGGACATGCTTAAAAAAAACAATGCAATCTGGTAATAGTTGCACAACGAATGTGACCAAGAATTTGCAGAGCCCGTAAATTTTGGTTATTTCTTAATTATTAATTACCCCTATACAAACTGATACTGCATTATATACACTGATTTATAACCTCATTCGCACTTTACTTCAATTATTGATGAAACAGTGGGAGAACTATTTGAATGCACCATCCTAACATGTAACTATGGTATTACTGGTTAGTGTGACTTTATGGCATTGGCCTTAATTTCTAATCTGAAAATAAAAATAGTTTTATATAAAGTAAATAAAGATAGAAAGAAAGGAATCCACACCTGACCAGCTGCATTCAGGGCTTTCATGGCCTCCCTAAGGCTACTGTATTTTTTTGTAGCGACAGCACCCAGAATAGCAGCACCCAAGAGCACAGATTCACTTTCCCTTGGAAGAATTATAGGGCAACCTGGGATTATTATAAACGTGATTCGTTATTTTCAAAAAGCTGAACACACATTAACTTTCTTTTTTAAACAATAGACAAATTTGACCACCCATAGTGATTCCTTATCGTTTAGATGCATAGGAAGTTACACTCATTTTTGTTGGGTTCACTGTACAAAATTTAATGGGTTCACTGTATAAAATGAAGGAAAAATTGAGAGTAGATGTATTATCATCACGTTTAAGCGAGGTGGATGAAATGGAGCGATGTACAAATCAATTCCATTTTATCAGCGTATGAAATGTCACGGTGTACAAATCAGGTTGTACACCGCTGCCCCCACCCCTTTCTCAACACATACCAATAATATCAGCATGTTCCTGAATGAAGATAGGGTTTTTTGATAGGCCACCACATGCAAGTAGTGTGTTGATCTGTGAGCAAAGAAAGAGAAGTTATTATGATATTAAAATCTATAAACGCTGCATCGACAACCAAGACTAATACAACAATTGTACAGGTAACTCTGGGGGCTATGTTTAGCACATCCACGCCTTCATAGCAAGGTACATTTCAGTGGGTATGAATGTAAACGTGAAATGGGTGTTATAAATTAGCCAACCCAAAGAACTCGTAATAACCTCAAATATATGTCATGGCATTGTACATCCTTACTTGGTGACCATGGGCATTGGAGTGCTCTACAATGTGACGTGTGCCATATGCAATGCCCTGCACAGTTGCCAGGTATAGAAGAGCCAATTGTTCATCACTTGTGTCAAGTGTCAAACCATAGATAACTCCTTTTGATTTTGGGTCTGCAATGGGAGACCTGGGGGCCAACATATTTAACAGCATATTATTCACAAGCCAATACGGAAAAAAACAAAGAGGAAAGGTGATGGTTGCCAAATACCTGTTCCCATGAAAGTCAGGAAGAACATGTAAATCTTCAGTTAGGGCGCCTAAAAAGGATTGGTTCTTCTCAATCATAATTGTTTCCAAGAGCTTGTTTAGAAGCTCAAACACTGAGATCTCTGAAATATTAAACACAGAAAATTAGCCTTGTCAAAACATCAATCAGACTCATTAACATAAACGTTTAGTATATTCCAAAATGATGGAAAGAACAAAAAAATCCTTACTTTGGGAAGCTGCTCGATTTGCAAGGAGTATAGAACCAGCATGGTTTTCAATTATATGATCCAATAATGCACCAGTAGCACTCTGTCCACCTTCAGTCAGCCAATATTCTGGTACCATCGCTGAAAATTCAGATAAAGAAAAATGTATCACAACATTGCAGATGCAACATAAACAATGATGAATAATTTGATTAATATTAAATAAAATAGAAGACGATGGACATTGTTAGAAAATCCTCCTTCATTGCGGTTCACCCCTAACAACCTATTTGCGGTATTTGGGCTGCCTTCATTGCAGCCTCAAACACCTTCATTGTGTTAGGTAACATTGCCAAGATATATGGCATGTGTAGTGTTTATAAAGTTTAGACAACCCCCACCTTACAAGTCGGTTTTGTAAAACTGAGGGTCCAATCCAAATTTTAAGATGGTATCAAAACCTATCATAAACATGTTGCTGGGCTTCCGCGTTGTCCACACTTCAGTCTCATTGGGCCCGAACGCGATGGAGTGTGTTAGATATTCCACCTTCCCTGTGGTCCGCCCCTAATTGCAACATTTTAATTGTCTTCATTACAGCTTCCAACACCTTCATCGTGTTGAGTATAAAGGGGTGAATTTAGTTCCACGTTGCCTAGAGATATGCCATGTGTAGTATTTATAAAACTTGGGCAACCCCCTCACCTTACAAACCAATTTTATATGGTTGAGTTAGGCCCAATCCAAATTTTAAAAGACACAACAAGTTATCAAGTCAAAGGTAAATTCCAACGTCAGATACCTCCTACATTTACGCCAATAATAATGTTACGTAACAAATAAACAATAAGTAACCATGCAAAATTTGCTGACAAAGATGCCCATATGAATGACATTTATGATAATAAAGTCAAAAAGTACAATAGAATCAATGCAAAAATGAGACATATTCAACCCAAATGAATACCTTTGGGATACTAGTTCCAACCATGGCAGGATCTATTAATGAATTTTCAACCACAACCAAGTAACTTAAAGCATCTTATATGGTCTTCTTTTAAGGAATATATTTTGCATTTCATACACTACTAATAAAAGGTCCCTACAGTGCTACATCATATATTGCAATTCATACACATTTTGCTTCAGTAGTAAAAAAATAAAATACCTTATTTTGAACCAAATAGTAATGATGATATGATACCTTATTTTGAACCAAATATTAATGATGATATTGTACCTTATTTAAACTACTACGATTTTTATGCTACCTACTTTTCCATGTATAGTTCCTCCATGAAAAACAAATAAGGAACAAGTTCATCCTTCTACGAAATTCACTTAGATTTCCTTTATTAGAGATGCTCTTACAGTTAATACTAACAAAAAGGAAAATTACACTTGTCAAATGAACGTTGAAACTACAATTCACAACCATCCTGGCATTAATGTCTAAGCTGCGTAATTTTCCATGGTAACTACGCACAATAAACAGTGCACAGGCCACAAGAACTTCAAATGTCACAAAAGAAAGAAGTACAATGACATCCAGAATTTAGATTTACTTGATAAAATGGAGAAAATTATAGTCTACCTGACCAAAACGGCCCCCAAATCCCAGGAATGAACAATTTGCTCCGGGATACAGCCATATGGCATGTAGACGTACCACAAACTAACACCATACGGTTGCAAATTGCTTCCTTGTCATACTCTGAGGATACACAAGTTACTCTATTTAAGAATATTTTCACTTTATCGGATTGACTTACAATCACAAGTATAAGACAAGTCATGACAACCTTCAGCTTCAGATGGGGGCACACTTTCAATAACCCCCACACCACCAGCATGAGCATCAATCAGTGATGTCCCAACAGGAATTCCTGGCACAAGACCCAGTTCCTGAAATTTTTAATCCATCAATAGTATTAAAACCAGCTGCGTCACAGGAATGTGTTCCATCAAAGCGGAAAAAACTCCATATATGGAGAAAAAAAGTTGGGCCATTTTTCCAACCAATCAATCAATGCGTGTTTGATTTTCTAATGAACCTCAAGAAAGCACCAGTTCAAACTTAAAGTCATGCATAAGCTTCAGTACAAAATTCTTGCCTTCGCTGCAGCAGGAGTAAGGCCAGAACCCATAGGATGGCCAGGGAAAGCAACACTTCGTCCTGTTATTATGATAGATTAAGTACCAAGATAAGCAGTGGGAAGACAGAAATAGCAAAGAATGGCACACAAAGCAGATATATAAGCTTACCCCAAGTTTTCACCAGTAAAGCATGAAAAATAATAATAAAAATAATTCTTCCAGAAACAAGCACCAAAGTTCAGACATAATGATAACTAATCATATTGCTCCTTGACATTTATTTTTAAGACATTGAATTTCCATAGGGAGAAAATATATTGCAAGACAAGGAACAAAAAGTTGATATGATCTGGTCCACAAGGTTGGTTTTGCACACACTTTATATGCCATATCAAAAATTGCAAATCGAAAAAATTCATTGGCAGATAGGGATTGCAAAAGTATGTATTACTATGTAGCATTGACACATTTACCAATTGAGTACCAGTACAAAATCACATACTTAAACGAGAAATTTGCATTCTATTACACAAACGATCATGACTCAAATTACAAATTTAGCAGTGTGTGCATGCGTGTAGGTGGCCCAAAAGTATATCGTGAATAATAAAAGTGGATTGTTAGAGATGAAATATAAAATCATTTCCATTACCACCCAATAGCTTAAACTTCTGAGATGGCTAAATGGTTTGTATCAAAATCACTATGGACCAGGTAGTCTACAGTTTGTCCCCCCTCCTCCTCCAACCCCATTGTTTTCATAAAAAATTGAATTTATTCCCGCGTTTCAAGTCCAAAAGGCACTTGCAACAGGCACGGGCAGTGTGTCGAGAAGTAATATAAATCCATTGAAGTTCCATCACCTAACAATTTAGTTCTTGACAATGCCAATTCTAATCAAATGAATACCTATCTTAGCATGATGTCCTTCGAGAAGATCACCCAAACCAATTTCCTCCCAAAACTCATCATCCCACCCACAAGCTTCCATATCTCGGGAATCTTTATCATTTACATACTGCATGTGAGCATGACCAAGATATGTCCATTTACAAACTGTGGTGCAAAGACTGCGAGTGTCATCTCCAGTAGCCCTAAAAAACAGCCACAAATTAATCCAAATACAACAAGACTCGAACACCAAATTGACCCTGAACATCAAGAAGACTTGAGAAACAGAGTACCTGTATGACAACCAGTCACTCAAATCCATCCACCTGAAAACTATTAACCAAGATTCTTGCAAATTTTCTTTAACCCATAGAAGCTGGAAAGTTAGATTGCGTCGGTAAAGATTCGCTAAAGCCATAATTGAATCAATAAAAGGAGTATCTTACTCAAAATTAAAAATAAAAGTACAATACACTATATCATGCAGCACCTAACAAGTCTAGTAGCTTCAAAGGAAACTCCTAGGAAATATAAATCTCTAACAAACAGGTCCATGCAAGCACTATACTCCAAAAGTTAATATAAGAATATATAATGGTACAGATCAAGAAAACAAAAAATCATAGAGCAAAAACTCTTTTTTGTGAAAGAATAATCGGTCAATAGGTAATCCTAGCAGCAACTGTGTTTAACTGGTCACCCACTCAAATAAACTATGATGTCCTTAACTTCATCCAATACAGATTATGAGTTCCTGACTGATTTTCTGGCAAATGTAGTAATTAACAATTTTGCGGATCATTCGATTAACAGTTGATAGCCAGAAATGAAATAATGGGACTAGTTCTGATGGTACCTTTGGCGGTTGCATTTCAGGTGAAACACCTCCACCACAGTATTCCAATACAGGTGATTTACTTTTATTGATCCTTTCAGCTTGGTCTACAGCTCTGTGATCCATCCATACTATCACATTTCTTCTTGAATCCCCAGTCAGAGAAACCGAAACAGGTGAGCTGTCAGAATCCACCGCAACTAATTTATAAACAATAAGTATCCGTTACTTTACATGAAATTAAATCTTTTATGAATAAGTACATCAATTTCAAAATAATTGCATACCAAGTGAACAAGTAGCTGCAAATCCCAGACTCTTTACTTCTGTAGGTGCAACTTTTGCTTTAGAGCAGGCTGCTTTTACAGCAGCACATACTGCAAGCCATATATCTGTAGAGGATTGCTGTTTAGAACAAAAGGATGAATCTACATTATAATAGCACTGAAAGTGGAAAGCACCAGCACATATCCAACTGCAAGAATTGTCTAGAACTTCATAAACACCACCCCCATTTGGAAAATAACATAATATACAGAAGCAGTTTGTCAAATAGAAATTGAAGCAGAAACATGATTCAAATTCGTTTGCACTAGTAGATACTAGGTGAGCAGAAACATGATTCAAATTGGTTCGCACTAGTAGATACTAGGTGAGCAGAAACATAATATGCAGAAGCAGTTTGTCAAATAATAAATTGAAGCAGAAACATGATTTAAATTGGTTCCCACTAGTAGATACTAGGTGAATACTAGTAGGTTCTGACGTGAAATCCCAGCCGTGCCAGCAAAATAAGTAGTATACTCCCTCTGGTCCTTAATATAAGAAAAAGTTTGCTTTTTAGATTAATTGAATAAACAATGTATCTGGTCTCACGGGGAACCAGGCCCACTGATCGGGAACTGTCTATAGCCACCCCCACCCCCACAAAAACTTCCAATATCTGAAGTCTAACTTCATTTGTCAAATTGTCAATACAAAGTAATAATAAATAAACAAAACAAAACCCATTTCCCTTTGAATTCCTTCCCTAGTTACTAGTTAAGCATGCCAGGTTACTCTTTGCATTACTAGTCCATCCAATCGAGTTACCTCAACAAAGGCACCATCTTTCCATATCTGTATTGGGCTGCTAGACGAACCAAGAAGCTTCCCTTCCTCGTCAAACAGGCCTGTATCAGTATTAAAATTAGACTACTATATCATTTAGAACATACCAGCGGTACAGTATACATAGACACTATATCATTTAGAACATACCAGCAGCACAGTATACATAGACACTAAACAAGTAGAACTTGATAATAGCTATCACATAATATGCAAAAAAATAGTAGCTAGTTATAGTAAAACAATCAGAAACATTGTAAAATACAAAGAAATTGTAAAGCAATTATAGAAGTGTAAAATTGATTTTGTAATGATTTTAAGGTGTTTGATTCTTTTAAAGTAGAATTGATTTTGCCTCAAGAATTGATTCTACCTAAATCTAGAATTTGTAGTTTAAGTTTAAATGTGATTTTTTCATTGAAATTTACCATTCAACTCACTTCTACATAAATTTATTCAAACATAAATCACTTAACTTTCAAATCACTTTAACTAAAATCAATTTTCATTAATCAATTCATTTCACCGCAGAACCAAAACACACGCTCAATATCTGAACGATCATCCAATCAAATCAGAAAAAAACCTAGAACCTAAACCTACCATATCAACTTGGATGAAATTTCAAATTTAAAAAACAAGTGAAACGAAAATGCAAGTCATGAAGCGTTCAATCAAATAAAATACAATAAAATTCACAATCAATTTTAACCTAATAAAATCATTGAAAAAGGAAAAATAAGAGGCGAATGATAGAAATGGACCAGCGCGGGCGCTTCCGGTGCCGACGTCGACGCCGAGGAAGACGGAGCGAGAACTAGAAGTATCGGTGGGAGAGGCCATCGGTTATCAAAGGAAACAGTTGGAACGATGAGTGTGTGTAATCGGTTATACACATTCAATATCTTCTCTCTTTTGTTTGATATATGAAAAATGTTATTCTTCCACAAAAAGTTACACCTACGCCGTGTATTTCGCTCTTCAGCGTATAGTAAACAGTGAAATATTATAATATTAAATTAATATTTTTTTAAAATATTTTTATTTTTTATTTATTTTTTAAAAATGATTGGATTAATCAACTTTATCACTTTATTAATCAATTTTTTATAGGATTAAATAAATTTTTGGTCCATCTAAATATTTCAAATTTTATTTTTAGTCCCTCAAATATATTTTTCTAAAGATTGGTCCCTTCAAAATATTTCGTCTGAATAATTGGTCCCCAATATCAAGTTCCACGAACGGCAAGACATGTGGATTAAATAAAAAATTTCTTTTCTGATATGGAACTCATTTCATAAGTGGCATATCTCATGTTTTAAAATCAAATTCCTTCGACAGTGGTCCCTCTCTCCAACAATGGTATCTCTATCTTGTGGTCCCAACATTGACGAATCTTGAGTTAGCTGTTGCGGCCCCAACAACAATTAGGTAAGTCCCACTTGCTATAATTTATTTATTTCGAGTATTGATTTCATGCTCCATGTGTTGGTCCCAAATTCTAGGGTTTTTGGTTTTAATCTGTTGGTAATGTATGAGTTACCCTTGTTTTTTCTTTAAAGGTGTAGGCAATTGGGTTATTTAAGGTTGTCTTTTATACCAAATGATCATTTGTAAAGGATGAAGGATTAAAATATGAAGGGAAATGTTTATGCTGTATGTGGACAGGACCATGATTTCTAGTCATACTTTGAAGCTGTTGTACCCTAAATTTTGCCACTAACTTTTTTCAGTCGCACTTTCATACCATATTTTATCATTCAGTCACAATCATTAATAAATAGCTTCATTCATCACATTTGCATCCTATCTTTAAGTTTGCTCTTGTGTTGTTGACTAACTTCTAATCAAAATACAAAAAAAAATATTTGTCTTTGTCTTTGCATATTTGTGTTTTGTAGGTATCGAGTCGAAGCATATGGCAAATAAGGTTTTCTGGTATTATTTCCCTAAAATCTCTATTTGCAAAGAAAAAGAATTAAAAATTTTCATTTTTTTTTCACTGTACAATCGATTGCTCCTAGAGTGCAATCGATTGCACAAAGTGAATTTTGCGCAATTTTTGAAAAAAATACACTGTGCAAATCGATTTGCACTATAGTGCAATCGATTGCACAACGTGAAATTTTGAAAAAAAAATCAGCATTTTAAAATTGTCAAATTTTGGCTCCAATTTTTCTTCATTTTTGAAAGATGTATCATTAATTCAAATTTTAGTGCCAATTTTTCATTTTTAAGAAGAATTATCATTAATTCAAAATTTGGCTCTAATATTTGAAAGATTTATCATTAATTCAAATTTTGGCTCCAAGAATCAATTACCAAATTACCACTAATCTCAATCCTAAACTCTATAAATAGAGCCCTCATCTCATTCAAATTACAAGCTTTTGATAGCCAAATCCACCTTGCTAAAAAATCTCTCAAATCTCTCCATCTACCAAATTCACTCAAAGCTCCATTTTCAAAAAGTTAGTAAGCTTTGCATTGAAGCTTACTAATCTTTGAGCTAAACCTTCATCCAAACACTTTTTCTCCATCAATTCTCTACATCCAAGCTTGGTCAATTGATTCTTGTGGTTGAATTGAAGCAAATTCTTGAAGTTGTTTTGATAATTCTCTAGATCTACCTTTGGTAAGTTTGGATAATTCATCTTTTACAATATGATCTCTTGGTGATCTTTGGGATTGATTCTTTGATCATTATTTTATGATTCCAATGGTGTTATTTTCTCATAATTTGATGGAATTTTCGTGCTCAAGTGGATCCATGATCATAAGGTGTTTGATGGAAAGTTTGAACAAGCAATTGCCCTTTTAAAATGTTGTTTTTGCTACTGCTTCTGTGTGCAATCGATTTACATAGTAGTGTAAATCGATTTACACAGCACAATTTTGCACAATTTTTTGAAAATTATACTGTGTAAATCGATTTACATAGTAGTGTAAATCGATTTACACCTGAACATAATGTATTTTTTGCCTTGTTTTGGGGCAGCTTTGATCCAAAATGCTTTTTCTACTCACTCCTTTTGATTGTTGGTTTGGATTGCAATTTTAAATGTCCAATTTGTGTTTAAACTCAATGGACTTTGTGATGTAGATGAAGTTGGATAAATGTTCATCAATTCAAATCTACCTAAGAGTGAATTATTTAATTCATTTTTGGTGCTTTGGATTAATGATATGTTTAGTGCTTTAATCCATCTAGAGGAGTGGTTGAATTTAAAGATGAAAGAATTTTGAAATGGTGATCCAAATTAGCTTATCATTTCCCTCCCTCTTCATCTTATCCCTTTCTTTTTTAATTGTGCTACATGTTAAGGGATGGTGATCTCTATATCATTTATCCAAACATGAAGTACATAGATTGTGTTGTACCCCAAATTTTGACCTAAGATACCATCTCCCATCTGCATCATTACATTGCAAGTATTTTGATCTTTTGATTTTTTTAAAAATTCATAACTTTTTTCGAGTCGAGAGCTGTTTATTTTTGAACACTAAATTTATTAATCGATTCATGCTAAAACAATGTTTATTAATTATTTATTATCTTAAATTTAAATAATTGGAATTTATTTTCAATTGTTATATAATTTAAAGATTTATAGATAATAAAATAAATATTAGAAAAGAGGCATATTAATCGTTCAGACAATGTTTATTTATTATTCACTATCTTAAATTTAAATAATTGGAATTTATTTTCAGTTATTACATAATTTAAAGATTTATGAATAATATAATAAATATTGGAAAAGAAGTTCATTAATTGGTCAATAATGGTTATTTAATTATTTATCATTCTAAGTTAAATAATTAAAATTCTATTTTAATTATTACAATTTAGAAAACTATGAATAACGAATTGAATAATTAAAATTATTAATTGATCAATGATGTTTATTTATGCGTTTATTATTCTGAATTTAAGCGATTGAAATTGATTTTCAATTATTATACGATTTAAAGAATTATAAACGATAAATAAAATAATTGGAAAGAAAAGAATTGACCGGGAAATAATAGAATTTTATTTCACTTTATTCTATTTTATTACAATTGTTATTTAAATATTGTATTATTTACAAAATATTTATAATAACAAATTAGATAAAAGTTTAAAGTAAAATAGAACTATATTTCTAAGATTCTAATTCTAAATCTTCTATCCAATGCTTTTGTCTGCTCATTTGATTTTTACCTGCAAAAAAAAAACAATTAAAAAGAAAAAGTCATAATTGAATAAATAATTAAAAGCAGAAAATTATTTATTAGTGTTCATCATTAAAAGCAAACGGCTGGAATCAGTTTACCCTTTTTTGCAAATCACGAGATTTCTCCCGGTTCACAAAAAAGGGGGGAATTTTTATTTTCATAAATGAATGCACAATTTCAAACATGCACAAATTCATTCTATTTTTCAAAACTGCATATGCATAATTTCTTTTGTCAAAAATGCATATTTCAAAATATACACAGCATACAAAAGTCCATGCATAATTTCAAAACAGCATATGCAATGTTCCAAACAAAAGCCAACGTAAACCTATGCCATGCACATAGAAGAAGCCAAAACAAATAGGCTCCATTGTTGTGCCATGCAGTATACAAGAAGAAATATGCAGTTCAAAACCATTTTGCAAGCATAATATATTCCATTTTCATCATGTTCCAGCACTTTTGCAATTTCAGAAACAGTACAGTACATCATTTTTATGTATCAAATGGTACTTATGAGAGAGAAGAGAGAAAGAAGTTTGGTTTTACAGGTTTTGGTTTAGGCAGAAGTGGATACAAAACAAAATGCAGTAACACAGTCAGTAAGAGGAAAGAAGCATGAAATTAGAATACAAAACAAAACTGCTGTAACAGTATTGTGCAGAGGCCAAGGAAATAATTAAATATTCAAACCTGAGCCATCAAACAAAACCTCAAGCCAGCAATTATTATAAGATAACAAAAACACTTCAAGGAAATAAAAAAAAAGAGAACATAACATATCTCCAAGCCTTCCACACAAAAAACTGTAAACCAAAAAACTCAAAACCATTTCAAAAACCAGTAAGAACCTGCATAAACCATTCCTACTGTCTAAACCATCAAACCTCCATGGCATAAAAAAACCATTTAACCTGCTACTGCATTATCAAAACATGGCCTAAACCATTCCAAAAAACCTTATAGCCTACTGCATAAACCTGCATATGACCAAAACACCATGGCCTAAAAACCAAAAATCTGCTACTGCATTACCAAAACCAAAACCAACATGGTCAAAAACCAGAACCATTTCAAAAACCAGTAAAACTTGCGTGAAGCCCTCAAAACCATATATCAAAACCTTCTGGCTAAACATAAAACCAGTAAGACCATAAAAGCCGTCAAAACCATGGCCTAAACTAATTTCCAAACCCAAGCATACGAAGACCTCAGATACATCCTCATTGGCCATTAAAGAAAAAGCATACAGTAGCAAGCATACAGAATCACAGTGAAGAAGAGGATAGGAAAGTTTTCAAGGCAACCCAGCATACAGTAGCAGTAGCAAGAGAAGAAGAGGAAAAAGCAAAGCAAAAGGGCCAAAAGGAACGAAGTACCGGTAAATCCGAAGCAAGCTCACAGCGCCTCCGCCGTCCTTCCTTGCCTTGGCCTCCTAGCTCGCCCCACTTTCCTTCCTCCTTCTCCAGGTAGTTTCACCCTTTCCTTTCTTTCATAATACCTCAATAATCACATAACGAAGTAAAGATCAAAACAGAATCAAATCAACACATGCATTGTAACAAAACCCTAATCGAATTAGAAAATGAACTCAAATTGTAACATGCAGTAATCAAAGCCCTAAACGAATAAGACGATTTATACCGTGAATCCATCGCCGTAGCCTTTGCTGAAGGGAAGAGGAAAATGGAGAGTGCTGGTGGCCGTTGGGACGAAAGGCGAAGGAAAGCTCAGGCGAGTTCAGAAGCGGACGGAGAGGATATCACGCGAAGAAGACAAAGAAGACAAGCGAGCAAGCGCCGCTTCTGTCCCAAACCTTAACCCTAATCCCTCTTCCAAAATGCTAAAACACGTTTAACCCCAAAAACAATTATAAAATCATTTGGACCTTAACCCATTTCCATTGCCAAAGCCCAAACGGATCCCCTTGTGCACCCCCCTGTTTCAGTTCTGATCAGGCCCTTTAAAACCCTTTTGGCCCATTTAATTTCTCATCAAACTTTTTAATACACCCTTTTCCTATTTTTTTCCCTTTTTTGGTTTTTTTTAGAAATATTACTCACTTAGTTTAATTATTTAGTAATTTAATCAAATAGACATTTTTAATCAAGTGACCCATTTTATTAACCTTAGGTTTATTTGGTAATTTTAAATATCTTTTTTAATTAGGTTTAAGTTTTTTTAAGTATTCATTTAGTTTGATTATTTAATAATTACTAAAAAAATAATGCTTTATATAGAACTCTAAAAAATATAAAAAATATATAGAAACTTAAAACTTAAAAAAATATTTCGTTTTCCTTAATTAATTCTCATTACTTTTTATCCATATTAAAAATGCGTAAAAAATGGGAACTATTAAAATATTTTCTTTTCATTAATATTAAACAACAAAAATCATAAAAATGCACGTTCACACGCTTAGTCTTTTGTTTAATTGTTATATGTCCTCATCCGCATAATTTCTCTGTTTAATCATTTCATATTTACTTGTTTATTTTGTTTATGTTCAAATCCAAGGGAAAAAACGATTAAATTTGTCGACTTCATGTCCTCAAGTCTAATCGCGCGAACATTCGCATTTTCATTAAAACTTAGGATAATTTTTCCTCAAATACTCAATCTTTTCAAAACTTATACCCTTTAAGCAAAAACTTCGACGTTAGGTCGTCGTATCTTCAAAAACCCGTCCCTACCCCTTTTCGGCCAAAACGATTTATTTTTCAATCAAACGAACAATTTTAAATAAACAGATATTTCAAAAGGTTCCTATAGAGTACTATAGATACATTCGGTGCTAATACCTTCCCACTGTATAACCAACCCCCGAACCA
Organism: Vicia faba; assembly: GCA_948472305.1. NCBI lineage: Eukaryota > Viridiplantae > Streptophyta > Magnoliopsida > Fabales > Fabaceae > Vicia > Vicia faba. The sequence continues at coordinate 1,502,018,637 of OX451739.1, read as the reverse complement.
TAGATCTCTTTTCAAAAACGCCTTGTATTTTTACTTTTAAAAGTATTATTTTACATTGCATATTTAGGGTTTTATTTCGCTCTTTTCCCTTTTCCCTTAGAAATAATAAAGCGCGGTGGCGACTCTTGCTTTTGTGAGACGAATTAATCAATAATTCGATCTCTGATTTACCCCGCTACATTTTTTATCGCTACAGAATTGGCGACTCTGCTGGGGAAAGATTGACCTCTTGCTGGTCCATCCCTAAGTGGGTTAAGCCTAATTTGTTTTATCTGTTTATTATCATTTGATTTGTTTGATTATGTGTTTAATTTTGGGTGTTTGGGTTTTTTGCAAAGGACGAATCCTATACCCGGATTAAGTAACACTTAAGGAATAGGACGGGCGGTATAGTCATGTTAACTTTGAGGGAGTAATCCCGAAGAAGGAGGCATGAGATCCCCCACTCAATGGAAGGCCCTCTTGAACTTGATATTTGTTTACCGAGTAGGGAAGACATTATTATTTTCGACCTAGGAGCCCGAGAAGTTGAGGACCGTAGAACCCTAACCCATCTTGGCCTTTTTTTAGGTGTAGCGCGGAGACTATAACGGAGTAATTCGGAAGTAGTTGTTACGCGATGCTACGCTCGGACGAGTTTCTCTTGAGAATATTGCTAATTATTGAGTAATCAAGACGTTGGTAATATCCGAAGGAGGAATGTAGACTCTGGGAACTCTTAGAACATTGTCTTACAGGTGCAATTGAACCGTTAGTACATACCTTTGGGTGGGCTTTACCCTCGACTCCATGCTGAACGTTGAACCTTTGAACCCCATGTTTGTGAACTTGTGTGTGACTATTGCATTATCATTCATTCATGCATTCATCAACATCTTTGTAAAAAAAAAAACTTGTTTTTCAAGGAACTTCGGAATGATTTTTGCAGACATCTCAGGTCATCATGGAATTTGGAAGGAGAAACACTCGAAGCTTTAGTTTTAAGGAGCCCGAGATTGAAGAATTGAAGAGTTTGATTCCGAAGATCGAGAACCCGACGGATTTTCAGAATAAATATGGGTCCATTATACCTCTCATGAAGCGCAAGATGAAGGAAGGCATCCTGAATACGTTGGTTCAATTCTACGATCCTTTGTACCGATGTTTCACCTTTCCGGATTACCAGTTGATGCCCACCTTAGAAGAGTATTCCTACATACTTGGTTTGCCGATCACCGACCGTGTTCCTTTTTCTGGATTAGAAGAGGAGCCCAAATCTCACGAGATAGCAACCATCACCCACTTGAAGAAGTCAGAGATAGAGGAGAACATGACTACAAAAGGGGGAATCCGAGGTTTGTCTGCGCAGTTTTTGTTGAGGAAAGCTCGTCACTTCGCTGAGATAAAAGATATGGTTGCCTTTGAAGACGTGTTTGTTTTACTCGCCTATGGTCTATTCTTGTTCCCTAACATTGATAAGTTTGTGGATATCAACGCCATCAGAATTTTCTTGATTGGAAATCCAGTCCCTACGCTGCTAGGAGATACCTACTACTCCATCCATCATCGAAACTCTTATCAAGGAGGAATGATTATTTGTTGTGCACCGTTGTTGTATCAGTGGTATGTTTCGCATCTACCTGGGTCTGATGTTTTCTGGGATCTCGAGAAGGAACCGCGTTGGGCGCCAAAGATTATGGCTCTCACTCATTTCGACATTGATTGGTATAATCGAGTTTACTACGACGTGAAGATCATCGATAGCTGTGGTGCTTTCCCTAACGTGCCTCTTCTCGGTACGAGAGGTGGAATCAACTATAACCCTATTCTCGCGCGCCGTCAGTTTGGGTACCCGATGAGAGATAAGCCAAACAACATCCATGTGAGTGGTTTCTTTCTTCAGGAAGGACAAGATCATCAGGCAGCTAAGAGGGAGATCAAAGGAGCTTGGCGCTGTAACACCCTCTAAAACCCCGAACGAATTTTCGCAAATAATTAAAATCATAACTTCAGAGTACATGTATAATCGAGGATGCTACAATTCTCTTTAAATAACACAAATTCCTGTCATGCATAATCTTAGTAGTAACTCATACATGTTTACACAGCGGAATAATTTATTTAATAGAATCAATGTTATAATATTTTCAAAATCATCAGGGATTAACACCTGGAAAATGTCAACATCATATTATAACAAAACATAAGGAAATTAAACGAGTCTGATTTAAAGCAGCTCGACAAATAAACGTTCCCGGAGTTACAACTATCAGAGCATGACCCGGACAATACTAAAACGAAAGTAAACTAGAACGACAAGCCTTCGCCAAGCACCTGAACGAAGCTCCTCAATCTGAAATATTCAACAGTAAGGGTGAGCATCTCAATTATACATTTGATTATACGTTCATAACAATCAATTCAGGAAATCATAAGCATCACCCAATAATTAGCATATTTCATAGTTTACAAAAGCCTTTACAATTCATATACCTATAACATATTGCTTTTCATATTTGCAATTAACATCAAACATCGTCAACCATTTAGCAACCATACGTGCATGCAAACAATCACGTACAACATTGGAAAAATCATCCATTCATGTTATATTCAAGGTAATGCAACACACCCATGCATGTGGTACCACTTTACCGCCCCATTAAATCTCGGGTCACGGATAACTCACCGTTCCATTATATCGCGGACACGGCTACCACCTCAACGTTCCATTAAATCGCGGACACGTATATTGGCCACCATGTTAATTCCACACAATGGGAATTAACAAATGCAACATGATATGTAAGTATGTAACACTCAACATACTATGAACATCAATCAACATATCATGCACATCAACAACATCAATCATAACAGGATATGGATAGCATGTAATCACTCAGCATACTATTTAAACATCAATCATATCAAGTCATATCATAATTCATGCTCGATAACATTATCCAAAAGCACGACAATAAAATCCACAATAACGCACAAAAAACAAAATTCAGAAAAGTCAACACAGCAAAGCAACACGGGTGCCCGTGTCGTGCAACACGGCCCGTGTTGCTGAGCGCGTCCAGAAAAAAACACATTTTTTCTTCTCATTACAGGGGACCTAACACGGGTACCCGTGTTGTGCAACACGGCCCGTGTTGTGCAAACCAGAAGACACATTTTTCTTATCAATACAGGGGGAGCAACACGGGTGCCCGTGTTGTGCAACACGGCCCGTGTTGTGCAACTCAGAAGAGCAACACGGGTGCCCGTGTTGTGCAACACGGCCCGTGTTGCTGAGCGCGTACAGAAATTTCATGTTCCTGTAGCAGCTCAGAACAGCAGCCAAACGCGGGAAAAATACCCGCTAAACGCGCATTTCGGTACCTAATGACATCAATTTTTCACAACACAAAACAACACATCCATTCCATAATTACCAACAATTATCATAGTAACCTTAACAGTGATTACTCGCCCTTTTGAGGGAATTTCTGACAACATTAAGGTTATCCCTAAACCTCTAAGGTAAATTCACGATCATGCAGATATACTCCCAATTCACCATTTGGAAACTAAAATTCCTAATCGATACATAAAAATTGGGAACCTAACCCTTTTCTAACAAGGTTCAATCCTAAGGGTATCGATTCCTACTAACATCTAACAATTGGGGTTTTTCCCTACGATTACCCAAAACAACCGTACATAAACCCATAAACAAAGGTAAATCGAGTAATAGCCCCCCTTACCTTATCAATTAGCAGCTTTGAACTTTTTGAGCGATGTTCTTCGTTCTTGTTCTTCGTACCTTCAGAGCTCTATTTCCCCAAATTCCCAACTTCTGTTTATCGTGAAAAATGAGAAAAGTAACTTGAGTTCCAAAACATAACTTTACTTCTTTTTCACCCCCACTCTTTACTAACAACATCCAAGCCCAATAACTTAAAAACTCAGCATTTCTTATTTCTTTTATTTTCCTCCATATTTCAAAATAAATAATCCCTTTTTATTTTATTAATTCTAATAAAATAATTTTCCAATTAAATAAATCAAATAATTGAAACTGGGGTGTTACAGGCGCCACATCCATAGGAAAGGGAGGGAGATGTTAGGACATAGAGGTGTCGTTTCTTTGGAGCCTTACCTACAATGGGTCTGTGCTAGGGCTTGTGCTCTTAAGATGCCCTATAAACTTGAGAAACCTTTATTCCCTACCATTGCATCATCATCTGTTGTTATCCCTATCGCAAACGTAGGAGAATACCAAGGAAATCTGGCCAGGATGAAGTCCGAGAGAGATGCTTGGAAAGAAAAGTACAATATGTCTGAATATGAGAGTCGGGTCCTGACTCGACAGCTAAAGGAAAAGGAGGATTTGCTCTTTATTCAAGACGGCTGGTTCATTGATCACGATGAGAAACTTCGTCAAAAGGATGCTTTACCGAAAAAGTATGCTAGTGAGAGGAGGAGGAAGAGGGAAGGTTCGGTAAGCGTTGCTCTTGTTCCTAATCCGCAGAAGGAAATCATTGATCGACTGGTAGCTGAGAAGAAAGAGATGGAGGACTTTTATGAAGCGAAGATCAAGAAGCTCCGATTACATTTGGTATTTGGTCCTGAAGTAGTGAAAAACACAAGAAGGGGGGGGTTGAATTGTAAAACTGAAATCTAATGCAATGAACAAGATATTTTTATCCTGGTTCGTTTGATCTCAAACTACTCCAGTCCACCCGTCAAGGTGATTTCGCCTCTCTCCAACGAGGTCTTAATCCACTATATTCAACTGAATATTACAGACTGCTTTAACAACTGCTAAAGCCTTCTTGATGCAAACCACAACCCAGTTTGTCAAGGAAACACTTTCTTACAAAGAAATCAAATCTAAGTGTGTGAATGTTTTCTACAAAACTGTATCACAACTGTGATGTATACACAAATTAAAGCTTAGAAACTAGATTGCTAAACAATGATAGAATATCAGAATGTGTAGTGTTTAGCAAAACTGAGAGAAAGAAGATTTTGACCAGCTTTTATGCGTGTAAAGATTTGGAGAGCATTAGCCATTTCAATCTTCAAAGTCTTGTTTATATAGCACTGAGATGTTGAACGTTGGATGCAATATTCTTGATTCAATGCTAATAACAAACTTTCCTTATCGAGCAGATCTTGTCTGGAATGAGGCCGTTGGTATTAATTTGCTTTCAATGCATAGTACCGTTGCTTACTTAATGCAAGTTCTGGCTTGGCTCATTCTGACTCTGCTTAGCTGCTGATGAACTGTTGTGTTTCTTTATCAGAGTGTTGAGCGCAGTCTTGTTCATCAGGCTTCAGCATGTACGTGAGTTGATCATCTGATTCTGACATTCTGATCAGAGTATATGCAAATTAGAACATAATAATTTAGGCAGCAGATAGTTCATACATGAATCACATAAATGATATATCTTTTCACTTTGTTATCATCAAAACTTAAATGTAGGGTAGTAGATTCAAACTTTGTTCTAACAATCTCCCCCTTTATGATGATGACAAAAACTAGATATTTTTAAATGAAGATAACGTGAAAAGGTATCAGAGAGATGCATCAGAGTAAGAAGTTATCAAAGATAAGGGGTAAGAAAGATATCAGAGTTGAGAGATACTCCCCCTGAGTTTATTACTTCCCTTTGATTACACGTGTTCTTCAGGATCAGATCTTTTTGCCTTTCTTTGAACATCAGAGTATCAGAGTCTTTGACTATCAGAAGCTTTAGATCAGCATATCAGAGCAGAGCTTCAGATCAGCGTATCAGAGCTTTTCTTGTCAGAGCTTTGCTTTGGATCAGAGTATCAGAGCGGATCAGAGCTTCATATCTTTTAGTCTTCAGAGTGTCTAGGAGCTTCCTTGTACCTGTAGACTTTAAGCAAAACAAAAAAACATTTTCAAGTAATAGAGTTAGAATGTTTGAGAATTTCTGTCTTAGTTAACCGTTATTGTTTAAAATATCATTCTTGTTCTCCCCCTTTTTGTCAGCAATCAAAAAGTGTAGGTGAGTGCTAAAACAGTTAAGATCAGAAAAACTTGTCATATTGAAAGGTTCAGAATCAAAACATGAAAATAGTACAAAACATATTCAAATAGTACATCAGAAAATCAAAGAAAACATGAAAAAGACATGAATGAAAAAAGACTAAGGTTGGGGAGGTAAGCGTCTGAACAGGTTCTCCAGCATGGCTTTGATCTGATCAGCAGTCTCATTCTGCTTGTGCACCATGCTGACAACAGTGTCAATCTTGCTATCCTGCACATCCATTCTTTCTTTCATCTTCTGGTCGTTTTCATCCATCCTCTTCTGCAGACGCATGTCATTCAGCTTTAGTTCTTCCAGAGTCTGCCTGTCCAAGGCAGCTTGAGAAGCATCAGAAGCAGGAAGCTTCTGAGAGCTTTCTGCAACATCTTCTGCTTGACTTTCTTCAGCTTGAATGGTCTTGTCTTCTTCTGGTTGCACCTTTGAAGCTAGCTGTTTCTCAGACCAAGGTTCACTATCCAGAGGGAGCACGTCTTCTTTCAGAAGCTGACTTCCAACTTCATTCAGAAGCTTGCTGAAATTCTGTTGTGCCTGCTCATAGTTGATATCCTGCAACTTGAGGGCTTCAGCACGTACCCAAAGTCTGAATTGTGACCAGAGCTGATCAGAAGCAGCTGGGTCAATCATTCCAGGACAGACTTGCTTCAAAGAAGCAATCCATTGCTGCACACCTGTTTCAAAATTCATAATACCAGAGCCAACATCTGGTTGTTTTGGTTTAGGGATGGCTATTTTATGTTTCATATCAGCAAGACGGTCAAGACTGGTTAAGTCTATGAAGGTCCTGCTGGGGTTTTCGGTGGTTTGCTTGGGAGCTGTTTGTTTTGGAGATGGAGTTTCAGAATCAGAAATTATGATTGGACTGGGTGGTGTTTTGGGAGTATTTGGTGGTGTAGATTCTGGTGAGGATGGCAATTGTGCCAGGGTGATTGTTGTTCCACCTGGCAGCTGGATTGCCAGAGGTGATGGTTGAGGTGAATGGGGTTCAGATGGTTGAGGAGAAGGAGTTTCAGAGTGATGAAACTCTGGTTGAGGTGATGGTGGATGAATTTCTGGTTGAGGAGAGAGAGACGGAATTGCTGGTTGAGGAGAAGTTGTTGGAATTTCTGGTTGTTCAGGGATAAGGGGTTCTTCAGGAATTGATGAGAGAGGTTGTTGTTGTTCTGGTTCTGGAGGAGGGATAATTTGTGGTTCAGAGTTTGGTTGATCAGAAGATGAGCCAAGTTGATTTTTACCTTCTGATCAATAAAGTAGATCAGAAACTGCTGATCCACATTTATGTAATCAAGTGAACTAGTTGGCTTCCTATGGTTGAAGCACCCCAGAATTATCTTAGCCCAAACTCTGTAATGATCCTTCAGATCTTTGATCTTGCTGCTGGGCACCCCATGGGTGAAAATCCTTGCAGCTATCACGCCCACGTCAGCACATCTCTCAGCCATGTCGACACAACGGACGCCACCGCCACTGTAACCGATTAACCTTGCAATGTGATCCTCAGTGATCACAATCTTCTTCCCCATAACGAAGGAGGTGACTAGATGTGTTGAAGCCTTGGCATGAATCCAGAATTCCTTGACTAACATAGGGAATGTTGGTCCAACCAACCTGTCAAAATACCTTTCCCACTTCTGTGCCCTAACTTCTTAAGTTAGGTCAAAACCGTTCTCCTTCAAGCTTCCAAAATCAATGATCAATTCAGATAACACTTCAAGATTCTTCACAGGAGTGAGGAGTGTTCTGAATGGCACTTGATACTGCTCAGATGATGCTTTCTTCTGAGGACCTGCAGAAGCACTGCTGGAGGTTGCCATGTTCACACTAAAAAGGTTTTGAGAAGAAATTGAGAAAAAGGGTTTTACAAGAGATGAACACAGAAAAAATGCAGAGAATGCTTGAGTATTAGTGAGAAACTGTAAATAATTAGAATGAGAGGTTAATGTGTTTAAATAGAGTTTCAAAATATTTTGAAAAGATAAACGTTTTTAAGAAAGAGAAAAATCATGATTGCATTTTAAAAGCATGATTACTTTTTATTAAATGCTTGCTGATTTTGGGGGATTTGAGAAAGATACTTAAAAACGGTTACCAGACATGTGTCTCAATGCACCCAATCAACGTTTTGCCTTCTTAGAAGCGTGCACGCGTTCTGCTTCAGAGATTTGCTGATGATTGGATGACACTTGTTTGATGTAGTGATCAGCACGTCTGTCTTTGAGCTTAGACTCTCAGATCTTTAGACTTGCATCTGATACAATCTGCATGTTCTATCTTTCTGAAAGAAGATTGATCAGAAGTTCACAGTAAAACAATTACATTCTGAAGGTAAATATATGGAATTAAAACATTTTCACTCTGGACAGATTTTCATGCTGAGATGTTTCAGAATGAAATTAAACCTATCTTCTGAAAGGGGTTTAGTAAAGATATCAGCCCATTGATGGTCTGTATCTATAAATTTTAAGTTCAAAATACCTTTCTGAATATAGTCCCTAATGAAGTGATGTTTTATTTCTATATGCTTAGCTCTAGAATGTAAAATGGGATTCTTACTTAAGCAAATAGCAGAAGTATTATCACAGAGTATAGGAATGTTACTCTAAAAAATCTGGAAGTCTTCAAGCTGACTTTTCATCCAGAGCATTTGTGTGCTACATCCTGCTGCTGCTATGTACTCAGCTTCTGCTGTTGATAGCGCAATTGTTGATTGCCTTTTGCTGGACCAAGAGATCAGATTTTCTCCCAGAAACTGGCAGCTTCCAGAAGTACTTTTACGTTCCACTCTGTCTCCAGCAAAATCAGCATCGCAGTAGCCTACTAAGCTGTAATCACTAGATTTTCTATAAAACAAACCCAGATTAGTAGTACCTTTCAGATACTTGAAAATTCGCTTAACAGCTGTTAAGTGAGATTCTCTAGGATCTGATTGGAATCTAGCACAGATACAAACACTGAATAATATGTCAGGTCTTGAAGCAGTCAGATAGAGGAGAGAACCAATCATACCTCTGTAGACTTTCTGTTCTACATTTTTGCTTACCTCTTCTCTTTCCAGAATGCACGTGGGATGCATTGGAATATTTGATGGCTTACATTCTGAGAGGTCAAATTTCTTCAGAAGATCTCTGATGTATTTGCTCTGATGAATGTAAGTTCCCTCTGGAGTTTGATTGATCTGAATTCCTAGAAAGAATTTCCGTTCCCCCATCAGGCTCATCTCAAATTCTGCCTGTATACACTTAGCAAATTTTCTTCCAAGAGAAGGATTAGTAGAACCAAAAATAATATCATCAACATAAATTTGACAGACTAAGATGTCATTCTTAACTGATTTACAGAATAGAGTAGTGTCCACTTTCCCTCTGGTGAATTCATTTTCTAATAGAAAGTTACTTAGCCTTTCATACCAAGCTCTGGGAGCTTGTTTCAGACCATATAGTGACTTCTTTAGTTTGAAAACATGTTCTAGATGTTTTGTATTTTCAAAACTAGGGGGTTGGTGTACATAGACTTCTTATTCTATATAACCATTTAAGAATGCACTTTTGACATCCATCTGATACAGAGTGATGCCTCTATTAACAGCAAATGAAATTAAAAGTCTGATAGATTCTAACCTGGCGACTGGGGAAAAGGTTTCTGTATAGTCTATCCCCTCTTGCTGACTATAACCTTGTGCAACCAGTCGTGCCTTGTTTCTAATGACTTCACCTTGTTCATTTAGCTTGTTTCTGAACACCCATCTTGTTCCAATGACGTTGAATCCTTTTGGTCTGGGAACGAGATCCCATACGTCGTTTCTGGTGAATTGATTCAGCTCTTCTTGCATTTCCAGAATCCAGTCATTATCCAGAAGTGCTTCATCAATAGAAGAAGGTTCAATCAGAGACACAAGTCCCATAAGAGTTTCTTCAGAGTTTCTGAAGCTTGCTCTTGTTCTGATTGGATCTTCCTTTCTTCCTAAGATAGTCTCTTCTGGGTGATCCAAGCTGCTTCTGGGTAATCTCTTCTGAGGTTGATCAGCAGCTGTTGTAGGATTGCTAGCAGTGCTCCTTTCAGACGTTGAAGGAGTGTTTGTATTGAGAGCTTCTGATGACTTGTCTTCAGAACCTGTAAATTCAATTTCCATACCTGCAAAAACTTCATTCTGCTTTGACTTTTCAGAGTCAAGCTTATCATCAAAATGAACACTGATTGATTCTTCCACAATCTGTGTTTCTATATTGTATACTCTGTACCCTCTTGAGCATTCAGAGTATCCTAACATGATACACTTCTGTGCTTTAGAGTCAAACTTGTTCAAATAATTCTTTGTATTTAATATAAAGCAAGTACATCCAAATGGATGAAAATATGAAATGTTGGGCTTTCTGTTCTTCCACAATTCATATGGAGTCTTTTCCAGAATAGGTCTTATTGAGATTCTATTCTGAATGTAGTACGCTGTGTTTATTGCCTCTGCCCAGAAGGTCTTAGCAACGTTTGTCTCATTGATCATGGTTCTGGCCATTTCTTGCAATGTTCTGTTCTTTCGTTCTACAACTCCATTTTGTTGGGGAGTTCTAGGACAAGAGAAATCATGCAGAATGCCTCTGTCATTAAAGAATGACTCAAAATCTTTGTTTTCAAATTCTCCACCATGATCACTTCTGACTTTAACGATTCTAAGATCCTTTTCATTCTGAACTTGGTTACAGAAGGTAACAAACACAGAGTGTGACTCGTCCTTGTGTCTTAAGAACTTTACCCATGTCCATCTGCTATAGTCATCTACGATTACTAACCCATACTTCTTACCACTGACTGAAGCAGTTTTAACTGGTCCAAATAAGTCAATGTGCAGAAGTTCTAATGGCTTAGAGGTAGAAACAACATTTTTGGATTTAAAAGAAGGTTTTGCAAACTTGCCTTTCTGACATGCTTCACACAGAGCATCTGAATTGAACTTCAAATTAGGAAGTCCTCTGACCAGATTGAGTTTGTTAATCTGAGATATTCTTCTCATACTAACATGCCCCAATCTTCTGTGCCAGATCCACTGCTCGTTGTTAATAGACAGAAGACAATTTACATTCTAACTCTTTAGTTCAGAAAGTTTGATTTTGTAAATGTTGTTTTTCCTCTTACCATTAAACAGGATAGTCCCATCTTTCTGACTAACAGCTTTACATGATTTTTGATTAAAGATTATATCATAACCGTTATCACTTAATTGACTTATGGATAACAGATTATGCATCAATCCATCTACTAGCAGAACATTATTAATAGAGGGAAGATTTCCATTACCTACAGTTCCAGAGCCAATTATCTTTCCCCTCTGATTGCCTCCAAAGCCAACGTGGCCTCCTGGCTTAAGTTCCAGGCTTTGGAACATATGCCTTCTTCCCGTCATGTGTCGTGAGCAGCCAGAGTCCAGGTACCATGACTGGTGTTTCTGATTTGCTGCTAAAGATATCTGCAACATGTATTATTTTATCCTTAGGTACCCAGATTTTCTTGGGTCCTGATTTGTTAGTTTTACCAAAACTCTGGTTGAATTTTGGTTTCACAGAGTGCTTACTGCTAGTGTATTTAATATCATGTGTGTGACCATACACAAAGTGTGAATTCAGAGGAGTGTGTTTAATGGTTAAGTCCATGACATTCTTTGGTGTAGGAACCTTACCTTGGTATCCTATTCCTTTCCTGCCGTTTCTGCTAACTCCATAGATCATTGAATCCATTTTGCTTCTATCTATGCTTTTAGCGAGGAACTTCTGGAAACTGTGATCATACTCCTTGATGATCTCATCAGCATTGCTGGGAGTTTCAGAAATTGGTTCCTTCTGAGAGTTTTGTAAAGTGTTTTCTAATTTTGAAATCTTATTTCTCAGCTCAGAATTCTCCAATTTGAGACTCTCAGTCTTATTAGAGTCAGATTCAAGATTCCTTTTCAGGTCTCTGAATTTAACTCTAATTTGCTGATACCGTTCCAGAATCTCATTAAGGCTTTCAGCAAGTTCAGCCTTTGTAAAGTTAACAGCAAAGTTAGGAAATACCTCTTCAGTATCTGATTCTGAGTCTGATTTAGAAGCTTCACTATCTTCTGAGATGTTAGCCATGAGAGCTATGTTTGCCCTCTCATCATCTGATTCTGAGTCAGCTTCAGACGAGTCAGAGTCATCCCATATAGCCATGAGACTTTTCTTCTTCTCTCTTCCAAACTTCTTTTTGGGCTTTTCCCTCTGAAGCTTTGGGCAGTCACTCTTATAGTGTCCTTGCTCATTGCACTCATAGCAGATGATGTCCTTGGTGTTTGGCTTTTTGCTACTGGAGGAGCCTTCAGATCTTCTGTATCCAGAGGAAGAATCTGTCCTTCTGTATCTGGAAGAAGACTCGTTCTGATCAGATCTTCTGGGATTCCTGAACTTCCTTTGTATTTGCTTGCACAGTTGATTTACTCTTCTGGAGAGGAGAGAGAGTTCGTCTTCTTCTGATGAGGATCCATCAGATGTTTCTTCAACTGCCTGCAAAACTTTAGACTCAAATTTTTTGTTAGATTTTAATGCTAAAGGCTTACCTTGCTTCTGAGGCTCGTCAGCTTCTAGCTCTATCTCATGACTTTTGAGGGAGCTGATAAGTTCCTCCAGAGTGATTTTGTTGAGATCTTTAGCTAGCTTCAGAGCTGTAACCATAGGTCTCCACTGCTTGGGTAAACTTCTGATGATTTTCTTGACATGGTCAGCAGTAGAGTATCCTTTGTCCAGAACCTTGAGACCAGCTACCAGAATCTAGAATCTTGAGAACATTGTTTCAATGGATTCAGATTCTTCCATTTTGAACGCCTCATACTTCTGAATGAGCGCCAGAGCTTTAGTTTCTTTGACCTGAACGTTGCCCTCATGCGTCATTCTGAGTGAGTCAAAAATATTCTTTGCTGTGTCTCTGTTGGAGATCTTTTCATATTCAGTATAGGAGATGGCACTGAGGAGGATGGTTCTGGCCTTGTGGTGATTTTTGAAGTCACGCTTTTGTTGGTCAGACATTGTTTTTCTATCAATCTTCTGACCGGTTGCATTCACAGGGTGCGTGTATCCGTCTGTCACCATATCCCACAGATCAACATCATGTGCCAGAAAGAAGCTTTCAATTCTGTCTTTCCAGTAATCAAAGTTTTCTCCATCAAAGACTGGAGGTTTGCCGCTGAATCTGTCTCTGTCCTCATTGTTGTCATTGCTGATGTGAGAGTTGTTTCCTGCCATTGTGTTTTTCTGACGCTGGATCTTGTACTGACACGGTTAAGTGTTTTAGCTCAGAACCAGGCGCTCTGATGCCAATTGAAGTAGTGAAAAACACAAGAAGGGGGGGTTGAATTGTAAAACTGAAATCTAATGCAATGAACAAGATATTTTTATCCTGGTTCGTTTGATCTCAAACTACTCCAGTCCACCCGTCAAGGTGATTTCGCCTCTCTCCAACGAGGTCTTAATCCACTATATTCAACTGAATATTACAGACTGCTTTAACAACTGCTAAAGCCTTCTTGATGCAAACCACAACCCGGTTTGTCAAGGAAACACTTTCTTACAAAGAAATCAAATCTAAGTGTGTGAATGTTTTCTACAAAACTGTATCACAATTGTGATGTATACACAAATTAAAGCTTAGAAACTAGATTGCTAAACAATGATAGAATATCAGAATGTGTAGTGTTTAGCAAAACTGAGAGAAAGAAGATTTTGTTCAGCTTTTATGCGTGTAAAGATTTAGAGAGCATTAGCCATTTCAATCTTCAAAGTCTTGTTTATATAACACTGAGATGTTGAACGTTGGATGCAATATTCTTGATTCAATGCTAATAACAAACTTTCCTTATCGAGCAGATCTTGTCTGGAATGAGGCCGTTGGTATTAATTTGCTTTCAATGCACAGTACCGTTGCTTACTTAATGCAAGTTCTGGCTTGGCTCATTCTGACTCTGCTTAGCTGCTGATGAACTGTTGTGTTTCTTTATCAGAGTGTTGAGCGCAGTCTTGTTCATCAGGCTCCAGCATGTACGTGAGTTGATCATCTGATTCTGACATTCTGATATGGCAACTTCTGATGCTGATGTCAGTAACCAAATTCTGATGCTGAATAGGTGTGTTCTTGCTTATATCAATCAGAGTATCTGCAAATTAGAACATAATAATTTAGGCAGCAGATAGTTCATACATGAATCACATAAATGATATATCTTTTCACTTTGTTATCATCAAAACTTAAATGTAGGGTAGTAGATTCAAACTTTGTTCTAACAGGTCCTTCATCCGATGATTCTGAGTGATCTTTAGCTTTCAATTTTATTTTATTGATGTCATTTTGTAAAACTATGTAAAAGGGCTTCATGCTCCGGAGTTGTAATTTATTGCTTTATTATGGGCGTCATGCTCCAAAGTTGTAATTTATTGCTTTATTTTAGACTTCATGTTTTAAAATTGTAATTTATCGCTTTATTATGGATTTCATGTTTCGAAGCTGTAATTTACTGCTTTTATTATTGGGTTGTTATCCCAAAGTTGTAATTTATTGTTTTGATATTCCAAGTTGTAAGTTGTAATTTACTGTTTTCGATTAATGGATTGAGTTTTTGTTGTTCCAAATTCCTTTACCATTGATGTATGCAAAATTATTAAAGTTCCTTGAAAACTATTAAAACGAATCATCATTTGCATCGCACATCATGCATCATTCAACATTTCACTTCACATGTTTTCTAGAGTCTTATCCTTGTTCTTTTTCCACTCCAAAAGGTTGTCAAGCTGTCTCACCGATACGACACTCGAGCCAATCGTCAGAGGAAAATGGAAGATCTGGAACAGGAAAACCATGAGCTTTGTGGGGAGGTTTCTACCCTTCGTATCGAGATGGAAAAGTTAACTGCGGTAGTGGAAAGTTTGGTGGCTGTTTAGAATCAGCCATCGACTACGACTACCGAGATTCAGACTTCAACTCCAGTGGTTTCCGAGATTGTCACCGTTCCTACATCTGTGACTCAAATCAACTCTCCGCTTCAGCATCAGATGCCGAAAGGTTTTCCGTGGGGGATGCCTTACAACTTTGTGCCAGAGGGGTATCAGCCTGCCGTACAACCTTTATTTCAACCTGCTTTGTCTCTTCCTCAGCCAGAGACAACTTCCATGCCGCCAGTAATTCCGTCTGTAACACCTTTTCCGCAACCGATTATGACAACTGTCGCTCCTGTGGTCCACTCCGTGCCATACTTGAATGAACCTACTTATCCTGCCGAGCCTGCTGAAAGTTTGGGTCTTTTTGATAGAATGGAAGAATTTCAGGATCAGTTCCAAGAAATGCAGAAAGAGCTTAGAGCGTTAAAGGGGAAAGATTTGTTTGGGAAGAACACGCATGACCTTTGTTTAGTTCCGAATGTCAAGATTCCAGCAAAATTCAAAGTGCCAGACTTTGAGAGATATAAGGGTGATTCGTGTCCTAGAAGCCATTTGACAATGTACGTGAGAAAGATGTCTACGTATTTCGATGATCATGACTTGTTGATTCATTATTTTCAAGATAGTTTGACGGGTGCTGCTCTAAAGTGGTATATGGGTTTAGACAGTATTCGGATCCACAACTTCAACGATCTTAGCGAAGCTTTTGTTCACCAGTATAAGTACAACGTTGACATGGCCCCGGACAGGGATCAACTCTGGGCGATGTCGCAAAGAGACCGAGAATCTTTTAAGGAGTACGCCCAGAGGTGGCGTGACATTGCTGCTCAAATCTATCCACCTCTTGAGGAGAAAGAGATGACGAAGATATTCTTGAAGACTTTAGGTTCCTTTTACTACGAAAGAATGATAGCCAGCGCACCCAGTGACTTCACCGAAATGGTAAGCATGGGCATGCGGTTAGAGGAAGGGATTCGTGAAGGGCGTTTGGTTAAAGAAGGAAGTCCGTCTAGCAGTACTAAGAAGTTTGGAAGTGTTTTCCCGAAAAGAAAAGAGAAGGATGTCAGCGCTTTGTTCCCAGTTAAACCAAGGAGAGGTTACTCTCACGTTGCGGCAGTCACTCCGGCTGTCCGCCCAGCTTTGATGACCCCAGCTCATCAAACTCCACCAACTCAACAACGGCCATTTCAGCAGCAGCCTCGACAACAGGCTTATCCATTCAACAATCAGACCCGTTCACCCAGAAAACCGCAGTTCGATGCCATTCCTATGACTTATACGGAATTGTTCCCTGCTCTTATCATAAAGAATCTCATAACGACAAAGCCTCCTCCTGTCGCACCGAATAGTACTTCTCCGTGGTACAAGGCGGATCAGTTTTGTGAGTATCATCAAGGATCGCCGGGGCACAACCTTGAGAATTGCTTTGCTCTGAAAGCGGACGTGCAGAGATTGATTAAGAATGGCATCTTGTCTTTTAAGGATGTTAATCCAAATGTTAGAGATAATCCTTTGCCTCGACATGGGGAAGCTTCAGTGAATATGGTGGAAGGTTATCCGGGGAAGTTTCGAGTTTTTCAAGTTGAACACATAAGAGAGTCGTTGATTAAGTTACATCAGAGTTTGAGAAAACTTGCCTTTGTTAGACATCAACATGATTATGATGTTTGTGAATTTTGTTCAAGAGAGGTTGATTGTCCTATTGTGAAGGAGTATATTCAAAAGTTGTTGGACCAGAGAATTATCACTATTACGTATGACAGAAATCCGGAAGATGAAGTGAATGTTATCATACCGCAATTTAATTTTCCAGAATCAGTAGAGATTGTTTACGACAGTCAGACTGCACCTGTTGATCCTTTGATTATTTACCCACCTGGTCCTGTGCCTTACAACTCAGACCAAGCTGTACCGTATAAGTATAATGCCACAATGATTGAGAATGGGGTAGAAGTCTCTATACCAACAAGACCGTCTTTTGTTAACATTGCTGATGTGAGTAGGGTTACGAGGAGTGGACGTGTTTTTGCAGTAGTACCTTTGAAGAGACCAGAAGTTCAAGTCAGGAGACCCATACCTGCAGGAGTTCCAGTAAGAAATGTTGAACCAAGGGTTGAGATAGGTTGATCCAGTGAACCTATCCCTCACCCTGAGGATGATGAGATTCTGAAGTTTATCAAGAGAAGTGAATATAAGATTGTGGACCAACTTTTGCAAACTCCTTCCAAGATTTCTTTGCTTGCTTTACTGAGAGATTCTGGTGCCCATAGAGAAGCTTTGATGAAGGTCTTGGACCAGGCGTTCGTGGATCATGATGTGACGGTTGACCAATTTGATGGAATTGTGGGAAATATTACTTCGTGTAACAATCTTGGTTTCAGTGATGAAGAACTCCCGGAGGAGGGGAGAAACCACAATATGGCTTTGCATATCTCAGTAAGTTGTGGAAATGATACCTTATCAAGTGTGTTGGTAGATACGGGTTCATCGTTGAATGTGATGCCCAAGACTACATTGTCTCGACTCTCATATCCAGGTGCTCCTATGAGACCTAGTGGAGTAATTGTTAAAGTGTTTGATGGTTCTAGGAAAACAGTCATTGGTGAAGTGGATCTTCCTATAGTAATTGGTCCCCATACTTTTCAAATCACTTTCCAAGTGATGGATATTCGTGCTGCCTACAGTTGCTTATTGGGTCGTCCCTGGATCCATGATGTAGGGGCAGTCACCTCTACGCTCCATCAGAGACTGAAGTTTGTGAGGCATGGGAAGCTAGTGATGATTGGGGGAGAGCAGGCTATGGTGGTAAGCCATTTATCATCATTCTCTTTTATTGACGCCGACGAGGATGTTGGAACCCAGTTCCAAGGTCTATCTGTTGCCAAGAATGCAGTGAAGAAGCAAGGGGCATCCATCTCTTCTTTTGAGGATGCGCAACGAGTGGTGGAAAGTGGTTCGGCCGAAGGATGGGGCCAGGTGTTGACTTTGCCCGAGAACAAATCTGGGGAAGGTCTTGGTTTTCGTCCTGTGTCTGCGAGAGTCAAGCAAGAGGTGTTTGTTCGTCCGATTCAAGAGGTTTTCCGAAGTGCAGGTTTTATACATCCTGAGGTTGATGCTATCATAGAAGATGATTCCGAGGAAGATTTGCCCGATTTTGTGACGCCTGGATTGGCTTGCCAAAACTGGATAGCTGTTGATGTTCCTATTGTTATGCACATTTCCGAGTAATGTTTTGTTTTGTTTTTCTTTGAAAAATTCGCTCTGCCCAAGGCGAAAAGTATTTTGTGTCGGGATATGAAAAATAATTCCTTTTGCTCTGCCCAAGGCAAAAGAGAAATATCTGGGCTCTTTGTTTCAAGTATTTCCCTTCAATGAATAAAAATGTTATTTTGTCCACTACCGTTTTATTTTTCACTTTTTCTGGGAAACAGTAATGAAATTAATTGGTAGTAATAGGAAACATAATAACTTTTTGTTTTATTTGCACAAATCGATTTCTAAATTAAAGCATAATCATATGTGCAGATTAATCCATGACCTAACCATCGAAAACAATGATCCTATGCCCTCTCCCAACTTTGAATTCCCTGTGTTCAGAGCCGAAGAAGAGGATGATGAAGAGATTCCTGTTGAGATTTCCCGTTTTCTTGAGCATGATGAGAAGATTATTCAACCATTTGAAGAACCTGTAGAGTTGGTCAACTTGGGTGATGAAGAGGATAGAAAGGAAGTCAAAGTCGGAGCATTGCTTATCCCGGAAATTAAGGAGAAAATGTTGGAGCTTCTCAAAGAGTATGTTGATGTGTTTGCTTGGTCCTACCAAGATATGCCGGGTTTGGACAACGATATTGTGGAGCATCGTTTTCCATTGAGACCTGAATGTCCACCGATCAAACAGAAGCTGAGAAGGACTCGTCCCGATATGGCTGACAAGATCAAAGAAGAGGTTCAAAAGAAGATTAATGCAGGTTTCCTTGTTACATCGGTCTATCCTCAGTGGTTAGCCAACATAGTGCCTGTTGCAAAGAAAGATGGCAAAGTTCGGATGTGTGTAGACTATCGAGATCTTAATAGATCTAGTCCGAAGGACGACTTCCCATTACCTCACATTGACGTATTGGTCGACAGTACCGCCAAGTTCAAAGTCTTTTCTTTCATGGACGGCTTCTCTGGTTACAATCAAATCAAGATGGCGCCGGAAGATATGGAGAAGACCGCTTTCATCACACCTTGGGGAACTTTTTGCTACCGGGTTATGCCGTTTGGATTAAGGAATGCTGGTGCAACATACCAAAGGGCCATGACTGCTTTGTTCCATGACATGATGCATAAAGAGATCGAAGTGTATGTGGATGATATGATTGCCAAATCGCAGACTGAGGAAGATCACTTGGAGCATTTGTTGAAGTTATTCCAGCGTTTGAGAAAGTATAAACTCCGTCTGAACCCCAACAAGTGCACTTTCGGTGTTCGTTCTGGAAGACTTCTGGGTTTCATTGTCAGCCAGAAAGGTATTGAGGTAGATCCTGATAAAGTCAAAGCTATTCGAGAAATGCCCGCACCCAAGACGGAAAAGCAAGTAAGAGGATTCCTGGGGAGACTGAACTACATTTCTAGATTTATATCTCATATGACTGCTACCTGTGGGCCGATTTTCAAGCTTCTCCGAAAGAACCAAGGATGTGTATGGACAGAAGATTGTCAGAGAGCTTTTGATAGCATCAAAGAATATTTGCTTGAACCTCCCATTTTGATTCCTCCGGTGGAAGGAAGACCTTTGATTATGTACCTGACTATATTGGAAGATTCCATGGGATGTGTGCTTGGTCAACAAGATGAGACTGGAAGAAAGGAACATGCTGTATATTATCTGAGTAAGAAATTCACAGACTGTGAGTCTCGATACTCATTGCTTGAGAAAACCTGTTGTGCTTTAGCTTGGGCTGCTCGCCGCCTGCGCCAGTATATGATTAACCACACCACTTGGTTGATCTCCAAAATGGATCCGATCAAGTATATCTTTGAGAAGCCCGCCTTATCTGGAAGAATAGCCCGTTGGCAGATGTTGTTATCCGAATATGACATTGAGTATCACACTCAGAAAGCAATCAAAGGGAGTATTTTAGCCGATCATTTGGCTCACCAACCAATTGAAGATTATCAATCCATCAAGTTTGATTTCCCAGATGAAGATGTTATGTACTTGAAAGCTAAAGATTGTGAAGAGCCGTTGCCTGAAGAAGGACCTGACCCTGAATTCCGTTGGGGTTTAATTTTTGACGGGGCTATGAACTCTTATGGAAATGGAATTGGGGCAATCATCGTCACTTCCCGAGGCACTCATATCCCGTTCACGGCGAGATTGAAGTTTGACTGCACGAACAACATGGCTGAATATGAGGCATGTATTATGGGTCTCGAAGAAGCTGTGGATCTAAGGATTAAGATTCTTGATATTTACGGAGATTCGACATTGGTAATTAATCAAATCAAAGGAGAATGGGAGACTCGTCATCCTGGTTTGATCCCTTACAGAGACTATGCTAGAAGATTGTTAACCTTCTTCAACAAAGTGGAATTACACCATATCCCTAGAGATGAAAACCAAATGGCTGATGCTTTAGCTATTTTGTCTTCAATGTTTCAAGTGAATGGTTGGAATGAGGTGCCTACAATCAGAGTTATGCGCCTTGATAGACCTGCTCATGTGTTCTCGGTAGAAGAGGTTACCGACGACAAACCTTGGTTCTATGACATTAAACATGTTCTTCAAACTCAAGAGTACCCGCCTGGGGCATCCAATAAGGATAGGAAGACGTTGAGAAGATTAGCAAGCAGTTTCTTTCTCAATGAAGAAGTATTGTATAAGAGGAATTATGACATGGTCTTGCTCAGATGTGTAGACAGACGCGAAGCAGACATGCTGATGCAAGAGGTGCATGAAGGATCCTTTGGCACTCATGCCAACGGACATGCGATGGCTAGAAAGATGTTGAGAGCTGGTTACTATTGGATGACGATGAAATCTGATTGCTGCAAGTATGTGAAGAAGTGTCATAAATGCCAGATTTATGCGGACAAGATGCACGTGCCGCTGACCCTCCTCAACGTTATCTCTTCACCTTAGCCTTTCTCTATGTGGGGCATTGATATGATTGGAATGATTGAACCCAAGGCTTCAAATGGTCATCGTTTCATCTTGGTAGCGATCAATTATTTTACTAAATGGGTGGAAGCAACATCTTATGCTAATGTAACCAGACAGGTGGTAGTCAGATTTATCAAGAATCGGATCATTTGGCGATACGGTATCCCGAGCAAGATCATCACTGATAATGGTTCGAATTTGAATAACAAGATGATGAGAGAGCTTTGTGAAGAGTTCAAGATCGAACATCATAATTCTTCTCCTTACAGACCGAAGATGAATGAGGCTGTTGAAGTTGCTAACAAGAACATCAAAAAGATTGTCCAGAAGATGGTAGTAACTTATAAAGATTGACATGAAATGCTTCCGTTTGCTCTGCATGGATACCGTACTTCAGTTCGAACTTCAACAGGCGCAACCCCATTTTCCCTAGTTTATGGTATGGAAGCAGTACTCCCTGTGGAGGTCAAGATTCCGTCTCTGAGAGTGTTGATGGAAGCTAAACTTTCTAAGGCTGAATGGTGTCAAAGTAGATATGATCGGTTGAATTTAATTGAAGAGAAGAGATTAACAGCTTTGTGTCACGGTCAGTTGTATCAGCAGAGGATGAAAAAGGCTTTTGATAAGAAGGTTCGACCGTGCGAGTTCAGAGAAGGTGACCTTGTACTCAAGAAAATATTATCTTTCCAACCTGATTCAAGGGGCAAGTGGGCTCCGAATTATGAAGGACCGTATGTCGTTAAGAAAGTCTTCTCTGGAGGTGCTTTGATTCTCACCAATATGGACGGTGACGAGCTCCCGCGTCCCATGAACGCCGATGCAGTCAAGAAGTATTTCGCTTAGGCAGGCTTTTGGTCAGACCAATCCTGGCATTTGATTACATTTGGGATTCGAAGTTGTTAGGGAGAATAGTGATCATTGTTTTTGTGTGACCCTTTCTTTCATGTACTATTTCCCAAACTTTTGTAAACCGTTGGAGTCGCATTGTTAGCGAACTACCATGTTATTAATGAAATTTGAGCATTTACCTTTTGTGGGCAAAATTTTAATTTTTGTGGAAATACTTGAAACCAATCTACTTAAAGTATTCTTATTTTAAAAAAAATGTGTCGTGAATAACGAAAGGAATATTAACAGTTGTTCCGAGGATGGTCAAGCCATGAAATGCAAAACAGTACAGTAATTTATCCTTGCATGGTGAACATGTTTCGTTTCAACATCGTCATTGAGGTGTTGGTTGTGTAAACTTGTGTTTCTAGTGGTACTAAATTTGGTGACTCCCCAAGTGTTCCAGTTAAGATTTGTTTCAGTTATCTTTATTTGGGAGATCTCCGAAGTGTGGTACGCTTTGTCCCTTGCCAGTAGTCTATTGGTGTTGTAATATTGGACTTGAGCACTTTTCTCCTCAGAAGACTTGAGCCTTGTGGCGTGTTACGCTCTGACGTTGTTCTGTGATTCCAGTTCCAGTTATCTTCTGTCTTTTTTTTTAGGATTGGCCGAGTATCTATCGTGCTGTGACATCTTATTATCTTCAAGATATTCCATCTGTTCGTTTTGTCAGCATAACATTCATTTATTCATTCACACTTATATCATGCACGCATACTCACATTTGCCGTTGACTTTTGGATTGTACTTTGTTCATTCAAATAACATACATGTTTCTTTCCAAGTAGAAGGTTAGCTTAGGCAGAAAATGTGCTTCCTTTCTAAATTCCCCAACTGAGCTAATCCTCGTGGATGATTTTTGATTTAGCTTACCCTGTCCATTTTTGGATAGGATGAATTCCCAATCAAATTACTTTCTCATTGGGTAGAGTCTTGTTTGACTGTTTTCTCTCTGGTTATTCCTGGATGAAGTTGCTGCCTCTTGCATAGGCTATCTCATTGATTTTCCCCAGTGAAATTGCGACCTAGACAGATGGTGCATTTATTTTGCACGTTTAAGTATGTGATCTCCTCGGGAAGGTTTGATTCATGATTCTCCTTGATGAAGATTTTATTCTCTGCCAGTGACATCGCAATTTCCTTCTGAGTTATTCTTTGGAGAACGGCAAGCGGCAGCTCTTCACGAGCAACTTGTGTGTTATTATGATTTTGGGAAAACGACAAGCGGCAGCTCTTCATGAGCAACTTGTACGTTATAGACACCGTTGGAAAACGACAAGCGGCAACTCTTCACGAGCAACTTGTACGTTATTATTTGTGGAAGACAGCAAGCGACAGCTCTTCACGAGCAACTTGTGCATTATTATGATTTTGGGAAAACGACAAGCGGTAGCTCTTCATGAGCAACTTGTACGCTATTATTACATCGGGAAACGGCAAGCGGCAGCTCTTCACGAGCAACTTGTGCGTCATTATTATTTTTTTGGAAAACGACAAGTGGCAGCTCTTCACGAGCAACTTATACGTTATTACTTTTTTGGAATACAGCAAGCGGCAGCTTCTTTATTTGAGCAGCTTGTATGTTATTGGTATTTTCTTTGGACTACAGCAAGCGACAGCTTCTTTATTTGAGCAGCTTGTATGTCATTGGTATTTTCTTTGGACGACAGCAAGTGACAGCTTCTTTATGTGAGCAGCTTGTATGTTATTGGTATTTTCTTGGGACGACAGCAAGTGGCAGTTTCTTTATTTGAACAACTTGCGTATCTACAATATTATTATATCAGCATTAATGAGTATATCTCCGGAAATCGCGCAGAGAAGTTTGTCATGAATCATTACCTTCAGAAGTCGGTAATCCATCATCAGCAAGATTGTTTGCTTTTCGTCTATCTTCGACCTTGAGTTGTGAACTCGCTGTTTTTGGGTCGATAATCCGTTTTATGGCCTATGCAAGATGCTTTCTTTGTTAGGGTCAGAGGTCGTTTTCCTTCAATTTTATTCGCTGTCAGGAGTCTGTCGTTTGAAGTCGATAGCTCGTTTCCCCAGTAATGTATAATCCATGTCTCTGTGTTTTGTTGGTGTTCGATTCCTCCAGCATTGTCTTGTTTCATACAGTATCTTTCTCTGTGAAATCAATCACTGCATTCATATCAAACATGATGGCGACATCTTAGGACAAAATTTGCGTATTATGTATTTAAGTACCTTCAATCTCGTCGAAACGAAGACTTTAATCTTCGTATCTCCGGATAGAAGAAACTTAAATAGGGGCAGCTGTTGTACCCCAAATTTTGACCTAAGATACCATCTCCCATCTGCATCATTACATTGCAAGTGTTTTGATCTTTTGATTTTTTTAAAAATTCATAACTTTTTTCGAGTCGAGAGCTGTTTATTTTTGAACACTAAATTTATTAATCGATTCATGCTAAAACAATGTTTATTAATTATTTATTATCTTAAATTTAAATAATTGGAATTTATTTTCAATTGTTATATAATTTAAAGATTTATAGATAATAAAATAAATATTAGAAAAGAGGCATATTAATCGTTCAGACAGTGTTTATTTATTATTCACTATCTTAAATTTAAATAATTAGAATTTATTTTCAGTTATTACATAATTTAAAGATTTATGAATAATATAATAAATATTGGAAAAGAAGTTCATTAATTGGTCAATAATGATTATTTAATTATTTATCATTCTAAGTTAAATAATTAAAATTCTATTTTAATTATTACAATTTAGAAAACTATGAATAACGAATTGAATAATTGAAATTATTAATTGATCAATGATGTTTATTTATGCGTTTATTATTCTGAATTTAAGCGATTGAAATTGATTTTCAATTATTATACGATTTAAAGAATTATAAACGATAAATAAAATAATTGGAAAGAAAAGAATTGACCGGGAAATAATAGAATTTTATTTCACTTTATTCTATTTTATTACAATTGTTATTTAAATATTGTATTATTTACAAAATATTTATAATAACAAATTACATAAAAGTTTAAAGTAAAATAGAACTATATTTCTAAGATTCTAATTCTAAATCTTCTATCCAATGCTTTTGTCTGCTCATTTGATTTTTACCTGCAAAAAAAAAAACAATTAAAAAGAAAAAGTCAGAATTGAATAAATAATTAAAAGCAGAAAATTATTTATTAGTGTTCATCATTAAAAGAAAACGGCTGGAATCAGTTTACCCTTTTTTGCAAATCACGGGATTTCTCCCGGTTCACAAAAAAGGGGGGAATTTTTATTTTCATAAATGAATGCACAATTTCAAACATGCACAAATTCATTCTATTTTTCAAAACTGCATATGCATAATTTCTTTTGTCAAAAATGCATATTTCAAAATATACACAGCATACAAAAGTCCATGCATAATTTCAAAACAACATATGCAATGTTCCAAACAAAAGCCAACGTAAACCTATGCCATGCACATAGAAGAAGCCAAAACAAATAGGCTCCATTGCTGTGCCATGCAGTATACAAGAAGAAATATGCAGTTCAAAACCATTTTGCAAGCATAATATATTCCATTTTCATCATGTTCCAGCACTTTTGCAATTTCAGAAACAGTACAGTACATCATTTTTATGTATCAAATGGTACTTATGAGAGAGAAGAGAGAAAGAAGTTTGGTTTTACAGGTTTTGGTTTAGGCAGAAGTGGATACAAAACAAACTGCAGTAACACAGTCAGTAAGAGGAAAGAAGCATGAAATTAGAATACAAAACAAAACTGCTGTAACAGTATTGTGCAGAGGCCAAGGAAATAGTTAAATATTCAAACCTGAGCCATCAAACAAAACCTCAAGCCAGCAATTGTTATAAGATAACAAAAACACTTCAAGGAAATAAAAAAAAAAGAGAACATAACATATCTCCAAGCCTTCCACACAAAAAACTGTAAACCAAAAAACTCAAAACCATTTCAAAAACCAGTAAGAACCTGCATAAACCATTCTTACTGTCTAAACCATCAAACCTCTATGGCATAAAAAAACCATTTAACCTGCTACTGCATTATCAAAACATGGCCTAAACCATTCCAAAAAACCTTATAGCCTACTGCATAAACCTGCATATGACCAAAACACCATGGCCTAAAAACCAAAAACCTGCTACTGCATTACCAAAACCAAAACCAACATGGTCAAAAACCAGAACCATTTCAAAAACCAGTAAAACTTGCGTGAAGCCCTCAAAACCATATATCAAAACCTTCTGGCCAAACATAAAACCAGTAAGACCATAAAAGCCGTCAAAACCATGGCCTAAACTAATTTCCAAACCCAAGCATACGAAGACCTCAGATACATCCTCATTGGCCATTAAAGAAAAAGCATACAGTAGCAAGCATACAGAATCACAGTGAAGAAGAGGATAGGAAAGTTTTCAAGGCAACCCAGCATACAGTAGCAGTAGCAAGAGAAGAAGAGGAAAAAGCAAAGCAAAAGGGCCAACAGGAACGAAGTACCGGTAAATCCGAAGCAAGCTCACAGCGCCTCCGCCGTCCTTCCTTGCCTTGGCCTCCTAGCTCGCCCCACTTTCCTTCCTCCTTCTCCAGGTAGTTTCACCCTTTCCTTTCTTTCATAATACCTCAATAATCACATAACGAAGTAAAGATCAAAACGGAATCAAATCAACACATGCATTGTAACAAAACCCTAACCGAATTAGAAAATGTACTCAAATTGTAACATGCAGTAATCAAAGCCCTAAACGAATAAGACGATTTATACCGTGAATCCATCGCCGTAGCCTTTGCTGGAGGGAAGAGGAAAATGGAGAGTGCTGGTGGCCGTTGGGACGAAAGACGAAGGAAAGCTCAGGCGAGTTCAGAAGCGGACGAAGAGGATATCACGCGAAGAAGACGAAGAAGACAAGCGAGCAAGCGCCGCTTCTGTCCCAAACCTTAACCCTAATCCCTCTTCCAAAATGCTAAAACACGTTTAACCCCAAAAACAATTATAAAATCATTTGGACCTTAACCCATTTCCATTGCCAAAGCCCAAACGGATCCCCTTGTGCACCCCCCTGTTTCAGTTCTGATCAGGCCCTTTAAAACCCTTTTGGCCCATTTAATTGCTCATCAAACTTTTTAATACACCCTTTTCCTATTTTTTTCCCTTTTTTAGTTTTTTTTGATAGAAATATTACTCACTTAGTTTAATTATTTAGTAATTTAATCAAATAGACATTTTTAATCAAGTGACCCATTTTATTAACCTTAGGTTTATTTGGTAATTTTAAATATCTTTTTTAATTAGGTTTAAGTTTTTTTAAGTATTCATTTAGTTTGATTATTTAATAATTACTAAAAAAATAATGCTTTATATAGAACTCTAAAAAATATAAAAAATATATAGAAACTTAAGACTTAAAAAAATATTTCGTTTTCCTTAATTAATTCTCATTACTTTTTATCCATATTAAAAATGCGTAAAAAATGGGAACTATTAAAATATTTTCTTTTCATTAATATTAAACAACAAAAATCATAAAAATGCACGTTCACACGCTTAGTCTTTTACTTAATTGTTATATGTCCTCATCCGCATAATTTCTCTGTTTAATCATTTCATATTTACTTGTTTATTTTGTTTACGTTCAAATCCAAGGGAAAAAACGATTAAATTTGTCGACTTCATGTCCTCAAGTCTAATCGCGCGAACATTCGCATTTTCATTAAAACTTAGGATAATTTTTCCTCAAATACTCAATCTTTTCAAAACTTATACCCTTTAAGCAAAAACTTCGACGTTAGGTCGTCGTATCTTCAAAAACCCGTCCGTACCCCTTTTCGGCCAAAACGATTTATTTTTCAATCAAACGAACAATTTTAAATAAACAGATATTTCAAAAGGTTCCTATAGAGTACTATAGATACATTGGGTGCTAATACCTTCCCACTGTATAACCAACCCCCGAACCATAGATCTCTTTTCAAAAACGCCTTGTATTTTTACTTTTAAAAGTATTATTTTACATTGCATATTTAGGGTTTTATTTCGCTCTTTTCCCTTTTCCCTTGGAAATAATAAAGCGCGGTGGCGACTCTTGCTTTTGTGAGACGAATTAATCAATAATTCGATCTCTGATTTACCCCGCTACATTTTTTATCGCTACAGATTGCTATTGACCGGCCTCAAAATAGGTGCGACTTCTACATAAGTCCACTTACGATTGCTTAACATAGCGCTAAATTTTGTCCCGATTCGAATAAATGATCATTCGTGGCCCAAACTTATGATTGTAAGCCCAAGTATGTTAATTTGATATCTTTGATCCAATAACCTTGAGATTCATTGTGTAGAGGCTTTGGTTCTACCAATCCTCTGATGGATCTACAACACCTTTGGTCAACGCGGATCACTTAAACATCGTTGATCATTACATATTGCCTTGTGAGAATTCCAAAATGGATGATATACTTGACAAAAAGCAAATGCAACTTGTTGTGTAGAGGCTTTGGTTCTACCAATCCCCTAATGAGTTCCAAATGCAAGTTTCAAGATGGTCATCCAACTAACCACTAATTACTAACAATTAACTTTACTCTACGCTTTTATTTTCATGCTTTATGTACCATTTACTTTTAGCATTTTACATTTCATGCTATTTTCATCTTTGCTCACTTGAGCATTTACTTTTATGTCATTTTTATTTTGCTCACTTGAGCTTTTCTTTCTTTTTAAAGACACCTAATAATCAACATGAACCATAAAAATATTTAATGATACTTGGACTACATGGTTACTATCCTTTGCATTATGGAGTGATGGACTTCTTGGACTTAGGATTAGAGACCTTGGCCTATCTTGGAGACTTTGTGACTTTATTTGATATTTTGTCTGGAGTTCTTGAGGTTTACCTCAAGACATTGGGTTGTTTGTTTGTTTTGTGTGCAGGTTATTGAGATTACATACTTTGTTTGTAATCTGGAATTCACCCGTATACAACCGTTACTCTGCCCAATTTTTGCGAAGACTAAATACACTTGAAGTTTGATTCTCTCAAGAGGTCTAGTACCTTTGCCTGCTTGGTCTCAATCCAAAGAATTGGAATTCTACATTGGCTTATAATGTAAAGTATCGGCTTCATGTTGGTTAGACGGTTCTCTTCCTTAGCTTTTACCTTATACTTTAGGATAGTCCCTTCATCTCTTCCCATCTTCTTTAATTTTCAAAACCTTCTCATCTTCTTTCAAAATCTTCTTTGTTTTTAACATCAAACCACTTTCATAATAAACCTCGACCTTGTCGAGTGCCTTTTCTTTTAAAACTTCTTTTCTTTAGACAAACTTCAATTCACTTAGTCATACTTTGACATCTTTCAAAATTAACAAAACAATTCAACACATTCAAACTCTTTGGTGCGCCCAAGCACCTTTTACATTCAAAACTTTTTTCAAGATAAGACATGATTCATTAATAGTCGAGCAATATTCTCTTATCCCTATGGTTATAAAGGTGTCGACTTTTCCACTTGAGTACTAGAGGCGTTCTCAAACCCTCACTCTTGTTGACGTAGGGTCCATCTTTCTTACACCTTGTGGGCGTTAGTCGAGATTTCTCTCCTAACAATGACGACTTGTCTTCTTGTTTAAAAACAATCAACAAACAAGTCTTTTCTAGATGAACTACGTGTACCCTGATCCCCTATTACACAAAAGGTGGTACGTAGGCACTAAAGGTTCGCAACCGCGGCGGGTGCAAAAATCATAAAAATATCTCTTTTCTCACCTCCACCATCCATTTTATATACAACACATTTTTATAGCCAAAATATACAGATTTTACAAAGAGGTTCATGCGGAGTACCGTAGATGTTTAGGGTGCTAATACCTTCCCTTTGCATAACCAACCCCCTTACCTTGAATCTTTCCCCCTCTTTTGGGTTATTCACTTTTTTTCCCATTCCTTTGGAAACAATAAAGCGCGATGGCGATTTTTATTTTGATTTGTATAAAGTCTAGTCAATCCAATGGCTTAGTCTTGCACATTTCTACCGCTACAGAAAAAAATGGCGACTTCACTGGGGAAAGATTGACCTCTTGCTGGTCCATCCTTAAGTGGGTTGAGCCTATCTTTTTTTATATCTGTATACGCGCTATTGTGTTTATGTGTTATATTTTGTATATATGTTTGTCTGGATTTTCCTGGTTTATAGGGTGCTTGGGGATTTCTTATAAGTCCTATACCCGGACTAGGGCAAACTTTAAGATAAGACGGGTGGTATAGTCATGTTAACTTTGAGGGAGTAATCCCAAAAAAGGAGGCATGAGATCCCCCACTCAGTGGAGGCCCCTTTGACTGTAGTATCATTTACCGAGTAATCAGGAAGACGTACTGCTTTCGACCTGGGAGCCTACTGAAGCTGAGGATCGTAGATTACCTAACCCATCTTGGCCTTTTAGGTGTAGTGCGGAAGCTATGACGGAGTAATCCGGAAATAGTTGTCACGCGATGCTACGCTCGAACGAGTTTTTCTTGAGAATATTACTAATTACCGAGTTAATCGGGACGTTAGTAATATCCTAAGGAAGGATGTAGACTCTGGGAACCTCTTAGAACCTTGTTCGGCAGGTGATAACCATTAGTCCATACCTTATGGGTTGTACCTTTGACTCCAGGCTCGTGACTCTGAACCGTGTGATCCTGTTACTGTACAGTGCATTGCATAACATTGCATATCATTTGCATCCTCTGCATCATTCTACATACATCTAGGTTGTTCAGGATCTTATTCCCAGTTGCTTCTTTCTTCCAGTTAGTCGTCTACCGTCAAGTTGATTCCTCAACATGACTACGGGACTAGAGCTGCTGTTAGATTGAGAATGGAAAACCAAGAACAACACAACATGGAAGTCGGAATGGAAATCGACGAGTTAAAGTCAGGCATGGCCAAACTTACTGAGATGATGCAAGTCCTGATTTCCAGAGGAGAGCCACCTCAAAGGACTGTGATATCTGAAATCCCAACTGTTGTTGTTGACACTTAACCTATCCAACATACATCTACTGCATGGCCAGAGTTTGGGTTACCTCAGAATTACTTTCCACCTGTTGTAATTACTTCAATGGTTGGTCAGTCTTCCCGACCAGTCTTTCAAGCTCCAGTTTCCACTGAACCTCGGCTAATCGTTCATACTGCTTCTCGTCAACCTGCTGCACAAGCTGCTTTTGGGAATCCTCTCTTTGAGCACCATGTTGCCAGTCCTCGAAGTGTGAGTCGAGGAGACTTTGGTGAGTTTGAAGATTTCAAAGAACAGTATCAAACTTTGGAGAAGAGACTCAGAGCTATGGAAGGAAATGAGTTCTTCAATGTTGATGCTAACAATATGTGCTTGGTTTCTGATCTGGTTATGCCTACAAAGTTCAAGACTCCCGAGTTTGAGAAATATAAGGGGCACACTTGTCCAAGAAGTCATTTGGTGATGTACTTTCGAAAGATGTCTGCTTACACAAAGAATGACAAGCTGCTTATCCATTGTTTCCAAGACAGTCTTAGTGGAGCTTCATTGAAATGGTATATGGGACTTGAGAAAGGTCGTATCCAATGCTTCCAAGATCTTGTTGATGCTTTCATAAAGCAATACAAATACAACCTCGACATGACACCTGATCGTCGCCAACTACAAAATATGTCTCAGAATGAGAAAGAATCTTTCAAGGAGTATGCTCAACAATGGAGAGAACTGGCATCTCAAGTTGAACCACCTCTGGCAGAGAAAGAGATAACTGGTTTGTTCATGGATACTTTGTCCCCTTTATTTTGGGAGAAGATGATTGGTAGTGTGTCCTCCAGCTTCACAGACCTGGTGACTATTGGCCAGATATTAGAAGAAGGAATCAAGAATGGTAAAGTGTCTAAAGCTGCTGAATCTTCTAATGGTGCAAAGAAATACCTTGGGAACTTTCAGAAGAAGAAAGAGGTAGAAGCCAATGTTGTCTCGACTGAGAGAAGAGGACCTCTCCGTAGGCCTCAATACACTGATCAACCACAAGTAGCGGCTGTTACTCGTGCGGTCAATGCTCAACTAGTTTACGTCCCTCAACGATAGAATGTTGTGCAGAATCATAATCGGAATACGGCTCAATTTGATCCCATTCCTATGACGTACACTGAATTGTATCTTGCATTGGTGCAGAAAGGCTTGATTACAACTAGGCCTCTGATTCCTCGAAATCCTCCTCTAGTTGGGTTCAGATCTGACCTTCATTGTGAATTTCATCAGGGAGCTGCCGGTCATGATTTAGAAAGTTGTTATGCTTTGAAAAACAGAGTGCAAGAATTGGTGAAAACCAATTTTCTTACTTTCAAAGAGGCAGGTCCTAATGTCATCAAAAATCCTTTTCCAAAACAAAGTGGCTGAAGACTGAGTCGGGATACCCTCAAGTCACCTCCTAAAGCCAGTGTTTCAGACAGGACAACTCATCCTTGTTACTGATTAGTCACTAGGCCATGTTTCTTTCTGTTTGCATTTTCCCTTGTTTATGCTAAAATTGTTGCTTTCAAATACTGTTTATACTTTCATGTTAATT
Source organism: Vicia faba (assembly GCA_948472305.1). NCBI lineage: Eukaryota > Viridiplantae > Streptophyta > Magnoliopsida > Fabales > Fabaceae > Vicia > Vicia faba. The sequence continues at coordinate 1,501,986,041 of OX451739.1, read as the reverse complement.
CTAATGAAATGAGCATTGCAATATTTTGATTCAAATCATTTTTCATTTACTGCTTTCAAATATATTTCTCTTGTTTACTCCCTTTATCAAGATTTTGTTTATGCAAAGATTTGAGGGAGGATGATGAAAACGAAATACCCATAATTGTTGCTGGTATGCTTTCGAATAAAACTTTGCTGAGGATATACATGCATTGTTTCAACTCCCAAACACTGGAGAAATAAGGAAGTTAATCCCTCGTTCACCCCTTTGAGCCTAGAAGTTATAGTTTCTTTCTATACAGAAAAACCCGCAATCTTAACCCGGGGATGGGTAGTTCTCAGTTAATCTGGTTGTGCATTCAATTACAAGAGAAATCATGCAAGACACCTTTCAACAAAGGTCGCGATCAAGCTTTCCTTTGCACACAACAAGAAGTGTCAAAGATGCTCTCAAACAAAAAATGACGAAGATGGTTCCCCGTAATCATTGAGCAAGGCAATCATTATCTTTCCAAAAAAGGAAAAATGAAATGAAAATAAAAATCAACAGAAAAATCCCGCTAAGTCAAAACCTATGAAGGAGACTTCGGCAAAAAACTAGGGCATCCTGCTGACTGTGATCTCAAATGAAACAGTTCAGGCAAAAACTGGGGCATCCTGCTGACTGTAATCTCAAATGAAACAGTTCAGGCAAAAGTTGGGAATAATAAATTCAATCAGAAGAGGTCTTCAAATCCTCAAAATTCTCCACCAGAATTGACAAAAGTCCTCAAAACAGCAAAAATATGTAAGAAGAAATGACTGTCATTCTCAATAATTCATTTAGCTTCTGAGCCATCACCATTGCTGTCATCAGTGCAATTCCAAAATCTCTTGGAACCTGAATGCATATTCTGAATTAACTGAACATAGGACTGAAGAACATCATGAAGATTAGGTTGGGTACAAATAAACTTTGAGCCTTTATCCTTTATTTCTTAAACCGTGAACCAGACCACGTTACAACCCTCAAAAGACCTAATTGAAGCCAGGTTTCTTTTGAAAGCATACTACAACAAGGTTGCGTAAACTGACTCCTATGATCTTTTGTGAACCATTTTTTTTATCTATGATCGGTGGGAATGAGAACTGATTGTTTTGGAATGCTGGTTCGCGTTTGCGTTTGTTTTCGCAAAATGTCGCGGTAAGCAAGAGTCACCACCGTATTTTATTTTATCCAACAAGGAACGGACAAAAGCACAGAAAAATTCCTTTTCGAGATTGTTTCTCGGGTTCGGGAGGTAGATTATAGAAAGGGAAGGTGTTAACACCCTTTCTATCTGTGGTTATCCACGGGCTCTTAGGTACTTGCTCACTATGTTTTCAAAAGTTTGCTTTTCTTTGTGTTTGTGGGTTTTGAAAAGAGTTTTGTTTGAAACTTCGATTTAACTCTTGCTTCTGTCCTCAAGAGTGTAATGAAGTGTTTTGAAAAACTTTGTTCGAAAAGTGTAAGTGTGAAAAGTTTTGTTTTGTTTTTAAAATGAGCAAGTACTTAAGAACCTCTACCTACTCAAAGAAGAATTAAACTGTGCAAATGTCCTTTAGATAGTGCTATCCCATTATTGAGGAGTAGGTAGCACCGTCGTTGGAGTTTTCGGGTCAATTCAGTTTAAGGGACGTGTGGTCACTAAAGCAATGTTAGGATGCCTTAGTGGTAACCCTAATGTCTTAGATCATTTTTATCGAGGCAACCATTTTGAGGTAACTTATGATCTAGGGACAAAAGGAGGACCTCTAAAACATCCTATACTTAATGACCACATTTGAGGCAACCAAGTGAGGTGTACCCTAGGAGTGGCATGTGCAAGTGTGTCAATTTTCAGTTTGTATTATCTTTGTACATGTTATGGTGAGCTACTATTGATTTTAAGTTTAAGAGTTAATCTTGTCATACAATCCTAGTTAGCATACATCTAAACAGTTAATATATGTACAGGAAATTAAAGTGCGGGAATTGTAAATCCTACGCTATTACAAGGCTTCGGGGAGGGGGATTTATTTACATGTCCAAAATTGGGGGAATAAAGTAGTAAAGTAAAAGGCCTTAGTTAAGCTATTACAAACCAATAAGCAGTTACAATAAAATAAACGCGCGTGAATCTTAAAAATCCTAAGCATAAGAACTCTTTTTTGTTGTTTTATTTTATTTTTTGGGAAAATGATCTAAATCTATTTAATTTTAGTTTTGAGAAAATGTTAAGATAATAAAGTTAATTTTAATAGAAAAAACTAGCCTAATGTTTTTTTGTGGTTTTTTGATTTTAATGTTAATTAAAAAAGATAAAAAGATGTCAATGAAAACAAAAATAAAATACAAGGGGGGATCCTTCGATCCGGGAAAAAAAGGAGTTTCGACCTGGGGAGGGAATGGAAGCTTCGATCTAGAGAGGGTTATGGTCCTTTCGATTGGGCCAGACAGTAAGGCGTGAGTAGCCTTCGATCCAGGGAAGAGGATTGTCTTTTGATCATGGAGATCATGGCTTTCGATCCAGGAATGAGATGCCTCCTTCGATCCAGCATGCCAATGGGTTCGATCCAGAGAAGGTGTCTCCTTCGATCTGGGATGTTATACCTGCAAAAGTATGTTAGCGAAATAAAATGCAGGGCCTGGGTATTGGACCCCAGGCCCTTCGATCCTGCGCTTGCTGGGTCTCTTCAGGCTATGTTTGCAGCAAGTGTTGGCAAACGAAGAACATGACCTGGGCGCCAAACCCAGGCCTTTCGATCCTGTCTAGGATTGCAAATCAAAGGTAACAACAAGTAATAATGTGTTATGCAAATGTAAAGTTGGATAATTTACCCTTTCTTACCTGCAGATTGAACCTTCGATTTGGGTACTGGCTGGATGGGAGCACTTTCAATCTGAGGGCTTCTGGGCGTGGGCACCTTTGATCTGAAGGACTGCTTTGGCTTGGAAAATTCTGGCAACCTTTGATGGATTGTATGGGAAGCGCCTCTCCAATGTTTCCTGTTTCTTTTCTCTATTTTTTTCTGTATATTTTTTTTCCGTCCTTTTGCAACATTTGTGATTTCTTTATATAGAGGGGGTGGAGGGGACAGGAAGACAAAGGTTTAAATGACCTTGATTATGTGTTTGACAGCCATGAATGAGAATTTATAACGTTAATTATGTGTTTGAAAACCATGAATGAGAGTTTGTAACGTTGGCTAAACACATGGGATCTTGTCCCTTTTTGAATTTTGAATGACAAATAACTGGCCTTCGAATGCTCCCTTTCGAATGGGCTGATGGCCTCCTTCGAATGCTCCCTTTCGAATGGGCTGATGGCCTCCTTCGAATGGACCTTTTTTGGAATTCCAATCGAAGGACACTGTTATAATGCCAATCGAAGTACCTGTCCGTAATGCCAATCGAAAGGCTTGTCCAGAATGCCAATCGAAAGGCTCCTTCAGAACACCAATCGAAGGGTCTTTCAGAATGCAAATCGAAGCGCTTGTCCAGAATGCCAATCGAAAGAGCTTGACAGAATACCAATCGAAAGGCTCCTTCAGAACACCAATCAAAGTACTTGTCCATAATGCCAATCGAAATGGTCTTTCAGAATGCCAATCGAAGGCCTTGACATAATGCCAATCGAAGTGCTTTGTCCATGCCAATCGAAATGCTCCTTCAGAATGCCAATCGAAATGCTTAAAGCACCACTCAAAAATTTTCTTTTTCCTCAGGCAAGGATTTGTGATCAACCATGCAGGGGGAAGACTTTGGAAAACATGAGAGGGCAAATTTTGGGGTACAACAGTTGCCCCTGTTCAATTTTCTTAAACCTGAGGATATAGATTGGCTTTCGAGCCTTTCGTGATCCGAAGGTGGAAGATAATTGAACACTAGAGTGCCCAGAAATTTGCACTCGCATGGTGTAGTATTAGCATTGTGATGTCGGGAATGGGCTTACAGATGCCATTTGGAGAGATGATGGATAGTTGTTGGAGATGGGCTTAAAGATGCCATCCAGAAATGATTGTTGGACTGTATTTGAATGAGTGACAGAATTACATCCGAATCTGGATCGTATCTGTACTGTTGTTTGAAGGTCTCTGATTGCCTGTCATTAACTGGAAGAAATAAATCTAACCAGAGGAGGTCTTTAGTTGATAATGATGTGTGATGAAGGAATCTGAGACGATTGCTACTCCAAACAGATGATGAAGGAATCTTGGATGACTTCTACCTCAGCAGATTGATGAAGGAATCTTGGACGATTACTACCTCAGCAGGATGATGAAGGAATCTTGGACGATTACTACCTCAGCAGAATGATGAAGGAATCTTGGATGACTACTTCAACAGCAGGATGATGAAGGAATCTTGGACGATTACTACAACAGCAGGATGATGAAGGAATCTTGGACGATTACTACCTCAGCAGGATGATGAAGGAAGGATGACTTCTACCTTAACATGATGATAAAGTAATCTTGGACGATTTCTACCTCAGCAAGATGATGAAGGAATCTTGGAAGATTACTACCTCAACAGGATGATGAAGGAATCTTGGACGATTACTACCTCAACAGAATGATGAAGGAATCTTGGACGATTACTACCTCAGCAGGATGATGAAGGAATCTTGGATGACTTCTACCTCAACAGGATGATGAAGGAATCTTGGACGATTTCTACCTCAGCAAGATGATGAAGGAATCTTGGATGACTTCTACCTCAACAGGAGGATGAAGGAATCTTGGACGATTACTACCTCAGCAGGATAATGAAGGAATCTTGGACGATTACTACCTCAGCAGGATGATGAAGGAATCTTGGACGACTTCTACCTCAGCAAGATGATGAAGGAATCTTGGACGATTACTACCTCAACAGGATGATGAAGGAATCTTAGACGATTACTACCTCAGCAGGATGATGAAGGAATCTTGGACGATTACTATCTCAACAGGATGATGAAGGAATCTTGGACGACTTCTACCTCATCAAGATGATGAAGGAATTTTGGACGATTACTACCTCAACAAGATGATGAAGGAATCTTGGATGATTACTACCTCAAAAGGAAATGACTTTTATCTGTCGATCGATCTTTCCTGAAAAGGTAAAGAGTGAGTTGTATGCAATGTCATGATGTATGCATTGTGTAATGATGTTCTCAAAATAAATGAGATTCATGTTATATGTATTTTGTATGCATATGCTATGAATGTTATTGAAATGTAATTTTGTCTTGGAGAATAAATTCTTGACAAGTGTTGGGGAGTTATTAAATCTTGGACTGTCGTTGAAGAGTATGTATGTCTTCAAACTTTGCTTAGAACGTTTCCACTGAGGATCCTTGTTTTGTTGAGGAGAACTCCGTTGGGGAAAGTTGTGAACTCTGTGGAGAGTATTGATTCATTCTTGGGGAACAAGTTTAGGAGTCTCGGTTGTCCGTTGCTCTACTGGGGAGTCAAAGTTAAACTGACATCTGGTCGGGTCTAGGTTTCACAGTAACTTGTTGGGGATGGTAGAGTAGTCTACTGGGGAAGAGGAGTTGTGGTCCTTTGATTTGTAGTAGTCGGAGAGGCAAACTCAAGCTGGGGAATCCTGGTGCTGTTGGGGAAATAAACCCTGTCGTCAGTCCGCTAGAGAGGTGACATCTGCGTTGAAGTTGTCTCAACTGGGGAAAGGTTTTCAGAGATTAAACCCTTGCTGGGAGTCATCCTATGAGAAGGATTTTTGGGGAGATTTGTCACTGCCCCTGGTAGCAAGTGTTTGTGACATTGCCAGGAAATGTTTGACTGTATGTAACCCTTCACTGAGATTGATGTTCAATGCCCCCAGTGACAGAGATGGAGACTTGCCCCTGGTTACTCTGCACTTCTTCAGAGATTTCTTGAAACCTTGACTGGACTGCCCCAGGTGTGCTGGATAGTGACATGTCAAGTCCCCTTGTTGATAGGAGATTTGTCAATGGAAGTGTCATCCTTTTTGAAGTGATTTTGTTCACTAAGAGGGCTTTCGTTCATCGGATATTCGTTGTGTGAGTTTCTCCGTTGTCAAACAAATAGCCAAATGCAAACAGTGATATTCAAATAATGCAAAGTTTATGCTTGTCTCGAAGTTTTTTTTTTTGAAAAATGCGTTTTTTAGCAGAAAACCTTCTTTAAGACAAATTCAACACAATATTTAGGGCAAAGCCTTACAGGAGTCAGGATACCTTTTGTAACAATATGCTTTCGAACTAACCCATGCTTCAGTTAGGACTTTTGAAGGGTTGTAACTTGGCTTGGTTCACGGTTTGAGAAACAAAGGATAAAGGCTCAAAGTATATTTGTACCCACCCGCTCTTCGTGATGTTCTTCAATCCTAAACTCAGTTAATTGTGCATTTGAACTCCAAATGAGTCTGGAACGACGTTTTGGTGATGGTTCACACGAGTTAAATTTATTGGAAGGCAGTCATTTTTGCAACATTTTTCATGTTGTTGAGGATTTGTAGAGACCTCGTTCTTTTGATTTATTATCCCTAACTTTTTCCTGATTGTTTCTGTTTTCGAGATTACAGTCAGCGGGATGCCCCAGCTTTCTTAAGCCTCCTTTATAGGTTTTGGCTCAGTGGGCTTTTCTCTTTTGAGAGATTGACTGCCTATGAGATAAAGAACCACCACTGTCTTTTGATTCCATAGGAATGCTTTTGATGTCGTTCGTTGTATTATGAACTGAGAGTTTGCGACTTCAATGCACATCTTTTAAATTAACTGAGAGACTACCCTGCCCCAGGTTTAAATTAAAGGTTTCAATTTGTGTTTAAAACAGAAAACTTCTACTTCTTTGGCTCGAAAGGGTTGACTAGGGATTATCTTCCTTATAACTCCAGTGTTTAGGATTTGAAAGAAATGCCTGTACATCGTCATCAAGGTCTGTCCAAAAGCATACCGTATGAGATTATGGCATTGTTTCGTCATCCTCCCTCTAAAGGCTTGTAACTTTTAGCAAGAGTTGAATGTCATAAAGTGAGTAAAAAGCATAGTTTAAATGTAATTAAAATGATTAGATCAAATCAAGACAAACATATGCAATGCATTAATGAAACAAAGTTTGGCATTAATAGATAATTGTTTGAATAACAAAGAGATTACAACTTGTAAATTCAAATGAACAAAGACATTCTCAATGATTTGGCGTAGGATCAGTGATCAAACTTGATCTCCTTGGCATCAATCAAGTCTTGGATCTTGTTCTTCAAAGTCCAACAGTCGTCGGTGTCATGTCCAGGACTATCAGAATGGTAGGCACATCTCACACTCGGATTATACTTAGAAGAGGAAGTATCGGGATTTTAAGGAGGATCCTTTAGTGTGATCAGTTTCACCTCTAGCAATTGCTGCAATGCTTGAGACAAAGGCATGTTGATGTTAGTATACTGCCTTTCTAGATATCTTACCCTACGCCTATTGCTCTGTCTTTGTTGAACAGGCGTGGGATCGGAGATCAAGGTTGCCCCTACATGTTGATCATGACGACTCTTTTGACCATACACAGCATTGGACTCTTTCTTCCCATTGTAGGGCTTTTTCTGAGTATCAGAAGGTGTTTCTTCTTGAATCTTCCCACTTTTGATGCCAGCCTCGACCCTTTCGCCGGTCAGTATTAGCTCGGTGAATCCGGCTGAAGAGCTTCCGATCAAGTGTTTGAAATAGGGACCAGACAAAGTCCCAAGAAACATGTCCACCAACTCCCTATCAGACAGAGGGGGTTGGACTCTTCCAGTAAGATCTTTCCACTTCTGAGCGTAGTCCTTAAAGCCTTCGCCTGTACCCATAGACATACCCTGAAGCTGAGTACGCGTGGGAGCAAGGTCGGCATTATACTGGTATTGTTTGTAGAAAGCAGCAGCAAGGTCCTCCCAGTTGCGGATGTTAGCTCCTTCCAGTTGACAGAACCATTCAAGCTGAGACCCTAAGAGACTGTCTTGAAAGAAATGGATCCACAAGTTCTTATCAACAGTGTAAGGTTGGATCTTCCTCACATATGACTGGAGGTGCAGCTTTGGACAGGAAGCTCCGTCATACTTGGCAAAGGCAGGTGCCTTGAATTTATGGGGAATCACCACCCCAGAGGATAGACCTAGATCTACGAAGTCCAGACCGGGCACCTTCTATATTTCCATAGCGTTCAGACGGTCTTCCAGTTGGTTGTACTTATCCTCGGCAGGAGGATACTGTTCTTCATCATAGTCCGTCTCGTTGTCGGAGACTTCAGGGTTAGGAGCCGTCCTTTCTTGTGGACTGTCTTTCCCTTCAGATGGGGTGGTCAGATCAACTTCTTGAACAAGATGGTCCTCTTTTTCTTCTTCTTTTTCTCCTTCAGAATCAAAGTCTTCAGGTCCTGCTGACCCTTAGCTATGCTCATGACCAACTCTTGAAATTGGGCATTCTGGGCCTGGAGGGCCTTGATAGCTTGCTCAGTGGAAGGTTCAGTAGACATGATGATTGCTGAAATAAACAGCGAAGAAGATAAGAGACCTGTACTGGGAGACCTGTTATGCAATGATATGTATGATATATGTATACAATGTATTCAAGGATCTTGCGGGGTAAACAAGAAACTGTTAGAATCTGAATCTGATAACTTGATTGAAGGAAACTTCATGTTGCTGAGAGTCCTTCTTCAAGAGTCAATCTCACCATATCGAGTGGGTCATAGCCCATGACTCAAGTTATCATGCTTAGATTTCTAGACAACCTTGGCTAAAGGAAAATAAATCCCCTTTGCCCCTTGCTAGCCATTTGATTCACCATAACCTGCATCACAGACCCTTGAGATCCTTGAAATGGTTAAGGAAATGTTAAGGCATGATGTTATGATGTGCATGCTATGCGTTTAAGCAAAAGTGTGAGGTGCTGTATGTAAGCCCTGCAATAAGTCCAAGTTATTGGATAAGGACGGTAAACAAAACCTGCAAGGAACGCATGTTGTCAGATAACATGAATGTGCAAGTAGTTCAAGTTTGAAGGCACACAAGTCACACATAAGAGCCCTTAGATTTCAGGCTGGCATGGAGTTTAGGCATTACCCTCTTTCAGTTTAGCTGGTTAAGACCTGTCCTAAAAATAGTAACCGGGTTCTAGAGGATCTCAATATCACTGACTACCCTCAATCGGTCATAATTCCAGTTTAGCAACCTTTTTTTGCGGCCGGAATCATCGCGAGAGTTTAGTCTCAATGAGTGTAGCATACTGCTACTGTTCTATGGCCAAGTTGGTCAATTTAAGGTTCTAAGGTCAGTTGGTGCTTAATGACTCCTTAGAAGACCCATATTCTCCTCGTTTCAACAAAAGGGATATCGGTACAGACTAAGGTGCCACACCAACGTAGATACTGCTTCATCCATGTTGGTCTACGCCGGACAGATCCCTCACAGTTTATTGCTACTTACCTAAAAAGGGTACCCCCAGATCCGGGTTAGGATCTATAGAACTCCGATACAAGCCCACAAAGTTAAAAGCATACAAAGCAATACAATTGAAAACACAAGTGATCTAATCCTAAGGTACACCTCACTTATATAATCCCCAGCAGAGTCGTCAGTTCTGTGATCGGTGGGAATGAGAACTGACTGTTTTGGAATGCTGGTTCGCGTTTGCGTTTGTTTTCGCAAAATGTCGTGGTAAGCAAGAGTCTCAATCGTCTTTTATTTTATCCAACAAGGAAAGGACAAAAGCACAGAAAAATTCCTTTTCGAGATTGTTTCTCGGGTTCGGGAGGTAGATTATAGAATTGGAAGGTGTTAGCACCCTTTCTATCCGTGGTTATCCACAGGCTCTTAGGTACTTGCTCACTATGTTTTCAAAAGTTTACTTTTCTTTGTTTATGTGGGTTTTAAAAAGAGTTTTGTTTGAAACTTTGATTTAACTCTTGCTTCTGTCCTCAAGAGTGTAATGAAGTGTTTTGAAAAACTTTGTTCGAAAAGTGTAAGTGTGAAAAGTTTTGTTTTGTTTTTAAAATGAGCAAGTACTTAAGAACCTCTACCTACTCAAAAAAGAATTAAACTGTGCAAATGTCCTTTAGACAGTGCTATCCCACTATTGAGGAGTAGGTAGCACCGTCGTTGGAGTTTTCGGTTCAATTCGGTTTAAGGGACGTGTGGTCACTAAAGCAATGTTAGGATGCCTTAGTGGTAACCCTAATGTCTTAGATCATTTTTATCGAGGCAACCATTTCGAGGTAACTTATGATCTTAGGACAAAAGGAGGACCTCTAAAACATCCTATACTTAATGACCACATTTGAGGCAACCAAGTGAGGTGTACCCTAGGAGTGGCATGTGCAAGTGTGTCAATTTTCAGTTTGTATTATCTTTGTACATGTTATGGTGAGCTACTGTTGATTTTAAGTTTAAGAGTTAATCTTGTCATACAATCCTAGTTAGCATACATCTAAACAGTTAATATATGTACAGGAAATTAAAGTGCGGGAATTGTAAATCCTACGCTATTACAAGGCTTCGGGGAGGGGGATTTATTTACATGTCCAAAATTGGGGGAATAAAGCAGTAAAGTAAAAGGCCTTAGTTAAGCTATTACAAACCAATAAGCAGTTACAATAAAATAAACGCGCGTGAATCTTAAAAATCCTAAGCATAAGAACTCTTTTTTGTTGTTTTATTTTATTTTTTGGGAAAATGATCTAAATCTATTTAATTTTAGTTTTGAGAAAATGTTAAGATAACAAAGTTAATTTTAATAGAAAAAACTAGCCTAATGTTTTTTTGTGGTTTTTTGATTTTAATGTTAATTAAAAAAGATAAAAAGATGTCAATGAAAACAAAAATAAAATACAAGGGGGGATCCTTCGATCCAGGAAAAAAAGGAGTTTCGACCTGGGGAGGGAATGGAAGCTTCGATCCAGAGAGGGTTATGGTCCTTTCGATTGGGCCAGACAGTAAGGCGTGAGTAGCCTTCGATCCAGGTAAGGGGATTGTCTTTTGATCATGGAGATCATGGCTTTCGATCCAGGAATGAGATGCCTCCTTCGATCCAGCATGCCAATGGGTTCGATCCAGAGAAGGTGTCTCCTTCGATCTGGGATGTTATACCTGCAAAAGTATGTTAGCGAAATAAAATGCAGGGCCTGGGTATTGGACCCCAGGCCCTTCGATCCTGTGCTTGCTGGGTCTCTTCAGGCTATGTCTGCAGCAAGTGTTGGCAAACGAAGAACATGACCTGGGCGCTAAACCCAGGCCTTTCGATCCTGTCTAGGATGGCAAATCAAAGGTAACAACAAGTAATAATGTGTTATGCAAATGTAAAGTCGGATAATTTACCCTTTCTTACCTGCAGATTGAACCTTCGATTTGGGTACTGGCTGGATGGGAGCACTTTCAATCTGAGGGCTTCTGGGCATGGGCGCCTTTGATCTGAAGGACTGCTTTGGCTTGGAAAATTCTGGCAACCTTTGATGGATTGTATGGGCAGCGCCTCTCCAATGTTTCCTGTTTCTTTTCTCTATTTTTTTCTGTATATTTTTTTCCGTCCTTTTGCAACATTTGTGATTTCTTTATATAGAGGGGGTGGAGGGGACATGAAGACAAAGGTTTAAATGACCTTGATTATGTGTTTGACAGCCATGAATGAGAATTTATAACGTTAATTATGTGTTTGAAAACCATGAATGAGAGTTTGTAACGTTGGCTAAACACATGGGATCTTGTCCCTTTTTCAATTTTGAATGACAAATAACTGGCCTTCGAATGCTCCCTTTTGAATGGGCTGATGGCCTACTTCGAATGCTCCCTTTCGAATGGGCTGATGACCTCCTTCGAATGCTTCTTCGAATGGACCTTTTTTGGAATTCCAATCGATGGACACTGTTATAATGCCAATCGAAGTACTTGTCCGTAATGCCAATCGAAAGGCTTGTCCATAATGCCAATCGAAAGGCTCCTTCAGAACACCAATCGAAGGGTCTTTCAGAATGCAAATCGAAGCGCTTGTCCAGAATTCCAATCGAAAGAGCTTGACAGAATGCCAATCGAAAGGCTCCTTCAGAACACCAATCGAAGTACTTGTCCATAATGCCAATTGAAATGGTCTTTCAGAATGCCAATCGAAGGCCTTGACATAATGCCAATCGAAGTGCTTTGTCCATGCCAATCGAAATGCTCCTTCAGAATGCCAATCGAAATGCTTAAAGCACCACTCAAAAATTTTCTTTTTCCTTAGGCAAGGGTTTGTGATCAACCATGCAGGGGGAAGACTTTGGAAAACATGAGAGGGCAAATTTTGGGGTACAATAATATCATACTTTTGTTTTCACTTTAAAATTATAAAACCACTGTGTTTTAACCAGTGGTGCATTTTCTATACACCAATAACATCATTTCAAAAATGATTTTGGATTCAAAATTTTTGCATGAACTTTGCATTAAAATTACCATGTTTAAATAAACAATTTTGCTTGCAAACAAGCTTTCCTTGTCAAGGAATTTCAAACAGTTGAGAAACTTGGTCAGTGATCCTATCAGGGGCAAGTATCTTCCATGTCCATTTGCGAATCAGTTCAAGATTTACTGCTCAATACAAGTTTTCTCAGAATTGGCCAGCCAGGAAAGCATTTTCAAGACTCATACAGGGGCATTTATTTACAACAATTATTTCAGAAGCTGAAGCCATGATCAGTTTATCTCCAATAGTCATTTCGGAGCTGAAGCCGTGATCAGCTTATTTCCAGCAACTTTCGACTGAAGCCATGATCAGTTTATCTTCAACAGTCAGCTAATCTGGGACGAGTCCCCAAGTAGCTCTTCATGTCCTTCCTCAGAAGATCATCAGTTCAATACAATTTACAAGTGTGACAAATTTGGGTTCAGGATATTTTCTTTCCAATTAAATTTGGCAGAGTTCTCCATGTTGAGGAATCAAACTTCCAATCTTACCTTCATAAAAGAGTCAAACTCCGTTGTCGTAAACGTCGGCATTACCTGCATAGATCATTCACATATCATGCATAACAAAATTCATACATAATGCATAACAAGAGTGTTTCATCCTCATTTGCATTTTTCGAGGTCTTATTGCAGTTGACATGTCACCTTGAGATCAAAGTCCAACTTACTTGGCACCTACCAAAGCAAACGTCAATTTGAGTTGTTTCTCTTTTTTCATCCAAAGCCAGTATTGGATGTTGTGATCTTTTCTCTCGTCTAAAGCCAGTATTAGACGTTGAGCTTTTCTTTATTAAAAGCCAATATTGAATGTCAAGATCTCTTTCACTCATCTAAAGCCAGTATTAGATGTTGTGATCTTTTCTCTCGTCTAAAGCTAGTATTAGACATTGAGCTTTTCTTTCATTCAAAGCCAGTAATTAATGTCAAGAACCCTTTCACTCATTCAAAGCCAGTATTGGATGTTATGATCTTTTCTCTCGTCTAAAGCCAGTATTAGACGTTGAGCTTTTCTTCATTCAAAGCCAGTATTGAATGTCAAGATCCCTTTCACTCATTCAAAGCCAGTATTGGATGTTGTGATCTTTTCTCTCGTCTAAAGCCGGTATTAGACGTTGAGCTTTTCTTTCATTCAAAGCCAGTATTGAATGTCAAGATCTCTTTCACTCATTCAAAGCCAGTATTGGATGTTGTGATCGTTTCTCTCGTCTAAAGCCATTATTAGACGTTGAGTTTTCCCTTCATTCAAAGCCAGTATTGGATGTCGTGTTTCTTTTCCGTCCAGCGTCTTTCTTGGACGACTTTGATGTAGCTTCAGATTTAGTCTCATCCCACATCTATTGTTCTTCTAGATGTTTCTGATTGCCTTTTCCAGAGAGTTGCTCGCCTCATTCAATGCCATTCTTGGATGTCGCTGCTTGCCTTCTCGAGTTTTATCTCTTTTTTCCAAGTATTGCTGGTTACTCCTTGTCACCCTGACAGATATCCAGAAGTATCTTGTTGCTCCCCGGTGTGTCTTTCCACGTCATTTCATCTAAACTACCACAAGTTTCCAGTTTCGAGTCTTTCCACATTCCCACAAAGTCTGTCTCATCTCATACATCATTCAAAAAATATGTGTCAAAAAAAGGGTCCTTGCATTCATTCATAACATATGCTATCATCTCATCGCATCAGGGACAAAATTCAGGTCTGTTTGTATTTAATTACTTTCCGCCTATCTGGCTAAAAGATAATTAAATAGGGGAAGCTGTTGTACCCTAAATTTTGCCACTAACTTTTTTCAGTCGCACTTTCATACCATATTTTATCATCCAGTCACAATCATTAATAAATAGCTTCATTCATCACATTTGCATCTTATCTTTAAGTTTGCTCTTGTGTTGTTGACTAACTTCTAATTAAAATACAAAAAAAAAATATGTCTTTGTCTTTGCATATTTGTGTTTTGTAGGTACCGAGTCGAAGCATATGGCAAATAAGGTTTTCTGGTATTATTTCCCTAAAATCTCTATTTGCAAAGAAAAAGAATTAAAAAATTTCATTTTTTTTCACTGTACAATCGATTGCTCCTAGAGTGCAATCGATTGCACAAAGTGAATTTTGCGCAATTTTTGAAAAAATACACTGTGCAAATCGATTTGCACTATAGTGCAATCGATTGCACAACGTGAAATTTTGAAAAAAAATCAGCATTTTAAAATTGTCAAATTTTGGCTCCAATTTTTCTTCATTTTTGAAAGATGTATCATTAATTCAAATTTTAGTGCTAATTTTTCATTTTTAAGAAGAATTATCATTAATTCAAATTTTGGCTCTAATATTTGAAAGATTTATCATTAATTCAAATTTTGGCTCCAAGAATCAATTACAAAATTACCACTAATCCCAATCCTAAACTCTATAAATAGAGCCCTCGTCTCATTCAAATTACAAGCTTTTGATAGCCAAATCCACCTTGCTAAAAAATCTCTCAAATCTCTCCATCTACCAAATTCACTCAAAGCTCCATTTTCAAAAAGTTAGTAAGCTTTGCATTGAAGCTTACTAATCTTTGAGCTAAACCTTCATCCAAACACTTTTTCTCCATCAATTCTATTCATCCAAGCTTGGTCAATTGATTCTTGTGGTTGAATTGAAGCAAATTCTTGAAGTTGTTTTGATAATTCTCTAGATCTACCTTTGGTAAGTTTGGATAATTCATCTTTCACAATGTGATCTCTTGGTGATCTTTGGGATTGATTCTTTGATCATTATTTTGTGATTCCAATGGTGTTATTTTCTCATAATTTGATGGAATTTTCGTGCTCAAGTGGATCGATGATCATAAGGTGTTTGATGGAAAGTTTGAACAAGCAATTGCCCTTTTAAAATGCTGTTTTTGCTACTTCTTCTGTGTGCAATCGATTTACATAGTAGTGTAAATCGATTTACACAGCACAATTTTGCACAATTTTTTGAAAATTATACTGTGTAAATCGATTTACACCTGAACAGAATGTATTTTTTGCCTTGTTTTGGGGCAGCTTTGATCCAAAATGCTTTTTCTACTCACTCCTTTTGATTGTTGGTTTGGATTGCAATTTTAAATGTCCAATTTGTCTTTAAACTCAATGGACTTTGTGATGTAGATGAAGTTGGATAAATGTTCATCAATTCAAATCTACCTAAGAGTGAATTATTTAATTCATTTTTGGTGCTTTGGATTAATGATATGTTTAGTGCTTTAATCCATCTAGAGGAGTGGTTGAATTTAAAGATGAAAGAATTTTGAAATGGTGATCCAAATTAGCTTATCATTTCCCTCCCTCTTCATCTTATCCCTTTCTTTTTTAATTGTGCTACATGTTAAGGGATGGTGATCTCTATATCATTTATCCAAACATGAAGTACATAGATTGCTATTGACCGGCCTCAAAATAGGTGCGACTTCTACATAAGTCCACTTACGATTGCTTAACATAGCGCTAAATTTTGTCCCGATTCGAATAAATGATCATTCGTGGCCCAAACTTATGATTGCAAGCCCAAGTATGTTAATTTGATATCTTTGATCCAATAACCTTGAGATTCATTGTGTAGAGGCTTTGGTTCTACCAATCTTCTGATGGATCTACAACACCTTTGGTCAACGCGGATCACTTAAGCATCGTTGATCATTACATATTGCCTTGTGAGAATTCCAAAATGGATGATATATTTACTTTTATGTCATTTTTATTTTGCTCACTTGAGCTTTTCTTTCTTTTTAAAGACACCTAATAATCAACATGAACCATAAAAATCTTTAATGATACTTGGACTACATGGTTACTATCCTTTGCATTATGGAGTGATGGACTTCTTGGACTTAGGATTAGAGACCTTGGCCTATCTTGGAGACTTTGTGACTTTATTTGATATTTTGTCTGGAGTTCTTGAGGTTTACCTCAAGACATTGGGTTGTTTGTTTGTTTTGTGTGCAGGTTATTGAGATTACATACTTTGTTTGTAATCTGGAATTCACCCGTATACAGCCGTTACTCTGCCCAATTTTTGCGAAGACTAAATACACTTGAAGTTTGATTCTCTCAAGAGGTCTAGTATCTTTGCTTGCTTGGTCTCAATCCAAAGAATGGGAATTCTACATTGGCTTATAATGTAAAGTATCGGCTTCATGTTGGTTAGACGGTTCTCTTCCTTAGCTTTTACCTTATACTTTAGGATAGTCCATTCATCTCTTCCCATCTTCTTTAATTTTCAAAAGCTCCTCATCTTCTTTCAAAATCTTCTTTGTTTTTAACATTAAACCACTTTCATAATAAACCTCGACCTTGTCGAGTTCCTTTTCTTTTAAAACTTCTTTTCTTTAGACAAACTTCAATTCACTTAATCATACTTTGACATCTTTCAAAATTAACAAAACAATTCAACACATTCAAACTCTTTGGTGCGCCCAAGCACCTTTTACATTCAAAACTTTTTTCAAGATAAGACATGATTCATTAATAGTCGAGCAATATTCTCCTATCCCTATGGTTATAAAGGTGTCCACTTTTCCACTTGAGTACTAGAGGCGTTCTCAAACCCTCACTCTTGTTGACGCAGGGTCCATCTTTCTTACACCTTGTGGGAGTTAGTCGAGATTTCTCTCCTAATAATGACGACTTATCTCCTTGTTTAAAAACAATCAACAAACAAGTGTTTTCTAGATGAACTACGTGTACCCTGATCATCTATTGCACGAAAGGTGGTACGTAGGCACTAAAGGTTCGCAACCGCGGCGGGTGCAAAAATCATAAAAATATTTCTTTTCTCACCTCCACCATCCATTTTATATACAACACATTTTTATAGCCAAAATATACAGATTTTACAAAGAGGTTCCTGTGGAGTACCGTAGATGTTTAGGGTGCTAATACCTTCCCTTTGCATAACCAACCCCCTTACCTTGAATCTTTCCCCCTCTTTTGGGTTATTCGCTCTTTTCCCATTCCTTTGGACACAATAAAGCGCGGTGGCGATTTTTATTTTGATTTGTATAAAGTCTAGTCAATCCAATGGCTTAGTCTTGCACATTTTTACCGCTACAGAAACATGTGACTTAATTAAGGGTATGGATTCATCGTTTAAAACTGAAGATGTAAAAATGTGGTGGAAGTCTGAACATGGCTCACTTGAAAATGGTCTAAAACCCCTTGTTAATGATGATGATGCAACAATATTAGCTATGTGTGCTGAGAAGACTAAGTGTGATGTTTAGATATATATATATATATATATATATATATATATATATATATATATATATATATATATATATATATATATATATATATATATATATATATATATATATATATATATATATATATATATATATATATATATATATATATATATATATATATATATATATATATATATATATATATATATATATATATATATATATATATATATATATATATATATATATATATATATATATATATATATATATATATATACAGAGGCAAAATTATCTAGTGGTGAGAAGACTTATATGAAGAGGTTAAAAGAGAAAGAAAAAGGCCATGTTAATGTTGAGGAAAATGAAGATGGTCAGGATAGTGAATCACCTGAAGACTCTTTAAATAATATACACTTTGAAGATAGTGAAGAAGAGAGGATGCACGATTTTGATAAAGACATGGGTGAAGGTGCTGGTACAGGTGGAATGGATAATGGTGATGGTACAAGTCAAATGGATAATGGTCAAGGGATACATAAAGGATTGACTACAACTGAGATGCAAATGGAACATGTAATTGAGGATGATTACATCATAAATGAGCTTGATAGTGGGGCAGATGATGATAGTGATGATGGTAGGCCTTCAGTGATAAGGTTTAATGAACATGAAAACCAAGAATTTAAATTCAAGGTGGGAATGGAATTTTCTTCTCTGAAGCAATTTAAAAAGGTTATACTGGAGCATGATGTGTTGAATGGTAGGGAGGTTAGGTTTGCCAAAAATGATGGGACAAGGTGTAGGGTTGTTTGTAAGGACAAACAACAATGTGATTACACAGTTTTATGCAGCAGGGTTTTGAGAACAACATCATTCAGGATCAAAACTCTATTTTAGAAGCACAAATATGGAAGAAAGTTCTTCAACAAGAATGTTAATGCTTATTGGGTATCTAGAGTGATTGTTGACAAGTTGAAGAATAATTCAGGTATGAAATTGAATAAAGTTATAACAAATGTAAGATTGAGGTTTGCTACAGAAATTACTGGATGTAGGGCTTTCAAATCAAGGCAGCTAGCTAGAAAGGTTGTTGAAGGGGACTCAGCCAAGCAATACAGTATGCTATGGTCATATGAAGCTGAATTATGGAGGACATCCAAAGGAAATACATTTAAGTTAAACATTTCCGGTTTGCCACCTAGGTTTAAAAGGTGCTACATGTGCTTTGGTGGTGTTGAACCCCAAAAATTTCCCTCTCATTTTACTCAATACATGCCCATTGAGATCTTCAATTTGCTCAAGGTTGCCCAAGAGTTGCCCAGACAAACTCTCTCCTAAGGAAGTGTACCTCAAATTAGGGTTTCCATTTTCATAAATATGGGTGAACCACAAAGGCCTCATATGCTCTTCATGGTATTAATATGTTCTCAAGATCCTACATGTCAAGTTTCATGCCTTGCACAAGAAGTTTGCTCAGTCAACTGCTCAGATGCTTGAGAATCGACTGTATTAGGTCAAAAGTCAACTGTGGCCCACATACAGTCAAACTTCAAGATTTTTGGTCAACATCAACATTTTGAAGTTATATCCATCATTTGGTAAAGGTTTGATCATGATTCCTCAAGGAATGTTCCAAATTCATCAAAACCCAAAAGTTGCTAAATTAGGATTCTTAGTAAAAGTCAACCAAACTTTGACCAAGCATAACTTCCACATGCTTTATCATAAATTTTCCATCCAAAGCTCATTTTGAAGAGGATGCAATTACCTACAATTCATCTTCATCTCAAAAGTTCAAAATGTGCACTCATAAAAAGATATCAATTTCTACATTATGGGTCCTTTTGAAATGTCAACAAAAACACCTTTTGGGTCAAAGCTTTTTACACGAGCATGGAAGACTCAATTGAGATGAGACCAAAAGGTTTGCTTAGGGGACATCCTAAGCTTTCTAAAAAGTTCAATAACACATCTCTAGGGTTAAAATTGGAGGAGATATGCCTTGTCAAAGTTGACATTTTTTGCAAAATTGCCAAAAGTCAAATGTGCTCAAAAATGCATTTTTTGCTAAATGGGCCTAACTTTTTATGCTTGCACCTCACTTATAATGTGGTCCACGACTCAAATATTCATCCATCCATTATTTGCTTCATTTTTCAATTTATTTGGATTTTTATTAATTAAAAATTGAATTAAATCAAATAATTGATGAATAATAGCAAAGATATGATTTGATTTGGTTTTTGGACATGTTGGCAATCAAAATATGCTGAACTATTAAGGCCAAAACGAATCAAGCATAATTGGTACAAGAAAGGGAAGATTTGGCTCAAAATAGAAAGTTTGCATATGGCTAAAGAATCAAATCAAATCTCATCAAATTACAAGATTCAATCCAAGTTTATAACCCTAATTCACCCCTAGGTATATATTGGACAAGAACAAAGCAAAAAGTAAGGGTTAGCAGTTCTATGATCGGTGGGAATGAGAACTGACTGTTTTTTAATGCTGGTTCACGTTTACGTTTGTTTTCACAAAGTGTCGCGGTAAGCAAGAGTCGCCACCGTCTTTTATTTTATCCAACAAGGAAAGGGCAAAAGCACAGAAAAATTCCTTTTCGAGATTTTTCTGGGGTTCAGGAGGTAGATTATAGAAAGGGGTTCTGTGATTGGTGGGAATGAGAACTGACTATTTTTTAATGCTGGTTTGCGTTTTGCGTTTGTTTTCGTAAAGTGTCGCGGTAAGCAAGAGTCGCCACCGTCTTTTATTTTATCCAACAAGGAAAGGACAAAAGCACAGAAAAATTCCTTTTCGAGATTTTTCTCGGGTTCGGGAGGTAGATTATAGAAAGGGAAGGTATTAGCACCCTTTCTATCCGTGGTTATCCACGGGCTCTTAGGTACTTGCTCACTATGTTTTCAAAAGTTTGCTTTTTCTTTGTGTTTGTGGGTTTTGAAAAGAGTTTTGTTTTGTTTTTGAAGAAAGTGTAAGTGCGAAAAGTTTTGTTTTGTTTTTTAAAGGAGCAAGTACTTAAGAACCTCTACCTACTCAAAAAGGAAGTAAATTGTGCTAATGTCCTTTAGACAATGCTATCCCACTATTGAGGAGTAGGTAACATCGTCGTTGGAGTTTTCGGGTCAATTCGATTTATGGGACGTGTGGTCACTAAAGCAATGTTAGGACGCTTTAGTGGTAATCCTAATGTCTTAGATCATTTTTATCGAGGCAACCATTTTGAGGCAACTTATGATCTTGGGACAAAAGGACGACCTCTAAAACATCCTATACTTAATGACCACATTTGAGGCAACCAAGTGAGGTGTACCCTAGGAGTGGCATGTGCAAGTGTGTCAATTTTCAATTTATATCATCTTTGTATTTTTAGGTGTTCTACCATTTGTTTTTAGATCTTGTCATACAATCTTAGTTAGCATACATCTAAGCAATTAATATATATACAGGAATTTAAAGTGCGGAAGTTGTAAATCCTAAGCTATTACAAGGCTTCGGGGAGGGGGATTATTTACATGTCCAAAATTGGGGGAATAATAAACAGTTACAATAAAATAAACGCGCGTGAATCTTAAAAAAATCCTAAGCATATAATCTTTTTGTTGTTTTATTTTATTTTTGGGAAAATGCTAAATGTTCAATTAAGTCAAAATTAATTAATTAAAAAAATTATTAAAATTAACTCTAAAACATACCTAATATTTTTTTGCATTTTTGTGTTTATGAAAAGGATTGAATTCAAATAAATCCTAAGTCTACTGATTTTAAAATTGAAGAAAATAAGTTAAAATAATTAACTAAATTAAATCCTAATTCTAAGTTATTTATTTTTTATGATTTTTATGTTGATTAAAAAAAAACAAACTAAAAGAAATAAACAAAAACAAAGTAAACAAAGTACAAATGGGCTAGGAAGCAAAACAAGAAAAAAATATAATTCTGGAGGTCTGGGTCGAAAGAGGTGCAGGCTGTCTTTCGACCCAGTGAAGAGTCTTGATCGAAGGTGCATGAGGGGCTGCACTCTGAGGGTGTTCGATCTGGACATGTCATCCTTCGATCTGGAAATCCTGGGTCCAGTTCGAAGCTAAACTGCTGAGCTTCGAAACTTTGAACAGGAATCTGAGAATGTATTTCCTGCATGAAACGAAACACATGTTAAAGGTCCAGGGGGGATTTTATCCCCTGGTTCAAATCTCCCCCTTATTCACACCTGATGAATCTGGGTATGGGTTTGTTTTATCCTAGGATTCGAAGGAGAAACTCAGATTGTGCCCAAGAAATGGCACAATCTCATCTCTGCACTGTAGCTTATATGTAGCACATTAAATCATTCACAAACAGCAACAATAATATGAATATGCAATCAAAATGAATTTAAAAATGAGTTTGAGATTAGATTTTTTTTTACCAAATAGAGGTGCTTCGATTTGTAGTTCTGAGGGTGGAGGTGTTCGCTGGGTGGCAGCTTTGGCTTGTGCAAGGATTGGGTATGGCTTCCTGGAAGTGCTGATGACTTTTGGCAGCGTATCTCCAAGTTCTCTATTTTTCTGTATATTTTCGTGTGTCCTTTTGCAACATTTGTGATTTCTTTATATAGAGGGGGTGGAGGGGACAGGAAGACAAAGGTTTAAATGACCTTGATTATGTGTTTGACAGCTATGAATGAGAATTTATAACGTTAATTATGTGTTTGAAAACCATGAATGAGAGTTTGTAACGTTGGCTAAACACATGGGATCTTGTCCCTTTTTAAATTTTGAATGATATGTAACTGGCCTTCGAATGCTCCCTTTTGAATGGGCTGATGACCTCCTTCGAATGCTTTCCAAAGCTTCTTCGAATGGACCCTTTGAATGCTTCTTCGAATGGACCTTTTTGGATATCCAATTGAAGGACACTGTTATAATGCCAATCGAAGTACTTGTCCATAATGCCAATTGAAAGGCTTCTTCAGAGCACCAATCGAAGAGTCTTTCAAAATGCCAATCGAAGTGCTTGTCCAGAATGCCAATCGAAAGGCTTGTCCAGAATGCCAATCAAAAGGCTCCTTCAAAGCACCAATCGAAGGGTCTTTCAAAATGCCAATCGAAAGGTACTTAAAGGACCACTAAAAAAATTTCTTTTTCCTTAGGCAAGGGTTTCTGGTCAACCATGCAGGGGGAAGACTTTGGAAAACATGAGAGGGAAAATTTTGGGGTACAACAGTTGCCCCTGTTTAATCTTCTTAAACCTGAGGATGTAGATTGGCTTGCGTGCCTTTTCGTGATCCGAAGGTGGAAGATGATTGAACACTAGAGTGCCCAGAAATTTGCACTTGCATGGTGTAGTATCAGCATTGTGATGTCAGGAACGGGCTTACAAATGCCATTTGGAGATTGTTGGTAGGAGGATGGGCTTATAGATGCCATCTGCAGGAGTGTCGATCGCATAAGAGATTCCTTAGCGAGAACTTACATACCTGTTGTTGTAGAAGATTCCACTGGGGAAGTCTAACCTTGTTTGAGATTTAGGAACTGACCTAAGAAAGAAAGATAATTTTCCTGAATTGTTACAGGTATTAACCTTAAATCAGTCGTCCACAGATATTTTTCCTGGCTTCTTACAGGTATTAAACTGGGACTTGAGAAGGTTTTGGAATAACTTCAACTGGATCGGTATCAGAAAAATCTTTAGGAATCGATTTAACTGAACCAGAGGAGATCTTGGAATAACTTCAACTGGATCGGCATCATAAAAATCTTTAGGAATCGATTTAACTGAACCAGAGGAGGTCTTGGAATAACTTCAACTGGATCGGCATCAGAAAAATCTTTAGGAATCAATTTAACTGAACAAGAGGAGGTCTTGGAATAACTTCAACTGGATCGGCATCAGAAAAACTTTAGGAATCGATTTAACTGAACCAGAGGAGGTCTTGGAATAACTTCAACTGGATCGGCATCAGAAAAATCTTTAGGAATCGATTTAACTGAACCAGAGGAGGTCTTGGAATAACTTCAACTGGATCGACATCAGAAAATCTTTAGGAATCGATTTAACTGAACCAGAGGAGGTCTTGGAATAACTTCAACTGGATCGGCATCAGAAAAATCTTTAGGAATCGATTTAACTGAACCAGAGGAGGTCTTGGAATAACTTCAACTGGATCGGCATCAGAAAAATCTTTAGGAATTGATTTAACTGAACCAGAGGAGGTCTTGGAATAACTTCAACTGGATCGGCATCAGAAAAATCTTTAGGAATCGATTTAACTGAACCAGAGGAGGTCTTGAAATAACTTCAACTGGATCGGCATCAGAAAAATCTTTGGGAATCGATTTAACTGAACCAGAGGAGGTCTTGGACATAGCTGAGAACTTAACTGGATCTTTCCTGAAAGGTAAAGGTCAGTCATATGCAATGCATGATATGAATCAAACAATGATGTTCTCAACATAAATGAGATTGTATGGTATGATGCGTATATGCATGTATCATGATGTATGGAAATGTGATGTTTCAGCTGGGGCAAATAAATCCTGGAGCTTCTGGAGAATAGAGTTGAGTTCTTAGTTTCCACTGGGGATGACAAACGAAGATGATTGCAAGGATAAACCTGTTAGGAGAAAAGAACTCCGTTGGGGGATAAACATGATGAAGAGATTACTCCGAGGGGAAATACTCTTTGGGGAAGAGATACTTTGCTGAGATTTTAACGATAAACTCCGCTGGGGATTCCGTTGATAAGCTCTGTTGGGGATTTTGATGATGAACTCCGCTGGGGATTGATTACCATTGCTGGTGATATTGAATCTGTTGAGGATAGAAGTCCTGCTTGGGGAAAGGAAGAACTTCGCTGAGGATGATCTTTCAGTTGCAACTTGCTGAGGATAACCCAGTTAGACTCTTGTGAGGATAACCTTCTGAATTTGGCTGGGGAGATACATTTGTATTCTGCAGGGGACAAGCTTCCAGAATCTACTGGGTAAGATGATTCAACTCTGGCGGGGAAGCCTTTTTAGATTGCGCTGGGGAAATGGCTCCACTGGGGGTATCTTGTATTCCGCTGGGGAACATTCTTATACTCTGTTGAGGAAAATTAAGACTGCCGGGGATGCTCTTATACTCGCTGGAGAATATTCTTATACTCCGCTGAGGAATATTAAGACCTTCTGGGGATACCAAGCCTTTTCGGGCTGATGGTAGATCCACTCTGCTTGGCAAGAGTCTTGCTGATTTGTTCATGGTTGCAAGTCCCAGTAGGGAGAGCTACTGTTGTACCCCAAAATTTGCCCTCCCATATTCTTCAAGATTTGCAAAGATCAAGCTTCAAAATCTCCCAAAGGTTGCACAGTCCAATGGCCTCCTAACAGTCAAAAATTAGGGTTTTGGTTCTGGCAAAGAAATTGAAGTTTCCAAGGGTCCAAACAAGTCCCACATGCCCATAAAAATTGTCAAGCATCCTTATGCCAAGTTTCAAGGCTTACAACACAAAATTGCACAGTCAAAAACCCTAATTGCTCAACAATCACCTACAGGGGCAAAATGGTCATTTGACAGTCAAAAGTCAAAATTTTTGTTCAACATCTTATTTTGAAGCCACAAACATCATTTGATCAATTCTTGATCATGATTCTCAAGGTATGGCTCAAAAAGTCTCAAGATGCAAAAGTTTCTATATTTGGACAGTTGAAAAAGTCAACTGTAACTTGACCAAGGCATAACTTCCACATGGTTTATCAGAAAAATTCCACCCAAAGCTCATTTTTAAGAGAATGACATTTCCTACAACTCCTCTTCACACTTCAAGTCCAAGAAATTCTCTCACAAAAAGTTATCAATCTCAACATTATAGGTCATTTTCAAAAGTCAACAAAAAGACACTTTAAGTCAAAGACCATAACTTGAGATTGGTAAATCAAAATGACATGGGACCAAAGGAATTGGTTAGAGGACTTCAAGACCTTTCCAAAATGTCCAAGAACATGTTCATATGATCAAAATTGAGCAAGATATGCATTGGAGAAGTATGGAAATTTTTGGGAATTTTGAAAAGTCAACTTTGCTTCAAATGCCTCAAAATTGCTAATGGGCCTCAATTTCTTCCAAGAATCATCACCCAAAAGCTATACACGACCCATTGACCCAAAGGGGAGTTATTTTCTTATTTTTAATTTATTAATTGAATTTTTAAATCCATTAATTCATTTAATTAAAATTAAATATGAGAAAAATACTAAACAAATGTTTTCAAATATTTTTATGCAGCATTTCCACTCATCATTCACTCAAGATTTCGTACATACTCAAAAAGGCAAGAATCTTCAATGATTGGCATAAAAAAGGAATGAAAAAGATTGAAAAAATCATGGAAGATCACAAACTTGAAAAGCATTAAAACAAGGCTTTGGGCTTGATCTTTTTACCCTAATTCATTGACATATATGTGTACATCACAACCCTAATCAGGACAACAAGCAAGCTGCGCCCAAGAACACCAAACAACTTTGCATTTTTTCTCAAAAAATCTCAAATCTGTTTTCATAGTTTCAGTGTGTTGCAAGGTCTAAAAACTATTCCATAAGTTTGCCAAGACTACCATGAAGCTTTCTCAATCAAAATCACATCCCCTAACCTCAAGAATTGGTATAACCGTGTTCCACTTTTCTTGAAAAATTTGATAATCGTATTCCATTTTCCATGCATGATTAATGTCTTTTAACTGTTGTTTTACACTAACATGAGCATTCTAAAGCTGTTGGCATTCTTTGATTGAACTTTTAAGCCTTGTACACGAATCCACCATGGAAGCTGCCTAGGGTTTCAGAGGTTTGAAATTGGGGATTCTTTCCTGGGGAAAAATTGGACCATAAGACCAACACCATTACAATCGTGACTTCCAGACGATTCAATTCCACATATCGCGCCCAATTTATATTATGCTATGGCCTAATCGTTATTTTTGCAGGTTTAAGTTAGTGGGGGTTTAAAACCCCAGCTATCTAGCTTAGATTTTCAAGCAAAAGCGAAGAAGGGAGAAGAAGACGCTGGCGTGTTGAATAATGATTGGCCAGTTTGAATAACTGGCGCCCTTTTTTGTTGTCCCACTAACCCTTGCTTTCTCTCTCTTATTATTCATTGTCCACTAAACATACAACCAAACACGCTAGTTCAATTGGTGGCAGACGTGTACAACAGGTACTGGGACCTGGGTTCGATTCCAAGGTCCCTCACTTCTCCAATATTATTTTGTTCAATATATTTCCATGCAGCATGTTCTCAAGGGAATACCATATGCCTTCACCATCTGGATTGCCACGCGCCCAAAGGCCCCATCCAATGGCCAGAACTTACAGATCACCATATGCATTGGTCAACAGCTCCTCACACAAATGCTGAAAGTCAAACAAGGCCTGAATTCTTGGGCCAAATTACTGCAAATCAACCTCCTCAATTTGGGTCAACACCCCCTATGTTTGCATTTCTTTCTCTCTTTTCTTTTCTTTTATTTATTCTTTTTTTAATTAATTGTTTTCCTTTAATTCACCAAATAATTTTTAAAATACAAAAAAAAATCATAAAATAAAAATATGCCTTTATTTAATATTTAATTCACTAACTATTTTGTAAATAAATTTTGTTAATCAATTTAGTCTTAATTTAGGGTTTTAATTTTAATTTATTTCTTAATAACTAAAAAACATAAAAATTAGGGTTTCTAGCACTTTTACTTTTTTTCTTAATGTTGTACCCCAAAATTTGCCCTCCCATATTCTTCAAAATTTGCCAAGTCAAAGTTTCAACATCTCCCCAAGAGTTGCACAGTTCAAGGGCCTCCTAACAGTCAAGAATTAGGGTTTTGGTTCTGGCAAAGTAAATGAAGTTTTCAAGGGTCCAATCAAGTCCCACATGCCTACAAATATGGTCAAGCATCCTCATACCAAGTTTCAAGACCTACAGCATAAAATTGCACAGTCAAAAACCCTAATTGCACTACAGTCAACTGTAGGGGCAAAATGGTCATTTGACAGTCAAAAGTCCAAATTTTTGGTCAACATCTCATTTTGAAGCCATAAACATCATTTGATCAATGCTTGATCATGATTCTCAAAGCTTGGCTCAAAAAGTCTCAAGATGCAAAAGTTTCCATATTTGGACAGCTGAAAAAGTCAACTGTAACTTGACCAAGGCATAACTTCCACATGGATTATCAGAAAAATTCCATCCAAAGCTCATTTTGAAGATGAAGACATTTCCTACAACTCCTCTTCACACTTCAAGTCCAAGAAATGCTCTCACAAAAAGTTATCAATTTCAACATTATAGGTCATTTTCAAAAGTCAACAAAAAGGGACTTTAAGTCAAAGACCATAACTTGAGATTGGTAAATCAAAATGACATGGGACCAAAGACATTGGTTAGAGGACTCAAAGACCTTTCCAAAATGTCCAAGAACATGATCAAAGCTTAAAAATTGAGCAAGTTATGCCTTGTGGAAGTTGGGAAAGTTTTGGATGTTTTGAAAAGTCAACATTGATTCAAATGTCTTAAAAATGCTAATGGGCCTCTTTTTCTTCCAAGAATCATTGTCCAAGGCATGTGCACGACCATTTGGCCCAAAGGGAAGTTTTTTTATCATTTTTATTTATTTATTTGGATTTTTAATTATTAATAATTCATTTCATTAAAATAAATATGTGAAAAATATCAAAGCAAGTCAATCAAATCTTTTTGTGCATAGGATAATTTCAGATTTTCGTGCATTATTAGATAAGGAAAGAATCCATGTGATTGAACATGATTTGGTAGCAAATATGCATGAAAAGATTGGAAAATTATGGCATGGAAAATCAAATATTTTCTCATCAAT
The DNA here is from genome assembly GCA_948472305.1 of Vicia faba. Classification (NCBI taxonomy): domain Eukaryota; kingdom Viridiplantae; phylum Streptophyta; class Magnoliopsida; order Fabales; family Fabaceae; genus Vicia; species Vicia faba. The sequence goes on along the minus strand of OX451739.1, from coordinate 1,501,957,551 downwards.
TCAAGGATTCTTTGGCTCAGATTTTTTACCCTAATCATTCCATACATAAGCATGAAGCCAACCCTAATGCCAATGACCTCCCAGCTGCGCCAGAAAAGCATAACCAACCTTGCACTTTTGTCAAAAAATTCAAGAACTGAAAACACATTTGCAAGGCTTTTCAAGGCAAGAAACTCATTCCATCGCCTTCCTGAGACTTCAAGGAAAGTTTTCTGATCAAAACCATTGTCCCTAACACAAGAAATAGGTAGAGCGATCTTGACCGGTTCAAGCTTTTTTTCAGATTCTTGAATCATAATTCATGCATTATTTGTAAATTTTAATATTGGATTTGTATTCATTGTGTCATTCTGAAGCTAACTGTGTGCTTTGATTGAGTTTTTATACACCATACGCGATTTCACCATGGATACATGCTAGGGTTACCAAGCTGTGGAATTAGGCGTTTCTGAGTCTTGTAAAATTGGAGCACCTCAATACCATGGCTGAATTCAGAAAGCTTGGACGAAAACAACACACCCCTCGCGCTTAATTTATGTGATACCATGGCTTAATCGCTATTTTGAAAACAAGCATATTTTGGGGGGGTTTAAAACCCCCGCTAACCTTTTCATGTTTCAGGGAAAAAACAAAACGAGGAGGAAGATGATGAAGTGTCAAGGCATGATTGGACTATTTGAATTTTTGCGCGCAAATTAATCACTGATCATTATTTTGTATTATATTATTTACTTATTGTATTATGTACAAAGCGCGTGAATGGCATAGTGGTGGAGAAAGCACTTGGTAACCAACAGGACTTGGGTTCGATCCTAGGTCCCCCTCCCTTTCCTTATATTTTTCTCTTAATTATGTTCTTGTGTAATTCATTTGCAAGCGCCTACCATACACTCAACATCCTGGCACGCCACATGGCTTCAGAGACTGATCTAAGGGCCAGATCATGCAGGTCACCATACCCCCATGTCAACTATGCATATGTGAACGTGGAAAAGTCAACAAGGCCAAAGATCAGTGGGCCAGAATTACTGGACTTTACCTCCAATTTGGGGACAGACCCCCCAAGGTTTTGATTTCTATTTTCTTCCTTATTTTATTTATTCTAATTATTTCTTTTTAATTAATTCCTTTAATTTAATTATTTTTATAAAAATATAAAAATAGCAAAAAATCAGAAAAGACAAAATTGAAAATATATTTTATTTTAATATTTTTTAAGTAAATATCATTAAATAATTTTAGCTTTTTTTAAATTAGGTTTAATTCAAATATTTTTCTCAATAAACTTAAAAAACTTGTAGAATTAGGTTTTAATCAATTTTTATCCTTTCTACTTTCTTTCACAATAATTAATTAATAAATATTATTTTTGTAATTAAATTACCATATAAATAATTAGATTAATCTTAGGTTTAATTTTAAGATGTTTTTCTTAATAAATAAAAATTGTAGAATTAGGGTTAATTAATTAATATTTTAAATTCATTTAATTCACATAAAAAACCATAAATACAAAAAGCTCAAAAAATAATTTCTTTTTTCTATTTAATTTCATTAATTTAATAATCATAATTTAATTTCATTAAAAAGGGTCCAACGCCCTCGCTTGCGATTTTTTTTATTCTCTTTGCGCATTTTATTTATTTCCTTCTTTTAAATATTAATGTAACTCTCCCAAAGCCTTGTAAACTCGGACATTTAATTTCTCACACTTTCCGTTACTTCTTTATTTTCTGTCAAATCGGGTCCTGGATTTTAATTTGGCGATGTGGACCCGCGCCTTTGTAATAGTTTAGAACTTTTAATTTCCGCATCTTTCTTAACTGTTAATAAATGCATGCAAGAATGAATGACTAAAATAAAAACAAACGCATAGACCACCCATGACATGAACAAGACAAAAATAAATGAACATGACACACAAATCACACACCACCCCTAGGGTACGCCTCACTGTTGCCTTGCCTCAAAAGGTGATCGTCGAGTAGAGGATGTCTTAGTAAGTCCTCATGATCCGGGAACCTGGCATGAGGGTAGCTTCTAAGGTGTCTTCCCATTGCTCTGGTGATCACCATGTCCCGAACCTCGAATTGACCCGAACACCTCCAACGGTGGTGCTACCTACCTCTCAATGGTGGGATGGCACTACCTTAAGGACATCTACACAGACGAATTCCTTAGGGTAGGTAGACGACTCTAGATACTTGCTCTAATTTCAAAACAAATCAAAAATACTTTTCACACCGACACCTTTTCAAAAAGCTTTCGAAAACAACTTTTCAAACACTCTTGAGGACCGATACAAGAGTCGAACTGAAATTTTCAAAGAAACTTTTTAAAACCCACAGTTGAAAAGCAAACAAACATTTTTGAAAACACAAATGAGCAAGTATCTAAGAGCCCATGGATAACCATGGATAGAAAGGGTGCTAACACCTTCCCTTTCTATAACCTACCTCCCGAACCGAGAGCAATCTCTTTAAGGAATTTTTCTGTGCTTTTGTCCTTTCCATTTGGAGAAAATAAAAGACGGTGGCGACTCTTGCTTACCGCGACATTTCGCGAACTAGCGTTAAACAGTCAGTTCCAGATCCACCGATCACAGAACTGGCGACTCTGCTGGGGACAAACTTAAAGTGAGGTGTACCTTAGGGTTAGTTCATAACTGTGTTTTCAATTGTATTGACTTGTCTGCTTTAAATTTGTGGGTTGCATGGGAGTTACATAGATCCTAACCCGGATCTGGGGATACCCTGTTTAGGTAGCATAAGCTGTGAGGGACCTGTCTGGCGTAGACCGACACGGGTGAAACAGTGGCTACGTTGGTGTGGCACCTTGGTCTGTACCGATGTCCCTTGTGTTGCAACGAGGAGAATATGGGTCTTCTGAGGAGTCATTAAGCACCAACAACCTTAGAACCTTAAAATGACACAACTTGGCCATTAGAACAGTAGCAGTATGCTACGCCCATTGAGGCTAAACTCTCGTGATGGTTCTGGCTGCAAGAAAAGATTGCGATGCTGGAGTTATGACCGATTGAGGGTAGTCAATGATATTGGGATCCTCTAAGAACCCGGTTACTTTGATAGGACAGGTATGAACCAACAAACTGAAAGAGGGTAGTACCTAGACCTCATGCTGGCCTAAACTGTAAGGGCTTGTCTTGTGTGACTTGTGTGCCTTACCATGTTTGCCTTTGTATCTATTTGTGGTGTGCTTTATCATAACATCATAACATCATGAGCATTGCATGCATCCTGCATAAGGACTGACCATTTCAAAGACAAGAGGGTTTCACCTTTGCTCTGTTTTGTAGGACATCATGATGTCTTTGCGAAGGAATACTATCCGGTTCAACTTTGTTCACTCACCTGAGTTGCTTGAAGAGTTGGTTAGCAGAATTCCAAATACCACTTCCTTCATTCAGAGGCATGGTTCTCTTCTCAGTTTAGTCACTGCAAAGCGGGATCAACAATTGATGAGTGTTCTGACCCAGTTCTATGACCCTCTGTACCAGTGCTTCACCTTTCAAGACTTCCAGCTGGTCCCTACCCTGGAAGAGTTCTCTGATTTGCTTGGTATCCCTATCTTGGATCAGACTCCCTTTACTTGTTGGGAAAAGACCCTCAGGCTTGAGGAAGTTGCTGCAGCTCTTCCCTTGACACATCAAGAGGTAATGGACAACTGGGTAACTAGAAACGGAGTTAAAGGTTTCTTGGCCAAGTTCCTGATTGGTAAAGCTAACAGTTTCTGGAACGACCTGGACTTTAGGGCATATGAAGACATCTTGGCTCTCTTAATCTATGGGTTAGTCTTGTTTCCTAATCCTGACAACTTCATCAATGTCACTGACATAAGGATCTTTATGTCTCAGAATCCTATACCCACTCTCTTGGGTGACATCCTACAACAACTTCATGCTCGTACTGCCCGAAGACGAGGAACCCTGTGGTGTTGTATCCCTTTGTTGGTGAGGTGGTTTATTTCGCACCTCCCTAAGTTCGTGCTGAAGAACCAAGAAGGAAGAGGTTCGGCTCATAGGTTAATGTCTCTCACTGACAAAGACATCATTTGGACTTGCAGAGGTTTGGATGAGATAGCTATTATTGATCGATGCGGGGAATACCCTAATGTTCCTCTGATTGGTACCCAAGGAGGAATCTCTTACAATCCATGTCTAGCGCTCTGTCAGTTTGGAAGAGCCAGAAGAGCAGGACCTCATGAGATGTTGGTGCCTCACATCAGTTTTGAGTTTCAGGTGGATAGTGACGAGTTGCATCGTAGGTTCATCAAGGCTTGGGACAAAGTTCATAAAGCTGACCCACAAGAGTTGGGGCCAAAGACTTCTTTACCTATGGAAGTCTACTACAAATGGGTTCGCATCCGTGCTCAGAAGTTAGGTATGCCATACGAAGCTGTCAGACCTATCATTCTTGAGTCTCCTGACAAAGATGGTGTTCCTCCAACTGTCCTTCCTCCTCAGATACCTACTGATTATGAGACATTAAAGAGGTCTTGGTCGCAACTGCGACAAGAACGGGATTCTTACCGGGAAAAGTTCAACGAGCAGGAGTTGAATATCCAGAAGCTGACAAAGCAGTTGGAGAATGAGCGAGCTCTAAATGACTACATCCGTACTGAGAAGAGGAGACCATGGGATCAATAAGGAGCTCTGGATGTTCTTTTACAGTTTTATTTCCCTTTTCAGTATTTCCTTTCATGTAAACACCTAAAGGCAACCTGTTGAATTATTTAAGTTTCAAAGTTGAATCTAATGAAGTGTGTTCCTTTTTGTTTACAAAGTTGATTCCCGATTATCTTTGAAAACATAAATCATACGCATTCCATTCATCATGTGCATAGCAGGTTTTCTTCTTTTCAGGTTGCTTACCGTTCTTCGCTGTTTATTTCAGCATCATGAATCCTGACTCATCATCAACTGAGATGTCCATCAAAGCTCTTCAGGCACAGAATGCGCAATTTCAGGAACTAATCATGGGTTTGGCTCAGGGCCAAGAAGAGCTGAAGGCTCTGCTCCTGAAGAAGGAAAAGAAGAAGAAGAGAAGAACTGTTCTTTTCAACTCGGGCCGAAGGTTTGGCAACACTCTGCAGAATGAAGAAGCTGGTTCTTCTATAGGCAAGGGTGGTCCTCAAGAGGGAAAAGGTCCTAGTCTGGTGGTCTCTGACAACGAGACTGATTTTGATGAGGAACAGTATCCTCCTGCAGAAGACAGATACAAGCAGTTGGAGGACAGACTGAATGCTATGGAGATACAACAGGTACCTGGGCTGGATTTTGGAGACTTAGGTTTGTCTACTGGTGTGATTATTCCTCATAAGTTCAAAGCACCATCCTTTACCAAGTATGACGGGGCGTCTTGTCCCAAGCTACACCTCAGGTCTTATGTGCGGAAGATTCAACCGTACTCAGTGGACAAGAACTTGTGGATCCACTTCTTCCAGGAGAGTCTTTCAGGGACTCATCTCGAATGGTTCTATCAGCTGGATGGGACCAAGGTTCGTAACTGGGAGGAGTTGACTACTGCTTTCTATAAGCAGTATCAATATAATGCCGACCTTGCCCCTACACGTACCCAACTCCAGGGTATGTCGTTAGGTTCAAGTGAAGGTTTTAAAGAGTACGCACAGAAGTGGAGGGATCTGGCTGGCAGGGTGCAGCCTCCGTTGACTGATCGGGAGTTGGTAGACATGTTCCTGGGGACCCTATCTGGGCCATTTTTCAACCATCTTATCGGTAACTCGTCTGCAGGGTTTACTGATCTTATTCTGACTGGAGAGAGAATTGAGGCTGGGTTGAAGTCTGGTAAGATTCCGAAGGGTGCATCTACAAGCTCTGAGAAGAAACCCTTCAAGAAGGAGGCTGGTGCTGTATATGGCTCTAGAAGACAAGAGAAACCTGAGCGCCGCCAATCTATCAACGCGGTGATGATTGCCAAGCCTGCTGCCGCTCCTCGGCCAACCAATCCTCAAAGGGCTGAAAGACCCCGGAGAGAGTTTACCCGTTTAAGCATGACCTTATCGCAGATCTTGCCGCAGTTACTGTCCACCAACCTAGTAACTGTCAGGGAGGCCCCAAAAGTTGTGAACACTGCCTCCCCCAAATACAATCCAAATGCCCGCTGTGCCTATCACTCCGACAGCCCGGGGCACTCTGATGACTGTTGGGCATTAAGAAACAAGCTGCAGGACCTTATTGACGCCAAGGAGGTACAATTTGAGGCATCTGAGAAGCCTAATGTAGTGACAGCTCCCCTGCCTGCTCATGGAGTGAATGCTATTGGGGACGAAGATGAGGTGGATGAAGCTGAGTTTGATAGTTGGATTTACCCGGCAACCGACAGTGGATCTAGCAATTGGAGTGCAAAAGACAATCTACCTGTTTCTCTTGTTACTGAGTAATGAATTCCTATGTTTTTGTTATTTGTAATAAACAATTAAAACTCTATGGCCCGGTGTCTTACCCGGGGCACCGTTGGCTTCATTTGTGAGGGCATATAAATTGTCATTTCATATATCATAAATAAAAATCTTGGACGTTTTCTCGCATTTCAAATCTTATGCTCCTTTTCTGTCTTTCCTTCCTTTATATATATTTCAAAACAGCTGTATTTACACACACTCACTCATACAGGTTTCAATCCACTCTGGATCTCACTGATAACGACTCTGCTACTGCCAATTATGACTTCGAAAATCCGATCAACTTAGCCGAAGACGAAGGTGAAGATGATTGCGAAGTGCTTGGCGAGCTTGCAAGACTGTTACTTCAGGAAGAGAGGGCGATTCAACCACACGAAGAGCCAGTGGAAACAATAAACCTGGGTACTGATACAGACAGGAAAGAGGTAAAGATTGGTGCCAACCTAGAGCTCAGCGTGAAGCAACGGTTGACTCAGATGCTACATGATTATATGGAGATCTTTGCCTGGTCCTACGAAGACATGCCCGGGTTGGATACCGATATTGTGGTCCATCATTTGCCTACTAAGGAAGACTGCCCTCCGGTTAAGCAAAAGGTCCGCCGTATGCGTCCAGAGATGTCCGAGAAGATCAAAGCCGAGGTTATGAAACAGTTTGATGCTGGGTTCCTTGCAGTGACTTCTTACCCTCAGTGGGTTGCTAATGTGGTTCCGGTACCGAAGAAGGACGGTAAGGTCAGAATGTGTGTCGATTACAGGGATCTGAACAGGGCCAGCCCCAAGGATGACTTCCCCTACCTCACATTGATGTCCTTGTTGACAATACAGCTCATCATAAGGTGTTCTCTTTCATGGATGGTTTTTCAGGTTACAATCATATCAAGATGGCTCCTGAAGACATGGAAAAAACTACCTTTGTTACTTAGTGGGGCACCTTCTGCTACAAGGTCATGCCTTTTGGACTGAAGAATGCTGGGGAAACCTACCAACGTGCCATGGTTGCTTTATTTCATGACATGATCCATCATGAGATAGAAGTGTATGTTGATGACATGATCGCAAGGTCCCAGACTGAGGAAGAGCACCTAGATCATTTGCAGAAATTGTTTGACCGTTTGAAACTGTACAAGCTGAGGTTGAACCCGAACAAGTGCACCTTCGGGGTAAGATCTGGAAAGTTGCTAGGCTTCGTTGTAAGTGATAAGGGTATTCAAGTGGACCCTGCCAAGGTCAAAGCTATTCAAGAGATGCCAGTTCCCAAGACAGAAAAAGAGGTCAGAGGCTTTTTAGGACGCCTGAATTACATTGCTCGATTCATCTCACACCTGACTGCTACCTGTGAGCCAATCTTCAAGCTGCTGAAGAAAGATCAGGTCGTACGTTGGAATGATGAATGTCAAGCTGCTTTTGACAGAATCAAAGAGTATCTCCAAGAACCACCCATCCTTATGCCACCGGTTGAAGGGAGACCTCTGATACTATACTTGACAGTACTTGACAACTCAATGGGGTGTGTGCTGGGGCAGCATGACGAGTCTGGCCGAAAAGAGCATGCCATTTATTACCTTAGCAAAAAGTTTACCGACTGTGAGACCCGATACTCACTGCTCGAGAAAACTTGCTGCGCTTTGGTATGGGCTGCTCGCCGGCTGAGACAGTATATGCTGACTCACACTACCTTGTTGATCTCAAAGATGGATCCTATAAAGTACATATTTGAAAAACCTGCTCTGTCTGGGAGAATAGCAAGATGGAAAATGATCTTGATAGAATACGACATCCAGTACACGACCCAGAAAGCCATCAAAGGAAGTGTATTGGCATACCACTTGGCACATCAGGCCGTAAACGACTATCAGTCAATGAACTTCGAGTTTCCGGATGAGAGCATCATGATTGTGACTGATTGTGAAGTACCTGGACCAGATGAAGGACCTGAGGAAGGATCCCGATGGTCTATGCACTTTGACAGAGCCTCCAATGCTTTGGGTAACGGTATCGGCGCCATAATCATATCCCCTCAAGGCACTCATACTCCCCTCACTGCCCGGTTATGTTTCAACTGCACCAACAACATGGCAGAGTATGAGGCATGCATCATGGGTCTTCAAGCTGCGATCGACCTAAGGATCAAGTTTCTGAGTGTCTTCGGAGATTCCGCTCTCGTGATCAATCAGATCAAAGGAGAGTGGGATACGAAACATCCGAATCTTATTCCTTACAGAGAATGTGTGTTGACCTTGATCCCCCACTTCATGAAGATAACCTTTGAACACTTTCCAAGAGAAGAGAATCAGTTGGCGGACGCGTTAGCTACAATGTCTTCTATGTTCAAGGTCAAATGGGATAATGAGGCTCCCCGGATCATCATCTGGAAACTGGACGAACCGGCATACTGTTGTGATCTCGAGACTGAATTGGTGACTGAGAAGCCTTGGTACCATGAGGTGAAGAGATATTTGGAAGCTCAGGAATACCCTGAAGGTGCGTCTGTCAACGATAAAAAGTTTCTGAGGAGGTTCGCAGCAAAGTTCTTCCTTAGCAACGGCATCCTGTATAAGCGAAACCATGATTCGACCTTACTGCGTTGTGTGGATAAGACAGAAGCAGAAAGGATCATGGAAGAGCTACATGAAGGGACCTTTGGTACACATTCCAGTGGGCACACTATGGCTAAGAAGATCCTTCGGGCAGGGTATTTCTGGTCCACGATGGAAGCTGACTGCTACCAACATTCTCGGACATGCCATAAATGCCAGATTTATGCGGACAAGGTGCATGCTCCTCCAGTTCCTTTGAATGTTCTGACTGCGCCTTGGCCGTTTGCAATGTGGGGCATTGTTGGCTGAAGATTTTGATAGTGTTATTTAGAATTCAAAAAGAGCTAGAAGTTCTGATCGAAATGGAATTAAAACACCACGCTTCGAAATTGCAGAGGCAGTGTTTCGAATGAGTGTGTCAAAGCTTAAAGCTTCGAACGGTGATCATGGGAGCGTATCCAAAGGGGTCTCGAAACAGCAGCGAAGCTAGGTCTGAGAAGAGCGTTCGAAACAGAGAAACACCAAAGCATTTAAAATTTAAATGAAAGCGGGACTTTCAAAGTTTGAAAGTTATGTGTTGGAGCATTTGGGGACACGTGGAAAGATGAAAGAAGCATTGTCTTGCATGTTCGAAACGTGGCATGATCTTGTAGCGAGACCGTTAGGGTCGAATTAGTATAAATAGAAGTCTTAGTGTTAGGATTTCAGTGTGTCATATCTGTTATACAAAATACTCAATAACATTCAAACTACCACATGGCAAGGGAAACGAATGCAAGAGAGATGTATGTATGATAGCACCATGTATTTCTAATTTAATAAAAGCCTTTTTACTATTTCCAGCACTTTCCTTCTTTTTCTTTCTGTCGAATAACATTTGCAAGTTTCTTTATCTACTGTCTTTTCATTTCAAAGTCTTTTCTTCAAAGTTTTACATTTTACTGCTTTCTTTATATTTCGAGCACTCTATATTTCAGAGAACTTTTACGCTCTCAATACCTTTACTTTCAAGTATTATTCTTCAAACATGTACTTTCACTTAAAGTCATTTCTAGATTTCTTGCATTAAACGCTTTCTTCACATTTCAAACTTCCACATTCCAGAAACCTTTTGTGTTAAATGTTTTATGGGTCGAAACCAGTTACTTCATTTTCCATACAGTTTTATATGTCTTTTCAATCAGCATTGCAATTAGCAATTATTCGTATAACTTAGTTTTCACATACATTTTGACCACATTTTTAAACTCTTAGAGAGAGGGATCGAAATAAACCAAACATTTGTACAATAGCACCCATGAATAATTGTTCGATTGTGAGAGTAACCTTAATATCCAAGGAGTCCTAGGATCAATCTAGTCGATCCTGTGAGTTACCAAAGAGATTGAGTAGCGTTAATAAAGATTATTCGATAGTTTGGAAGACTAGCGGTTGTTTACCAGAAATCACTGGAAACAAATTGGCACACCCGGTGGGACCAATAGTTGGATATCAGAATTAAGGATTGTCGAGACATAGCCATCCCAGAAACGTAGGAACCTAAGAAGTTTGCTGTTTTATGAACCTGAGAAGTGGTAAGATAACCAACAGCAACCAACCTTTATCCAGAAGAAAACGTTTGGACAAAATGTCTAATTCAGACAATCAACAGGGAGACCAAGGTGGCCCACAGGCAACAGGCACTAACGCGTCCATTTCGAGCGGAGCATCTAATGTAATCCCTTCGAATGCACAGGCTGTTGCATCTTCAACCAGTAACATGGCCACCAACGGAGTAAGTGGCATATCAACCAACAGTTCGATCTTAGGAAATACTGGAACTATGGGCTACCCTGGGGGATTCGTTCCGCCACCTGGGACACAATCCCATTTCGCCACTCCATCAACTAGACCACCCGGCTTCGATGGGAATAGAATTAGAAGTTCTTCTTACGGAATGCCAACATCTTTTATGGCAGGTTTACACAATTCCACATCGAATTCATCCCCACAACTAGGATCTGGGTCTGGGGCAAACCAATTTATGTCAAATAACCAAGGGTCAGTGGGTTATAGCATGTTGCCTATCCTAACCACAGATAACCAGTTGGCTTTTAGGCAATTGATGGATGACAACAACCACAATATGATAGGGGTGTTAGCGCAAACCATGCAGGAAATATTCGCCCCAATAGTTCAGAATGTGACTGTGACGAACAGGGAAAACGCTGACAATATGAGTCGAATAGCAGATTTCTTTGCTCCCACAGAAAGGCGTAGGCAGAACCAGGCGGGATTTCGAACGAACGTGCCTGTTATAGAACAAATTGCCAACGACCCAATTCATAGACCACCCAGAGAAGAGGTTAACTTAGGGGCCAGAGCACCAAGGTTAGAAGCCCCAATAATTCCGGGCCCACAAAGGGAAGTTATGGAACCAGGGGCAAGGATCGAAAGACCAGAAGCCCCAGAATTCCGAGGAGAACAACCTAGGGGAGTTGTTTTGGTTGGTCGAAACCAAGATGCCGATGCTGTCGTTCATAGGATTCGAAACGATAACATCTTGGCAGAAAATAATCTGACCACCATGATAGAGAGGATCATGACTCAAAACGGCCTCAATATGGGAATGAGGAGGCCAAATTACGCTTCTCCTATATTAGATTGTATAATGCATACTGATTTACCAAGGGGATACAAAGTCCCTAAATTTACAAAGTTCGCTGGGGATACCAACGAGTCAACAGTCGAACACATAGCGAGATATTTAACCGAAGCGGGGGATATAGCCAATAATGAAGATCTCAGAATCAAATATTTCCCAAGTTCCTTGACAAAAAATGCCTTCACTTGGTTTACCACGTTGCCTCCTGGGTCTGTTGACACTTGGACCCTTTTAGAGAGATTATTCCATGAACAATTTTACATGGGACAATCGAAAATAAGTCTGAAGGAATTGGCCAGTGTTAAGAGAAAGTTCACTGAACCCATTGATGACTATTTGAATAGATTTAGGCTGTTAAAATCCAGATGTTACACAGTAGTGCCTGAGCATGAGTTAGTCGAAATGGCCGCTGGGGGATTGGATTACTCTATTCGAAAGAAATTAGATACTCAGCATTTGAGGGATATGGCTCAGTTAGCCGATAGGGTTCGACAGGTCGAAAGACTAAAAGCCGAAAAAGCCCGAGTCTTTAAGAATAGTAAGAAAGAAAGGATTTCCTATGTTGGAACTGAGGAAGTAGAAGAATATCCTGAATTCGAATTCGAAGAGGTCGAAATCGACCTCGCTGAATTAAAACAGGCCCCGCCTTACTCCTGCAAAATGTTAGTTCCTACGAAAGGGAAAGATATTGTTGAAAATGAGAAAAGTGATAAGTTTCCAAAGAAGGTTTACACCTTCGATGTCACTAAATGTGACGAAATCTTTGACTTGCTTGTCAAAGATGGCCAACTAATTGTGCCATCAAATGTCAAAATACCCCCTTTGGACCAGAGGAAGAAAAGGGGATTTTGCAAATATCATAGTTTCCTAGGCCACAAGACCTCACAATGTTTTCTTTTCAGGAATTTGATTCAAAACGCAATCAAAGATGGCAGATTAAAGTTTGCTGATAAGATGAAGATGAAAGTGGACGAAGATCCTTTGGACGTCGCAGACACCAACTACTCCGAGCCTGCATGCATTGGAGAAGTCAACATGGTGGAAATTGATCGAAGCGACACCCTAACAGGAGAGAAGGACATTGGAGTCGAAAACTGGGTGATGGTCGAAGTCAGCGAGGAAGTCACTGAAGGCATCCAGAATACACCAGACACTTCGATTGCTGGACCTGTGGCTGTTGCAGGAGAAACCCAGGCTACTGAAGGCCAAGGGGATCACAACGAAGGATTTACACAAGTCACTGAGGGCTTGAGGTTGGAATTAGAGAAAGTCCAAATTACGCAGCCAGTACCCTCTCAGAAGGAAATATGGGACACTCTAGGGGAACCCAGTGGAAAATATGACTATCTGGTCAAATATTCTGCCCCAGAAAGTTCGAGGGTCCAGATCGAAGATATAAAGCCCACAGGATGGGGCGATGACGAAACAAAAGAGGGGGATTTGGAAATAAATATGGTGGACATGGAAAGACCCCGTTCTGAGATGAAGGAAGTGGAAAAATACTTAGAAAAAGAAAAGCATAGGATGGGGGACAATCACACTGGAGATGATACTCTCAAAGACTATCTCATGTCATGCCACAAAGGAGATCCAGGCATGATACTGTGCCCTAGGTGCAACATCCTCTGCAACCAAAGAATTGCTGCAAATTTCGAAAGGGTACAGAGGGCTCGAACTGGCAACAATTGGCGCCAGGATAACCAACTTTTTAGATGCTACCCCAAGGCTGGAGAGAGTTTGTTGGAGTTTGTTTTTCGCTGCTACAAGGGGGCAACTAAGTGCTTGGTGTGCCCAAGATGTTCTGCTGTGTATGACCAAAGCATGGCTAGGGCCTTCGAAACGATCCCCTTCGCCCCTTGCTGGAGCCATCAAGAAACTGCCCAGATGGGTCCGTGTTTCGACAGCAGATACAAACAGCGAAGACCTGATAGCCCTCACCCCAAAGTTGCTCGAAGAGTGACTTTCAAACTCCCTGCTGAAGTACCAACCGATAGATGGCTGCAAGCCAGAAACGACAAAGGCAAAGACAAATGGAGGAATGTTGAACGAAATGCACGCCATGCTGTGACATACAGGAGGCAATTCAACACACAAAAAAGGGAGGAAGTCAGATTAGAAAATTACAAAGGAAGGAACCCCATGTCAAGATCCCAGTGGCGCAGACAGCAAAGGATTCGAAAGGCTGAAAGAGAAGCTGTGGCAAATAAAGGGGATACTTCAACAAAGATACAAGGTGAATCGAGCACCAACAAACCAAAAAGTCAGACGGAAGAGAAACCTCCAGTCAACAGAAGGCTTTTTTCTGAAGACCAACAAGACGGACCAAAGGAATACACTCCAGGCCCGGAAGAGGACGAAGATATGATAACAGATAACTTCGAATCGGAGGGGGAGTCTTCATTTAACCTGAACTGTAACGTAGTGTCTGTGCTTCCCTGCGAATTCGGGCAGGAAACCGAAATCAATGAATATGAGGAAGAAGACACCACAGATTTAATGAAACATAGGCCCGTATGCTACTACGTGATGGACAATGGGGCTGTTGAAGAACAAAATGCGTTCTTCGAACGTCCAGAGCCTACAATGAAGAATCATCTCAAGCCACTTTTCATTCGGGCGAAAGTAGGTGTCCATGGTGTGAACAAAGTTCTAGTGGATGGGGGTGCTGCAGTCAATCTGATTCCCCATTTCATGCTAAAAAGGTTGGAAATCCGCGAAGGAGATATCAAGCCCCATAATATGGTTCTATCCAATTATGAAGGAAAAGTGGGTAAAACACTGGGGGTGGTCCAGTTGGAATTGACAATAGGCTCAAGTTGCAGGCCCACCATGTTTATGGTTGTCGAAGCCAAGGCCAACTATAACCTACTGCTAGGAAGAGAGTGGATCCATGGCGTGGGAGCAGTTCCTTCGTCAATGCATCAACGACTAGTCCTGTGGAGAGATGACGGAATCGTGGAAAACATCGAAGCAGACCAGAGTTACTTTATGTCAACTGTCAATTTAGTTGACAAAAGGGATTATGATAAAAATCTGGCAAAGATTGCTCCATGTGTTCCAAATGATGAGATGAATGAAACTAGAAATGCCCACTACTACATGACACTTCGTCATGATGGACTTTACTGGGATAGAACAATAATCAGTAAAGAAGAGGAAGGTGAAGGTGCTATACAAAAACGGCCAGCAGGCTGGGACTTCGACAACCTTAACCATGACTGAGTCTACCTTTTTCGAAAGGATTTCGGCCTATATGGCTGAGAATGAATCGAAAGCGGCCTTAGAGGCTGAAATAAATGAATCATTTGAAAAAACGAATGAAGTTAGTGGGGGGGGTTCGAAATGCTCACCCAGCGAAGAGTTGGAGATGGATCAAAGGTTGGATGCCATCTATGACAAAGAACCCTTAGGCTTCGAAAGGGATCCCATAAACTCAGGTGTCAAAATGTTGGCACAAGACCCGCTCGAAGAAGTCAACTTAGGGGATGACAAGACGAAAAGAGTAACTTACGTAAGTGCTAAACTTAGCCCAGGCCTCAAGGAAAAAGTGATCGAAATCCTTAAGGAGAACAAAGATTGTTTCGCATGGGATTATGATGAGATGCCTGGTTTAAAGAGGGAGTTGGTCGAACATAGGCTGCCAATCAAAGATGGCAAGAGGCCCATCAAACAAACTCCCAGAAGATTCGCGCCAGCGGTTCTCACAAAAATTAAAGCTGAGATCGAAAGGTTGCTGCGTTGCAAATTCATCAGAACAACAAGGTACGTCGAATGGTTAGCAAACATAGTACCTGTTATCAAGAAAAATGGTTCTTTAAGGATTTGCATAGATTTTAGGGATTTAAATACTGCAACCCCTAAGGATGAATATTCCATGCCCGTGGCAGAAATGCTAGTAGATTCTGCTGCAGGATTCGAATACTTGAGCATGTTAGATGGATACTCTGGATATAACCAGATTTTCATTGCTGAAGAAGATGTTGCAAAAACAGCATTTCGTTGCCCAGGAGCCTTAGGCACCTACGAATGGGTGGTGATGCCTTTTGGTTTAAAAAATGCTGGGGCAACTTATCAAAGGGCGATGAATTCAATCTTTCATGACTTTATCGAAACCTTCATGCAGGTGTATATTGATGATATAGTCATCAAATCTATATCTGCAGAAGCACATTTGCATCATTTAAGCCAATCATTCGAGCGAATGAGAAAACATGGCTTAAAAATGAATCCCCTTAAATGTGCAATTTTTGTGCAGGCTGGAGATTTTCTTGGTTTTGTGGTCCACAAGAAAGGAATTGAAATCAACCAGAACAAAACCAAAGCCATAATGGAGACGAAAGCACCTGCGTCAAAAAGGGAGTTGCAATCTCTACTAGGGAAAGTTAACTTCCTCAGAAGATTCATTTCGAACCTGAGTGGAAGGACTCAAGCTTTCTCTCCGTTACTTCGTCTGAAGCAAGGTCAAGCCTTCGAATGGAACGAAGCTCACCAGGAGGCGTTTGACAAAATAAAAGAATATCTTTCCCAGCCTCCTATGTTGTCTCCACCATCATGGGGGAAGCCCATGAGATTGTACATATCTGCCTCTGAAGTTAGCATAGGTAGTGTGTTAGCACAAGAGGATAACAATGGCGTCGAAAGAGCCATATACTATCTAAGTAGAGTGCTGAATGATGCTGAGACCAGATATAGCAATTTAGAAAAGCTATGTCTCTGTTTGTATTTCTCTTGTATGAAACTCAAGTATTATATAAAACCTGTTGATGTTTATGTTTCGTCTCACTTCGATGTCATTAAACATATGCTTTCAAAGCCAATAATGCATAGTAGAGTTGGAAAGTGGGCTCTGGCCTTAACAGAATATTCATTGACGTTCATGCCCTTAAAAGCTATGAAAGGTCAAGTAATTTCTGATTTCATTGTGGATCATTCGTTGGCTGAGCAGACAAGCATGAGTTACGTCGAAATGCAACCATGGAAATTGTACTTTGATGGTTCAACCCACAAGAATGGAAGTGGTGTTGGAGTCCTTCTAATTTCTCCTGAAGGAATTCCAACAAAATTCAAGTATAAATTGGATGGTCCTCGTTGTTCGAACAACGAAGCTGAGTATGAAGCGCTCATTGTTGGACTTGAAGCTTTGTTGGAATTGGGGGCAACCAGAGTCGAAATTAAAGGAGATTCTGAGTTGGTGGTCAAACAAATCACAAAAGAATATAAGTGCATAAAGGAAAATCTAATGATATACTTCGTCATAGTCAATAGGCTATTGAGAAAGTTTGAATACATGGATATTCAACACATACCAAGATTAGAAAACCAAGAAGCAAATGACTTAGCGCAGTTGGCTTCAGGTTATAGAGTATCTACCAAGAATCTTAAGGACTTGGTCGAAATAAGGGGAAGAGTTATGGCTACTAGATTCACACCATCGGATCTGGAAAGCATGAGATTGGGATATGCCGAGAAACAGGGATTCGAAATTCTAGCCATAAATACTTTGTCAGATACAGATTGGCGAAGTCCATTAAAGAGTTATTTAGCAGACCCAACTCTAAAAGTAGATAGAAAAACAAAATATAGAGCATTGTCATACCTCCTCATGGGGAACGAATTGTTCAAAAAGACCCAAGAAGGTGTTTTATTGAAATGCCTAGGAGAAAGTGAGGCATATTTAGCATTGTCTGAAGTCCATAATGGGGCATGTGGGGCACACCAAGCAGGCCATAAAATGAAATGGTTGCTATTTCGATATGGTTTGTATTGGCCTAGCATGCTCAAAGATTGCATAGACTTTGCGAAAGGATGTGAGGAATGTCAGAAACATGCAGGAATTCAACACGCCCCTGCAAGTGAGCTGCATTCGATCATCAAACCATGGCCATTCAGAGGATGGGCATTAGATCTGATAGGCGAAATAAATCCTGCTTCGTCCAAAGGTCAGAAATATATCTTGGTAGGAGTAGATTATTTTACCAAATGGATCGAAGCTATACCTTTGGTAGTTGCTGATCAAGAGGCAATTATCGAATTTATACAAAAGCACATTATCTATAGGTTTGGATTACCAGAAAGTATAACTACAGACCAAGGTTCTGTATTTACTGGTAGAAAGATGCAAGGATTTGCCCAAGAAATGGGGTTTAGATTGCTAACTTCAACACCATATTATGCTCAAGCAAACGGACAAGTCGAAGCGGCAAACAAAGTAATAATAGGATTAATCAAGAAGCATATTGGCAAGAAGCCAAGAAATTGGCACAAAACTCTGGACCAAGTATTATGGGCTTGTAGAACATCTCCAAAGGAAGCCACTAACACTACTCCTTTCCAACTTACATTCGGCCATGATGCAGTGTTACCAGTAGAAATTCATCTGCAATCAGTTCGAATACAGAAACAAAACGAAATTCCAGCCGCGTTATATTGGGAAATGATGATGAATGAATTAGTTGAATTGAACGAAATTAGATTACGTGCGTTGGAGATTTTGATAAGGCAAAAAGAAAGAGTGGCCAGAACATACAATAAGAGGGTGAAGAAAAAAGTATTCGTTATTAATGACTTGGTTTGGAGAGTCATATTGCCTATGGATAAGAAGAACAAAGCATTAGGTAAATGGTCACCTCATTGGGAAGGACCTTTTCGAGTATTAAAAGTTTTCTCAAACAATGCCTACGAAGTCGAAGAACTCTTGGATGATAAACGTATCCTAAAGGTTAATGGGAAATATTTAAAGAAATATAAACCAAGCCTGCGGGAAATTCGAATAGTAACAACGTAAACAAAATATTATAAAAAAGCCAAGATGGCAAGATAAGAATGCCAAAATGGCGTTGTTCGAATATTACATTGAAAGAACCAAAGTTATGGTCAGATAGACCAAAAAATCTAGAAATAAACATTATTTTTCAATCGAGTAAAGGTACTTCGAAATGTTTCAAGTTTCTGCTGAGCAAACCGCCTGGCACCTTCCAAGGTTGCCACTTCTCCTTTAAGTTGTTCTGCAGTCTCCATTTCTACAAGCCCCCGGTTGAGAAGCTCTTCGAATTGGTTACCTGCAGGATTAGTTTCGAAGGCTAGTTGTTGTTCCTTAGCCTCCTTAACTTTCTGCTGAAGTTCCAGAATCTGCCTTTCCCAAATAAGAATGGACTCAGCTCGAGCCTCATATTCAGTTTTTGCCTGCTTCAGATGCATAGCCTGATCTTCAGCTTCTTGAGAAAGCTTCGAAGCTTGTTCATAGGCGGCATCCATAGCAATGCGTTTCTCGTGAACCTTCTTGGCAGCAGATTCGTCTTGGAGAAGATAGCCAGTTACGTTGTCCAGCAAATTCTGAAGATCAAACAAGAGAGTACTAACTGGCAAAGAGCAGCTGGAAAGATTAACCTTTGTAAGCAGCTCCTTCATAGTATAGCAAGCAGTACTATCTTGCTTAAGCACTTCGAAGATATCCACATTGAGAATAGTTCTCCTAATTTTGTTGAGAAGAATAACTCTTTCATCTGTGGGAAGAGGATAGCTGGTTGAACTTGTGCCAGCCCTAGCGAGTGGGATGTCCCTCTGGGCCAACTTTGCCTTCATGTACCCAATAGGGTCATTTCGCCTCAGAAGTGCCAGTTCCTCGTCAGTCATTCGAGACGGAGAGGATTGGGGGAATTCCACGCGTAGGGGAACCTCGTTTGTTTCAACCTCTGGGTTTTCGTTGATTGTATCACCATCCCCTTCATTTGCTTCGTGCTCTTGGTCTTCTTCATCCTCGTCCAAATCTACCACTTCGATACCATCCTTTTCACCGCTATGTGCATTAGACTCCGTCCCGGCAGTCGAACCATCATTGGCGTTTTCCTCCTCAGATTCTTCGTCTGCAGATTCTTCGAATCCTTGTCCAGAATCAGCTTTTTCCTCTTCAGTCTGAGTATCCTTTGGATCCTCTTGAAGAGTTTCAAGAGGGGACTTTTGAAGAACCCTTTGTGAATCCTCTGCAGACGTTTGAGGTATGGTTTCGTTCACCTCTTTCAGAGGAATGGAGGTACCTTGGTCATCTGGCTGCTCAGAAGTTCCAGCCAAAACCGCCACGTTGGAAGAACCTTTGTTTTGGACCAAATTGCTGGAATCTCCTTGAGGAGAGGAGTTAAGCGGAACAGCAGCCCTGGACGGTGAGGTCGAAATGGTAGAAGTAGGATTCAGGATGTTCTGCAAGGAGCAGCAAAATGTTAAAGGATGACACTCACCAAGGTAATAAGAAGTTAAACATTTTTTAGAAGAAGTTTGATTTACCTGTGGGCCCTCAGAAGAGAGGTTGCTAGCTATGCGTTCCAACTGTGGGTTGGAGGTCGAAGGTGGATTTTTGGATTGTGGTAAGGGAGCAGCATCCCTGGAGTCGAGTCCAGAGGCACTAGTAGGAACAGTACTTTTGGGTGTAGCTTTCTTTAGCTTCTTCTTCGAAGCAGTGTTTGAGTTTCCTCCAGCAGTGAGATCTTCCCCAGTGGTGCTTGGTTTCCGCTTCTTGGGAGTAGTGGGGGGAAGCTTGTTGGTCTGAACGAATTTTAACCAAGTTAGATATAAAAGGATTGAGTGAATTCGAAGCATAAAAAACTAAGTGATTACCGTTGGAATCGGGGCACTTGTTGTTGTTGGCGTTGTTGTTGTTGGTGTAGTTGCAGCAGTAGTAGTCGTTTCGGGTGGATTAGCTTTTTCAGTAGTTTCAATGGAGGTTTGAGAGGCACTCCCTTCCTTCGATTTCGAGGCAGCAGTCTTTATCCTGATAGCTGAAAATCAAAACATTTAAAGCAAAGGTTAAGGATTTGGAAAATAAAAGATATTTGGGAGTTTTTCCCAAGCATTCGCACCTGTGCCTTGATCAGATTTAATTGACACGGCAGAAAGGTCATATCGAAGATGTCCTGGGAAATCATGAAGCCAGTGTCGAGCCCATGTCACAGTCTCAGATGGCTTTGGTTTCCTTTGAAGATATTTGAACATCTCTTTGCAAGTAAACCACCATGGATATGGGGGAAACCAAGCCAGAGCCAGTTCTGAGGTAGGTAATCTGGGAAATTTAGGTGGATGCATTTCGAATGCCAACCTATACCTATCCTCAGGTGACAGCCCTGAAGGAAGTTTTAGCTTAGAAACTTTTTGTTTAAATTTTTCCTTCAAGGTCTCAGCCGCTTGATGCACAGTGGAGTCCAAGCGTGTGGGGACGTAAGTAGTTTCGAAGTAATTTTGAAAAGCTTTTATTTCTTTGGCATGAGTAAACATACCTTTCTTTGCTGGTACCTGCACATCGAAGGCATCAATTAGTTTCTGTCGAATAGTAAGTGTATCGAACATACAAGCTTGATAAAACTTAATCCACCACTCCAGAAATCCTTTGGCCGCGAGATGGGTAGGTTCGAAGGCTATCAGTTCAAATTGGGCAAAGCCCTGATATTGTTCTTGCTGGATCTTGGCTTCCCTTGCCTTGAAAGTTCGACCAGATGTGATGGCGCTCTCAGTCTGGAACAAAGGTTCAGGAATCAGTTGGCATAGGCCAAACTGCCTCGAAACGAAGTTTGGTTGGTAGGCAAAGAGAAGAATTTGGTTCTTAGCTGGGGTTATCCTTAAAGAGATAAGTCTAGGAAGCAAGAAAGCTCTCCACACATCTTGGATTTCCTTACTCTTGATGGCTTCTGAGAGAGCCATGGTGAACCAAGAAGGTCCATGCGCCCTCGAAGCAAAGGGCGCCATGCTCTCTTCGAACTTATGTCTTTTTGAGAGTATCAAGATGTACTTCGAAAATTGAACCTTGAAGTCGTCCTTGTCATCATTAGGGGTTAGTCTGCGAAGCCTGGTGCCTTCGACTATCCTATCACTTATTTCTGAATCTTGTTCATCTATGGTGTTGGCGGTTGATAAAGAAGGTTCGAACATGGCGTTGAGCCATAATTGAAGTAACCAAAATGGGCCAGCTAAAAGAATGTTTTTGGAAGTGTGGGATTTGAGGCTCGAAACAGCTGACCTCAGGCTCTCATAGAGGTCAACTAAGAGTAATTCACTTAGGCACACTTTGCGATTTTCATGTAAATCCCTAGCTAAAGGAATGAACCTACTAGCTACCTGCAGGGATCTACTGCAGAAAACGTACCTAGACAGCCACAGGGTTAAGAAAGCAATGTGCTCTGTGTCAGACACATTATCCCCTTCAGCATGATAATGGCCGATAAATTTGGAGAAGCTGGCTAACTTGACTTCGAAGTCAATTATGCTTGAGTGCTCTTCATTGTCAGGAACATAAGTTTCCCCCACTGGCGACAGCCCAGTAATGGCTGCTATATCGAAGAAGGTTGGGGTGATCATTCCACCTGGAAGATGGAAAGTGTTGTAGGTACTATCCCAGAAATAGAGGGACGCAAATAGCAGAGGATGACTATAGGTGAATCCAGGTTTCGATAGCTTAATGAGGTTATAAATGCCTAGTTCTTCCCATTGCTGGGATTTTTTGGCTTCTACTTTCGTGAACCAGTTTTGATAAGCAACATCAGCAGTGGGGCAAGATCGGAATGGTTTAAAATTGCTTTTTACATAATCCAAGATAAATGGGTCCTTAGGATAAACAGTTGAGGTTTCTGTGGTATTCGGATTAAGAAATTCTACTGCCCTAGGGGCATCCATTTTGTTGAATAAAGGTTTGAAGTTATAACACACGGGAAAAATGGTCCTGGTGTCCTTTAGTATTTCAAAAACTGTAAGAGGGCCATTTAAGGCTAACCTCTTACCAGCAACATGGGTAGGGATGAGTACCTGTGATGCGTACAGCATTTCTTTTTCTTTGGAAATCATTTGAGGAGCAAGAGCAGATTGGCCTTGAATGGTGACGATTTTACTCTCCATAGTTGCTCCTGTAGTTTTTCCTTTCTTCTTGGAGACTTTCTTGAGTTGGGATGATGTGGAAGAAGACATTTTTGTTGTTTGAGAGCTTAGATTGTTTATGAGAGAAGAAGAGTAAAATTCCAGAGTTTGAAAGGTTTAGAGTGTAAAGAAGGAAAAAGGAAGGTTAAATTGACGTTTTATAATAAGAAGATTAAGCGTCCACCGAGTGAAAATATGATACGTGGAGATCATGGATTGGTGTGATGAAGAGGTGGCGAGAAGTTGATATAGGTAATAGGCGTGATTTTAAAAAACAATCATTACTTATAACTGCACCATGCTGTGAAGTGACTTTGGGCGGTTAAGGTACCCAAAGGGTGCTATGATTGATGTGACTAGGGTCAAACGCATTAAATGCTATGATGATTCGAAGATCCTATCAAAATCTTGTATAAATGTTTAAAATAGGTATTTCTCAGAGAGATCGAAATACATATTTTAAAGGGGCAATTTGTTGGCTGAAGATTTTGATAGTGTTATTTAGAATTCAAAAAGAGCTAGAAGTTCTGATCGAAATGGAATTAAAACACCACGCTTCGAAATTGCAGAGGCAGTGTTTCGAATGAGTGTGTCAAAGCTTAAAGCTTCGAACGGTGATCATGGGAGCGTATCCAAAGGGGTCTCGAAACAGCAGCGAAGCTAGGTCTGAGAAGAGCGTTCGAAACAGAGAAACACCAAAGCATTTAAAATTTAAATGAAAGCGGGACTTTCAAAGTTTGAAAGTTATGTGTTGGAGCATTTGGGGACACGTGGAAAGATGAAAGAAGCATTGTCTTGCATGTTCGAAACGTGGCATGATCTTGTAGCGAGACCGTTAGGGTCGAATTAGTATAAATAGAAGTCTTAGTGTTAGGATTTCAGTGTGTCATATCTGTTATACAAAATACTCAATAACATTCAAACTACCACATGGCAAGGGAAACGAATGCAAGAGAGATGTATGTATGATAGCACCATGTATTTCTAATTTAATAAAAGCCTTTTTACTATTTCCAGCACTTTCCTTCTTTTTCTTTCTGTCGAATAACATTTGCAAGTTTCTTTATCTACTGTCTTTTCATTTCAAAGTCTTTTCTTCAAAGTTTTACATTTTACTGCTTTCTTTATATTTCGAGCACTCTATATTTCAGAGAACTTTTACGCTCTCAATACCTTTACTTTCAAGTATTATTCTTCAAACATGTACTTTCACTTAAAGTCATTTCTAGATTTCTTGCATTAAACGCTTTCTTCACATTTCAAACTTCCACATTCCAGAAACCTTTTGTGTTAAATGTTTTATGGGTCGAAACCAGTTACTTCATTTTCCATACAGTTTTATATGTCTTTTCAATCAGCATTGCAATTAGCAATTATTCGTATAACTTAGTTTTCACATACATTTTGACCACATTTTTAAACTCTTAGAGAGAGGGATCGAAATAAACCAAACATTTGTACAATAGCACCCATGAATAATTGTTCGATTGTGAGAGTAACCTTAATATCCAAGGAGTCCTAGGATCAATCTAGTCGATCCTGTGAGTTACCAAAGAGATTGAGTAGCGTTAATAAAGATTATTCGATAGTTTGGAAGACTAGCGGTTGTTTACCAGAAATCACTGGAAACAGGCATAGACATGATCGGTGAGATTAAACCTACGGCATCTAACGGGCATCGCTTCATCCTGGTAGCAATTGATTATTTCACGAAGTGGGTTGAAGCAGCTTCCTATGCTACGGTAACCAAGACTGTTGTGGCACGGTTCATTCGGCATAATCTGATCTGTCGATACGGCGTCCCTGAAAGAATCATTACAGACAACGGTACCAATCTCAATAACAAAATGATCACTGAGCTCTGCGAGCAGTTCAAGATACAACACCATAACTCTTCTCCTTACCGACCAAAGATGAATGGGGCTGTAGAAGCAGCAAATAAAAATATCAAGAAAATCGTGCAGAAGATGACAGTGACTTATAAAGATTGGCACGAGATGTTACCATTCACTCTACATGGGTACCGTACCTCAGCCAGGACGTCAACCGGGGCAACTCCTTTCTCCTTGGTTTATGGTATGGAGGCAGTCTTACCAATCGAAGTGCAAATACCCTCTCTCCGGATAATGAAGGATGCAAATATGAACGAAGATGATTGGATCCAGACACGACTTGATCAGCTAAACCTTATTGATGAAAAGAGACTTGCTGCTATCTGCCACGGTCAGACGTATCAGAAACGGATGATCAGGGCATTTAACAAAAAGGTCAGACCACAAGAGTATCAAGTTGGGGATCTGGTAATCAAGCGAATCATCCTTCCTCAGAGTGATCCAAGGGGCAAGTGGACCCCTACGTACGAAGGGCCATTTGTGGTTAAGCATGTGTTCTCAAGAGGAGCCATGATTCTAACCAACATGGACGGTGACGACCTTCCTCATCCCGCCAATGCAGACATAGTAAAAAGATACTACGCATAAAAAAGACCCGCTAGGCTGACATGCCTAGGCAAAAGTTAGGGCTTCCCGGCGAACCAAAAGGGTTCGGGCAAAATGAAGGGATGAAATGAAAAAAATCTGTACACCCGGCAAGTCGAAAACCTGAAAAGGCGGCTTGGGCAAAAATGGGTATCCCGATGGACTGAAAACCCGAAAGGGCGGTCCAGGCAAAAATTTGGGATAAAAGCGTAATACTATGTCTCATTGGATCACTTTGCATCCAGAATCCGGTATCTACACCAAGTTCAGACGGCATCGATCAGTCAGCTTCATCTTCAACTAAGGTCATCAAGTGATGAGACGCTCGGAGATATAAAGGCAATAGCAGAGTTGAAACCCAGTGGGATCATTCATTTCACACAGCTGTTATTTTCTCTTGTACAAAATTTGTATAAACTCTTTTGTTCGGCGGCATTCTCTTACTAGGACGTCAGCCTCTTGTACAAAAAACGCCTATTTTCAGGCAATTCAAAATCAATAAAAATACACTTCTCAGTTAAAATTGCCAATTGTTTTTCCTTTTCTGTTTTGTTTTGCGAAGAACGTCCAAGGTTCAATTTGTGATATATGCATTGACAATAATTTGCTAACTCATAAATATTTGCATACGAAACAAAGGATTAATTACAGGTAACATTAGAAACAGGGGCAATAAAAGAGTTGTCCAAGCAATCTAATTGTTCTGTCCTCCCAGGTACCAAGGTAGGTTCAGCTGAAGAACATAACCAGATATCTTAATTCCCCAGAGAGTGAGCCAACAAGCAGTATACTCTCCTCAAGCCAAGCTATATTATCAACCTTAAGGAAGTTGGGTATCCTCCAGCAGATCTCAACATTCCCCAGCAATATACGAATATTCCTAACAAGCATCCCCGGCAGTCTTGACCTAAAGACTGTTCCCCGGTGGTATATCAAACATTAAATGGAGTCACTTCCCCGATACAGTTCAAAGCTTCCCCAGGAGAGTCCAATCCAGTTCCCCAGGAAAGTTGGGATCCATCTCCCCAAGCAGTAAGCTTATCCCCAGTAGATTCTGGAAGCTTATCCCCATAGAGCACGAACGCGTCTCCCGACTTTATTCAAAGAGTTATTTCCTTACCAGGATATAACTGAGTTATCCTCAGCCAAAAGCCACGGAAAGAGCGTCCTCGACGAAGTCTTCTTACCCCCAGCGAAGTCTATTAACACTTCCAACACAACAAGGGTATCCCCAGCAAGTTATTATCAACAACTCAACAAAGTACTTCTCTCCCCATAGAGTATTGCTCCCCAGCAAGATCGCTAGAGTACTTTTCTCCCCGTAGAGTAATTCTATTCGCCAAGGTTATTACCCAACGGAGTTATCTTCTCCTACCGGTATTCTTGCAACTATCCTCCCCAGCGGAAGCAAAGATCTATTCTTCAACATCAGCCCAGGAGTGACTTCCCGGCACCCGTCAAGGATTTATGTTCCTAGGACGAAAAGATACATTCATAAACATCTTCATACATTATAGCATGCATATACGCATCATATCTTACAAATCTCATTTATGCTGAGAACATCATTGCTTGATCCATATCATGCATTGCCTATGACTGACCTTTACTTTTCAGGAAGAATTCAGTTAAGTTCCCAGCTATATTCAAGACCTTGACCGGTTCAGTTAAATCGACCCTAAGATTTTTCTGTTTCTTATCCAGTCCAAGGCCTTCTCTGGTTCAGTCAGATCGACCCTAAGATCTCTCTGTTTCTTATCCAGTTGAAGACATTTCAAGACCTAGACCGATTCAGTTAAATCGACCCTAAGATTTTTTCTGTTTCTTATCCAGTCCAAGGCCTTCTCTGGTTCAGTCAGATCGACCCTAAGATCTCCCTGTTTCTTATCCAGTTGAAGATTTCAAGACCTAGACCGGTTCAGTTAAATCGACCCTAAGATTTCTCTGTTTCTTATCCAGTCCAAGGCCTTCTCTAGTCCAGTTAAATCGACCCCTAACAGATTTCCCTGATAAAGACTCAGCAGAAGATATCCAAGATTCTCTCAATGATTACTATTGAGGTTGTAGTCACCTGTGGTTCTCTCCCCGTTACTGCGGAGGTAGTAATTGCCCCAAGATTCTCTCAGCGTCACTGTTGAAGTAGAAAATATCCAAGATTCTCTCAATGATTACTGTTGAGGTTGAAGTCGCCCAAGATTCTCTCAATGATTACTGTTGAGGTTGAAGTCGCCCAAGATTCTCTCAATGATTACTGTTGAGGTTGAAGTCGCCCAAGATTCTCTCAATGATTACTGTTGAGGTTGAAGTCGCCCAAGATTCTCTCAATGATTACTGTTGAGGTTGAAGTCGCCTATGGTTCTCTCCCCGTTACTGCGGAGGTAGTAATCACCCCAAGATTCTCTCAGCGTTACTGTTGAGGTTGAAGTCGTCCAAGATTTTCTCAATGATTACTGTTGAGGTTGAAGTCTCCTATGGTTCTCTCCCCATTACTGCGGAGGTAGTAATCGTCCCCAGATTCTCTCAGCGTCCCTGTTGAGGTAGTAATCGTCCAAGGTTCTCTCACCGTTCCTGTTGAGGTAGTAACCATCCCTGGTTCATTCATCACCGTTTGAAGCTCCAGATCCAGCTCCTGTAACCAGTCAGGACATATCTATATAAAGAATCTGAAAACCAGCTCCTGTAACGGGTCAGGTAATCAATTTTCTTTTGCAGGTACGCAAGTTCTCGCTAAGGAATCTCTTACGCGATCAACACCCAGATGGCATCTATAAGCCCATCCACCATCCATCATCTCCTAGCATGGCATCTATAAGCCCATCATCCTATCCATCAATCTCCAAATGGCATCTATAAGCCCATTCCCGTCATCACACTGCTACTATGTGAGCGCAAATTTCTGGGCACTCTAGTGTTCAATCATCTTCCACCTTCAAATTACGAAAGGCACGTCAGCCAATCTGCATCCTCAGGTCTAAGAAGATTAAACAGGGGAAACTGTTGTACCCCAAAATTTTCCCTCCCATATTCTTCAAAATTTGCCAAGTCAAAGTTTCAACATCTCCCCAAGAGTTGCACAGTTCAAGGGCCTCCTAACAGTCAAGAATTAGGGTTTTGGTTCTGGCAAAGTAAATGAAGTTTTCAAGGGTCCAATCAAGTCCCACATGCCTACAAATATGGTCAAGCATCCTCATACCAAGTTTCAAGACCTACAGCACAAAATTGCACAGTCAAAAACCCTAATTGCACTACAGTCAACTGTAGGGGCAAAATGGTCATTTGATAGTCAAAAGTCCAAATTTTTGGTCAACATCTCATTTTGAAGCCATAAACATCATTTGATCAATGCTTGATCATGATTCTCAAAGCTTGGCTCACAAAGTCTCAAGATGCAAAAGTTTCCATATTTGGACAGTTGAAAAAGTCAACTGTAACTTGACCAAGGCATAACTTCCACATGGATTATCAGAAAAATTCCATCCAAAGCTCATTATGAAGATGAAGACATTTCCTACAACTCCTCTTCACACTTCAAGTCCAAGAAATGCTCTCACAAAAAGTTATCAATTTCAACATTATAGGTCATTTTCAAAAGTCAACAAAAAGGGACTTTAAGTCAAAGGCCATAACTTGAGATTGGTAAATCAAAATGACATGGGACCAAAGACATTGGTTAGAGGACTCAAAGACCTTTCCAAAATGTCAAAGAACATGAGCAAATCTTAAAAATTGAGCAAGTTATGCCTTGTGGAAGTTGGGAAATTTTTGGATGTTTTGAAAAGTCAACATTGATTCAAATGTCTTAAAAATGCTAATGGGCCTCTTTTTCTTCCAAGAATCATTGTCCAAGGCATGTGCACGACCATTTGGCCCAAAGGGAAGTTTTTTTTATCATTTTTATTTATTTATTTGGATTTTTAATTATTAATAATTCATTTCATTAAAATAAATATGTGAAAAATATCAAAGCAAGTCAATCAAATCTTTTTGTGCATAGGATAACTTCAGATTTTCGTGCATTATTAGATAAGGAAAGAATCCATGTGATTGAACATGATTTGGTAGCAAATATGCATGAAAAGATTGGAAAATTATGGCATGGAAAATCAAATATTTTCTCATCAATTCAAGGATTCTTTGGCTCAGATTTTTTACCCTAATCATTCCATACATAAGCATGAAGCCAACCCTAATGCCAATGACCTCCCAGCTGCGCCAGAAAAGCATAACCAAACTTGCACTTTTGTCAAAAAATTCAAGAACTGAAAACACATTTTGCAAGGCTTTTCAAGGCAAGAAACTCATTCCATCGCCTTCCTGAGACTTCAAGGAAAGTTTTCTGATCAAAACCATTGTCCCTAACACAGGAAATAGGTAGAGCGATCTTGACCGGTTCAAGCTTTTTTTCAGATTCTTGAATCATAATTCATGCATTATTTGTAAATTTTAATATTGGATTTGTATTCATTGTGTCATTCTGAAGCTAACTGTGTGCTTTGATTGAGTTTTTATACACCATACGCGATTTCACCATGGATACATGCTAGGGTTACCAAGCTGTGGAATTGGGCGTTTCTGAGTCTTGTAAAATTGGAGCACCTCAATACCATGGCTGAATTCAGAAAGCTTGGACGAAAACAACACACCCCTCACGCTTAATTTATGTGATACCATGGCTTAATCGCTATTTTGAAAACAAGCATATTTTGGGGGGGTTTAAAACCCCCGCTAACCTTTTCATGTTTCAGGGAAAAATCAAAACGAGGAGGAAGATGATGAAGTGTCAAGGCATGATTGGACTATTTGAATTTTTGCGTGCAAATTAATCACTGATCATTATTTTGTATTATATTATTTACTTATTGTATTATGTACGAAGCGCGTGAATGGCATAGTGGTGGAGAAAGCACTTGGTAACCAACATGACCTGGGTTCGATCCCAGGTCCCCCTCCCTTTCCTTATATTTTTCTCTTAATCATGTTCTTGTGTAATTCATTTGCAAGCGCCTACCATACACTCAACATCCTGGCACGCCACATGGCTTCAGAGACTGATCTAAGGGCCAGATCATGCAGGTCACCATACCCCCATGTCAACTATGCATATGTGAACGTGGAAAAGTCAACAAGGCCAAAGATCAGTGGGCCAGAATTACTGGACTTTACCTCCAATTTGGGGACAGACCCCCCAAGGTTTTGATTTCTATTTTCTTCCTTATTTTATTTATTCCAATTATTTCTTTTTAATTAATTCCTTTAATTTAATTATTTTCATAAAAATATAAAAATAGCAAAAAATCAGAAAAGACAAAATTGAAAATATATTTTATTTTAATATTTTTTAAGTAAATATCATTAATTAATTTTAGCTTTTTTTAAATTAGGTTTAATTCAAATGTTTTTCTCAATAAACTTAAAAAACTTGTAGAATTAGGTTTTAATCAATTTTTATCCTTTCTCCTTTCTTTCACAATAATTAATTATTAAATATTATTTTTGTAATTAAATTACCATGTAAATAATTAGATTAATCTTAGGTTTAATTTTAACATGTTTTTCTTAATAAATAAAAATTGTAGAATTAGGGTTAATTAATTAATATTTTAAATTCATTTAATTCACATAAAAAACCATAAATACAAAAAGCTCAAAAAATAATTTCTTTTTTCTTTTTAATTTCATTAATTTAATAATCATAATTTAATTTCATTAAAAAGGGTCCAACGCCCTCGCTTGCGATTTTTTTATTCTCTTTGCGCATTTTATTTATTTCCTTCTTTTAAATATTAATGTAACTCTCCCAAAGCCTTGTAAACTCGGACATTTAATTTCTCGCACTTTCCGTTACTTCTTTATTTTCTGTCAAATCGGGTCCTGGATTTTAATT
Source organism: Vicia faba (assembly GCA_948472305.1). Taxonomy (NCBI): domain Eukaryota; kingdom Viridiplantae; phylum Streptophyta; class Magnoliopsida; order Fabales; family Fabaceae; genus Vicia; species Vicia faba. Next base: position 1,501,926,676 of record OX451739.1, on the reverse strand, counting down.
TGGCGATGTGGACCCGCGCCTTTGTAATAGTTTAGAACTTTTAATTTCCGCATCTTTCTTAACTGTTAATAAATGCATGCAAGAATGAATGACTAAAATAAAAACAAACGCATAGACCACCCATGACATGAACAAGACAAAAATAAATGAACATGACACACAAATCACACACCACCCCTAGGGTACGCCTCACTGTTGCCTTGCCTCAAAAGGTGATCGTCGAGTAGAGGATGTCTTAGTAAGTCCTCATGATCCGGGAACCTGGCATGAGGGTAGCTTCTAAGGTGTCTTCCCATTGCTCTGGTGATCACCATGTCCCGAACCTCGAATTGACCCGAACACCTCCAACGGTGGTGCTACCTACCTCTCAATGGTGGGATGACACTACCTTAAGGACATCTACACAGACAAATTCCTTAGGGTAGGTAGACGACTCTAGATACTTGCTCTAATTTCAAAACAAATCAAAAATACTTTTCACACCGACACCTTTTCAAAAAGCTTTCGAAAACAACTTTTCAAACACTCTTGAGGACCGATACAAGAGTCGAACTGAAATTTTCAAAGAAACTTTTTAAAACCCACAGTTGAAAAGCAAACAAACATTTTTGAAAACACAAATGAGCAAGTATCTAAGAGCCCATGGATAACCATAGATAGAAAGGGTGCTAACACCTTCCCTTTCTATAACCTACCTCCCGAACCGAGAGCAATCTCTTTAAGGAATTTTTCTGTGCTTTTGTCCTTTCCATTTGGAGAAAATAAAAGACGGTGGCGACTCTTGCTTACCGCGACATTTCGCGAACCAGCGTTAAACAGTCAGTTCCAGATCCACCGATCACACTTAATAAATATTCTTTTCTTATTATAATTATTATTAACCATTAATTATTTTTGTAAATACTTGTAATTAAATAATTAGGTTAAATTAGGTAAAACTTATACATTTTTCTTTAATAAATTAAAAACAATTTAGAACTAGGTTTTTATTTAACTTTTAATTCCAATTAATTTTCTCATTAATTTTTCATAAATACCAAAAAACATAAAAACAAGTTCTTTTCTTTATTTAATCATTAATTACTTTAAATTCTAATTTAATTTCTTTAAAGGGTCCAACGCCCTCGCACCTTCGATTATAATTCTTTTTCGCGCATTTATTTTATTTCTTTTGTGAACATAATGTAATTGCCCCAAAGCTTTGTAATAGATAACTAAGACGTTTACTTTCCGTACTTTCATTCAAATCGGGTCTTGGTTTAATTTGGCGTTGTAGACCTGCACCTTGTAATAGCGTAGGACCTTTATTTTCCGCATTTTTAATTCCCGCACCTTTTAACTCTAATAATCACATGAAAGAATGTATGCCCAAAAATAAAATCAATGCGTAGAACACTCAATGCATGATCAAGACAAATATAACTGAAAATGACACACAAATCACACACCACTCCTAGGGTACGCCTCATTGTTGCCTTGCCCCTCGAAACGTGGTCGTCGAGTAGAGGACGTTTTAGTAAGTCCTCATGTCCATGAACATGGCATGGGGGTAGCTTCTAAGGTGTCCTCCTATTGCTCTGGTGACCACACTGTCCCTAATCCTCGAATTGACCCGAACACCTCCAACGGTGGTGCTACCTACCTCTCAATGGTGGGATGGCACTACCTCAAGGACATTTACACAGACTAATTCCTTAGGGTAGGTAGATGACTCGTAGATACTTGCTCTAATTCAAAACAAATCAAAAACTTCTTTTCACACCGACACTTTGCAAAAAGCTTTCAAAAACAACTTTTCAAACACTCTTGAGGACTGATACAAGAGTCGAACTAAAATTTTAAACGAAACTTTTTTCAAACCCACTCACATTTTGAAAAGCAAACAAACATTTTGAAAACACAATGAGCAAGTATCTAAGAGCCCGTGGATAACCACGGATAGAAAGGGTGCTAACACCTTCCCTTTCTATAAATCTACCTCCCGAACTGAGAAACTATCTCATAAGGAATTTTGCTGTGCTTTTGTCCTGTCCATGTTGGAGAAAATAAAAGACGGTGGCGACTCTTGCTTCCGCGAAATTTCGCGAACCAGCGTTAAACAGTCAGTTCAAGATCCACCGATCACAGAACTGGCGACTCTGCTGGGGACTCTTATAAAGTGAGGTGTACCTTAGGATAGTTCATAACTGTGTTTTCAATTGTTTTGACTTGTTTGCTTTAAATTGTGGGTTGCATCAGAGTTACATAGATCCTAACCCGGGTCTGGGGATACCTTTTTTAGGTAGCATAAGCTGTGAGGGACCTGTCCGGCGTAGACCGACATGGGTGAAGCAGTGGCTACGTTGGTGTGGCACCTTGATCTGTACCGATATCCCTTGTGTTGCAACGAGGAGAATATGGGTCTTCTGAGGAGTCGTTAAGCACCAACAGACCTTAGAACCTTAAATGACCCAACTTGGCCAATAGAACAGTAGCAGTATGCTACGTCCATTGAGGCTAAACTCTCGTGATGGTTCTGGCTGCAAGAAAAGATTGCGATGCTGGAGTTATGACCGATTGAGGGTAGTCAGTGATATTGGGATCCTCTAAGAACCCAGTTACTTTTGATAGGACAGGTATGAACCAACAAACTGAAAGAGGGTAATACCTAGACCTCATGCTGGCCTAAACTTTAAGGGCTTGTCTTGTGTGACTTCTGTGCCTTATCATGTTTGCTTTGTAAATATTTGTGGTGTGCTTTATCATAACATCATAACATCATGAGCATTGCATGCATCCTGCATAAGGACTGACCATTTCAAAGACAAGAGGGTTTCACCTTTGCTCTGTTTTGTAGGACATCATGATGCCTATGCGAAGGAATACTATCCGGTTCAACTTTGTTCACCCACCTGAGTTACTTGAAGAGGATGTTAGCAGAATTCCAAATACTACTTCCTTCATCCAGAGGCATGGTTCTCTTCTCAGTTTAGTCACTGCAAAGCGGGATCAACAGTTGATGAGTGTCCTGACCCAGTTCTATGACCCTCTGTACCAGTGCTTCACCTTTCAAGACTTCCAGCTGGTCCCTACCCTGGAAGAATTCTCTGATTTGCTTGGTATCCCTATCTTGGATCAGAATCCCTTCACTGGTTGGGAAAAGACCCTCAGGCTTGAGGAGGTTGCTGCAGCTCTTCCCTTGACCCATCAAGAAGTAATAGACAACTGGGTGACTAGAAGCGGAGTTAAGGGTTTCTTGGCGAAGTTTCTGATTGGTAAAGCTAACAGTTTCTGGAATGACTTGGACTTTAGGGCATATGAAGACATCTTGGCTCTCTTAATCTATGGGCTAGTCTTGTTTCCTAATCCTGACAACTTCATCAATGTCACTGCCATAAGGATCTTCATGTCTCAAAATCCTGTGCCCACTCTCTTGGGTGACATCCTGCAACAACTTTATGCTCGTACTGCCCGAAGACGAGGAACTCTGTGGTGTTGTATCCCTTTGTTGGTGAGGTGGTTTATTTCGCACCTCCCTAAGTTCATGCTGAAGAACCAAGAAGGAAGAGGTTGGGCTCATAGGTTAATGTCTCTCACTGATAAGGACATCATTTGGAATCTCAGAGGTTTGGATGAGATAGCTGTTATTGATCGTTGCGGAGAATACCCTAATGTTCCTTTGATTGGTACTCAAGGAGGAATCTCTTACAATCCATGTCTAGCGCTCCGTCAGTTTAGAAGGGCCAGAAGAGCAGGGCCTCATGAGATGTTGGTGCCTCACATCAGTTTTGAGTTTCAGGAGGATAGTGACGAGCTGCGTCGTAGGTTCATCAAGGCTTGGGACAGAGTTCATAAAGATGACCCACAAGAGTTGGGGCCAAAGACTTCTCTACCTATGGAAGCCTACTACAAATGGGTTCGCATCCATGCTCAGAAGTTAGGTATGCCATACGAAGCTGTCAGACCCGTCATTCTTGAGTATCCTGACAAAGATGGGGCTCCTCCAACTGTCCTCCCTCCTCAGATACCTACTGATTATGAGACATTAAAGAGGTCTTGGTCGCAACCGCGAGAAGAACGGGATTCTTATCGGGAAAAGTTCAACGAGCAAGAATTGAAGATCCAGAAGCTAACAAAGCAGTTGGAGAATGAGCGAGCTCTGAATGACTATATCCGTACTGAGAAGAGGAGGCCCTGGGATCAATGATGAGCTTTGGATGTTCTTTTACAGTTTTATTTCCCTTTTTAGTATTTCCGTTTTATGTAACGCCTAAGGGCAATCTGTTGAACAATTAAATTGCAAAGTTGAATCTAATGAAGTGTGTTCCTTTTTGTTTACAAAGTTGATTCCCGATTGTCTTTGAAAACATAAATCATACGCATTCCATTCATCATGTGCATAACAGGTATTCTTCTTTTCAGGTTGCTTACTGTTCTTTGCTGTTTATTTCAGCATCATGAATCCTGAATCATCAACCGAGATGTCTATCAAGGCCCTTCAGGCGTAGAACGCACAATTTCAAGAGCTGATCATGGGTTTGGCTCAAGGCCAAGAAGAGTTGAAGGCTTTGCTCCTGAAGAAGGAGAAGAAGAAAAAGAGAACTGTTCTTTTCAACTCGGGCCGGAGGTTTGGTAACACTCTGCAGAATGAGGAAGCTGGTTCTTCTGTAGGCAAGGACAGTCCCCAGGGGGGAAAGGCTCCAAGTCCAGTAGTCTCTGACAACAAGACTGATTTTAATGAGGAGCAGTATCCTCCTGCTGAAGACCGGTACAAGCAGTTGGAAGACAGACTGAATGCCATGGAAATTCAACAAGTGCCTGGTTTGGATTTCGAAGACTTGGGCTTATCTACTGGTGTGATCATTCCTCACAAGTTTAAGGCACCATCTTTCACCAAGTATGACGGGGCGTCTTGCCCCAAGCTACACCTCAGATCTTATGTGCGGAAGATTCAACCGTACACAATGGACAAGAACTTGTGGATCCACTTCTTCCAGGAGAGTCTTTCAGGGACTCATCTCGAATGGTTCTATCAGCTGGATGGGACCAAGGTTCGTAATTGGGAGGAGTTCGCTACTGCTTTTTACAAGCAGTATCAATATAATGCCGACCTTGCTCCTACACGTACCCAACTCCAGGGTATGTCGCTAGGATCAAGCGAAGGTTTTAAAGAGTATGCACAGAAGTGGAGGGACCTGGCTGGCAGGGTGCAGCCTCCGTTAACTGACCGTGAGCTGGTGGATATGTTCTTGGGGACCCTCTCCGGGCCATTCTTCAATCATCTTATCGGAAATTCATCTGCAGGGTTCACTGACCTTATTCTGACTGGGGAGAGGATAGAGGCTGGAATGAAGTCCGGTAAAATTCAGAAGGGTGCATCTGCAAGTTCTGAGAAGAAACCCTTTAAGAAGGAGGCCAGTGCTGTATATGGGCCTAGAAGACATGATAAACCAGAACGCCGCCAATCTGTCAACGCGGTGGTGATTGCTAAGCCTGCTGCCGCTCCTCAGCAAACCAATCCACAAAGGGCTGAGAGACCCAGAAGAGAGTTTACCCGGCTGAGTATGACCCTATCACAAATCTTGCCACAGTTGCTATCCACCAACTTGGTGACTGTCAGAGAGGCCCCGAAGGTTGTGAATACTGCCTCTCCCAAATATAATCCAAATTCCCGCTGTGCTTATCACTCCGATAGCCCGGGGCATTCTACTGATGACTGTTGGGCCCTAAGGAACAAGGTGCAAGACCTTATTGATGCAAAGGAGGTACAATTTGAGGCACCTGAGAAGCCCAATGTAGTAACTGCTCCCATGCCTAACCATGGAGTGAATGCTATCAGGGAGGATGATGAAGTGGAATAATCAGAGTTCGATAGTTGGATTTATCCGACGGCCGACAATGGACCTAGCAATTGGACTGCGAAGGACAACCTACCTGCTACTTTTGTTACGGAGTAATGAATTCCTTTGTTTTTGTTATTTGTAATAAACAATGAATTAAAACTCTATGGCCCGGTGTCTTACCCGGGGCACCGTGGCTTCATTTGTGAGGGCATATTAATTGTCATTTCATATATCATGAATAAAGACCTTGGACGTTTTCTCGCACTTCAAATCTTATGCTCCTTTTCTTTATTTCCTTTCTTTATATATTGCAAAACAGCTGTATTTACACACACTCACTCATACAGGTTTCAATCCACTCTGGATCTCACTGGTAACGACTCTGCTACTGCCAGTTATGACTTCGAAAATCCGATCAACTTAGCCGAAGACGAAGGTGAAGATGATTGCGAAGTGCCTGGCGAACTTGCAAGACTGTTACTCCAGGAAGAGAGGGCAATTCAACCACATGAAGAACCAGTGGAAACGATAAATCTGGGTACTGAGACAGACAGGAAGGAGGTTAAGATTGGTGCCAACCTAGAGCTCAGCGTGAAGCAACGGTTGACTCAGATGTTACATGATTATGTGGAGATCTTCACCTGGTCCTACGAAGACATGCCTGGGTTGGATACCGACATTGTGGTCCATCATTTGCCTACCAAGGAAGACTGCCCTCCGATTAAGCAAAAGGTCCGCCGTATGCGTCCAGAGATGTCTAAGAAGATCAAAGCCGAGGTTATGAAGCAATTTGATGCCGGGTTTCTTGCAGTGACTTCTTACCCTCAGTGGGTTGCTAATGTGGTGCCGGTACCAAAGAAAGATGGTAAAGTCAGAATGTGTGTCGACTACAGGGATCTGAATAGGGCCAGCCCCAAGGATGACTTCCCTCTGCCTCACATTGATGTTCTTGTTGACAATACTGCTCAGCACAAGGTATTCTCCTTCATGGATGGTTTTTCGGGGTATAATCAGATCAAGATGGCTCCTGAAGACATGGGAAAGACTACCTTTGTTACTCAGTGGGGCACCTTCTGCTACAAGGTCATGCCATTCGGGTTGAAAAATGCTGGGGCAACCTACCAACGTGCCATGGTTGCTTTATTTCATGACATGATCCATCATGAGATTGAAGTGTATGTTGATGATATGATTGCAAGGTCCCAAACTGAGGAGGAACACCTTGATCATCTGCAGAAACTGTTTGACCGTCTGAAGTTGTACAAGCTGAGGTTGAACCCGAACAAGTGCACCTTCGGGGTAAGATCTGGAAAGTTGCCAGGCTTCGTTGTCAGTGATAAGGGTATTCAAGTGGACCCTGCCAAGGTTAAAGCTATTCAAGAGATGCCAGTTCCTAAGACAGAGAAAGAAGTCAGAGGCTTTCTAGGACGTCTGAATTACATTGCTCGATTCATGTCACACCTAACCGCTACCTGTGAACCAATCTTCAAGCTGCTGAAGAAAGATCAGGTAGTACGTTGGAATGATGAATGTCAGGCCGCTTTTGACAGAATCAAAGAGTATCTCCAAGAACCACCCATCCTTATGCCACCGGTTGAAGGGAGACCTCTGATATTATACCTGACAGTACTTGACAACTCAATGGGGTGTGTGCTGGGGCAGCATGACGAGTCTGGCCGAAAAGAGAATGCCATTTATTACCTTAGCAAAAAGTTTACCGACTGTGAGACCCGATACTCACTGCTTGAGAAAACTTGCTGCGCTTTGGTATGGGCTGCTCGCCGGCTGAGACAGTATATGCTGACTCACACTACCTTGTTGATCTCAAAGATGGATCCTATAAAGTACATATTTGAAAAGCCTGCTCTGTCTGGGAGAATAGCAAGATGGCAAATGATCTTGACGGAATACGACATCCAGTACACGACTCAGAAAGCCATCAAGGGAAGTGTATTGGCAGACCACTTGGAACATCAGGCAGTAGACGACTATCAGTCAATGAACTTTGAGTTTCCGGACGAGAGCATCATGATTGTGACTGATTGTGAAGTACCTGGACCGGATGAAGGACCTGAGGAAGGATCCCGATGGTCTATGCACTTTGACGGAGCCTCCAATGCTTTGGGTAACGGTATCAGCGCTGTGATAATATCCCCTCAAGGCACTCATACTCCACTTACTGCCCGGCTATGTTTCAACTGCACCAACAACATGGCGGAGTATGAGGCATGCATCATGGGTCTCCAAGCTGCGATTGACTTAAGGATCAAGTTTCTGAGTGTCTTCGGAGATTCCGCTCTCGTGATCAATCGGATCAAAGGCGAGTGGGATACGAAACATCCGAATCTTATTCCTTACAGAGAATGTGTGCTGACATTGATCCCCCACTTCACAGAGATAACTTTTGAACATTTTCCAAGAGAGGAGAATTAGCTGGCGGACGCGTTAGCTACGATGTCTTCCATGTTCAAGGTCAAATGGGACAATGAGGCTCCCCGGATCATCATCTGGAAACTGGACGAACCAGCATACTGTTGTGATCTTGAGGCTGAGGTAGTGACTGAGAAACCTTGGTACCATGAGGTGAAGAGATATTTGGAAGCTCAGGAATACCCTGAAGGTGCATCTGTCAACGATAAGAAGTTTATGAGAAGGTTCGCAGCGAAGTTCTTCCTTAGCAATGGCATCCTGTACAAGCGAAACCATGATTCGACCTTACTGCATTGTGTGGATAAGACTGAAGCAGAAAGGATCATGGCAGAGCTACATGAAGGTACCTTCGGAACACATTCCAGTGGACACACTATGGCGAAGAAAATCCTTCGAGCAGGGTATTTCTGGTCTACAATGGAAGCCGACTGCTACCAACACTCTCAGACATGTCACAAATGCCAGATTTATGCAGACAAGGTGCACGTTCCTCCAGTTCCTCTGAATGTCCTGACTGCACCTTGGCCTTTTGCAATGTGGGGCATAGATATGATCGGTGAGATTAAACCTACGGCATCCAATGGGCATCGCTTCATCCTAGTAGCGATTGATTACTTCACGAAGTGGGTTGAAGCAGCCTCTTACGCCACTGTAACCAAGAACGTCGTGGCACGGTTCATTCGGCATAACTTGATCTGTCGATACGGCGTCCCAGAAAGGATCATTACAGACAACGGTACCAATCTCAATAACAAGATGATCACTGAGCTCTGCGAGCAGTTTAAGATACAGCACCACAACTCTTCTCCTTACCGGCCGAAGATGAATGAGGCTGTAGAAGCAGCGAATAAGAATATCAAGAAAATTTTGCAGAAGATGACAGTGACTTATAAAGATTGGCACGAGATGTTACCGTTTGCTCTACATGGGTACCGTACCTCAGCAAGGACGTCAACCGGGGCAACCCCTTTCTCCTTGGTCTACGACATGGAGGCAGTCTTACCAATCGAAGTGCAGATACCCTCTCTCCGGATAATGAAGGATGCAGATCTGAGCGAAGATGATTGGATCCAGACACGACTTGATCAGTTAAATCTAATCGACGAAAAGAGACTTGCTGCTATTTGTCATGGTCAGACGTACCAAAAACGGATGATCAGGGCATTTAACAAAAAGGTCAGACCACAAGAATATCAAGTTGGGGATCTGGTAATCAAGCGTATCATCCTTCCTCAGAGTGATCCAAGGGGAAAATGGACCCCTACGTATGAAGGGCCATTTGTGGTTAAACATGTGTTCTCAGGAGGAGCCATGATCCTAACCACCATGGATGGTGACGACCTTCCTCACCCCGCCAATGCAGACATAGTAAAAAGATACTACGCATAAAAAAGGACCCGCTAGGTTGACATACCTAGCCAAAAATTAGGGCTTCCCGGCGAACCAAAAGGGTTCGGGCAAAATGAAGGGATGAAATAAAAAATCTGTACACCCGGCAAGTCGAAAACCTGAAAAGGGGGCTTGGGCAAAAATGGGTATCCCGGTGGACCGAAAACCCGAAAGGGCGGTCCAGGCAAAAGTTAGGGATAAAGCGTAATACTATGTCTCATTGGATCATCTTGCATCCAGAATCCGGTATCAACATCAAGTTCAGACGGCATCGATCAATCAGCTTCATCTTCAGCTAGGTCATCAAGTGATAAGATGATCGAAGATATAAAGGCGATAGCAGAGTTGGAACCCAGTGGGATTGTTCTTTTCACACAGCTGTTTTATTTTCCCTTTGTACAAATTGTATAAATTCTTTTGTTCGGTGGCGTTCTCTTACTAGGACGTCAGCCTCTTGTACATAAACGCCTATTTACAGGCAAATTCAAAAATCAATATAAATACACTTTTCAGATCAATTGCTAATTGTTTTTTTTTCCGTTTTCTGTTTTGTTTTGCGAAGAACGTCCAAGGTTCAATTTGTGATATATGCATTTGACACGAATTGCTAACTCATAGATATTTGCATACGAAACAAAGGATTAATTACAAGTAACATTAGAAACAGGGGCAATAATGAGTGGTCTAAGCGATCTAATTGTTCTGTCCACCGAGGTACCAAAGTAAGTTCGGCTGAAGAACATAACAAGTATATCTTAAATTCCCCAGAGAGTGAGTCAGAAAGTCAATGCACTCTCCCCAAGCAGAGCTATACTATCAGTCTTAAGGAAGTTGGGTACCCCCCGCAGATCTCAACATTCCCCAGCAATATACAAGTATTCTTAACAAGCATCCCCGGCAGTCTTGATCTAAGATTGTTCCCCGGCGGTATACCAGACATTCAGTGGAGCCACTTCCCCAATATATCTCAAAGAGTTCCCCAGGAGAGTCCAGTATAGTTCAAGACTTCCCCAGGAAAGTTTGAATCCATCTCCCCAGCAGTAAGCTTATCCCCAGTAGGTTCTGGAAGCTTATCCCCTACAGAGCACGAACGCGTCCCCCGGCTTTATTCAAAGGTTATTTCCCTACCAGGATATAACTGGGTTATCCTCAGCCAAAAGCCACAGAAAGATCGTCCTCGGCGAAGTCTTCCTATCCCCAGCGAAGTCTATTAAAGCTTCCAACATAACAACGGTATCCTCAGTGAAATCCCAGCAAAGTACCTCTCTCCCCACAGAGTACTGTTCCCCAGCAAGGTAGCTAGAGTAATTTTCTCCCCGCAGAGTAATCCATTCGCCAAGTTTATTCCCCAACGGAGTTATCTTCTCCTACCGGTATTCTTGCAACCATCATCCCCAGTGGAAACAACCAAGCACTATTCCTCAACATCAGCCCAGGATATAACTTCCCGGCACCCGTCAAGGATTTACTTTCCTAGACGAAAACATACATTCATAAACATCGCATTTCCATACATTATAGCATGCGTATACGCATCATGATCTTACAATCTCATTTATGTTGAGAACATCATTGCTTGATCCATATCATGCATTGCATATGACTGACCTTTACCTTTCAGGAAAGACCCAGTTAAGTTCTCAGCTATGTCCAAGACTTTAGTCTGGTTCAGTTAAATCGATTCTAAGATTTTTCTGATTCTTATCCAGTCAAAGCTAATCCAAGACTTTCTCTGGTTCAGTCAGATCGACCCTAAGATCTCCCTGATTCTTATCCAGTTGAAGATTCCAAGACCTTAACTGGTTCAGTTAAATCGACTCCTAAAGATTTTTATGATTCTTATCCAGTCAAAGGCCTTCTCTGGTTCAGTCAGATCGACCCTAAGATCTCCCTGATTCTTATCCAGTTGAAGATTCCAAGACCTTACCTGGTTCAGTTAAATCGACTCCTAAAGATTTTTCTGATTCTTATCCAGTCAAAGGCCTTCTCTGGTTCAGTCAGATCGACCCTAAGATCTCCATGATTCTTATCCAGTTGAAGATTCCAAGACCTTACCTGGTTCAGTTAAATTGACTCCTAAAGATTTTTCTGATTCTTATCCAGTCAAAGGCCTTCTCTGGTTCAGTCAGATCGACCCTAAGATCCCCCTGATTCTTATCCAGTTGAAGATTCCAAGACCTTGCCTGGTTCAGTTAGATCAATTCCTAAAGATTTTTCTGATGCCGATCCAGTCAAAGGCCTTCTCTAGTCCAGTTAAATCGATTCCTAAAGATTTTCCTGATGAAGACTCAGTAGAAGACATCCAAGATTCTCTCATCGTTACTGTTGAGGTAGTAATCGCCCCAGGTTCTCTCATCGTTACTGTTGAGGTAGTAATCGCCCCAGGTTCTCTCATCGTTACTGTTGAGGTAGTAATCATCCAAGGTTCTCTCACCGTCCCGTCGAGGGCACGTCTGAAGAATTTAAAAATTCAATTCCTGTAACCAGTCAGGGCACATCTACACAAAGATTTTGAAGACCAACTCCTGTAACAGGTCAGGTAATCATTTTCTTTTTCAGGTACGCAAGTTCTCGCTAAGGAATCTCTTACGCGATCGACACCCAGATGGCATCTATAAGCCCATCCACCTATCCATCACCTCTCAACATGGCATCGTAAGCCCATATTCTTATCCATCAATCTCCAAATGGCATCTGTAAGCCCATTCCCATCATCACACTGCTAACATGTGAGCGCAAATTTCTGGGCACTCTAGTGTTCAATCATCTTCCACCTTCGGATTACGAAAGGCATGCCAGCCAATCTACATCCTCAGGTTTAAGAAGATTGAACAGGGGCAACTGTTGTACCCCAAAATTTGCCCTCCCATATTCTTCAAGATTTGCAAAGATCAAGCTTCAAAATCTCCCAAAGGTTGCACAGTCCAATGGCCTCCTAACAGTCAAAAATTAGGGTTTTGGTTCTGGCAAAGAAATTGAAGTTTCCAAGGGTCCAAACAAGTCCCACATGCCCATAAAAATTGTCAAGCATCCTTATGCCAAGTTTCAAGGCTTACAACACAAAATTGCACAGTCAAAAACCCTAATTGCTCAACAATCACCTACAGGGGCAAAATGGTCATTTGACAGTCAAAAGTCAAAATTTTTGGTCAACATCTTATTTTGAAGCCACAAACATCATTTGATCAATTCTTGATCATGATTCTCAAGGTATGGCTCAAAAAGTCTCAAGATGCAAAAGTTTCTATATTTGGACAGTTGAAAAAGTCAACTGTAACTTGACCAAGGCATAACTTCCACATGGTTTATCAGAAAAATTCCATCCAAAGCTCATTTTGAAGAGAATTACATTTACTACAACTCCTCTTCACACTTCAAGTCCAATAAATGCTCTCACAAAAAGTTATCAATCTCAACATTATAGGTCATTTTCAAAAGTCAACAAAAAGACACTTTAAGTCAAAGACCATAACTTGAGATTGGTAAATCAAAATGACATGGGACCAAAGGCATTGGTTAGAGGACTTCAATACCTTTCCAAAATGTCCAAGAACATGATCAAAGCTTAAAAATTGAGCAAGATATGCCTTGTGGAAGTTGGGAAATTTTTGGGAATTTTGAAAAGTCAACTTTGCTTCAAATGCCTCAAAATTGCTAATGGGCCTCAATTTATTCCAAGAATCATCACCCAAAAGCTATGCACGACCCATTGACCCAAAGGGGAGTTATTTTCTTATTTTTAATTTATTAATTGAATTTTTAAATCCATTAATTCATTTAATTAAAATTAAATATGAGAAAAATACTAAACAAATGTTTTCAAATCTTTTTATGCAGCATTTCCACTCATCATTCACTCAAGATTTCGTGCATACTCAAAAAGGCAAGAATCTTCAATGATTGGCATAAAAAAGGAATGAAAAAGATTGAAAAAATCATGGAAGATCACAAACTTGAAAAGCATTAAAACAAGGCTTTGGGCTTGATCTTTTTACCCTAATTCATTGACATATATGTGTACATCACAACCCTAATCAGGACAACAAGCAAGCTGCGCCCAAGAACACCAAACAACTTTGCATTTTTTCTCAAAAAATCTCAAATCTGTTTTCATAGTTTCAGTGTGTTGCAAGGTCTAAAAACTATTCCATAAGTTTGCCAAGACTACCAGGAAGCTTTCTCAATCAAAATCACATCCCCTAACCTCAAGAATTGGTATAACCGTGTTCCACTTTTCTTGAAAAATTTGATAATCGTATTCCATTTTCCATTCATGATTAATGTCTTTTAACTGTTGTTTTACACTAACATGAGCATTCTAAAGCTGTTGGCATTCTTTGATTGAACTTTTAAGCCTTGTACACGAATCCACCATGGAAGCTGCCTAGGGTTTCAGAGGTTTGAAATTGGGGATTCTTTCCTGGGGAAAAATTGGACCATAAGACCAACACCATTACAATCGTGACTTCCAGACGATTCAATTCCACATATCGTGCCCAATTTATATTATGCTATGGCCTAATCGTTATTTTTGCAGGTTTGAGTTAGTGGGCGTTTAAAACCCCCGCTATCTAGCTTATATTTTCAGGCAAAAGCGAAGAAGGGAGAAGAAGACGCTGGTGTGTTGAATAATGATTGACCAGTTTGAATAACTGGCACCCTTTTTTGTTGTCCCACTGACCCTTGCTTTCTCTCTCTTATTATTCATTGTCCACTAAACATACAACCAAACGCGCTAGTTCAATTGGTGGCAGACGTGTACAACAGGTACTGGGACCTGGGTTCGATTCCCAGGTCCCTCACTTCTCCAATATTATTTTGTTCAATATATTTCCATGCAGCATGTTCTCAAGGGAATACCATATGCCTTCACCACCTGGCTTGCCACGCGCCCAAAGGCCCCATCCAATGGCCAGAACTTGCAGATCACCATATGCATTGGTCAACAGCTCCTCACACAAACGCTGAAAGTCAAACAAGGCCTGAATTCTTGGGCCAAATTACTGCAAATCAACCTCCTCAATTTGGGTCAACACCCCCTATGTTTGCATTTCTTTCTCTCTTTTCTTTTCTTTTATTTATTCTTTTTTTAATTAATTGTTTTCCTTTAATTCACCAAATAATTTTTAAAATACAAAAAAAAAAAAATCAGAAAATCATAAAATAAAAATATGCCTTTATTTAATATTTAATTCACTAACTATTTTGTAAATAAATTTTGTTAATCAATTTAGTCTTAATTTAGGGTTTTAATTTTAATTTATTTCTTAATAACTAAAAAACATAAAAATTAGGGTTTCTAGCACTTTTACTTTTTTTCTTAATAAATATTCTTTTCCTATTATAATTATTATTAACCATTAATTATTTTTGTAAATACTTATAATTAAATAATTAGGTTAAATTATGTAAAACTTATACATTTTTTTTAATAAATTAAAAACAATTTAGAACTAGGTTTTTATTTAACTTTTAATTCCAATTAATTTTCTCATTAATTTTTCATAAATACCAAAAAACATAAAAACAAGTTCTTTTCTGTATTTAATCATTAATTACTTTAAATTCCAATTTAATTTCTTTAAAGGGGCCAACGCCCTCGCATCTTCGATTATAATTCTTTTTCGCGCATTTATTTTATTTCTTTTGTGAACATAATGTAATTGCCCCAAAGATTTGTAATAGATAACTAAGACGTTTACTTTCCGTACTTTCATTCAAATCGGGTCTTGGTTTAATTTGGCGTTGTAGACCCGCACCTTGTAATAGCGTAGGACCTTTATTTTCCGCATTTTTAATTCCCGCACCTTTTAACTCTAATAATCACATGAAATAATGTATGCCCAAAAATAAAATCAATGCGTAGAACACTCAATGCATGATCAAGACAAATATAACAAAAAATGACACACAAATCACACACCACTCCTAGGGTACGCCTCATTGTTGCCTTGCCCCTCGAAACGTGGTCGTCGAGTAGAGGACGTTTTAGTAAGTCCTCATGTCCATGAACATGGCATGGGGGTAGCTTCTAAGGTGTCCTCCTATTGCTCTGGTGACCACATTGTCCCTAATCCTCGAATTGACTCGAACACCTCCAACGGTGGTGCTACCTACCTCTCAATGGTGGGATGGCACTACCTCAAGGACATTTACACAGACTAATTCCTTAGGGTAGGTAGATGACTCGTAGATACTTGCTCTAATTCAAAACAAATCAAAAACTTCTTTTCACACCGACACTTTGCAAAAAGCTTTCAAAAACAACTTTTCAAACACTCTTGAGGACTGATACAAGAGTCAAACTGAAATTTTAAACGAAACTTTTTTCAAACCCACTCACATTTTGAAAAGCAAACAAACATTTTGAAAACACAATGAGCAAGTATCTAAGAGCCCGTGGATAACCACAGATAGAAAGGGTGCTAACACCTTCCCTTTCTATAAATCTACCTCCCGAACCGAGAAACTATCTCATAAGGAATTTTGCTGTGCTTTTGTCCTGTCCATGTTGGAGAAAATAAAAGACGGTGGCGACTCTTGCTTCCACGACATTTCGCGAACCAACGTTAAACAGTAAGTTCCAGATCCACCGATCACAGCTACCATTACTGTTTTTATTATGCGGGGAGTGAAGGTATCTTTGCCCTATTATTCAACTGAATATATCTTGGTACCTTGGTGGACAGAGCAACTAGACAGCTCGGACAATTCTTATTGCCCCTGTTTATGATATTACTAGTAATTCATCTTTCGTTTCGCATGTAAGTATTTATGATCAGCAGTTAATGTCAAATGCATATATCAAAAATGAACATTGGACGTTCTTTGCAAAACAAAACAGATAAAGGAAAAACAGTTTGAAATTTGTTTGAAAATGAATTTGTATTGACTTTGAAGTTTTGCCTGAAAATAGGCGTTTTGTACAAGAGGCTGACGTCCTAGTAAGAGAACGCCGCCGAACAAAATAGAATTTATACAATTTGTGAAAAGAAAACAAAAACATCTATGTGAATAGTCCCACTGGGTTCCAGCTCTGCTATTGCCTTTATATCTTCAAGCATCTCATCACTTTGCTGCTTGGTTGAAGAGGAATCTGATTGAATGGCGTCGTCCGAGCCTGATAGTTGATACCGAAGTCCGGATGCGAGGTGATCCAATGAGACATAGTGTTACGCTTTAATCCCTAACTTTTGCCTGGACCGCCCTTTCGGGTTTTCAGTCCACCGGGATACCCATTTTTGCCCAAGCCGCCTTTTCAGGTTTTCGACTTGCCGGGTGTACAATTTTTTTTTATTTTCATCCCTTATTTTTGCCCGAACCCTTTTGGTTCGCCGGGAAGCCCTTATTTTTTCCTAGGCCAGTCAACCTAGCTGGTCTTGGATTATGCGTAGTATCTTTTTACTATGTCTGCATTGACAGGGTTAGGAAGGTCGTCACCATCCATGGTGGTTAGAATCATCGCTCCTCCTGAGAAGATGTTCTTAACCACAAACGGCCCTTCGTAAGTAGGGGTTCATTTGCCCCTGGGATCACCTTGAGGTAGAATAATGCGCTTGATTACCAGATCCCCAACTTGATACTCTTGTCGTCTGACTTTCTTGTTAAATGCCTTGATCATTCGTTTTTGGTACGTCTGACCATGACAAATAGCAGTAAGTCTCTTTTCGTCGATTAGATTCAATTGATTAAGCCGAGTCTGAATCCAGTCGTCTTCGCTCAAACCTGCATCCTTCATGATCCGAAGAGAGGGTATCTGAACTTCAATGGGCAAGACTGCCTCCATGCCATAAACCAAGGAATATGGTGTTGCCCCTGTTGACGTCCGTGCTGAGGTACGGTACCCATGAAGAGAAAATGGTAACATCTCGTGCCAGTCTTTGTATGTCACTGTCATCTTCTGCACAATCTTCTTAATGTTCTTATTAGCTGCTTCTACAACCCCATTCATCTTCGGCCGGTAGGGAGAAGAGTTATGATGCTGTATCCTGAATTGCTCGCAGAGCTCAGTGATCATTTTGTTATTGAGATTGGTACCATTGTCCGTAATGATCCTTTCTGGTACGCCGTATCGACAGATCAGGTTGTGCCGAATGAACCGTGCCACGACGTTCTTGGTTACCGTAGCAAAGGAAGCTGCTTCAACCCACTTTGTAAAGTAATCAATCGCTACCAGGATGAAACGATGCCCGTTGGATGTCGTAGGTCTGATCTCGCCGATCATATCAATGCCCCACATTGCAAAAGGCCAAGGTGCTGTCAAGACATTTAGAGGAACTAGAGGTATGTGCACCTTATCAGCATAAACCTGACACTTGTGACATGTCCGAGAATGCTGATGACAGTCGGCTTCCATTGTGGACCAGTAGTATCCTGCCCGAAGGATTTTCTTTGCCATGGTATGTCCACTGGAATGAGTTCCGAAAGTACCTTCATGCAGCTCTGCCATGATCCTTTCTGCTTCAATTTTATCCATGCAACGCAGTAAGGTTGAATCATGGTTACGTTTGTAAAGAATGCCATTCATGATGAAGAACTTTTCCGCGAACCTTCTTAGAAACTTCTTGTCATTAACAGATGCACCCTCGGGGTACTCTTGAGCTTCAAGGTACCTCTTCACTTCATGATACCAAGGTTTTTCTGTTACCTCTTCGGTCTCAAGATCACAGCAATGTGCTGGTTCATCCAATTTCCAAATGATGATCCGGGGAGCCTCGTTGTCCCACTTGACTTTGAACATAGAAGACATCGTAGCTAGCGCGTCCGCCAACTGATTCTCCTCTCTTGGGAAGTGTTCAAAGGTTATCTCCTCGAAATGGGGAAGCAACGTCAATACATACTCCTTGTAAGGAATAAGATTTGGGTGTTTCGTATCCCACTCTCCTTTGATCTGACTGATCACGAGAGCGGAATCTCCGAAGACACTCAGAAACTTAATTCTTAGGTCAATTGCAGCTCAAAGACCCATAATGCATGCTTCATACTCCGCCATGTTGTTGGTGCAGTTGAAACACAGTCGGGCGGTAAACGGAGTATGAGAGCCATTAGGAGATATGATCACAGCGCCAATTCCGTTACCCAAAGCGTTCGAAGCTCCATCAAAATGTATAGACCATCGGGATCCTTCCTCAGGTCCTTCATCCGGTCCAGGCGTTTCACAATCAGTTATCAACATGATATTCTCGTCCGGGAATTCAAAGTTCATAGACTGGTAATCATCCACTGCCTGATGTGCCAAATGGTCTGCCAATACACTTCCCTTGATTTCTTTTTGAGTCGTGTATTGGATGTCATACTCAGTCAAGATCATCTGCCATCTTGCTATTCTTCCGGACAAGGCAGGCTTTTCGAAGATATATTTGATTGGATCCATCTTTGAAATCAACAGAGTAGTGTGAGTCAACATATACTGTCTCAGCCGGCGAGCAGCCCATGCCAAAGCGCAACAAGTTTTCTCGAGCAGTGAGTATCGGGTCTCACAGTCGGTAAACTTTTTGCTAAGGTAATAAATAGCATGCTCTTTTCGGCTAGACTCGTCATGCTGCCCCAGCACACACCCCATTGAGTTGTCAAGTACTGTCAAGTATAAAATCAAAGGTCTCCCATCAACTGGTGGCATAAGAATAGGTGGATCCTGGAGATACTCTTTGATTCTTTCGAAAGCGGCCTGGCACTCATCGTTCCAACGTACTACTTGATCTTTCTTCAGTAGCTTGAAGATTGGCTCACAGGTAGCAGTTAGGTGCGAGATGAATCGGGCAATGTAGTTCAGACGTCCTAGAAAGCCTCTGACCTCCTTCTCTGTCTTGGGAGCTGGCATCTCTTGTATGGCTTTCACTTTGACAGGATCCACTTGAATACCTTTGTCGCTTACGAAGAAACCCAGCAGTTTAACGGACCTCACCCCGAAGGTGCATATGTTTGGGTTCAATCTCAGCTTGTATAACTTCAACCTGTCAAACAGCTTCTATAGATGGTCAAGGTGTTCCTCCTCAGTTTGGGACCTTGCAATCATATCGTCGACGTATACTTCAATCTCATGATGGATCATGTCATGAAATAAAGCAACCATGGCACGCTGATATGTTGCCCCAACATTCTTCAACCCAAAAGGCATGACCTTGTAACAAAAGGTACCCCACTGGGTAATGAAAGTGGTATTTTCCATGTCTTCAGGAGCCATCTTGATTTGATTATAACCGGAGAAACCATCCATAAAGGAGAATACCTTGTGCTGAGCGGTATTGTCAACCAGAACGTCAATGTGAGGTAGAGGGAAGTCATCCTTAGGGCTTGCCCTGTTCAAATCCCTGTAGTCAACACACATTTGGACCTTACCATCCTTCTTCGGTACCGGAACCACATTGGCAACCCACTGAGGTTAAGAAGTTACTGCTAGAAAACCGACGTCAAACTGTTTCATAACTTCGGTCTTGATTTTCTCGGACATCTCTGGACGCATACGGCGAACCTTCTGTTTTACTGAAGGACAGTCTTCCTTCGTAGGCAGGCGATGAACCACAATGTAGGTATCCAACCCAGGCATATCTTCGTAAGACCAGGCAAAGATTTCCACGTAGTCATGCAGCATCTGAATCAACCGCTGTTTCACACTAAGCTCCAGATTTGCATCAATCTTGACTTCCTTTTTATCTGTCTCAGTATCCAGATTCACTATTTCTACTAGCTCTTCATGTGGCTGAATGACCCTCTCTTCCTGGAGTAGCAGTCTTGCCAGCTCACCAGGCACTTCGCAATCATCTTCACCTTCGTCTTCGGCTAAGTTGATCGGATTTTCGAAGTCATAACTGGCAGTAGCAGAGTCGTTACCAGTGAGATCCAGAGTGGATGGAGACCTGTATATGTGAGTGTGTGTAAAATAGCTGTTTTGCAATATGTAATAAAGAAAGACAAGGAGCACAAAATTTGAAATGCGAAAACGTCCAATGCTTTCATTAATGATATATGAAAATGGCATACAAAAGCCCTCACAAATGAAGCCACGGTGCCCCGGGTAAGACACCGGGCCATAAAGTTTTACAATATTGTCTGTTACAAATTCAAAACAAAGAGTTTCATTACTGAGTAACAAAAGTAATAGGGATGAAATCCTTTGCTGTCTAGTTGTTTGGTCCACCATTGGTCGTAGGATAGATCCAGCTGTCGAATTCAGACTCCTCCACGTCATCTTCGATGGCATTTACTCCCGAGTTGCTGATGAACACATGAGGTTTTCCAATCCTTGCACTTCGAACAACCCTTTGAGCTTCTGCAGTGAAACCCAACCCAAACTTGTTAGTCTTCTGAGTGAAATCAGGAAGTCGGCCCCAGTTTGCATACTCACCCTTCTCAATAACAACCCGGGCATCCTTTAAGGAAGCCATCTTCATGGGAGAATCTTCCACCACAGTCTCAGCTGACGCTAGTGTCTGAGGAACCTCTTCAAAGTGTTGAAATGGGGTCTCAATGAACTCCCCATCCATCTCTACGTACCGGAACGAGTTGAGGTGGCTGACCATGTACTTCTCCTCCCCTTGAACTATCACAATCTTGCCTTTGACCGGGTACTTCAACTTCTGGTGGAGCGTTGAGGTTACGGCTCCAGCTTTGTGGATCCACGGACGACCCAACAAACAAGAATAGGATGGCCGAATGTCCATCACATAGAATTTAGAATTGAAGACCTGAGAACCAACCTTGATTGGAATATCAACCTCACCATGCACCATCCTTTTAGACCCATCAAAGGCCCGGACAACAATGTTACTCGGCTTTAGCTTAAAACCTTCGCAATCCAGCCTGTCTAGAGCTTTCTTGGGCAAGACGTTCAACGAGGAACCAGTGTCAACCAACACATGTGCCAGAGTAGTGCCCCTACATTCAATGGAGACATGCAGGGAATCATTATGGTTCTTCCCTTTAGCAGTCAGATCAGCGTCGGAGAAACCCAAACCATTATCAGTAGTTAAATTGGCCACACAATCGGTAAACTGATCAGCTGGTGTCTCTTGTAGCATGTGGGCCGTCTTTAGGAAGGTAATCAGAGCCTTGGCATGGGCCTTTGAACACAACAGTAGTGATAACATAGAAATCTTGGATGGGGTTTTCCCCAGTTGCTTAACTACATTAAAATCACTCTTCTTAATAATCTTCAGAATCTCTTCCATCTCCTATTTGGAAGCTTCAACATTGGTTGTCTTTGGCGCCTTCGTCTGGGCAGGCATATCAGTGGTGATCCCTTTGCCCCGAGCGTTAGATGACTCGGCGACAGGGGTAGGAACAGGACTTGATCAGGAATGGAAGCAGGTACACTTGCAGGCTTAATGACAACAGGTCTTCGGACAGCTGGTGGAGCAATATCAGGTGAGAAAAGTCTATCGCTGCGGGTGACTTTAGTAGGTCCTGTAACGTTGCTGACACCGGTATCAGCACCGAACTCTTGCTTAACTCTAAGAAAATAAACATCTGCCCCATAGTACCAAGGAACAACTTTGTCAGATGTATATGGGATGCGCCCCGAAACAGTGATGATTATAGGTGTGGTCTTCAGAACAGATGTGATTCTAACAGGCGTCCTCGAGGGAGCCTTGGAAGAATTGTCGAAAATGGTAATGATGGAAATTTCTTCAGAATGAACGGGTGGAACAACAGTCTTTTCAAAAAGAATCTCTTTACTATCCATCAGGTTTTGGATACCTGACTTTAGAGATGGGCAACCGATAGGTAAAGCAGAACACATAGGGCAACTTTCACCACATCCCGGAAATAGACCGGCTAGCAACAGGTTCTTCTTGATAGTCATCAGAGGGGTAACAACATCGTCCACATACACTACAAACAAGTCATCCTCTACAGCATTTACTCCATGTTTGGGCGTGGGAGCAGTCACAACATTAGGCCTCTCGGGCGCCTCAAACTCAATCTCCTTTGCATCAATTAAGTCTTGCACCTTGTTTTTCAGACTCCAACAATCATCTGTATTATGCCTCGGGCTATCAGAGTGATAAGCACAGTGGGAGTTAGGGTTATACTTTGGTGATGCAATATTTTGATTCTTTGGAGCTTCTCTTAGAGTCACCAGATTAGTCTTCAGCAACTGTGGCAACATCTGAGACAAAGTCATGCTGAGACGAGTAAATTGCCTTTGAGGTCTCTCGTCCCTTTGTTGGTTGTGATGCTGAGGAGCACTAGCAGGTTTTGAGATAACAACCGCATTGACAGCTTGGCGGTGTTCGGGTCTACTCTGTCTTCTTGAACTGTAGATAACACTGGATTCTTTTTTAAATGGTCTCTTCTCAGTGCTCGATGAGGCACCCTTCTGTATTTTCCCAGCCTTAATACCAGCTTCAATCCTCTCACCAGTCAAGATAAGGTCTGTAAACCCGGCTGAAGAGCTTCCAATTAAATGATTAAAGAATGGATCGAACAGGGTCCCCAAAAACATATCAACAAGTTCACGATCAGCTAAAGGTGGTTGCACCCTTCCGGCAAGGTCTCTCCATTTTTGAGCATACTCTTTAAATCCTTCACCCATCCCTATTGACATACCCTGGAGTTGGGTACGCGTAGGAGCAAGGTCGGAATTATACTGATAATGCCTAAAGAATGCAGCAGCCAAATCCTCCCAACTGCGGATACTGGCTCCGTCCAACTGATAGAACCACTCAAGCTGAGTCCCTGAGAGACTGTCTTGAAAGAAATGGATCCATAAGTTCTTATCAGTAGTGTAAGGTTGGATCTTCCTCACATATGACTGGAGGTGCAACTTTGGACAGGAAGCTCCGTCATACTTGGCAAAGGCAGGTGCCTTGAACTTATGGGGAATCACCACCCCAGATGATAAACCTAGATCTCCGAAGTCCAGACCGGGCACCTTATGTACTTCCATAGCGTTTAAACGGTCTTCTAGCTGTTTGTACTTATCCTCAGCAGGAGGATATTGTTCTTCATCACAGTCCGTCTCGTTGTCGGAGACCATAGGGCTAAGAGCCCTCTTTTCTTGTGGACTGTCTTTCTCTCCAAACGGGGTGGCCAGATCAATTTCATTCTGCAGCCCGTTTCCAAACCTGCGTCCGGTGTTGAACATGATGGTCCTCTTCTTCTTCTTCTTCCTCTCTTTCAGAATCAAGGTCTTTAAGTCCTGCTGACCCTTAGCTAGGCTCATGACCAACTCTTGAAATTGGGCATTTTGGGCCTGGAGGGCCTTGATAGCTTGCTCAGTGGAAGGTTCAACAAACATGATGATTGCTGAAATAAACAGCGAAGAAGATAAGAGACCTGTAAAAGGGTACCTGTTATGCATATGATGAATGATATGTTATTTATGTAATGCATTCAAGGGTTCAAAAATTCAAATTTGTTGCAGACAAAAAAGAACACACGTCACATTAAGAAGAAATTTAGCACATAAGTGCCCCATGGGCGAAATATTACAAAATTCTTAATGTAAAAAGACATTGCGCATCCTCTTTGGAGCGATGTAAGTGTTGAGGGTCTCTTCCTCGTGAAGTCGGCGGGTAAGCTCCAGAACCTTCTTTTCACTGGCATAGAAGCTGGCTTCAAAAGTATTCCGCTCTTCCTTGAGTTGGATCAAACTATTTTGCATTTCTTCCCATGATGTTGGCATGTCAGTATGTAGGATAGCGTATGGAACCTCTCCTTCCATAACAGGCTCTTTGATCAAGGGGAGAATGTGAGGATATGGCATCATAAGATTCTGGGAGCGGGTTCGTACCCACTTGAGGTAAGGCTCAAGGGGGATAGAATTCTTGTGCCCCAGTGTCTTACTATCCACCTTATTAGGCATCCTCCAAGCTCTGATGAACCTTTGTCGAAGTCCTTGCATATCGTTGTCAAAGTCAAAAACTAGGTCAGGAATCAGCATGTCATGAGGGCCATCCCTCCGAGCATATCCAAATTGTCTCAAGGCTAGACATGGGTTGTAGGTAATGCCTCCCCTTATTCCAAGTAAAGGAACATTAGGAAATTCTCCACAACGATCAATGATGGTGACATTTTCTCTGGACCGAGAACACCAATGTACATCAGAATGTGTGAGGGTCATCAATCGTTGTGACCACCTTAAACCCTGCTCGTTCTTCAAAACTGATTGTGGAAGGTGAGAAATAAACCACCTTGCTAGGAGAGGAGTACAGCACATGAGAACACCTCTTTTCCTCATTGTTCGTGTGTAAAATGAGTGGAGGATGTCCCCAAGCAATGTAGGTATGGGATTCCTGGATATGAAAATTTTGACAGCATTCACATCTATAAGTTGATCAGGATTTGGGAACAAAACCAACCCATAGATAAGGAGTGCCACAATCTCTTCAAAGGCTTGTAGATCAAGAGAATTCCAGCATTCTCGTGCCTTCTCAAACAGAAACTTTGCCAAGAATCCTTTGATACCACTTTTGGTTTCCCAATGCCCCTTGATGTCGGATGGTTGTAAGCGTAATGCTTGAGCAACATCTTCAAGTTTTGGTTCCTTTTCCGTACCGTTGTAGGGTAGTTGACTAAGAATAGGAATTCTCAGGAGTTGAGAAAATTCCTCCAAAGTAGGCACCAATTGATAATCAGGGAATGTGAAACAGTGGTGTAGGGGGTCAAAGAACTGGAAGAGAACTTTCATCATGTCTTCTTCAATATTGGTGTTGACCAAGCTGAGGAGTCTACCATGTCTTTCACTGAAGAGAGAATTATCGGGAATCCTTGATGTGAGCTCCTTGAGTTGAAGAGGAATCCTTACAAGGTTGACTTGAATTGTTTTCCTACGGAGAGACTCCATCTCATGCAAAACAAGAACAAAGATGAAGATCTAAACCCTTGAAATGGTTAGCAGATGCATATGATGCTTTATGATGTATGCAAAAACACATGTAAGAGCAAGTCACACAAAAACCCTAATTTCAGGCTTGCAGGAGGTTTCATAGGTAAGTACCCTCTTGAGTTTAGTTGGCTCAAAACCTGTCCTATAAATAGTAACCGGGTTCTAAGGAGCTCAATATCATTGGATTGTTTTCTATGTTCATCGTTTTGGTTTAGCCACTCAACTGGCGACCAAAATATTCCAAGAAAACAATCCTCAATGAGTGTAGTATCGAGTATCTACCAACTTCGGACTGCACCAAAGTCGGTCATCTCACTACCCCTAAAAAAGGCCAAGATGGTCAAGTAAGGTTCTAGGTCATTAGTGCTTAGTGACATCACTCAGCGGCCCCGTATTCTCTTTGATTGACTCAAAGGCTATCGGTACTCACAAATATGTCGCACTAATATAGCTATTGCTTCAACCGTGTCGGTATACCCCGCACAGTTTCCACAACGTATTGCTATTTATAAATGTTTCCCAAATCCGGGTGGAGGATTTATAGAACTCTGATACAAGCCCACAAAATTAAAAGCATACAAAGCAATACAAATGAAAACACAAGTGATCTAGTCCTAAGGTACACCTCACTTATTCATCTCCAGCAGAGTCGCCAGTTCTGTGATAGGTGGGAATGAGAACTAACTGTTTTTTAATGCTGGTTCGCGTTTTGTGTTTGTTTTTGCAAAGTGTCGCGGTAAGCAAGAGTCGCCACCGTCTTTTATTTTATCCAACAAGGAAAGGACAAAAGCACAGAAAAATTCCTTTTCGAGATTTTTCTCGGGTTCGGGAGGTAGATTATAAAAAGGGAAGGTATTATCACCCTTTCTATCCATGGTTATCCACGGGCTCTTAGGTACTTGCTCACTATGTTTTCAAAAGTTTGCTTTTTCTTTGTGTTTGTGGGTTTTGAAAAGAGTTTTGTTTTGTTTTTGAAGAAAGTGTAAGTGCGAAAAGTTTTGTTTTGTTTTTTAAAGGAGCAAGTACTTAAGAACCTCTACCTACTCAAAAAGGAATTAAATTGTGCTAATGTCCTTTAGACAATGCTATCCCACTATTGAGGAGTAGGTAGCATCGTCGTTGGAGTTTTCGGGTCAATTCGATTTATGGGACGTGTGGTCACTAAAGCAATGTTAGGACGCTTTAGTGGTAATCCTAATGTCTTAGATCATTTTTATCGAGGCAACCATTTCGAGGCAACTTATGATCTTGGGACAAAAGGACGACCTCTAAAACATCCTATACTTAATGATCACATTTGAGGCAACCAAGTGAGGTGTACCCTAGGAGTGGCATGTGCAAGTGTGTCAATTTTCAATTTATATCATCTTGTATTTTTAGGTGTTCTACCATTTGTTTTTAGATCTTGTCATACAATCCTAGTTAGCATACATCTAAGCAGTTAATATATATACAGGAATTTAAAGTGCGGAAGTTGTAAATCCTACGCTATTACAAGGCTTCGGGGAGGGGGATTATTTACATGTCCAAAATTGGGGGAATAATAAGCAGTTACAATAAAATAAACGCGCGTGAATCTTAAAAAAATCCTAAGCATATAATCTTTTTGTTGTTTTTTTTTTTGGGAAAATGCTAAATGTTCAATTAAGTCAAAATTAATTAATTAAAAAAATGATTAAAATTAACTCTAAAACATACCTAATATTTTTTGCATTTTTGTGTTTATGAAAAGGATTGAATTCAAATAAATCCTAAGTCTACTGATTTTAAAATTGAAGAAAATAAGTTAAAATAATTAATTAAATTAAATCCTAATTCTAAGTTATTTATTTTTTATGATTTTTATGTTGATTAAAAAAAAACAAACTAAAAGAAATAAACAAAAACAAAGTAAACAAAGTACAAATGGGCCAGGCAGCAAAACAAGAAAAAAATAATATAATTCTGGAGGTCTGGGTCGAAAGAGGTGCAGGCTGTCTTTCGACCCAGTGAAGAGTTTTGATCGAAGGTGCATGAGGGGCTGCACTCTGAGGGTGTTCGATCTGGACATGTCATCCTTCGATATGGAAATCATGGGTCCAGTTCGAAGCTAAACTGCTGAGCTTCGAAACTCTGAACAAGAATCTGAGAATGTATTTCCTGCAAGAAACAAAACACATGTTAAAGGTTCAGGGGGGATTTTACCCCCCTGGTTCGAACCTCCCCCTTATTCACACCTGCTAAATCTGGGTCTGGGTTTGTTTTATCCTGGGATTCGAAGGAGAAACTCAGATTGTGCCCAAGCAATGTCACAATCTCATCTCTGCGCTGTAGCTTATATGTAGCACATTAAATCATTCACAAACAGCAGTAATAATATGAATATGCAATCAAAATGAATTTAAAAATGAGTTTGAGATTAGATTTTTTTTTACCAAACAGAGGTGCTTCGATCTGTAGTTCTGAGGGTGGAGGTGTTCGCTGGGTGGCAGCTTTGGCTTGTGTAAGGATTGGGTATGGCTTCCTGGAAGTGCTGATGACTTTTGGCAGCGTATCTCCAAGTTCTCTATTTTTCTGTATATTTTCGTGTGTCCTTTTGCAACATTTGTGATTTCTTTATATAGAGGGGGTGGAGGGGACAGGAAGACAAAGGTTTAAATGACCTTGATTATGTGTTTGACAGCCATGAATGAGAATTTATAACGTTAATTATGTGTTTGAAAACCATGAATGAGAGTTTGTAACGTTGGCTAAACACATGGGATCTTGTCCCTTTTTGAATTTTGAATGATATGTAACTGGCCTTCGAATGCTCCCTTTCGAATGGGCTGATGACCTCCTTCGAATGCTTTCCAAAGCTTCTTCGAATGGACCCTTTGAATGCTTCTTCGAATGGACCTTTTTGGAATTCCAATCGAAGGACATTGCTATAATGCCAATCGAAGTACTTGTCCATAATGCCAATCGAAAGGCTTCTTCAGAGCACCAATCGAAGAGTCTTTCAAAATGCCAATCGAAGTGCTTGTCCAGAATGCCAATCGAAAGGCTTGTCCAGAATGCCAATCGAAAGGCTCCTTCAGAGCACCAATCAAAGGGTCTTTCAAAATGCCAATCGAAAGGTACTTAAAGGACCACTCAAAAAATTTCTTTTTCCTTAGGCAAGGGTTTCTGGTCAACCATGCAGGGGGAAGACTTTGGAAAACATGAGAGGGCAAATTTTGGGGTACAACAGTTAGCAATCGTGAAAGAGGCAAAGCAAATTCAAAAAAATTCAAGGAAAAGTGTGAATCGGTTCTCACTCCACATGCAATCTCAAGTCATCCTAGCACTGCCAATCAATTGCTGGACGTCTCAGGAAGCCATCCCAATCAATTGCAAGCCGCCCCAAGTCCAGAATCATTGCGTAGAAGTCACACGGTTTGCAATTTTTTTCCAGAAATGATTATCATAATTCTTGCATCATTAGCATGTTTAAGTTATATATTTGTGATCCTCATCATGTTTGCAAGTTGACTAAATGATTTAATTTCATTTTTGAAGCCCATACGTGTCTTTGCCATTGTTAGGGTTTGGGTGTGCAGTTTAGGGCTTTTGGCTACAGGCAAAACTAGACTATAAGCTGGGTACTGGGATGACCGGGACATCATGACCGGTCGAACCATTGTCTTCAATTCCATTTATATTGTGTCTCGTGAATTTTTGAATTGCACAGGTCTTTAGCCATGGAAGATGGTTGTAGGTAAAGGTATGAAGATCTAAAACGACGGATGAGGAAGAAGAAGATAACGTGTCCAATCATCATTGGACCATTTGAAAGCTGACGCGTTTTTTTTTGTTTATTCATTAATCCATTTATTTATTATATAACATATTTTGTTTTCCTTATACTAACAACTAAAGTGCGCATCTCAGCTGGCAATGAGGCATTGGTATTGATTATAAGGACCTGGGTTCGATCCCAGGTCCCAGTGCTTCCTTTATATTATTTTCATTCAACAGATCCAACGCATTATTCTTCCTGGTGACCACCATGCACACTTGCGTCCAACCATTTGATCAAGCATGCTATCAGATCTAACGCTCCAGCAGTGAGGGCCTATGATGCGCCCTCAAGTCAACACTACAAGGAATCCAGGGCTGACTGGGCTTGAAGCGTTTTGGGCCTTAGAAATTCCAGATTGACACCCCCAGAATTGCTATTCAACACAGGCCCATTCTCTTTTTCTTTTATTTATTTCTTTTATTTTAATTATTTTTTTTAATTATTTTTCACCAAATTAATTACCCTTTTTTATTAATCATAAAATCAATAAATCACAAAACACAAAAAAAGCATTTTTTAATAAAATATTTATTTTAATTTAATTAGAAATATAGATTAATTTTTTTTTTTTAATAATTAAAAGCAATTAGAAATTAGGGTTTTTAATTAATGTGCAATTACATTTCTTTTCTCAAATAAGAAAACCAAAAAAATACACAAAATCTTTTTGTACAAAATATTTTATTTTCTTGAAATTATTTAATTTAGCTAGATTAGGTTAATTTCAATTTCTTTTTCATAATTAAAATAATTAGAATTAGGGTTTTAGTCGTACATAACTCAATTAATTCTTTTCTAAAAAATAACTTAATTATTTCTCAATTAGATTTTAGGGTTTTCAATTTCTCCTCGTATTTAATTCGCCGTGCATTTAATAATTTCTTTTCCCTTATTTTTGTAACTGCCAATGGTTTGTAATAGTTAAATTAGGGTTTTATTTACTGCTTTAATCCCCGATTTTTTGGTTATGTAATTAATCTCCATCCCCTGAAGCCTTGTAATAGTTAGGTTTATTTTTTTGCACTTTTAAATTTCTACAAATATTTAACTGTCTAGATGTATGCTAATAGGATTGTATGGCAAGAATGTCTGAAATTAAAATGGTAGATCACCTAATATGCAAAGATTAAATAACTGAAACAAATCATATGAACATATTCACTCCTAGGGTTTACCTCACTTCGGTTGCCTTCGGTAAAAGAGTCATTAAGCATAGGAGATTTTAGTGGTTGCCGTCCTGTCTAAAAGATCAAATTGTCCCGTTCGAATGTTGCCTTAGAAATGTTGCCTCGGAAAGATCTTAAGGCTCTAGGGTTACTACTAAAGTTTTCTAACTGTTGCTTTAGTGATTGTACTTGTCCCTTTCGAATGTCCCTTATAAACTCCAACAATGGTGCTACCTACTCCTTAATAGTAGGATAGCGCTGTCTAAAGGAAACGAGAACAAACAATCTTTTTTCGAGTAGGTAGAATCTTAAGTACTTGCTCAATAAAAACTTTTCACAGAAACACCTTTCAAAACAAATTTTCAAAACAAACTTCGTCACATCCTTGAGGACTGATACAAGGGTTATCACGAAGTAAAAAACATTTTAAAGACAAACACACACAAGCAATTTGAAAAATGAGCAAGTACCTAAGAGCTCGTAGATAACTACGGATAGAAAGGGTGCTAACACCTTCCCTTTCTATAATCTACCGCCGTACTCAGAATATCTCGAAAAAAGGTTTTTTCTGTTCTTTTTCCTTTTCCATGATTGGATGAAATAAAAGTCGGTGGCGACTCTTGCTTACCACGACATTTTGCGAACAAAAGATGTAAAATGAAAACCAGTAAAAACAGTTAGTTCTGCCACCGTATCACAAGTGGTATAAAGAAAGCATTGGAGATTGGATGTAGACCATTCATAGGGTTGGATGGATGTCACCTAAAAACAAATATGGTGGAATCTTGTAGATATCTGTCAGTAGGGATGCCAATGAACAATATCTTCCACTTTCCTTTGGGGTTATGGAGAATGAAACTAGGGACTCTTAGAGTTGGTTTGTTAAGTTACTTCTTGAAGACATTGGTTCTGATAGTAGGTGGTACTTCATGTCTGATCAGCAAAAGGGATGCTTAATTTTACTTGTTAATTTAGTGTTTAATGTTACTTATTGATGTCATTTTCATGTATATGCAGGGACTGGGGAATGTATTTGAGGAAGAATATCCTGAGTTTGAACACAGGTTTTGCTTAAGGCATTTATATACTAACTTCAAGAAGAAGTTTGGAGGTGGTACACTATACAGAGATCTCATAATGGCTGCAACAAAGGAAACCTATTTTGAAGCTCACGAGGATAAGATGAATCAAATTAAGGAGGTAAGTCCAAATTCTTTTGGATGGCTGAAGGCTATTCCCAAGAATAAGTGATGTAAACATGCATTTTCGTTGTACTCTAAGTGTGATGTTCTTATGAATAACCTAAATGAATCATTCAATGCTACTATTTTGATGCAAATGGATAAACCTATAATTACCATGTTTGAGTGGATTAGGAACTATCTTATGGATAGGTTTGCCACTCTTAGGGAGAAGGTAGAAAATTACAAAGGAGAGATCATGTCTAAACCACATAGAAGGTTAGATAGGGAGATATAAAAAAGTGTTAATTGGCTGTGTAACGCCCGTAATTTAATTAATTATGTAATTAAATTATTTTTGGAATATTTTTGAAGTTGTGTTATGATGATAGTTGATGTGTTGTTGTTATTAGATTTGATTATTCTATTAAGTTGTGGAATAATATTAGAATAGTAATATTATTTGATGTGGGCTTATTTTAAGGACTAGAAGTAGTAGAAAGGGGGTGTAAGAGTTTTAAGCCCATTAAGACATAATGAGAATTATAGGGTTATTGTATTAGTTTTTAAAAATAATAAGGAAAAGAAGAAGCAGTAAGAAGAGAAAGAAAGAAGGGTTGGAAGAGAACGTGAAAGTTGCAGAAAAGAAGGAAAAGAGCCAGAACGGAAATCAATCAGAAAAGTTATAGAGCAACCTTCAATCCAAGGTAAGGGTGGGGTTCCGACTCTATAATAGGGTTTATGATGAGTAGTGTGTGGGATTAGATATGAAAGGTTGTTTTGTTTATGATTAAATTATATATCTTGTTGTTTGATGAAGATCGATGATTTAGAGATGAGCAATGACGCCCTAATGCTGTATAATTGATGTAGAAACATAAGATTATTATAATTGATGATTACCTATGATTAGAGGATGTTTTTAGGGCCTAAGGCAGGGAAACCGCAGTGAAAATGCAGTGAAATTGCAGAAAATATTCGTGATAGAACAGTATGAGTCGACCTCAAAGGTCATGCGTCGACACATGCAGGCTTTTAGACTCAGGATGAGTCGATACATAGGACTATGCATCGATACATGCAGTGTGGCAGACTCAGTATGAGTCGATACAAGAGGATTGCACGTCGACTCATGCAGGATTTTAACCCAGTATGCGTCGACTCAAAACATTATGCATCGACCCATGTAGTCTGATTTTTGGCAGATTCATTTCCGAAGGCTGTAACTTAAGTTTCCGGACTCCGTTCGAGGTGTTGTTTGAAGCGTTGGATAGCTAACGCGATGAACTTCATTCTTGAGGATTAAAATGAAGGATGAGAAGAATCTTCCTAGTACACAAATTAGGATTAGAGTTAGCTTCCCGCGTCAATCGCTATGATGATTTTGTGAAGTATGATGAGGATAAGATGATTATAGATTATTGCTTGGTTCATAACAGTAAGATTAATGATGATAATGATGTAGTATTGCAGAATAATAATATGTAGAAGTTTGGTAATTAGAGATAAGCCTTAGATGATTAATTAAATATAGGCATTATGATGTTGTAGGCCTATGGCCAATGTTGAGGGATTGTTGATCTGTCGTTGTATTGTTGTTATGGCTAAGTTGCTACAAAATTATGTTGATGAAATTATGTTGATGAATTATGCGATGAATGATGTTGACGAATGATGTTGAGATGCCTCTAATAATTGGCAGCTATTAAGATGCAGGCTTTTGGCCAACGATGATGTTATGTTGAGATGTTGTTAATTATGGTTGTTGTTACTACATTCATGATTGTGTCGCATACATTGCATTTCAAGATGGAGTTGTTGCTCGTTAAGATGGCCTGTATTGGAGAATATTAAGATGAAGGCTTATGCCTTGCTGACGCCTCTAATTATTGACAATTATTTTGAGATGGGAGTTCTGCTCCAATGGTACCAAATGCATTTGCATAGTATTGAGTCGCATTATATGATTGCATAAAGAAGTTATGTATTGATGCGGTAAGTGTGTATATTGTTGGTATTCTGTTGCGATTATTGTTGTTTATGAGATGTGAAGTGGTGTTATTATATGAGCTGATCTAGCATATTATTTATCATATGTTATATTATATTGCTAGATATCTCACCCCTTCTGTTTGAATGTTACCCTTACGT
Source organism: Vicia faba (assembly GCA_948472305.1). Classification (NCBI taxonomy): domain Eukaryota; kingdom Viridiplantae; phylum Streptophyta; class Magnoliopsida; order Fabales; family Fabaceae; genus Vicia; species Vicia faba. The sequence continues at coordinate 1,501,892,906 of OX451739.1, read as the reverse complement.
TGGTAACATGCAGGTAATCCATAGTGAAGGCAGTATACCTTCAGTAGTTCGAGTCGTTGTCATTGCTCTGATACGTAACACTCGGGGGGATGAACGCTTGTTGCTTTTAATGATTGATTATTTCAGTTGTTGAACTTTAATTTGATTGTTGCTAAGTATGTGTTATTTTGAAGTTGTTGTAATTGTTGGACAAAGATGTTATTATGATTCCGCTGCGTAGATGTTCAAGTTGTTAAGTTAAGAGATTAAACTATTATGCTGATGGTTCATCCGAGGTTTTAAAGTGTTATGTATCCACGTTGAATGCAATGTGTTTTTAAGTTGAATTTGTGGCATCCTGATTCAATTGTATGAATTTTTAAAACTCTGATTTACATTTATAATTGTCGGGGTAGAATCGGGGTGTTACAAAGTTGGTATCAGAGCCTAGTTGGTCCGTCCGACCAATTTGTCGAGTCGTAGTTGTCTAACAATCGAGTATTGTTAATTTGAGTTCTAACTGTTGTTTATGTTGTAGTGATAAGTTGAGATGGCTGGAAGGAATGATGCTGCACTTGCTGTTGCTTTAGAAGCAATGACGTATGCGATGTAGAATCAGCCGAATACTGACAAGAATGCTGGATCTCGTGGTTTGGCAACTTTCTAGAGAGAGAATCCGCCTACCTTCAAGGGAAAGTATGATCCTGGCGGAGCGTTGGATTGGTTGAAAGAGATTGAGAGAATCTTCCGTGTGATGGACTACACTCCAGCGCAAAAGGTTCAATATAGTACTCATATGCTAGCAGTCGAGGCTGATGACTGGTGGCTAGAGACTCGTCAAAGATTGGGAGTTGCGGGTGAAAATGTCACTTAGGCTGTGTTTTGTAGGGAATTTCTGAGGAAGTACTTTCTTGAAGATGTTCGTTGTAAGAAGGAGATTGAGTTCCTTGAACTGAAGCAAGGGAGTATGTTGGTTGTTAAGTATGCTGTAAAGTTTACCGAGTTGGCTAAGTTTTATCCGCACTATGGTGAGGCAGATGCTGAGTTTTCGAAGTGCATAAAGTTTGAGAACGGGTTGCGCCCAGAGATCAAGAAGGCAGTTGGATACCAGAAGATTCGTGTCTTTGCTGATTTGGTTAATAGTTGCAGAATTTATGAGGAGGATAATAATGCTCATTACAAGATTATCAGTGAGAAGAGAGGTAAGCACCAACAGAATCGTGGTAAGCCTTATGATACCCCAGCTGGTAAAGGTAAACAGAAAGCTGCTCAGGGTCATAGGACTAGTGGGGGAGATGCTCCCGCTGGTGTGATTTGTTTTAAATATGGAAAACCTAGGCATAAGAGTAATATGTGTACTGCTGAGGTAAAGAGGTGTTTCTGTTGTGGTAAGACTGGACATGTTGTATCTGAGTGCAAGCATAAGGATGTGATTTGTTTCAATTGTAGTGAAGAAGGGCACATTGGTATTCAGTGTCAGAAACCAAAGAGGGTGCAGACAAGTGGCAAAGTGTTCGCTTTGGTTGAGGATCAGGCAGCTGTTGAGGACAGACTTATCAGAGGTACATGTTTAATTAATAGTACTCCTTTAATTACTATTATTGATACTGGTGCTACTCGTTACTTTATTGCTGCTGATTATGTTGAAAGATTGGGTCTTATGTTGTCTTCTATGAATGGAGAAATGGTCATCAACACTCCAGCCAAGGGGTCGGTGACTACTTCTTTTGTGTGCTTAAAGTGTCCCTTGTCGATCTTCGAAAAAGACTTTGTTGTTGATTTGGTTTATTTACCGCTAAAAGGGTTGGATGTGATTTTGGGTATAAACTGATTAGAGCATAACTATGTTCATATTAACTGTTATGAAAAGTCTGTGAGGTTTTCTACTCCTGAAGAAGAGGAAGATAGTATGTTATCTTCTAGACAGTTGAGGAAGATGATGCAAGAAGAAGCACAAATGTTCTCGTTGATGGCGTTGCTATCTGTAGAGACTCAAGCTATAATTGAGGAATTGCAGGTGGTGTGTGAATTTTCTGAAGTTTTCCCTGACGAAATTCCTGATGTACCGCTGGAGAGGGAAGTTAAATTTTCTATTGATCTTGTACCTGGTACCAGACTTGTGTCTATGGCACCATACAAGATGTCTGCATCGGAATTGTCAGAGGTAAAGAAGCAATTGGAAGAGTTACTTGAAAATAAGTTTGTAAGACCAAATGTATCACCGTGGGGAGCTCCGATGTTGTTAGTAAAGAAGAAAGATGGAAGTATGAGGCTTTGTGTTGATTATAGACAGTTGAATAAAGTGACGGTTAAGAACAAGTATCCGCTTTCAAGAATAGATGACTTAATGGATCAATTGGTGGATGCTCGGGTGTTCAGTAAGATTGATTTAAGGTCGGGTTACCATCAGATTAAGGTGAAGGATGAAGATATCCAGAAGATGGCTTTCAGGACGCGTTATGAACATTATGAGTATTCGGTGATGCCTTTCTGTGTTACTAATGCACCGGGAGTATTGATGGAATACATGAATCGTATTTTTCATACTTATTTGGATCGGTTTGTGGTGGTTGATAACGAGAAATCGTATCATATAATTACTACGCTTTTTACCGAGTTTTATAATACATTGAGTCGTCTAACTCCCGATTATTCTGAGTTTTTGTGTCTTTTCACAGGTACAACATGTGTCAACTCAAATCAGTGAAAAAGGACCACATGAAGGAAGCTAACCAAGAAACAGAGGAGAAAGAACCAAATCTGCAAAGTCTGCAGATTTTGTAGCTGTGACGACCATCACACCCTATGACGACCGTAACGCCTCCTCAACTAGAAGAACACTCGTCACACATCATTGACGAGCGTAATGCGCTATTTAAGCGCATTACGACCGTCACCCCCTTGTGATGATCGTCACACGCTTAAAGGCAACATTATGAATTAGTGGAGACGTGGGCAACGTTGTGGGCAGTTTTTCTTCTCCTATATTTCCTCCACTCAGTAACCATGCATCCGGGTCTTCCTCCACTCAAGCTTCTCCAATATTTTCTCAACTGCAAATCTTCTTCTTTATATATATGTGGCAGTTCAATGGATGAGGGTCGAAGAATTTTATCCAGAGCCAAATTTCTATTTTTCTGCATTATTCTATTTTCTTGCTTTTGAACCTTGTTTACACCTACTGTAATTTTAAATTCCAGAATTAGTTTTTAGAGTGTTAATTCTTCATTTAAGAATTAACACAATTATTGATTTCGATTGAATTGCAAGGAATTTGTAAGCATCCAAGATTACCATAGCAACATTATTTCCAGGTTTTTTTTATGCAATTGATATTTATTTATTCTTGTATTATGTCATTTATTTTTATGGATTATATTTTAAATTGCATAGTTACTAAATATATTATGTCCGGCTAAATTAATTGTACCGGTATGTGACTCCTAAGTACCAAAAGAATTCAGTGATAACTTGGCCAAAAATATTTACAAATAATTTCTGGTTTCCAATTTCCATGTTTAATTTAACTACCCTTGTCACGAGAGTGAGAGGATAATTAACACGATTTTGCCACGAGAGTGGGAAATTAAATAAGGCAAGAACCTGCTTGCGAGAGCTGGGGTTCGACCCAGATAGTAGTAACGAAACATTAATTTTTAAATACATGAGAGTGTTTTAACAAATTAATTAAACTCAAATTGTTTTCAAAAAGTGTTATTAAATTTAAAGTGCATCCACTAGGTTTAGTAGCATGACTTATTTCATGAACACAAGAGTGTATGTCTCAAGTTTTTAAACAATTCGTTTTTACCGAAATACTTTATAGGACAAGCGATTCACCGAATTCCCGAAGTCCGACTATCACATACCAGTATAGCTATTACTATTATTTTTAATTAAACTATTTCCCCCCTAAAACCAAATATTCATCGCTTAGTTAAACAATTGTAGCATTAGATCGTATGCGATTGATCCTCAGTCTCTGTGGGTTCGATAATCATTTAAAACTAGAACGACTAAACTGTATACTTGCAGTTAGTATCCCAATAGACTCATAAAGTCCCGATCAAGTTTTTGGCGCCATTGCCGGGGACTGATTAGTCAATTAAGTACGATTCTTCTATTGCTCGTTTAGACTAGGCAACAAAAACCCTTTTTCGATTTGTATGCCAAGGACTCGCTCACAAGGCGAACCACTTGACAAATCGACGGACGAACCTGAACGCATCCTTTCCGTAAGATGTGCAGTCAGGGATTACTGTTTAAATCACGCTATTCCTTTACCCAAACCCGAAATCAAGATTGATTCTGAAACAGATTCTAATTCTTCCTCTGAAACCGAAACTAATCCAGAAGTAGACATGGCCGAAGAACAAAGGACCCGTCCACTGAAGGAGTACGCAACTCCATCACAACAAGAACCCCACAACAACATTGCTGCTCCAGCAATAAATCGAAACGATTTTGAGTTAAAACCATCATTGATATTAGCTATCCAACAACGCCAATTCTCTGGAGATCCTTCCGAGGATCCAAATGAACATCTTACAAAATTCGTTCAATTTGCCGAGACAGTTATAGCAAATGGTGTTAGTAAAGATGCAATAAGATTATGTCTTTTCCCTTTCTCGCTAAGAGATAGAGCTTGGGCTTGGTTGCAATCCTTGCCATCAAATTCCGTCACTACATGGGAAGGAATTAAGGTTGTATTTTTAGAACGATACTTTCCCCCAAGCAAGACTGCTGCACTAAGAGCCCAAATCAACGGATTTAGGCAGAAGGATACTGAATTGCTATTCGATGCATGGGGACGCTACAAAGATATGATGCGAATGTGCCCACATCATGGACTAGAAAAATGGTTGATCATCCACACGTTTTATAATGGACTCTTGTACAACACAAGACTCTCTATAGATGTCGCCGCAGGTGGTACACTGATGGACAAGCCTTATGACGAAGCTAACCAACTCATTGAAAATATGGCTCAAAACCACTATCAGTGGGGAGGAGAAAGAAAATCTGTGGAGAAAACTCAAACCAAAGGTGGGATGTACGAGATTAGTAGCCTAGATAAAGTTAATGCTAAGGTAGATGCTCTTACCCAAAAGATAGAAAGCTTGACCTTACCTCCTGCAGCCACCGTGGCTGCAGTTACCCCAAACTTCAAAGTTTGTAGAGTTCCTGGTCATGTTGGAACCGAATGTCAAATCTTAGCAGGAATATCAGTTGATCAGGTAAATTACGCTCAAGGTAATCCTTATGCTAATACCTATAATCCTGGTTGGAAGAACCATCCTAACTTCTCGTACAAGAGCAATAATGCTTTATATGCACCTGGCCAAGCACCTGCTATACCTCCAGGTTATCAAAAACCCGCTGTTAATGTTCCTAACATTCCTAAGAAATCTAACCTTGAAATCCTAATGGAAAATTTTATCGCTAATCAAGCTCAACAAAACAAAGAATTCCTCAATCAAAACATTCACACCGGTGAACAATTGAAGCTATTAGCAAATAAGGTAGATGCCCTAGCAACTCACAATAAAATGTTAGAAACCCAAATCTCCCAAGTAGCACAACACCAAGCTAGTTCTACCGCACCTGCTGGTACATTTCCTGGACAACCACAACCCAATCCTAAAGGACATGCAAATGCTATCACATTACGAAGTGGGACAGCCCTCGATGAACCGGTAGATCATAGACTCCAAAACCCGACCATATATCAGAAACCTGAAAAGGAAGTAGAGAAGTCGAAAGATCAATCTGAGAATGTAGAGGAAGACGAGAATGAGAACAGAGAGGTTTCAGAAAAATCTTACGTACCTCCACCGCCATATAAACCACCAATTCCATACCCTCAAAGACTTGCAAAATCCAAGAACGAGGGGCAATTCGAGAAATTTGTAGAACTTCTGAAACAATTAAACGTTACTATTCCGTTTACAGAAGCTATAACCCAAATGCCGTCATATGCTAAATTCCTAAAAGAGATATTGTCTAATAAGAAGAAAATCGTTTAAAACGAAACCGTTATGATAACCGCCGAATGTAGCGCTATAATTCAAAATAACATGCCTCCAAAGCTAAAAGATCCTGGTAGTTTCTCCATACCATGTGTAATTGGAAAATCTGTCATAGACAAAGCTCTATGCGATTTAGGAGCAAGTGTTAGTATAATTCCCTTATCTATTTGCGAGAAGCTCAAACTAGGTGACATGAGACCTACCAAGATGTCCCTACAACTAGCTGACAGATCAGTCAAATTCCCTGTTGGTATGCTAGAAAACATTCCTGTCCGAATAGGATAATTTTACATACCGACTGACTTTATAATAATGGACATCAAGGAAGATTCAAACATTCCCATCATACTAGGAAGACCATTTTTAGCTACTGCAGGAGCCATCATTGACGTTAAGAAAGGAAAGCTTACCTTCGAGGTAGGAGAAGAAAAAGTAGAATTCATTCTTTCCCAATTCTTCAAAGCCCCTGCTATAGATGACTCATGCTGTCTCCTAGATATTATTGATGAATGTGTCAAAGAACTAGAAAGCCAAGAAGACACCTATTCTGGGATGCTGAAAATTCCAACACCAATTATCCTCAAGGATGATGGCCGAAAGCAAGAATATCTAGATGCCAACCTAAGCGAATGTTTCGCCTTAACACCCGATCCTACCCCAACTGATAAGAAAACTGGTATAGAACTTAAAACATTACCTGAAGATCTTAGGTATGAATTTTTAGATAAAGAACTCGAACGGCCAGTTATAGTCAATGCCAATTTAGGGAAGATCGAAACCGAAAAACTTATTAGTGTGTTAAGGAAGTATCCAACCGCGTTAGGCTATAATATATCAGATCTAAAAGGAATAAGCCATTCTCTATGTATGCACCACATTATGCTGGAGGAGGATTGCAAGACTTCTAGAGAACATCAAAGACGAATAAATCCTATCCTAAGTGAAGTCGTTAAGAAAGAAGTGCAGAAACTGCTAGAGGCAGGCATCATATACCCAATATCAGATAGCAACTGGGTCAGTCCAGTTCACGTAGTACCTAAGAAAGGAGGTGTTATAGTTATAACAAACACAAAAGGCGAATCGGTGGCACAACGTACCCAAACAGGATGGAGAATGTGTATTGATTACAAAAAGCTAAACAAAGCTACGCGCAAGGACCATTTCCCATTACCATTCATTGATCAAATGCTCGAGCGCTTAACCAAACATTCCCATTTCTGCTATCTTGACGGATACTCGGGATTCTTCCAAATTCCCATTCATCCTGATGATCAAGAGAAAACCACGTTCACATGCCCCTATGGTACCTTTGCATACCGAAGAATGTCATTTGGACTATGTAACGCACCTGCAACTTTCCAACGATGCATGATGGCGATTTTCACAGATTTTTTGGACGGAATTATGGAAGTATTCATGGACGATTTTTCTGTCTATGGAGAAAGTTTTGACGGATGTTTATCAAATCTTGAATTAGTACTGAAACGCTGTGTCAATGTCAACCTAGTGCTCAATTGGGAAAAATGTCACTTCATGGTGAGACAAGGAATTATGTTGGGTCATATTGTATCGAACAGAGGGATTGAAGTCGATAAAGTAAAAATCAAAATTATCAAAAACCTTCAACCACCCAAAATAGTTAGAGAAATAAGAAGTTTTCTAGGACACGCTGGTTTTTACCGACGTTTTATAAAAGATTTCTCTAAAATCACTAAGCCGCTAACTGAATTATTAATGAAAGAAGCTGAGTTTATTTTCGACGATAAATGCTTAAACGCATTTGAGACGCTTAAAGAAGCCTTAATTTCAACACCTATTATGCAACCTCCTGATTGGAACCTACCATTTGAAATAATGTGCGATGCGAGCGATTATGCTGTAGGCCCAGTCCTAGGACAACGCAAAGATAAAAAGCTTCACGCTATCTACTACGCAAGCAGAACACTCGATCCCGCACAAATGAATTACGCCACTACGGAGAAGGAACTCTTAGCTGTTGTATTCGCATTGGATAAATTTTGTTCCTACTTAGTGGGCGCCAAAATCATTATTTACACGGATCATGCTGCGATCCGATACTTGCTAAGTAAGAAAGACGCCAAACCGCGACTACTTAGATGGATCTTACTCCTACAAGAGTTTGACTTGGAAATAAAAGACAAAAGAGGGACTGAAAACGTGGTAGCGGACCATTTATCAAGATTGGATGGAATCCAAACCGAGAATGTTCCCATAAACGAAGATTTCCCATATGAACGCCTTATTGCTAAACTAGAGATAGCTCCTACTGACAATTTAGATCAACACAATGAACATTTAACAACTGCGGTAGTAAAAGCCATTTGTACCAACACCATATTACCATGGTACGCTGATTTCGTCAACTATTTAGCCGCCGATGTTTTACCACCCGATTTAACGTACCAATAGCGGAAGAAATTCTTCCATGATCTTAAACACTACTTTTGGGATGAACCACTACTCTTTAAAAGAGGCGCCGATGGTATCTACCGTCGTTGTGTTCCTAACGATGAAATAGACGACGTCATTTCCCATTGCCATTCCGCCCCTTATGGTGGACACGCTAGTACATCGAAAACTTGTGCAAAAATACTTCAAGCTAGCTTCTTTTGGCCTACTTTATGGAAAGACGTCCACGTAGCAATTATGAACTGCGATAGATGTCAGCGCACAAGAAATATATCTAGACGCGACGAAATGCCGCAAAAAGGGATTCTCGAAGTAGAAATTTTCGATGTATGGGGAATTGATTTCATGGGACCGTTCCCCGCATCTTTTGGAAATAAGTATATATTGGTAGCTGTTGACTACGTATCAAAATGGATTGAAGCCATCGCTGCACCCACAAACGATACATGAGTAGTACTTAAACTATTCAAGCATGTTATCTTCCCACGATTCGGTGTACCAAGACTAGTAATCAGTGATGGCGGTTCCCATTTTATCTCTAGAATTTTCGAAAAACTACTTTCAAAATATGGCGTTAAACATCGCATAGCCACACCATACCATCCTCAAACGAGTGGACAAGTGGAAGTGTCAAATAGGGAAATTAAACAAATCCTTGAGAAAACCGTAGCCACATCCAGAAAAGATTGGTCCTCCAAGATAAATGATGCTCTTTGGGCATATAGGACAGCTTTTAAAACCCCTATCGGAACAATGCCATTTAAATTAGTTTATGGAAAATCTTGTCATTTGCCAGTAGAATTAGAACATAAAGCTTACTGGGCAATTAAAACCCTTAACTTAAATTACAAGATTGCTGGCGAGAAACGAATATTAGATATCCATGAATTAGAAGAATTGCGTTTAGACGCTTATGAAAATGCTAGAATCTATAAGGAGAGAACAAAAAAATGGCACGATAAGCGTATCTCGCGGAAAGAATTTAAGGAAGGAGACATCGTACTCCTGTTCAACTCTAGACTGAAATTTTTCCCGGGTAAATTACGTTCCCGATGGTCAGGACCGTTCAAAATTAATAAAGTTTTCCCAAGTGGTGCGATAGAAATTAAAGGAAATTCTATCGAACCATTCATAGTCAATGGCCAATGCTTAAAGCACTATTTTAACATCGGAAATCTAAACTATTCGACTTATCTGCAGTTAAGTGAACCACCTATCCCGATACCTAACTAAATAGGTACTATCTGTCGAGCCATCGACATAAAATAAAGGCGCTTCATGGGAGGCAACCCATGTTTTCTTTTAATTATTTTTATTGTTTTACTATGTTTTTATTTTTCTTTTCTTTTTCTTAATCTTTAAAACTTTCATGTTGCATCTCTTACTCCTTTTTATTTTCTTTTTCTTCTATTTTTATTTTTCCTTTAAACTTTCTTTTTCTTTTTGATTTAACTTCGGCATTTTTAACCTGAAAATACTAACTTAGTTTTTCATGCATTTATTAAACATTTTCAGGGGTAGTTTTTTAGCTTTAATATCTAGCTCCATGGCACGAGTAAACTACATGAACATAACCTTGAGAAGTAGGCACCAGAAAAGACGCTTTGAGGATCTGGCTGAGCGTGAGATGTGTCCTACAATTTATGCTGATGACCATGCTATGACTGCTCTAGGCATTCGTGAGAGTGTCATGTATCTGCTACACCAAATAGGCTGGGACACTGCTCCTATTCAAAGACGTTATTGTACCTACAGGAAGCTGACCCTTGAGTTCCTGAGCACACTGAGCTACCTTCCAAATCATGGGTTAGGGTTCAACCGCAGGCTGATCACTTTCAGACTGTTTGACATGGACTACCGCTATAACCATAGGGAGTTTGCCAACCTGTTAGGATTCCCTTATGGCCCTGATGTTATTACTATGACCCAGGAAGACCTCTTGCTTGATACTGACCTTGATTTCTTCTGGGGTAGCATTGCTGGCAATAACCATCCCGAGCCGTCTGACCTTTATTCTGAGTCCATCCACAACCCCGCTATCAGGTATTTTCATAAGATCATTGCCCACACCCTTTTTGGTAAAGAGCAAAATGTTACATCAGTGTCACGTGATGAGCTCTTCATCATGTACTGTGCTTCTCAGAGACGTCCAGTTAACGGTGCCGCCTATATGCTAGCTAACATGGAACGTATTATACAAACTCCGAATGCCCCAATCCTCTTGGGTGGTTTAGTCACTATGATCTCTAATGCCATTGGACTCCGAAGGCCTATGTTAGGATCAACACCGCATTATGGAATCAAGCCAATGAACATTGAATTTTGCTTCAACACTAGTTTTATAGGAAATCTTGGGCCAGACGAATTCGAGCTGCTAATTAATCATGAGACTGTCCACCAGTTTGTGCTCCCGAACCCTATAACTAGTGTCCACAATAGAGCAAACTGGCTTTTTAACCTCCACCATCCTCCTACACCGCCTTCGTCTCCTTCCACTGTTGACATCTATGAAGTACCTAACACCTCTCGCGATGCTGAAGATCCCGCAACACCACCGGGATACCACCAGTTTCCCGACCCATGGGAGCAACAAGTAGTTTCTACTGAGACCACCACCCAGGCTCCAGAGATACCACCACCGCCTCCACCTACTGTCACCATCAACTCTTTGCATGAAGAAATTACCGAAATGCGGGGTGAGCTTACATCTCTCCGTGTGGATTTCATCGCTTTTATGGATTTGGTGACAGACCAACTGGATTTCATGCACCAACATATGTTCCCTACTCCTCGTGGCTAGAGATTGCCGTTGTTATATTGGTTTGTTCTTCTCTTGCATTTGTATATACAATGAGGTCACTGTTTAGTTTAAGTGTGGGGGAGGAATCTAGTTTGTTTTAGTATTTCTATTATTTTTATTATTATTTAAGTTATTACTTCCAAACAATTTTTACTCATTAACGAAATTTCAATTATTTATCAAGTTTCAAGTTATATTGCCTTACTGCCATTATTTCATTTCATACATGTTATTTCAATTTTCAGTATATTTTTCATTTTTTATTTTACTGTTCACATTTTCTGCAAAAATTTGGTCATGTGTGTTGAAATTTTTTTTATTACTGCTTACTATGCTATGAATTTTAAATTATAATATTAGAAAATAAAAAAATGTCACGTTCTTTTCATTAATATAATGAAATTGAACGCGTGACGCTCGTAACACCCTCATGACGAGCGTAACACGCGTTTCACCATGTTACGCCCGTCACACCCTCGTGATGACCGTCACGCGCGCATTATATCAGAACCTGCTATTACAGAGCCGTTCCATCTTTGTTTTCAAAACCTCAAAACCTCCATTGCTGCAAAATAACAGTAACATTACCCATTCCATTTTTCTCAACTTCCAACACTCTAACACTAAAAACACCATCAACCCACTACCCCATTCTCATTCCAAACCTTTTTCAATCCGTTTTACAAACACTATGGCCAACAATCAACAAGCTCTCGCTCTCACTTTTAGATCCGGCGAACAAGGCGAAACCCAACGGGTCAAATTCCAGAAGTTCCAACGCCGCGGTCTCCAACCTATACGGTATGTTGATCTTGACTCTTTGAGGAATTTGGGACTACTAGACAGTGTTCGACAATTGTTGCAGAGTGTGGATTTATGGAACCTGTGCCGTGAACCGCAACCCATTTATGAAATTCTAACCCTTGAGTTTCTGAGTTCCTTTGTATACATCACTCCCCCAAGTGCCACGAACCAACTGTCAGGCCTGGCCAAGTTTCGTATGTTTGGCATAGAGCACGAGCTGCCCCAAACCTACATCGCACGACTTTTAGGCTTTTGTTCTGACGAAGGTGTCCATCTCCGGATGCCGGATAATTTTGGCGAGGAAGCTTTTAACTTATGGCACAGTATGACGAACATCCGTGCTGGATCCTACGACCACCTCAACGCCACACACATCCATAATCCGGCTATCCGCTATTTCCACCGCATCCTCAGCAACACCATCTTCGCCCGTGACAGCAACCACAAGCTCAACTCCAAGGAGCTCTTCTTCATGCATTGTGCATTCACCGGGAAAAAGATCAACGCCGCCCCATTTTTACTGGCTCACATTCACTCTATTTGTGCTAGAGGCGGAAAACCCTTTTATTTCGGAGGGCTGGTCACTTCACTTGCCATAGCTCTGAACTACGGTGCTGCTCTCGCGGATATGCCTTCTATGGCACCGGCTTTGCTGACTTTGGATCACTGCAAGGCCACACATCTCATTTATGAGCGGGAGGATGGCAGATTCCACCCTGTGATTAGAAACACTGTTTATCATAACATCATTTTGCCTTGCAGGGACCGAATCGATCCACAAAACTGAGCTAACTGGTTGTTTGATCCTGCAGCTCCCGCGGGGCGTGCTCCTACTCATGAAGACCAGCCTAATACCCCCGCAGATGAAATGCAAGAAGAGATGGACAGTGCCCCCCCGTCCACGACATTCCAGGACCTTCATCTGCACCACCTCCTATTAATCTTGAAGACATTCTCCGCGCCATTCATATGCAAAATCAAATGAGCGCAGCGCTTGAAAGAAGACATCAAGAACAATATGAGTATCTATGCGCTCAAAACACTCAGATCTTGACTGGACAGCGGAGCATGCATGAGAGGTTGGACGAGGCCCTGTCAGAACTCAACGCCTTAAGGCTGGACGTCAGCACCCTTGGTTACCAGGATACTGACACAGAAGCCACTCCTACCAGACGCTCTTGCACTAGGAGTAGAGGACGTGTTCACCAGTAGTTTTCTTTATTTTCTATGTAGTTTACTTTTTTCTATTTCATTTCCTTTCTGTTTGTTTTTGTAATTGTACTTCCCCGCCTATATACCGCAACGTTGAGGATAATGTCGGATTTTGTGTAGGAGAGGTACCTTTCTATCTTTTATAAACTAGTAAATTTTTATGATATGTCTCGATTCAAATTCTTCGCTTTATTTAGCCATACCGAAATTTTTTTATCTTCGCATTAGCCCGACATACCTATTTTAACGAAATCCCAGTTGAGGAAGCTGAAAACGACATAACAAGATCGATACGGTTATGACACCGTAGACTTCCTACTTACGCGATCCGTTTCAATAACCATTATACCGATATCTCGAGTTTTAGTTCTAAAGTAACCCCTAGTAGTTTATACTAGCAGTCAACACCGTCTTGACACAAACCACGTGGATAATCGATGAATATAAGTGTTTGATGCCTGATCATTGAAATATCCTTCTTATCTCGCTGCTAAAAGAAAAGAAACTTTGTGCACCAAAATATACGGTCACATATAAGAGCTGAGCAAATAATGAAGGAATCTACTATTGGTTGGTTCAGAGGTATCTGGTTCTGGACTTGGTAGGGCGTGCTACGGCCCTATCCCCCACAACCTCCATTTTGGATAACATATGCAGGGTTGCCACATTCGTGTACCAGACCCCGTGCTAAAAGGATCAAAGTCACTAACCGGTTACTCCACTACGTGCGTGCTAAGACAAAGGGCTTAATGTGATTGCGCCAGAACAAAACCGGGTGAAATAGATACGAGGAACTCTGGGCAGAATTATAACAGAACTGTTGGATAGTTCGTTTGAAATGGAAGCCTACGACTAAACTTATTGCTTGTATCATCAGCGTATCGTTAGTGTTTCACTCAAGTATCGGACGAAATGACAAGGATTTCCTGAAACTGCTTTAAAAATCGAAGGTATGTCATGCATATGCGCTTGACAAAACTTGTCCGATCTTTCGAATGACTATTTGCTTAAGGACAAGCAAAGGTTTAAGTATGGGGGAATTTGATAACGAGAAATCGTATCATATAATTACTATGCTTTTTACCGATTTTTATAATACATTGAGTCGTCTAACTCCCGATTATTCCGAGTTTTTGTGTCTTTTCACAGGTACAACATGTGTCAACTCAAATCAGTGAAAAAGGACCACATGAAGGAAGCTAACCAAGAAACAGAGGAGAATGAACCAAATCTGCAAAGTCTGCATTTTTTTAGCTGTGACGACCGTCACACCCTATGACAACCATAACTCCTCCTCAACTAGAAGAACGCTCGTCACACATCATTGACGAGCGTAATGCGCTATTTAAGCGCATTACGACCGTCACCCCCTTGTGACGACCGTCACACGCTTAAAGGCAACATTATGAATTAGTGGAGACGTGGCAACGTTGTGGGCAGTTTTTCTTCTCCTATATTTCCTCCACTCAGTAACCATGCATCCGGGTCTTCCTCCACTCAAGCTTCTCCAATATTTTCTCAACTGCAAATCTTCTTCTTTATATATATGTGGCAGTTCAATGGATGAGGGTCGAAGAATTTTATCCAGAGCCAAATTTCTATTTTTCTGCATTATTATATTTTCTTGCTTTTGAACCTTGTTTACACCTACTGTAATTTTAAATTCCAGAATTAGTTTTTAGAGTGTTAATTCTTCATTTAAGAATTAACACAATTATTGATTTCGATTGAATTGCAAGGAATTTATAAGCATCCAAGATTACCATAGCAACATTATTTCCAGGTTTTTTTTATGCAATTGATATTTATTTATTCTTGTATTATGTCATTTATTTTTTATGGATTATATTTTAAATTACATAGTTACTAAATATATTATGTCCGGCTAAATTAATTGTACCGGTATGTGACTCCTAAGTACCGAAAGAATTCAGTGATAACTTGGCCAAAAATATTTACAAATAATTTCTGGTTTCCAATTTCCATGTTTAATTTAACTACCCTTGTCACGAGAGTGAGAGGATAATTAACACGATTTTGCCACGATAGTGGGAAATTAAATAAGTCAAGAACCTGCATGCGAGAGCTGGGGTTCGACCCAGATAGTGGTAACGAAACATTAATTTTTAAATACATGAGAGTGTTTTAACAAATTAATTAAACTCAAATTGTTTTCAAAAAGTGTTATTAAATTTAAAGTGCATCCACTAGGTTTAGTAGCATGACTTATTTCATGAACACGAGAGTGTATGTCTCAGGTTTTTAAACAATTCGTTTTTAACGAAATACTTTATAGGCCAAGCGATTCACCAAATTCTCGAAGTCCGACTATCACATACCGGTATAGCTATTACTATTATTTTTAATTAAACTATTTCCACCCTAAAACCAAATATTCATCGCTTAGTTAAACAATTGTAGCATTAGATCGTATGCGATTGATCCTCAGTCTCCGTGGGTTCGATAATCATTTAAAACTAGAACAACTAAACTGTATACTTGCAGTTAGTATCCCAATAGACTCATAAAGTCCCGATCAGTGGTGTTTATTGATGATATTTTGATTTACTCTAAGTCAAAAGAAGAGCATGCAAAATACTTAAGAGTAGTATTACAAGTTTTGAAAGAGAAGAAGTTGTATGCAAAGCTGTCCAAGTGTGAGTTCTGGTTAAAGGAGGTTATTTTTATTGGTCATGTGATCTCAGGTAGTGGCATTGTTGTAGATCCCTCGAAGGTTGATGCTGTGTTGCAATGGGAAACTCCGAAGTCAGCTACTAAGATTAGAAGCTTTTTGGGATTAGCTGGTTATTATCGAAGGTTTTTCTAAGTTGACACTTCTGTTGACTAAGTTGACTTGTAAAGGCAAAGCTTTTGTATGGGATGTTCAGTGCGAAGAAAGTTTTACAGAATTGAAGGAGAGATTGACGTCAGCTCCGATTTTGATGTTACCTAATCCAGAAGAGCCTTTTTGTGGTGTACTGTGATGCTTCTAAGATGGGTTTAGGATGTGTGCTTATGCGGAATAATAAGGTAGTTGCTTATGTGTCAAGGAAGTTGAGGACTCATGAGAAGAACTATCATACGCATGATTTGGAGCTTGCTGCAGCTGTCTTTGTATTGAAGATTTGGAGGCATTATCTTTATAGTTCTAGATTTGAAGTGTTTAGTGACCATAAGAGCTTAAAGTGTTTATTCGATCAGAAGGAGTTGAATATGAGGCAGTAGAGATGGTTGGAATTGTTGAAGGATTATGATTTCAGTTTGAATTATCATCCAGGAAAAGAGAATGTGGTAGATGATGCGTTGAGTCGAAAGACTTTACATATGTCGGCAATGATGGTTAAAGAGTTGGAATTAATTGAACAGTTCATAGATATGAGCTTAGTTTGCAAGGTGACGCTGCAGAGTGTTATGTTGGGTATGTTAAAGATTAATAATAAATTTCTAAACAGTATCAGAGAAGCTCAGAAGCTGGATGTGAAACTGGTAGATTCAGTGGTTGGGATCGATCAGTCTGAGAATAATGATTTTAAGCTAGATGCATAAGGTGTGTTAAGATTTCGTAACCGAATTTTTATTCCTGATGATGCTGAGATGAAGAAAGTGATGCTTGAAGAGACTCATAGATGTAAGTTGAGTATTCATCCAGGAGCTACAAAGATGTATCAAGATTTGAAAGGTTTGTTTTAGTGGCCTGGAATGAAGAGTGATGTGGCTCGGTTTATGTGTGCATGCTTGACTTGTCAGAAGTCGAAAGTTGAACATCAGAAGCCTGCGAGGTTGATGCAACCGTTAGAAGTTCCAGAATGGAAATGGGATAACATTTCGATGGACTTTGTGATGGGGTTAGCTAATACCTTAAGAGGACATGATTCGATTTAGGTGTTTGTTGATAGGCTTACAAAGTCAGCTCAATTTATTCCTATTAACATCAGTTTTCCAGTGTCGAAGTTGGCCGAGATTTACACTAGTATGATTGTGAAGCTTCATGGTGTTCCTTTGTGCATTGTGTCAGATAGAGATCCAAGGTTTACTTCTGATTTTTCGAAGAGTTTGCAAGAAGCGTTGGGTTCTAAGTTGAGGTTGAGTTCGGCGTATCATCCTCAGACAGATGGTCAGACTGAACGGACTATCCAATCGTTGGAAGACTTGATGAGGGCATGTGTTCTTGAGCAGTGAGGTTCGTGGGATACTTACTTTCCATTGATAGAGTTCACTTATAATAACAGTTACCATTCTAGTATTGGGATGGCACCTTTTGAAGCATTGTATGGTCGAAGATGTAGAACTCCTTTATGTTGGCATGAATCTGGTGAAAGTGTAGTACTTGGACCTGGACTTGTTCATGAAACTACTGAGAAGGTGAAGTTAATTCGAGAAAAGATGAAAGCTTCCCAAAGTAGATAGAAGAGTTATCATGACAAGCGAAGTAAAGATTTAGAATTTCAAGCGGGTGACCATGTGTTTTTAAGAGTCACACCTGTGACTGGTGTTGGGCGAGCATTGAAGTCTAATAAGCCCACTTCTCGTTTTATTGGTCCATATCAGATTTCAGAGAGAGTTGGGAATGTGGCTTATAGAGTGGCTTTACCGCCTAACCTTTCAAATTTGCATGATGTGTTTCATGTGTCACAACTCTAGAAGTATATTTCAGATCCATCCCATGTGATTCATATGGATGATGTGCAAGTACATGATAACCTTACTGTGGAGACGATGCCTGTACGGATCGCGAATCGTGAAATAAAGACTCTGAAGGGAAAAGAGATTGCTTTGGATAAAGTGGTTTGGCTAGGAGCTGCCGGAGAAAGCATGACTTGGGAGTTGGAAAGCAAAATGCGAGACTCCTATCCTGGGTTGTTTGATTGATGTAAATTTTCGAGGACAAAAATATTCTAAGTGGTGGAGAGTTGTAACGCCCGTAATTTAATTAATTATGTAATTAAATTATTTTTGGAATATTTGTGAAGTTGCGTTATGATGATAGTTGATGTGTTGTTGTTATTGGATTTGATTATTCTATTAAGTTGTGAAATAATATTAGAATAATAATATTATTTGATGTGGGCTTATTTTAAAGACTAGAAGTAGTAGAAAAGGGGTGTAGGAGTTTTAAGCCCATTAAGACATAATGAAAATTATAGGGTTATTATATTAGTTTTTAGAAATAATAAGGAAAAGAAGAAGTAGTAAGAAGAGAAATAAATAAGGGTTAGAAGAGAATGTGAAAGTTGCAGAAAAGAAGGAAAAGAGCTAGAACGGAAATCAATCGAAAAAGTTATAGAGCAACCTTCAATCCAAGGTAAGGGTGAGGTTCTGACTCTATAATAGGGTTTATGATGAGTAGTATGTGGGATTAGATGTGAAAGGTTGTTTTGTTTATGATTGAATTATATATCTTGTTGTTTGATGAAGATCGATGATTTAGAGATGGGCAATGACGCCCTAATGCTGTATAATTGATGTAGAAACATAGGATTATTATAATTGATGATTACCTATGATTAGAGGATGTTTTTAGGGCCTAAGGCAGGGAAACTGCGGTGAAAACACAGTGAAATCGCAGAAAATATTCGTGAGAGAACAATATGAGTCGACCTCAAAGGCCATGCGTCGAGACATGCAGGCTTTTGGACTCAGGATGAGTCGATACATAGGACTATGCATCGATACATGCAGTGTGGCAGACTCAGTATGAGTCGATGCAAGAGGATTATGCATCGACTCATACAGGATTTTAACCCAATACGCGTCGACTCAAAACATTATGCGTCGACCCATGCTGTCTGATTTTTGGCAGATTCGTTTCCAAAGGCTGTAACTTGAGTTTCCGGTCTCCGTTCGAGGTGTCGTTTGAAGCGTTAGATAGCTAACACGATTAGCTCCACTCTTGAGGATTAAAATAAGGGATAAGAGTAATATTCCTAGTACCCAAATTAGGATTAGAGTTAGCTTCCCGCGTCAATCGCTATGATGATTTTGTGAAGTATAATGAGGATAAGATGATTATAGATTATTGCTTGGTTCACAAAAGTAAGATTAATGATGATAATGATGTAGTATTGCTGAATAATAATATGTAGAAGTTTGGTAATTAGAGATAAGCCTTAGATGACTAATTAAATATAGGCATTATTGTGTTGTAGGCCTTTGGCCAACGTTGAGGGATTGTTGATCTGTCATTGTATTATTGTTATGGCTGAGTTGCTATAAAATTATGTTGATGAAATTGTGTTGATGAATTATGCGATGAATTATGTTGACGAATGATGTTGAGATGACTCTAATATTTGGCAGCTATTAATATGTAGGCTTCTGGCTAACGATGATGTTGTGTTGAGATGTTGTTAATTATGGTTGGTTTTACTACATTCATGATTGTGTCGCATACATTGCATTTCAAGATGGAGTTGTTGCTCGTTAAGATGGCCTGTAATGGCGAATATTAAGATGAAGGTGTGATACGATGGGAGAACTGACTTGAGGTTTTTTGTTTGTGTTTGCAAATGTTCTGGTTTAGCAAGAGTCGCCACCGACTTTTTATTTTATCCAAAGGAAAAGTCAAAAAGCACAGGAAAGACCTTTGAGATGTTTTCTTGGGTTCGGGGGGTAGATTATGAAAAGGGAAGGTTCTAGCACCCTTTTCATCCATGGTTTTCCATGGGCTCTTAGTTACTTGTTTAGATCACTTGCTTTTGCTTTTCATTTGTTTGAAATTGTGCTTTGTGTGTGTGGTTTTGAAAAGAGGCCATCGTTGTGGCAACCTTTGTAATGATTCTTGTTTGAATGTATACAAAGGTGTATTGTCTTTTAAAAAGATATTTCAATGTTTTGAAAGTTTGATATTTGGGAAATGTTTTGAAATTGTGTGTTTGAAAATAGCAAGGATGTTTTTGCAAGTTTTGATCAAGTAACTAAGAGTTGTCTACCCTATTTTACTCAAAGATCTTTCCTATACATTTTTAACCCTTTTGACAGTGTTGTTTTACCATTGCATTTGGTAAACAACCTTGTATTAGGAAGTTAAACGGGACAGGCGCGGGTCATCGTACTGACCATGATAGCAATATTGCCAAGTATCTTTAGCAATTTTTGTGAGGGACTAGATCATTTTGTATAGGCAACCAAGATAGCGTCATCGAGGGACTATGATCTTTTGTTTTGTTTTTGTTTTGCCAAGATACTCAACATGCATAACATGGCCATTTTAAAGGCAACAAGTGGATGAAACCCTAAGGGTGCAAGTGTGTATTGTGTTGTCAATTTACATGCTTTTTGTCTTTGTATTAGTCAAGCTATTTGTTTGATTTTGGATATTGCATACAAACCCTAATCTCTAATCATGGCATATTTGAAAGCATAAATGCGTAAAATAAATCTACACTATTACAATATTTGATATGGGAAGGGGGGTACAATCTTTGAATAGGGATTATTTTGCAAGAAATTAAAACCCTAATATTTACTATTACATCCAAATTGAATAAATGGTATAAATAAATAGATAGACAAGTATTTAAATAGTCAATTAAATAAATATGCAAAATATTATGAATATGCAAAAAAATGTTTTGTTGTTTATTTTTATGTATGTAAAAATATAATATTTAATGTATTAAAAAGAAATAAAAAGATTATTTTTTTTTATTAAGGGCAAAAACCCTAATTTTCTTTTAAGAAAGTAAATATATATTAGTTATATTATTCATGTACTATAAAATAAAATAAAATATATACAAAATAAAAATATATTTAGAAAAAAATATTATTTAAGTATAAATAAATAAAAAAATAAAAAATAAACGTATAATATTATTATGTATTATTTTCAAGTTTTCATTAAATAAAATAAAAGTATATACTCACTAAATTATTTTTATGTTAGAAAAAATAAAATAAAATACAAAAATAAATGTGAAAATTTATAAAAATATTTTTGGTATTTTTTATGTTTGGAAAATGATAAAATAAAATCAGAAATGAAAAATAAATACAAAAATATAAAAATATGAAGAAATGGGCCAGGGGGTGCAATCAGCAAGGCAGGAGGTGCAAAAAGTGACCCAGAACCAAGCCCAGCCCACTGAACTTCATCTTCAACCTTTGTCAACCAAAAATGCATGCGCCTGACTCAAACATGGAAAACCTTCATACGTGCTCTAATGCAAAAACTCATAACATCAAAGTTGTAGCATTTTTCAAGACGATTCTAACCATGTAAAGAACTCATTCTAACTCTCAAAGACCAGAGAGAATTTCTGTGGCTCTAAATTCTAACCTAATTTTTTCAGGAAGTTCATGAATCAAATTCTCTTAACACGTTTAATTTAAATGAAAACTGAGCATATGTACAGCTTCATGGCTATGAGTACTACATTTTTTATTCACAAACCTAAGCCTAATGATTCCAAAATAGAGAGATAGGAAGTTGACAAAAACCTGTTTCAGTTGAACTCGTGTATGGCAATGTGGAGCTTTTCAGTGAGGCCTGAGATGTTTGGGAGCTTGCTTGAACTTCCTCTAACCTTCCCCAATGCCTAGTTTGGCTTGGATGTGCTTGAATAAGCTTGTAGAACTCAACCTGCACAAGCTGAAAACAGAAATGGTGAAGCTTGCAAATGGAGTTACAGTTAGTGTCTAATGGTTGGGATAGCTTGGATAGGTTATATGGAAGGTGTTTGAACAGGTTTGGGGAAAAATGCACGAGTGGTTTGTGAGATAGAACTCAAAGTGCAGAAGCTGACCTATTTTGCAAGAGGAAGGTGACTTTGTGTTTTGGAAGGTTTGAGGGCTCAATGGCTCATGTTTTGGCTCAAGGGAATG
Source organism: Vicia faba (assembly GCA_948472305.1). Classification (NCBI taxonomy): domain Eukaryota; kingdom Viridiplantae; phylum Streptophyta; class Magnoliopsida; order Fabales; family Fabaceae; genus Vicia; species Vicia faba. The sequence continues at coordinate 1,501,870,829 of OX451739.1, read as the reverse complement.
TGTGAAAAATGTCTCAAATTCTTGCAAGAGTTGGTCCTCACAGATGTTCAAGATATGGTGTATTTGACAAGTTTCTTGTATTTTAAGCAAAAGTAAACCATGATGCAAGACAAGCCTGTACAAGCCATCTATCAGCCTGCCCTTTGTGATCTTGGCCCCCTCAGTTTGTGGATATTGTGTGCTGTACCAGATCTTGTTCAAGGCTCAAGGATTCTATTTGACATAAAGCAAACTTGACAAAAATGGCAATGTTGCCTTTTTGCTATTTTAGGATTAATCTTGTGTGCAATCCTCCCATGACCAGAACAAAGCCTCAAACCAATGGATTTGCATTTAATTATTGAGTATGGAAGGGTTTTGGGACCTGTAATCAAGTACAAACAAGGCTGATTAGAGTTTGCAACTTGTATCAATATGAAAATGCCATGGTTCAAAAGTGAGTTTTTGCCAACATCAAGCCTTCGATTATCCCTAACCACAAATGATTTTGGAGAGTTCTTGGACATTTTAGAAAGCTTGTAACATGATATACAATCCATCTTTGAAATGAATTTTGATATTCCAAGTGGAACTAGGTGAAAAATTGCCATGAAGATAGGTCAAAATCCTGCCTAAACTAGGGCAAAATTTCACTAAGTTAAATGTTTCATGGACCCTTGTTCCAAAAATCATAACTTGATATCCAAGATTCTTTTGGGAAAACTTTGTGAATAAAAGTTGTAGATTTTGTGGAGGACTACAACTTTCATGTTGGAAGTTTTGTTTGAATCCAATTTCATCATGGTGAAAATGTTGGGCAAAGTTGGGAAAAATTAAGGAAATTTCATAACTTAGAAAAATTCTAAGTTATGAAAATTTTCAATTTTAAACACTAATTTGCAAAATTGGGTTTCTTGATGAACAAGTTTCATGTTTTGACACATCTTGATTAAAAATGACCCTTGGCACTTGATTTTGACCAAAAAGTCAAAGTTTGACTTTTCAGTGTACAGTCAAATTTTGATCAGTTGATTGGAAAATTCATCTGTTAATCCAATGCATTTGAGATCTTTTGAACCTTGAAATAGGTCAAGATGATGCCATTGAGTCCTTGAGTCCATGCTTGAACCCAATTTGCCATTGGCTAGGTGAAAAATCAGAAATTGCCCTTATACAGTCAAAACCCTAAAAATGACCATTTTGCCCTTTTGATGATCTGATCAAATTTCTTGAGGAGTTGTGGTCCAAACTTGATCAAATGGTTCATATGAGTCTATAATATTGATGTGGGTCAAAAATTGTGAGGTTTGACTGTAAATTGGCCACAATTGACTTTTTCCCCAATATAGTTGATTTCTAAGTCAACTGTCCAATTGACTGAGCAAAAATTTGATTCAAAGCTTTGAAACTTGGTAGAGGCAATCTTGTAAGTCCAACATGAAGTATGAAAGTCACTTTGAGCATTGGAAGTCCAAAAATACCTGTGCAAAATCAAACCCTAATTTAGGTCATCAGTGCAAGGAGATGTCTTGAGCAGAGCAAACCCTAATCCTGTCTAGAGCTCAAGGAACCTTGTGAGGGGAAATCTTGATAAAATGAGAGGGCAAATTTTAGGGTACAACAGCTGCCCCTGTTCAATCTTCTTGAACCTGAAGAGTTAGATTGGCGAGTTTTCCTTTCGTGACTCGAAGGTAAAAGATGATTGGACACTAGAGTGCCCGTAAATTTGCACTCGTTAAAATGTAGCTGAGGGGACGGGCTTAAAGATGTCATTTAGAGATGGTAGAATCTTTCTGGATATGGGCTTAAAGATGCCATCCAAGACTTGTTTTTTGAAAATCAGGAGAATGAATATCAGAATGGTATCCGTATCTGGAACGTATCTGAGTTGTATCTGAGTTGTATCTGGAGATTGGATTCGTATGAGCAAAGGAATGGCGTCCGTGTCTGGAGCGTATCCGAGCTGTAACTGTATTTGATTCTTGAATGAATATCAGAATGACTGCCGTGTCTGGAGTGTATCTGTATTGTATCCGAAATCTGAAATCTGAATAAGCGACAGAAAGACATCCGTGTTTGGAGTATCTTTGGGCTGGGGAATAGGTTTGAATGAGTGACAGAATGGAAACCGCGTCTGGTGCGTATCTGGACTGTATCTGAAGTTGAGATCTATATGAGTAGCAGAATGACCGCTGTGTCTGGGGTGTATCCATACTGTATCTGAAATAAGAGATCTGAATGAGTAGCAGAATGACTTCCATGTCTTGGAGTGTATCCGTACTGTATCTGAAATCTTTGAACATTTGTTAAAGGTAGCTTTTAATCTTATCCTGAAAAGGGTAAAATGTTAGCTAAAACATAAGGTTATGTTGCATGACATGTATGATGCAATAAAATGTGTTCTATCAATGTTTATGATATATGAATGTAATGTATGTGTATGTTAGCTGATTAGTTGTCTTGATGAGGAAAATATATCCTTGATAGCTGGAGATAATGAAATCTTTGACTGCTGCCGGGGAAAATAAATCCTTGACCGCTGTTGGGGACAGAAAATCCTTGGTGACTTGTGGGGATTAACGAGAACTTTGACAACTTCTGCGGGGATGTGAGAATCCTTCACGACTTTCTGGGGAATAAGGAAAACTCTGACGATCTCTATTGGGGAATCAAAACCTGGGAGGCTTCAACTGGAGAAATGAGATCGAGAATCTTCGATCTGCTGGGAAATAACTCTGTGGGGAGAATGCTTATTCTGTTAAATAGTTTTCAAAAGCTGGAGTTGCATGCCAACACTCTGAGGAATTATCCGAAGCTGTTGTCTGGTTTCTAAGATAACTTGTAGGGGAATCTTCTGATTTTAAGACAAGTCTCTGGGGAATTGGAGGGCACTGGATGGTCTTCCACCGGGGTTTAAGGGTTAAACTTTTGTACTCCGTTGGGGAAGGAAGCTTTATCTTCACTGAGGGTTTGCAGTTCAAAGTTTGCTGGCTCCACTGGGGATCGGGTGTTTGGAAACTTAAATCTGATGGGGATTTTGAAACTTAACTCCGCTGGGGATATGTATTTCAAGGCTTTAGCTCTGTTGAGGATCTGAATGATATACTGCAGGGGATTTCTTCTGGAGTAGCCTAAAGACGTTTTCCTATACTTTCAACCTATCAGTAATTGTTCTTTCTCATTTTGTTTTATTTGTAAGCAATGATTATATTCAAATGCATATTCTCATTTAATAAATCATTGGACGTTTTCAAATAAAACATAAGTGTAAAAAAGAAAGAAAAGGCAACAATTTTTCTGCACTTTGAAGTATCTTTATATTAACTTTGTGTAAGTATTTTGTACAAAGGAGACAGACATCCTAGTAAGAGAATGTTATCATAAAAATGAGAAAAAATTTATACAAAGAAAGATGGCTATGTGTAACAACTCCACGGGGTTCCCATTCTGCTATAGCCTTCGTAACTCTGAGTATCTTGTCCATTCGTTGCTTCGTTCAACGCTGATTAGGTTGATCAGAAGCCCAGAGCTTGTCTGTGAAGAGATTGTTCTTAAAGTGATCCGACGAGACATAGTCATACGCTTTAATTCCCTAACTTTTTCTTGGATAGCCCTTTCGGTTTTTTGATCCACTGGGAAACCCTTTTTTGCCCAAGTCGCCCTTTCGGGTTTTTAACTTGCCGGGTGTACACATTTTTTTATTTATCCCTAATTTTTGCCTGAACCTCCCTTTCGGGTTTTCGATTCACCGGGATGCCCATTTTTGCCCAAGTCTCCCTTTCAGGTTTTCAACTTGTCGGGTCGTTTATGCGTAGTATCTTTTGACTATGTCTGTGTTCGCAGGGTGCGGTAGGTCATCGCCGTCCATGGTGGTCAGGATCATTGCCCCACCAGAAAAGATGTTTTTGATCACAAATGGTCCTTCATAAGTAGGAGTCCATTTGCCCCTGGGATCACATTGCGGCAAGATGATTCGCTTGATTACAAGGTCCCCGACTTGATATACTTGTCTCTTGACTTTCTTGTTGAAGGCCTTGATCATACGTTTCTGATACGCCTGACCATGGCAAACAGCAGTAAGTCGCTTCTCGTCAATCAAGTTAAGTTGATCAAGCCGGGTATGAATCCAATCGTCTTCACTCAAACCAGCATCCTTCATGATTCTCAAGGAAGGAATCTGAACTTCCATAGGTAAAACAGCTTCCATGCCATATACCAAAGAAAAGGGGGTTGCCCCAGTTGAAGTGCGTGTCGTGGTACGGTACCCGTGCAGAGTAAACGGTAACATCTCATGCCAGTCCTTGTAGGTGACTGTCATCTTTTGAATGATCTTTTTGATATTTTTGTTCGCTGCTTCGACAACACCGTTCATCTTAGGCCGATAGGGAGATGAATTGTGATGTTGAATCTTGAATTGCTCACATAGATCGGTGATCATAGTATTGTTCAAATTTGTACAGTTGTCAGTGATAATCCTGTCGGGGATACCATACCGACATATGAGGTTCTGCTTGATGAAGCGGGCAACCACATTCTTTGTAACGGAGGCGAAGAAAGATGCTTCGACCCACTTGGTAAAGTAATCAATGGCCACCAGGATGAAACGGTGTCCATTGGATGATGTAGGCTCGATCTCTCCAATCATGTCGATTCCCCACATCGCGAATGGCCAAGGAGCTGTTAAGACATTGAGAGGGAATGGGGGAATATGTACCTTGTCAGCATAGATTTGGCATTTATGACAAGTACGGGAATGTTGATGACAATCAGCTTCCATGGTAGACCAGTAGTAGCCTGTCCGTAAAATCTTCTTAGCCATCGTATGACCACTTGAGTGGGTGCCAAAGGTGCCATTATGTAGTTCAACCATGATCTGCTCAGCTTCAACCTTGTCCACACAACGGAGTAGGACACAATCAAGATTGCACTTGTATAAGATACCATTACTCAGAAAGAACTTGGCAGCGAACCTCCTTAAGAACTTTTTGTCGTTGACTGAAGCTCCTTCAGGGTATTCTTGTGCTTCGAGATACCTTTTGACGTCATGAAACCAAGGTCGGTCCACCACTTCTTCGGTATTAATCTCGTGACAATGTGCAGGTTCGTCCATTCGTTCAATGGTGATTTAAGGTGCCTCATTATCCCAGTTAAGTTTAAACATGGATGACATTGTAGCTAGCGCATCTGCCAACTGATTCTCTTCTCGCGGGAAGTGCTTGAAGGTAATCTGCTCTAAATGAGGTAGCAATGTCAGGACATGTTCTTTGTAAGGGATGAGGTTAGGATGCTTAGTTTCCCACTCTCCTTTGATTTGACTGATAACCAAAGCTGAGTCCCCAAATACAATCCAACATTTGATTGACAAGTCAATAGCACCCTTGAGACCAAAGATACAAGCTTCATACTCGGCCATGTTGTTGGTACATCTGAAGCAGAGTCTAGCGATGAAAGGTGTATGGAAACCTTCTGGAGAGATAAGTACCGCGACGATACCGTTCCAAAGTGCATTTGAAGCACCATCAAAGTACAGGGTCCATCAGGATCCTTGTTCTGGTCCGTCACACGGTCTGTTTTCTTCAATGTTGCTCAAAGTCATGATATCCTCGTCGGGAAAGTCAAACCTCATAGATTGGTAATCTTCGACAGCTTGATGTGCCAGATGATTGGCTAACACACTCCCCTTTATAGCTTTTTGGGTTGTGTACTGTATATCATATTCGGTGAGGATCATCTGCCATCTAGCGATTCTTCCGGATAAAGCAGGCTTTTCGAAGATGTACTTGATCAGATCCATTTTAGAAATCAGCAAAGTGGTATGTGTCAACATATACTGCCTTAGCCGGCGAGCAGCCCATACCAAAGCGCAATAAGTTTTCTCGAGCAGTGAGTAATGAGTCTCACAGTCGGTAAACTTTTTGCTAAGGTAATAAATGGCATGCTCTTTTCGGCTAGACTCGTCATGTTGGCCCAATACGCACCCCATTGAATTATCCAAAACAATCAGATACATGATTAAAGGTCTTCCTTCGACGGGTGGCATCAAGATAGGAGGTTCCAGTAAATACTCCTTGATTTTATCGAAAGCAACTTGACAGTCATCATTCCATTTAACCACCTGATCTTTCTTCAACAACTTAAAGATTGGTTCACAGGTAGATGTTAGGTGAGAAATGAACCTTGCAATGTAGTTTAGGTGTCCCAAGAAACCTCTGACCTCCTTTTCAGTGCGAGGGGCAAGCATTTCTTGTATAGCTTTGACTTTGGCAGGATCAACCTCGATGCCTTTGTTACTGACGATGAATCCAAAAATTTTATCGGACCTGACTCCGAAAGTGCACTTGCTAGGGTTCAGTCTGAGCTTGTATTCCTTTAACCTGACAAACAACTTTTGCAGATGGTCGAGGTGTTCTTCTTCTGTCTGTGAACGGGCTATCATTTCGTCTATGTAGACTTCAATCTCATGATGTATCATGTAATGAAACAAAGCTACCATGGCTCGCATAGGTTGCCCCAGCATTCTTCAGTCCGAATGGCATCACCTTATAACAGAAGGTACCCCACTGCGTAACAAAAGTAGTCTTGTCCATGTCTTCGGGGGCCATTTTGATATGGTTGTACCCTGAAAATCCATCCATGAAATAAAATACCTTGTGTTGAGCTGTATTGTCGACCAAGATGTCAATGTGCGGTAGTGGAAAGTCATCTTTAGGGCTAGCCCTGTTTAAGTCTCTGTAGTCCACGCACATTCTGACTTTGCCGTCCTTCTTAGGCACGTGCACAATGTTAGCAACCCATTGTGGATAGGAAGTAACAGCAAGAAAGCCATCATTGAACTACTTCATCACTTCAACTTTGATCTTTTCGGACATGTCGGGCCTCTTCGGAGGACTTTCTGTTTGATTGGTGGACAATCTTCTCTTGTAGGGAGACGGTGAACCACAATATCTGTATCCAATCCCGACATGTCTTCATAGGACCAGGCGAAGATCTCAACATATTCATTCAACAGCTGAACTAAGCGCTCTTTGACACTTGGCTCCAGGTTGGTACCTACTTTAACCTCTTTTCTGTCTTCGGCAGTACCCAAATTGATAGTCTCTAACAACTCTTCATGGGGCAGAATAGCCCTTTATTCTTGTTGCAAAAGTCTAGCCAACTCTCCAGGCACTTCACAGTCTTCATCACCTTCGTATTCGGCATGATTGACCAGATCTTTAGAGTCACTGAAGGCCATAGCAGAATTATTACCCATGGAATCCATAGTGGATGGGTACCTGCATTTTGTGAGTGTGGGTGTATGTAAGGGATAGCCACCTTTAAACAAATAAAATGTAAAAAGAAATAAAATGAACACAAAAGTTTATATATGAAAACGTCCATGATTCATTAAAAATGGCATATGAAAATGAAGAATCAAAACCCTTATAAATGGACCTATATGCCCCCGGGTAAGGCATAAGGCAAAAAGAGTGTACGAATTGTTTAATAATTATTACAGACCAACATAAAATGTTCAAAAGATAAATTATTGATTGATGAAAGTAATAGGAACGAAGTCTTTCGGCTCCCAGTTGTTCAGTCCTCCTTCAATAGTTGGAAAGATCCAGTCCTCAAAATTGCTTTCTTCTTCATCATCCTCTAAAGAATGAACTCCATGATGAGTGATTTTCGGTGGCGGTCCTCCAGCCCGGGAGCGACGCATGGCCTTCTGACTAGCAGCAGTGAAACCCAAACCGAACTTATCTGTCTTGTAAGGAAAATCTAGTAGTTGACCCCATACTGTGCTTCCTCCTTCCTTGATCACAGCCTCCGCATCTTTAAGGGATGACATCCGGGACACAGGTTTGGTAATGAGGGGTATAGCAGTCATTGTCTTGGCTACCGCAACTTCAGGAGAAACCTCTTCAAAGTGTTGGAAAGGTGTTTCTATGAATTCTCCATCTAACTCCACGTAGCGGAAAGAGTTAAGGTGGCTTATCATATACTCCTCCTCACCATGAACTGTTATGATTTTACCCTGGACTGGGTATTTGAGCATCTGGTGTAGAGAAGAAATGACTGCCCCATCGTAATGAATCCAGGGCCTCCCTAACAAGCATGAGTAGGAGGGACGGATATCCATGACGTAAAATATGGAGTTGAAAGTTTCCGTACCCACTTTAATTGGGATGTCCACCTCCCCATGGACCATCCGCTTAGAACCATCAAAGGCTCTTACGATGATGTTGCTGGGCTTCAAAATTAGACCTTCACAATCTAGTCTGTCCAATGCTTTCTTTGGTAGGACATTTAAAGAAGACCCGATATCAACCAGAACATGAGCAAGAGTGGTCCCTCTGCACTCTACCGAGACATGCAGCGCATCATTATGCTTTCTTCCCTTAGATGTTAGATCGGCATCAGAGAAGCCAAGACCATTGTCGGCTGTAAGGCTGGCTACACACTCTTGAAACTGATCCGCAAAAGTTTCTTGAGGCACGTGCTCCGTCTTTAGAAATTTGATCAAGGCTTTGGCATGAGCCTCAGAGCAGAGCAATAGAGCCAGCATAGAGATTTTTGAAGGGGTTTTCCCCAGTTGTTCTACGACATCATAGTCGCTTTTCTTAATTATCTTTAAAATCTCCTCCATTTACTTTTGGGTGGTCTCGGGGATAACCAAAGTCGGAGCCCTCGTCCTGACGAGCGCTTCTTGGATCCCCTTACCTTTATCAACAGTAACAACAAAGGGTATAGCTTCAGGAGTAACAATTTCTTCAATAACTGGAATTCGCACAAATATCTTGACTGGCACAGGAGCACTTGAGGGTCTGAAGATTGCCCTTGGAGGAGCAATCTCCGGAGAGAATATTCTTTCTCTACGGGTGATCTTACTTGTCCCCGCAATATTTCCTACATCAGGAGTCTCTTCATCGGAACTTTCTTCGACTGATTCGATCTGCTTAACACCGTGGTAAAAGATGTCTCCTCCATAATTCCACAGTATTGTCTTGTTGGACTTATATGGGACAGGCCCGGGCATAGTAATCTTCAGCGGTACAAACTTTGGATGGGTGTAATCTTAACAGGTCTTTTGGAGACCTTGGAAAGATTGTCAAAAATGGTGATTATAGCAACATATTTGATTGGAGTAACAGGAGTAACAGGAGTTTTCTTGAAGAGTATTTCTTGAGTATCCATCAGGCGTTGGATGCCTCACTTCAATAGCAGACAGTCGGATTTCAAGGTCGAACAAAGGTAACAATCTTTTTCACAGCCTGGGAAAATCCCGGCTTTCAACAGATTCATCTTGATCATTGGTAACAGAGTCATTAAGTCATCAACAACAGTAACATGAAGATCTTCTACAATAGCATGGACATTATGACCATGTTTTGGCATAGGAGCGGATATCACATTAGGTTTTTTGGGGGCATCAAACTCCACCTCCTTGGCATCTATTAAATCCTGGATCTTATTTTTAAGGGCCCAACAGTTGTTGGTGTTGTGCCCCACACTGTCCGAATGATAGACACACTTTGCATTTGAATGATAATAGGGAGAAGAGGTATTTGGGCTTTTCGGCGCCTCTTTCAAGTTTGTAAGGTTTAACTTTAACAAATGAGGGAGAACCTGAGCAGGTGTCATATTGATCCGGGTGAATTGTCGTGCAGGCCTTTCCACCCTGGTTTGGTTAGCTCTGGGTTGACTGCTTCGAGGTTGATCGACTGAAGAGTTCTGGATCATCACAGCCCCCATCGCTGGTCGGCGCTCCATTCTTCCTTGATTTCTCTGGGTGTAAACAGCAAAAACTTCTTTCTTGGCTGGAAAGGTCTTCTTGATAGCGGCGGAAGCAGATGCATCCTTCTGAATTTTACCGCTCTTAATGCCAGCTTCGACCCTTTCACCCGTCAGAATTATCTCGGTGAACCCTGCAGATGAGCTCCCGATCAAGTGATTAAAGAATGGACCTGACAGGGTCCCCAAAAACATATCAACAAGCTCTCTTTCAGACAATGGTGGCTGCACCCTTCTAGCCAAATCCCGCCACTTCTGGGCATACTCCTTAAAGCCTTCATTAGAGACCATACCCATACTCTGTAATTGAGTACGAGTAGGCGCTAAATCTGCGTTATATTGATATTATCGATAGAAAGCAGCAGCCAAATCCTCCCAGTTATGTACATCAGATCTTTCAAGCTGATAAAACCAATCTAATTGCGTACCCAACAAACTATCTTGAAAAAAGTGGACCCACAGATCCTTATCAGAAGAGTGAGGTTGGATCTTTTTGACGTAAGACCGCAGATGCATCTTCGGACAAGACAAACTATCGTATTTAGCAAATGTAGGCACTTTGAATTTAGGGGGAATGACCCAGCAACCAACCCTATCTCCTCGAAATCCAGCCCAGGCACTCTTTGTACCTCCATGGCTGCCAGCCGATCTTCCAGATTCTTATACTTGTCGTATGCAGGAGGGTACTACTGCTCAGAGTAATCTTCCTCCTCCTTCTCTTCTTCTTCTTCTTCAGCTTCAGACTCGGAGGGCATTGCAACTCCCTTTCCTTTACCAACCCCTTCGTCAGACGTCAAGGGGAAATCTAGGACCCTTCTAGCCTGGTTCTTAAACCTTCTCCCCAAAGTAGCTACACCCGCTCTTTTATTTTTCTTCTTTTCTTTTTCCTTTTCTTTCTCTAACAGTGCTTTAAGGTCCTCTTGACCCTTTGCCAAGGTCATGAGGAGTTGTTGGAACTGCGAATTTTGTGCTTGTAGGTCTTTGACCGTCTGCTCTATATCCATCTTGTTGAAATAAACAACAGAAAGATAAGGAAACCTGGTGTAAAGACCTGCTTATGCATATGATGAATGATATGTTATTCATGTAATGCATTCAAGGATTCAGAAATTCAAATTTGTTGTAAACAAAAAAGAACGCACGTCATATTAATAAGAAGAATTTATTAGTACATAAATTTCCCATGGGCAAAATAATACAAAATTCTAATGTAAAAAGATGTTGCGCATCCTCTTTGGTGCTATGTAGGTGTTGAGAGTCTTCTCTTCATGGAGTCGACGAGTAAGTTCCAAAACCTTCTTCTCACTGGCGTAGAAGTTGGCTTCAAAAGTATTATGTTCTTCCTTGAGCTGTATCCAACTCTTTTGCAAATCCTCCAATGATGTTGGCATGTCAGGATGTAGGAGGGTGTATGGAACCTCTCCTTCCATAACAGGCTCTTTGATCATAGGCAGAATGTAGGGGTAAGGCATCATAAGATTCTGGGCGCGGGTTCGTACCCACTTGAGGTAAGGCTCAAAGGGGATGGAATTCTTGTGTCCCAGTGTCTTACTGTCCACTTTGTTGGGCATCCTCCAAGCTCGGATAAACCTTTGTCGAATTCCTTGAGCGTCATTGTCGAAGTCAAAAACCAAGTCTGGAATCAGCATGTCATGTGGGCCATCCCTTCGGGCATACCCAAATTGTCTCAGAGCCAAACAGGGGTTGTAGGTAATGCCTCCCCTAATGCCAAGTAATGGGACATTAGGGAATTCCCCACAATGATCAATGATGATGACATTTTCTCTGGACCGAGAACACCAATGAACATCAGAATGTGTGAGAGTCATCAACCGTTGTGACCACCTTAAGCCTTGTTCATTCTTCAAGACTGATTGGGGAAGGTGAGAAATAAACCACCTTGCTATAAGAGGAGTACATCACATGAGAACACCTCTTTTCCTCATTGTTCGTGTGTAAAATGAGTGGAGGATGTCCCCAAGCAATGTAGGCACAAGATTCTGAGATATGAAAATCTTGACAGCATTCACATCTATAAGCTGATCAGGGTTTGGGAACAAGACCAACCCATAGATGAGAAGTGCTACAATCTCCTCAAAAGCTTGCAGATCTAGAGAATTCCAGCAGTCTTGTGCCTTCTCAAACAGAAACTTTGCCAAGAAACCCTTGACACCACTTCTGGTTTCCCAATGACCTTTGATATCAGATGGTTGCAAGTGTAAGGCTTGAGCAACATCTTCAGGCTTTGGATCTCTTTCCGTAACGTTGTAGGGTAGTTAATGGAGAATAGGAATCCTCAGGAGTTGAGAAAATTCCTCCAAAGTAGGTACTAGTTGGTAATCAGGAAATGTAAAGCAATGGTGTAGGGGGTCAAAGAACTGGAAGAGAACTTTCACCATGTCTTCTTCAATGTTGGAGTTGACCAAGTTGAGAAGTCTACCATGTCTTTCACTGAAGGGAGAATTCTCTGGAATCTTGGAAGTAAGCTCCTTGAGTTGAGGAGGAATTCTCACAAGGTTGACCTGAATTGTTTTTCTGCGGAGTGATTCCATAACCTACAAAACAAGAACAAAGATGAAGATCCAAACCCTTGAAATGGGAAGTGGATGCAAATGATGCTTTATGATGTTCATGATGTATGCACAAGTATATGTACAAGCAAGTCACACAAATTTCTAGTTTCAGGCTTGCATGGGGTTTCAAAGGTAAGTACCCTCTTGAAGTTAGTTGGCTCAACCTGTCCTATAAATAGTAACCGAGTTCTAAGGAGCTCAATATCACTGGATTATTTTCTGTGTTCATTGTTTCAGTTTAGCCACTTAACTGGCGACCGAAATATTCCAAGAAAACAACCCTTAATGAGTGTAGTATCGAGTATCTACCAACTTCAGACTGCACCAAAGCCGGTCATCTCACTACCCCTAAAAAGGCCAAGATGGTCAAGTAAAGGTTCTAAGAGTTCATTAGTGCTTCATGACATCACTCAGCGGCCCCGTATTCTCTTTGATTGACTCAAAGGCTACCGATATCCACAAATATGTCGCATTAATATAGCTATTGCTTCAACCATGTCAGTATACCCCGCACAGTTTCCACAACGTATTGCTATTTACCTATGAATGTTTCCCAAATCCGGGTAGAGGATTTCAAACCCTAACAATAGAACCAAGTGTAAAGCAATCAAAGCAAACAAGGTAAGCATGTAAAGGTGATCTAAACCCTAAGGTAACCCCACTTTTAGACATGTCCCCAGCAGAGTCGCCAGTTCTGTGATACGGTGGGAGAACTGAATTGAGGTTTTGCATTTGCGTTCGCAAATGTTTCGGTTTAGCAAGAGTCGCCACCGACTTTTTATTTTATCCAAAGGAAAGGTCAAAAAGCACAGGAAAGACCTTTGAGATGTTTTCTTGGGTTCGGGGGGTAGATTATGAAAAGGGAACGTGCTAGCACCCTTTTCATCCATGGTTTTCCATGGGCTCTTAGTTACTTGTTTAGATCACTTGCTTTTGCTTTTCATTTGTTTGAAATGGTGCTTTGTGTGTGTGGTTTTGAAAATGTTTTGAAAAGAGGCCATCATTGTGGCAACCTTTGTAATGATTCTTGTTTGAATGTATACAAAGGTGTATTGTCTTTTGAAAAGATATTTCAATGTTTTGAAAGTTTGATATTTGGGAAATGTTTTGAAATTGTGTGTTTGAAAATAGCAAGGATGTTTTTGCAAGTTTTGATCAAGTAACTAAGAGTTGTCTACCCTATTTTACTCAAAGATCTTTCCTATACATTTTTAACCCTTTGGACAGTGTTGTTTTACCATTGCATTTGGTAAACAACCTTGTATTACGATGTTAAACGGGACAGGCGCGGGTCATCGTACTGACCATGATAGAAATATTGCCAAGTATCTTTAGCAATTTTTGTGAGGGACTAGATCATTTTGTATAGGCAACCAAGATAGCGTCATCGAGGGACTATGGTCTTTTGTTTTGTTTTTGTTTTGCCAAGATACTCAACATGCATAACATGGCCATTTTAAAGGCAACAAGTGGATGAAACCTTAGGGGTGCAAGTGTGCATTGTGTTGTCAATTTACATGCTTTTTGTCTTTATATTAGTCAAGCTATTTATTTGATTTTGGATATTGCATACAAACCCTAATCTCTAATCATGACATATTTGAAAGCATAAATGCGTAAAATAAAGCTACACTATTACAACATTTGATATGGGAAGGGGGGTACAATCTTTGAATAGGGATTATTTTGCAAGAAATTAAAACCCTAATATTTACTATTACATCCAAATTGAATAAATGGTACAAATAAATAGATAGACAAGTATTTAAATAGTCAATTAAATAAATATGCAAAATATTATGAATATGCAAAAAAATGTTTTGTTGTTTATTTTTATGTATGTAAAAATATAATATTTAATGTATTAAAAAGAAATAAAAAGATTATTATTTTTTTTATTAAGGGCAAAAACCCTAATTTTCTTTTAAGAAAGTAAATATATATTAATTATATTATTCATGTACAATAAAATAAAATAAAATATATACAAAATAAAAATATATTTAGAAAAAATATTATTTAAGTATAAATAAATAAAAAAATAAAAAATAAAGGTATAATATTATTATGTATTATTTTCAAGTTTTCATTAAATAAAATAAAAGTATATACTCACTAAATTATTTTTATGTTAGAAAAAATAAAATAAAATACAAAAATAAATGTAAAAATTTCTAAAAATATTTTTGGTATTTTTTATGTTTGGAAAATAATAAAATAAAATCAGAAATGAAAAATAAATACAAAAATATGAAGAAATGGGCCAGGGGGTGCAATCAGCAAGGCAGGGGGTGCAAAAAGTGAGCCAGAACCAAGCCCAGCCCACTGAACTTCATCTTCAACCTTTGTCAACCAAAAACGCGCGCGCCTGATTCAAACATGGAAAACCTGCATACGTGCTCTAATGCAAAAACTCATAACATCAAAGTTGTAGCATTTTTCAAGACGATTCTAACCATGTAAAGAACTCATTCTAACTCTCAAAGACCAGAGAGAATTTCTCTGGCCCTAAATTCTAACCTAATTTTTTCAGGAAGTTCATGAATCAAATTTTCTTAACACATTTAATTTAAATGAAAACTGAGCATATGTACAGCTTCATGGCTATGAGTACTACATTTTTTATTCACAAACCTAAGCCTAATGATTCCTAAATAGAGAGATAGGAAGTTGACAAAAACCTGTTTCAGTTGAACTCGTGTATGATAATGTGGAGCTTTTCAGTGAGGCCTGAGATGTTTGGGAGCTTGCTTGAACTTCCTCTGACCTTCCCCAATGCCTAGTTTTCCTTGGATGTGCTTGAACAAGCTTGTAGAACTCAACCTGCACAAGCTGAAAACAGAAATGGTGAAGCTTGCAAATGGAGTTACAGTCAATGTCTAATGGTTGGGATAACTTGGATAGGTTATATGGAAGGTGTTTGAACAGGTTTGGGGCAAAACGCACGAGTGGTTTGTGAGATAGAACTCAAAGTGCAGAAGCTTCCCTGTTTTGCAAAAGGAAGGTGACTTTGTGTTTTGGAAGGTTTGAGGGCTCAATGGCTCGTGTTTTTGGCTCAAGGGAATGTGTGAAAACTGTCTCAAATGCTTGCAAGAGTTGGTCCTCACAGATGTTCAAGATGTGGTGTATTTGACAAGTTTCTTGTATTTTAAGCAAAAGTAAACCATGGTGCAAGACAGGCTTGTACATGCCATCTATTAGCCTTCCCTTTATGATCTTGGCCCCCTCAGTTTGTGGATATTGTGTGCTGTACCAGATCTTGTTCAAGGATCAAGGATTCTATTTGACATAAAGCAAACTTGACAAAAATGGCAATGTTGCCTTTTTGCTATTTTAGGATTAATCTTGTGTGCAATCCTCCCATGACCAGAACAAAGCCTCAAACCAATGGATTTGCATTTAATTATTGAGTATGGAAGGGTTTTGGGACCTGTAATCAAGTACAAACAAGGCTGATTAGAGTTTGCAACTTGTATAAATATGAAAATGCCATGGTTCAAAAGTGAGTTTTTGCCGACTTCAAGCCTTCGATTATCCCTAACCACAAATGATTTTGGAGAGTTCTTGGACATTTTATAAATCTTGTAACATGCTCTACAATCCATATTTGAAATTAATTTTGAGATTCCAAGTGGAACTAGGTGAAAAATTTCCATGAAGATAGGTCAAAATCCTGCCTAAACTAGGGCAAAATTTCACTAAGTTAAAAGTTTCGTGGACCCTTGTTCCAAAACTCATAACTTGATATCCAAGCTACTTTTGGGAAAACTTTGTGAATAAAAGTTGTATATTTTGTGGAGGACTATAACTTTCATGTTGGAAGTTTTGTTTGAATCCAATTGTATCATGGTGAAAATGTTGGGCAAAGTTGGGAAAAATTAAGGAAATTTCATAACTTAGAAAAATTCTAAGTGATGAAAATTTTCAATTTTAAACCCTAATTTGCAAAATTGGGTTTCTTGATGAACAAGTTTC
The DNA here is from genome assembly GCA_948472305.1 of Vicia faba. Taxonomy (NCBI): domain Eukaryota; kingdom Viridiplantae; phylum Streptophyta; class Magnoliopsida; order Fabales; family Fabaceae; genus Vicia; species Vicia faba. Next base: position 1,501,854,528 of record OX451739.1, on the reverse strand, counting down.
ATTTTTTGACACATCTTGATGAAAAATGACCCTTGGCACTTGATTTTGACCAAAAAGTCAAAGTTTGACTTTTCAGTGTATAGTCAAATTTTGATTAGTTGACTGGAAAATTCATCTGTCAATCCAATGCATTTGAGATCTTTTGAACCTTGAAATAGGTCAAGATGATGCCATTGAGTACTTGAGTCCATGCTTGAACCCAATTTTCCATTGGCTAGGTGAAAAATCAGAAATTGCCCTTATACAGTCAAAACCCTAAAAATGACCATTTTGCCCTTTTGATGATCTGATCAAATTTCTTGAGGAGTTGTGGTCCAAACTTGATCAAATGGTTCATATGAGTCTATAATGTTGACGTGGGTCAAAAATTGTGAGGTTTGACTGTAAATTGGCCACAGTTGACTTTTTCCCCAATACAGCTGATTTCTAGGTCAACTGTCCAATTGACTGGGCAAAAATTTGATTCAAAGCTTTGAAACTTGGTAGAGGCAATCTTGTAAGTCCAACATGAAGTATGAAAGTCAATTTGAGTATTGGAAGTCCAAAAATCCCTGTGCAAACTCAAACCCTAATTTAGGTCATCAGTGCAAGGAGATGTCTTGAGCAGAGCAAACCCTAATCCTGTCTAGAGCTCAAGGAACCGTGTGAGGGGAAATCTTGATTAAATGAGAGGGAAAATTTTGGGGTACAACAGAAGGCTTATGCCTTGTTGATGCCTCTAATTATTGACAATTATTTTGAGATGGGAGTTCTGCTCCAATGGTACCACATGCATTTGCATAGTATTGAGTCACATTATATGATTGCATAAAGAAGTTGTGTATTGATGCGGTAAATGTGTATATTGTTGGTATTCTATTGCGATTATTGTTGTTTATGAGATGTGAAGTGGTGTTATTATATGAGCTGATCTAGCATATTATTTAACATATGTTTTATTATATTTCTAGATATCTCACCCCTTCTGTTTGAATGTTACCCTTACGTTGGTAACATGCAGGTAATCCAGAGTAAAGGCAGTATACCTTCGGTAGTTAGAGTCCATGTCATTGCTCTGATAGGTAACACTCGGGGGGATGAACGCTTGTTGATTTTAATGATTGATTATTTTAGTTGTTGAACTTTAATTTGATTGTTGCTAAGTATGTGTTATTTTGAAGTTGCTGTAATTGTTAGACAAAGATGTTATTATGATTTCGCTGCGTAGATGTTCAAGTTGTTGAATTAAGAGATTAAATTATTATGCTGATGGTTCATCCGAGGTTTTAAAGTGTTATGTATCCATGTTGAATTCAATGTATTTTTAAGTTGAATTTGTGGCATCCTGATTCAGTTGTATGAATTTTTAAGACTCTGATTTACATTTATAAATGTCGGGGTAAAATTGGGGTGTTACAGGCTGCCCACATATGGAGGTAGATTAACTTTTGAAGTAAGTCATGTAATGTTCACAGAAAGTTATGTTGTAGACTTGGCAAAACATACTTGTTCTTGTAACTTTTGGGACTTGGTTGGGATCCCATGTAGACATGTTGTTGCAGCCATACATAGGAAGGTAGATAATCCCATTAAGTATGTACGCAAGTGTTACCATAAGTCTACTTATGTCTCATGTTACAATGAAGTTATCAGTCTCATTAATGGCCAAAACAAATGGCCAAGGACTACTGACCCTAACATTTTACCACCAAGTTACAAGAGAGTTCCTGGTAGACCAAAGAAACTCAGAAGAAGAGAGCTAGATGAGGCAAGTAAAACAAGGTGGCAAAGGAAAAACACAAACCACATGTGCAAGACTTGCTTGGAATATGGACATAATACAAGGACATGTAAGAAAAACAAACGATTGGCAGTTGTTGAAGGTGAACCACCAAGAGATGTTGCACCTACCCAAGGAAGCCAAACACAAAATGTGGCTACTACCGGATCCAAAAAAAGGATTAGTAACTCAAATTGAATAAAAAATTTACATTAGAAATTCATATATAATTTTCAATTACTTGTTACAATTATGTTGGATGTAGGGTGGGCCAAAAGGTATAACCAAAAAAGGAGGCACATCTAAGAAATTAAAGGCTACTGTAGGAAAATGGGAGTCAGGCTACTGCAAGAAATGGGAGTCAGGCTACTGCAGGAAATGGGAGTCAGGTTACTGCAGGAAATGAGGCTCAAGCACCAACTGTAATAAATATGAGTCATGCTACTCAACCTGAAGAAAACCCTGCACCAACTGACGTGACACCTACTCAACCTGGGGTACACCTTTCACAAAATTCTGTTACCTTATATGAGGCAATGAGAATGTACTACGGTATAGTCCTGATGAATTAGAGGCATTATCAAATGATGATAACATACTAGATATTCCACCATTAAGAATTGATACTAGTCCTACAAAGAATAATATGTCTGGTCCCAAAACCTTTATTGGTAAATGTTCTAAGGTATCAAAACCCGCTAAACCTATTGTCAACCCAACTATGAGTGACCTTGTAAGTTTGTAACTTGTTCTGATAGACTTATTTGGCATGTTATATTTGTTTACCTTGGTAACTTTATGTTGTCATAACAGGTGAAAATAATGATATCACTAAGGAAAAAGTCAAAGATTGTTGCATCTCCAATTAGAAAGAGTGACAGACTTAGGACTTTGAAGATAAAGAATATAAACGGATCTGGAAGGGATCCAAATGATCAATTTATAATACCTGAAGAAGACTCAACTATTGGCAGTGCTAGGGGAAAGAGGAAATGGGATGACATCCAGAAGAGAATGACTCAGTGAAAACTCAAGAGTGACACAAATGTGTTTTGGTTGAACCTTATGGCTTATTAACCTAGTGTTTCGTTATGTACTATGAAACAAATGTATGTTGTATTATGAACCAAGTGTTTTACTATGCACTTTGTAATGTGATTTATTATTCACTTTGGAATGTGCTTTGTTATGAACTTTGAACCTTTTATGTATTTTGTACTCATGTCTTAATATGTGCTTTGTTATGCACTTATGTCTCAATATGTATTTTGCACTCATGTCTCAGTATGTGCTTTGTTATGCACTTAACAGTCAAATTACAAGCTTTTTATACCAAATATTATAAATTATGCCAACTTAATCATAACAAACAATATTGACAACAATTCAGCACCTACAATTGATAACAACTCGGCAACTACAATTAAGTACATTTATCAAGTACATTGAAGCAAGACCTACAATCACAGTACATTCTCATTACATTAAAAAATTCAGTAACTACAATTGATAACAAAATACACATTTATCATAAATGACATAACAAGACACAACATCTTAATCTTCCATGAAATTTCTCAGTTTTCAATTTGGTCTTCAAGTTCTTGTTCTTCTTCCTTGAATCTTCATACAAGGACTTCATATATCCCACATATGCCATGGCTTCCAACTCTGAGTTCCTAAGGGTAACATCTTCATTTCCAGATTTTACGCCAAGATCTTCATCCCATATGAATAAATTACATGTATCAGAACTCTTCCAATAAGGACATCTCCAAAACAACCTACCCTTATTTGGTCCATTCTTGCAATAATATGATACCATCTAAACCTGTCATCCACAAAACTTCCAAACTCGCGATTTCACTAAAGCATAAGACATTATGTTATGGAGCTGAAGGAGGACGAAGATGAAAGAAGAAAGAGGATGAACCACTAAACCAACTCTTGTGCTGCGGATTTTCACGAAGAAGAATGTGAGCGAAGAGAAAAGGAAAGGAATTAGGTCAAATAACATGTGACTCATCTTTAATAAGGGGTCAGTGTACATACTGTATTTCATGGAAATATATAAACAAATTATTTAATCCACATGTCTTGCCACATAGGAAGCCGTTAGTGTAATTTGACATTGGGGACTAATTATTTCGACGAAAGATTTTGAAGGGGCCAATTGTTGAAGGAAAATATCTGAGGGGCTAAAAACGAAGTTTGAAATATTTAGAGGGACCAAAAACTTATTTAACCCTTTTTTATATATCATTAACCAACTTTTTTTCACTTCTAAAAATTACTTTTAAAAATTTGAATAGTCCATTAACCAACTTCATAACTTCGTTAACCAACTTTTTACATTTTATTAACCAACTTTATTTTACTACTAAAAATTATTTTTAAAATCTAGGTGTGTATTAACCAACTTCATCACTTAATTAACCAATTTTGTATACTTTATTAACCAAATTTAGTTCATTGTTAAAAATCATTGTTCACGAACTGTTCATGGATACTGTTCACGATACTGTTTATGATACTGTCCATAAATATATATTTTTATTTAAAAAAAATAGTGTTCACCGTATAAATATGGTGAACAATGTTTGTTGTAAGTATTGGTGTTAAATTGTGGTGTAGGAATAACATTCCTGTTGTTATATCTATCGTTCTTCTTTTATAATCAGATATCTGTTGGAAATCCACCAAAACTATGATGAATTTCTACCAATCTTGATGAATAAGATTGATATCACCACACAATGACAATGAATTATATGAAAAAAACAATTATTTTCTGCAGAGTTTCTCTCTGCCCACAAATTGTATAAAATTTTATTATTCACTTGCAACTGCAAATTCTGTGAGTACAATGAATTGACTTGATTACAAAAAATAGGGGTTACTCTATATTTATAGATTTAGGTTAGCTTGCTCCCTAAGCCAAAACTATAAAAGCCCAAAATACCTATTTTGGAACTAAATCAAATCTATCTATTTTAGATCTAAATCAAATCTATCTAAATCTAAAACAATTTTGTATGTAACAAACTGTTTCCACACTTCTAAATCAAATATTTTCGACATTCCCTTGTCTATGTCGAGCAAACTGCTTCGACACAAGGAATTACTTTCAACACACCACCTAATTTATTGTGTCTAAGCTATCCACATTTATCACAGTTCTTAGTCTTTGACATGCACAAATTTTGTCATGATGTCTGCAATCTAATTCTCAATTATGCAGTGTTCCAAATTCATCTTTCCATCTGCTACATGCTCTCGAAGATAGTGGAACCTCATTTCGATGTGCTTGCTTCGACCATGAGCTATCAGGTTCTTTTCCAGATTGATAGCTAACATGTTGTCGATCTTCATGGTAATTGCTCCATGGTCTTTCCTTGTTATCTCTTCGACCAAGTTCACCATCCAAGTTGCTTGACGTGCACAAAGAGAAGCAACTATGTATTTTGCTTCGCATGATGATAATGCCACTATTGGTTCCTTTTTCGAACTTCAAGCAATTGGTGCACCACCTAACATAAACACATATACTGCTATGAATTTTCGATCCCCATCATCACTTCACCAACTCGAATTAGTGTATCCCACTAACTTGCATTCTTTTCCCTTATCAAATACATGAAATAAAATGCCATAGTCGACAGTTCATTTGAGATACCTTAGTATCCTCTTCACCGCTGCTAAATGTGATACTTTGGCTTCTGCATGAATCTACTTACCATACCCACATTGTATGTTAAATCAGGCCATGTATGAAAAAGGTATCTTAATGACCCAATAAGTCTTCTGTATTGCATAGGGACGACATCATCTTCTCTGCATCTTTCGACAGTTACAGTCTTGTTTCTGCAGGTGTCGAAGTTGAGTTTCATTCTTCCATCTCAAATCTCTTGAGAATATCACTTTCATATCTTCTTTGATGCATCGTCAAACCTCTACTGCTCTTGTAGAATTCGATTCCAAGGAAATATGAAATGTCACTCAGATCCAACATTTTGAATTCCTTGCTGAGATCACCTTTGAAGTCTTCGATCTCCTTCTTGCATCTACCTATTATTAACAAGTCATCGACATAGAGACATAATATAAACAATTTACTATTGCTTCTTCTTACATTTAATCCATGTTCAGTTGTGCACTTCATAAATTCCTTCTCCCTTAGAAAAATGTCAATCTTCTTATTCCAGACTCTTGGAGCTTGTTTCAATCCATACATGGCTTTATGCAGTCTGTACACCTTTCTCTCTTCGCCATGTTTCACAAACTAACTAGTTTTTTAACATAAACTTCTTCTTCTAAGGGTCCATTCAGGAATACACACTTCACGTTCATTTGACATATGTGCCAACTGTTTATTTCTGCAAGACCAACAACCAACCTAATTGTTTCGATTCTAGCAACATGTGCAAAAACTTTGTCGAAGTCTATTCCTTATTTATGTATAAATTCTTTTGCTACAAGCCTTGCTTTGTGTCGATTTACTTCCCCTTTGGGATTCATCTTCACTTTGTATACCCACTTGACATCAATTTCCTTCTTGCCTTAAGGCAGTTCAAAAAGTGTCTAAGTGTTATTGTCTTCGATGGACTTCACTTCTTCGTTCATTGCTTTCACCCACTTTAAATCTTTCAATGCTCCAGCTGCATTGACTAGTTCGAAATCTGCATAGAAAGCATAATGTACCAACTCACCTTCATTATATATCACATCATCTGATGTAATCGTACAATCTTGCAATCTTGAAGGCATTCGTCTTGTTCTTTGAGGTCTGCTTGTACTAGGTTGATCTATAACTACTGGTTCTTCAAGTAAGATTCTCACTGAATCTTTCTTGACATTTTTAGTCCAATCCCATTCTTTAAGCTCATTTATGATCACGTCCCTGCTGATCACAATCTGCTTGTTCACTAGGTCGAACAACTTGTAACCTTTTGTCGAATGATATCCTACTAGGATCATTTGACTCGACTTGTCATCAAGTTTTCTTCTTAACTCATATGGCACATCTCTATGTGCAATAGACCAAAATACATTCAAATGACTTAAGTTAGGCTTAGTACCATACCAACATTCTTCTCGAGTAATTCCTTCTAGCTTCTTCATAGGACATATGTTCAAAATATATGTTGAAGTTGACATAGCTTCACCCCAAAACTCTTTAGGTAAATGCTTGCCTTTCAACATACTTCTCACCATATTCATGATGGTTCGATTCTTCCTTTATGCAGTTCCATTCTGTTGTGGAGTCTAGGGTGGCACCACCTCGTGTAAAATCCCTTCCTTTTCACATAACTTGTCGAAGTCTTTCGACACATACTCTCCACCACCATCAGTTCTCAAAACTTTGAGCTTTCAACCACTTTGTCTTTCGACCATAAACTTAACCTTGGAAAATACCTCGATCACTTCACTTTTCTTCATCATCAGGTAAGTCCATAGTTTTCGACTGAAATCATATAATGAATGTAACAAAGTATTTGTTACCTCCAAACGAATCCACCTGGATTAGTCCATATACATCAGAGTGTATGACTTCGAGGAAAACCTTTGACTTTCTTCCTGCATCCTTTCTAAAGCTATTCTTGTACTGCTTCGCATGCACACATTACTCACACACCTTGCTTGTAATTTCGATTTCTGGCAACCCTGAAACCATATTTCTCCTCTTCAAATCTCCGATGTCTCTGAAGTTGAGATGGCCTAGTCGATAATTCCATATCCATTCATCTCTGCTAGTTGCAGCTGAAAGGCACTTGTGCTCCATCACATTAAGTTTGATCTTGAAAGTTCTATTATGAGACATAGGAGCTTTCAAGATCAACCTTCCATTTGGGTCAACGACTCTCATCATCTTGTCTTTGACCAACACTTTGCACTTCTTTTCGACCAACTTCCCTATGCTGACCAAGTTGCTCTTCATGCCTGGTATGTACAACACATTGGAAATTAGTGACCTTTTTCCATCTTTCCTCATAATAAAAACATTTCTAATACCTTCAGCTACTAGAGTATAGTCATTTGAAAATTTTACCATGGTCTTCATTAAGGGTCTTAGGTTGACAAACAAATCTTTCCTTCCAAACACATGTGATGAGCATCCTGAATCCAAGTACCATTGATCCTTGAATTTTTCTTCATATCTTTTTGTAACCATCAATAACATCTCTTCTTCTTCATACTTTATGAATTTTGCATCACTTCCTTGAATCTTTCACTTTTTTGGGCAATCACTAGAATAGTGACCATACTTCTGAAAATTGAAACACTGAATGTGACTCTTGTCAAGCTTTTAACCACCACCTCTTCCTCTATTTGCAACACCACCTCTTTGGTTGACTTGATATGGTCTTCTCTGATTCGACACATTTTCTTCGTGTTAGTTTCCTCTACCAGTTGAATTATTGTAGCCACCTTTACCTTTATTGTCGAACCACTTTCCTTTGCCTTTCTTATCTCTTGTTGCTTGAGCCTGCAAAGCCACATCACTCTTCGACTTTCTTGTATCTCTTTCAACCATTCTTTGTTCATGAGATTCAAGCATCCCTTGAAGCTCTTCCTTCGACAAATATAACATGTCCTTTGACTCTTCTATGGAAACTACCATATGGTCGAACTTCGGAGCCAAAGATCTTAAGATCTTCAAAATAACATCTGTTGTTGTTAATGTCTCTCCACAAGTCTTGATTTGATTCACTAGTTTCATAACCCTAGTGAAGAAATAAGATATGCTCTCGCTATATTCCATCTGAAGCAATTCATATGTTCTTTTGTAAGTTTGTAACCTCACCTCTTTTACCTTCTCGGCTCCTCCAAACGATTTCTTCGGAATCTCTCAGGCTTCTTTTGCAGATTCAACATCACTAACCTTTTCGAAATTGTCCAGGCTGACATATTGGTGAATTATAAAGAGAGCTTTATAGTTCTTTTTCTTCGATTCTCTATGTGTAGCTTCTTCTTCCTCTGAAGCGTCTTCATCAAGTGGTTCTAATCCATGTTTGATAAGATCCCAAAGACCTTGAAAACAAAATATAACCTTCACCTCTTTGCACAAATTCTCATAGTTATCACATTTAAGAATTAGGAGACTTGCTAGAAAATTTTGGTTAGCATAATTCATCTCCATCGTTACTTCCCTTGAATCATTCAACCAAAGCTCTTAATACCAGATGTTGGAAATCCACCCAAACCAATGATGAATTTCTACCAATATTGATGAACAAGATTGATATAACCACACAATGACAATGAATTATATGAAAAAATAAAGAAAACAATTATTTTCTGCAGAGTTTCTCCTTGTCTACAAACTGTGGAAAACTTTATTATTCACTTGCAACTGCAAATTCTGTGAATACAATGAATTGACTTGATTACAAAAAAATAAGGGTTACCCATTATTTATAGATTTAGGTTAGCTTGCTCCCTAATCCAAAACTCAAAACTATAAAATCCCAAAATATCTATTTTGGAACTAAATCAAATCTATCTATTTTAGATATAAATCAAATCTATCAAAATATAAAACAAATTTATGTGTAACAAACTGTTTTCACACTTCTAAATCAAATAAAATCTTCTATTCCCTTGTCTTTATCTAGCAAACTGCTTCGACACAAGGAATTATTTTCAATAATATATACGTTTTAATTTCAATTCTCATCATTCTTGTTTCATATTAGAATTTGGGACTGACAAGTATTTTGTTTATTTTTTATTATTATTATTACATAAATAACCTTTTTTTAACTCGAATTATTTTAGTTTCCGTTTGTACAATCTTGTTTTTTTGGTAATAGTATAAGACTCGTGATTTTTATTTTATATTATACTTATTTTTATTATATATAATATGATATGTTGTACCCCAAAATTTTTACTCCCATTTTCTTTAAAACATTATCATGAGGTCCCTAAATACTCAAAGCCACTCAAGAGTTGACTGATCAAACCTCCTCCTAAGCAAGGGTCTTCAACTAGGGTTTGGTGCTTCTCAAATAAGATTGTACTGCAAGGGTCGCAAATTACTTTTATGTTTCATCATAGGTCCTCAATAATTCTTATGTTAAGTTTCAAGTCTTGCATCACATGATTGCTCAGTCAATTGCTCAGATGATTGAAAATCAATTGTATTGAGTAAAAAGTCAACTATGGTCAATATACAGTCAAACTTAAAGATTTTTGGTCAACATTAACATCTTGAAGTGATATTCGTCATTTGATCAAGGGTCGATCATGATTCCTCAAGGAAAGTCCTCAAATCATCAAAGGTCAAAAATTGCTAAATTTAGGGTTTTAATTGAAGATGACTGATCATTGACTGTTGGTCTAGTGCATGACCTAATGGCTTAAAGCATGAACTCAAGATCTCAAATACAACATCTTGACCTAATTACATGGATCAAGACATTTCCAAAGATACAAGTGATTGATAGTTAAAGAATTGAATTAATTGATGAAAAGTCAAGAGTCACACAAAAGTCAAACTTTGATTTTTTGGTCAACATTGGAATTCAAAAATCAAGAATCATCAAGATATTCAAAACTACTAAAATTTATCATCAATAATCAATAAAGTCAACAAAATTCCAAGTTGGAAGATTTTAAAGTACTTAAAAAAAATTAAAGTATTTTATGCTTAGAAAACCCTAACTTCACAAGCAAGTTTCCTCAAGATACAAGCTGATTCAAGGAAAAATTTCAACATGAAAGTTGTAGAGATTAATGAATTCTACAACTTTGTTAATATGGGATGATCCTAAAAAATTGTTTGGATTAAGATATATAGGCCCATGAAGTTGTGATATTTTGATCTAACAGTTAGAAAAAATTTCAACAAATTTTGATCAGTTTTCCATCTCAACTTTTTGGCCAATTTTCACCAATTTCCCTATTGATTTATCCAAAATAGTCAACATTAAAGTTGAATATCATGTTTCAAGCTTTCCAAAATGTCCAAGAGCATAAAAAGATCATGCTTGAGCAAGGAGAATCGAAACCATGAAGTTGGCATTTCATTCTTGAATTATAGGTCATTTTTGTGATGAACATATGGGCAAATCTCACACCATGCTTAGAGATCTCACTTTGCAGGCCTATAAACTTCTAAATCTATCCATAATCAGAGTATTACACACACCTTTGAGCCATGATCCAAGGATTAGAAGCTTTGTCCAATGCATCATTCCATTTTTGGCATAAAGTTAACATTGTCATTTTGATAAAGTTGCTTTAATCACAAAAGTCCACTACTTGAGCCCATACGTTGTTGCTTCTGACTTCAAAACATCTCAGAACTAATATGCAACCATCTACAACCTACAAAACACCCCTAAAACCAAGCCATGCTCACATTGGAACCATAACTCTCATGTACCTTCACTTGCAATCCAACCAAGCCATAACTTGTTATCTTGCAAACCTGGTTACTTTAGATCCTCAAACCTTTTCTCTATAAATAATATGGTTATTTTCAAGCCAAGACACAAATTCAGAAGCCCCCAAACCCTCTCAAACTCTCCCACACCAGAATTTTCACAAAAATACCATTGTTGCATATTTGAAGCTTCTAACACCCAACTTCAAAATCACTCGTGCATTTTCCTCTTTTATCATTCAAACACCTTTTATCCATCAAATAGAAGTTATCCAAACACTCTTGGCACAACTATAACACCTCCACCATCATCGTCCAAACCTCACTTTCACCATTTGCAACTTGACTTGGTTGGAAAGTTTCAGAGGGTTCTAAGGCAAGTTGAGTATATCATTAGCTTCCTGGGACTTCAAGGAAGCTTTTTACACCATTACATTATCTCTGGGAGTGGTGGAACGAGTTTCGAGTTTTGCTTTAAGAGGTAAGTTTTCTTGAATTTCAAAACCCTATATATACACATTATTAGCTTTTAATTCCAAAAGATAAAATGTAGATATGATTGCCCTGAAACTAACCATGTCCTTAGTTTTCATTTATGTTGACTGTGTGATGAGAACTTTGGAATTGAGTTTTCTGAAATATTAGGTTTTCAGTTTGGTAGCAAACAAAATTCACGCTCATATTTAACCTATAACTTTAATAACTTATATGGTTGCATTCCTTGAAAAAAAATTAAACAAGTTTGGTTTTGGAAGTTTTCAATTTGGTTGGGAAATGAGCATTTTACAAAATCAAAAAAGATGAAGTTAGGTTGTTGTTACAGTAAGCGCGTGAGGAAGAAGAAAAAGGTGTGCTGGCAATTTCAAATTTTCAAAACATGTTTTATAATATATTACTGGGGGGCGTTTGATAACCGGATGAATCAGCCACCCTAGTGGTAAAACAAGCGCGCTTATACTAGAGGAACCTGGGTTAGATCCCCAGTGGTACCCTTTTGTTTTTTTTCCACATTTTGTTCTTATAGATTCAACATACTAAGCCTACACAAGTACATGGTGCACCCTTATCTTCATCACCCTTGGATCTCTCAAAAATCCAGATCAATGTGCTAGAGCTTACGTGCCCATGGTGGACCTACTTGGAGCAACACACTGGACCTCAGGCAGGTGGACTGGGCTTACATGATATGGGCCCAACGTTTCTGTTTCTCACACCCGCCAAATTTCTTATACTAGAGGCCCATTTTAATTTCTTATTTTTTGTTTTAATTAGTATTTTCTTTTCTTTAACCAATTTCATTTTTTATTTAATCGACAAAAATCATAAAGTCATAAAAAAATTTAGATTTAGGTTTTTAATTAATTTATTTAATTTTTGATAATTAAAATTAATTTAATTTAATCACCTTGTTTTATTTTAAATGATTAATTTGTAAACTAACTAAGAATTAGGTTTTAGTTTTATTAACCACTTCTAATATTTTTCTAAATAAAACACCAAAAATATTTTCTAAATACTTAGAATTCTTTAGGTTTTAAATATCTTCCCCTTTTCACCACTTTCGTGCACTTTACTTTCGCATAAATATTTTCCAATATTATAACTGTTAAACAGTCTGTAATAGATAATTAGGTTTACTTTACTTTTCCTCTCCAACTTATAGTTTGTCCTCCCCATCCCTGAAGCGATGTAATAGTGTAGTTTATTTCCCGCATTTTTATTTTCTACTCTGGATATATATATATATATATATATATATATATATATATATATATATATATATATATATATATATATATATATATATATATATATATATATATATATACATATATATATATATATATATATATATATATATATATATATATATATAATTGCTAGTAATTAGGTGTGAATGGCAAGACGTAAAAAGAGCAAACATTAGAAAACCTAATCAAGACAAATTAACTGAAAACAAATCACTTTTCACACACGCACCTCTAGGATAACCTCACTTGTTGCCTCGACTTTAAACAGCCATGTCCCTCAAACGTGGGATATTTTAGCAAAGACCCTCAGTTAAAAGATCGTAGTCCCTCGATGACCCTTCAATGCTGCCTTCGATAAATGATCTTAGTCCCTTACAACAATTGCTAAAGCGTCCTACAAGTTGTCTTTTATGACTGTACGATGACCCACGCATGTCCCTCACATACAATGATAGGGCTTCCTGAAGGTGGAGAAAACACTTAGAAAGGGGGGAGGGGGGGTTGAATAAGTTTCTCTTTTTCTTTTTCTTAAAGGCACAACAATAAAGGAAAGACAAGGTTATTTTTATCCTAGTTCGTTTAAACTCAAACTACTCCAGTCCACCCGCCAAGGTGATTTCGCCTTTCTCAACAAGGACTTAATCCACTATAATCAACTGATTACAATCACACAATAACTGTTGTGACTAACAATGCACAAGTAACCTTACAAGTGACTCACACCACTAAGACTTAAACTAGTCCCAGTCTACTTGAGAATTCTGACCAACCTTGGTCTCTCAAGGAACAATTATAAGATATAAATCTTTACAAATAGTGAAACAAAGTTTGCTTCTAAGAAAGCTATATCACAACTGTGGTTTTTCACTAAGAATATTTTAGCACAAAGTGTATGAATAATGAATTTGTGAGCCTAGAATCTTTCACGTTATTCTTGCTTCTTTTGAGTTTGTTCAGTTCTATTCAGAACTTCAGTTGTTCAATCTTTCAGCGTTTCAGCAATTGTGCGTTTGTGCATTCTTGCATTATTTGGCTTGCAATTAATGTTCTTCTATATATAGAATGAAGAAACATGACCGTTGCTGCCTTCAAATGGAGAGCATTAAATGTTTGCGTGTTTCCCTGCACTATTCCATTTTCCAATGCACTAGCGTAGACACTTGAGTGCATGTAGCCGTCTTTGCATTAAATGAGCAAACGAAACTATGTAAGAACATGTCTCCTGAAGCTTGACAAGACTTGTTAGCTTCTGCATTCTTCAGATCTTGGCTTCATGTCTTGTATTCCGAACATGCTTGCATATCTTCTAAACAATGCTTTGCTTGCTAAGTACTTCTGATCAGGGATTGCTTTCAAATATCTTCTGAACAACACTTGCTTTCTAAGATCTTCTGAACAACACTTGCTTTCTAAGATCTTCTGAACAATACTTGCTTTCAAGAAACTTATGAAATAGCTTACACATAAACTTGCTAAGCGTTAGAAGATGTAATTAAATAATTATATTACCAGAGTCAGCATCAGCACTTGCGCTAAAACAAATGGTTCTTCCATCAAAAGAACTTCTTCATTTATTTTCAGCTCAGCACATCAAGATGCTTTTGTCAGAACATTATCAGAGACAACATCAGCATCAACACTCATGCTTAAAATAGTTCTTTCATCAAATAACTTCTTCATTTATTTTCAGCTCAGCACTTCAAGATGCTTCTGTCAGAACATTATCTGAAATAGTTAAATACGTTCATCAGAGTATCAATTATATAAAATATAATTTATTGTTATCATCAAAACTCTGAGATATGATCAGAACCAATCTTGTTCTAACAATCTCCCCCTTTTTGATGATGATAAAAATATATTCAGATAGAGAAATAAATTTGAATAAGAGATATGAATCTCCCCCTGAAACAAATATTTCTATAAGAAAAACTTCCTGAGAATTTTCATCCGAGCTTTGGAATTTTTCTTCTGAGATTCCTTTATCAGGTTCTTTTGAAGATAATGTTCATTTGAAATAAACTTCCAGAGTTTAAATGATACCTGCAAAGATCTTTAAAGCATAGAAAGAAATCTTGTATTTTGTTAGAATGTATGACTTAGTCTCATAACTGTTAATAAGAGATTAGATCAAAATACTCATTTTCTCCCCCTTTTTGGCATAATAAAAAAGTATATAAAAAAGTTGAAGAGCGTAAAAAGAAGTTACTTTGTAATTCAAAGATTCAGAGGTTCAATCAAAACAAAAAACAAAAACAAGAAACAGAATGACACTAAGATTTCTTAGTAACAAGGGCCATAAGAAGATTCTTGATCTCAGATGCAGATTTCTCTTGTTTCATTATCCAGTTTCTGATTTCTTGGTTTGTCTGGTCTTGCTTATCCAAGCGCTCATGAATGACTTCATTTTCCATCTTGAGCTCATTCAGAGTATCCATGATAAGTGAAGTAGGAGCAGAGGATGAATAAGCTTCAGCAGAAACAGCCTTTGGAGTAGCAACCGTTGAGTCAGAACGAACAAAAGTAGACAGAAGAGTGCCCAGATCCATCACAAGAGTTGGAACTGGTTTAGGTGCAGCTTTTGCAGAAGGTTGATTCAACAGAACAATTGCCAGAGGATTTGAATCTTCAGAGGATCCTTCAGATTCATCTTCTGAAATGTCCATTTCATCAACTGGAGCATCAACAATCATCAGAGAAGACTTCTTATCCCAAATATCAGCAGCTTCTGACTGAAAAGCATGCAGATGCTTGGAGAAGTTCTCAATCACCTGAGAGTGACATAAATCTTACAGCTTCAGTGACTCAACATCTAACGTTCTTCTGAAAGATTCCCATAGAAGATCTGTTGCAGCTGGGTTCACACTTTTGGTGCAGTCTTCCTTCAGTAGGTTCAACCATGCTTGAACTTCTGTTAAAAAATTCTGAAACAATATATTTACATCTGGCTGAACAGGTTTTGGGACAACCTTTTTGAAAGTTTTATTTTTCAGAAATTGTAGTGATTCAAAATCAACTACAATTCTTAGAAAGTTAGCTGGTTCAGGATTTTCTGTGTGTTCAGGAGTTGCTGATTGGTCAGGTTGTTCAGGTGTTTCTGATGGATTGAGAGTTTCAGAGGGTTCATGTGTTGGTGATGGTTCAGATGGTTCATGAGTTTGGTGTTCTGGAATGTGAGGCGGTGAAATTATTGGAGAGTCAAGAGTTGGAAGTTGTGGAGATGTAGGTGGTGTGATGTCAGGTGAAATGATTATGGTGTTGTCAGCAGTTGGGGTAGGATTTTGTGTTTGTGTTCTGTTTAAGGCAAAAATGTTTTCAGAAGGTAGGTTGAATGGAGGCTTTAGAGTGGCCAGAGGTTCGTTGATTCCTGGTATTCTCCAAGAGCCAGCATCATACCATCCAGTAGGTCTGGGTGATAATGGTTTGGAAGGAGGTCTAGAAAGGTTTTCAGCAGATGTTTGAGAGGGTTCTAAGTGAGAGGGTTCTGTTTGAGTTTCAGAATAATCATCAGAGTCAAAATCACTCAAGTCTGATAAAACTTGATTTCTTTGAGGATTTTCAACAATAGGATCAGAGGGTATAGTCAGGTCTATATCAACATCTATGTCTCCTAGGGTTTGGGGTTCACCAGATGTAGATATATTTTCAGAATCATAAACAGATATAGTTTTAGCTGGTGTACCTGATTTCTTCTTCTTCTTCTGAGGTCTGGCAGAAGGTCCTTCAACAGCTTTCCTCTTCAAAGGTTGCTGAAGAACAACATATGGAGCAGCTTCGTGTCTTCCTTGCAGCCTGGCAGGATCAATGGGTGTTCCACTTTCTCTACAGATTTGAATGTAATGCAGGATGATGCATGGGTGATCACCTGAGTTAAATAGTGGAAAATCATCAATTGGAATCCTCATTCTCTTAATAGTTACTGACACAAAAGGAGTTGGTTCTATCAGCAGCTTGTCTATAATCTTCCTCTTCACCAAGTTCTTGCCAATCAGAGCCTTTCCACAAGTAGGCTCTAACTCCCCCAGCATATTAGCTTCATCCAGGTGAGCAATCAGACCATTCTCAGTCAGAATGTCTGATATCAGTCTCCCCATTGGAATCCAATTCCTTTTGGATTTTGGGTTCTTCACTCTTTCTTCTTCTCTTGTTTCTTTCACATGAGTCCAGAGATGATCAAACAAGAGATAGGGTAAATCAATTTTGATATTTGTTCCAAGACAGAACAACAAGTATTATTGGTCAGTATTTATATAGTATGGAGAGCTTGTTTCCTTCCTATGATGAATGCAACCATGGATTATTCTTGCCCATATCTTATACTTATTTTTCAAGTCTCTGACCTTTAAAGACCCTTTCCCATTTGTAAAAATTTCTGCGTAAACCTTTGACATTTCCATTCTTCCATTAGCAATTCCAGTAACTTCAGTTCCTTCAAAACCTAGAAGTTTTCTGATTAGGTTTTCAGTAATGGAGATTTCCTTACCCATCACGAAATAGAGGATGACCTTTGGAGAAGCAATTGCATGAATCTAGAATTCTTTAACAAGATGAGGAAAAACTGGACCAACTAGACGGTCGAAGAAGTTTCCCCAACCTTGAAACTCAATAGCGGGAAGAAGATCAAAACCATTAGCTTTAAGATTCTCAAAGTCCACCATTATTTCACTTATAACCTCTAAGCTATCCACTGGTATGAGAGTGGTTCTCTCAGGAACAATGTATTGCTCAGATTGAATGTTCTCAGAATGAGCGGAGGAGGAAGCCATTGGAGCAATTTGGTTTGAGAGAAGAAAAGTGGGTTTCAGAGAAAAATGCACAGAAACGTTTGAGTTTTGAAAGAGACGGTAAAAAAATGAGAAAGGTTTTTACAAAGATATTTATAAGAAGTCTTTTCAGAAATAGGTTTAAAAAAAAATAAAACTGTAAAAAGAGTATTTAATAAAAATTTAATTAAAAAGAATCTAATAATGACTTAACATTTAATGAAATTTAAAAGTTAGGGGAAAGCGTGAGATTTTAATCAAATCAGAACAGTTACCTAGAACAGCGTCATTAGCTTAACACACGTGACCTTTCAGAAACACACCAAGTGTTCATATCCTGAAGGTTGCATGGGACAACTGTTTGATCTAATGAACTTCTGAGTATCATAAAGATTAAAAAATTCTGACTGACTTTTCAATCAAATCATCTGAGAACTCATCTTTTCTGAGTGGGTTGTTCAGAGATTCTGAGATTATCCAGAGCATTGTCAAGAGGATGATCTTCTGAGTCTTCCTTTGTTTCTGACTTTTCAGAGTTTGAGGGATGATCTTCTGTACCTACAGAAATATCAATCTGCTTTGGCTATTGCTGGCCAAGCTTATCATCAAACCTGACTTTGATTGATTCATCAACAATCAGAGTTTGTGTTGTATATTCTATAGCCTTTTGAGCGTTCAGAATATCAAGCAGAAAACACCTTTGTGCTTTAGAATCAACTTGTTCATAATAAAAACATGTACATTCAAAAAGATTGAAATATAAGATGTTTCTAGTGGCATAGAGGAAGAATCAACAATTTATGATTTAAAAGAAAGTTCTGAAAACTTTCCTTTTAGACAAGCGTTTTTCAGAGCTTCTGATGTTGTATTTCCATTCCTGTTTCCAATAGTTTCAGAGCCAATAATCTTATGTTTCTGATTACCTCTGAAACCTTAGAATCTTTTAGATTCCAGGCCTTGGAACATATGCTTTCTTTCCTCCATGAGTAGATAGCATCCAGAGTCCAGGTGTTAGTACCGGAGTATCAACCTTGTTGTTAAAAATATCTGCAACATATATGATTTTGTCTTTTGGTACCCATATCTTTTTGAGTCCTCTTGGATTAGAGTATTTAAAGTTCTGTTTGAACTTTGGTTTAGCATAAGAGTTTCCAGAGTGAGATGTATATTTAATATGATGTGTGTTCCCAGTGGTGAAGTAAGAATAGAGAGGAGTACGTTTGATAACCAGATCCTTAACTTTCTTAGACTGAGTTAATTTGCCTTTGTATCCTATACCTATTCTGTCTTTCTTGCTAACTCCATAGATCATTGAAGCCATTTTGCTTCTATCTATGTTTTTATCTAGAAACTTTTGAAAGCTATGATCATATTTCTTTATGATCTTATCAGCATTACTAGGATCTTCTGAGATTATTTCCTTCTGAGAGTTTTGTAGATCATTTTCTAGTTTTGAAATTTTTTCTTTTAACTCAGAATTTTCTTATCTCAGACTCTTAGTTACTTCAGAGTCAGAAGTAAGATCCTTTTTCAGATTCCTGAATTTGACTCGAAGTTGCTGATACCTTTCCAGAATTTCACTCAGACTTTCTCCTAGTTCAGCTTTAGTGAAATTAACTATGAAGTCAGGGAATACCTCTTCAGTGTCTGATTCTGATTCTGATTCTGATTAAGAGGATTCTGAGACATCTGATAAGTTATCAGTTTGAGCTATATTGGCTAGTTCATCTTCTGATTCTGTTTCGTCTTCAGAAGATTTAGAATCATCCCATGTTGCCGTAAGACTTTTCTTCTTTTCCTTAACTAACTTCCCTTTATGTTTCTCCTTCTGAAGCCTTGGACACTCACTTTTGTAGTGACCATGTTTATTGCATTCGTAGCAGGTAATGATTCTGTTACTTGATATTTTGTGTCCATAGGATTGTTCGGAGTCATTTCCTGTTCTTCTGGAGTTTCTGAAATTCTTCTGCTTGTGCTTCCACAGCTGATTGATCCTTCTAGAGAACAAGAATAGTTCATCTTCTTCTGAAGCAGATTCTTCAGAGTTTTCTTCTTTACCCTGAAAAGCTTTAGTTTCATATTTTATAATTGATTTAAGGGTAATGAACTTACCTTTCTCTTGAGGCTTGTGCTCATCAAGTTCTATCTCATGACTTCTGAGAGCACTGATAAGTTCTTCAAGAGACACGTTGTTCAGATCTTTTGAAACTTTGAAAGCAGTGACCATAGGTGCCCATCTTCTGGGTAAGCTTCTGATCATCTTCTTAACGTGATCTGCCTTAGAATATCCCTTGTTCAGAACTCTCAAGCTAACAATCAGAGTTTGGAACCTTGAGAACATATCTTCTATAGATTCACTTTCCTTCATCTCGAAGGCTTCATACTTCTGGACGAGAGCCAGAGCTTTAGACTCCTTCACTTGAGCGTTTCCTTCATGAGTCATTTTAAGAGACTCAAACATATCATGTGCAGTATCTCTATTTGTAATCTTTTCATATTCCACTTTAGAGATAGCATTTAGAAAAATATTTCTAGCTCTATGATGATTTTTAAAATCAGCTTTTTGCTGTCTATCCATATTTTTCCTATCAATCATATTTCCTTCTGAGTCAGTAGGATGTTTGTAACCATCCAAGACTATATCCCATAAATCACTATCATAACCTAGAAAGAAGCTTTCTAGTATATCTTTCCAATAATCAAAATCTTCTCCATCAAACACTGCAGGTCTGGTGTAGTTATTGTTATTTTGTTCATTTGCCATTGTGTTTTCTTCTGGATCTTTTCCTGACACGATTAAGTGTTGAATTCAGAGTCAAGCTCTGATACCAATTGAAGGTGGAGAAAACACTTAGAAGGGGGGGGGGGGGGGAGGGGGTGAATAAGTTTCTCTTTTTCTTTTTCTTAAAGGCACAACAATAAAGGAAAGACAAGGTTATTTTTATCCTGGTTTGTTTGAACTCAAACTACTCCAGTCCATCCGCCAAGGTGATTTCGCCTTTCTCAACAAGGACTTAATTCACTATAATCATCTGATTACAATCACACAACATCTGTTGTGACTAACAATTCACAAGTAACCTTACAAGTGACTCACACCACTATGACTTAAACTAGTCCTAGTTTACTTGATAATTCTGACCAACCTTGGTCTCTCAAGGAACAATTACAAGATATAAATCTTTACAAATAGTAAAACAAAGTTTGATTCTAAGAAAGCTATATCACAACTGTGATTTTTCACTAAGAATATTTTAGCACAAAGTGTATGAATAATGAATTTGTGAGCCCATAATCTTTCACGTTATTCTTGCTTCTTTTGAATTTGTTCAGTTCTATTCAGAACTTCAGTTGTTCAATCTTTCAGCGTTTCAGCAATTGTGCGTTTGTGCGTTCTTGCGTTAGTTGGCTTGCAATTAATGTTCTTCTATATATAGCATGAAGAAACTTGACTGTTGTTGCTTTCAAATGGAGAGCATTAAATGTTTGCGTGTTTCCTTGCACTATTCCATTTTCCAATGCACTACGTAGACACTTGAGTGCATGTAGCCTTCTTTGCATTAAATGAGCAAACAACACTATGTAAGAACATGTCTCCTAAAGCTTGACTACACTTGTTAGCTTCTGCATTCTCCAGAGCTTGGCTTCATGTCTTGTATTCAGAACATGCTTGCATATCTTCTAAACAAAGCTTTGCTTGCTAAGTACTTCTGATCAATGCTTGCTTTCAAATATCTTATGAACAACACTTGCTTTCTAAGATCTTCTGAACAACACTTGCTTTCTAAGATCTTCTGAACAACACTTGCTTTCAAGAAACTTCTGAAACAGCTTACACAGAAACTTGCTAAGTGTTATAAGATGTAATTAAATAATTATATTACCAGAGTCAGCATCAGCACTTGCGCTAAAACAAATGGTTCTTCCATCAAAATAACTTCTTCATTTATTTTCAGCTCAGCACATCAAGATGCTTTTGTCATAACATTATCAGAGACAACATCAGCATCAACACTTGCGCTTAAAATAGTTCTTTCATCAAAGAACTTCTTCATTTATTTTCAGCTCAGCACTTCAAGATGCTTCTGTCAGAACATTATCTGAAACAGTTAAATACGTTCATCAGAGTATCAATTATATAAAATATAATTTATTGTTATCATCAAAACTCTGAGATATGATCAGAACCAATATTGTTCTAACACTTCCTACTAACTAATGGTAGGATAGAACTATCTAAAGGAAGAGGAAAATAACACGAAGGACTTTTTGAGTAGGTAGATCGCTCGTAATCGCTTGCTCACAAACTAAAACAATCTTTACACTTCACACTTTCAAAATAACTACTTTCAAAACACTTTATAAACACTCTTGAGGACCGATACAAGGGTTAATATAAAGCAAACTGCCTTACATTGGCATTTTCAAAACATATTTTCACAAAACAATACTTCCTTTCAACAAATATTTTCAAAATAAACATTTTGTGTATATTCTCAACGATACGAGAATCATTACAAAATTTCCGTACTTAGGCATTTTCAAATATTTTCAAACATACATAAACACAAAGCATTTCAAAAAGTGAGCTAGTAACTAAGAGCTCGTAGATAACTACAGATGAAAAGGGTACTAATACCTTCCCTTTTCATAACCTACCCCCCAAACTCAAAAAATGATCAAAAGGTCCTTCCTGTTCTTTTCACCCTTTCCTTTATTGGATAAAAGAAAAGTCTATGGCGACTCTTGCTATCTGCAACATTTGCAATAAAATGCAAAACCCAAAAGTCAATTATCCCACCGTATTACAGAACTGGCGACTCTACTGGGGACTAACTAAAAGTGGGGTTACCTTAAGAGCTAGATCACCTTTATTGCTTTACTTGCTTGCTTTGTATGCTTTATATTTCAGGATATGCTTGGGTTTATTTCTCGTATAGATCCTATACCCGGATCTGGGGGAATTTTAGGCAAGTAGCAATAGATTGTGAAAACTGTACGACATAGACCGATATGGTTAAAACGATGGTTACGTTAGTGCGACACATTGGTTAGTGCCGGTGTCCATTGAGTAAGTCAAGAAGAATCTTGGGTTGTCGCGTGGTGTCATAAGCACTAACTGACCTTAGAACCGTAGTGGACACAACTTAGCCATTAGAAAGTAGTGAGATGGCCGACTTTGGTGCAGACTGAAGTTGGTTGATACTCGAGGCTACACTCATTGAGATTTGACTCTCGGGATATTTTGGTCGCAAATTAGATGCTTGTGCTGAAACAATGCCTGAGAGAAAGATCAGTGATTTGAGATTCCTAGAACCCGATTACTTCTTTTAGGACAAGTTGAGCCAACTAAAACTTTATGAGGGTACTTACCTATAAACTCCATGCAAGCTTAAACCTAAGGCTTTATGTGTTTTGTTTGTGTTTGATTAATTGTTTGAACATGACATCATAACATCATGACATCATTATACATATCATTTTCACTAACCATTTCAAGGACCTAGGGATTTATATTTGTTCTGTTTTATAGGTTATGGCCTCCGCTCGCAGAAATACTATCCGGATCAGTTTTGTGCACCTTCTCAACTTAAGGAGTTAGTCTCAAGGGTTCCTAAAAGTTCTCCATTCATCAAAAGGCATGGTCGACTACTCAGTTTGGTTACCTCGGGTTTTGAATAAGACATGATGAGTGTTCTATTCTAGTTCTTTGACCCTGTACATCACTGCTTCACATTTCCAGATTATCAGTTGGTACCCATAACGGAAGAGTTCTATAAGCTACTGGGAATACATGTTCTTGATCAAACACCTTCCACCGGTTTAGAGAAATATCCACAACCTAAATAAATTGCAGCATCCTTACATATTAAGTGGTCCGACATTGTAGCTAACTGGGAAATAAGAAGTTGAGTCAAGGGTTTTCTTGCTAAATTCTTGTTAGAGAAGGCTCGACTGTTTCTGGATGCTATGAGTTCTCAAGCTTTTGAAGAAATCTTGGCTTTGTTAATCTATGGTTTGGTGCTATTCCCTAATCCTGACCAACTCATAGATGTGAATATTGTAAAAAATTTCCTCACTCGTAACCCTGTGCCTACTTTGCTCGGAGACATTTTGCATTCTCTTCACACTCGTACTATGAGGAAACGAGGAACTCTTATGTGTTGCATAGCTCTGCTATCCAGGTGGTTTATTTCACACCTTTCTCAATCAGTAGTGAAGAATGAACAAGGTTTGAGGTGGTCTCAAAGGATGATGTCGCTCTCTTATTCGGATATCTATTGGTGTTCTCGATCTCTGGAAGATGTTACTATCATTGACCGCTGTGGGGAATTCCCTAATGTTCCACTCCTTGGCATTAGGGGAGGTATTAGCTAAAACCCTTCTCTAGATTTATGCAAATTTGGTTATGCTCGAAGAGATAGTCCTCATGACATGCTTATCCAGGGTACTATATTCAATTACGAGAGTGATTTTCAAGGTTATTGTCAAAGGTTTATACGCGCTTGGGGAATGGTAAACAAGATTGATAGAAAGACTTTAGGACATAAGAACTCCATCCCTCTAGAGCCCTAATTCAAATGGGTGCGAGCTCACGCTCAAAACCTCATGATGCCATATCTAGTTGTTCTACCAGTGATCTTAGAGCCTGTTGTCGAAGGAGATGTTTCTCGCATCACCCTCCATCCAGACATGGCCATTGACCTCGAAGAATTGCAAAATTCCTAGATTCAACTCAAGGAAGAACGGGACACCTTTGAAGCTCAATTCTATACAAGTGAAAATAAAATGTTGGAGCTCACAAAGCAACTTTACGAGGAGCGAAGCCTTAATACATACATCGATACAACGAGGAAGCTTCCGTGGGAGACTCGAGTCTTAGGTTTTAGAAGTTCATATTGTTGTCTCTTGGAGACACTTTTGTTTTCATTGTAAGCCTAAGAGGCAATTTTAATCTTGAACTTACTAATAAAATATTTGTTTTTGTTTCTTCTCAGTTAGCAAATTTAAATCTCCTAAGGTCCTTGAAAATATTGCATCCACATATCATGCATCATTTCATAAGCAGGTTTTCCAATACAGGTTTCCTCATCTATTTATTGTTTATTTCAGTATAAGATGGCCCTCGAACAAACTATCAAGGATATTGTTGTACCCCAAAAATTTCCCTCTCACTTATCAAGAATTTCCTCACAAGATCTCTCTGATTCAAGATTACATTAGGGTTTGACCAGCTCAAGACATCTCCTCATGCACTGATGACCAAAATTAGGGTTTGAGTTTGCACAAGTATTTTTAGACTATCAATGCTTCATATGAATTTAAAGGATCATTATGGACCCCCAAGATTACTCATGTCAAGTTTCAAGCCTTGAATCACACTTTTGATCATTCAATTGGATAGTTTACCTAAAAATCAGCTGTATTTGGGGAAAAGTCAACCATGGCCATTTTATAGTCAAACTTAATAATTTTTGATCCACATCAACACCTTAGACTCATATGTATCATTTTATCAAGTCTGGACCCTAATTCCTCAAGATATTTGATCAAATCATCAAAAGGGCAAAATGGTCAAAATTAGGGTTTTGACTAGGAAGGGGCAATTTATGATTTTTGACCTAGCAAATGATCAATTGGTTTAAAGCATGATTTCAAGAGTTCAATTGCATCATCTTGACCTAATTACATGGTTCAAAACATTACAAGTCCATTGGATTGACAGATGAATTTTTTAGTTAACTGATCAAAAGTCAACTGTATATTGAAAAGTCAAACTTTGACTTTTTGGTCAAATTCAAGTGCCAAGGATCATAATTCATCAAAACATATCAAAATGTGAAATTTTTTCATCAAGAAATCAAGAATTCAAGATTTTGTTTTGAAAAGTTGAAATTTCTTAACTTGAAATTTTTCTAAGTATAGAAAATTTCTTATTTTTTCTCAACTTTGAGCCAAATTTTCACCATGATGCAAGACGATTTAAAGGAAACTTCCAACATGAAAGTTATAGATCTCGATGAAATATACAACTTTGATTCACACAATTTCTCCTAAAAATGATTGGATCTCAAGATATAATTTTGTGAATACATGCTCATGAACTAAAATAACTTAGTGAAATTTTGCCTTAGTTAGGCAGATTTTTGACCTAACTTCATGGAAATTTTTCACATAGTTCCAAAGGGAATTTTCAAAATCAATTCAAAGATGAGGTTTATAGCACATTTCAAGATTTATAAAATGTCCAATAACTCTTTGAGACCATTCTTGAGTAGGGAGAATCGAAGAGATGAAGTTGGTGATTTATCACTTTGATTTCAAGCAATTTCATGATGAACAAAAATTCAAATCCAAGCCTAGGCTGCATAATCTTTGCTTTGAAGGCCTCAAACTTGTTTCTAACTCCATAATTAAATGTTTTCACATACGTTGGAAGCTTTAAGACAAGCATTGGATGCATTGTACAAGAATAATTCCATATTTGGCACAAAGGTGCCATTTCCATTTTGATAAAGCACTACTTTTGCCTTTGTCAACTTCTTGAGCCTCTCAATTGTTTTCTCTGAACACAAGCAAAGTCAAAAACAAGAGCAACTTGTCTAAGGTCTCTACCAACTCTGATCATGCTTGTACAAACTTAGAGACTTGTCTCCTTACTTTTTTTCAAAAGCAAGTTATAGAGCCAAAAGGCGATAACTCAGAAACCTGGAGTGGAGTTGATCTCTAACCTTTTCCATACATATACACAAGTGTATTGCAACATAACACACGAATGCTAAGACTCAAAAACACTCAAAAACACTCAAAAACACTTTGTAAGTGAAAATATGCCATAACTTGACAGTTTTGAACCTTGCATAGCCATCTCCAAATCCACTTGTGCGTATTGAGTTTTAACCACCCAAACACTTAATATACATCATATCTAAGTGATCCAGACCCCTGTTCTCTCACTGTAACTCCTCCTCATCCATCCACCATTTTCAAATATCAAGCTTGCAGGTTGACTTAAGTAGGGAGATCCAAGGACTTTCAAGATAAAGTAAGGATTGGAATACACTCAGGGAGGTCCAGGCAAGCTAAACAGATCCTCAGGCCTTCTCAAAACTTGCTTAAACTCCATTCACGTCCCAGCTGAAAGAGGTAAAAACTCAAACTTCTATCTCTTCATACAAGAATCATTTGGTCCTGATTTATGAAAGCAAAATGTAGATATCCTTGCCCAAAAGCTAACCATGTTCATAGTTTTCATTTATATTAACTGTGTATAGAGAATTTTGGATTTGAAATTTTTGTAAAAATTAGGTTTCAAGTTAGGGCAAATAAAATTAGCTTTGATCTTTGACTTTTAGTTTATATAAATTATATGGTTGAACTCGTGGGAAGAAACACCATAATTTTCATGTTTGGACTTTCCCTTTTTATGGAGAAATGAGAGAGATACAGGTGCTCCAGCCATGGCTCAAGGTTGAAGATGAAGTTGCCTTCAGGGGGCATTTTCTAATATATATTTATGGTTGTGTTTATATAAACGGATGTACAGTCACCCCAGTGGTAAGGCAGCACGCATAAATGCTAGAGGTCATGGGTTCGAGGCTCAGCGTGCTGCCTTTTGCAATTTTCTCATATTTTCCATTTTTTTCCCTTTGCAGCGTGGGCTTCTGAATCTTGGGCTTTTTTTGTTTTTTTTTCTAACATTCACCTCCTGTCTACTTGTATACACCTCTGGCCCATATAATTTTATTTATTTATTTTACTTTCATTTTATTTTATCAAATATATTTTTCTTAATATTAAAAATCACAAAAAATATTAAAATGATAGATTTATATTTTAGCTTATTTTATTTTATTTTTCTCACAAAAAATATTTTATTAGTTATATATATTATCCATTTTTATTAATTAAATTTGTAAATTAAATTAGAACTAGTTTAAATATTTATTTTTCTTCACACTCATTAAACATATTATTTTAGTATAAAAAAAACCAAAAATATCTCATAATGCCATATATTATTTTTTAAGATAAAAAAATACAAAAAAAAATACTTACTTTTTCTTAAAGAAATTTATTTCCTTTTAATCAAATAGAATTAGGGTTTATTCAAAATATTTTCTAAAATAATTTCTCTTCTTAATTGATTTAAGATAATCTTGATTTATTTATTAGGTTTAGGTTAAAACTTTTTCACATAAATAGCCAAACAAAAATCTTCTTTGCATTTAAATACCTTTGCATATTTAATTCATCTTGTATATTATTTATTCCAATATTTGTACATATTCAATTTGATTGTAATAGATTAATTAGTTTTATATTATTGCATTCTCCATTCATAAATTGTATACCCCCTCCCACAAATGTTGTAATAGCGTAGTAACTTTAAATTTCACAATTTATCGCTTTTACATAACATGCTAGTAACTAGGGTTTGTATGGCAAGATAAAACCAATCAAATAGAAAACCCTAATCCAAGACAAAATCAAGCATGAAAATGACACACTTGCACATAAAACACCCCCATGGTTATCCCACTTGGTTGCCTTATACAAAAATGGCTATATTACGCATGTAAGGTGTCTTAGCAAAAACAAACAAATACAAGATCATAGTCCCTCGATGACGCTATTCCAAGTTGCCTTACCAAAAGATCTTAGTCCCTCAAAAAATCTAAGATAACTTGCAACATTGCTAATCGTGGCTATGCGATGACCCACGCCCGTCCCGTTTACGTCCAAAGATAGGGTTACTTACCAAATCAATGGTAAGATAACAATGTCAAAGGAGAAGAAAATGAACAGGAAAGACATTTAAGTAGGTAGATTAGTTTTATTTACTTGTTCCATTTCAAAACAAATATCCTTTCTATTCCCAAAACAAACACACACATTTCCAAACATCTTACAAAATTGAAAACATTTTCAAAAAGATTAACATCTTTGTATACATTCTTACAAACGAGAATTATTGCAAAGATTTCCTAAACGATGGCCTCTTTTACAAAATACTTTCAAAACCACACAAAGCACGATTTCAAACAAAAGCAAGTGATCTAGGAAGTAACTAAGAGCCCATGGAAAACCATGGATGAAAAGGGTGATAATACCTTCCCTTTTCATAATCTACCCCCCGAACTTAAGAAACAATCTCAAAGGTCTTTCCTGTGCTTTTTCACCTTTCCTTTTGGATAAAAGAAAAGTCGGTGGCAAATCTTGGTAACCGCAACATTTGCGATAAAACGCAAAAATATCAAGTCAGTTCTCCCACCGTATCACATAATTGGCGACTCTGCTGGGGATGATTCTAAAAGTGGGGTTACCTTAGGGTTTAGATCACATTTACTTGCTTACATTGTTTGACTTGTATGCTTTACATTATGGTTCTTTGTTTGGGTTTGAATCCTCTACCCGGATTTGGGATACATTATAGGTAAGTAGCAATACATTGTGGAAACTGTGCGGGGTATATCGACATGGTCTAAGCAATAGCTACATTAGTGCGACATATTTGTGGGTATCAGTAGCCTTTGAGTTAATCAAAGAGAATATGGGGCCGCTGAGTGATGTCATGAAGCACTAATGAACTTCTAGAACCTTTACTTGACCAACTTGGCCTTTAGGATTTAGTGAGATGACCGGCTTTGGTGCAGTCCAAAGTTGGTAAATAATCGATACTACACTCATTGAGGTTTGGTTTCTTGGGATATTTCGGTTGCAATTCAAGAGGCTTGAGCTGAAAGAATGACCAAGGAAACAATCTAGTGATATTGAGCTCCTTAGAACCCAGTTACTATTACTAGGACAGGTTTAAGCCAACTAAACTTCAAGAGGGTACTTACCTATAAAACTCCATGCAAGCCTAAACCTAAGGACTTGTTTGCTTTTTTTGTATATGCATACTTGTACATAACATCATAGACATCATGAACATCATATACATCCACTAACCATTTCAAAGATTTTGGGATTCATCTTTGTTCTTGTTTTGTAGGATATGGACTCACTTCGCAGGAAAACTATTCAAGTCAACATTGTGAGAATCCCTCCACAACTAAAGGAGCTAGCTTCAAGGATTCCTGAAAACTCTCCATTCACCGAGAGACATTGTCGCCTACTCAACTTGGCCACCTCAAACACAGATGAGGACATGATGAAGGTGCTCTTTCAGTTCTTTGATCCTTTGCACCATTGCTTCACATTTCCCGACTATCAACTTGTGCCTACTTTGGAATACTTA
Organism: Vicia faba; assembly: GCA_948472305.1. Taxonomy (NCBI): domain Eukaryota; kingdom Viridiplantae; phylum Streptophyta; class Magnoliopsida; order Fabales; family Fabaceae; genus Vicia; species Vicia faba. Next base: position 1,501,824,620 of record OX451739.1, on the reverse strand, counting down.
TCCCAACTCTTGAGGATTCCAATTCTCAATCAACTACCTTTTAACGGTACGGAAAGAGACCCAAAGCCAGAAGAGATTTCTCAAGCTCTACACTTGCACTCATCTGATGTCACAACCCATTGGGAAACAAGGAGTGGTGTCAAAGGCATCTTAGCAAAGTTCCTATTTGAGAAAGCCCAAAGCTGTTGGAATTCCTTAGACTTGAAAGCCTTTGAGGAAATTGTGGCTCTCCTCATCTATGGGATGGTTTTGTTTCCAAATCCTGACCAACTCATAGATGTCAACACCGTCAAAATCTTCATATCACGCAACCCGGTGCCTACATTACTAGGGGATATCCTACACTATTTTCACACTCGCACAATGAGGAAAATAGGTGTCCTCATGTGTTGCACTCCTCTCTTGGCAAGATGGTTTATTTCTCATCTTCCCTAATCAGTCATAAAGAATGAGCAAGGTTCAAGGTGGTCACAAAGATTGATGACGCTCAAACATTCAGACATTCATTGGTGCTCCCGATCCAAGGAGAATGTTATCATTGTTGATCGTTGTGGAGAATTCCCTAATGTCCCTTTTATTGGCATTAGGGGAGGTATCACCTACAACCCGTGCTTAGCCTTAAGACAGTTTGGTTATGCCCGAAGGGATGGCCCACACGAGATGCTGATTCAAGGTTTTATATTCGACTACGACAATGACGATCAAGGTCTTCGCCAGAGATTTATCCGAGCTTGGAGGATGTTAAACAAGGTGGATAACAAGACTTTGGGGCACAAGAATTCCATCCCTCTTGAGCCTTATCTCAAATGGGTACGAACTCGTGCTCAGAGTCTTATGATGCCTTACCCCTCCATTCTCCCAGTAATCATTGAGCCTGTTAAGGAAGGAGATGTTCCATACACTATCCTACATCTTGACATTCATCTCTTGAAGATCTACAAAGGGATTGGATACAACTCAAAGGAGAGCGAGATACTTTCAAAGCCCAATTCTACGCAAGCGAGAAGAAGGTTTTGGAACTCACTAGGCTACTTCATGAGGAGCGGACTCTGAATGCCTACATTGCACCAAAGAGGATGCGTACTACTTTTTTATCTTAGAGTTTTTGTATTATTTTGTCCAAGGGGCATTGCTGTACTCAAACTTTATCTTATTAATATAACGTGTGTTTCCTTTTTGTATAAAACAAATTTGAATCTCTTGAAATCCTTGAAAACATTTCATATGCATATATCATTCATCATAACATAAACAGGTCTTTTGCAACAAGTCTCCTCATCTCTCTACTGTTTATTTCAGTAAGATGGATCTCGAGCAAACAGTGAAAGATCTCCAAGCTCAAAATACGCAGTTTCAACAGTTGCTCATGACCCTAGCCAAGGGGCAAGAAGAATTGAAAACTCTGCTGGCTGAAGAGAGGAAAAAGAAAACAAAGAAGGTAACTGAAGTCTTAAAAATGGGGAGAAGATTTCATGAGCAGACAAGAAGGACCTTGAACTTTGCAACAACATCCGGTGAAGGAGAGGGGAAAGGTAAGGAAAAATTTAACCCGTCATAATCAGAAGAAGAAGAGGAAGAAAAAGACTACTCTGAGGAACAATATCCTCCAGCTGATGACAAGTACATACATCTCGAAGAGCGGTTGAGCGCGATGGAAATTCAAAAGGTTCCAGGCTTGGACTTTGAGGAATTGGGTTTAGTGTCGGGGATTGTGATTCCTCAGAAATTCAAAGTACCTATGTTTTCCAAATATGATGGAGTGTCATGCCCTAAAATGTATCTCTGATCATATGTAAGGAAAATCCAACCCCATACCACTGACAAAGACTTATGGGTACATTTCTTCCAAGACAGTATGTCTGGTACTCAACTTGACTGGTTTTACCAACTAGAAAGAGCCAACGTTCATAATTGGGAAGATCTTGCCGCAACTTTCTACAATCAATATCAATAAAATGTTGATTTGGCGCCTACCCGTACTCAACTCTAGAGTATGGCCATGGCCTCCAATGAAGGTTTCAAGGACTATGCACAAAAATGGAGATATTTGGATGGAAGAGTTCAACCCCCTCTGTCTGAGAGAGAATCGGTAAACATATTCTTAGGCACCTTATCTGGTCCCTTCTTCAATCATTTAATTGGAAGTTCATCTGCAGGCTTTACTGAATTAATATTGACCGGAGAGAGGGTAGAAGCTGGCATAAAAAGTGGAAAGATTCAGAAAGATTCATCTGCTTCTACAGTTGTAAGGAAGCCTTTCATCGAAAAGAAAGAGGTAGCTGCTGTATATCCACAAAGAAGCCAAGATAGGGCCGAATGCCAACCAATGATGGGGGCTGTTATTATTCCTAAGCCTACGTCTGATCAACAAAGAAGTAATCAACCAAGGGTGGAAAGGCCAGTCAGGAAATTCACCAGAATTAACATGACCCTGTCTCAAGTACCACCACATCTTCTGAGATCCAATTTGGTAACCTTGAAAGAAGCTCCGAAAAACCCCAATACAACATCTCCTCATTATCATCCCAATGCCCGTTGCGCATATCACTCTGAAAGTCCTGGTCACGATACTAATAACTGTTGGGCCTTGAAGAACAAAATACAAGACCTCATTGAAGCAAAAGAAATTGAGTTTGATGCGCCCGAGAAGCCAAATGTCATTTCTACTCCTATGCCCAGACATGGCCACAATACTAATGAAATTGAAGAAGATTTGTTTGTTACCTCAGTTGATGAACTCATGAACCCACTTCTGACCGTTAAAATGAACTTGTTGAAAGCCGATGTGTTCCTGGGCTGTAATGAAGTTTGCCATCTCTGCTTATCCTCACCAACTGGCTGTCCTTTGTTGAAAGTAGGCGTTCAGTGCCTGATAGATAACAAAGAGGTTTTGTTCGAAAAAACTCCTATTCCACCTGTTTCTTCTGAAGATGTCTCAATCATTAACATTTCTGCCAATTCTTCCAGTGTCTCCACCAAAAGACCCATTAGAATTACATCAGTTCCGAAATCAGCTCCTTTAATAATCACAATGCCTGGACCAGTCCCATACTCATCAGACAAAACCGTGTCGTGGAATTATGGAGGGGACATTTACTAACATGGCATCAAGCAAGACTGGCCGGCCGCCGAAGAGATAAATTCCGAGAAAGAAGACTCTAACATCAGTAATATTGCCAGATCTAGCAAAATTACCCGAAGTGGTAGGATCTTTTCTCCAGAAATTGCTCCCCCAAAAGCAGTTTCTAGACCCGTAATCATTCCTGCTGTTGTTCCCCCAAAAGTTGTTCCCGGTCCCACATTTATCTCCAACAGTACTCCAATTGACAAAGCCGTTACAACCCCTATAATCATTCTTACTGACACTCCTGCTGCCGAGTTAACTGAGGCTCGAGGAAAAGGTGTTATGGTTGAGCCTGTCCAGACGAAGGCTCAGTCATTGGCTATCCCTGAGACCTCCAAGAAAGAAATGGAGGAGATCTTAAAAAATTATAAAGAGAAGCGAATACGATGTAGTTGAACAACTGGGGAAAACTCCCTCTAAGATCTCCATACTGGCATTACTACTATGTTCCGAGGCACATGCAAAAGCCTTGGTGAAGTTCTTAAAAACCGCCCATGTACCTCAAGAGACATCTACTGATCAATTTCAAGACTGCATGGCCAGCCTAACTGCGGACAATAGTTTAGGTTTTTCAGATGCTGATCTGACGCCAAGGGGAAGAAAGCATAATAAGGCGTTGCATGTCTCAGTGGAATATATGGGTACCACTCTGGCGTATGTTTTGGTGGACACTGGCTCATCTTTGAATGTATTACCCAAAAAAGCTCTTGATAAACTTGACTGCGAGGGGTTGACTTTGAAGCCAAGCAACATAGTGGTAAGGGCTTTTGACGGTTCGAAGAGGATGGTACATGGGGAGGTAGACATTCCCATAAAGGTGTGAACTCAAACCTTCAATTCAACTTTTTATGTGATGGACATCCACCCTTCATAATCCTGCCTGCTAGGCCAACCATGGATCCATAATGCTGGCGCTGTTACTTCTACGTTGCACCAAATGTTGAAGTATCCAGTTCATGGGAAGATTATTACCGTCCATGGAGAGGAATAATACATGATCAACCATCTCAATTCCTTCAGATATGTGTAATTGGACGGTGAATTCATTGAAACTCCATTTAAACACTTTGAAGAGGTCCCCTAATAGGTGGCAGTAACCAAGGTTGTTCCCAGGATTACAAGGCCTCCACTCCGGATGTCGTCGCTGAAGGATGCTAAAGCAGTGGTGGAAGAAGGTGGGTGCACTATCTGGGGACAACTCCCAGATATCCCATATAAGTCCAACAAGTTTGGCCTAGGCTTCACTTCAAGTGCTCAAAAGGCTGTACGCCGTGCCCGTGCTGGAGGGCCACCCTTGAAGATCAGCAACCGTGAAGTCAACGCAGCGGAAGATGGTGAAGATGGTTGCAACCTGGAGGAATGGATCTTCCCAACTGTCAATGGAAGGCTCAGCAATTGGGAGGCTAGAGACTTCGTCCCAATCACTTTCATCCCTCAGTAATTTGTCTTTACATTTTGTTGGATCTATAATATTCAAAACAATTCGCACTCTTAAAACCTTGTGTCTTATCCGAGGCACAATGGTCCATTTGTAAGGGTTTTTATCTCATTTTTCATATGACATTCATGAACCATAGACGTTTTCGCATACAAACTTTTGTGCTCATTGGTTTTTCTTTTACAATTTTACTTTCTTTCAAAGATAGCTATAACCTTACACACACTCACACTCACAATGCAGATATACATCCATTCTGGATCCCATGGGTAACGGTTCTGCTATGGCTTTCTGTGACTCTGAAAATCTAATCTACCAAGTTGAAGACGAAGGTGAGGAAGATTGTGAAGTACCAGAGGAACTTGCTAGATTGCTACAACAAGAAGAGAGAACCATTCAACCTCACGAGGAACCCGTGGATACAATCAACCTAGGTTCCGAAGAAGATAAAAAAGAGGTCAAGGTGGGTGCCAATCTGGAACCCAGCGTCAAGGAGCGCCTGATTCAGTTATTGCATGATTATGTTGAAGTCTTTTCCTGGTCATATGAAGACATGCCAGGACTTGATGAAGATATTATGGTATATCGTCTGACTACAAAAGAGGATTGCCCTCCAGTAAAGAAAAAGGTTTGTCGAATGAGGCCGGATATGTCAGAAAAGATTAAAGCAGGGGTCATTAAGCAATTCAACGCTGGATTCTTGGTTGTCACCTCTTACCCCCAATGGGTTGCCAATGTTGTTCGCGTGCCCAAAAAGGACGGCAAAGTGCGAATGTGTGTGGACTAAAGAGATTTGAATAGGGAAATCCCTAAGGATGACTTTCCACCCCACAAATTGATATCCTAGTTGACAATACAGCACAACACAAAGTGTTTTCCTTCATGAACGGATTCTCAGGTTACAACCAAATCAAAATGGAACCTGAGGACATGGAGAAAACAACATTTGTCACACAGTGAGGCACTTTTTGCTATAAGGTGATGCCATTCGGACTGAAGAATCCTGGGGCAACCTATCAGCGTGCCATGGTAGCTCTATTTCACGACATGATACATCACGAAATAGAGGTCTACATGGACAATATGATAGCTAGATCTCAAACAGAAGAGGAGCATCTTGATCACTTACAAAAGCTATTTGAGAGACTGAAGAAGTACAAGCTGAGATTGAATCCAAACAAATGCACATTTAGGGTACGGTCTGGTAAGCTCCTAGGCTTTATTGTCAGCAACAAAGGCATCGAGGTCGATCCTGCCAAAGTTAAAGCAATACAAGAGATGCCTGCTCCTCGCACTGAAAAGGAAGTCAGAGGATTCTTGGGACATTTGAACTATATTTCCATATTCATCTCTCACCTAACAGCTACTTGTGAACCAATCTTCAAACTATTGAAGAAAGATCAAGTGGTCAAATGGAATGACAAGTGTAAAATTGCTTTTGACAAAATCAAATAATACTTGCAAGAGCCTCCTGTGTTGATGCCGCCAGTCGAGGGAAGACCATTGATCATGTATCTGACTGTTTTAGAAATCTCAATGGGGTGTGTATTGGGGCAGCATGACGAGTCTGGCTGAAAAGAGCATACTATTTACTACCTGAGCAAAAAGTTTACCGAATGTGAAACCAGATATTCACTGCTCGAGAAAACTTGTTGCGCTCTGGAATGGGCTGCTCGCCAGCGAAGACAGTATATGTTGACTCATACTACTTTGTTGATATCTAAAATGGATCCGATAAAATACATCTTCGAGAAGCCTGATCTTTCTGGGAGAATAGCGAGATGGCAGATGATTCTGACAGAATATGACATACAATATACTACCCAAAAAGCTATAAAGGGGAGTGTACTAGCTGATCACCTTGCTCACCAAGCTGTAGAAGACTACCAGTCCATGAAGTTCGAATTTCCGGATGAAGACGTCATGACATTAGACAACTGTGAAGAATTCAGGCCATATGACAGACCTGAACAAGGATCCCGATGGACCCTGTTCTTTGATGGAGCCTCCAATGCACTCGGAACTGGTATTGGTGATGTACTCATATCTCCAGAAGGGTGTCATACTCCCTTTATTGCCAGACTTTGCTTCAATTGTACAAACAACATGGCGGAATACGAAGCGTGCATCTTTGGTCTCAAAGCTGCCATAGACTTGGGGATCAAATCCTTGGATGTATTTGGAGACTCAGCTTTGGTTATCAGTCAGATCAAAGGGGAATGGGACACCAAACACCCAAACCTTATCCCTTACAAAGAATATGTTTTGACATTGCTACCACATTTTGAGAAGATTACCTTCGAGCATTTCCCACAAGAAGAAAATCAGCTAGCAGACGCTCTAGCCACAATGTCATCTATGTTTAAACTTAATTGGGATAACGAAGCTCCCCAGATCACCATTGAATGAATGGATGAATCGGCACACTGTCACAAGATTAATACTGAAGAAGTAGTGGACCAGCCTTGGTTTCACGAAGTCAAGAGGTATCTCGAGACTCAAGAATATCCAGAAGGAGCTTCAATCAATGATAAGAAGTTCTTAAGGAGATTCTCTGCTAAATTCTTCCTTAGTAATGGCATCCTGTACAAATGCAATCATGACTCTGTGTTACTTCGGTGCGTAGATAAGATTGAAGCTGAAAGGATCATGGCCAAATTGCACGAAGGCACTTTTGGCACCCACTCCAGTGGGCACACGATGACAAAGAAAATCCTACGGGCAGGCTATTACTGGTCTACCATAGAAGAAAATTGTTATCAACACTCTCGAACCTGCCATAAGTGTCAAATTTATGCTGACAAGGTGCATGTACCTCCGGCTCCTCTGAATGTCTTAACATCTCCTTGGCCCTTTGCTATGTGGGAAATTGATATGATTGGGGAAATCAAGCCGACAGCCTCCAATGGACACCGCTTCATCCTAGTGGCCATTGACTATTTTACAAAGTGGGTTGAAGCAGCTTCCTTCGCCTCCATTACCAAAAATGTTATTGCATATTTCATCAAGAAAAATCTCATTTGCCGGTACGGTATCCCAGAAAGGATCATCAATGACAACGGTACAAATCTTAACAACACTATGATCAACGCATTATGCGAGAAATTCAAGATTCAAGACCACAATTCTTCTCCCTATCGGCCAAAGATGAATGGTGCTGTCGAAGCTGAAAATAAGAACATTAAAAAGATCATACAGAAAATGACAGTCACATACAAAGACTGGCATGAGATGTTACCATTCGCTCTCCACGGATATCGTACCACGGCTCGCACATCAATCGAGGTAACACCCTATTCTTTGGTTTACGACAGGGAGGCTGTCTTGCCTATCGAGGTTCAGATCCCCTCTCTGAGGATTATGAAGGATGCGGGACTGAACCAAGACAACTGGATCCAGACTCGACTTGATCAACTAAACTTGATTGATGAGAAGAGACTTACTGTTGTTTTCCATGGTCAAATGTATCAAAAACAGATGATCAAGGCTTTCAACAAGAAAGTCAGGCGCCAAGTGTATCAAGTTGGAGACCTAGTGATCAAGCGCATCATCTTGCCACAAGGTGGCCCCAGGGGCAAATGGACTCCTACCTATGAAGGACCATTTATAATCAAAAACATTTTCTATGGTGGGGAAATGATCTTGACCACCATGGATGGTGACGACCTGCCGCATCCTGCGAACGCGAACATAGTCAAAATATACTACGCATAAGAAACCCGCTAAGTTGACATACCTAGGAAAAACAAGGGCATCCCGGCGAACCAAAAGGGTTCGGGAAAAAATTAGGGATAAAACAAAAAAATTTGTACACCCGACAAGTTGAAAACCCGAAAGGGTGACTTGGGAAAAAAAGGGTTTCCCGGTAGACTGAAAACCCGAAAGGGTGGTCCAGGAAAAAGTTATGGAATTAAGGCGTACGACTATGTCCCGTTGGATCACTTCATGGACAAACTTTGGCTTCCACTAACAAACTCAGAGGTCCTGATTAATTCAATCATCTTCGGGTGAGGCAACATATAGACAAGATGCTCAGAGAGACGAAGGCTATAGCAGAATGGGAACCCCACGAGATTTTTTTTATACATAGCTATCTTTTCTTTGCATCAAATTTTTATTTTTAGGACAACATTCTCTTACCAGAATGTTTGTCCCCTTTGTATAAAATACTTACTCAAAGTAAATGCAAAATATCCCTTTGAAAGTGCAAAAACCTATTTGTCTTTTCTTTACGCTTGTGCTTTGTTTACAAAAATGTCCAACGATTCATTGTTGAGCATATGCATTTGAACATAATTACTGTTTACAAATAAACAAAATGAAAAGAAGAAATTACTGATAGGTTGAAAGGATAGGGAAATATCTCTAGGCTATCCCATAAGTAATCCCCTGCAGTATGTCGTTTAAATCCCCAACAAAACAAAGTTTCAAATTATTGATCCCCAGTAGAAGTCGTCAAATTTCTCAGGATTCCCCAAAAGATTTTAAAAGTAGTACATGGCATTGACCTTACAATAGAGTTTATTTCTCTCGACAGAAATTCTTCAATACTTCAACTTCAAAGACGTAAAGACTTACATGTCCTCAACAGCAGTCAGGGATTTATTTTCCCCAATCCGACATCAGTGTAACAAACTAGCTCACATACGCATACATTGCATCCATATGTCATAAACATTGATAAAACAAATGCATGATATCATACATTTCATACAACATGACTTTGCATTTTAGCTAACATTTTACCCTTTTCAGGATAAGGTTAACAGCTACCATTAACAATATTCAAAGTTTTCAGATACAGTTCAGATACGCTCCAGACACGGATGCCATTCTGATACTCATTCAAATTTCAACCTTTTGATACAGTTCAGATATGCTTCAGACACGGATGACATTCTAATACTCATTCATACTCAACATTCAGATACAGTTCAGATACGCTCCAGACACGGACGCCATTCTGATACTCATTCAGATTTCAACCTTTTGATACAGTTCAAATACGCTCCAGACACGGACGCCATTCTGATACTCATTCAGATTTAAACCCTTTTGATACAGATCAGATATGCTCCAGACACGGATGTCATTCTGATACTCATTCAAATTCAGCTTCTAGATACAATACATATACGCTCTAGACACATACACCATTCTAGTATTCATTTTTCCAGCTTACAAATTAAAATTCGACAATCACTTCTGGATGGCATCTTTAATCCCATCTCCCACATATTTCTAGCACCTCTCCAAATGGAATCTTTAAGCCCATTCCCTCGATTCTCACATCACAAAGTGCAAATTTCTGGGCACTCTAGTGTCCAATAATCTTCCACCTTCGAGTCACGAATGGCAAAACTCGCCAGTCTAAATCTTCAGGTTTAAGAAGATTGAACAGGGGAAGATGTTGTACCCCAAAAATTTCCCTCTCACTTATCAATAATTTCCTCACAAGATCTCTCTGATTCAAGACTGCATTAGGGTTTGACCAGCTCAAGACATCTCCTCATGCACTGATGACCAAAATTAGGTTTTGAGTTTGCACAAGGACTTTTGGACTATCAATGCTTCATATGACTTTCAAGGATCATTATGGACCCCCAAGATTACTCATGTCAAGTTTCAAGCCTTGAATCACACTTTTGATCAGTCAATTGGACAGTTGACCTAAAAATCAGTTGTATTGGGGAAAAAGTCAACCATGGCCAGTTTACAGTCAAACTTCATAATTTTTGATCCACATAAACACCTTAGACTCATATGTATCATTTGATCAAGTTTGGACCATAATTCCTCAAGAAATTTGATCAAATCATCAAAAGGGCAAAATGGTCAAAATTAGGGTTTTGACTGGGAAGGGGCAATTTCTGATTTTTGACCTAGAAAATGATCAATTGGTTTAAAGCATGATTTCAAGAGTTCAATTGCATCATATTTACCTAATGAAATGGTTCAAAACGTTACAAGTCCATTGGATTGACAGATGAATTATTTAGTCAACTGATCAAAAGTCAACTGTATATTGAAAAGTCAAACTTTGACTTTTTGGTCAAATTCAAGTGCCAAGGATCATAATTCATCAAAACATGTCAAAATGTGAAATTTTTTCATCAAGAAATCAAGGATTCAAGATTTTGTTTTGAAAAGTTGAAATTTCTTAACTTAGAAATTTTTCTAAGTATAGAAAATTTCTTATTTTTTCTCAACTTTGAGCCAAATTTTCACTATGATGCAAGATGATTCAAAGGAAACTTCAAACATGAAAGTTATAGATATCGATGAAATATACAACCTTTATTCACACAATTTCTCCTAAAAATGCTTGGATCTCAAGATATAATTTTGTGAATACATGCTCATGAACTAAAATAACTTAGTGAAATTTTGCCCTAGTTAGGCAGATTTTTGACCTAACTTCATGGAAATTTTTCACATAGTTCCAAAGGGAATTTTCAAAAGCAATTCAAAGATGAGTTGTATAGCACATTGCAAGATTTCCAAAATGTCCAAGAACTCCTTGAGATCATTCTTGAGTAGGGATAATCGAAGAGATGAAGTTGGTGATTTATCACTTTGATTTCAAGCCATTTCATGATGAACAAAAATTCAAATCCAAGCCTAGGATGCATAATATTTGCTTTTCAGGCCTCAAACTTGTTTATCACTCCATAATTAAATTTTTTCACAGATGTTGGAAGCTTTAAGCCAAGCATTGAATGCATTGTACAAGAACAATTCCATTTTTGGCACAAAGGTGCCATTTCCATTTTGATAAAGCACTACTTTTGCCTTTGTCAACTTCTTGAGCCTATCAATTGTTTTCTATGCACACAAGAAAAGTCAAAAACAAAAGCAACTTGTCTAAGGTCTCTACCAACTCAGATCATGCTTGTACAAACTTAGAGACTTGTCTCCTCACTTTTCTTCAAAAGCAAGTTATAGAGTCAAAAGGCTATAACTCAGAAACCTGGAGTAGAGTTGATCTCTAACCTTTTACATACATATAAACAAGTGTATTGCAACATAGCACACGAATGCTAAGACTCAGAAACACTTTGTAAGTGAAATCTGCCATAGCTTGACAGTTTTGAACCTTGCATAGCCATCTCCAAATCCACTCGTGCGTATTGAGTTTTAACCACCCAAACACTTAATATACATCATATCTAAGTGATCCAGACCCCTGTTCTCTCACAGTAACTCCTCCTCCTCCATACACCATTTTCAAATATCAAGCTTGCAGGTTGACTTGAGTAGGGAGATCTAGGGACTTTTAAGACAAAGTAAGGATTGGAATACACTCAGGGAGGTCTAGGAAAGCTAAACAGATCCTCAAGCCTTCTCAAAACTTGCTCAAACTCCATTTACGATCCCAGCTGAAAGAGGTAAAAACTCAAACTTCTATCTCTTCATACAAGCATCATTTGATCCTGATTTGTGAAAGCAAAATGTAGATATCCTTGCTCTAAAGCTAACCATGTTCATAGTTTTCATTTATATTAACTGTGTATAGAGAATTTTAGATTTGAAATTTATGTAAAAATTAGGTTTCAAATTAGGGCAATTAAAATTAGCTTTGATCTTTGACTTTTAGTTTACATAAATTATATGGTTGAACTCGTGGGAAGAAACACCATAATTTTCATGTTTGGACTTTCCATTTTTATGGAGAAATGAGAGAGATACAGGTGCTCCGGCCATGGCTCAAGGTTGAAGATGAAGTTGCCTTCAGGGGGCATTTTCTAATATATATTTATGGTTGTGTTTATATAAACGGATGTACAACCACCCCAGTGGTAAGGCAGCGCGCGTAAATGCTAGAGGTCATGGGTTCAAGCCTCAGCGTGTTGCCTTTTTCAATTTTCTCATATTTTCCATTTTTTCCCTTTGCAGCGGGGGCTTCTAAATCTTGGGCTTTTTTTGTTTTTTTTCTAACATTCACCTCCTGTCTACTTGTATACACCTCTGGCCCATATAATTTTATTTATTTATTTTACTTTCATTTTATTTTATCAAATATATTTCTTAATATTAAAAATCACAAAAAATATAAAAATGATAGATTTATATTTTAGCTTATTTTATTTTATTTTTCTCACACAAAAATATTTTATTTAGTTATATATATTATCCATTTTTATTAATTAAATTTGTAATTAAATTAGAACTAGTTTAAATATTTATTTTTCTTCACACCCATTAAACATATTATTTTAGTATAAAAAAAACCAAAAATATCTCATAATGCCATATATTGTTTTTTAAGATTAAAAAATACAAAAAAAATACTTACTTTTTCTTAAAGAAATTTATTTCCTTTTAATCAAATAGAATTAGGGTTTATTCAAAATCTTTTCTAAAATAATTTCTCTTCTTAATTGATTTAAGATAATCTTGATTTATTTATTAGGTTTAGGTTAAAACTTTTTCACATAAAAAGCCAAACAAAAATCTTCTTTGCATTTACATACCTTTGTATATTTAATTCATCTTGTATATTATTTATTCCAATATTTGTACATATTAAATTTGGTTGTAATAGATTAATTAGGTTTATATTATTGCAATCCCCATTCATAAATTGTATACCCCCTCCCACAAATGTTGTAATAGCGTAGTAACTTTAAATTTCACAATTTATCGCTTTTACATAACATGCTAGTAACTAGGGTTTGTATGGCAAGATAAAACAAATAAAATAGAAAACTCTAATCCAAGACAAAATCAAGCATGAAAATGACACACTTGCACTCAAAACACCCCCAGGGTTATCCCACTTGGTTGCCTTATACAAAAATGGCCATATTACGCATGTAAGGTGTCTTAGAAAAAACAAACAAATACAAGATCTTAGTCACTCGATGCCGCTAATCCAAGTTGCCTTACCAAATTATCTTAGTCCCTCAAAAAATCTAAGATACCTTGCAACATTGCTAATCATGGCTATGCGATGACCCACGCCCGTCCCGCGTACGTCCAAAGATAGGGTTGTTTACCAAATCAATGGTAAGACAACAATGTCAAAGGAGAAGAAAATGAACAAGAAAGACATTTGAGTAGGTAGATTAATTTTAGTTACTTGCTCCATTTCAAAACAAATATCCCTGCTATTCCCAAAACAAACACACACATTTCCAAACATCTTACAAAATTGAAAACATTTTCAAAAAGATCAACATCTTTGTATACATTCTTACGAACGAGAATCATTACAAAGATTGCCTAAACGATGGTCTCTTTTACAAAATACTTTCAAAACCACACAAAGCACGATTTCAAACAAAAGTAAGTGATCTAGCAAGTAACTAAGAGCCCATGGAAAACCATGGATGAAAAGGGTGATAATACCTTCCCTTTTCATAATCTACCCCCCGAACCCAAGAAACAATCTCAAAGGTCTTTCCTGTTCTTTTTCACCTTTCCTTTTGGATAAAAGAAAAGTCGGTGGCGACTCTTGGTAACCGCAACATTTGCGATAAAACACAAAACAATCAAGTCAGTTATCCCACCGTATCACAGATATCTAAACTCAGCATCCACAATTTCAAGAGACTCTTCTGAATTTGGCCAAAGGGCAACAAGAGATGATGACGCTCCTCACTAAGAAAAAGAAGACTAAGAAGCCGGTTGTTATCCTTAATATGGGGAGAAGATTCAAAGATCCTACTCTACTAGTTCAAGCGGATGATGTTTCCTCTGAGGAAGACGACAACCAAGAGGAGGATGGTAGAAGTGTCAGGGGTGAAGAGATTATTCCTAAAGATAAAGACTATTCCGAAGAACAGTACCCTCCAGCAAATGACAAGTACAAGCAGTTAGAAGACCGTCTCAAAGCTATGGAAACCCATAAAGTGCCTGGATTGGATTTTGGAGAGCTAGGTCTGATCCCGGGGGTGGTCACCCCTCACAAATTCAAGGTCCCTATATTTTATAAATATGACGAGGTCTCTTGTCCCAATCTTCATTTAAGGTTGTATGTTCGAAAGGTCCAACCTCATACTGCTGATAGGAAATTATGGGTCCATTTCTTTCAAGAAAGTTTGTCCCGTACTCAACTTGAATGGTTCTATCAGCTGTAGGGAACCAACATTCACACATGAGAAGACTTGGCTGCTGCTTTCTACAAGCAGTATCAATATAATGCTGACCTGGCGTCGACTCGTGTAAAATTGCAAAACATGTCCATGGGCTCAAATGAAGGGTTCAAGGAGTATGCACAAAAATGGAGGGACTTAGTTGGAAGAGTGCAACCTCCTTTGATTGACCGGGAAATGGTAGATATGTTCATGGGTACTCTGACATGCCCATTCTTTAATCTGTTGATTGGAAGCTCGTCATCTGGTTTTATAAAGTTGATTTTGATAGAAGAAAGAGTTGAAAGTGGTATCAAGAGTGGGGAGATTCCAACGGCTGCAACTTCTAATGTTGTGAAGAAGGCGATCAATGTTAAAAGAGAAACCAATGTTGTCTATGGCCAGAAAAGCGGTATTAAAAATGATGGCCATCACTCTGTGGGAGCGATGTTGATCTCTAATCCGACGCCCGTTCAACAACAACAGGGCAACCGGCGTAGGTCAGGCGCTCCGAGGAGGTAGTTCACCCAATGGATCAAGTATTGCAACATTTGTTAAAGGCTGAACTCATAACTTTATGGAATCCTCCTCCTAATCCCAACACATCCTCTCCTAAGTACAATCCAAATGCAAGGTGTGCCTATCATTCAAACAGTCATGGGCACGACACCAACAATTGCTGGCCCCTGAAAAACAAAGTTCAAGACATAATTAATAACAAGGAAATTGAGTTCGACCTTCAAGAGACTTTAAACGTGATTACTGCACATATGCCTAAGCATGACAAAGACATAAGTGCTATTGAAGATGTTTTTTTTATGTTACCTCTATAAGTGATACGGTCACTCCTCTCTCAACAGTCAAGAAGAATTTGCTAAAAGCCAGTTTATTTATGGGTTATGTTAAAGAATGTTATTATTGTGTATTTCAACCCAATGGTTGCGGGATACTGAAGAAAGGCATTCAGTGCCTGATAGATGAACATGTAATTTTGATTGAGAAAGTTCTGTATGTTGATAATTTGTGCCAAGACTTGTCTGTCATATCTGTTACTCCTTTCAGGATCAGTTCCAAGGGTCCTGTAAGGATTACTGCCAATCCAAAAGATGCTCCTTTAATCATTACAACACCTGGGCCCATCCCATATTCCTCAGAGAAGGCTATTGCATGGAATTATGGGTCTTACGTCTATTACCATGACATTAAACAAGAGTTGTATGACGAAGATGATGAAGAAGCTGATCCTAATATTGACAATATTGATGGGACCAACAAAATTACTAGAAGTGGAAGGATTTTATCTCCGGAAATCTCTCCACCTATTTAAGTTACAGTTACCAAGACAACTGCTGAGGCTCGGGGTAAAGAGCTAATGATAGAGCCTGCCTGAACGGAGGCACCAAAAGAAGCTACAGTAAAGGAAACCTCTGGATAAGAGTTGGAAAAGGTTTTGAAAATCATCCGCAAGAGTGACTATAAAATTGTTAAACAACTGGGGCAGACCCTATCCAAGATCTCTATGTTATCCATGCTACTGTGTTCCGAAGCTCATGCACAAGCATTAATGAAAATTTTGAAGACTGCTCATGTACCACAAGATATTTCTGTCGATCAATTTGGAAGTTATGTTGCTAGCTTAATGACTGACAATGGATTAGGTTTCTCTGATGTTGATCTAACTTCGGAAGGAAGAAATCACAATAAGGCCCTGTATGTCTCCATTGAATGCATGGTCACTACTTTGGCTCATGTGTTAGTTGATACTGGTTCTTCTTTGAATGTTCTCCCAAAGGGCGCTCTTGACAGACTGGATTGTGAAGGGGTTATTCTAAAATCTAGCGACATCATAGTTCGAGCCTTTGACAGATAAAAAAGAATGGTACATGGAGAAGTGGACCTCCCGATCAAAGTGGGTTCACAGATATTTGAGTCCACTTTCTATGTAATGGACATCCGGATAACTTATTCTTGTTTATTAGGATGCCCTTGGATCCATGGGGCAGGTGTTGTTACCTCCACCTTACACCAGAAATTAAGGTATACTATAAAAGGGAATGTTGTTATTGTCCGCGGTGAGGAGGAGTACATGGTCAGCAACCTGAATTCACTCTGGTACATGGAGATGAACGTAGAATTTATCGAGACTCCCTGTCAAACTTTTGAAGTGATTTCCCTACTACTGTTGAAGATGTTTATGCCATTCTAAAGACTACCAGGGTTCCGCACAAGATGATTTCCTTGAAAGATGCCAAAACTACTATAGAAGAAGGTGGTTGCATAATTTGGGGTCAGCTTCTGATATCCCCTATAAATCTAATAAGGTTGGATTTGGCTTTATTGTAGAGGGTCAAAGGGTTGTTTGTTGCACTCGTGCTGGAAGACCTCTATTCCGTATCAACAACAACAAAATCAATGCTATAGAAGATGATGAAAATGATTGTGACTTCGACAAATGGATATTCCCTACCATTGGCAACCGACTCAACAATTGGAAAGTAGAAGACATTATCCCTATCTTCTTCAGTTATGAGAAGTTTGGTTATGTAATTTCTTTTAAAACAATGACTTTAAACCTTGTGTATTTCCTGGGGCACAATGGTCCATTTGTTAAGGGTTGTCATTTCATATGTCATATTTTCTGAAATTCTGGCAACAGATACTCAATGTCACAGTGAATGTTATGACACCGTATCTGACACACTTCAAGACAGTAATTTTAAAAGCAGTAAAGAACACAATCAATTGTTTACCCAATTCAGTGTGTAATAACACCTACTCTGAGGGCTACCACGCCTGGGAGGAAATGCACTATAAGAGATATTAATTTAGGAATAAACCAACCAGTTTATCTCCTTCACTTAAGACCTACCCAATGCAACTTCAATCAAAGTTCAACTTAAACCTGAGTTCCTGCTCACTCCCCCTCAATCACAGCAGTGATACTAAACTATTGATTAATGAAATTATGAAGATACTCTTCAGTACACACACTTGATTTTGCTTCACAACTTTAATCAAGTGACAAACACTCGTGCTTCAAAGCTTTGAGTGATACACAACCCTAACTTGACCTTGCTTCAAAGCTTTAATCAAGTGACACAAACACTCGTGATTCAAAGCTTTGAGTGATACATAACCCTTACAATCAAATCCTACTCCAAGTCACTTATCAGAATGATAATTGCTTGGCTCACAGTAGTTACAACTATACAATCCTTTATTGATCTTCTGTCAAAAAGTGTCCTTCACCAACAGTCTTCATGAGGAATATATAGGCAGCTATTCTTCAGTTAGGGTTGCCACGAAAATTGCTAGGGTTAATTAGAGTTAACCTCAATACTTGGTCATAGGTCTTTAACAACCAGATTAGGGTTAAGTAAAGTTAACCTAATGTCCACGTGAGTATCTGATCTGGACTGTATAAACCAGATTCCTGAAAATTCTCAGGAATAACAAATCTGCACAAATGTTAGATCAGTACAGGATGTCTTAACATTGGTTATGACAACAAGAATCCTATTCACTGATTTTGGTAGAATGCAATAAATATGATCATTGCTTAATGATCAGCTAGACACTCATATTGAGTAGCTTCTGTATGACATTCTTTTTCTGCAGAATGTACCTTGTATCCCATAATGTTATGAAATCAGTCATGACATTCACAAAACTGGTTTTACCAAAAAAGATGCCAACAACCAAACACTTACAAACTCCCCATTTGGCAAATTTTTGGCTAAAACCCCTAAACAATCAGAGATTAGAAAGCAGCAAATTTTTTTTAATAACATCTACCAAGTCTAATTCTACCAAAATTATCACAAAATCTTCTCCCCCTTTTTAGCCATAAAGAGGCCAAAGATACTTGTACTTTTAAGTTATACAGTCATCCAAAAGGAATAATAAAAACATAGAGAAAAATAAAAGGTCATTTGGCAGCTACAGGTACCAGCAGCAAACTTTTCAACAACACTGATCTTCAAGCACTGTCATCTTCCGAGGAGGCACTATCTTCAGCATTATGCTGGTCTTCATCAGCATCCTCTTCCCTTCTTTGTCCTTCATTCTCCTCCTGTTCTAGTCTAGCAATCAGGTCCTCAAGAGTCCTTTTCCTTGTATCAAGCTCTTTGCAGGTTTCCTTCAGCACAGCTATAACATCAGTTTTCTTGGAATGAGATTTGACAGTTGATGTCTCAGCAGATGTCATAACAATGTCAGGGACACGTGTTCCCTGAAACAGCTTATAGTGCAAACCAAGAGCAAGGGCTCTTTTGCATACAATATCTTTTTCAACTAGAATATAAGGATACTGAGCAATGACTATACCACACAGGAGAGAGGGAAAGGCAATAGGGCCTTTAATAGCACAACTTCCAGCATGTTTCAATGTTTGATCAAAGATATATTTGCCATAGTCAAAGTTTGTCCTGGTTCCAACAACATAAATAAATCTTCCCAAGCCTGTGGAGATGGTTGATTTATGGTTGGTGGGAACCCAGTTAGCTGCACCAATTTTGTGCAGAATGGCAAACTTCATGCTCAGCTTGCTTGCATTCAGCTTCCCTTTTAAGGGCCAGCTCTTGACTTGATTTGCAGTGATGGTTTGACAAACTTGGTTGTCAGTAACTTCAAGCTCAGGGCAAGCATCATCAGGTATTCCTAGGAATTTGTTTATTTCAGAGGGAGAGAAATTTACCTTCCTTCCTCTCACATACACACTGTGATCGGTGGAAATAGAACTGGCTGTTTAAAGCTGGTTCGCGAAATGTCGCGGAAGCAAGAGTCGCCACCGTCTTTTATGTTCTCCAACATGGAAAGGACAAAAGCACAGCAAAATTCCTTATTGAGAATGTTTCTCGGTTCGGGAGGTAGATTTATAGAGAGGGAAGGTGTTAGCACCCTTTCTATCTGTGGTTATCCACGGGCTCTTAGGTACTTGCTCTTATGTTTTCAAAATATGTTTGCTTTTCAAATGTGAGTGGGTTTGAAAAAAGTTTCGTTGAAAAATTTCGGAGTGACTCTTGTATCTGTCCTCAAGAGTGTTTGAAAAATTTGTTTTGAAAACTTTTGAAAGTGTCAGTGTGAAAAGATTGTTTTGTTTGTTTTTTAGAGAGCAAGTACCCATGAGTCATCTACCTACCCTAAGGAATTAGGCTGTGTAAGAGTCCTTAAGGTAGTGCCATCCCACCATTGAGAGGTAGGTAGCACCACCGTTGGAGGTGTTCGGGTCAATTCGATTGTAGGGACAGTGTGGTCACCGAAGCAATAGTAGGACACCTTAGAAGCAACCCTAATGTCCTAGATCATTTTTAATCCGAGGCAACCGTTTCGAGGAAACTGGATCTTAGACATAAGGGCGACTGCTAAAACACCCTGTACTTGACGATCACTTTCGAGGCAACGAGTGAGGCGTACCCTAGAAGTGGCAAGTGCATTGTGTGTTATTTTCATGTTATTTATCTTGGATCATGCAATTGTGAGCTATGAGTTGTTTTTTTATTTATCATACATTCTTTCATGCAATTTAGCAGTTAGGAGTGCGGAAAATAAAATACGGAAAAGATAAAAGCTACGCTGTTACAAGGCGCGGGTCTATACATCGCCAAAAAACAAAGACCCGTTTTTGATAAAGATGCGGAAAGTAAAAAAGCAATAAACCTAATTACTATTACATCCTTGGAAGCAGTTACATAATAATCAAAATTTAAAAATAACGTGCGAAAGAATTAAAATCAAGACGTTCTAGGGTTTTGACCCTTTTGAGAAATTACGAGCTTTTTGTCCTTAGCTTGAAATTAAATTAAAATTAAACCTAATACTAATTTAATTAATTATTTACAAGAAAGATATTTTTTTTGTGTTTTTTGTATTTAATGAAAATAAAGAAATTAAAATCAAAGGAAAAACCTAGTTCTAAGTTTATTTTAATTATTAAGAAAATGTTAAAGTTAACCTAATTTAAGCTAATTAATTAATTTACATGTTATTTACAAAAATAATAATTAATAAATAGTGATAATGATGATAATAAGAAAATGATTAAAAAAAAGGTCAAAACCTAATTCTATGCAATTTTTATTTATTAAGAAAAAGGATTAAAATTAAAACCTAAATTAAGCTAAGTTAATTGTCAATATTTATTTACAAAATTAAATTAATAGTTAATAGTAAATTTAATAAATATATTTACAATTTTGATTTTCTGATTTTTATTAGGAAAAATTAATTATTTGTGAATTAATAATAATAATTAAACAATTAAAAGAATTTAAAAGAAAAGAAAATAAAATTAAAATGCAAACCAAAGGGGTGTGATGGCCCAAAGTGGAGGTAAAACTGAAGCAATTCTGGCCCAAGAAGACCAAGCCTGGTTGACTTTCATGGTCACGTGCATGCTTTTTGACTAGGGTGTACCATGCTCCACATCTCCTGGCCTTCAGATTGTTGATCAAAGCCACTTGGCAAACTGACGCATGAGGCCTATGGTGGAATATTTGAGAGGCGCTGCATGAGATTGCTTTAGAAAAAATATCAAGAATTATATGGGGGGACCTGGGAATCGAACCCAGGTCCCAGTGTTTGCCAGCCACGTCTCCAACCATCTGAGCCATGATGCGCGTTTGTAAACATAATAACCAATAAAAATAATGTATGAAAAATAACAACTATGCTGGGATTCAGAAAACGCGCGCGTAGATTTGAACGTCCCAACCATATGTTGCCACGCATTGTCTTCTTCAGCTTTCCTGCAAAAATAAAGAACAAGTAGCGGGGGGTTTTAACCCCCACTAACTACAGCCACGAATAATAACGATTAGAGTTAGGGTTGATATAAATTGAGCGCGAGGATGGGGTTGAATTCGTCCGGCCTTGACGAATTCAACCATAGTCATGATGTGGTCCAATTTTTCCTTATGCATAAAGCCCTAATTGAGAGCTTCAGAAACCTAGATTTCGTCCATGGTGGATTTCGATTCAGGCAGTTTCAACACAATTAAACTATCTGATTAGCTTCAGAATGTTCCTAACAACACAAACCAATCAAAAAAATGGATTAAAAGCGCATGAAATATGATATGCAGATTTGGAAATATATGAAAACCGAGTGACTTGTTGGCTTTGATTCTTTGCGTATTTGGACTTGTTCTTGATGGCAATGGCTTCCTGGAGACTCAGGCAATATGTTTGAATAAAAAAGAAGCTTTGAATTGCGCTGCAAATAAGAAATCAGTTTCACACTTTTCTTCAATTTTTTGCAATTTGGTTATTGAGTTCTATGGCAGCTTTCACGTGTCCTCCACTAGGGTTGGCTTCAGCATATGTATGTGAAGAGAATTAGGTTAAAACCTTGGCCCAAAAGTCCATGAAATAATGTTTCAACCTTTGATTTTCAATCATATAATTTCCAATCTTTTTTTCAATGAAAACCTTGCCAAATTGGGAGATCTTGTCCCCTTGAGTGATGTACGAGATCTTCAACATATATGGAGTGTATTTGCTTCATAAAAAGATTTGACAACCATGTTTTGATATTTTCCTACAATTAAAACCAATTAAATGAATTAATATTAATATAAATTCAATTAATTAATTAAAAATAAGAAAATAAATCAAATTAAGTTCAATGGGTCGTGCATAGGCTTTGGGTAAAGATTCAAGAAGGAATTTGAGGCCCATTAGCAAAAATGAAATGTTTTAGGCAAAGTTAACTTTTGAAAGTTCCCAAACATTTCCCAACTTCTCCAATGCATATCTTGCTCAATTTTGAAGCCATGAACATGTTCTTGGACATTTTGGAAAGGTCTTGAACTCCTCTAACCAATGCCTTTGGTCACTTGTCATTTTGATTTACCAATCTCAAGTTATGGTCTTTGACTTAAAGTGCCTTTTTGTCGACTTTTGAAAATGACCTATAATGTTGAAATTGATAACTTTTTGTGAGAGCATTTCTTGGACTTGGAGTGTGAAGATGAGTTGCAGGAAATGTCATCCCCTTCAAAATGAGCATTGGATGGGATTTTTCTGATGAACCATGAAAAAGTAATGCCTTGGTCAAATTGCAGTTGACTTTTCAACTGTCCAAAAATAGAAACTTTTGACATCTTGAGACTTTTTGAGCCATGCTTGTGGAATCATGATCAAGAATTGATCAAATGATGATTGTGGCTTCAAAATAGGATGTTGACCAAATTTTTTGACTTTTGACTGTCAAATGACCATTTTACCCTTGCAGTTGACTGTGAAGCAATTAGGGCTTTTGACTGTGCAACTTGATGCTGTGAGTCTTGAAACTTGTCATATGGATGCTTGGCAATATATATAGGCATGTGGGACTTGATTGGACCCTTGAAAAGCTCAATTTCTTTGCAAGAACCAAAACCCTAATTTTGACTGTGTTAGGAGGGTGTTTGAACTGTGCAACCCTTGAGAGATTTTGAATCATTTGGAGATTGATCTTGACAAATCTTGAAGAATATGGGAGGGAAAATTTTGGGGTACAACAGTTGCCCCTGTTCAATCTTCTTAGACCTGAGGATGTAGATTGGCTTGCGTGCCTTTCATGATCCGAAGGTGGAAGATGATTGAACACTAAAGTGCCTAGAAATTTGCACTCACATAGTAGAGTATCAGCAGCATGATGGCGGGAATGGGCTTACAGATGCCATTTGGAGAGATGACGGATAGGAGGATGGGCTTATAGATGCCGTCTGAGGCTGTAACAGAATCTTGTCGGGAATGGGCTTATAGATGCCATTTGGAGACTGTTGGTATGTGGATGGGCTTATAGATGCCATCTAGGTGTCGATCGCGTAAGGGATTCCTTAGCGAGAACTTGCGTACCTGAGAAAGAAAAATAATTACCTGGCCTGTTACAGGGGTTGATCTTCAAACTCTTTATGTAGACATGCCCTGGCTAGATACAGGAATCGAATCTTGAATTAGTCGTCAACAAATATGCCCTGGCTGGATACAGGAATCGAATCTTCACACTCTTCAGACGTGCCCTGGCAGAATACAGGAATCGAGTATGGAATTAGTCGTCAACAGATATGCCCTGGACGGATACAGGAATCGAATCTTCAAACTCTTCAGACGTGCCCTGGCAGGATACAGGAATCGAGTCTGGAATTAGTCGTCAACAGATATGCCCTGGCCGGATACAGGAATCGAATCTTCAAACTCTTCAGACGTTCCCTGGCAGGATACAGGAATCGAGTCTGGAATTAGTCGTCAACAGATATGCCCTGGCCGGATACAGGAATCGAATCTTCAAACTCTTCAGACGTGCCCTGGAAGGATACAGGAATCAAGTCTGGAATTAGTCATCAACAGATATGCCCTGGCTTGATACAGGAATCAAATCTTCAAACTCTTCAGACGTGCCCTGGCAGGATACAGGAATCGAGTCCGGAATTAGTCGTCAACAGATATGCCCTGGCCGGATACAGGAATCGAATCTTCAAACTCTTCAGACATGCCCTGGCAGGATACAGGAATCGAGTCCGGAATTAGTCGTCAACAGATACGCCCTGGCCGGATACAGGAATCGAATCTTCAAACTCTTCAGACGTGCCCTGGCAGGATACAGGAGTCGAGTCCGGAATTAGTCGTCAACAGATATGCCCTGGCCGGATACAAGAATCGAATATGGAATAGCGACAGTTGATAGTAATCATCTTTGGGATTAACCTTTTTCCTGAAAAGGCAAAACATTAGTTGTATGCAATGTCATGATGTATGAAATGCATGATGTCATGATGTTCTCAAAATGAATGAGATTGTGTGTTCATGATGCGTATATGCATGCTATAATGTATGAAGATGTGATGTCTATGAATGTATTTTCGTCTAGGAAAATAAATCCTTGACGAATGCCGGGAGGTTAAATCCTGGGCTGGTGTTGAAGAATAGAGCTCTTTGTTTCCGCTGGGGATGATGGTTGCGAGAATACACCTGTAGGAGAAGATGACTCCATTGAGGAATAAACTTTGTTGAAGAGATTATTCTGCGGGGAATTACTCTGTGGGGAAGAGATACTTCGTTGAGGTTTGATGATAACTCCGCTGGGGATTCCGTTGATAAGTTCTGTTGGACTCGAAGAACTCCGCTGGGGATAGGAAGAAC
Source organism: Vicia faba (assembly GCA_948472305.1). Lineage (NCBI taxonomy): Eukaryota > Viridiplantae > Streptophyta > Magnoliopsida > Fabales > Fabaceae > Vicia > Vicia faba. The sequence goes on along the minus strand of OX451739.1, from coordinate 1,501,799,857 downwards.
TTCGCCGAGGACGATCTTTCCGTGGTAGTTAGCTGAGGATAACCCAGTTATAAGCTCTGGTGAGGAATAACCTTCTGAATAAAGCCGGGAAGAGACGTTCATACCATGCAGGTGATAATCTTCCAGAATCTAATGGGGATAAGATTACTACTGGGGAGATTGATTCAACTCTCCTGGGGAATCTTTTGGACTGTAAAGGGGAATGGCTCCACTGGGTGTCCGTATTCCGCCGGGGAACAATCTTTAGATCAAGATTGCCATGGATGCTTGTTAGGAATGTTTGTATACTCCGTTGGGGAATATTTAGATCTTCTGGGGATAATCCAACCCCCTTAAGGCTGCCAGTAGACTAACCCTGCTCGGGGAGAGTGTTGCTGACTTGCTGGAGATACTGTGCCTTTTCAGGGCTGATTGGAGACCAACTGTTTGGGGAGAATTGTTGGACCTTGTCTTACTCTGCAGGGAGTGAAGGTATCCTAGGTTACATTCTTCAGCCGAACTTACCTTGGTACCTTGGTGGACAGAGCAATTGGATTGCCTAGACAACTCATTATTGCCCCTGTTTCTAATGTCACCTGTAATTAGTCCTTTGTTTCGTATGCAAATATTTATGAGTTAGCAATTAGTGTCAAATGCATATATCAAAAATGAACATTGGACGTTCTTTGCAAATCAAAACAGAAAAAGGAAAAATAATTGGCAGTTTATCTGAAAAGTGAATTTGTATTGATTTTTGAATTTGCCTGTAAATAGGCGTTTATGTACAAGAGGCTGACGTCCTAGTAAGAGGACGCCGCCGAACCACAGAGTTTATACAATTTTGTGAAAAGGAAAACAAAACAGCTATGTGAAAGGAATAATCCCACTGGGTTCCAACTCTGCTATCGCCTTTATGTCTTCAAGCGTCTCATCACTCGGCTGCTTAGTTGAAGATGAAGTTGACTGATCGATGCCGTCTGAACCTGATGTTTGATACCGGATTCTGGATGCAAGGTGATTCAATGAGACATAGTATTACGCTTTAATCCCTAACTTTTGCCTGGACCACCCTTTCGGGTTTTCAGTCCACCGGGATACCCATTTTTGCCCAAGCCGCCTTTTCAGGTTTTCGACTTGCCGGGTGTACAGATTTTTTCATTTCATCCCTTATTTTTTCCCGAACCCTTTTGGTTCGCCGGGAAGCCCTTATTTTTTCCTAGGTGTGTCAACCTAGCGGGTCTTTTATCATGCGTAGTATCTTTTTACTATGTCTGCATTGGCGGGGTGAGGAAGGTCGTCACCATCCATGGTGGTTAGAATCATGGCTCCTCCTGAGAAGACATGTTTAACCACAAATGGTCCTTCGTACGTAGGGGTCCATTTGCCCCTGGGATCACCTTGAGGAAGAATGATGCGCTTGATTACCAGGTCCCCAACTTGATACTCTTGTGGTCTGACTTTCTTGTTAAATGCCCTGATCATCCGTTTTTGATACGTTTGACCATGACAAATAGCAGCGAGTCTCTTTTCGTCAATTAGGTTTAACTGATCAAGTCGAGTCTAGATCCAGTCATCTTCGCTCAAGCCTGCATCCTTCATTATTCGGAGAGAGGGTATCTGGACTTCAATAGGAAAGACTGCCTCCATGCCGTAGACCAAGGAAAAGGGGGTTGCCCCGGTTGACGTTCTTGCTGAGGTATGATACCCATGAAGAGCAAACGGTAACATCTCGTGCTAATCTTTATAGGTCACTGTCATCTTCTGCACAATCTTTTTGATATTCTTATTAGCTGCTTCTACAACTCCATTCATCTTCGGCCAGTAGGGAGAAGAGTTGTGGTGCTGTATCTTGAATTGCTCGCAGAGCTCAGTGATCATCTTGTTATTAAGATTGGTACCGTTGTCCGTAATGATCCTTTCCGGGACTCCGTATCGACAGATCAGGTTGTGTCGAATGAACCGTGCCACGACGTTCTTGGTTACCGTAGCATAAGAAGCCGCTTCAACCCACTTTGTGAAGTAATCAATCGCTACCAGGATGAAGCGATGCCCGTTGGATGCTGTAGGTCTGATTTCGCCGATCATATCAATGCCCCACATTGCAAAAGGCCAAGGTGCTGTCAAGATGTTCAGAGGAACTGGAGGAACGTGCACCTTATCTGCATAAATCTGGCACTTATGACATGTCCGAGAATGTTGGTAACAGTCGGCTTCCACTGTGGACCAAAAATATCCTGCCCGAAGGATTTTCTTTGCCATGGTGTGTTCACTGGAATGCGTTCCGAAGGTACCTTCATGCAGCTTTGCCATGATTCTTTCTGCTTCAGTCTTATCCACACAACACAGTAAAGTTGAATCATGGTTTCGCTTGTAGAGAATGCCGTTGCTGAGGAAGAACTTTGCTGCGAACCTTCTCAGAAACTTCTTGTCATTGACAGATGCACCCTCGGGATATTCTTGAGCTTCCAAGTACCTTTTCACTTCATGATACCAAGGTTTTTCAGTTACCTATTCAGTCTCAAGATCGCAACAATATGCAGGTTCATCCAGTTTCCAGATAGTGATTCGGGGAGCCTCGTTGTCCCATTTGACCTTGAACATAGAAGACATCGTAGCCAGCGCGTCCGCCAACTGATTCTCCTCTCTTGGGAAGTGTTCAAAAGTTATCTCCGTGAAATGGGGGATCAACGTCAACACACACTCTTTGTAAGGGATAAGGTTTGGGTGTTTCGTATCCCACTCGCCTTTGATCTGGTTGATCACGAGAGCGGAATCTCCGAAGACACTCAAAAACTTGATCCTTAGGTCAATTGCAGCTTGAAGACTCATAATGTATGCCTCGTACTCTGCCATGTTGTTGGTGCAGTTGAAACATAGCCGGGAAGTAAGTGGGGTATGAGTGCCTTTTGGGGATTTGATCACAGCTCCGATACCGTTACCAAAGCGTTGGAGGTTCCGTCAAAGTGCATAGACCATTGGGATCCTTCCTCAGGTCCTTCATCCGGTCCAGGTACTTCACAATCAATCACTACCATGATGTTCTCGTCAGGAAATTCAAAGTTCATAGATTGGTAATCATCCACTGCCTGGTGTGCCAAATGGTCTGCCGATACACTTCCCTTGATTGCTTTCTGAGTCGTGTACTGGATGTCATATTCTGTCAAGATCATCTTCCATCTTGCTATTCTTCCAGACAGAGCAGGCTTTTCGAATATGTACTTTATTGGATCCATTTTTGAAATCAACAGAGTAGTGTGAGTCAGCATGTACTGTCTCAGCCGGCGAGCAGCCCATACCAAAGCGCAGCAAGTTTTCTCGAGCAGTGAGTATCGGGTCTCACAGTCGGTAAACTTTTTGCTAAGGTAATAAATGGCATGCTCTTTTCGGCCAGACTCGTCATGCTGCCCCAGCACACACCCCATTGAGCTGTCAAGTACTGTCAGGTATAGTATTAGAGGTCTCCCTTCAACTGGTGGCATAAGAATGGGTGGTTCTTGGAGATACTCTTTGATTCTGTCGAAAGCGGCTTGACATTCATCATTCCAACGTACTACTCGATCTTTCTTCAGCAGCTTGAAGATTGGTTCACAGGTAGCAGTTAGGTGCGAGATGAATTGGGCAATGTAATTCAGACGTCCTAGAAAGCCTCTGACTTATTTCTCTGTCTTGGGAACTGGCATATCTTGTATGGCTCTCACTTTGGAAGGGTCCACTTGAATACCTTTGTCGCTCACGATGAAACCTAGCAACTTTCCAGATCTTACCCCGAAGGTGCACTTGTTTGGGTTCAACCTCAGCTTATACAACTTCAGACGATCAAATAGCTTCTGCAGATGGTCAATGTGTTCCTCCTCAGTTTGAGACCTTGCAATCATATCATCGACGTATACCTCAATCTCATGGTGGATCATGTTATGAAATAAAGCAACCATGGCACGTTGGTAGGTTGACCCAACATTTTTCAACCCAAAAGGCATGACCTTGTAGCAGAAGGTGCCCCACTGAGTAACAAAGGTAGTCTTTTCCATATCTTCAGGAGCCATCTTGATCTGATTATAACCTGAAAAACCATCCATGAAGGAGAACACCTTGTGCTGAGCAGTATTGTCAACCAGAACGTCGATGTGAGGCAGAGGGAAGTCATCCTTGGGGCTCGCCCTGTTCAAATCCCTGTAGTCAACACACATTCTGACCTTACCATCTTTCTTCGGTACTGGAACCACGTTGGCAACCCACTGAGGGTAAGAAGTCACTGCTGGAAACCCAACATCAAATTGTTTCATAACCTCAACTTTGATTTTTTCGGACATCTCTGGACGCATGCGGGGGACCTTCTGCTTAACCGGAGGGCAGTCTTCCTTGGTAGGCAGGTGATGAACCACAATGTCGGTATCCAACCCAGGCATGTCTTCGTAAGACCAGGCAAAGATTTCCACATAATCATGCAGCATCTGGATCAGCCGTTGTTTCACACTGAGCTCTAGATTGGCACCAATCTTGACTTCCTTTCTATCTGTCTCAGTACCCAGATTTACCGTTTCCACTGGCTCTTCATGTGGCTGAATGTCCCTCTCTTCCTTGAGTAACAGTCTTGCAAGCTCACCAGGCACTTCGCAATCATCTTCACCTTCGTCTTCGGCTAAGTTGATCGGATTTTCGAAGTCATAACTGGCAGTAGCAAAGTCGTTACCAGTGAAATCCAGAGTGGATTGAAACCTGTATAGGTGAGTGTGTGTAAATATAACTGTTTTGTAATATATAAAGAAAGAAAGAAAGGGAGCACAAGATTTGAAATGCGAAAAACGTCCAATGTTTTTATTCATGATATATGAAAATGACAAGTAATAAGCCCTCACCAATGAAGCCACGGTGCCTCGGGTAAGACACCGGGCCATAAAGTTTCAAATTATTGTTCGTTACAAATTTAAAAACAAAGGAGTTCATTACTGAGTAACAAAAGTAACAGGTATGAAATCTTTGGCAGTCCAATTGCTTGGTCCACTGTCGGCCGTTGGGTAGATCCAGCTGTTGAACTCAGATTCCTCCACTTCGTCACCATCCCTGATAGCATTCACCCCATGATTGGGCATGGGAGCTGTCACCACACTAGGCTTCTCGGGCGCCTCGAACTGAACCTCTTTAGCATCAATAAGGTCCTGAACCTTATTCTTCAGGGCCCAACAATCATCATTAGAGTGCCCCGGGCTATCAGAGTGATAAGCACAGCGGGCGTTGGGATTGTACTTTGGAGAGGTTGTGTTTACCACCTTCGGAGCTTCTCTGACAGTTACCAAGTTGGTTGATAGCAGTTGCGGCAAGATCTGAGACAAGGTCATACTAAGCCGAGTGTATTCTCTTCTGGGTCTCTCACCCCTTGGTTGGTTAGGTTGCCGAGGAGCGACAGCAGGCTTTGAAATCACCACCGCGTTGACAGCTTGGCGGCGTTCTGGTTTATTTTGTCTCATGGGACCATACACAGCACTGGCTTCTTTCTTGAAAGGCTTCTTTTCAAAACTTGAGGATGCACCTTTCTGTATCTTCCCCAATTTCATACCAGCTTCTATCCTCTCACCAGTCAGAATGAGGTCTGTAAACCCTGCAGAAGAATTGCCAATCAGGTGGTTGAAGAACGGCCCAGACAGGGTTCCCAAGAACATGTCCACGAGTTCACGGTCAGTCAACGGTGGCTGCACCCTGCCATCCAGGTCCCTCCACTTTTGCGCGTACTCTTTAAAACCTTCTCCCGATCCTAGCGACATACCCTGGAGTTGGGTACGTGTAGGAGCGAGGTCGGCATTGTACTGATACTGCTTATAAAAAGCAGTAGCCAAGTCCTCCCAGTTTCGAATACTGGCTCCATCTAGCTGATAGAACCACTCGAATTGAGCCCCTGAAAGGCTATCCTGGAAGAAATGGATCCATAAGTTCTTGTCCACAATATACGGTTGGATCTTCCGCACATAAGATCTGAGATGTAGCTTAGGGCAGGAAGCCCCGTCATACTTCGCAAAAGATGGTGCCTTGAATTTGTGTGGGATCACCACCCCAGAAGATAAACCCAGATCTCCAAAATCCAACCCAGGCACCTGTTGAATTTCCACGGCACTCAGACGATCCTCTAACTGCTTGTACCTGTCTTCAGGGGGAGGGTACTGCTCATCATTGAAATCTGTCTCGTTGTCAGAGACCACAGGACTAGGAACCCTTCCCCCTTGGGGACTGCCTTTCCCTACAGAAGAACCATCTTGATCAGCCTCATTACGCAGTGTATTACCAAACCTCCGTCCAATGTTGAATAGTATAGTTCTCTTCTTCTTCTTCTTGACCAGCAGAGCCTTCAATTCCTCTTGACCTTGGGCTAAACTCATAATCAACTCTTGGAACTGGGCATTTTGGGCCTGGAGGGCCTTGATGGATTGCTCAGTAGATGATTCAGGATTCATGATGAGACGAGCTGAAATAAACAGCAAAGAAGATTAAGCAACCTGTAAAAAAGAGTACCTTCTATGCACATGATGCATGATATGCTGTTTATGCAATGCATTCAAGGGTTTGAAAGTTCAAATTTGTTGTAGACAAAAAGGAACACACGTTATCATTAAGAAATAATTGTTCAGTACATCAAGGCCTCATGGGCAAAACATTACAAAGTAAATTAATCCCAAAAGACACTGCGCATCCTCTTTGGAGCTATGTAAGTGTTAAGAGTCTTTTCCTCGTGCAGTAGGTGGGTGATCTCCAAGACCTTCTTCTCACTGGCATGTAGACTGGCTTCAAGAGAATTCCGTTCTTCCTTAAGCTGGATCCAGCTCTTCTGCATTTCTTCCCAGGATGTAGGCATGTCAGGATGTTGAATGGTGTATGAGACCTCTCCTGCCAACACTGGCTCTTTGATCACAGGGAGAACATGAGGATATGGCATCACCAACTTCTGGGAGCGGGCTCGTACCCACTTGAGATAAGGCTCCAACGGGATGGAGTTCTTGTGCCCCAGTGTCTTGCTGTCTACCTTGTTGGGCATCCTCCAAGCTCTGATAAATCTCTGGCAAAGTCCTTGTGCATCGTTGTCGAAGTCAAAACCTATGTCAGGAAGCAACATGTCATGAGGGCCATCCCTCCGAGCATATCTGAACTGTCTCAAAGCCAGACACGAGTTGTAAGTAATACCTCCTCTGATTCCAAGTAAAGGAACATTAGGAAACTCCCCACAACGATCAATGATAGTGACGTCTTCTCTGGACCGAGAACACCAATGTATATCAGCATGCGTAAGAGTCATTAATCGTTGTGACCATCTCAAACCCCGCTCGTTCTTCAAAACTGATTGTGGAAGGTGTGAAATAAACCACCTTTCCAGGAGAGGAGTGCAGCACATGAGAACACCTCTTTTTCTCATGGTTCGAGTGTAACATGAGTGAAGGATGTCCCCAAGCAACGTAGGTATAGGATTCCTGGACATGAAGATCTTGACAGCATTGATATCTATAAGCTGATCGGGATTCGGGAACAACACCAACCCATAGACAAGGAGAGCCACAACTTCTTCAAAGGCTTGTAGGTCAAGGGAATTCCAACATTCTTGGGCCTTCTCAAACAGGAACTTTGCCAAGAATCCTTTGATACCACTTCTAACTTCCCAATGTCCCTTGATGTCAGATGGTTGTAGGCGTAATGCTTTAGCAACCTCTTCAAGTTTGGGTTCCCTTTCCGTACCGTTGTAGGGTAGTTGACTAAGGATAGGGATCTTCAGAAGTTGGGAGAACTCTTCCAAGGTAGGCACCAGTTGATAATCTGGGAAAGTAAAGCAGTGGTGCAACGGGTCAAAGAACTGGAAGAGGACCTTTATCATATCTTCCTCAATGTTGGTGTTGACCAAGCTGATGATTCTTCCATGTTTCTCACTGAAGGAAGAGCTCTCGGGAATCCTGGATGTAAGCTCCTTAAGCTGAGGAGGGACCTTTACAAGGTTGATCTGAATTGTATTTCTGCGGATAGTTTCCATGTCCTACAAAACAAGAACAAAGATGAAGATTCGAACCCCTGAAGTGGTTAGTGGATGCATATGATGCTGTATGATGTTATGATATTATGATAAAAACACATCACAAGTATCCACAAAAAGCAAACATGGTAAGGCACACAAGTCACACAAGACATCCCTTAGAGTTTAGGCCAGCAAGGGGTCTAGGTATTACCCTCTTGAAGTTGGTGGGCTCAACACCTATCCTATCAAAAGTAACCGGGTTCTAAGGATCTCAATATCATTGGGTTGTTTTCTATGTTCATTGTTTCGATTTAGCCACTGAACTGGCGATCAAAATATTCCAAGAAAACAACCCTCAATGAGTGTAGTATCGAGTATCAACCAACTTCAGACTGCACCAAAGTCAGTCATCTCACTACCCTAAAGAGGCCAGGATGGTCAAGTAAGGTTCCTAAGGTCAGTTGATGCTTCACGACACCATGCGGCGGCCCCATACTCTCCTTGACTTGACTCAAGGGTTACCGGTACTCACCAAAGTGCCACATCAACATAGCAAACTGCTTCAACCGTGTCGGTATACCCCGCACAGTTCCGTCACAGTTTTGTTGCTACTTTCTAAGAGGTATCCCCCAGATCCGGGTTAGGATCTATAGAACTCCCAAAACAGGCCCACAATATTAAAGCAATCAAAACAGGCAATTGAAAACATAAGTATAATCTATCCTAAGGTACACCTCACTTTAAGTATTGTCCCCAGCAGAGTCGCCAGTTCTGTGATCGGTGGAAATAGAACTGACTGTTTAAAGCTGGTTCACGAAATGTCGCGGAAGCAAGAGTCGCCACCGTCTTTTATGTTCTCCAACATGGAAAGGACAAAAGCACAGCAAAATTCCTTATTGAGAATGTTTTTCGGTTCAGGAGGTAGATTTATAGAGAGGGAAGGTGTTAGCACCCTTTTTATCCGTGGTTATCCACGGGCTCTTAGGTACTTGCTCTTATGTTTTCAAAATATGTTTGCTTTTCAAATGTGAGTGGGTTTGAAAAAAGTTTCGTTGAAAAATTTCTGAGTGACTCTTGTATTTGTCCTCAAGATTGTTTGAAAAATTCGTTTTGAAAACTTTTGAAAATGTCAGTGTGAAAAGATTGTTTTGTTTGTTTTTTAGAGAGCAAGTACCCATGAGTCATCTACCTACCCTAAGGAATTAGGCTGTGTAAAAGTCCTTAAGGTAGTGCCATCCCACCATTGAGAGATAGGTAGCACCACCGTTAGAGGTGTTCGGGTCAATTCGATTGTAGGGATAGTGTGGTCACCGAAGCAATAGTAGGACACCTTAGAAGCAACCCTAATGTCCTAGATCCTTTTTAATCCGAGGCAACGGTTTCGAGGCAACTGGATCTTAGACATAAGGGCGACCGCTAAAACACCCTGTACTTGACGACCACTTTCGAGGCAACGAGTGAGGCATACCCTAGAAGTGGCAGGTGCATTGTGTGTTGTTTTCATGTTAACATTTATCTTGGATCATGCAATTGTGAGCTACGAGTTGTTTTTTATTTATCATACATTCTTTCATGCAATTTAGCAGTTAGGAGTGCGGAAAATAAAATACGGAAAAGATAAAAGCTACGCTATTACAAGGCGCGGGTCTATACATCGCTAAAAAACAAAGACCCGTTTTTGATAAAGATGCGGAAAGTAAAAAAGCAATAAACCTAATTACTATTACATCCTTGGAAGCTGTTACATAATAATCAAAATATAAAAATAACGTGCGAAAGAATTAAAATCAAGACGTTCTAGGGTTTTGACCCTTTTGAGAAATTACGAGCTTTTTGTCCTTAGCTTGAAATTAAATTAAAATTAAACCTAATACTAATTTAATTAATTATTTACAAGAAAGATATTTTTTTGTTTTTTTTGTATTTAATGAAAATAAAGAAATTAAAATCAAAGGAAAAACCTAGTTCTAAGTTTATTTTAATTATTAAGAAAATGTTAAAGTTAACCTAATTTAAGCTAATTAATTAATTTACATGTTATTTACAAAAATAATAATTAATAAATAGTGATAATGATGATAATAAGAAAATGATTAAAAAAAAGGTCAAAACCTAATTCTATGCAATTTTTATTTATTAAGAAAAAGGATTAAAATTAAAACCTAAATTAAGCTAAGTTAATTGTCAATATTTATTTACAAAATTAAATTAATAGTTAATAGTAAATTTAATAAATATATTTACAATTTTGATTTTCTGATTTTTATTAGGAAAAATTAATTATTTGTGAATTAATAATAATAATTAAACAATTAAAAGAATTTAAAAGAAAAGAAAATAAAATTAAAATGCAAACCAAAGGGGGTGTGATGGCCCAAAGTGGAGGTAAAACTGAAGCAATTCTGGCCCAAGAAGACCAAGCCTGGTTGACTTTCATGGTCACGTGCATGCTTTTTGACTAGGGTGTACCATGCTCCACATCTCCTGGCCTTCAGATTGTTGATCAATGCCACTTGGCAAATTGACGCATGAGGCCTACGGTGGAATATTTGAGAGGCGCTGCATGAGATTGCTTTAGAAAAAATATCAAGAATTATATGGGGGGACCTGGGAATCGAACCCAGGTCCCAGTGTTTGCCAGCCACGTCTCCAACCATCTGAGCCATGATGCGCGTTTGTAAACATAATAACCAATAAAAATAATGTACGAAAAATTACAACTATGCTGGGATTCAGAAAACGCGCGCGTAGATTTGAACGTCCCAACCATATGTTGCCACGCATTGTCTTCTTCAGCTTTCCTGCAAAAATAAAGAACAAGTAGCGGGGGTTTTTAACCCCCACTAACTATAGCCACGAATAATAACGATTAGAGTTAGGGTTGATATAAATTGAGCGCGAGGATGGGGTTGAATTCGTCTGGCCTTGACGAATTCAACCATAGTCATGATGTGGTCCAATTTTTCCTTATGCATAAAGCCCTAATTGAGAGCTTCAAAAACCCTAGATTTCGTCCATGGTGGATTTCGATTCAGGCAGTTTCGACACAACTAAACTATCCCATTAGCTTCAGAATGTTCCTAACAACACAAACCAATCAAAAAATGGATTAAAAGCGCATGAAATATGATATGCAGATTTGGAAATATATGCAAACCGAGTGACTTGTTGGCTTTGATTCTTTGCGTATTTGGACTTGTTCTTGATGGCAATGGCTTCCTAGAGACTCAGGCAATATGTTTGAATCAAAAAGAAGCTTTGAATTGCGCTGCAAATAAGAAATCAGTTTCACACTTTTCTTCATTTTTTTGCAATTTGATTATTGATTTCTATGGCAGCTTTCACGTGTCCTCCACTAGGGTTGGCTTCAGCATATGTATGTGAAGAGAATTAGGTTAAAACCTTGGCCCAAAAGTCCATGAAATAATGTTTCAATCTTTGATTTTCAATCATATAATTTCCAATCTTTTTTTCAATGAAAACCTTGCCAAATTGGGAGATCTTGTCCCCTTGAGTGATGTACGAGATCTTCAGCATATATGGAGTGTATTTGCTTCATAAAAAGATTTGACAACCATGTTTTGATATTTTCCTACAATTAAAACCAATTAAATGAATTAATATTAATATAAATTCAATTAATTAATTAAAAATAAGAAAATAAATCAAATTAAGTTCAATGGGTCGTGCATAGGCTTTGGGTAAAGATTCAAAAAGGAATTTGAGGCCCATTAGCAAAAATGAAATGTTTTAGGCAAAGTTAACTTTTGAAAGTTCCCAAAAATTTCCCAACTTCCACAATGCATATCTTGCTCAATTTTGAAGTTATGAACATGTTCTTGGACATTTTGGAAAGGTCTTGAAGTCCTCTAACCAATGCCTTTGGTCCCTTGTCATTTTGATTTACCAATCTCAAGTTATGGTCTTTGACCTAAAGTGCCTTTTTGTTGACTTTTGAAAATGACCTATAATGTTGAAATTGATAACTTTTTGTGAGAGCATTTCTTGGACTTGGAGTGTGAAGATGAGTTGTAGGAAATGTCATCCCCTTAAAAATGAGCATTGGATGGGATTTTTATGATGAACCATGAAAAAGTTATGCCTTGGTCAAATTGCAGTTGACTTTTCAGCTGTCCAAAAATAGAAACTTTTGACATCTTGAGACTTTTTGAGCCATGCTTGTGGAATCATGATCAAGAATTGATCAAATGATAATTGTGGCTTCAAAATAGGACGTTGACCAAAATTTTTGACTTTTGACTGTCAAATGACCATTTTACCCCTGTAGTTGACTGTGAAGCAATTAGGGCTTTTGACTGTGCAACTTGATGCTGTGAGTCTTGAAACTTGTCATATGGATGCTTGGAAATGTATATAGGCATGTGGGACTTGATTGGACCCTTGAAAACCTCAATTTCTTTACAAGAACCAAAACCCTAATTTTGACTGTGTTAGGAGGGTGTTTGAACTGTGCAACCCTTGAGAGATTTTGAATCATCTGGAGATTGATCTTGACAAATCTTGAAGAATATGGGAGGGCAAATTTTGGGGTACAACACACACTCTTAAAATCAGCTGACTTTCCATCAGCACACCCATCAGATAAATTTACTATGAATTCTTTGACAAGAATCTCATAGCAGTTGGTAAACTTTATCACAGTTTTCATTAGACCAGCAGTCTTGATTAGATCCATGATCTCCTTACATTCAATGGCACTGTTGTTCAGCTCTCTTTCTAAGGCAATCCTTTTCAGAAATACATACTTCCACCTATTTGCATTTTCTGGATGGTGAAAGGAGATGTTGTCAATGGCAACTTCAGGGACTTTAGGCATTTTTCTCGAAGAGAGTTTCTTTCTAAGAGGAATGTATGGAACATGGCTCTCAACATCAAACTCAAATTCTGATTCCTCATCAGATTCAGAGGGTTCAGGGTCCTTCCTTTTCTTGGCTATTGGTTGTCTCAAAGGTTTTGAGAGACTACCAACATGTACTCTAGTTTTCACCTTCCCCTTCTCTTTTGACAATCCAGCTTTCCGATCCTTCTCAGCTTCTACTCCAGTCTTGTTCTCAGACCTGGTTTTCTTATGAACAACTTCAGTAGCCTTCTCTTTGGAGAGGCTTTTGGCAGCATCCTGCTTTCCTTTTCTGTTCATCATCCTTCTAGCTATGTTAGGGTTGATATTGGCAATTAAATCATTGTCAGAGTATTCTTCATCAACATCAATAACCGGGGCTTCAACATCCTTGTCAGTAGGGTTCTGGTGATCATCATGATTTTCAGGAGATTTCCTAATGTTGTCATCAGGTGTCTCAACATTCTGAGTGACATCTGGTATCATTTCAACATTTGGACTAGCAGATTCAGATGAAGAGGCTTATGATCTTCTTGCATGTCTGGTTCGCAGCTTCTTGACCTTAGTGGGACCAGCTACCAGTTCAAGAAGAGGAGTTATCTCCAGAACATTAGAATCCATGCAGTTTGTGATTGCCCTAGGTTCGCGGCCAGAGGATGCGGAAGAAGCAGTCGCCTTTGAAGAGGATGATGACATGGATAGTTGAGACATTTTGAGTAATTTAGAAAACAGGTAATAGCGATAGTGAAATCTTTGTTTGAGAGATTGGAGATTGTTGCAGAAACGTGAGAGGAGGGAGATATATGAATGTCTATTCAACTTCTTAAAAATTTGGAAAGAAATAGAGAAACAGATGATTAGCCTAATCAGAGTAGACTTAACTAAAATATCTCTTTCATCCCTTGTTTTAAGAAAAATTAATTGCTACATTTCTTCATGTTGGCAAATACCCAGCTTACCCCTCAAATTTTCAATTTGACTAGCATCAAGTGCCTTGGTAAAAATGTCAGCCAGTTGTAGTTCAGTGGCAACATGTTCCAGTTTAATCGCCTTTTCCTCCATAAGATATCTGATGAAGTGATGTCTAATGTCAATATGCTTGGTCCTGCTATGCTGAATAGGATTCTTGGAAATGTTGATAGTACTCAGATTGTCACAGTACAATGTCATGACATCTTGTGTGACATTATACTCAGTAAGCATCTGTTTCATCCAGATCATTTGAGAACAGCTACTACCAGCTGCTATGTATTCAGCTTCAGCAGTAGATAGAGACACACAGTTTTGTTTCTTGCTGAACCAGGAGACAAGATTATTTCCCAAGAAGAAACATCCTCCAGAGGTGCTCTTTCTATCATCAGCACTTCCAGCCCAATCAGCATCACAGTAACAAGACAGAGTTGGTTCACATCCATGAGAGTACATCAAGCCATAGTTGTAAGTTCCACTCACATACTTCAGAATTCTTTTCACTTGGTTGACATGACTTACTTTGGGTTCAGCCTGGTAACTTGCACATACTCCAACTGCAAAAGCAATGTCAGGTCTGCTGGCTGTTAAGTATAACAGACTTCCTATCATGCTTCTGTACAAGCTTTGATCCATATTAACCCCACTTGAATCTTTGGACAGCTTTAAATGAGTAGGTGCAGGAGTCCTTTTGTGACTGGCATTCTCCATTCCAAACTTCTTGACAATGTTCTTTGCATACTTGCTTTGAGACAAAAAATTGAGTCTTCCATCTGTGTGACTTGCAGTCCAAGAAAGTAGGTCAATTCTCCCATGAGGCTCATTTCAAATTCAGCTTGCATCTGGTCAGCAAAATGTTTAACCATTTTATCTGACATTCCTCCAAACACTATGTCATCAACATAGATTTTAGCTACCATTATCTTTCCTCCTTCATTTTTGACAAAAAGAGTTTTATCCAAGCCTCCTTTCCTGTATCCTTTGTCAGAGAGGAATTTTGTCAACCTATCATACCAGGCTCTAGGAGCTTGTTTCAGGCCATATAAAGCTTTCCTCAATTTGTAGACATGATCAGGGCAGTTTGGATCCACAAATCCTTTAGGCTGTTCCACATATACTTCCTCATTTAAGTACCCATTAAGGAAGGCACTCTTTACATCCATCTGAAATAGCTTGAACTTAAGGAGACAAGCAATCCCCAATAGGAGTCTGATTGATTCCAGTCTGGCTACAGGAGCAAAAGTCTCATCAAAATCAACCCCTTCAACTTGAGTGTATCCTTGACCAACAAGTCTTTCCTTATTCCTGGTGACAACTCCTTCAACATCTGATTTGTTCTTGTAGATCCATTTTGTGCCAATGATGTTTGTTCCTCCTGGTCTAGGAACTAACTCCCATACTTCATGTTGCTTGAATTGGTTCAATTCATCTTGCATTGCTCCAATCCAGTATTCATCAGTTAAAGCCTCCTTAACATTTCTTGGTTCAATCTTAGATACAAAGCAAGAGTTTGTGATGGTTTCTCTAGATCTTGTAATGACTCCACTGTTGGGATCTCCTATGATGAGTTTCTTAGGATGATCTTTCTGAATTCTGATGGAAGGGTCTTTGTTAGCTTCCTTTGATTCAAACTCTGATGAAGTAGTTTTAGGAACATCATCCTTTTGAGTTGAGGTCTCAAAGAATGTCTCAGTATCATATGGGACATTTGTTTCCTCATGGTAATCATCAACTATGACATTTATAGATTCCATCATAACTTTGGTCCTGGAATTGAATACCCTATATGCTCTGCTGTTGGTAGAGTATCCTAGGAATATTCCTTCATCACTTTTAGGGTCCATATTTCTCCTTTGTTCACGATCTGTCAAAATATAGCATTTGCTTCCAAAGACATGGAAGTACTTCACTGTAGGCTTTCTTCCTTTCCAAAGTTCATAAATGGTAGAGGATGTTCCCTTTCTCAAGGTGACCCTGTTATGGACATAACAGTCTGTATTCATAGCTTCAGCCCAAAAATGAATAGGAAGTCTTTTGGCATGTATCATTGCTCTGGCAGATTCCTGTATAGTCCTGTTTTTCCTTTCCACAACTCCATTTTGTTGAGGAGTTATGGGTGAAGAGAATTCATGATTAATTCCTTCTGAGGAGCAGAACTCATCAAACTTACTGTTTTCAAATTCCTTGCCATGATCACTTCTGATTCTGACAATGCATCCTTCTTTTTCTCTTTGAATTCTTTTGCACAGTTCCTTAAATACTTCAAATACATCAGACTTTTCTCTAATGAAGTTAATCCAGGTGAATCTGGAAAAATCATCCACAACAACATAGGCATATCTTTTTCCACCAAAACTTTCCACCTGCATTGGTCCCATGAGATCCATATGTAGAAGTTCTAGCACCTTAGAGGTGGTCAAATGTCTTGTCTTTGGATGTGACATTCTAGTTTGCTTTCCAACCTGACATTCACCACGGACTCTCCCTTCATCAATTTGAAGCATTGGAATCCCTCTGACTGCCTCCATGGATATAATCCTTTTCATTCCTCTTAGATGTAAATGACCAAGTTTTTGGTGCCACAGTTTTACTTCTTTTTCTTCTTTGGCAATAGAGCACACAGAAGAATAATTAGTGTTCTCAGACTCCCATAAGTAATAGTTGTCTTTAGATCTGACTCCTCTCATTACAACTTCTTGTTTTTCATTAGTTACAAGACATTCAGACTTGGTGAAGTTGACCTTGAATCCTAGATCACATAATTGACTGATACTTATGAGATTAGCAGTCAAGCCTTTTACCAGCAACACTTCATTTAGGTTTGGAACTCCAGGGCAGTCCAAGTTTCCAACTCCTTTGATTTCTCCTCTAGCACCATCTCCAAAAGTCACATAACTAGTAGTATGAGGTATAACATTATTGAGAAGATTCTTGATTCCAGTCATGTGTTTAGAGCATCCACTGTCAAAGTACCAGTCTTCCTTTACAGAGACTCTAAGGGAGGTGTGAGCTATCAGGGTTGCAGACTTTTTCTTCCACTTAGGTTTGACAACTAGGGTCTGATTAGGATATCCATATAATCTGAAGCAGAATGGCTTTATGTGACCAAACTTCCCACAATGATGACATCTCCATCTTTGATACTTTTTCTTCATATTTCTCTGTTCTCGATGTTAAGTGCTATGTTGTGACATCTGCTTTGACATTTGTTTATCATGCCTGATCTTCTTCTTGTCTACAATATATTTCTTTGCTGCCACAAATCCTAGACCAGACTTGTTTCCCACATTTTGTCCAACCTGAAGGATTTCTTCTAATTTGTTAGTTCCATTTGTCAGCATCTTGACAGATTTGGTCATCTGGTCAAGTTTTGAGTTTAGCATTTGAACTTCACCTTCGAGATGACTTATAGTATCAGTGCTTGCCTTCTTCTCAGCCTCCAACTTTACTATGAGTTTTTTTTGTCTCTCATTTTGCTGAAAGACTTCAGCACTTCTAATACATAACTTCTTATAGGAGTCATCCAATTCTTCAAATGTTACTTCCTCATCACTAGAGTCACTATCAGAGTTACAAATACCAGTTAGTGAAGTAACTAGTTTGGCAGATTCTTCTTCAGAATTACTTTCTGAGTCACAATCAGACCAAGTAACAGACATTCCTTTCTTTTGTTTCTTAAGAAAGGTAGGACATTCAGCTCGAATGTGCCCATATCCTTCACATCTATGGCATTGGATTCCTTTGCTTTGATTTCCCTTCTCTTCATACTTTGGTCTTCTGTTGGAGTCATAAGATCTGTTAATGTCAGAGGGAATGTTCTTGACATTTGACCTTGACTTTGGGTCCATTCTCTTGATGAGTTTGTTGAACTGCCTTCCAAGCATGGCTATAGCTTCTGAAATATTTTCTTCTTCATCCTCCTTGTTTTCATCTTCAGTATTAGATACAAGTGTTATGCTCTTTTTTTTCTTGTCGACATTGTCACTGATCCCCATCTCAAAGGTCTGAAGTGACCCAATGAGTTCATCAACCTTCAAGTTACAGATATCCTGAGCTTCCTCTATAGCAGTCACCTTCATTGCAAATCTTTTAGGCAAGGATCTGAGAATCTTTCTCACCAGCTTTTCTTCTGACATCTTTTCTCCCAATGCTCCTGAGGTGTTGGCAATTTCCAAGATGTTCATGTGAAACTCATGAATGGTCTCATCTTCCATCATCCTTAGGTTTTCAAATTTGGTAGTCAGCATCTGAAGCCTTGACATTTTTACTTTGGATGTGCCCTCATGGGTAGTTTTGAGAGTGTCCCAAACATCCTTAGCCAGTTCACATTGATGTACTAGTATGAATATGTTTCTATCAATTCCATTGAACAAGGCATTTAATGCTTTGGAGTTACCCAGGGCTAACTCATCTTCTTCTTTGCTCCATTCTTCCTCAGGTTTCAGACTGGTTGTCCCATCTTTCCCAGTTATGGTGGGATGGTTCCATCCTTTGTCAGCAGCTCTCCAAGCCTTTTTGTCCAGTGATTTTAAGAAGGCAATCATACGAGGTTTCCAGTAGTCATAATTTGATCCATCCAGAATGGGTGGTCTGTTCCCAAATCCTCCTTCTTTGTCCATAGCGCCAGAAAATAATATCCCTAGATCTCACCCAGTAAGACAGGCATGGTGCCTGCTCTGATGCCAATTGAAATTCTGGCAACAAATACTCAATGTCACAGTGAATGTTATGACACCGTATCTGACACACTTCAAGACAGTAATTTTAAAAGCAGTAAAGAACACAATCAATTGTTTACCCAGTTCAGTGTGTAACAACACCTACTCTGGGGGCTACCAAGCCAGGGAGGAAATGCACTATAAGAGATATTAATTTAGGAATAAACCAACCAGTTTATCTCCTTCACTTAAGACCTACCCAATGCAACTTCAATCTAAGTTCAACTTAAACCTGAGTTCCTGCTCACTCCCCCTCAATCAAAGCAGTGATACTAAACTATTGATTAATGAAATTATGAAGATAATCTTCAGTACACACACTTGATTTTGCTTCACAGCTTTAATCAAGTGACAAACACACGTGCTTCAAAGCTTTGAGTGATACACAACCCTAACTTGACTTTGCTTCAAAGCTTTAATCAAGTGACACAAACACTCGTGCTTCAAAGCTTTGAGTGATACACAACCCTTACAATCAAATCATACTCCAAGTCACTTATCACAATGATAATTGCTTGGCTCACAGTAGTTACAACTATATAATCCTTTATTGATCTTCTGTCAAAAAGTGTCCTTCACCAACAGTCTTCATGAGGAATATATAGGCAACTATTCTTCAGTTAGGGTTTCCACGAAAATAGCTAGGGTTAATTAGAGTTAACCTCAAGACTTGGTCATAGGTCTTTAACAACCATATTAGGGTTAAGCAGAGTTAACCTAATGTCCACGTGAGTATCTGATCTGGACTGTATAAACCAGATTCCTGAAAATTCTCAGGAATAACAAATTTGCACAAATGTTAGATCAGTACAGGATGTCTTAACATTGGTTATGACAACAAGAATCCTGTTCACTGATTTTGGTAGAATGCAATAAATATGATCATTGCTTAATGATCAGCTAGACACTCATATTGAGTAGCTTCTGTATGACATTCTTTTTCTGAAGAATGTACCTTGTATCCCAGAATGTTATGACATCAGTCATGACATTCACAAAACTGGTTTTACCAAAAAAGATGCCAACAACCAAACACTTACATTTTCATTTAATGAAAATGTTGGACGTTTTGCATTCAAATTTTGCGCTCTCTGTCTTTCTTTTACTTTATTGGATTTTCGAATAGCTATGCGTTCTTACACACACCCACACACTATACTATAGATCTACATCCACTCTGGATCTCGTTGATAACGATTCTTTTATTTCCGCTTATGAATTTGAAAATTAGATCTACCAAGTCGAGGACGAAGGTGAGGAAGATTGTGTAATACCCGGAGAACTTGCCAGGCTCTTAATACAAGAATAAAAGGTTATCCAACCGCACGAAGAGCCGATCGAAGTGGCAAACTTGGGTTCTGAGACAGACAAAAAGAGGTCAAGATAGAAGCCAACTTAGAGGGCAGTGTCAAAGACAGGTTGATTCATATGTTGGACGACTATGTTGAGGTATTTGCTTGGTTATACAAAGATATGTCAGGGTTCAATACTGATATTATGGTTCACCATATGCTTATGAAAGAGGGTTTTTCTTCAATTAAGCAGAAGGTTCGTCACATGAATTCCAAGATGTCAGAGAAGATCAAGGTCAAGGTTATGAAGCAATTCTACGCGGGTTTCTTAGCAGTGACATCTTATCCTTAATGGGTTGCTAATGTTGTTCCAGTACCAAAGAAAGATGGCAAGGTACGTATATGTGTAGATTACAGGGATCTGAACAGGGCAAGCCCCAAAGGTGACTTCCCACTGCCACATATTTATGTCTTGGTCGACAATATCGCTCAGCACAAGGTATTCTCCTTCATGGATGGTTTCTCGGGTTATAATCTGATCAAGATGGCGCCTGAAGACATAGAGAAAACTACCTTCATCACACAGTGGGGCACTTTCTGTTATAAGGTCATGCCTTTTGGGTTGAAGAACACTGGGAAAACTTATCAGCGTGCCATGGTAGCTTTATTTCACGACATGATTCATCACGAAATAGAGGTCTACATCGACGATATGATAGCTAGATCACAAATTGAAGAAGAACATCTTGACCATTTGCATAAGTTATTTGAAAGGCTGAAGAAGTACAAACTAAGGCTAAATCCGAATAAATGCACCTTTGGGGTGAGGTTTGGTAAACTATTGGGTTTCTTCGTCAGTGGTAAAGGTATTAAAGTTGATCCCACAAAAGTTAAATCTATTCAAGAAATGTCGGCTCCCCGTACTGAGAAAGAGGTTAGAGGTTTCTTAGGACGACTAAATTACATTGCCCGATTCATTTCTCATTTAACTGCTACCTGTGAGCCAATCTTCAAGCTGCTGAGGAAAGATCAAGTAGTAAAATGGAACGACGACTGCCAAATAGCCTTTGATGAAATCAAGGAGTACTTACAAGAACCTCCGATTCTGATGCCACCGGTTGAAGGAAGACCTCTAATCATGTACCTAACAGATCTAGAGAACTCAATGGGGGTGTGTACTAGGGCAACATGATGAGTGTGGTCGAAAAGAGCATGCAATATACTACCTTAGCAAAAATTTTACCGACTTTGAAATAAGATATTCACTGCTCGAGAAAACTTGTTATGCTTTGGCATGGGATGCTTGCCGACTAAGACAATATATGTTGACTCATACTACTCTATTGATCTCTAAAATGGATCCCATCAAGTACATATTCGAGAAGCCAACTCTCTCTGGAATAATATCCCGATGGCAAATGATCTTAATAGAATACGACATTCAGTACACCACTTAAAATGCAATCAAAGGAAGTGTACTGGTAGATCATTTGGTGCATCAAGCTGTAGACGACTACCAATCTATGAACTTCAAATTCCTGAATGAGAACATCATGCTAGTTACGGATTGTAAAGAACCTGGACCATATGAAGTACCTGAGTCAGGATCCCGATAGACTATGGTTTTTGCCGGAGCTTCTAACGTACTTGGCAACGAGATCGGTGCCATAACTATCTCTCCATAGGGTTATCATACGCCTTTCACTTCCAGACTTTGCTTTGACTGCACCAATAATATGGTTGAATATGAAGCATGCATCATGGGTATTAAAGCTGCTAATGACCTGGGAATTAAATTCTTGAGTGTATATGGGGATTTAGCCTTGGTAATCAGTCAAGTCAAGGGAGAATGGGATACGAAACATCAAAAATCTTATCCCTTACCGAGAACATGTGCTAACCTTGATTCCGTATTTCAAAGAGATTACTTTTGAGCATATCCCAAGAGAAAAGAATCAATTGGCGGACACATTAGCTACCATGTCATCCATGTTCAAGGTCAGATGGGACAATGAGGCTCCCAGAATTACCATTGAAAGATTCGATGAACCGACACATTGCTACGAAATTGATACTGATGAAGTAGAAAAAAACCTTGGTTTTATGAAGTGAAAAGGTACCTTGAAGCTCAAGAATACCATGAAGGGGCATCAATCAATGACAATAAATTCCTACGGAGGTTCTCGGCTAAGTTCTTCTTTAGAAATGGAATTTTGTGCAAACGTAATCATGATTCAACACAGCTTCTCTGTGTAGACAAAAAGGAAGCAGAGAAAATTATAGAGGATATGCACGAAAGCATCTTTGGTACTCACTCCAGCGTGCATACTATGGCTTAGAAGATTCTGAGAGCGGGTTACTATTGGTCGACTATGGAAACCGGCTGTCACCACTACTCGAGGACTTGTCATAAGTGCCAAATTTATGCTGATAAAGTTCATGTGTCTCCAGTTCCTCTGAATGTTTTGACTGCTCCTTGGCCATTCGCAATGTGGGGCATTGATATGATCATAGAAATCAAGCCTACTGATTCTAACGGACATTGCTTCATTCTCGTTGCCATTGACTACTTCATAAAATGGGTTGAAGCAGTCTCGTTCACCTCTGTCACTAAGAATGTGGTAGCTCGATTCATTAAGCATAACCACATATGTCGGTATAGCATCCCCGAGAGAATCATCATGGAGAATGGTACCAACCTCAACAATACTATAATCACTGAACTCTGCACGTAGTTCAAGATCAAGCACCACAACTCTTCTCCGTATCAACCAAAGATGAATGACGCAGTGGAAGCCGCCAAAAATAATATTAATAAGATCATACAGAAGATGATTGTGACTTACAAAGACTGGCATGAGATATTACCATTTGCTCTTCATGGCTATTGCACTTCAGCACGAACATCAACTGGGGCAACCCCATTCTTTCTGGTCTATGGCATGGGAGTTGTCCTGCCTATTAAAGTTCAGGTTCCTTCTCTGAGGATTATGAAATATGCATACTTAGACGAAGACGAGTGGATTCAGACCAGGCTAGACCAGTTGAATCTGATTAACGAAATGAGGCTTGCGGCTGTCAGTCACAATCAGATGTATCAGAAACGTATGATCAAGGCATTCAACAAGAAAATCAAGCATCAGGTATATCAGGCTAGCGACTTGGTAATAAAGTGCATCATTCTACCGCAAAATGATCCCAGGGACAAATGGACTCCCACCTGCGAAGGGCCATTTGTAGTCAAGAAGATATTTTCTGGCGGTGTTATGATACTGATCACCATGGACGACAAAGATTTTCCACACTCTATGAACGCGGACATAGTCAAATGATACTACACATGAAAACGACCCGCTAGGTCGACTGGCCTAGGCAAAAATAAGGGCATCCCAATGAACCAAAAGGTTTCGGGAAAAAATTAGGGACATATATAAAAGATTTGTACACCCGACAAGTCGAAAACAGGAAAAGGCGGCTTGGGCCAAAAGGGGTATCCTGGTGGTCTAAAAACCCGAAAGGGAGGTCCAAGCAAAAATTAAGGATTAAAGTGTACGAATATGTCCCGTTGGATCACTTACTGCAAGCTTCATTACCAAAGTCAAAATACCAGTTCAATCAAATTCTTCCAACAGCGAGGGATGAGATGTTCGAAGACATAGGGGAAATAGCAGAGTTGGAACCCAACAAGATCATTTCGACATAGTTATATGTTTTGTTTTCACTTTGTACTCTTTTATTTTATGGAAATTTCCTCTTACTAAGATTTATGTCTCTTTGTACAAAATCGCCTATTTATAGGAAAACTATCAATATAAATACACCCTAAATTTCAAACGTTTTATTTTTTAATTTTTCTGTTTTGTTTGCAAAAATATCCAATGACTAAAATTGAATGAACATATGCATATGAACACGATTAACTATCAACAAATATATGCATAAGAACAGGAATAAGAATTTACTCAAGACTCTTGGAGATGGGATGACATTCAAGCTGTCCGCAAATCCCCACAGAGCCACTTCCATGAGATTATCCCCACAGAGAAATCTTCACAAATTCACATTCAAATGAAGATACATTCACTGCAAATTCCCCGACAGATTTCTCTGGCAGATAAAAGAATATGATCTCTTTCTAGGTAATGTCATCAACCTACAGAGTCCTAATCAGTATAGTTCATGGAAGTTTTCTTCCCTGACTGAGTTTATTCCTCCAAAACTATAAAACTCTCTGCAAATTTCTTCTCTCTAGCAGAGCTTGTTTCTTCAGCATAATATTTCTTTATTAACAAGGTTTATTTCCGCAATAGATTATAGTCTCCCCAGCTTGAGTCTATTCCTCAGATGGCTACGAATTACCAGCAAAATTCCTCTCCCCAGTGAAATCGCTACTATCCCCAGAGAGTTACCATGAAAGCCGGACCAAATATCAGTCAACTTTATCCTCCCCAAACGAGTAGGAAGGTTATCCATCTCTTTTATCCCCAGTCAGGGTATAAGAATTAAAACTCCCCAGACAAGTCAGATGGTTATCCATCTCTTTTATCCCCAGTCAGGGTATATAAGAATTAAAACTCCCTAGACGAGTCGGAAGGTTATCCATCTCTTTTATCCCCAGTCAGGGTATATAAGAATTAAAACTCCCTAGATAAGTCGAAAGGTTACCCATCTCTTTTATCCTCAGTCAGGGTATATAAGAATTAAACTCCTCAGTAGAGCGATGGATGACTAATGTTCCTGAACTATTCTCCTCAAACAGAAGTTAACATTTCCCAGCAGAGTTTCCTCAAACAGCAAGCAAGAATCCCCAGCGGAAGCATTCTAGACAAGGTTACACACTATTCTTCATCCCTAACACCAGTCAGGGATTTGTTCTCCTCAACAAGATGTCATATGAAACTGTTGATACATTTCCAACAACCTTTCACATTCATACATCATTTACCAATATCATAGCATATGCATACGAAACGCATATAGCACAGTCTCGTTTATTTTGAGAACATTATTACACAATGCATTTCATACATCATGACATTGCATACAACTAACTCTTTCCCTTTTCAAGAAAGATCAATCAACAGACAAACATCATTAACCACTTGTATTGACCCTACAGTCTTCTCCAAGGCTACATCTGACAAAAGGGCTATTTCAGAAATTTCCTCAGAGGATCATTCTCAAAAAAAGACATCTTATGGCTCAGATTAAATTTACCATGGATTTATTCTAATTATTTTTCCAGTAGACATCTTCTGGCTCAAATTAAATCGACCATAGATTTATTTTGATACTTCTCCCAATTAAAGACACACACAGACATCTTCTGGCTCAGATTAAATCAACCATATATATTTTCTGATACTTCTTCCAGTAGACATTTTCTGGCTCAAATTAAATCGACCATAGATTTATTCTAATACTTCTCCCAATTAAAGACAAGCATAGACATCTTTTGGCTCAAATTAAATCAAGCATATATTTATTCTGATACTTCTTCCAGTAGACATTTTCTGGCTCAGACTAAATCGACCATAGATTTATTCTGATACTTCTTCCAGTATACATTTTCTGGCTCAGATTAAATCGACCATATATTTATTCTGATACTTCTTCAGTAGACATTTTCTGGCTCAAATTAAATCAACCATAGATTTATTCTGATACTTCTCCCAGTTAAAGACGGATGCAAACATCTTCTAGCTCAAATTAAGTTGACCATAGATTTATTCTGATACTTCTTCCAGTAGACATTTTCTGGCTCAGATTAAATCGACCATAGATTTATTCTGATACTTCTTCCAGTAGACATTTTCTGGCTCAGATTAAATCAACCATAGATTTATTCTGATACTTCTCCCAGTTAAAGACAAATGCAAACACCTTCTGGCTCATATTAAGTTGACCATAGATTTATTCTAATACTTCTTCCAGTAGACATTTTCTGACTCAGATTAAATCAAGCATAGGTTTATTTTGATACTTACTCCAGTATACATTTTCTGGCTCAGACTAAATCAAGCGTGGGTTCATTCTGATACTTCTTCTAGTAGACATTTCTGGCTCAGATTAAATCAAGCGTAGATTTATTCTGATACTTCTTCTAGTTGAAGTCGAGTGTAGACTTAGTCTAATTTCTATCAACAATTACTTTGGATGTCATCTATAATTCCATCTTTAATGACTCATTGTCACCTCTCTAAATGGCATCTTTAAGCCTGTTTCCGAAATAATCAACCAACGACGTTACTTTGTGCACCAGCAAGTGCAAATTTCTAGGCACTTAGGTGTTCAATCATCTTCTACCTTCAAGTCACGAATGGCAGACATGCCAATATAACTCTCCAGGTTTATGAAGATTAAATAGGGACAATTGTTATACCTCAAAAGTTTCCCTTCCATTTTCTTCAAAACATTCTCATAAGGTCCCTAAATACTCAAAGCCACTCAAGAGTTAACTGGTCAAACCTCCTCCTAAGCAAGGGTCTTCAACTAGGGTTTGGTGCTTCTCAAAGAAGATTATACTGAAAGGGTCTCAAATGAATTTCATGGTTCATCATAGGTCCTCAATAATTCTTATGTCAAGTTTCAAGTCTTGCATCACATGTTTGCTCAATCAATTGCTCAGATGATTGAAAATCAACTATATTGAGTAAAAAGTATACTATGGTCAACATATAGTCAAACTTCAAGATTTTTGGCCAACATAAACATTTTGAAGTGATATTCATCATTTGATTAAGGGTTGATCATGATTCCTCAAGGAAAGTCCTCAAATCATCAAAGGTCAAAAATTGCCTAAATTAGGGTTTTGATTGAAGATGACTGATCATTGACTATTGGTCTAGTGCATGACCTAATGGCTTAAAGAATGATCTCAAGAGCTCAAATACAACATCTTTACCTAATTACATGGCTCAAGACATTTTTGAAGATACAAGTGATTGATAGTTAAAGAATTAAATCGATTGCTGAAAAGTCAACAGTCACACAAAAGTCAAACTTAGACTTTTTGGTTAACATTGGAATTCAAAAATCAAGAATCATAAAGATATTAAAAACTATCCAAATTTATCATCAAGAATCAAGAAAGTCAACAAAAGTCAAAGTTGGAAGATTTTCAAGTACTTAGAAAAAATTAAAGTATTTTATGCTTAGAAAACCCTAACTTCACAAGCAAGTTTCCTCAAGATACAAGCTGATTCAAGGAAAACTTTCAACATGAAAGTTTTAGAGATTAATGAATTCTACAACTTTGTTAATGTGGGATGATCCTAAAAAAGGCCTTGGATTAAGAGATATAGGCCCATGAAGTTGTGATATTTTTATTAAACACATAGAAAATATTTCAACAAATTTTGATAAGTTTTTCATCTCAACTTATTGGCCAATTCTCACCAATATTCCTATTAATTTATCCAAATGGTCAACATGAAAGTTGAATATCATGTTTCAAGCTTGATAAAATTTCCAAGAGCATAAAAAGATCATGCTTGAGCAAGGAGAATCGAAGGTATGAAGTTGGCATTTCATTCTTGAATTATAGGTCATTTTTAGGATGAACATATGGGAAAATCTCACACCATGCTTAGAGATCTCACTTTGTAGGCCTATAAAATTCTAAATCTACCCATAATCAGAAGATTACACACACGTTTGAGCCATGATCCAAGGATTAGAAGCTTTATCAATTGCATCATTCCATTTTGGCACAAAGTTAACATAACCATTTTGATAAAGTTGCTTTAATCACAAAATTCCACTCCTTGAGCCCATACACTGTTGCTTCTAACTTCAAAACATCTCAACACCAAGAAGAAACCATCTACAACCTACAAAGCATCCCTAAAATCAGGCCATGCTCACATTGGAACCATAACTCTCATGTACCTTCACTTGCAATCCAACCAAGCCATAACTTGTTATCTTGCAAACCTGGTTACTTCAGTTCCTCAAACCTTTTCCCTATAAATAGTATCATCATTTTCAAGCCAAGATACGAATTCAGAAGCCCTCAAACCCTCTCAAACTCTCCCACACCAGAATTTGCACTAAAACACCATTGTTGCACATTTGAAGCTTCCAACACACAACTTCAAATTCACTCGTGCATTTTCCTCTTTTATCATTCAAACACCTTTTATCCATCAAATAGAAGTTATCCAAACAATCTTGGCACGACTGTAACACCTCCACCATCATCGTCCAAACCTCACTTTCACCTTTTGCAACTTGGCCTGGTTGGGAAGTTTTAGAGGGTTCTAAGGCAAGATGAGCATATCATTATCTTCCTGGGAGTTCAAGGAAGCTTTTTACATCATTACATTGTCTCTGGGAGTGGTGGAACGAGTTCTGAGTTTTTCTTTAAGAGGTAAGTTTTCTTGAATTTCAAAACCCCATATACACACATCATTTGCTTTAAATTTCAAAAGATAAAATGTAGATATGATTGCCCTGAAACTAACCATGTCCTTAGTTTTCATTTATGTTGACTGTGTGATGAGAATTTTGGAATTGATTTTTCTGAAATATTAGCTTTTCAGTTTGGTACCAAACAAAATTCACGCTCATCTTTAACCTATAGCTTTCATAATTTATATGGTTGCATTCCTTGAAAAAATCAAACAAGTTTGGTTTTGGAAGTTTTCAATTTGGTTGAGAATGAGAATTTTACAAAATAAAAAAAGATGAAGTTATGTTGTTGTTACAATGAGTGCGCAAGGAAGAAGAAAGAGGTGTGCTGGCAATTTCAAATTTTCAAAACATGTTTTACAATATATTTATTGAGGGGCGTTTGATAACCGGATGAAACAGCCACCATAGTGGTAAAACAAGCACGCATATACTAGAGGGACCTAGGTTTGAGTCCCAGTGGTACCTTTTTTTTTTCTTTCATATTTTGTTCTTGCAAATTCAACACACTAAGCCTACGTAAGTACATGGTGAACCCTTCTCTTTATCACCCTTGGATCTCTCAAAGATCCATATCAACGAGCTAGAGCTTGCGTGCCCACGGTGGACCTACTTGGAGCAACATGTTGGATCTCAGGCAGGTGGACTGGGCTTACATGATCTAGACCCAACGTTTCTATTTCTCACACCCCCCAAATTTCTTATACTGCAGGCCCATTTTTAATTTCTTATTTTTTTGTTTTAATTAACATTTTCTTTTCTTTAACCAATTTCATTTTTTATTTAATCAACAAAAATCATAAAGTCATAAAAAAATTTAGATTTAGGTTTTTAATTAATTAATTTAATTTTTGATAATTAAAATTAATTTAATTTAATCACCTTGTTTTATTTTAAAAGATTAATGTGTAAATTAACTAAGAATTAGGTTTTCTTTTTATTAATCACTTCCAATATTTTTCTAAATACTTAGAATTCTTTAGGTTTTAAATATCTTCCCCTTTTCACCACTTTTGCACACTTTACTTTCGCATTAATATTTTCCAATATTGTAACTGTTAAACGGTCTGTAATAGATAATTAGATTTACTTTACTTTTCCTCTCCAATTTATAGTTTGTACTCCCCATCTCTGAAGTGATGTAATAGCGTAGTTTATTTCCCGCATTTTTATTTTCTGCTCTCTCTCTCTCTCTCTCTCTCTCTCTCTCTCTCTATATATATATATATATATATATATATATATATATATATATATATATATATATATATATATATATATATATATATATATATATATATATATATATATATATATATATATATATATATATATATATATATATATATATTGGCAAGACGTAAAAAGAGCAAACATTAGAAAACCTAATCAAGACAAATTAACTAAAAACAAAGCACTTTTCACACACGCACCTCTAGGGTAACCTCACTTGTTGCCTCAGATTTAAACAATCATGTCCCTCGAACGTGGGATGCTTTAGAAAAGACCCTCAGTTAAAAGATCGTAGTCCCTCAATGACCCTTCAATGATGCCTTCAGTATACGATCTTAGTCCCTTATGACAATTGTTAAAGCGTCATACAAGTTGCCATCTATGACTGCACGATACCCACGTCTGTCCCTCACATCCAATGATAGGGCTTCCTACTAACTAATAGTAGGATAGCCCTATCAAAAGGAAGAGGAAAGTAATGTGAAAGACTTTTTGAGTAGGTAGATTGCTCGTAATCGCTTGCTCACAAACTAAAACAATCTTTACAGTTCACACTATCAAAACAACTACTTTCAAAACACTTTCTAAACACTCTTGAGGACTGATACATGGGTTATTATAAAGCAAACTGCCTTACATTGGCATTTTTAAAACATTTTTTCACAAAACAACACTTCCTTTCAACAAATATTTGCAAAATAGACATTTTACATACATTCTCAATGATACGAGAATCATTACAAAATTGCCATACTTAGGCATTTTCAAAGTATTTTCAAACATACATAAACACAAAGCATTTCAAAAAGTGAACTAGCAATTAAGAGCCCGTAGATAACTACGAATGAAAAGGATGCTAACACCTTCCCTTTTCATAACCTACTCTCTGAACTCAAAAAATGCTCAAAAGGCCTTTCTTGTTCTTTTCACCCTTTCCTTTATTGGATAAAAGAAAAGTCGATGGCGACTCTTGCTATCCGCAATATTTGCGATAAAATGCAAAACGCAAAAGTCAGTTCTCCCATTGTATTACATAATATAATTATTTTTTAATTAATAAAATAATTAAATATCAATATAATTATGAAATTAGTTACTTTAATTTAATTAGTTACTATATAATTATATCTGACGATATACATAACCCTAGCGGAGCGACGATTTGGGGAGATGGGCAAACACTGACGACCGCTGCGGAAACAGGTGGTCTAAACGCCTCCGGTGAGTGTGATAGTCTTATCTTCAGCTACAACATCTCTTGGGAAAGGCATCAATGCTTTACTGGATTCAACAACATCAAAAGGGGATAAAGCGTCAGTAGATTCATGTGTGAATCTGAGCGTGATACCTGAGGAAGAGAAAGAGGAACATGAAGAAGGCATTCAAGGGTAAAAAGGAAACTAATAATGTGTATGGCCAGAAGGGTCGTGTTAGAGGTAACTGAAACCTATCTGTAGTAGTTGTGCTAATTTTTAATCCCACGCATGTGCAACAACATCAATAAGGTAATCAGCGTAAGTCAGACGCACCCAGGAGACAGTTTACTAAGATCAACATGCCATTGTCTCAGGCATTACAACATCTATTAAAAGCAGAGCTGATAAAGATAAGGGATCTTCCTCAAAATCCCAACACCTTCTATCCTCGATACAATCCAAATGTAAGATGTGCTTACCATTCCAACAGTCCCAGACACGACACCAATAACTGTCGGGCATTGAAAAATAAAATTCAGGATATGATTAACAATAAAGAGATTAAGTTTGATCCTATCGAGACCCCCAATATGATTACTGCACCTATGCCTAAGCACGACAAAAGCATTAGTGATATTGATGATGTTTCGTATGTTTCTGCTGTAACTGACTTGACTACTCCCCTCCTGATTATTAAGAAGAATCTGTTGCAAGCTGGTTTATTTTCGAGTTGCATTGAAAGATGCTACTACTACACAACCCAACCAAATGGATGCAAAGATCTGAATGAAAGTATTCATCATCTAATAGACAACCACATAATTCTAGTTGATAAGACTTCTTCTATGGAGAATTTATTTCCAGACTTGGAGCTGGAAGAGGTATCTATAATTTCCGGCACTCCTATCATGATCACTTCCAGTCCTGTAAAGATTACTGCCAAACCCAGAGTTTCTCCTCTGATAATCACCGCACTCAGACAAATTCCATATTCCTCGGATAAAGCTATTCCTTGGAATTATGGGGACGATGTCTATTATCATGGCGTCAAGCAAGAACCATTGACTATTGAAAATGAAGGTGTTGTACCCCAAAATTTGCCCTCCCTTTTTCACAAGAAATCACAACCCTAGGGTTTTCTCAAATTTTCAAGATTGGCTCAGGAATCGATCAGACAGGTTTTTCTTTGGCAGTAGATCAAGAATTAGGGTTTTTCTCTCATTTCTCAGAAGAAACTGAATTCTCAGAAATTCAAATTAATTGTCACATGTTTTCACACTTTCTCAAGCTTACTGAAAGATTACTGGTTGTTCTCAAGACCTGTTTATCTGAGACAAGAAATGAGAACTGAGACTGTCATTTGGAACATTCAGGTTTTGTCTGATCCAGGTTAACCAGATAATGTGCGTCTGTCAAGACATTTTCTTGTTAATGGAATGAAGCGTTTGCTTGTTTATTAGAATACACAGTGCGTATTTTGATTGGAATACTGTTGCAAGGTTATAAGATTACAGAGTTTTTTGGATTACTTGGAATTTAAGTTATCGGTATTGGAAATATTGGAATGCAGTTTCAGTTATTTTGATCTGAGAATATTAAAGGATTAAGTGAATATGCAAAGGAAGAATTGCAAGTTATTGACAGTAGAAGCTTTTATTGGATATCAGATTGTCTCACAAAGATCTTTCATTTATTTCAGATGTTGATACAAAAATAATTTCGTATTCATATGCTTTAAGTTTTACAGCTTATAGTACTTGAAAAATAAATTATTACAATTAATGGAAAATATCTCTAAGTTACAAAGAATTGAATCTAAGCCTAAGTTTCCATTGCTCCCATGCTCGCCACAAAGAATTTCTTGCTTCCTCTGCTTTGTCATCACCCAATTTGTGCTCACATGAAAGAGACAAAGAAAAGAAGATTAGTACAGTTAATTAAATAGAATTTTCAAACGAAAAAAGAAAGAAAATATTCATCATTAAAGTTTGTCGTTTGGAATCAGAGGAGCTATTTTCATTTCATCATGTTTTTATTTTTTTCTCTTTGTAAATCATAAGAAGATTGCTCTTCTTGGTTCACAAAGATAAAAATGAAAAATGCAAGCTAAAGAATGCAAGGCAAATGGTTCAGATGAAAACATAACAAGGACAAATTGTCAAGCAACTAAACCAAACAGCATGGCAAACCAAACAGCATGGCAAAACAATGCAGCATACAAAGGCAAATTGGATGCAAGTATTGCAACAAACGAAACTGAATGCAAACCAAACTTTGCAGCAAGGCAAACAATGCAGCAAGCTAGAAAGTATAAACAACAGCACAAGTAATGCAGTTAGAAAGTACAATGCAACAGGCCAAAAGTACAAAGAGGGTAAACCAAATAACAAGCAAAAGGCTTGTCATAGCCTATCATCATTTTCCAGCAAATTGGTAAACTTTTAAGAAAAATGGAAAAAAGCAAAACTGCTTTATCATTGAGAGAGAAAGAGAGAGGAGAAATATCTCCTTTTTGAGATTGTACAATTGGCTAAGAAAATCTGTCACAAGATATAATACCATAAAACAGCAAGAAGAAAAGAGGGTGGTCAAAAACTAAAGCCACAAAATATTTGTCAAGGCTTCAAAACATTACACAGTTCAAACCACAAAAACCTGTTAGCAGTTCAAAACACACAGCCCAGCCTGTTAACCAAAAGATATTAAACCAAACTACAAAACCCGCAGAATCAAACTGCATAACAAAAACCAACAGCCCAAAAACTACAAGTTAAAAACCTTTCATCAAACATTTTCAAACTACAAAACCTGCACAATCAAACAGAAACTCCCAATCTGTTATCAAACTCAAACATAAAAAAAAAGCATAACAGTTTTCAAACAGAACCAGCCAAAATGTAAACAAAACAAACCACAAAAACACCCCACAACCTGCATAACCAAAGCTCACAAAATATTCCAACAAAACTGCATAACAGTTTTCAAACAGGGCCAAATACCCAAAACTGCACAAGCCTAACCAAACTGTCCAATAGCAACAACAACAAAAAACTTACAGAACCAAAAGCCTGCCTAACAGTTCCCAAACCAAATAAACAGGCCAACAACATAAACATTCACAAAAACTCCAAAGCCCATGAGCAGTTCAAACACACAGCCTAAACTGCACAACTCACCAACACCTGTTATCAGTTTTCAAACAGGGCTAAAACAACCACCAAACCTGCAAAAACCTTCAAACCTATAACTGCAGCCACCACAAAACACAGAGTATTTGGCCAAACTGTCAAGGATCCCCAAACAAAACCAAGTTTCAAAAACAGCAAACCAACAACAAAGTTTCAGAACTATAATCATCATCAACAAATCCAAACCAACAAACAAAGTTTCAGAATAAACCATCATCATAGTTTAAGAGAGAGGAAAAGAAATATCAAAGTTTCAGAACAAGAAGCCTCATCAAAACCAACAATCAATATCCAATAAAAACTACCAACAATCAGTTTCAGAAACCATCATCATCAACAAAATCTAAACATACCAACAATCAGTTTCAGAAACGATCATCATCAATAAAATCTAAACATATCAACAAGGTTTCAGAAACAATCATCATCAACAACAGAGTTTCAGAAGGAAAACATCATCATTAGCATTCAAGTTCAAGAGAGAGAACCAAGTCAGAAGCGTTCAACACTATCATCATTCAAGGTTTAAGAACAAAGGAAAGAAGTTACCAAAAAAAGCACGCTTGGCCATCATCTTCTCCTCGAACCTGTGGCCACCAAGGAGCACTCAGTCCAACCTCTTTCCTCTCCATTTTTCCAGAAAATCTCACATGTATACTTCTCTTCAAATTCCTTTACTGCATCTTAGACACATGATACAATAGGTTAAACAAACTAGACATGAACAAAGCAAGCAAATATGAACGAAAAATGTTAAATCAAACAAAGATGAACCATACCGTCAAACGAAACCTTTGATCATTGTGAGGAGATGAGAGGAGGAGAGAGTGCTCCGGCGGCTTAGATGAGGGAAAGATCCGAGCGTTTAGTGAGAGAGAGGTGAAGAGGGAGAACGAAGGCAAGCGGCGCCGCTGTGAAGCAAGAATCACAAACCCTAATTGTTCCACAAACCCTAAACGAAATAACAAATGCATTGGGCCTCCGCCCCAAAACCTTAAAGCCCATAACAATTGCTAACGTCCCCTCCTTCCATTCTGACCCTTTTTCTTCTTTATTTTTGTTTTGGGCCCAACAATAAACCCTAAGGCCTATTTTTCTTTTTTACCTTATTCTAATTTGTTTCTTTCGTAATAAATTAATAAAAACTCAATACTTTTTTTATATCAAATTAAATTAATATTGATGATTAATTTTATTTTTTTCTTCTTTTAATTTATCTTTTTATTTCTTTTGTTAAAAACATACTAGTAAGATGTTAAAACTTCATTTTGTAAAATAAATTTGTTTTCTCA
The DNA here is from genome assembly GCA_948472305.1 of Vicia faba. Taxonomy (NCBI): domain Eukaryota; kingdom Viridiplantae; phylum Streptophyta; class Magnoliopsida; order Fabales; family Fabaceae; genus Vicia; species Vicia faba. The sequence continues at coordinate 1,501,764,736 of OX451739.1, read as the reverse complement.
ATTAGTTTTATTTTAATCATTTTTCTTTTTATTATTTTTCTTACCCATAATGAAAATACCAAAAAAACAAAACTTTTAAATTAATTTAATTAGTTTGCTTTCTTTAAACTTTTCTAATTATTTAACATAATAAAAATACAAAAAAAGAATGATAATAATTTTTAATCTTTTAGAATAGATTTTATTTATCTCTTTTTTAATAAATACATGCATTTCATAATTTATTGATTTTCTTTATTTCATAATTTGTTATAGCTTTGTATTGAATCGCGACAATTCGATTTGGTTGTAATAATTGATATTTGGACATTGTTATTCTTGTGAGACTCATCCCCATTTGTAATAATTGTACCCCCATCCCCGGATACTTTTGTAATAGCTTAGATTTTCAATTCCCGCAATTTATTGCTTTCAATATACTGTTTAGTAATTAGGCTTGTATGGCAAGATTCAAAAATTAATCGCTAGATGACCTAATCCAAGAATAAATAACTTGACATCAACACACTTCTCACACATACACCTCTAGGGTAACCTCGCTTGTTGCCTCGGAAATGCAATCATGTCCCTCGAATATGCGACACTCTAGCAAATGACCCTTCGATAAACAAAGATCATAGTCCCTCGATGACCCTCGATGTTGCCTTCGATAAAACGATCTCGTCCCTTACAAAATTGCTAGAGCGTCTCACAAGTTGCTTTCAATGATTGTATGCGATGACCCGCGCCTGTCCCATTTAACATCCAAACACAAGTTTGTTTACCAAATACAATGGTAAAATAACAATGTCCAAAGATTAAAAACGTATAGGAAAGATCTTTGAGTAAAATAGGGTAGACAACTCTTAGTTACTTGATCAAAAATTGCAAAACATCCTTGCTATTTTCAAACACACCTCAAAACACAATTTCAAAACATTTCCCAAAAACAAACTTTCAAACATTGAAATATCTTTTCAAAAGACAAACACCTTTGTATATATTCAAACAAGAATCATTACAAAGGTTGCCACAACGATGGCCTATTTTCAAAAGCATTTTTAAAAAAAAAAACACACACAAAGCACCATTTCAAACAATTGAAAAGCAAAAGCAAGTGATCTAAACAAGTAACTAAGAGCCCATGGAAAACCATGGATGAAAAGGGTGCTAGCACCTTCCCTTTTCATAATATACCCCCCGAACCCAAGAAAACATCTCAATGGTCTTTCCTATGCTTTTTGACCTTTCCTTTGGATAAAATAAAAAGTCGGTGGCGACTCTTGCTAAACCGCACAATTACGAATACAAACGTAAAACCTCAAGTCAGTTCTCCCACCGTATCACAGAACTGGCGACTCTGCCGGGGACTTATCTAAAAGTGGGGTTACCTTAGGGTTTAGATCACCTTTACATGCTTACCTTGTTTGCTCTGTTTTCTTTACACTTGGTTCTATTGTTTGGGTTTGAATCCTCCACCCGGATTTGGGAAACATTCATAGGTAAATAGCAATACGTTGTGGAAACTGTGCGAGGTATACCGACATGGTTGAAGAAATAGCTATATTAGTGTGACATATTTGTGGGTACCGGTAGCCTTTGAGTCAATCAAAGAGAATACGGGGTGTAGCGATAAAAAATGTAGCGGGGTAAATCGGAGATCGAACTATTAATTAATTCGTCTCACAAAAGTAAGAGTCGCCACCGCACTTTATTATTTCCAAGGGAAAAGGGAAAAGAGCGAAATAAAACCCTAAAATATGCAATGTAAAATAATACTTTTTAAAGTAATGAAAATACAAGGCGTTTTTGAAAAGAGGTCTAAGGTTCGGGGGTTGGTTATACAATGGGAAGTTATTAGCACCCAATGTATCTATAGTATTCTATATGAACCTTTTGAAATATCTGTTTATTAAAATTGTTTGTTTGATAAAAAAACAAATAGTTTTGGCCAAAAATGGGTATGGACGAGTTTTTGAAGATACGACGACCTAATGTCGAAGTTTTGACTTAAAGGGTGTGAGTTTTGGAAAAATGAATATTTGGGAAAATTATCTTAAGTTTTTTTAATGAAATAATAAAAGGGATGAATGAGGGTATTCGCATGATGTTTTTTCTTATGACATGAAGTCGACAAAAATTAAACAATTCCCTTGGATTTTCCAAGCAACATGAAAATTAAAACTAAAAGTATAAACACTCCAAGATTTTAAAAGAAAACCAAAAGAGAAGCCATGGAATCGAAATTATCACAAACTCAACCAACATGTATCATGGGAGGAACATCATAAGGGGCAATGAATTCAAAGAGATAACTTACAAATTTATCAATAAAAGACTAGTTAAAAAAAATAACAAAATTAACTAACACACTAACCAAACGAAATATCAAGATTTACATAAATTATAAAACTAAACTAATTAATTGGGTTATAAACTGAAAACGAAATAAAGGTCCAGCATGGGACAGAAATCGAAATCGAACAATGCTCCTTCGAACTCTCCTTTTTTGTCTCTCCGAACTCTCTTTTTCTCTCTTTCGAACTCTCTCTTTGATCTCTTTCTTTTCTCTCTTCAAACTCCCTCTTTCAAACTCTGCTTTTCTCTCTTCGAACTCCCTCTTTCGAACTCTGCTTTTCTCTCTTCGAACTCCCTCTTTCGAACTCTGCTTTAACGAAATCGAACAACACCAACGACGAATCCTGTTCCATCAATTCGAACTCTTCTCACTCTCTAAATCGAAATCGAACAACTCTGCTTCTGGCTTCGAACTCCCTTTATTCTAGATTGAAATCGAACACTCAGCTCCCCTAAATCGAAATCGAACAACAACACTGCCTCTGGTTTCTAACTCTTCTTAAATCAAAACGAACAACACCCCTGCTACTGGTTTCGAACTCTTCCTAAGTCAGAACGAACAACAATACTGCCTCTAGTTTCGAACTCCTTCTTAAATCAAAAAGGAACAACACCCCTGCTACTGGATTCGAACCCTTCCTTAAATCAAAAACGAACAACACCACTGCTACTGGTTTCGAACCCTTCCTAAATCAAAACGAACAACACCACTGTTTCTAGTTTCGAACTCTTCCTAAATCAGAATCGAATAACACCACTGTTTCTAGTTTTTTCATGCAGTTAAACAATAAATCAACAAGGTGACAAATATTCATGGCAAGCGAAACAACAATAACAATCTCAGGGGTTCTGATTTATTGAAACAACAACAACAAAAAATTTAGCAACAACAACTAGTTCACAACATATGTCATTATAACAAGCATGGAAACATATTTTGAGAAAAAAAGTGGTAAGGAAACTTACAAGATCAGAGCAAGTCTGATGGTTTCGATTTTGACAATGAAATAATAAAGAAATCCAGAGATGAAGTAATATGCTTTTTTTAATTCCTCCTGCTTCCAGAAACTGACTCGAAAATGTTGGTGTTGTTGAGTTTGCTGTTATGATTGGAGCTTGGTTCGAAATTGGCTCTAAGTTTGTGGTTGTGTCTGCAGTTCGAAACAGGCTTTGAGTTTGTGGGCTTGGAGGTTTTTTTTACTGGTTTTAAGCAGGTTGGAGGAGCTTCTGTTTACAGTTTGTGGTTGTGTATGTTCGAAGGTTTGAGCTTGTGGTGTGAGGACCGGTTTGAGTTATGCAGGCTAGTGCTTGGTTCGAAACAGGTTTCACAAGTGTGAGAACTTGCAGGTTTGTGCTTCTGCCAGTTTTGTGTTTTTTCTTTGTGAACTCTTTGTGAACTGCCTTTGTGAACTATATCTTTTTCGCTCTCCCTAAAATATGCATAACTGCCTGCTTTTACAGTGAATAAACGTGAGGTTTTGGGGGGGAATTTTGGTGAATTTGAACAAAGGTGATAATCTGTTTTTGACGCTTTTCTGATGCAGTTTTGGTGTGTGCCATTTGAGGCAATTCCTGGACTGATGTGCACAGGTTTTTGGTTGTGGAGGCAGCAGAGGTGACCGTTAGTTGGGCAGCAGATACATGGAATTTGGACTGATGTTGTGCATCATAAGGACAAAATCATAGCATAACAATATTAATAATAATAGTAATGACAATAATAATAAAATAACTGTTAGTAAAACTAAACTGAAAAATGTAAAAGTGAAATAAAAAAGATATTAAAATTTTGAGTTTTTTCAAATAAAGTGATGCAAAATATATAAATTATATGTAACTAAGATTTTTTTGATAATTTTAAATTAACATAAAGAACTTGCAAAAATAAAATAAAAGAATGTGAAATCACTATTTTTGAGATTTTTTACTAAATTAAATCTAAAAGACTATAATTTTAACTTAAATGATACAAGAACAAAGAAACTAAATGAAACTTAAGGAAACTATTTTTTTGTATTTTGAATATTTTGAATAAAAACATAAATAAAAATGAAGATAGCATGAACTAAATATTTTTAGCATTTTCTTTTTTTATGAAAAATAAAAATAAAAGAAAGATGATAAAAAAAATAAAAAAACATGATTTAATAAAGTCAGGCAAAACTAGTTAAATTTCATTAAATTCACAACAATTTCTAACGTTCTATTTTTTGGTGGATTTTCAAAGTATAATCATCTCTTGACTTGTAAAGAAAAGTTGTAGTTGTTGCAGAGGAGAATCATATGTAAAAGAACCACTAAAAAATGTCGAAATTTGAAGAAGTTATGAATTTTTGAAATCTGACTCGAGAATTGGCAAAAATAGATTGAAACGCTTGTGAATGCTTGTTATGTAACAATGCAGATGGGAGGTGGTATCTTAGGTCAAAATTTGGGGTATGACAACTGCCCCTATTTAAGTTTCTTCTATCCGGACATATGAAGATTAAAATCTTCGTCTCGACGAGATTGAAGGTACTTAAGTACATAATACGCAAATTTTGCCCTAAGATTTCGCCATTATGTTTATGATATGAATGTAGTATTTAAATTCAAAGAGAATGATATTGTATGAGACAAGATAATGCTGGAGAAAACAAACACCAACAAAACACAGGAACAAAGATTATACACTACTGGGGAAATGAGCCATCGACTTCAAATGATAGACTCTTGACGGCGAATGAAATTTGAGAGAAGACGACCTCTGACCCTAACAAAGAAGGCATCTTGCATAGGCCACAAAACAGATTATTGACCCAAAATAACAGTGAGTTCACAACTCAAGGTCAAAGATAGACAAAAGATGTACCAAGTTTGCTGATGATGGATTACCGACTTCTGAAGGTAAAGATTCATGACAAACTTCTCTACGAGATTTCTGGAGAGATACCAATTAATGCTGAAACAATAATATGGTTGTAGATACACAAGCTGCTCAAATAAAGAAGCTGCCACTTGCTATCGTCCCAAAAATACTATGACATACAAGCTGCTCAAATAAAGAAGCTGTCACTTGCTGTCTTCCAAAACTATGACATACAAGCTGCTCAAATAAAGAAGCTGCCACTTGCTGTCTTCCAAAAATACTATGACATACAAGCTGCTCAAATAAAGAAGCTGCCACTTGCTGTCTTCCAAAAACTATGACATACAAGCTGCTCAAATAAAGAAGCCTCCACTTGCTGTCGTCCAAAAAATAATAACGTACAAGTTGCTCATGAAGAGCTGCCGCTTGTCGTTTTCCAAAAGATAAAAATAACGTACAAGTTGCTCATGAAGAGCTGCCGCTTGTCGTTTTCCAAAGAAAAATAACGTACAAGTTGCTCATGAAGAGCTGCCGCTTGTTGTTTTCCAAAGAAAAATAACGTACAAGTTGCTCATGAAGAGCTGCCGCTTGTCGTTTTCCAAAGAAAAATAACGTACAAGTTTCTCATGAAGAGCCGCCGCTTGTCGTTTTCCGAAGAAAAATAACGTACAAGTTGCTCATGAAGAGCTGCCGCTTGTCGTTTTCCAAAAGATAATCCAGAAGAAGATTGCGATACCACTGCCAGAGAATAAAATCTTCGTCAAAGGGAACCATGAATGAATCCTTCCCGAGGAAATCAAATACTTAAATGTGCAAAATAAATGCACCATTCGTCCAGGTTGCCTAGCTTGGAGAAAATCACGAGATAGCCTATGCAAGAGACAACAACTCCCTCCAGGGATAAACCAGAGAGAAAACAGTCAAACAAGACTCCACCCAATGAGAAAATAACTTTATTGGGGATTCATCCTATCCAGAAATGGACAAGGAAGGCTAAATCAAAAAATCATCCACGAGGATTAGCTCAGTTGGGGAATTTAGAAAGGAAGCACATTTTCTGCCTAAGCTAACATTCTACTTGGAAAGAACATGTACATTGTCTTAGTAAACATAAACAAGGTATACGACTCGAAATCAACGACAAATGCGAGTATGCATGCGTGATGTAAGTGTAAATGAATGAATGAATGTTATGTTGACAAAACAGGCAGACAAAATATCTTGAAGATAATAAGATATCACGAAATAATAGATACTCGACCAATCTTAAAGAGACGGAAAATAACTGGAACTGGAACCACAAAGCAACGTCAGAGCGTATCACGCTACAAGGCTCAAAACTTCTGGGGAGAAAAGTACCGAATCCAATCTTCTAATCTCCAATGGACCACTGGCATGAGACAAAGCGTACCACACTTCAGAAATATGCTCAAATGAAGATAACCAAAACAACGCTTAACTGGAAAAGCTGGGGAGTCACCAAACTTAGTACCCCTAGAAATAAAAGTTTACATAACCAACACCTCGTGACGATCTTGAAAGAAAACATGTTCATCATGCAAGGATAAATTACTCTATTGTTTTGCATTTCATGGCTCGACCATCCTCAGAACAACTGTTAATATTCCTTTCAGTATTCACGACACATTTTTTTTTAAAATAAGAATACTTTAAATAACCCTGTTTCAAATATTGCCGTAAAAAATTAAAATTTTGCCCACAAAAGGTAAGTGCTCAAATTTCATTAATAAGATGGTAGTTCGCTAACAACGCGACTCCAACGGTTTACAAAAGTTTGGGAAATAGTACAAAAAAAGGTTACACAAAAACAATGATCATTATTCTCCCTAACAACTTCGAATTCCGAAATGTGCTCAAATGCCACAGCCGGTCTGACCAAAAACCTGCCTAAGCCGCCCCTTCGGGTTTTCAACTTAGCAAACTGTCAACCCAAAACTAGGCGAAATACTTCTTGACTGCGTCGACATTCACGGAGCGCGGGAGCTCTTCACCGTCCATATTTGAGAGAATCATGGCACCTCCAGAGAAAACTTTCTTAACGACATACGGTCCTTCATAATTCGGAGCCCACTTGCCCCTAGAATCAGGTTGAAAATATAATATCTTCTTGAGCACAAGGTCACCTTCTCTGAACTCGCGTGGTCGAACCTTCTTATCAAAAGCCTTCTTCATTCTCTGCTGATATAATTGACCGTGACACAACGCTGTCAATCTCTTCTCTTCAATTAAATTCAACTGATCATATCTACTTTGACACCATTAGGCTTCAGAAAGTTTAGCTTCCATCAACACTCTCATGGACGGAATCTCAACCTCCACGGGGAGTACTGCTTCCATGCCATAAACTAGGGAAAATGGGGTTGCACCTGTTGAAGTTCGAACTGAAGTACGGTATCCATGTAAAGCAAACGGAAGCATTTCATGCCAATCTTTATAAGTTACCACCATCTTCTGGACAATATTTTTGATGTTCTTGTTAGCAGCTTCCACTGCCCCATTCATCTTCGGCCTGTAAGGAGATGAATTATGGTGTTCGATCTTGAATTCTTCACAAAGCTCTTTCATCATCTTGTTATTCAGATTCGAGCCATTATCAGTGATGATCTTGCTTGGGATGCCATATCGACAAATGATCTGATTCTTGATAATTCTGACTACCACCTGTCTGGTTACATTAGCATAAGATGCTGCTTCCACCCATTTAGTAAAATAATCGATCGCTACCAAGATGAAACGATGACCATTTGAAGCTTTGGGTTCAATCATTCCAATCATGTCAATGCCCCACATAGAGAAAGGCAAAGGCGAAGAGATAACATTGAGGAGGGTCGGTGGCACATGTATCTTGTCCGCATAAATCTGGCATTTATGACATTTCTTCACATATTTGCAGCAATCAGATTCCATCGTCATCCAATAGTAACCAGCTCTCAACATCTTCTTAGCCATTGCATGTCCGTTGGCATGAGTGCCAAAGGATCCCTCATGCACTTCTTGCATCAGCATGTCTGCTTCATGTCTGTCTACACATCTGAGCAAGACCATGTCGTAATTCCTCTTATACAATACTTCTTCATTGAGGAAGAAACTGCTTGCTAATCTCCTCAACGTCTTCCTATCTTTATTGGATGCCCCAGGCAGGTACTCTTGAGTCTGAAGAACACGTTTAATATCATAGAACCATGGTTTGTCGTCGGTGACCTCTTCTACTGAGAACACACAAGCAGGTCTATTGAGACGCATAACTCTGATTGTAGGCACATCGTTCCAACCATTCACTTGAAATATTGAAGACAAAGTAGCTAAAGCATCAGCCATTTGGTTTTCATCTCTAGGGATATGATGTAACTCCACTTTGTTGAAGAAGGTTAACAATCTTCTAGCATAATCTCTGTAAGGGATAAAACCAGGATGACGAGTCTCCCATTATCCTTTGATTTGATTAATTACCAATGCCAAATCTCCGTAAATATCAAGAATCTTAATCCTTAGATCCACAGCTTCTTCGAGACCCATAATACATGCCTCATATTCAGCCATGTTGTTCGTACAGTCGAACTTCAACCTCGCCGTGAACGGGATATGAGTACCTCGGGGAGTGACGATGATTGCCCCAATTCCATTTCTATAAGAATTCACAGCTCCGTCAAATATCAAACCCCAACGGGATTCGGGATCAGGTCCTTCTTCAGGTAACGGCTCTTCACAATATTTAGCTTTCAAGTACATAACATCTTCATCTGGGAAGTCAAACTTGATGGATTGATAATCTTCAATTGGTTGGTGAGCCAAATGATCGGCTAAAATACTCCCTTTGATTGCTTTCTGAGTGTGATACTCAATGTCATATTCAGATAACAACATCTGCCAACGGGCTATTCTTCCAGATAAGGCGGGCTTCTAAAAGATATACTTGATCGGATCCATTTTGGAGATCAACCAAGTGGTGTGGTTAATCATATACTGGCGCAGACGGCGAGCAGCCCAAGCTAAAGCACAACAGGTTTTCTCAAGCATTGAGTATCGAGACTCACAGTCTGTGAATTTCTTACTCAGATAATATATGGCATGTTCCTTTCTTCCAGTCTCATCTTGTTGACCAAGCACACATCCCATGGAATCTTCCAATATAGTCAGGTACATAATCAAAGGTCTTCCTTCCACTGGAGGAATCAAAATAGGAGGTTCAAGTAAATATTCTTTGATGCTATCAAAAGCTCTCTGACAATCTTCTATCCACACACATCCTTGGTTCTTTCGGAGAAGCTTGAAAATCGGCCCACAGGTAGCAGTCATATGAGATATAAATCTAGAAATATAGTTCAGTCTCCCAAGGAATCCTCTTACTTGTTTTTCCGTCTTGGGTGCGGGAATTTCCCGAATGGCTTTGACTTTATCAGGATCTACCTCAATACCTTTCTGACTGACAATGAAACCCAGAAGTCTTCCAGAACGAACACCAAAAGTGCACTTGTTGGGATTCAGACGAAGTTTATACATTCTCAAACGCTGGAATAACTTCAATAAATGTTCTAAATGATCTTCTTCAGTTTGCGATTTGGCAATCATGTCATCTACATACACTTCTATCTCCTTATGCATCATATCATGGAACAAAGCAGTCATGGCCCTTTGGTATGTTGCACCATCATTCTTCAAACCAAACGGCATTACCCGATAACAAAATGTTCCCCAAGGTGTAATGAAAGCTGTCTTCTCCATATCTTCTGGTGCCATCTTGATTTGATTGTAACCAGAGAAACCATCCATGAAAGAAAAGAATTTGAACTTTGCGGTACTGTCGACCAAAACATCAATGTGTGGTAAAGGAAAATCATCCTTTGGGCTAGCTCTATTCAGATCTCTATAGTCTACACACATCCGAACTTTGCCATCCTTCTTAGCAACAAGCACTATATTGGCTAACCATTGAGGATAGACCGATGTAACAAGGAAACCTGCATTAATTTGCTTTTGAACTTCTTATTTTATCTTTTCAGCCATATCGGGACGAGTCCTTCTCAACTTCTGCTTAATCGGCGGACATTCAGGTCTCAACGGCAAACTATTCTCCACAATATTGTTGTCCAAACCTGGCATGTCTTGGTAGGACCAAGAAAACACATCAACATACTCTCTGAGAAGCTCCAACATTTTCTCTTTGACCTCTGGGATAAGCAATGCTCCGACCTTAACTTCCTTTTTATCTTCTTCATCACCCAAATTGATCATCTCTATAGGCTCTTCAAACGGCTGAATAGTCTTTTCATCGTGCTCAAGTAAACGGGAAATTTCATCAGGAACTTCTTCACTATCTTCTTCCTCGGTTCTGAACACATGGAATTCAAAGTTGGGAGGGGGCATAGGATCATTGTTTTCAATGGTTAAGTCATGGATTAATCTGCACATATGATTATGCTTTATTTTAGAAATCGATCAATATGAATGTTGCACAAATGAAACAAAAGATTATTATGTTTTCCTATTGCTACCAATTAATTTTCATTACTATTTCCCAGAAAAAGTGAAAAAATAAAACAATAGTGGACAAAATAACATTTTTATTCATGATTGGAAATACTTGAAACAAAGAGCCCAAACATTTTCTCTTTTGCCTTGGGCAGAGCAAAAGGATTTATTTTCAACATAGCCCGACACAAATACTTTTCGCCTTGGGCAGACGAAAGTTTTTTTCAAAAATAAAACAAAACATTACTCAGAAATGTGCATCACAATAGGAACATCAACAACAATCCAGTTCTGGCAAACCACTCCATGCGTTGCAAAATCGAGTAAATCCTCTTCAGAATCGTCTCCTATTATAGCATCAACCTCAGGAGGAGTTGGATGGATAAAACCTGCGCTTCGGAAAACCTCTTGTATCGGATGGGTAACTGTTTCCTGCTTGACTCTTGTAGACACGGGATGAAAACTAAGACCTTCTCCAGACTTGTTCTCAGGCAAAGTCAACACCTGGCCCCAACCTTCAGCCGAACCACTTTCAACCACTCGTCGCGCATCTTTAAAAGAAGAAATAGACGTCCCTTGCTTCTTCACTTCATCATTAGCAACAGATAAAGCTTGGAATTGGGTTCCAACATCCTCATCAGCATCAATAAAAGAGAAAGATGACAAATGGCTTACCACCATAGCCTGCTCTCCACCAATCATTACCAGCTTTCCATGCCTTACAAACTTCAATCTTTGATGGAGCGTGGAAGTGACTGCCCCTGTATCATGGATCCATGGGCGACCCAATAGGCAACTATAGGCGGAACGAATATCCATTACTTGAAAAGTGATCTGAAAAGTAAAAGGACCAATTACTATAGGAAGATCCACTTCACCAATGACAGTCTTCCTAGAACCATCAAACGCTTTGACAATTACTCCACTGGGTCTCATGGGAGCACCTTGATATGATAGTCAGGATAATGTAGTTTTCGGCATTACATTTAACGAAGAACCTGTATCTACCAGCACACTTGATAAAGTATCATTTCCACAACTTACTGAGATCTGCAAAGCCATATTATGGTTCCTTCCCTCCTCCGGAAGCTCTTCATCACTGAAACTAAGATTGTTACACGAAGTAATATTTCCCACAATTCCATCAAATTGGTCAACCGTCACATCATGATCCACGAATGCCTGGTCCAAGACCTTCATCAAAGCTTCTCTATGGGCACCATAATCTCTCAGTAAAGCAAGCAAAGAAATCTTGGAAGGAGTTTGCAATAGTTGGTCCACAATCTTGTATTCACTTCTCTTGATAAGCTTCAGAATCTCATCATCATCGGGGTGTAGGATAGGTTCATTGGATCGGCCTACCTCAACCCTGGGTTCAACATTTCTCGCTGGAATTTCTGCCGGTATGGGCCTCCTGACTTGAACTTCTGGTCTCTTCAAAGGTACTGTTGCAAAGACACGTCCGCTTCTCGTAACTCTACTCACATCAGCAATGTTAACAAAAGATGGCCTTGTTGGTATAGGGACTTCTACCCCATTCTCAATCTTTGTGGCATTGTACTTATACGGTATAGCTTGGTCTGAGCTGTAAGGCACAGGACCAGGTGGATAAATGATCAAAGGAGCAACAGGTGCAGTCTGACTGTCATAAACGATCTGTAATGGTTCAGGCAAGTTGAATTGTGGTATTATAACATTTACTTCATCCACCGGATCTCTGTCATGTGTAATAGTGATGACCCTCTGGTCTAACAATTTTTGAATATCCTCCTTCACAATAGGGCAATCAACTTCTCTTGAACATAATTCACAAACATCATAATCATGATGATGCCTAAAAAAGGCAAGTCTTCTTAAGCTCTGATGTAACCTGATCAACGAATCCCTTATGTGTTCAACTTGAAAAACTCGAAACTTTCCCGGACAACCTTCCACCATATTCACTGATGCTGCTCCATGTCGAGGCAAAGGATTATCTCTAACATTTGGGTTAACATCCTTAAAAGACAAGATACCATTCTTAATCAATCTCTGCACATCCGCCTTTAAAGCAAAGGAATTTTCAATGTTGTGCCCCGGCGACCCTTGATGATACTCACAAAACTGGTCCGCCTTGTACCACGGAGAAGTACTATTCGGTGCGACAAGAGGAGGCTTCGTCGTTATGAGGTTCTTTCTGATCAGAGCAGGGTACAATTCAGTGTAAGTCATGGGAATGGCATCAAAATGCAGTTTCCTTGGTGAACAATTCTGGTTGTTAAATTGATAAGCCTGTTGTCAAGGCTGCTGTTGAAATGGTCGTTGCTGAATTGGTGGGGTTTGATGAGTTGGGGTCACCATTATTGGGCGGACAACCGAAGTGACTGCCGCAACATGTGAATAACCTCTCCTTGGTCTCCCAGGGAAAATTACACTGACCTCTTGTTCTTTTCTTTTAGGGAAAGCACTTCCAAACTTCTTGATACTACTAGACGGGCTTCCTTCTTTAACCAAACGTCCTTCACGAATCCCTTCTTCCAACCGCATGCCCATACTTACCATCTTGGTGAAGTCACTAGGTGCGCTGGAAATCATTCTTTCATAATAAAAGGAACCTAAAGTCTTCAGGAATATCTTTGTCATCTCTTTTTCCTCAAGAGGGGGATAGATCTGAGCAGCAATTTCGCGCCACCTCTGGGCATATTCCTTAAAGGACTCTCTGTCTCTCTGGGACATCGCCCGGAGTTGATCTCTGTCCAGTGCCATGTCGACGTTGTACTTATACTGGTGAACAAAAGCTTCACTAAGATCGTTGAAATTACGGATCCGAGTGCTGTCCAAACCCATATACCACTTTAGAGCGGCACCAGTCAAACTGTCTTGAAAGTAGTGAATTAACAAGTTATGATCATCAGAATATGTAGACATCTTTCTCACATACATAGTTAAATGACTCCGTGGACACGAATCACCTTTATACCTTTCAAAGTCCGGCACTTTGAATTTGGCTGGAATCTTTACATTTGGAACTAAGCACAGGTCATGAGCATTATTTCCAAACAAATCTTTCCCCTTTAACGCTCTGATCTCCCTCTGCATCTCTTGAAACTGGTCTTGAAATTATTCCATTCTATCGAAAAGACCCAGACTTTCAGCAGGTTCAGCATGATAAGCAGGTTCATTCATGTATGGCATAGAATGAATCACAGGGGCGATAGTCGTCATCACTGGTTGAGGGAAAGGTGCCACAGATGGGATTACAGGAGGCATAGCAGCTATCTCCGGTTGAGGAAAAGACACAGTAGGTTGAACCAAAGGCTGTATGACAGGCTGATACCCTTCTGGCACAAAGTTATAAGGCATTCCCCACGGAAAAACTTTTGGCATCTGATGTTGAAGCGGAGAGTTGATTTGAGTCACGGATGTTAGAACGGTGACAATCTCATAAACCACAGTAGTTGAAGTCTGAATCTCAGCAGCTCCAGTCGACGGCTGATTCTGAGCAGCCATCAAACTTTCCATTTGCGCAGTTAGTTTCTCCATACCAACACGAAGGGTAGCGACCTCCTCACGAAGCTCGTGGTTTTCCTGTTCTAGATCTTCCATCTTCCTCTGACGGTGGGCTCGAGTATCGTACCGATGAGACAGCTTGACAATCAACCGGAGTGGAAAAAGAAACAAGGATAAGACTCTAAAAAATAGGTGAATTGGAATGTTGGATGATGCATGATATGCGATGCAAATGATCGTTTGTTTCGATAGTTTTTTCAAGGAACTTCGATAATTTTGCACACATCAATGGTAAAGGAATTTAGAACAACAAAAACTCATTTCATTAATCAAAAGCGGTAAATTACAACTTACAACTTTGGAAAAACAAAACAACAAATTACAACCTTGGGATGATAACCCAATAAAAAGCAGTAAATTACAACTTTGGAACATGAAGCCCATAATAAAGCAGTAAATTACAACTTTGGAACATGAAGCCCTTTTATTGAGTTTTACAAAATGACAATAGTAAAAGTAAAACTAAGAACTAAAGATCACTCAGAGTCAACTTCGAGTGTTTCTCCTTCAAAACTCCATAATACCTGAGATGTCTGCAAAAATCATTCTCAAGTTCCTTGAAAAAGAAGTTTTTTTACAAAAAAATGTTGATGGATGCATGGATGAATGATAATGCAACAGTTACACACAAGTTCACAAACATGGGGTTCAAAGGTTTAACGTTTCGTGCATGGAGTCAAGGGATAAGGCCCACCCCAAGGTATGTACTAATGGTTTAATCACACCTGTAAGACAAGGTTCTAATAGTTCCCAGAGTCCACATTCCTCCTTCGGATATTACCAACGTCTTGATTACTCAATAATTAGCAATATTCTCAAGAGAAACTCGTCCGAGTGTAGCATCGCGTAACAACTACTTCCGGATTACTCCGTTATAATCTACGCGCTACACCTAAAAGGCCAATATGGGTTAGGGTTCTACGGTTCTCAGTTTCTCTGGCTCCCAGGTCGAAAATAATAATGTCTTCCTGATTACTCGGTAAATAAATATTACGTTCAAGAGGGCCTTCCACTGAGTGGGGGATCTCATGCCTCCTTCTTCGGGATTACTCCCTCAAAGTTAACATGACTATACCGCCCGTCATATCCTTAAGTGTAACTTAATCCGGGTATAGGATTCGTCCTTTGCAAAAAACCCAAACAACCCCAATACAAACATATAATCAAACAAATCAAATAATAATAAAACAGATAAAACAAACTAGGCTTAACCCACTTAGGGATGGACCAGCAAGAGGTCAATCTTTCCCCAGCAGAGTCGCCAATTCTGTAGCAATAAAAAATGTAGCGGGGTAAATCGGAGATCGAACTATTAATTAATTCGTCTCACAAAAGCAAGAGTCGCCACCGCACTTTATTATTTCCAAGGGAAAAGGGAAAAGAGCGAAATAAAACCCTAAAATATGCAATGTAAAATAATACTTTTTAAAGTAATGAAAATACAAGGCGTTTTTGAAAAGAGGTCTAAGGTTCGGGGGTTGGTTATACAATGGGAAGGTATTAGCACCCAATGTATCTATAGTATTCTATAGGAACCTTTTGAAATATCTGTTTATTAAAATTGTTTGTTTGATTAAAAAATAAATTGTTTTGGCCAAAAATGGGTATGGACGAGTTTTTGAAGATACGACGACCTAATGTCGAAGTTTTGACTTAAAGGGTGTGAGTTTTGGAAAATTGAATATTTGGGAAAATTATCTTAAGTTTTTTTAATGAAATAATAAAAGGGATGAATGAGGGTATTCGCACGATGTTTTTTTTGATGACATGAAGTCGACAAAAATTAAACAATTCCCTTGGATTTTGCAAGAAACATGAAAATTAAAACTAAAAGTATAAACACTCCAAGATTTTAAAAGAAAACCAAAAGAGAAGCCATGGAATCGAAATTATCACAAAATCAACCAACATGTATCATGGGAGGAACATCATAAGGGGCAATGAATTCAAAGAGATAACTTAAAATTTATCAATAAAAGACTAGTTAAAAAAACTAACAAAATTAACTAACATACTGACCAAACGAAATATCAAGATTTACATAAATTATAAAACTAAACTAATTAATTGGGTTATAAACTGAAAACGAAATAAAGGTCCAGCATGAGACAAAAATCGAAATCGAACAATTCTCCTTCGAACTCTCCTTTTTTCTCTCTTCGAACTCTCTTTTTCGAACTCTCTTTTTCTCTCTTTCGAACTCTCTCTTCGATCTCTTTATTTTCTCTCTTCGAACTCCCTCTTTCGAACTCTGCTTTTCTCTCTTCGAACTCCCTCTTTCGAACTCTGCTTTTCTCTCTTCGAACTCCCTCTTTCGAACTCTGCTTTAACGAAATCGAACAACACCAACGACAAATCATGTTCCATCAATTCGAACTCTTCTCACTGTCTAAATCGAAATCGAACAACTCTGCTTCTGGCTTCGAACTCCCTCTATTCTAGATTGAAATCGAACACTCAGCTCTCCTAAATCGAAATCGAACAACAACACTACCTCTGGTTTCTAACTCTTCTTAAATCAAAACGAACAACACCCCTGCTACTGGTTTTGAACTCTTCCTAAGTCAGAACGAACAACAATACTGCTTCTAGTTTCGAACTCCTTCTTAAATCAAAAACGAACAACACCCCTGCTACTGGATTCGAACCCTTCCTTAAATCAAAAACGAACAACACCACTACTACTGGTTTCGAACCCTTCCTAAATCAAAACGAACAACACCACTGTTTCTAGTTTCAAACTCTTCCTAAATCAGAATCGAATAACACCATTGTTTCTAGTTTTTTCATGCAGTTAAACAATAAATCAACAAGGTGACAAATATTCATGGAAAGCGAAACAACAATAACAATCTCAGGGGTTCTGATTTATTGAAACATCAACAACAAAAAATGCAGCAACAACAACTAGTTCACATCATATGTCATTATAACAAGCATGGCAACAAATTTTGAGAAAAAAAGTGGTAAGGAAACTTACAAGATCAGAGCAAGTCTGATGGTTTCGATTTTGACAATGAAATAATAAAGAAATCCAGAGATGAGGTAATATGCTTTTTTTAATTCCTCCTGCTTCCAGAAACTTACTCGAAAATGTTGGTGTTGTTGAGTTTGCTGTTATGATTGGAGCTTGGTTCGAAATAGGCTCTAAGTTTGTGGTTGTGCCTGAAGTTCGAAACAAGCTTTAAGTTTGTGGGCTTGGAGGTTTTTTTTACTGGTTTTAAGCAGGTTGGAGGAGCTTCTGTTTACAGTTTATGGTTGTGTATGTTCGAAGGTTTGAGCTTGTGGTGTAAGGATCAGTTTGAGTTATGCAGGCTAGTGCTTGGTTTGAAATAGGTTTCGCAAGTGTGAGAACTTGCAGGTTTGTGCTTCTGCCAGTTTTGTGTTTTTTCTTTGTGAACTCTTTGTGAACTGCCTTTGTGAACTATATCTTTTTCGCTCTCCCTAAAATATGCATAACCGCCTGCTTTTATAGTGAATAAACGTGAGGTTTTGGGAGGGAATTTTGGTGAATTTGAACAAAGGTGATAATCTGTTTTTGACGCTTTTCTGATGCAGTTTTGGTGTGTGTGCCATTTGAGGCAATTCCTGGACTGATGTGCACAGGTTTTTGGTTGTGGAGGCAGCAGAGGTTTGGTTGTGGAGGCAGCAGAGGTGACCGTTAGTTGGGCAGCAGATGCAGGGAATTTGGACTGATGTTGTGTAGCATAAGGATAAACTCATAGCATAACAATATTAATAATAATAGTAATGACGATAATAATAAAATAACTGTTAGTAAAATTAAACTGAAAAATGTAAAAGTGAAATAAAAAAGATATCAAAGTTTTGAGTTTTTTCAAATAAAGTGATGCAAAATATATAAATTATATGTAACTAAGATTTATTTGATAATTTTAAATTAACATAAATAACTTGCAAAAATAAAATAAAAGAATGTGAAATCACTATTTTTGAGGATTTTTACTAAATTAAATCTAAAAGACATAATTTTAACTTAAATGATACAAGAACAAAAAAACTAAATGAAACTTAAGGAAACTATTTTTTTGTATTTTGAATATTTTGAATAAAAACATAAATAAAAATGAAGATAGCATGAACTAAATATTTTAGGATTTTCTTTTTTTATGAAAAATAAAAATAAAAGAAAGATGATAAAAAAATAAAAAAAACATGATTTAATAAAGTCAGGCAAAACCAGTTAAATTTCATTAAATTCACAACAATTTCTAACGTTCTATTTTTTGGTGGATTTTCAAAGTATAATCATCTCTTGACTTGTAAAGAAAAGTTGTAGTTGTTGCAGAGGAGAATCATATGTAAAAGAACCACTAAAAAATGTCGAAATTTGAAGAAGTTATGAATTTTTGAAATCTGACTCGAGAATTGGCAAAAATAGATTGAAACGCTTGTGAATGCTTGTTATGTAACAATGCAGATGGGAGGTGGTATCTTAGGTCAAAATTTGGGGTATGACACGGGGCTGCTGAGTGATGTCATAAAGCACTAATGGACTTTTAGAACCTTTACTTGACCATCTTGGCCTTTTTAGGGGTAGTGAGATGATCAGCTTTGGTGCAGTTCGAAGTTGGTAGATACTCGATACTGCACTCATTGAGGGTTGTTTTCTTGGAATATTTCGGTCGCCAGTAAAGTGGCTAAACTGAGACGATGAACACAAAATAATCCAGTGATATTGAGCTCCTTAGAACCCGGTTACTATTTCTAGGACAGGTTGAGCCAACTAACTTCAAGAGGGTACTTACCTATGAACTCCATGCAAGCCTAAACCTAAGGACTTGTCTGCTTTGTGTGAATATGACTGTTTGTATATAACTTGCTTACTTCGCATATTTGTACATAATATCATTACATCATACCATAGCATTTTTAATAACCATTTCAAGGATCTCGAGGGTCTTTGATGCAGGGTCACGTTGAACCAGACGTCTACCAAAGGGCAAGCGGATTCATTTTCCTCTAAACAAACGCCGTTAAAGATCAAGTTCAACAACCTTAATCGAGGGCTATGACCCACTTGACATGGTGAGCTTGATTCTGGTGGAAATACATCCACCGATACAAAGTTCTCCAATCAAAGATGTTGATCGAAGTTCAACCTCTAACATTTTCTTGTGTTCACCCCGCAAGATCCTTGAAAACAAGCATCCACATATCATGCATTGTATCATGACAGGTTTTCCCCTTTCAGGTCTCCTTACCTTCCTACTATTTATTTCAGTAGAGATGGATCTAGAGAAGACTATCAAGGATATCCAGGCTCAAAACGCTCAACTTCAAGAGATGTTCTTGAACCTGTCCAAGGGGCAGGAAGAAGTGAAAGCTCTCCTTACAAGGGGCATGGAACTAGGGAATCCAGGGGGCATCAGGAATGATCAGTAGGAAGGACTACAGATTGAGATGGCAACAATGAAAATCCAGATGATGGGACAATTGGTGGGCCAGATGGCTCTCATCCAAAACTTGGCTCAAGGACAAGAGGAGCTAAAGGTCCTCATCAACAAACTGCATCAAGATGGATGTAACCAAATGGGGCAAACAACTAGGGTTGAGGATCAAGTCATCATTCAGCCTCCCTTGAGACAAGAAGTCAAGGAAAAGTCTCCCCAGTTTGCTTCAGGGTCACAAGCCCAACAACAACCTCACCGGCATCAACAGGATAATCGGCGTAAGCAAAATACATCTGGAAGGCGCTTCACTGAGATTAACATGCCATTATCACAAGTACTGCAACGCTTGTTGGAGGTCAAGCTGGCTTTATTAAGGGATCCTCTTCAGAATCTCAATACCTCTGCTCCTAGCTATCATCCCAATGCATTATGTGCATACCACTCCAATAGTCCTAGGCATGATACAAATGACGGTTGGGCTTTGAAAAATAAGACCCAAGACTTGATTGACAGAGGAGTGCTGGAATTCACACAGGATGGCCAAATGAAAATCTTCCGCTGAGGGTTCTCCACCTGAAATGACAAGTTCGAACTAAGAGGCTTTTGTTTCATTTGAATTTTCAAGTTGTAATTTCTTTTGTTATTCAAACAATTATCTATTAATTTTAAACTCTGTTTCATTAATGCATTGCATATGTTTGTCTTGAATTCATCCATTCGTTTTAACTATACTTGAACTATGCTTTCTACTTTCTTTATGACATTTAACTCTTGCTAAAAGTTACGAGCCTTTAGAGGGAGGATGACGAAAACAATGCCATAGTCTCATACAGTATGCTTTTGGACAGACCTTGCTGACGATGTACAGGCGTTTCTTTCAAATCCTAAACACTGGAGTTATAAGGAAGATAATCCCTAGTCAACCCCTTCAAGCCAAAGGAGTAGAAGTTTCCTGTTTTAAACACAAATTGAAACCTTTAATCAAACCTGGGGCAGCGTAGTCTCTCAGTTAATTCAAAACGTGCGTTTAGCCGTAAACTCTCATTTTGTAATACAACGAATGACATCAAAAACATTCCTTTGGGAACCAAAAGACAGTGATGGTTACTTATCTCATAGGTAGTCATTATCTCTCAAAAAGAAAAGCCCACTGAGTCAAAACCTACAAAGGAGACTTGCGAAAGCTGGGGCATCCCGCTGACTGTAATCTCGAAAACAGGAATAGTCAGGAAAAAATTAGGGATAATGAAAAAAAGAAGAAAGAGGTCACTAGAAATCCTCAACAACATGAAAAATGTTGCAAAAAAAAAATGATTGCCTTCCAATAAATTCTACTTGTGTGAACCATCACCAAAACATTATTTCAAACTCGAATAGAGTTTGACGCACAATTAACTGAGTTTAGGATTGAAGAACATCACGAAGAGCGGGTGGGTACAAATATGCTTTGAGCCTTTATCCTTTGTTTCTTAAAACCGTGAACCAAGCCACGTTACAACCCTTCAAAAGTCCTAATTGAAGCATGGGTTAGTTCTAAAGCATACTGTTACAAAAGGTATCCTGACTCCTGTAAGGCTTTTCTCTAAATCCTGAGTTGAATTTTTTCTTATAAAAGTTCTCTGTTAAAAAACGCATTTTCCAAAATTTCAAGACAAGCATAAACTTTGCATTATTTGAATATCGTTGTTTGTGTATGGCTATTTGTTTGACAGTGAAGACATTCACATGGTGAATGTTCCGATGAACGAAATCTCTCTCAGTGAACAAAATCACTTCAAGTGGGATGACACTTCCGTTTCAAAAAAAATCTCCTATCAACAAAAGGGGACTTGGTATGGCATTGTCCAATAAACCTGGGGCAGTCCATTCAAGATTTCAAGAAATCTCTCAAAGTCCAGTTAACCTGGGGCAGTTCAGTCAATATTTCAAGAAATCTCTCAAGTGCAGAGTAGCCAGGGGCAAGCCCCCGTCACTGTCACTTGGGGAATTGAGCGTCGATCCCAACAAAGGGTTACATACAGTCGAACATTTCCTGGTAAAGTCGTAAACACTCGCTACTTGGGACAATGACAAATCTCTCCAAAATATTTCTCCTAAGATGGTTCCCAGCCAGAGTTTCGATCTTTGGTAATATCTTCCCAGCTAAGTCGACCTCAAGAATTCCTGAGAATATTTCCCATTGAAGTCTCCAGATTTTTCACTATCGGAAACGAAGAATTCAACTCTTTTCTCCATCACCAGTTCAGGATTTATTTTCCCCAGCGAGAGGTCATCTTGAAAACATTACACACCCGTACATCAGGACATCATGCAACGAAATCTCATTTATTTTGAGAACATCTTTGTTTGATATATGTCATGCAACTAACCTTTACCTTTCAGGGAAGATGCAGTCAAATTCTCACAAGATTCAAGCTATGAAGCCTGGACCACGACCAGATGGTAGTTCTTTCAACTTTCCCCTTTAACAGCAGTCCAAGATTTATTTTCCCCGGTACCTGTTGAAGATATTCCAAGACTTTCGTCTGGCTCAATTAAATCTATTCGAAGATTTTTCTGATTCTTATCCAGTCAAAGTTAATTCAAGACCTTCTCTGACTCAGTCAGATCGACACTAAGATCTCCCTGATTCTTATTCCAGTTGAAGATATTCCAAGACTTTCGTCTGGCTCAGTTAAATCGATTCTAAGATTTTTCAGATTCTTATCCAGTCAAAGTTAATTCAAGACCTTCTCTGGATCCGTCAGATCGACACTAAGATCTCTCTGATTCTTATTCTAGTTGAAGATATTCCAGATTTTACTGTTTCAGATAAACCTCTCAACAGTTTATTCTGATTCACTTCCAGATTTTGCTGTTTCAGATAAATCTCTCAACGGTTTACTCTGATTCACTTCCAAATTTTGCTGTTTCAGATAAAATCTCTCAACAGATAAATCTCTCAACGGTTTATTCTGATTCATTCTCTGTTCAGATCCAGTTCAAACTTTCCGTCAACTATCATCTTTGAATGGTATCTTTAAACCCATTTCCATAACACCATCAAATCAGCATGTCATTAACACCCCCAGAGGAGATGAGACTACCAACTACCAATCCCCAGCGTAGTTGAAACTACCAACCCACAACATAAATAATCTGGTTTCTCCAAATCCCCCAGCAAGTTATCTTAAAGCCTGGATTCGACCAGATAATACCTTGATTATACTAAAGCCCGGAGATCGACCGGAAAATAAGTTGAATCCCCTGCAAATCCTTCTGAAGACTGGATATTGACCAGATAAGAAGTAAAGACTTTGAAACCTGGATGTTGACCAGATAGCAATACAAGACATTGTGAAGCCTGGAGATCGATCAGATAACAGTTGACCCTTAACAGAATGAAGATTCTCATTCTTGAAACCTCAGAAGATTGGCATACTCCCAAACTCCTGACACCCTTAACAGAATGAAAATTCTCATTCTTGAAACCTCAGAAGATTGGCATACTCCGAAGCTCCTGATACCCTTAACAGAATGAAGATTCTCATTCTTGAAACCTCATAAGATTGGCATACTCCCAACCTCCTGACCCAAACGCATGAATGAAGATTCTCATTCTTGCTTCCCCAGTAGATTGGCATACTCCCAAGCTCCTGATACCCTTAACAGAATGAAGATTCTCATTATTGAAACCTCAGAAGATTGGCATACTCCCAAACTCTTGATACCCTTAACATAATGAAGATTCTCATTCTTGAAACCTCAGAAGATTGGCATACTCCCAAGCTCCTGATACCCTTAACAGAATGAAGATTCTCATTCTTGAAACCTCAGAATATTGGCATACTCCCAAGCTCCTGATACCCTTAATAGAATGAAGATTCTCATTCTTGAAACCTCAGAAGACTGGCATACTCCCAACCTCCTGACCCAAACACCTGAATGAAGATTCTCATTCTTGCTTCCCTAGTAGATTGGCATACACTAGAACTCCTGATATTCCCGACAGAATGAAGATTCTCATTCTCAAAGTGGCATATAACCTGAGTTCCTGATATTTCTGACAGAATGAAGATTCTCATTCATAAAGTGGCATATAACCCGAGTTCCTGATATTCCCGATAGAATTAAGATTCTCATTCTCAAAGTGGCATACAACCTAAACTCCTGAACTTCTTCCAAACATGAATAAACTTTTCCCAGAGTCCTGAGCTTACTCTCCAGCAGGGTAGCTACTCCCCAACAGTATAGCTATTCCCCACAGAGTTTTTACTCCCCAACAAAATCAAGATTCTCATCTTTGATTCTCCAGCGAAGTTGCCAGAGCTTTCTTTACTCTCAGCATAAATTTGTCAGAGTTTTTAATCCCCTGCAGATCGAAGATTCTCGTTCTTGACTCCTCAGCACAAATTCCCCTAGCAGAATGAAGATTCTCATTCTCAATTCCCCATAGAGTTTTCAAATGTTCCCCAAGCAGAGTTCTCCTCAAACAATAAAACAGGAATCCCTGGTAGAAATATTCTAAGCAAAGCTTGAAGACACACATACTCTTAAACAGTGGTCCAGGATTTATCTTCCCCGGCAGCAGTCAAAGATTTTATTATCTTCAGCTATCCAGGATTTATCTTCCTCGGTAGCAGTCAAAGATTTTATTATCTCCAGCTATCCAGGATTTATTTTCCTCAGCAAGACATCTTATCAACTTACATTCGCACACATTACATTCATATATCATGAACATTGATAAAACACATATATTGCATCATACATTTCATGCAACATAACTTTGTGTTTCAGCTAATACTTTACCCTTTTCAGGATAAGATTAACAAGCTACAATTATAGGATCATGAAAACAGTTTACGGATGCTCCAAACACGGATGCTAATCTATTGCTTGTTCAAACTCAAGGATCATGAAAACAGTTTACGAATGCTCCCAACATGGATGTTAATCTATCGCTTGTTCATATTCAGGATCATGAAAACAGTTTACGGATGCTCCAAACATGGATGTTAATCTATCACTTGTTCAAATTCAAGGATCATGAAAACAGTTTACGGATGCTTCCAGACAAGGATGTTAATCTATCGCTTGTTCATATTTAGCTCATGGAAACAGTTTACGGATGCTCCAAACACATATGCTAATCTATTGCTTATTCAGACCCCCAGTTCAGAGACGTTCCAGACATGGATACCTTTCTGATACTCATTCTTTCACCTACAACATACAATTCAATAAACATTCTTGGATGGCATCTTTAAGCCCATCTCCGATAAGATTCTGTCACATCTCCAAATGGCATCTTTAAGCCCATTCCCTCAAACTATGCTTTGACGAGTGCAAATTTATGGGCACTCTAGTGTTCAATCATCTTTTACCTTCGAGTCACGAATGGCAAACTCGCCAATCTAACTCTTTAGGTTCAAGAAGATTGAACAGGGGCAGCTGTTGTACCCCAAAATTTGCCCTCCCTTTTTCACAAGAAATCACAACCCTAGGGTTTTCTCAGATTTTCAAGATTGGCTCAGGAATCGATCAAACATATTTTTCTTTGGCAGTAGATCAAGAATTAGGGTTTTTATCGCATTTCTCAGAAGAAACTGAATTCTCAGAAATTCAAATTAATTGTCACATGTTTTCACACTTTCTCAAGCTTACTGAAAGATTACTGGTTGTTCTCAAGACCTGTTTATCTGAGACAAGAAATGAGAACTGAGACTGTCATTTGGAACATTCAGGTTTTGTCTGATCCAGGTTAACCAGATAATGTGCGTCTGTCAAGACATTTGCTTGTTAATGGAATTAAGCGTTTGCTTGTTTATTAGAATACACAATGCGTATTTTGATTGGAATACTGTTGCAAGGTTATAATATTACAGAGTTTTTTGGATTACTTGGAATTTAAGTTATTGGTATTGGAAATATTGGAATGCAGTTTCAGTTATTTTGATCTGAGAATCTTAAAGTATTAAGTGAATATGGAAAGAAAGAATTGCAAGTTATTGACAGTAGAAGATTTTTATTGGATATCAGATTGTCTCACAAAGATCTTTCATTTATTTCAGATGTTGATACAAAAATAATTTAGTATTCATATGCTTTAAGTTTTACAGCTTATAGTACTTCAAAAATGAATTATTACAATTAATGGAAAATATCTCTAAGTTACAAAGAATTGAATCTAAGCCTAAGTTTCCATTGCTCCCATGCTCGCCACAAAGAATTTCTTGCTTCCTCTGCTTTGTCATCACCCAATTTGTGCTCACATGAAAGAGACAAAGAAAAGAGGATTAGTACAGTTAATTAAATAGAATTTTCAAACGAAAAAAGAAAGAAAATATTCATCATTAAAGTTTTTCGTTTGGAATCAGAGGATCTATTTTCATTTCATCATGTTTTTATTTTTTCTCTTTGCAAATCACATGAAGATTTCTCTTCTTGGTTCACAAAGAGAAAAATGAAAAATGCAAGCTAAAGAATGCAAGGAAAATGGTTCAGATGAAAACATAACAAGGCCAAACTGTCAAGCAACTAAACCAAACAGCATGGCAAACCAAACAGCATGGAAAAACAATGCAGCATACAAAGGCAAACTGGATGCAAGTATTGCAACAAACGAAACTGAATGCAAACCAAACTTTGTAGCAAGGCAAACAATGCAGCAAGCTAGAAAGTATAAACAACAACACAAGTAATGCAGTTAGAAAGTACAATGCAGCAGGCCAAAAGTACAAAGAGGGTAAACCAAATAACAAGCAAAAGGCTTGTCATAGCCTATCATCATTTTCCAGCAAATTGGCAAACTTTTCAGAAAAATGGAAAAAAGCAAAACTGCTTTATCATTGAGAGAGAAAGAGAGAGGAGAAATATCACCTTTTTGAGATTGTACAATTGGCTAAGAAAATCTGTCACAAGATATAATACCATAAAATAGCAAGAAGAAAAGAGGAGAGCAGGGTGGTCAAAAACTAAAGCCACAAAATATTTTTCAAGGCTGCAAAACATTACACAATTCAAACAACAAAAACCTATTAGCAGTTCAAAACACACAGCCCAGCTTGTTAACCAAAAGATATTAGACCAAACTACAAAACCTGCAGAATCAAACTGCATAACAAAAACCAACAGTCCAAAAACTGCAAGTTAAAAACCTTTCATCAAACATTTTCAAACTACAAAACCTGCACAATCAAACAGAAACTCCCAACCTGTTATCAAACTCAAACATAAAAAAAAGCATAACCGTTTTCAAACAGAACCAGCCAAACTGTAAACAAAACAAACCACAAAAACACCCCACAGCCTGCATAACCAAAGCTCACAAAATATTCCAACAAATCTGCATAACAATTTTCAAACAGGGCCAAATACCCAAACCTGCACAAGCCTAACCAAACTGTCCAATAGCAACAACAACAAAAAACTTACAGAACCAAAAGCCTTCCTAACAGTTCCCAAACCAAATAAACAGGCCAACAACATAAACATTCACAAAAATTCCAAAGCCTGTGAGCAATTCAAACACACAGCCTAAACTGCACAACTCACCAACACCTGTTATCAGTTTTCAAACAGGGGTAAAACAACCACCAAACCTGCAAAAACCTTCAAACCTACAACTGCAACCACCACAAAACTCAGAGTATTTGGCCAAACTGTCAAGGATCCCCAAACAAAACCAAGTTTCAGAAATAACAAACCAACAACAAAGTTTCAGAACTATAATCATCATCAACAAATCCAAACCAACAAATAAAGTTTTAGAATAAACCATCATCATAGTTCAAGAGAGAGGAAAAGAAATATCAAAGTTTCAGAACAAGAAGCCTCATCAAAACCAACAATCAATATCCAACAAAAACTACCAACAATCAGTTTCAGAAACCATCATCATCAACAAAATCTAAACATACCATCAATCAGTTTCAGAAACCATCATCATCAACAAAATCTAAACATATCAACAAGGTTTCAGAAACAATCATCATCAACAACAGAGTTTCAGAAGGAAAACATCATCATCAGCATTCAAGTTCAAGAGAGAGAACCAAGTTAGAAGCGCTCAGCACTATCATCATTCAAGTTTAAGAACAAAGGAAAGAAGTTACCAAAAGAAGCGCGCTTGGCCATCATCTTCTCCTCGAACCTCTGGCCACCAAGGAGCACTCAGTCCAACCTCTTTCCTCTCTATTTTTCCATAAAATCTCACAGGTATACTTCTCTTCAAATCCCTTTACTGTATCTTAGACACATGATACAATAGGTTAAACAAACTAGACATGAACAAATCAAGCAAACATGAACGAAAAATTTTAAATCAAACAAAGACGAACCATATCGTCAAATGAAACCTTTGATCATTGTGAGGAGATGAGAGGAGAAGAGAGCGCTCCGGCGGCTTAGATGAGGGAAAGATCCGAGCATTGAGTGAGAGAGAGGTGAAGAGGGAGAACAAAGGCAAACGGCACCGCTGTGAAGCAAGAATCACAAACTCTAATTGTTCCACAAACCCTAAACGAAATGACAAATGCATTGGGCCTCCTCCCCAAAACCTTAAAGCCCATAACAATTGCTAACGTCCCCCCTTCCATTCTGACCCTTTTTCTTCTTTATTTTTGTTTTGGGCCCAACAATAAACCCTAAGGCCTATTTTTCTTTTTTACCTTATTCTAATTTGTTTCTTTCTTAATAAATTCATAAAAACTCAATACTTTTTTTTATATCAAATTAAATTAATATTGAAGATTATTTTTCTTTTTTTCTTCTTTTAATTTATCTTTTTATTTCTTTTGTTAAAAACATACTAGTAAGATGTTAAAACTTCATTTTGTAAAATAAAATTGTTTTCTCAATTAGTTTTATTTTAATCATTTTTCTTTTTATTATTTTTCTTACCCATAATGAAAATCCAAAAAAACAAAACTTTTAAATTAATTTAATTAGTTTTCTTTCTTTAAACTTTTCTAATTATTTAACATAATAAAAATACAAAAAAAGAATGATAATAATTTTTAATCTTTTAGAATAGATTTTATTTATCTCTTTTTTAATAAATACATGCATTTCATAATTTATTGATTTTCTTTATTTCATAATTTGTTATAGCTTTGTATTGAATCACGACAATTCGATTTGGTTGTAATACTTGATATTTGGACATTGTTATTCTTGTGAGACGCATCCCTATTTGTAATAATTGTACCCCCATCCCCTGATACTTTTGTAATAGCTTAGATTTTCAATTCCCGCAATTTATTGCTTTCAATATACTGTGTAGTAATTAGGCTTGTATGGCAAGATTCAAAAATCAATCGCTAGATGACCTAATCCAAGAATAAATAACTTGAAATCAACACACTTCTCACACGTACACCTCTAGGGTAACCTCGCTTGTTGCCTCGGAAATGCAATCATGTCCCTCGAATATGCGACACTCTAGAAAATGACCCTTTGATAAAAAAAGATCATAGTCCCTCGATGACCCTCGATGTTGCCTTCGATAAAACGATCTCGTCCCTTACAAAATTTCTAGAGCGTCTCACAAGTTGCTTTCAATGATTGTATGCGATGACCCGTGCCTGTCCCGTTTAACATCCAAACACAAGTTTGTTTACCAAATACAATGGTAAAACAACAATGTCAAAAGATTAAAAACGTATAGGAAAGATCTTTGAGTAAAATAGGGTAGACAACTCTTAGTTACTTGATCAAAACTTGCAAAACATCCTTGCTATTTTCAAACACACCTCACAACACAATTTCAAAACATTTCCCAAAAACAAACTTTCAAACATTGAAATATCTTTTCAAAAGACAAACACCTTTGTATATATTCAAACAAGAATCATTACAAAGGTTGGCACAACGATGGCCTCTTTTCAAAGCATTTTAAAAAAAACACACACACAAAGCATCATTTCAAACAATTGAAAAGCAAAAACAAGTGATCTAAATAAGTAACTAAGATCCCATGGAAAACCATGGATGAAAAGGGTGCTAGCACCTTCCCTTTTCATAATCTACCCCCCGAACCCAAGAAAACATCTCAATGGTCTTTCCTGTGATTTTTGACCTTTCCTTTGGATAAAATAAAAAAGTCAGTGGCGACTCTTGCTAAACCGCACAATTGCGAATACAAACGCAAAACCTCAAGTCAGTTCTCCCACAGTATCACAGAAGGTACTGAAGTTATTGATTCCAACATCAAAGATATTTCTTGGACCAGTAAAGTCACTAGAATTGGAAGGGTTTTATCTCCAGAAATATCTCCGAAGACTATCACCACACCAATTTGTGTTACTGCTATCGAGTCAATTACTAAGACTCGGTGCAAAGAATAAACGACAGAGCCTGCCCAGACAGAGGCACCTACAGAAGTTACAGCTGAAGATACCTCCAAGAAATAGTTGGAGGGGGTATTAAAAAAATCATCATAAAAAGTGATTACAAGATTGTTGAACAATTAGGATAGACTCCCTCAAAGATCTCCATGTTATCCCTATTGTTGTGCTCAGAAGCCCATGCTTAGGCTTTGGTGAAGTTCTTAAAATATGTGTATCTACCACAAGAAATCTCTACTGATCAATTTGAAAGTTATGTTGCTAGCCTGACGATCGATAATGGGCTAGGCTTTTCTGGTGCTGATTTGACTCATGAAGGAAGAAACCGTAATAAGGCCTTGTATGTCTATATTGAATGCATGGGCCCTACTTTATCTCACATGTTAATTGATACGGGTTCCTCATTAAATGTCTTACCGAAGGGTGCTCTAGACAGGATTGATTGTGAAGGGGTTGTGCTGAAACCCAGTGATATTATGGTCAGAGCCTTTGATGGGTCAAAAAGTATGGTGCACGGAAAGGTGGATCTTCCAATCAAAGTAGGTTCACAGGTCTTTGACTCTAATTTCTATGTGATAGACATCCGCCTGACCTATTATTGTTTACTTGGACGCCTGCGGATTCATAGGGCAAACGCTGTTACTTCAACTCTACATCAAAAGCTGAAATATGCTGTGAAAGGAAAGGTTGTTATGGTTTATGGTAAAGAAGAGTATATGGTGAGTCATTTGAACTCTTTCAAGTATGTTGAGATGGACAATAAATTCATCGAGACTCCCTGCCAGACTTTTGAATTTATTCCTTGGACAACTACCGTTACTAAAGACGTTTCTGTTATTCCTAAGATTACCAAGGCTCCGCCCAGAATGGCTTCTTTGAAAGACGCCAAAATTGTGGTAGAAGAAGGTGGTTGTACTACTTGGGGTCAGCTTCCTGACATTCCGTACAAGTCTGACAAATTTGGTTTGGATTTCACTATAGAGGCTCAGAGGGTTGTTCGTCATGCCCGTGCTGGAAAACCACTATTCCGCATCAGTAATAATGGAGTCAATACGGTAGAAGATGCTTATAGTGACTACGACCTAGACAACTAGATTTTTCCCACCACCAGCAACGGGCTCAGAAACGGGAAGACTGAAGACGTTATACCGATCTCCTTTAGTCAGGACTAAATGCTACTTTCTATTTTATTGCTTTCAAGTTTTTTTTATGTAATTTTAAAACAATAACTTTAAGCCTTGTGCCTTACCCGGGGCACAACGGTCCATTTGTTAGGGTTATCATTTCATCCGCATATTTTCATTCAATAAAACATCAGACGTTTGCATTCAAATTTTGCGCTCTTTGCCTTTATTTTACTTTATTAATTTCAAAATAGCTATGTGTTCTTACACACACCCACACAAAAAATTGCAGATCCATATCCACTCTGGATCTCGTTCATAATAATTATGCTATTGCCACTTATGACTTTGAAAATCTGATCTACCAGTCTGAGGACGAAGGTGAGGAAGATTGTGAAATACCTGGAGAGCTTGTTAGGCTGTTAATACATGAAGAAAAGGCCATACAACTGCATGAAAACCCAGTCAAGGTTGTGAACTTGGGTACTGCAGAGGACAAGAAAGAAGTCAAGATAAATGCCAACCTAAAAGACAGTGTCAAGAAAAGATTAATTCAGATGTTGCATGACTATGTTGAGATATTTACTTGGTCATATGAAGACATGTCAAGGCTCGATACTGATATTGTGGTCCACCGTCTACTAATGAAAGAATCTTGTTCTCCTATTAAGCAAAAGGTTCGTCGTATGCGTCCCGAGATGTCCGAAAAGATCAAGGCTGGGGTTATGAAGAAATTCAATGCAAGTTTCTTAGCTGTTACATCATATCCTCAGTGGGTTGCAAATGTGGTGCCAGTACCTAAAAAGGATGGCAAAGTGTGCATGTGTGTGGACTACAGGGATCTGAACAGGGAAAGCCCCAAAGATGACTTTCCGCTTCCGCATATTAATGTGTTGGTTGACAACACTGCTCAGCATATAATATTTTCCTTCATGGATGGTTTCTCGGGTTATAATCAGATAAAGATGCCACCTGAAGACATGGAGAAGACTACTTTTGTTACACATTTGGGCGCTTTCTGTTACAAGGTTATGACTTTTGGGTTAAAGAACGCCGGTGCAATATATCAATGCGCTATGGTAGCTTTGTTCCATGACATGATCCACCATGAGATAGAGGTTTACATTGACGACATGATAGCCAAGTCTCAGACGGAAGAAGAATATCTTGACCACCTACACAAGCTGTTTGAGAGACTGAAGAAGTACAAGCTGTTGTTGAATCCGAACAAGTGCACCTTTTGGGTGAGATCTGGTAAGCTCCCGGGTTTCATTATCAGTAGTAAAGGTATTGAAGTTGATCCCACTAAGGTAAAAGCCATTCAAGAAATTCCTTCTCCCCGTACTGAGAAGGAAGTCAGAGGTTTCTTGGGACGACTGAATTACATTGCTAGATTTATTTCTCATCTGACCGCTACTTGTGAGCCGATCTTCAAGTTACTGAAGAAAGATCAGGTAGTGAAGTGGAACGATGATTTCCAGATAACTTTTGACAAAATCAAGATTACCTCCAAGAACCTCCAATTCTGATGCCACTAGTTGAAGGAATACCTCTGATCATGTACCTAACAATGTTAGAGAACTCAATGGGGTGTGTACTGGGGCAGCATGACGAGTCTGGCCGAAAAGAGCATGCAATATACTACCTTAGAAATTTTTTTACCGACTGTGAAACAAGATACTTACTACTCGAGAAAACTGGTTGCACTTTGGCATGGGCTGCTCGCCGACTAAGACAATATATGTTGACCCATACTACTTTGTTGATCTCTAAATTGGATCCCATAAAGTACATATTCGAGAAACTTGCACTCTCTGGAAGAACAGTAAGATGGCAAATGATCTTGACGAAATACGATATTTAGTACACCACTCAGAAGGCAATCAAAGAAAGTGTACTGACAGATCACTTGGCTCATCAGGTGGTAGATAACTATCAATCTACGAATTTCGAGTTCTTGGATGAGAATATTATGCTAGTTACTGATTATGAAGAACCTGATCCAGGATCCTGATGGACTATGGTTTTTGATTGAGCTTCCAACACGCTTGATAATGCAATTGGTGTTATGATTATCTCTCCCAAAGGTTGCCATATGCTGTTTACCACTAGAATTTGCTTTAACTGTACCAACAACACGGCCGAAAATGAAGCGTGCATCATGGATATCAAAGTTGCCATTGATATAAAGGTCAAGTTCTTGGATGTGTATGGGGACTCAGCCTAAGTGTCCATTCATATTAAGGGAGAATGGGATACAAAGCATCCAAATCTCATTCCTTATCGAGAGCATGTGTTGACGTTAATTTCGTACTTCGAGAAAATTACTTTCGAGCATATTCCATGATGAAGCTATCGGCAGAAAACACAGAGCCACCACTAAACTTTATTTATCCCGAAGGAAGGGGAAATATTGAGAAAACCACAAGAGGGTGGATAAGATAGTCTTGCGACCAAGAGAAAGGCTAAGGGAGTCATTTATGCAAGGGGAAGGTATTAGCACCCCTCACATCCGTTGTACTCAACGAGATCCATTTTATTTGTTTGTTTCTAAGGGTGTGTTTATCTATAACTATACTTGCTTAGGGGAAACAAAATGATTTTTTTATTATTGTGTTTGTAAGGGTATCACAACCCTTTGCCTACGTATCCAGTGAAGGAATCATAACACCGTAGTTCCTCTAAAAAATGTTGGTTTGTTTGTGATTTTTAATGGGCGGCGTTAATGCACGCATTCTAGCAATAAGCACGACCTGTATCGTGATAGAACGAAGATAACATGCCCCTTAGGGGAAGTTTTGATTGGTTGAGTGTTTTGCGAGTTTTAGAATGAATTCGAGTAATGATTAAATGTTTTTGGATTTTATATTTGTGAATGATAAGTTTTAATTACAAAAGAAAAATGTTAAGAGGTAGACTAGGAAAAACCCTAATGTTTTCATGCATGGGTTCCAACCTAAGGTCTAATTAGTTCGCATCTTAAAGAAGAGGAAAATATCATCCTAAGGGAGCATGTTATAAGAATCAAACAAAATGAGACAGTGTTTGTGAAGAGTGATCATGCATGGCGATCATGGAAAAAGTGACGAGAAAGTGAGTAGTATTATAAAAGGCGTAAATAGAATGCCCAGTGTATGGGAGTTGAATCGGGTTATGATTAACCAAGAGGTGTACTTGATTAATCTCGTGAGAGTAGGTGCTCCTACCCTCAACCATGAGACCTTTTGTGCATGGAAACACTTGGTATATGGACCAAAGTGGTTGATTCGGGTTATGGTTAACTAAGGGAAAAACTTGATTAACCTCGTGAGAATGGCCATGCCCAAACTCAATTATGAGACCCTTTAGGAAGGTGCTTGGTATGTAAACCAATGGGGGAAGTTGCTTAAATTTATAAGAAAGAAAATAAAAAGCCCATACAAGGTAGCCATGTGCATGCTCCTAGAAAGTGGGACTAGTGTGGCACTAGTATTATAAACGACCAATTGAAACAATCGATCCAATAGTTGTCACTGTAAGAAAACCCAAGACCAAGCTATGAAATGTGTGCAAGTGTGCATTGGTAAGTGGATACCTTTTCATTGAGGATGAGCCCAAGAGGAGGCCATGTGTTCTAATTGGATGGCATATGCATGATTAAGCAACAATTAAAACACATAAAAATAAACCCTAAGTTATTACAATCATACGGGGATAAGGGTACAAGTTTATAAATGGGGACATAATACAAGCCTAATTAAATTATTATAACCATATTGAATAGAAATAAAAATATAAAAAGGAAAGCAGTGTACAAAGAAAGGAAAAACAAACTTTATGTATTGACAAATATCCCTTATACATCAACATATGCCCCTTCCTGTTTCTGAAAAAATCAAAATCAACTCAGTATGAGTCGATACATAATGGTATGTGTCGACTCATTTCTTGTTTGTGTCGACACATTCGTGTTTTGTGTCAACTCATACACCTTTCTTGCCCTTGGAAATCAAAAAATAACACAGTATGAGTCGACACATAAGGGTTTGTGTCGACTCATTTCTGTTTTGTATCAACACATACGCGTTTTGTGTCAACTCATAACCTATTTTGTGCCTGATATGCGTCGACTCATAGAGACATGTGTCGACTAATACTGCTGTTTTTTTGTTTCTAACACTGCTCTCCTACATGTAAAAGTCAGTTCTCAACATATAATTGATAAAAATGAAAAGAAAACACGTGGTTAACTTCAAGGGTATGATATCTACATTTATCTTCAAAAATCAATTAGTAATGGTGCTTGAAATGAAGAGCTCAAAGTCAAGAAGACTTACCTTGAAACTGAAATTTGAGTTTTGAATTTGAACACATTATAAGAGGTTGTGACGATTAGAATGGCTTCAGTGAACCTCTAGGAAGTTTATCCAATCCTTACTTTGTATTGAGAGCTGCAAGGTTGTACAGGGGGTTGAAGGTTTTTTCTGTTTCTGTTTTCCTTTGAGTTGCCATTGTTTTTCTTGTTGCTGTTGTTTTATGGTTCAAAACAGTTTCATGTTTTAACACAATTTCATGGTTGTTGTTGTTTTTCTTTTCTGGTTTTACAGTGTTTTTCTTCTCTTCCTCTCACAATGTTTTTCTCTCTCTTTTCTCTGTTTACTTTTTTTTCTCTCAATATTGTTATTGTCTCTCTTTTTTCACACAAAGCTCTCCTCCCTCAATATTGCTATTATCTCATTTTCTTCAATATCGCTCTTGTCTCCTCTTCTTTGTTTTTTTCTCTCTTTTTCTTTCAAAAAAAACTCCTCCTCTTCTTTTCTTTTTTTCTACTATTTTATTGGTGAATCAAGTGTGGTTTTGAGGGAAAAATCTGATATGTTTTGAACAATTTGGTAAGCTGATTTGTTGCTTTTTTGATACATGTTAGGTTTAGCCTACTTGGACTGTTCTGAATAGCAGGTCTATACATCGGTTTTATGGACAATTTTATGCAGGGATGCAACATATTTTTTGACTGTTATGCATGGACTGTTTTGGTGTAGGAACAACAGATTTTGGACTGATATGCAGCAGAGTGGACAACAGCAGTTTGGACAATTTTGTGGGGCTGGTTGGTGCAAACTTTGGGCCTTATACAGAAGCAAATTGGACAACATTATTGTTGTACCCCAAAATTATCCCTCTCATTTCTCAATAAATTTCTCACAAGATTTTCAATTGCTCAAAATTGCACAAGGATTGACCAGCTAAAGACACTTCCTCAATACTGATGACTCAAATTAGGGTTTGAGTTTGCACAAGGAAAAATGGACTTTTAATGCCACATATGACTTTCGTGGATAATTTTGGACTCTCAAGATTGCTCATATCAAGTTTCAAGCTTTGGATCACATTTTTGTTCACTCAATTGATCAGTTGACCTAAAATCATCTGTATTGGGCAAAAAGTCAAATATGGTCAATTTACAGTCAAACTTCATAATTTTTTATCCATATCAACATTTTGAACTCCTATATGTCAATTGGTCAAGTTTTGATCACAATTCCTCAAGAAATTTGATTTGATCACCAAAAGGGAAAAATGGTCAAAATTAGGGTTTTGACTGAGAAGACTCAATTTTTGACTTTGACCAAATACATGACTTATTGGTTTGAGACATGATATAAAGGATTCAAATTCATCATTTTGACCTAATGGCATGGTCCAAAAAATTTCTCATGATCAATTGATTGATAGTTGAAATTTGGTCAACTGATGAAAAAAGTCAACTGTACCCTGAAAAGTCAAACTTTGACTTTTTAATCAAAATCAAGTTTAAAAAATCATATTTCATCAAGACATGTCAAAATATGAAGATTGTTCATCATGAAATCAAAAACTCAAAATTATCTTTGAAAAGTCAAAATTCTAAGACTTAGAAATTTTTCCTAAGTGTTGAAAAGTTAACATTTTCTCATGACTTTGTGCCAAATTTTCACCATGATATAAGATGATTCAAGAAAAACTTACAACATGAAAGTTGTAGATATTAATGATATATAAAACTTTTTAGAAGTAATTAAGTTCTAAAAATTCTTGTATCTCAAGTTATTAATTCATAAAGACATGTCCGTGAAACAAAAACACTTAGTGAAATTTTGCCCTAGTTAGGCAGATTTTTGACCTAACTTCTTGGCCAAGTTTCACATGGTTCCAAAGTGATTCTTCAGAAATTTCCAACATGAAGTTTATAGAAGATTTTACAAGCTTTCCAAAATGTTCAAGAACTCATTGATATCATTTTTGAGTTAAGAGAATCGAAGGCAAGAAGTTGGGCATTCATTCTTGATTTACAAGGCAGATTTGTGAAGAACACTTGATCCAATCTTTAAGCATGCTATACAAATCCCACTTTGCAGGATTCTGACTTGCATTTCAGTCCATAATTAAATGTTTACACAACTTTTAGAGCTTTGATCCAAGCATTTGAGACATTGTCCAAGTGGTTATTCCATTAATGGCAAAAAGGTAACACTTCCATTTTGGAAAAACAAGCTTTATTGCAAAAGTCAATGCATAAAGATCCTAACTTGTTTCATCTGAACACAAGAAAAGTAGAAAACCAAAAGCAACATGGCTAAAACCTCATACCAACTCAGACCATGCTTGTACAACACATTGAAACTTGTTTTCCACTTTTCTTCAAAATCAAGTAACATGGCCATAACTCTATATCTCACAGATTTGTCAACTTCAAACCCTAAGACCTTTTGCTTAAAACTATACAAGTTATTTACAAGCAAACACACGAGCTCAAGCACCCTTAAACACTCTCAAGCACTCTGCAACTCAAAATCTACCACAACTTGACAGTTTTGAGATTCACATAGCCATCTCCAAATTCACTAGTGCGTATTGAGTTTTAACTATCCAAACACTTTACATACTTCATATACAAGTGATTTAAGGCCCTGTTTCCTGACTATAATCACTCCATCATCATCCACCATTTTTAAAACTGAAGCTTACAACTTGACTTGAGTTGGGAGTTTCAGCTATCCTCAAGGCAAAGTAGGAGTTGGAATACACTCAAGGAGGTCCAGGAAAGCTAAAGAGATCATCAGGCCATCTCAAAAGTTGCTTAAACTCCATACATAAATCCAGCTGCAAGAGGTAAGTTTTCAAACTTCAATATCTTGATACAAGCATCTTTTGTGCATACATTCTAAAGTAAAAATGTAGATATCATTGCCCTAAAGCTAGCCATGTTCGTAGTTTTCATTTATATTACCTGAGCTTAGAGAATTTTGAGATTGAAATTTCTGGAAAAATTAGGGTTCAGATTAGGGCCAACAAAATTCTCAATCATATTTGATTTATAACTTTAGTGATTTATATTTCTGGAATCGTGATATAATTTGCTACAACTTTCATGTTTGCATTTTCCATTTTTGTTGAGAAATGAATGAGATACAAATGGTCTGGCTGGCGCATGGTTGAAGAGGAAGTACAGGCCATGAACTTGTTTTGTAATATATTGTGTTGGTTTTATTTTATACACCGGATATATAGCCACCCCTGTGGTAAGGCAGCACGCGTATTATGTGAATGGCGTGAGTTCAAGCCCCAGCGCTGCCACTTTTCACAACTTTTCAAATTTTTTTCTTTCTTTTTGATTCAATCAGCGCATGGGCCCTAAGGCTATTGGGCCTCTCATTTTACTTCCAGCATCACTCCCATTTACTTGTTTCAACGCAGACCTAACTTTATTATTTTTATTTCTTTTTTATTCTGATTTCAAAAACCTTATTGGATCAGGTTTCAAACAAAAAATATTTTTTATTACAAAACACCTCAAATTTCATTTTCACCCCCTTTGACTTTACTTACTTTATTTATTATTTTTTCTTATTTTCTTTTCTTTTATTATTATTATTATTATTATTATTATTATTACTGTTATTATTTTATTACTAAAAATCCCAAAAATACTTTATTTATTATACTATATACTTATATTATTTTTCAAGACCAAAAACATAAAAAAAAACATTTTTCTTTCAAACTTAATTTTTTTCTTTCTTAATCAATTAATATTTAGGTTAGGGTTTTATTATTTTTCTTTTCTTCAATTAAAATTAACTTAGAAATTTTAGGTTTCCTTTTTAATTAATTAATTTCTTCTTATGCTAATTTAATTAGAAATTAAACTCTTTTCTCAAAAACCCTAAAAAACTTGTTTTCTTTAATAAATTAATCTCTTTTATTAACTTAATTTTAATTTTCTTATTATTTTCTTTTAAATTAATTAGGTCAAAACTATCTTTCTTAACAAAAATCCAAACAAAAATCCATTCCTTATCCATTTATACTTGTACATTATAATTTCAATTCTCGTACAAATTCAATATGATTGTAATAGATAATTAGGATTTAATTTCTTGCAATCTCCATTTGTAAATTTATTCCCCATCCCCTAATGATGTAATAACATAGAAATTTACTTTTCGCAATTTATCGCTTTCATATAAATGCTAGTAAATTAGGGTTTGTATGGAAAGATAAAATCAATACTTAGAAAACCCTAATCCAAGATAAATCAAGCTTGTAATACAAAACACTTGCATGCTTGCACCTCTAGGGTTAACTCCACTTGTTATCTTGAGAAAATGGTCATGTTATGCATGTGAGACACATTAGCAAAAGCAATCAAAAATACAAGATCATAGTCCCTCGATGACGCTACAAATGTTTCCTTACAAATGATCTTAGTCCCTTAAGAGAAATACTAAGGTATCTCACAACATTGCTATCCATGACTATACGATGACCCATGCTCGTCCCTTCACATCCAAAGATAGGGTTATTTACCAATCAATGGTGAGATAACAATATAAAAGGAAATAGAGAAATGAACAAAAGACTTTTAAGTAAGTAGAACGTTCTTAGTTGCTTGCTCACAATCCATCTTTAAAAAACAAACATCTTTTCAAAAACACCAAACACTTTCAAAAACATGAAATATTTTCAAAAAGTCCAACACTTTGTATTCATTCTTATAGAGACGAGAACCATTACAAAGTTTTCCTAAACTAAGGTGATTTTCAAAAATACTTTCAAAACCCACCACAAATATATTTCAAATAAAGCAATTTCAAAAGTGATCTAGCAAGAAACTAAGAGCCCATAGATAACTATGGATGAAAAGGGTGCTAACACCTTCCCTTTTCATAACCTACCCCTTAAACTCAAGAAAATAACCTCAAAGGTCTTTCCTGTTCTTTTCACCCTTTCCTTATTGGATAAAAGAAAAGTTGGTGGTGACTCTTGTTATCCGCAACAATTGCAATCAACTGCAAAACACCCAAGTCAGTTCTCCCACCGTATCACAGAACTGGCGACTCTGCTGGGGAGATCACTAAAAGTGGGGTTACCTTAAGAGCTAGATCACATTTAATTACTTTCATTGTTTGATTTGTTTTCTTTACATTTATGGATCCTTGTTTGGGTTTGTATTGATCCTCTACCCGGATCTGAGAACATTATTAGGCAAGTAGCAATAGACCGTAGGGACTGTGTAGGGTATACCGACATGGTTGAAGCGATGGTTACGTTAGTGTGACACATTTGTTGGTACCGGTAGCCCTTGAGTCTAGTCAAGGAGGATACGGGGCCGTTGTGTGGTGTCATGAAGCACTAACTGACCTTAGAACTTTAATTGAATAACCTGGCCATTAGGAAGTAGTGAGATAACCGACTTTGGTGCAGTCCGAAGTTGGTTGATGCTCGATACTTCGCTCATTGATGTCGGAATTTAGGGATATTTCAGTCGCCAATAAAGAGGCTTGCGTTGAAACAATTCCAGATGAATAAATATCAGTGATATTGAGATTCCCTAGAACCTAGTTACTTTCTAGGACTGGTTGAACCAACTAAACTTCAAGAGGGTACTTACCTATGAACTCCATGCAAGCCTAAACCTAAGGAATTATGTGCTTTATATGTGTACGTTTATTTATACATAACATCACGGCATCATACCATGGCATTTTTCACTAACCATTTCAAGTACCTAGAGATTTATCTTTGCTTTGTTTTGTAGGACATGGCTTCCAGTCACAAGAATACTATCAAAATCAATCTCGTAAGAGTACCTCCTCAACTCAAAGAGTTAGCGTCAAGGGTTTCTGAGAGTTCTCCATTCACCAAGAGACATGGTCGACTTCTCAATCTGGTTACCTCAAGCCTTGATGAAGACATGATGAAGATTCTCTTTCAGTTCTTTGACCCTTTACACCATTGCTTTACCTTTCCTGATTACAAACTTGTACCCAATATGGAAGAATTTTCTCAACTCTTGGGAATATCTATTCTTGATCAACTACCCTTCAACGATATTGAAAGAGACCCAAGACCCGAGGAGATTGCTCGAGCTCTACATTTGCAACGATCTGGCGTTAGGGAAACAAGAAGTGGTGTCAAAGGGTTCCTAGCCAAGTTTTTGTTGGAGAAGGCTCAAGATTCTTGGGATGCTCTGGATCTATAAGCCTTTAAGGAAGTGTTGGCTCTTCTCATTTATGGGATAGTTCTATTTCCTAATCTCGACCAACTCATAGATGTGAACATAGTCAAATTTTTTTTGTCTCGCAATCCGTTGCCTACTTTACTTGGGGATATCTTGCATTCTCTTCACTCTCGCACCATGAAGAGAAGAGGACTTATTATGTGTTGCACTCATCTGTTGGATAGGTGGTTTATTTCGCACCTACCTCGATTTGTTGTGATGAACGAGCAAGGCTTAAGATGGTCTAGTAGGTTGATGTTACTCGCATATTCTGATATTTATTGGTGTTATCGATCTATAGAGGACATTACTATTATTGACTATTGTGGGGAATTCCATAATGTCCGTCTACTTGGTATTAGGGGAGGTATTACCTACAATCCTTGTTTGGATTTGCGAAAATTTGGGTATGCTAGGAGGAAT
The DNA here is from genome assembly GCA_948472305.1 of Vicia faba. Taxonomy (NCBI): domain Eukaryota; kingdom Viridiplantae; phylum Streptophyta; class Magnoliopsida; order Fabales; family Fabaceae; genus Vicia; species Vicia faba. The sequence continues at coordinate 1,501,722,701 of OX451739.1, read as the reverse complement.
GGTCCTCATGATGCACTTGTCCAAGGAATTGCATTCGACTACGAGAATGATGTCCAAGGTTATCATCAGAGATTCATACGAGCTTGGGGCTGGGTTAACAAGGTTGATAGAAAGGCGTTGGGGCATAAGAACTCCATTCCTTTGGAGCCTTATCTCAAGTGGGTGTAAAATCGCGCCCAAAACCTCATTATGCCTTACGAAGCCATCCTACCTATCATCATGGAGCCTGTTTCCGAAGGAGATGTTCCATATATTGTCCTTTATCTTGATATGCCTACTTCTCTTGAATATTTGAAAAGAGATTGGATTCAGCTAAAGGGGGAGCAAGACACCTTTGAAGCCCAGTATTATGCAAGCGAGAAGAAGATATTGGAGCTCACGAGACAACTTCATGAGGAGAGAAGCATGAATGCCTATATCGCTCCAAAGAGGAAGCATACATAGGAGACTTGAGCCATTTTTATTGTATTTTAGTTCATTTTGTTTCTTTTGTTTTAATGTAAGCCCAAGAGGCATGTTGTAATCAATTTGAACTTATTAATACAATTAATGTTTCTTCCTTTTTGTCTAAACAAATTTAAATCTTCTAAGTCCTTGAAATGCATTTTCATGCATCATAACATAAACAAGTTTTCCATAACAGGTTTCCTTATCTTTCTATTGTTTATTTCAGTAAGATAGATATCGAACAAACAGTGAAGGACTTGCAACTGCAGAATTCCCAGTTCCAAGAGACCTTGCTGACCCTGGCTAAGGAGCAACAAGAGTTGATGACTTTGCTGGTAGTCAAGAAGAAAACCAAAAAGAAGGCCCTCATCAACATGGGTAAGAGGTTCAAAGGTCCGGTTCGTCAGGTATAAATAGTCGAAGAGTCATATGAGGAGGACGAAAATCAAGACGAAGAGGCAAGGAGCACCCGTGCTGGGGGTGCCAATGATCCAACTTCCGAAGACAAAGATTACTTTGATGAGCAATATCCTCTGGCTGAGGATAAATACAAGCAGTTGGAGGATAGACTAAAGGTTGTTGAAAATCAAGCCGTGCCTGGCTTGGATTTTGGTGATTTCAGTTTAGTACCTGGGGTCGTCATTCCCGATAAGTTCAAGATAACAGTTGTTGTACCCCAAAATTTTCCCTCCCATTTTCACTCAAGACATGCCCATTGAGGTCCCCAACTTTCCCTTGGATGACTAAGAATTGACCAGACAAATTCTCCTCCTAAGGCAATGAACCCCCAACTAGGGTTTCAATTTTCAACAAGATGGTTGAGCTCCTAGGATCCCAAATGTTCTCCATTGTCCTAATATGTACTCAAGATCATCCATGCCAAATTTCATGCCTTGAACAACAAGTTTGCTCAGTCAATTGCTCAAGTATTGGAAAATCAAACATGCTAGGTCAAAAGTCAACTGTGGCCCATGTACAGTCAAACTTCAAGATTTTTGGTTAGCATCAACATTTTGAAGTGATATACATCATTTGATTAAGGGTTGATCACGATTCCTCAAGAAATGCTCCTAACCCATCAAAAGTAAAAAATGGCAAATTAGGGCTTCCATAGGAAAAAGTCAACCAAACTTTGACCAAGCATAACTTCTCACACTTACACCCTTAGGGTATTCCTCACTCGGTTGCCTCGGAAATGGTCACGTCCTACGAACGTAAGGACATCTTAGCAAAGACCTTCGGTATAAAAGTCATAATAAAATATCATGGTCCCTAAATGTCCCTCGAGTTGCTTACGAGAAAATGATCTTGTCCCTCGATGTTGCCTATATGATGACAGTCCCTTCGAACGCTAAGATATCCATATATGTTTCCTTCGATGACCATAACGTCTCTTTCGACAGTCCCTCAACATCCTAAGATAGGGCTACCTACTCACTAATAGTAGGATATCACTATCTAAAGGAAAGGAGGAAAAAATATCCTTTTTCGAGTAGGTAGACTGTTCTTAAGTACTTGCTCAAATCTGAATTTTTCACACTTACACACTAAACAAAATTCTTTTAAAACACACAAACACAAATAGTTTTCAAAAAAATGAGCAAGTACCTAAGAGCCCGTGGAAAACCACGGATGGAAAGGGTGCTAACACGTTCCCTTTCCATAATCTACCCCCCTTACTCAGGAAATTTCGAAAAAGGTCTTTTTATGTTCTTTTAACCCTTTACTTTGTTAGATAAAATAATAGTCGATGGCGACTCTTGCTTACCGCAACATTTGGGAACAAAAAATGCAAACCAGTATTAACAGTCGGTTCTGCTACCGTAACACAGAATTGGCGACTCTACTGGGGATGATATTATAAAGTGGGGTTTACCTTAGGGTCTAGATCATTTTGTTTCTTTGTTTGTTTTGTTGATTTACTTTTAAGGGTATTTGTTTGGGTACTATAGATCCTACACTCGGATCTGGGGAAACCTTTTAGGTAAGTAGAAATAGATCATGGAAACTATGCGGGGTATACCGACACGGTTGAAGTGATGACTACGTTGATGCGACACTTTGGTTGGTACCGGTAGCCCTTGAGTTAATCAAGGAGAATACGGGGCCACTGCATGGTGTCATGAAGCGTCAACTGACCTTAGAACCTTTAAATGCACAACTTTGCTATTAGGACGCAGTGAGATGGCCGTCTTTGGTGTATTCTCAAAGTCGGCAGATACTCGATGCTACACTCATTGAGGTTTGACTCCTGAGTTTTGTTTGGTTGTGAGTCAATCGCCTATCGAACGAAATTTATGGGAAAGATCAGTGATATTGAGATCCCTTAGAACCCGGTTACTATTTATAGGACAGGTTGAACCAATCCAACATCAAGAGGGTACTACCTTAAAACCCATGAAAGCCTTAAAGTTAAGGTCTTTTATGTAATTTGCTTGTTATATATATGATTTCTTAGCATAATCATACACATCATAACATCATGCCATAATATTTCCTTAACCATTTCAAGGATCTCGAAGGTTTGTGATGCAGGTTATGGTAAATCAGACATCTAGCAAGGGGCAAAGGGGATTTATTTTCCTCTAGCCAATGCCGTCAGAAGATCAAAACTCAACAACATGAGTCAGGGGCTATGACCCACTTGATATGGTGAGCTTGAATCTCGTAGAAGGACACTCAATGATACGAAGTTCTTCAATCAAAGCTGCAAGTTTCAAATTCTGACATTCTCTTGTTTACCCTATGAGATCCTTGAAAATATTGCATACATATATCATACATATCAATGCATAAATAGGTTTCATAACAGGTTTCTCATCTTCTCCGCTGTTTATTTTAGCAATGGCTCTAGAACAAACAGTGAAGGGTCTATAGACTCATAATGCCCAGTTTCAACAGATGATCATGGCTCTGACCAAGGGGCAAGAAGAACTGAAAGCCTTTCTTGTTAAAGAAAAGAAGAAGCCAAGAAAGCCAACTAAGTTAGTGAATCTGGGAAGAAGGATCAGAGGACCAGTGCAGCGAGCCTCTGAACTAATAACTTCATTAAAGGAAGGAAACAATCAAGAGGAGTAAACAAGAGAGGAAGACTCCAGTCCAAAAGAATCAGATGATGAATCTGACTATGATGAGGAACAATATCCTCCTGCTGATGAAAAATACAAATAGCTGGAGGATCGTTTGAATGCAATGGAGGTTCAGAAGGTACCAGGTCTGGATTTTGAAGAATTGGGTTTGGTTTATGGGGTTGTCATCCCTCAAAAGTTCAAGGTGCATGTGTTAGACAAATATGATGGGGTTTCATGTCCCAAGATGTACCTCCGATCTTATGCGAGGAAGATACAGCCTAACACTACTGACATGGACTTATGGGTCCACTTCTTTCAGGATAGTATGTCCGGAACTCAACTAGAATGTTTCTACCAGCTGGAAAGGACAAACATTTGTAATTAGGAAGACCTGGCTTCTACTTTCTACAAGCAATATCATTATAATGCAGACCCTGCTCCTACTCGTACAAAACTCCAAAGTATGTCTATGGGTTTGAGCGAGGGCTTTAAAGACTATGCTCAGAAGTGGAAGGACTTAGCAGGAAGAGTCCAACACCCCCTGTCTGATAGGGAGCTAGTGGATATGTTTTTGGGTACCCTATCTGGTTCGTTATTCAATCATCTGATTGGAAGCTCCTCAACCGGATTTACTGAATTGATTCTGACAGGAGAAAGAGTGGAAGTTGGGATTAGGAGTAGTAAGATCCAAAAGGATGCATCCTCCAATGCAGTAAGGAAGCCATTTTCTGGGAAAAGGGAAGTCAGTGCCACTTATAGCCAAAGGAATCAGGACAAAACTGAACACCGTCCAACGGTAGGGGCTGTTATGATCTCTAAACCTGCACCTATTCAACAAAGGAACAATCATCCTAGAGCAGAAAGGCCTGTAATACAATTTACCCGGATAAACATGACTATGTCTCAAGTTTTGCCATAATTATTAAAATCCAATCTGGTAACTCTGAGAGAAGCCTCAAATAATCCCGATACTTCCTCTCCCCTCTACAATCCAAATGCTCGACGCGCCTACCATTCCGAGACTTCGGGGCATGACACGAACGACTGTTGGGATTTGAAGAACAAGGTGCAGGATCTGATCAAGGAAAAGTAGATTGAATTTGATGCTCCAGAAACTCCCAACGTCATAACTGCGCCCATGGCCAAGCATGGCCCGGGAATCAATGCTATTGATGTTGTCTCCGCCACAGAAGATGCTGACAATGACTATGACATGGATAGCTGGATCTTCCCTACTACCAACCGTGGACCCAGTAATTGGACGACAAAAGACTTTGTACCAATTACTTTTATTTAGAAGTAATTGTCTTTCTTGTTTTTGGATATGTAATAAACAATATAAAATCGTTGTCCATGTGTCTTACCCGGGGAACAATGGTTTATTTGTGAGGGTTAACATGTTTCAATTTCATATGGAATTAATAAAGCATTGGACGTTTATGCATACAAATTTTGCTCTCTCTGTTTTTTCTTTTATGCTTTTTACTCTGTCTATACAGTTATGCTGTTACACACACCCACGTATCAAACTGCAGATTCATATCCACTCTGGATCCCATTGATAACAGTTCTGCTATTGCCGGTTATGACTTTGAAAATCCGATCAACCAAGCTGAGGACGAAGGTGAGGAAGATTGTGAGGTACCCGGAGAACTTGCTAGACTGTTACAACGGGAAGAAAGGGCTATACAGCCTCGTGAAGATCCAGTTGAGACAATAAACTTGGGCACAAAAGAGTTCAAAAAAGAAGTCAAGATCGATGCAAATCTGGAACTTAAGGTCAAACAATGATTGATACAGATGTTGCATGACTATGTCGAGATCTTTTCCTGGTCATATGAAGACATGCCAGGGCTAGATATGGATATTGTGGTTCATTATCTGCCAACTAAAGAAGATTAACCTCCAGTAAAGTAGAAGGTCTGTCACATGCGCCCTGAAATATCAGAGAAGATCAAAGTAGAGGTTATGAAACAGTTCAATGCTAGGTTCCTAGCTGTCACCTCTTATCCACAGTGGGTTGCTAACGTGGTCCCAGTGCCTAAAAAAGAATGCAAAGTACGGATGTGTGTGGACTACAGATATTTGAACAGGGCAAGCCCCAAGGATGACTTTCCGCTTCCCCACATTGACGTTCTGGTTGACAACACCGTGCAATACAAGATCTTTTCCTTCATGGACGGTTTCTCTGGTTACAATCAAATCAAGATGGCACCCGAATACATGGAGAAGACAACCTTCATCACGCAATGGGGCACTTTTTGCTACAAAGTGATGCCGTTTGGATTAAAGAATGTTCGGGAAACATATCAAAGAGCTATGGTAGCTTTATTTCATGACATGATTCACCATGAGATAGAGGTCTATTTGGATGACATGATAGCCATGTCTCAAACTGAGGAAGAGCACCTTGATCATCTACAAAAGCTGTTTGATAGGTTGAAGACGTATAAGCTAAGGTTAAATCCAAACAAGTGCACCTTCGGGGTAAGCTCTGGTAAACTCCCAAGTTTCATTATCAGTGACAAGGGTATTCAGGTAGACCCTACAAAAGTGAAGGCTATACAAGAGATATCGGCTCCTCGCACTAAGAAGGAGGTCAGAGGCTTCTTAGGACGCCTAAATTACATTGCCAGGTTCATTTCCCATTTAAATGATACATGTGAGCCAATCTTCAAACTCCTGAAGAAAGATCAAGTGGTAAAGTGGAATGACGAATGCTAGACCGCCTTTGAGAGAATCAAGGAATACCTTCAAGAGCCTCTGATCCCGATGCCTTTGATTAAAGGAAGACCCTTGATAATGTACCTAACAGTGTTAGATAATTCAATGGGGTGTGTGCTGGGGCAGCATGACGAGTCCGGTCGAAAAGAGCATGCAATATACTACCTTAGAAAAAAGTTTACCAATTGTGAAACAAGATACTCACTGCTCGAGAAAACTTGCTGCGTTTTGGCATGGGCTGCTCACCGACTGAGACAGTATATGTTGACCTACACTACTTTGTTGATATCTAAGATGAATCTGGTCAAGTACATCTTCGAGAAGCCCGCTCTCTTCAAAAGAATAGAAAGATGGCAAATGATCTTGACCGAATACGATATCCAATACACGACCCAAAAATCAATCAAGGGAAGTGTACTAGCTGATCATTTGGCTCATCGGGCTGTGGATGACTACTAGTCCATGAATTTTGAGTTCCCGAATGAGAATATTATGCTAGTAACTGACTGCGAAGAACCTGGACGAGACGAAGGACCTGAGGAAGGATCCCGATGGACTATGGTTTTTAATGAGGCCTCCAACGCACTCGGCAATGGCATCAGTGCTGTAATTATATCTCTTGAGGACTGTCATACTCCTTTCACCGTCAGATTATGTTTCAATTGTACCAACAATATGGCGCAGTATGAAGCATGCATCATGGGTCTCAAAGGTGCTATTGACCTGAGAATCAAGTTCATGATTCTAACCACCATGAATGGTGTGATACGGTGGGAGAACTGACTTGGGTGTTTTGCATTTTATCGCAAATGTTGTGGTTAGCAAGATTTGCCACCGACTTTTCTTTTATCCAAAAGGAAAGGTGAAAAAGCACAGGAAAGACCTTTGAGATTGTTTCTTGAGTTCGGGGGGTAGATTATGAAAAGGGAAGGTATTAGCACCCTTTTCATCCATGGTTTTCCATGGGCTCTTAGTTACTTGCTAGATAACTTGATTTTGTTTGAAATTGTGCTTGGTGTGTTTTTTGAAAGTATTTTGTAAAGAGGCCATTGTTTAGGCAAACTTTGTAATGATTCTCGTTCGTAAGAATGTATAAAAAGTGTTTGATCTTTTGAAAAATGTTTTCAAGTTTTGTAAGATGTTTTGAAAGTGTAGTTGTTTGTTTTTGAAAATAGCAAGGATGTTTTGTTTTGAAATGGAGCAAGTAATTAGGAACATTCTACCTACTCAAAAGTCTTTCATGTCCATTTCCTTTCTCCTTTGACATTGATATCTTACCATTGATTTGGTAAGTAACCCTATCTTTGGATGTAAATGAGATGGGCTTAGGTCATTGTATAACCATGATTAGAAATGTTGCAAGGTATCTTAGCATTTTTCTTTAGGGACTAAGATCATTTTGAAAGGCAACTTTTGATAGCGTCATCGAGGGACTATGATCTTGTATTTTGCTTGTCTTTGCTAAGATACCTTACATGCGTAATATGGTCATTTTTGTAAGGAAACCAAGTGGATTTACCCTAGGGGTGCTTGTGTGCAAGTATATTGTTTTCATGCTTGGTTTTGTCTTTGATTAGGGTTTTCTAATTGATTGGTTTTAGTCTTTCCATACAAAACCCTAATTACTAGCATTTGTATATGAAGCGATAAATTGCGGAATTTAAAATTACTACGCTATTACAATACTTGTGGGAAGGGGGTGTACAAATTTACAAATGGGGATTGCAAGAAAATTAAACCTAATTAACTATTACAACCATATTGAATAAATGTACAATAATTGAATAAATATACAAGGAGATAAATGGAAAAGAAATGATTTTGTTTGGTTTTTTATGAAAGGGTTTATAACCTAAACCTAATTAAGAAAATAATTAATGAAAATTAAATAAAATAACTTAAACTAATTAAAAAAAGAAATTAACTTAAAAAGGATTTTTTAGGTTTTTTTTATGAAAAAGGTTTTAAGTTAAATAAAAGTAATATGAAAATTAATTAATTAAAATAATCCTAAGTTCTAAATTAATCTTAACTAAGAAAATAAAATAATATAATAATTTAACCTAAGTTTAAAAAAAATTAATTATTTAAGAAAAAAAGAAATTAATTTGTTTTAAGAAAATGTTTTAGTCTTTTTATTTTTTATAAGAAAAAATAAAAATATATAAGTGTAAATAATAAAAATATTTTTTATATTTTTTAATAATAAAAATGAAAATAATAATAATAATAATAATAGTAATAATAATAAAAATATAATAAAGAAAATAAAGAAAAAAATAGTATAGGAAAAAAAAAGAAAATAATAAAAGAAAATGGGCCAGGGGTGCAAAAGTATTCAGGGGCTAGAAAAAAGCAAAAATGGAAGGCCCAACGTCTATTGCTGAAACAAAAAACAGATAAAAGTGTTGAAAAAAATGAGAAAAAGGTAGCACTGGGTGTTGAACCCATGACCTCCCACACATACGCGCGATACCTTTGCCACTGGGGTGGTTGTACATCCGTTAACATTGGTGAAATAATAAATATATAACACAAATCCAGACCTGAATGTAACTTCATCTTCAACCTCCAGCCATGGTTCCTGTAACTTGCTCATTTCTAAACAAAAATGAAATATGCAAAGATGAAAGTTGCTCCATTTTTTCATACGAATCCAACCATATAAAAAATAATCTATAAATCAAAGATGAATGAGAATTTCTAAAAGTACCAAATTTTGACCTAAATATTTCAGAAAGTTCAAACTCAAAATTCTCATAGCTCAATCAAAATAAATGTAATCTATGGACATGTATAGTTTCAGGGCAATGGTGTCTACATTTTATCTTCACAAATGCAAGCCAAACAATGCCTAAATAGGAAGATAGAAGTTCAAGAAAAATACCTCAAAACTGGAAATCATGAAATGGATTTGAGCTTGTTTCAGGCAATGGTGATGATCAGGTTAGCTTCCTCAAGTCCCTAGGAAGCTAATGCAATGGTTTGCTTAAGTTGAGAGTGGCTGAAATGGCCCGGAGAAGTCAAGTTGCAGACTTTATTTTTTGGTTATGGAGTTATGGTAAATGGTGTTACAGTTCTGGAATAAGGATGAGGATGAGTTGTATTTGATGTAAGGAAGCTTTAGGTATGAATTTGAGGGAAAACGCACGAGGGAAATGAGAGATACAAGTTTAAGGTCAGAACTGTGTATTAATGGAGTTTTTTGTGCAATTTTTGGCTAAAGGGAATTTAGGGGTGTTTCAGGGTGCTAAAACTCGTGCCTTAGCTCACAAATAGTGACTCTATTTATAAGCAACAAGTTTGGAGTGCTCTAGTTGATCAGAATTCAAATTTACATGTTTAAGTTCAACATGTGATATTTTTGACAAAACAAGTTTCCATGCCTTGTACTTGGTTCATAGAGTGGTTATGCTTTAAACAAGCTTGCTTATGACTTTTTGGATGGAGTGTGATCAGAGGGAACAAGTTAGAGGCTCAAGAATAGACTTTATGTAAAAAGCTTGCTTTACAAGAATGACAATGTTAACTTTGTGCCATTAATGGAAATGCAACTTGGATAATAGCTCAAGTGGTTGGATCAAAGCCCTAACAGTTGTATAAACATTTAATTATGGAGTGGAAAATAAGTTTGAGGCCTTCAAAGCAAATATTATGCAGCCTAGCATGGATTTGGTTCATGTGTTTATCAAAAAATGACTTGTAATTCAAGTGATAAAACCCTAACTTCATCTCTTCGATTCTCCCTACTAAAAAATGACCTCAAGGAGTTCTTGGACATTTTCGAAAGTTTGCAATGTGCTCTACAACCCATATTTGAATCAATTTTGAGAATTACCCTTAGAACTATATGAAAAAGTGCCATGAAGTTAGGTCAAAATCCTGACCAAAACTAGGGCAAAATTTCACTAAGTGTTCAATTTCATGACCATGACTTTATGAATTAATAACTTAAGATCCAAGAATTTTTAAAAGAAGTTGTGTGAATAAAAGTTGTAGATATAATGGAGATATACAACTTTCATGTTGAAAGTTTCTTTTGGATCATCTTGCATCATGGTGAAAAATTGGCTCAAAGTTATAAAAAAAACATGAAGTTTAAACACTTAGAAAAATTTCTAAGTCAGAAAACTTTGACTTTTCAAAATGAAATCTTGACTTTTTGATTTTTTGATTTTTTGATTAATAAGCTTCATATTTTAACATTTTTTGATGAATTGTGATCTTTGACATTGAATTTTGACCAAAAAGTCAAAGTTTGACTTTTCAGTATACAATTGACTTTTGATCAGTTGACTGAAAATTCATTGTCAATCCAATTGATCTTGAGCAATCTTTTAGGTCATGCCATTAGGTAAAAATGATGCAATTGAACTCTTGAAATCATGCTTCAAACCAATTTACAATTTGCTAGGTCAAAAATCAGAAATTGCCCCTTCTCAGTCAAAACCCTAATTTTAACCATTTTGCCCTTTTGAAGATTTGATCAAGTTTCTTGAGGAAATGTGGTCCAAACTTGATCAAATGATACATATGAGTTTAAAATGTTGATGTGGATAAAAAATTATGAAGTTTGACTGTAAATTGGCCATGGTTGACTTTTTCCCCAATACAACTGATTTTTAGGTCAACTGCTCAATTGATTGAGCAAAAATATGATCCAAAGCTTGAAACTTGACATGAGAAATCTTGAGGGTCCATAATGATCCATTAAACTCATATGGGGAATTGGAAGTTCAAATATCCTTGTGCAATCTCAAACCTTAATTTTGGTCATCAGTGCTTAAGGAGGTGTCTTGAGTTGATCAACCCTAGTGTAGTCTTGAACCAAGAGAGATCTTTGTGAGAAAGTAATTGATAAGTGAGAGGGCAGATTTTGGGGTACAACAGCTGCCCATGTTCAATCTTCTTAAACCTGAAGAGTTAGATTGGCGAGTTTGCCATTCGTGACTTGAAGGTGGAAGATGATTGGACACTAAAGTGCCCAGAAATTTGCACTCGAGGATGTGATGGTTGATGATGTAGCGAATGGGCTTAAAAGATTCCATTTGGAGAGATGATGGAAAGTCGTTGGAGATGGGATTACATATGCCATTCAAAAATGATTGGTGGACCGTATCTGAAAGAAAATCTGAATGAGTATCAGAGTTGTGTCTGGAGCGTATCTGAAAGAAAATCTGAAGGAGTATCTGAATGGCGTCCATGTCTAGAGCGTATCTGAACTGTATCTGAGAGCTGAATCTGTATGAGTATCAGAATGGAATCCGTGTCTGGAGCGTATATGCACTGTATCTGAAAGCTGAATCTGAATGAGTATCAGAATGGCATCCGTGTCTAGAGCGTATATGAATTGTATCTGAAGATTGAATCTGAATGAGTATCAGAATGGCATCCGTGTATGGAGCATATCTAAAGATTTCTGAATGAGTATCAGGACGGCATCCGTGTCTGGAGCGTATCTGAACTGTATCTGAAGATTGAATCTGAATGAGTATCAGGATGGCATCCGTGTCTGGAGCGTATCTGAACTGTATCTGAAAGGCCTTTGAACATTGTTAATGGTAGTTATTGATTAACCTTTTCCTGAAAAGGGTAAAATGTTAGCTAATATGCAATGTCATGTTGTATGAAATGCATGGTATAATGATATTGTGATACATGCATTAGTGTTATCAATGTTTATGATATATGGATACGATGTATGCGTATGTGAGCTAATATAATGTACTACTTGTTTGAATTGGGGAAAATAAATCCTCGACTGCTGCTGAGGATACGGAGTGAAAATCTTCATGTTTTGAAGTTTTGATGAATTCCCTCTTATAGAAATAAACTCTGTCGTAAGGGAAACGCTGTGTACTTCTTGTAAAATCCTGTTGGGGAATCCTGAGAAATTTGGCGACTTCTACTAGGGATTGATAACTGGAAGCTCTGTTCTGCTGGGGATTAAACTGCACCCTGCGGGGGACTTTGTGGGAATAGCTTAGAGAGATTTCCCTATTTCTTAAGGCCATTAGTGATTGTATTTCTATTTTGTTCATTTGTAAATGGTAGTTACATTCAAATGCATATGTTCGAAAATAAATCATTGGACATTTTCGTAAACAAACACAAGAGTAAAGAAAAACAAATAGTTTTGCACTTTCAAAGGGATATCTTTGTATTGACTTTGAATAAGTATTTTTTTACAATGAGACAACCATTCTAGTAAGAGAATGACGTTGTAAAAAAATGAAAATTTGATACAAAGAAAAGATAGCTACGTGAAATAATCCCATGGGGTTCCCATTCTGCTATAGCCTTCGTGTCTCTGAGCATCTTATCTATTTGTTGCCTTGTCCGAAGCTGATTGAATTGATCAAAACTATTGAGTTTGCAGGTTGTCCGTAAGGTGATCCAACAGGACATAGTCGTACGCTTTAATTCCCTGACTTTTGCCTGGACCGCCCTTTCGGGTTTTCAGTCCACCGGGATATCCTTTTTTGCCCAAGCCGCCCTTTCAAGTTTTCAACTTGCCGGGTGTGCAAATTTTTTTGTTTTATCCCTAAATTTTGCCCGAACCTTTATGGTTCATCGGGATGCCCTTGTTTTTCCTGGGTGTATCAACCTAGCGGGTTTCTTATGCGTAGTATCTTTTGACTATATCCATGTTCACGGGGTGCGGCAGGTCATTGAAATCCATAGTGGTCAAGATCATTGCTCCACCAGAGAATATGCTTTTGATTACAAACGGTCCTTCATATGTAGGAGTACATTTTCCCCTGGGATCACCTTGCGGCAGTATGATACGTTTGATCACCAAATCTGCGACTTGATAGACTTGGCTTCTGACCTTTTTGTTGAAAGCCTTGATCATCTGCTTTTGATACATCTGACCATGACAGACAACAATAAGCATTTTCTCATCAATCAAGTTCAATTGATCAAGTTGAGTCTGGATCTAATCTTCTTCATTTAGCCCTACATCTTTCATGATTCTCAGAGTGGGGATCTGGACCTCAATAGGCAAGAAAGCTTCCATGCCGTATACCAAAGAGTAGGGTGTTTCCCTGGTTGGCGTGCGCGCTGTGGTATGATTTTTGTATGTGACTGTCATTTTCTGTATGATTTTTTGATGTTCTTATTTGCAGCTTCGACAACACCATTCATCTTGGGCCGGTAAGGGGACGAATTGTGACGCTGGATCTTGAATTTTTCGCACAAGGTGGTGATCATAATATTGTTTAGATTAGTACCATTGTCTGTGATGATCCTCTCTGGGATACCGTACCGACAAATGATATTTTTCTTGATGAATCGGGCGACAACAATCTTGGTAACGGAAGCGAAAGAAGCTGCCTTAACCCACTTTGTGAAATAGTCAATGGCCACCAAGATGAAGCGGTGTCAATTAGAGGTTGTTGGCTTGATTTCCCCAATTATATCGTTTCCCCACATAACAAAGGGACAAGGATCCGTCAATACATTCAGAGGAACCGGAGGTACGTGTACCTTGTCAGCATAAATCTGACCCTTGTGGCAAGTTCGAGAGTGTTGATAACAATCTGCTTTCATGGTAGACCAGTAATAGCCTGCCCGTAGGATCTTCTTTGCCATCGTATGCCCACTGGAATGGGTGCCAAAAGTGCCCTCATATAGATCAGCCATGATCTTTTATGCCTCAACCTTGTCTATGCAATGAAGAAAAATAGAGTCATGGTTGCGTTTGTAGAGAATGCCACTACTAAGGAAGAACTTAGTAGAGAATCTCCTTAAGAACTTCTTATCATTGACTGAAGCTCTTTCCGAATATTCTTGAGCCTCGAGATACCTCTTGACTTCGTGAAACCAAGGCCGGTCCACTACTTCTTCAGTATTAATATCGTGACAGTGAGCTGGTTCATCCATTTGTTCAATGGTGATTTGGGGAGCCTCGCTATCCCATTTAAGTTTAAACATGGATGACATTGTGACTAGTGCGTCTGCTAGCTGATTTTCGTCTCGCGGGAAATGCTCGAAGGTAATCTTCTCAAAATGTGGGATCAATGTCAACACATGTTCTTTGTAGGGGATAAGGTTAGGGTGTTTAGGGTCCCATTCCCCTTTGATCTGGCTGATAACCAAAGTTGAAGCTCCGAATACATTTAAGGATTTAATCCCCAAATCTATGGCAGCTTTGAGACCAAAGATGCACGGTTCGTATTATGCCATGTTGTTTTTACAATTGAAGCAGAGTCTTGCCGTAAAGGGAGTATGACATCCTTCAGGAGATATGTGTACAACACCAATACCATTGCCGAGTGCGTTGGACGCCCCATCAAAAACCAGGGTCCATCGGGATCCTTGTTCAGGTCTGTCATATGGTCTGAATTCTTCACAGTTGTTTACCATCACGATGTCTTCATCTGGGAGTTCGAACTTCATGGAGTGGTAGTCATCTACAGCTTGATGAGCAAGGTGAGAAGCTAGTACAATGCCCTTTATTTCTTTCTGGGTAGTATACTGTATGTCATATTCTGTCAGGATCATCTGCCATCTCGCTATTCTCCCAGAGAGGGAAGATTTCTCGAAGTTGTATTTTATTGGATCCATTCTAGATATCAATAAGGTAGTATGGGTCAACATATACTGTCTTAGCCGGCGAGAAGCCCATGCCAGAGCGCAAAAAGTTTTCTCGAGTAGTGAATATCTTGTTTCACAGTCGGTAAACCTTTTGCTCAGGTAATAAATAACATGCTCTTTTTGGCCAGACTCGTCATGCTTCCCCAGCACACACCCCATTGAATTTTCCAAAACAGTTAGATACATGACCAATGGTCTTCCCTTGACTGGTGGCATCAAAATAGGAGGCTCTTGCAGGTACTCTTTGATCTTGTTGAAAGCAGTTTGGCACTCATCATTCCACTTGACTACTTGATCTTTCTTCAGTAATTTGAAGATTGGTTCACAAGTAGCTGTTAGGTGAGAAATGAATCTGGCAATGTAGTTTAACCGTCCCAAGAATCCTTTGACTTCCTTCTCGGTACGAGGAGCAGGCATCTCTTATATCACTTTCACTTTGGCAGGATCCACTTCAATACCTTTATTGCTGACAACAAAGCCTAGGAGTTTACCAGACCTCACTCTAAATGTGCATTTATTTGGGTTCAACCTTAGCTTGTACTTCTTTAGCCTCTTAAACAGTTTCTATAAATGATCAAGATACTCTTCTTCTGTTTGAGATCTAGCTATCATGTCGTCCATATAGACCTCTATTTCGTGATGTATCATTTCGTGAAATAGAGCTACCATGGCACGTTGATAGGTTTCCCCAACATTCTTCAGCCCGAATGGCATAACCTTGTAGCAGAATGTGCCCCACTGTGTGACAAAGGTTGTTTTCTTCATGTCCTCATGCACCATTTTGATTTGGTTGTAGCCTGAGAAACCATCCATGAAAGAAAACACTTTGTGATGTGCCGTATTGTCAACTAGAATATCAATGTAGGGAAGTGGGAAATCATCCTTAGGGCTCGCCCGATTCAAATCTCTATAGTCCATGCATATTTGTACCTCGTCGTCCTTTTTAGGCACGGGAACAACATTGGCAACCCATTGCGGATATGAGGTGACGGCCAAGAACCCGATGTTGAATTATTTCATAACTTCTACTTTGATCTTCTCTGACATGTCTGTTCGCATGCGACAGACCTTTTGCTTTACCGGTGGGAAGTCCTCTTTTGTAGGTAGATGATGTACCACGATATCTGCATCAAGTCCTGGCATGTCTTCATACGACCAGGAAAATACCTCAACATAATCGTGTAGCAATTGAATCAGATGCTCTTTGACACCGGGTTCCAGATTGGCACCCATCTTGACTTCTCTTTTGTCTTCTTCGGCACCTAGGTTAATTGTGTCCACTGGTTCTTCGTGGGGCTGAATGGTCCTCTCTTCTTGTTGTAGTAACCTGGCGAGTTCTCCTGGCACTTCAAAATCTTCCCCACCTTCGTCTTCGACTTGATAGATTAGATCTTCAAAGTCACAAAAGGCCATAGCAGAACCGTTACCCATGGGATCCTGAGTGGATATAGACCTGCATTGTGAGTGTCAGTGTGTGTAAGAGTATAACTATATTTGAAAGAAATGAAAATGTAAAAAAGAAAAACAATGAGCACAAAGTTTGTATGCAAAAAAACATCCATGATTCATTAATCTCATATGGAAATGAGATAATAACCCTTACAAATAGACCATTGTGCCTCGGGTAAGACACAAGTATTTAATAGTCTGAATTGTTTTAATATTACAGACCCGACAAAATTTAAAGACAAATTACTATTGGATAAATGTGATCGAGAAAAAATCTCTAGCCTCCCAGTTGCTGATCCCTCCATTGACAGTTAGGAAAATCCAATCCTCCAGGTTATAGCTGTCTTCATCATCCCCTACTGCGTTGACTTGGTGGTTGCTGATCTTCAAGGGTGGTCCTCCGGCACGAGCGCAGCGTACAACCTTCTGGGCTCCTGAAGTGAAACCCAAACCAAATTTGTCATATTTGTATGGGATATCTGGGAGTTGGCCCCAAATAGTGTACCCACCTTCTTGTATCACTGCCTTGGCATCTTTCAAAGACGACATCTTGAGCGGAGGCCTTGTAATCTTGGGGACTCGAGACATAGCCTTGGTTACTGCCATAGTCTGCAGGACTTCTTCAAAGTGCTGAAATGGAGTTTTAATAAATTCACCATCTAATTCCACATACCTGAAGGAATTTAGATGACTGGCCATATACTCTTCTTCTCCATGAACAGTGATGATTTTCCCTTGAATCGGATATTTCAGCATTTGATGCAACATAGAGGTAACAACACCAGCATTGTGAATCCACGGACGGCCTAATAAGAAGGAATATGAAGGGAGAATATCCATTACATAAAAAGTTGAATCAAAAGTTTGGGTTCTAACTTTTATGGGGATGTCCACTTCCCCATGCACCATCCTCTTTGAGCCGGCGAAGGCCCTCACTATTATGTTACTAGGTTTCAACGTTAATCCTTCACAGTCAAGCCTATCAAGAGCCTTTTTAGGCAACACGTTCAAAGAAGAACCGGTGTTAACCAAGACATGAGCCAAAGTCGTGTCCCTGCATTCGACTGAGACATGAAATGCCTCATTATGCTTCCTCCCCCTTGGCGTTAAATCACTATCTGAAAAACCTAAACCATTATCTATGGTCAAGCTGGCTACCCAATCTTGGAATTGATCGGCATATGTTTCTTGGGGTACATGGGCAGTTTTAAGGAACTTTACCAAGGCCTTTGCATGAGCCTCAGAACATAATACTAAAACCAGCATGGAAATTTTTGATGGAGTTTGCCCCAGTTGCTCGACTACGTTGTAGTCACTTCTTTTCATGATCTTTAGAATTTTCTCAATCTCTTTTCGGGAGGTCTCAGGGATAGCTATTGATTGTGCGGAAATGGCGGAAATGGTCACGATGGAAACATCATTATAAGAAACAGTTGAAATAGAAGTCTTTTCGAACAAAATATCCTTGTTATCTATTTGGCATTGAACGCCTGCTTTTAACAAATGACAGCTGGTTGGTGAGGATAAACAGAAATGACAGCTTTCTTCACAGCCTGGGAATACACCGACATTCAACAAGTTCTTTTTTTATAGTCAGGAGTGGGGTCACAAGTTCATAAACCAGAGTAACAAACATATCTTCCTCAACAACATTGACATTACGGCCGTGCTTGGGCATAGGGGCAGTGATTACATTGGGAATTTTTGGTGCGTCGAATTTAATCTCTTTGGCTTCAAGAACGTCTTGTACTTTGTTTCTCAGAGCCCAACAGTTGTTAGTGTCATGGTCGGGACTCTCAGAATGGTATGCGCAACGAGCATTAGGATGATAATGAGGATAGGTTGTATTAGGATTCTTTGGAGCTTCTTTCAAAGTCACTAGATTGGATCTCAACAAATGTGGAAATACTTGAGATAGTGTCATGTTAACTCGGGTGAATTGTCTGACTGGTCTTTCTGTTCTTGCCTGATTGTTTCTTTGCTGAGCAGGTGTGGGTTTAGGAATCATGACAACCCTCACCATTGGATGGCGTTCGACCCTATCTTGATTTCTCTAAGGATATACAACAACAACTTCTTTTTTCCCAATGAATGGTTTCCTTACAGCAGCAGAGGATGCATCTTTTTGAATCTTCCCATTCTTTATCCCGGACTCTACTCTTTCTCCGGTCAGTATCAATTCAGTAAAGCCTGGCGATGAACTCCCAATTAAGTGATTGAAGAAAGGACCAAACAAGGTGCCCAAAAACATGTCTACCAACTCTCTTTTAGATAGGGGAGGCTGGACTCTTCCTGCTAAGTCCCTCCATTTTTGCGCATAGTCCTTAAAGCATTCACTTGAAGCCATGGCCATACTCTGAAGTTGAGTACGAGTGGGAGCAAGATCAGCGTTGTATTGATATTGTTTATAAAAGGCGGCGGCCAGATCTTCCCAATTATGAACATTGGCTCTTTCTAACTGATAAAACCAATCAAGTTGAGTCCCGGACAGACTGTCTTGAAAGAAATGTACCCATAAATGCTTGTCAACGGTGTGAGGCTGTATTTTCCTCACATAGGACCGGAGATGCATTTTGGGACATGAAACTAAATCATATTTGGCAAACACCGGTGCTTTGAATTTTTGGGGAATGACAATCCCAGATATTAGACCCAACTCCTCAAAGTCCAATCCAGGCACTTTTTGAATTTCCATTGCGCTTATCCGTTCTTCCAAATGCTTATACTTATCGTCGGCTGGAGGATATTGTTCTTCAGAATAATCTTCTTCCTCTTCCTCTTTTGAATTTGGATGGACAACAACTTCTTTGCCTTTCCCATATTGATTGTCTTTCTCACTAGATGACGTTGCAAAATCCAGGGTCCTTCTTGCTTGTCCTTGAAATCTTCTTCCGATATTTAGAACTCCGATTACTTTCTTTGTCTTCTTATTTTTCTCTTCAACCAACAAGGTCTTCAACTCTTCTTGTCCTTTGGCTAGAGTTAAGAACATCTGTTGAAACTGAGCATTTTGTGCTTGGAGGTCCTTCACCGTCTGCTCGAGATCCATCTTACTGAAATAAGCAGTAGAAAGATGAGGAGACTTGTTGCAACAAACCTGCTTATGTTAGGATGAATGGTAGATGCATATGCAATAATTTCAAGGATTTTAAAGATTCAAATTTGTTTTAGACAAAAAAGGAAACACACGTTATATTAATAAATTAAAGCTTGAGTACATCAATGCCTCTTTGGGAAAAACAATACAAAAACTATAAGATAAAAAAGGTAGTACGCATCCTCTTTTGTGCGATGTAGGCATTCCGAGTCCGCTCCTCATGAAGTTGCTTAGTAAGCTCCAAAAACTTCTTCTCGCTAGCGTAGAATTGGGCTTCGAAGGTGTCTCGCTCCCCCTTGAGTTATATCCAATCTCTTTGTAAGTCTTCAAGAGAGGTGGGCATGTCAGGATGCAGAACAGTGTATGGAACATCTCCTTCCATAACAGGCTTAATGATTACCGGGAGAATGGAGGGATAATGCATCACAAGACTTTGAGCACGAGTTCGTACCCATTTGAGGTAAGGCTCAAGGGGGATGGAATTATTATGCCCTAATGTCTTGCTATCTACCTTGTTCAACATCCTCCAAGCTCGGATGAATCTCTGGCGAAGACCTTGATCGTCATTGTCGTAGCCAAATATCAAACCTTGAATGAGCATCTCATGTGGGCCATACCTTCGGGCGTAAACAAACTGTCTTAAGGCTAAGCAGGGGTTGTAGGTGATACATCCCCTAATGCTAAGTAAAGGGACATTAGGGAATTCTCCACAACGGTCGACAATAGTAACATTCTCCATGGATCGGGAACACCAATGAATGTCTGAATGTTTGAGCGTCATCAACCTTTGTGACCACTGTCATACCCCAAATTTTGACCTAAGATACCACCTCCCATCTGCATTATTACATAGCAAGCGTTCACAAGCGATTCGACCTATTTTTGCCAATTCTCGAGTCAGATTTCAAAAAATTCATAACTTCTTCAAATTTCGACAATTTTTTAGTGGTTTTTTTACATATGATTCTCCTCTGCAACAACTATAACTTTTATTTACAAGTCAAGAGATGATTATGCTTTGAAAATCCACCAAAAAATAGAAACGTTAGAAATTGTTGTGAATTTAGTGAAATTTAACTGGTTTTTGTCCGACTTTATTAAATCATGTTTTTTTTCATTTTTATCATTTTTCTTTTATTCTTATTTTCATAAAAAAAGAAAATCCTAAAAAATATTTAGTTCATGCTATCTTCATTTTATTTACGTTTTTATTCAAAATATAAAAAAAAATTATTAGTTTCCTTAAGTTTCATTTAGTTTTTTGTTCTTGTATCATTTAAGTTAAAAATTATAGTCTTTTAGATTTAATTTAGTAAAAAATCTCAAAAAATAGTAATTTCACATTCTTTTATTTTATTTTGCAAGTTCTTTATGTTAATTTAAAATTATCAAAAATCTTATTTA
Organism: Vicia faba; assembly: GCA_948472305.1. Lineage (NCBI taxonomy): Eukaryota > Viridiplantae > Streptophyta > Magnoliopsida > Fabales > Fabaceae > Vicia > Vicia faba. Next base: position 1,501,701,908 of record OX451739.1, on the reverse strand, counting down.
CATATAATTTATATTTTTGCATCACTTTATTTGAAAATACTCAAAAATTATAAGTTTGTCCTCATGCTGCACAAAATCTGTCCTTATGCTGCATGGCCCCTGCAAGTAATGCCAAGAAAACGGTCACACAATCTCTGCTGCCCAATTTCCACAACCAAAAACCTGTGAACACCAGTCCAAAATCTGCACTATGTCAAGACAAACATTACACCAAAATAGGAGGGCAAGAAACTGCATCAAAAAGTGTCGAAAACAGGGTATTCCATATGTTCAAACTCACCAAATTTTCCCTCCCAAAACGTCATTCTTATTCATTATAAAACAGGCAGATATGCAATCGAAGCAAGGGGGGTGAGCGAGAAAAAGGAAGGCAGTTCACAAAGAGTTCACAAAGAAAAAGAAACCACAAACCGTAACATCTCTTCCTCATTCCACCATCATAAAACACTCACAAGATCCATGGCCTGCAACTTATGCGATTTACACCAATAACCGCTAACTTCTTTTAATCATGGCTTCAATCCTCCTTATTCAACCTTTTATATAACCATACAACATAAACAGCCCTCACACTACAAGCTCAAACCTTCATTCCATACAACATTCAACTTCATTCACTACCTCAGAAGCTCCTCCAACCTGCCATGTTGAACCGAATCTGAACCATACAAACTCACTGCAACTGAACAATCATACACCATATCCACTATGAACCTACAAGTTTGGATTGGAAAAAAACCAAGCTCCAATCATACCAGCAAACTCGCACCAACACCGACGCGTAGATCACAACAATAGTGCTAGAATTTTAGGAGAAAAGGGGAGAAAAAAATCTGCAGAATTTGAAGAACAGGCAACATTTATTCTCTACAGTTTCAGAAGAAATCAATTATATTACAAGATTTTCCAACAAGATTTTCAGAAGAGCGGAAGGAATTAAAAGAGCATATTACCTCATCTTTGGATTTCTTTATTATTTCATCGTCAAAAATCGAAATCATCAGGCTTGCTCTGATCTTGTAAGTCTCCCTACTTTTTTTCTCAAAATCTGTTGCTATGCTTGTTAATGATGTATGTTATGAACTAGTTGTCGTTGCTACATTTTTTGTTGTTGATGTTTAAATAAACCAGTACCCCTGAGATTGTTATTGTTGTTTCTCTTACCATGAATATTTTTCTCCTTGTTGATTTGATGTTTAACTGCATGAAAAAACCAGAAGCAGTGTTGTTGTTTGATTTTGATTTAGAGAGAGAGAGAGAGTTCGAAAGAGGGAGCAGACTGTTCGATCTCGATTTAGAGGGATAAAGAGTTCAAAAGGGTGAGCAGGGTGTTCGATTTCGATTTAGAAAAGGGAGTTCGAAAGAGAGTTCGAAAGAGAGAAAAAAGGGAGTTCGAAAGAGAGTTCGAAAGAGAAAAAGAGGGAGTTCAAAAGAGAAAAAAAAAGGAGTTCGAAAGAGAGTTCGAAAGAGAAAAAAAAAGGAGTTCAAAAGAGAGTTCGAAAGAGAGAAAAAAAGAGTTCGAAAGAGAGTTCGAAAGAGAGAAAGAAAGAGTTCGAAAGAGAGTTCGAAAGAGAGAAAAAATAGAGTTCGAAAGAGAGTTTGAAAGAAGCGTTGTTCGATTTCGATTTCAATCCCATGCTGGACCTTAATTTCGTTTTCAGTTTATAACCCAATTAATTAGTTTAGTTTTATAATTTATTTAAATCTTGATATTTCATTTTTAGTTTGGTCAACATTTTGGTTAATTTGGTTAGTTTTTTTTAACTAGTCTTTTATTGATAAGTTTGTAAGTTATCTCTTTGAATTTATTGCCCCTTATGATGTTCCTCCCATGATACATGTTGGTTGAGTTTGTGATAATTTCGATTTAATTCCATGGCTTCTCTCTTGGTTTTCTTTTAAAATCTTGGAGTGTTTATACTTTTAGTTTTAATCTTCATGTTGCTTGCAAAATCCAAGGGAATTGTTTAATTTTTGTCGACTTCATGTCATCAAAAAAACATCGTGCGAATACCCTCATTCATCCTCCGTTTATTATTTCGTTAAAAACTTAAGATAATTTTCCCAAATATTCAATTTTTCAAAACTCACACCTTTTAAGTCAAAACTTCGACGTTAGGTCGTCGTATCTTCAAACTCTCGCCCACACCTATTTTTAGCCAAATGAACCATTTTAATCAAACAAACAATTTTAACCAAAAACAGATATTTCAAAAGGTTCCTATAGAATACTATAGATACATTGGGTGGTAATACCTTCTCATTGTATAACCAACCCCCGAACTCTAGACCTCTTTTCAAAAACGCCTTGTATTTTCATTACTTTTAAAGTATTATTTTACATTGCATATTTTAGGGTTTTAATTCGCTATTTTCCCTTTTCCCTTGGAAATAATAAAGCGCGATGGCGACTCTTGCTTTTGTGAGACAAATTAATTAATAGTTCGATCTCCGATTTACCCCATTACATTTTTTATCGCTACAGAAATGGCCACTCTGCTGGGGAAAGATTGACCTCTTGCTGGTCCATCCCTAAGTGGGTTAAGCCTAGTTTGTTTTATCTGTTTTATTATTATTTGATTTGTTTGATTATGTGTTTATATTGGGGTTGTTTGGGTTTTTTGCAAAGGACGAATCTTATACCCGGATTAAGTTACACTTAAGAATAGGACGGGCGGTATAGTCATGTTAACTTTGAGGGAGTAATCCCGAAGAAGGAGGCATGAAATCCCCCACTCAGTGGAAGGCCCTTTTGAACGTAGTATTTGTTTACCGAGTAATCGGGAAGACATTATTATTTTCAACCTGGGAGCCAGAGAAGCTGAGAACCGTAGAACCCTAACCCATCGTGGCCTTTTAGGTGTAGCGCGGAGATTATAACGGAATAATCCGGAAGTAGTTGTTACGCGATGCTACGCTCGGATGAGCTTCTCTTGAGAATATTTCTAATTATTGAGTAATCAAGACGTTGGTAATATCCGAAGGAGGAATGTAGACTCCGGGAACTCTTAGAACCTTGTCTTGCAGGTGTGATTAAACCGTTAGTACATACCTTGGGGTGGGCTTTACCTTTGACTCCATGCACGAAACGTTGAACCTTTGAACCCCATATTTGTGAACTTGTGTGTAACTGTTGCATTATCATTCATCCATGCATCCATCAACATTTTTTGTAAAAAAAATTGTTTTTCAAGGAACTTAAGAATGATTTTTGTAGACATCTTAGGTACTGTTGTTATGGAGTTTGGAAGAAGAAACACTCGAAGTTAATTCTAAATGATCTTCAGTTCTTAGTTTTATTTTTACTGTTGTCATTTTGTAAAACTCTGTAAAAGGGCTTCATGTTCCAAAGTTGTAATTTACTGCTTTTATTATGGGCTTCATGTTCCAAAGTTGTAATTTATTGCTTTTTATTATTGGGTTGTCGTCCCAAGGTTGTAATTTATTGTTTTGTTGTTTCGAAGTTGTAAGTTGTAATTTACCGCTTTTGAGTAATGAAATGAGTTTTTGTTGTTCCAAATTCCTTTACCATTGATGTGTGCAAAATTATCGAAGTTCCTTGAAAAACTATCGAAACAAACGATCATTTGCATCGCATATCATGCATCATCCAACATTCCACTTCACATGTTTTCTCGAGTCTTATCTTTGTTTCTCTTTCCACTCCGGTAGATTGTCAAGTTGTCTCATTGATACGATACCCGAGCCAACCGTCAGAGGAAGATGGTAGATCTAGAACAGGAAAACCACGAGCTTCGTGAGGAGGTCGCTACCCTTTGTGTCGGTATGGAGAAACTAATTGCGCTGGTGGAAAGTTTGATGGCTGCTCAGAATAAGCCATCGACTGCAGCCGCTGAGATTCAGACTTCAACTACTGTGGTTTCTGAGATTGTCACCGTTCCAACATCTGTGACTCAAATCAACTCTCCTCCTCAACATCAGATGCCAAAAGTTTTTCCGTGGGGAATGCCTTATAACTTTGTGCCAGAAGGGTATCAGCCTGTCGTACAACCTTTGGTTCAACCTACTGTGTTTGTTCCTCAATCGGAGACAACTACTATGCCGCCTGTAATCCCGTCTGTGGCACCTTTCCCTCAACCAGTGATGACAACTGTCGCTCCTGTGGTTCATTCTATGCCATACATGAATGAACCTACTTATCATGTTGAGCCTGCTAAAAGTCTGGGTCTTTTCGATGGAATGGAAGAATTTCAAGACCAGTTTCAAGAGATGCAGAGGGAGATCAGAGCGTTAAAGGGGAAAGATTTGTTTGGAAAGAATGCTCATGACCTGTGTATAGTTCCAAGTGTAAAGATTCCAGCCAAATTCAAAGTGCCGGACTTTGAAAGGTATAAAGGTGATTCGTGTCCGCGGAGTCATTTAACTATGTATGTGAGAAAGATGTCTACATATTCTGATGATCATAACTTGTTAATTCACTACTTTCAAGACAGTTTGACTGGTGCCGCTCTAAAGTGGTATATGGGTTTGGACAGCACTCAGATCCGTAATTTCAACGATCTTAGTGAAGCTTTTGTTCACCAGTATAAGTACAACGTCGACATGGCGCCGAACAGAGATCAACTCCGGGCAATGTCCCATACAGACAGAGAGTCCTTTAAAGAATATGCCTAGAGGTGGCGCGAGATTGCCGCTCAGATTTATCCCCCTCTTGAGGAGAAAGAAATGACAAAGATATTCCTGAAGACTTTAGGTTCCTTTTATTATGAAAGAATGATTGCCAGCTGTGATACGGTGGGATAACTGACTTGAGGTTTTGCGTTTGTTTTTGCAAATGTTTCGGTTGAGCAAGAGTCGCCACCGACTTTTTATTTTATCCTAAGGAAAGGTTAAAAAGCACAGCAAAAACCTTTGAGATGTTTTCTTGGGTTCTGGGAGTAGATTATAGAAAGGGAAGGTATTAGCACCCTTTCTATCCATGGTTATCCATGGGCTCTTAGTTACTTGCTTAGATCAACTTGCCTTGATTTTCAATTGTTTGAAATGGTGCTTTGTGTGTGGGTTTGAAAATGTTTTGAAAAGAGGCCAATGTGGTGGCAACCTTTGTAATGATCCATGTTGGGATGTATACAAAGGTGTACTATCTTTTGAAAAGTTTTCAATGTTTTTGAAAGTTTTTTTTGAAAGTGTGTTGTGATGTGGTTTTGAAAAATAGGCAAGTGTTTTTGTTTTGCAAGTTGGCAAGTAACCAAGAGTTGTCTACTCCTAAATTTACTCAAAGATATTTGCTATGTTTTAACCCTTTTAACAATTTTGTTCCACCATTGTATTTGGTGGATAATCTTGTGTTAGGATGTGAACGGGACGGGCGCGGGTCATCGTTTAGACCATGATTGCAATGGTGCCAAGTGTCTTTGGGCAATTTTTCCTTTAAGGGACTTGATCATCTTTAGGCAACTTTCGAAAGCGTCATCGAGGGACTATGATCATTTGATATTGTTTTTGTTTTGCCAAAGACACCTAACATGCAACATGGCCCATTATTGAAGGAAACAAGTGGAGTAACCCTAGGGGTGCAAGTGTGATTGGTGTTGTCCATTTTCATGCTTTTTGTCTTTTGTTTAGTCAAGCTATTGGTTATTTGATTTTTGCATACAAAACCCTAAGTCTATCATGGCATATTTAGAAAGCTTTTAAATGCGGAATTTAAAGGTCCTAAATTATTACAACATGTGATACGGTGGGAGAACTGACTTGAGTTTTGCGTTTGTATTCGCACTTGTTCGGTTTAGCAAGAGTCGCCATCGACTTTTTATTTTATCCTAAAGGAAAGGTTAAAAAGCATAGGAAAAACCTTTTTGAGATGTTTCGTGGGTTCAGGGGGTAGATTATGAAAAGGGAAGGTATTAGCACCCTTTTCATCCATGGTTATCCATGGGCTCTTAGTTACTTGGTTTTAGATCAGTTGCCTTGATTTTTGATTGCTTGAGAATGGTGTGTGTATGTGTGTGTTTTGAAAATGTTTTTGAAATAGACGCCTTTGTTTCGACAACCATTATAATGACTCGTGTTTGAGTATACACAACGGTGTGTATATTTTCGAAAAGATGTTTCAAAATGTTTTTGGAAGTTTATTTTAAAAGTGTTTGTGAAGTGTGGTTTTGAAAAGGAGGAAAGTGTTTTTGCAAGTTGATTTCAAGTAACTAAGAGTTTTGTCTATCCCTATTGTACTCAAAGGTTTTCTCTATGTTTTCAACCCTTTTTAACAATTTTGTTCCACCATTGAATTTGGTGGACAATCTTGCGTTTTGGGATGTTTAATGGGACAGGCGCGGGTCGTTGTATGGACCATGAATGCAATGGTGCCAAGTGTCTTTGGCAATTTTGCTTGAAGGGACTATGATCATTTTGATAGGCAACTTTCGAAAGCGTCATCGAGGGACTTATGATCATTTTGAATTGTTTTGCCAAAGAAACTCGACGTGCAAGCATGGCCCATTTTGGAAGGCAACATGTGGGATTACCCTAGGGGGTGCAAGTGTGATTGTGTATTGATTTCATGTATTTGTCTTGTATTAGGTTATCTAGCGTTTGATTTTATGTACATACAAACCCTAGGTCTAACCATGGTATAATTCGAAAGCGATAAATTGCGGGAATTTAAAGTCTACGCTATTACAAATAAGTATCCGGGAGTGAGGGTACAAATTTACAAATGGGGATGAGACTTAAGTAATTACAACCAAATCGAATTGCGATCAAATATAATATGTATCATGTATAGCAATGTATAAGAATAGCAAATGTATAATGTATCAATGTTTTGGAATAAAAGATAAACAAATGTGTATGTGTAAATGTGTAATTTATTATGAAGTTTATTTACAAGTGGAAATTTGTTTAATTTAATGAGAAAATTAAGTGTTTTATTTATTTGATTTTGTATTCACGTATTTTTGTACAAAACAAAATATTTTGAAAAAAGAAAAGTATTTAACTTAAAGATTATTTTTATGTATTAGTATTTTATTTACAAAGCTTTTTTTTTTAGTTAAAAAGAATACTCAAACTAAAAAACCTATTTCTTTATGTATCTTTTATAAATGTTTTAAGTAAAATTTACATTTAAATAAAAAAAGAGTTTTAATAAAAGAAAAGAAAAAAGTTTTAAGCTTTATGTATTAATATAATTTAGTATTAATGAAAAGGGTTAGTAATATTTTTATTAAGAAGAAAAAAGAAGAAGTTAAGTTATGTATAAAAAGGAATGGGCTTAAGGGTGGATCATGGGCCCAATCAAAATCTGAAACAGAAGCCAAGGGAGGGGGTGCCAAATGGAACTCGTTTGGGCTTAAGGGAAATGAAGAGGGTTGAGGCCCACTGCTTGAGACAAACGTTTGTAAGGGTTTGGGACTTTTTTTCATTTGGTATCAGCTTGAGGGTTTGTGAGAACGGCACCGTCGTTGCTTTGCTTCGGTCGTCTTTCGTTCCTTTTCGTTCTCTTGGCCATGGATTTTTGAACAGCGTCCTTCTCGCCCAAGCCACCAGCGCCACCATTTGTCTTCCCTCCTCCACGGATTAACCAATGATATGGTACAAAGGTTAAGTTTTCGTTCTTTAATGCGTTAGGTTTTCATTTTTTATGTCTTCTTGCTTCGCTTTTGTTTATGATTCTGACTTTAGCTTCGCTATTGTTTGTTATAGAGGTTGTGGAAAGGAAAGAAAATGAGAGAAACTACCTTGACGGAGGAGGGGGAGGAATGAGGGTGGAGGCGCTCAGGCGACTGGACGGCGAGGGGATGATGATGATGAAGCTAGCTTGGAATCCTGGTATTTTTGTATTGCTTCTTTCTATTAGGGTTTGATGATGATCCCTGAAAATCTCTTCTATTTGCCTGGCTCTGTATGATTTCACTCTTTTTCTCTTCTTCTGTTAACCTTGCTTCTGTTGCCAACTTGTATGCTGAGTATGGTTGCTTTCCCTGTTGCCTTGAAATGCTTCTTTTCCTTGTTTCTGACTTTGAGTTGTCTTTGAATGCTTGATGATTTTGAGTTGAATGTTATTGAACGCGACTCGTGTATTTGCCCGATGATGAGATTTTTCTGAGGGCTCGTGTTGGTTTGGAAATTGGTTCTGGAAAAGGCTTGACAGTTTGAGGTTACAGGCCTTGGTTTATGCAGATTTGAACATTTTCTTGAAAGGTTGAGCCTTGAGGCTTAACACAGGTTCTGTGTTTTTTAGGCTTTGACTTTGAAGCTTTAGCAGGTTATGATTTACTGGTTGTTTGACAGTTTAGGCTTGAATGGTTTGATTTTTTTATGCTGGTTTTGAGCTTGACAGTTCAGGTTTTTGGCTTCTAGTTCATGGCTATGTGTTTGAGGTTTGTTGAGGTCTTTTGGCTTATGCAGATCTGAGGCAGCTTAGGTTAAGCTTGAGGCTTTGGTTTTCTCTGAGTTATCTTTTTGTGATTTCTTTTGATATGTTTTTTTGATATCTTATGCTGCTGCCCTTTTACTGTCTTGATCAGTTTGTTATATATCTCCTCATGCCTAAAGCGAGTAAACCCATCCTATTTTCTCTCTTCCCTCTCTCTCTAGTACAGTTACAACATTAAATAATGTTTATGTTTGTACTTTTTTTCTGAAAAGGCACTGCTGGAAAATGATGACAATGAAACCTTGCTTGCAATATTGGTTTTTAACCTGCATACTTTCTTTCTTCAGCTTTCCTGCATCTTTGTGACAGTACTGAGTAGCCTTTTGTTTGATATCTTGATATCTTTCCATATTTTGGACAGTTTGACAGCTCTTTGGATAGTTTGAATGTGAACTCAGTTTGGACTTTATAGTTCTGTTTGGATTTGGACTTTGTTTATGCCATTCAGTTTGAGACTTTTGGACTATGCAGCTTTGACAAATTTGAATTTGTGCAATTAAAACTTTTGTGCATTTCAATACTTTAATTTGCAAACATTTTTCATCCCTCTCTGTGAACCGGGAGAAATCTCGTGATTTGCAGAGAGGGCGAACTGATTCCAGCCAGTTGCCTTTAATGATGAGCCCAAATTAACTGTTTGCTCTTAATTTCAATTTATCTGCTTCTGACTTTTTTCTTTCTTTGTTTTGCAGATAAAATGATCAAATGGAGAGGAATAGCAGTAGAAGCTGAAGATTTGAAGATTTAGGAATTAGGATAGTTTTATTTCATCTCAATTATTCGTACTATTATTATCGTAATCAAAGATGTAAATAAATTTACAGTTTGTTCAAATAATAACTTGTAACAAAATAATTAAAGATGAATGAAAACCTTTTTATCAGTTAATTCTTTTTCTTCTTTTCAATTATTTATTTTATTACTTATAATTCTTAAATTATAATAAATGGAAATAAATTCCAATTATCTTAACTTAGAATAAATAAACAATTAAGTAAACATTATGGCTTTAGCATCCATCAATTAATAAGCCTGGCGCTTCACAAATCCAAAGCAATGCACAATCAATCACAACAACTGCCCAAACGTCTTTTCCTTTTACTGATTTTAATCAAACACTGCACACTCAATCCAAATGCCTCTTTTCACTGATTTAGTCAAACACTGCGAATTCAATCCAAATGTTTCAGTCCACATCTCAGAATAACTTGACAAGCACTGTAGAATTAAAGCTTTCTGAGAAATCTGCGCACAAACCCTAGTTCTTGATTAAAAGTCAAAGAAGCGTCCGCCTGATCAAAACCTGAGCCGAAATCAACCAAACCCTAAGCAAACTGTTTGAACTGTTCCAGAGCCATGAAAACCCTAATTTTGCCTGACTGATAAGAAAAGTCGGTTTGACCGATTCTTGAGTCAGTCTGAAAAATCAGGAAAAGCCTGAAGCTGTGATTTCTTGTGAAAAAATACGAGGGCAAATTTTGGGGTACAACACAACACAATTATGGGATGGGGGGTACAAATGTTCAAATGGGGGATATTTTGCAAGAAATTTAAATCTAAGCTATTACAATCCAAATGGAATTTACAAGGTATTTAATTGCACAATAATAAAATAAAATAAATATGCAAGATGCAAAAAAGATTTTCATATGTATGTAAAAGTATTTTTTACGTGACAAATAAACAAAAAATAAAAATGAATAATTTTGGATATTTTTACATTTTAGGGCAAAACCCTAATTTTCTAAATAAGAAGTATTTATTATTTATTATATGCAATATTTATTAATTATGTACAAAAAATAAATAAAAAGGAAGTATATTGTAAAAAAGTGATTTTTGAGGTTAAATATTAATAAAAATAAAAATGTATTATTTTTGTTTTTTTTTATCCTAAATATTCTAAATATATATATATATATATATATATATATATATATATATATATATATATATATATATATATATATATATATATATATATATATATATATATATATATATATATATATATATATATATATATATATATATATATATATATATATATTTATATTATGTATTAAATATATTAAATATATACAAAAAATAAAAATATTTATTATTTACAAAAAAAGTATATTTTTTTATAAAATGTTTTCAAAAGATAAAATAAAATAAAAATCAGAAAATAAAAGTGTTTGTATTATTTTAGTATTTTAAATAAAAGGATATATATGTTATTTATATGTATAAGTTTAAATAGAGCAAATAAATCCAAATAAAATGCAAAAATGGTTGAAAATTTTTTTTTAATGTTTTTTATATTTTGGCAAAAAATAATAAGTCAAAAACAAAAAGAAAAAGTCAAAAAATGATAAAAATAAACACAATGGGCCAAGGGGGTGTATGTGAAATAAAGTGGTGCAAAAAGAAAAATATTTCAGGCCCAGCCCAAGGATGGTTGTCTTCAACCTCCAGACAGTTTCAAATGAAAAAACGCGCGTTTTCTTCCTTCCCTGCTATCTCTTGATTCTTTGACTTTCAACAAAAACTCACAACACAAACATTATAGAGCATCATGTCACGAGTTCATACATATAAAAAACTAGATCTAAGTCTCAGAAATGAGAGAGAATTTCTTCTCCCCCAATTTCTGACCTAAGTTTTTGTCAATGTTCAGGTTCAAAATACTCTTAGCACACACAACATAAATGAAAAGTAACTATATGGGTGGCTTCAGGGCTATGATTAGAACATGCTTTCTTCACAAACTTAAGCCTAAATATGCTTGGATAGAGAGATAGAAGTTCAAAAACTTACCTGTTCAGCTTGAATCGTGTATGATAATGGAGGTACTTTCAATGCAATGTGAGGACTTGTATAGCTTGCTTGAGGTCCAGGGATGCTTCTCCAACCTCTAGCTTGCTTTGAAACTAAATGAATCGAGCTCTAGAAGTCAACCTGCAAAACAGAAAAAGTGAAAATGGTGAAGCTGGTTAGAGGTGTTACAGTCTGTAGCTAGGGCTTGGGATAGTTTCAATGGATGGTAGGGAGTGTGTATGAACCAGCTTTGGCCAAAACGCACGAGCAAACTGAGTTGTGCAACTCAATCTGCAGGGATGCCCTGTTTTGTGCAGCAAAATGGTGTTTTGATGTTTAGGAAGGCATTGAAGGTTGTTGGCTCGTGTTTCAGGTCAGCTGAGGAGTATGGAATGTGTTCATAATGTTTGCTTAGGCTTGTGATTGCAGGAATGAGAGTTGTTGTTCAATATGCAAAGTTTCTTCTCTCTTAAGCAAAGTTTGTCAACTTGGTTTCTAGGCTACCACAGGCCCTTCAAGTATGCTGCACAAATCACTCTTGATCAGTGGAATTGGTTCCTGACTTTGTGCCTAGAAGATATGCTTCGGTACTTCTTAGATTTGTGTTTTGACATAAAGCCATACTTTACAAGAATAGATAAGTTGCTTTTTCCATTTATGGCTTAATTCTTCATGTAATGACCAAATGCACCAAATAATGCTAGAACACAATGGATTGGCATTTAATTATTGAGTGTAAATGAGATTAGAGGCCTGTAACTAGCTTGCACATGCTGATTTCAAAAATGCACAAGTTATGAACATGTACATGGCTTATGAACAAAGTGACTTTTGCCCATCTTCACAAATTCGATTCTCCCTAACCACAAGGGTGTTTGAGAAGTTCTTGGACATTTTGGAAAGCTTGGAATGTGTACTACAATCAAACTTCATAATGAAAATTGAAATTCCAAGTGTAAGCATGTGAAAAGTGGCCATGAAGTTGGGCAAAAATCCTGCCTAAAATAGGTCAAAATATTTCTAAGTTAAAAATGTTTTGCACCCTTGTTCCAAAAATCATAACTTGAGCTACAAGCTTCTTTTGAGGAAACTTTGTGAATCAAAGTTGTATATTTTGCAATGGACTATAACTTTCATGTTTTGAGTTTTGTTTGAATCCAAATGTATCTTGATGAAAAGATGGGACAAAGTTAGGAAAAAATTAGGAATTTTCATAACTTAGAAAAATTCTAAGTTATGAAATTTCTTCATTTCAAACCCTAATTTGTGATTTTTGATTTCTTGATGAACAAGTTTCATGATTTGACATGTTTTGATGAAAAATGAATCTTGACATTTGATTTTGACCAAAAAGTCAAAGTTTGACTTTTCAGTATACAGTCAAATTTGGCTTAGTTGACTGGAAAATTCATCTGTCAATCTTGTGCATTTGGGATCTTTTGAACTTGTTGAATATGTCAAGACCATGTCATTGGGTCCTTGAGTCCATATGTGAGCTTGGTTTGCCATTGGCTAGGTCAAACAGTCAAAAATTGCCTTTGTGCAGTCAAAACCCTAAAAATGACCATTTTGCCCTTTTGGTGATCTGATCAAATTTCTTGTGGAATTGTGATCCAAACTTGATCAAATGGTCCATATGAGTTCATAATGTTGATGTGGGTCAAAAATCATGAGGTTTGACTGTCAATTGACCACAGTTGACTTTTTCCCCAATACAATTGATTTCTAGGTCAACTGTCCAATTGACTGGGCAAAGATTGGAATCAAGGCTTGAAATTTGGTATGGATAAACTTGTGAGTCCAACATGAAGCATGAAAGTCATTTTAGACATTTTAGGTCAAAACATCTTTGTGCAAACACAAACCCTAATTTGGGTCAACAGTGCAAGGATGAGTCTTGAGCAGAGCAAACCCTAACTGGATCTTGAGCTCCAAGGGTCTTGTGGTGAGAAAATATTGATGAAAATGGGAGGGAAAATTTTGGGGTACAACACCAGCGCACCCAGTGATTTCACCGAGGTGGTAAGTATGGGCATGCAGTTGGAAGAAGGGATTCGTGAATGACGTTTGGTTAAGGAAGGAAGTCCGTCTAGCAATATCAAGAAGTTTGGAAGTGTTTTCCCTAAAAGGAAAGAACAAGATGTCAGTGTAATTTTACCTGGGATACCAAGGAGAGGTTATTCACATGTTGCGGCAGTCACTCCGGCTGTCCGCCCAACATTGGTGACCCCAACTCATCAAACCCCACCAATTCAGCAACGACCATTTCAACAGCAGCCTCGACAACTGGCTTATCAATTTAATAACCAGAATTGTTCACCAAGGAAACCGCAATTTGATGCCATTCTCATGACTTACACTGAATTGTTCCCTGCTCTGATCAGAAAGAACCTCATAACGATGAAGCCTCCTCCTGTCGCACCGAATATTACTTCTCCGTGGTACAAGGCGGGCCAGTTTTGTGAGTATCATCAAGGGTCGCCGGGGCACAACATTGAAAATTGATTTTCTCTAAAGGCAGATGTGCAGAGATTGATTAAGAACGGTATCTTATCTGTCAAGGATGTTAACCCGAATGTTAGAGATAATCCTTTGCCTCGACATGGGGCAGCATCAGTGAATATGGTGGAAGGTTGTCCAAGAAAGTTTCGAGTTTTTCAAGTTGAACACATAAGAGATTCGTTGATCAGGTTACATCAGAGCTTAAGAAGACTTGCCTTTTTTAGGCATTATCATGATTATGATGTTTGTGAATTTTGTTCAAGAGAAGTTGATTGCCCTATTGTGAAGGAGGACATTCAAAAATTGTTAGACCAAAGGGTTATCACTATTACAGATGACAGAGATCCGGTGGATGAAGTGAATGTTATAATACCACAATTCAACTTGCCTGAACCAGTAGAGATCGTTTACGACAGTCAGACTGCACCTGTTGCTCCTTTGATCATTTATCCACCTGGTCCTGTGCCTTACAACTCAGACCAAGCTATACCGTATAAGTATAATGCCACAATGATTGAGAATGGGGTAGAAGTCCCTATACCAACAATGCCATCTTTTGTTAACATCGCTGATGTGAGCAGAGTTACGAGAAGCGGACGTGTCTTTGCAGCAGTACCTTTGAAGAGACCAGAAGTTCAAGTCAGGAGGCCCATACCGGCAGAAATTCCAGCGAGAAATGTTGAACCCAGGGTTGAGGTAGGCCGATCCAATGAACATATCCCACACCCCGATGATGATGAGATTCTGAAGCTCATCAAGAGATGTGAATACAAGATTGTGGACCAACTATTGCAAACTCCTTCCAAGATTTCTTTGCTTGCTTTACTGAGAGATTCTGGTGCCCATAGAGAAGCTTTGATGAAGGTCTTGGACCAGGCATTCGTGGATCATGATGTGACGGTTGACCAATTTGATGGAATTGTGGGAAATATTACTTCGTGTAACAATCTTGGTTTCAGTGATGAAGAGCTTCCGGAGGAGGGAAGGAACTATAATATGGCTTTTTATATCTCAATAAGTTGTGGAAATGATACTTTATCAAGTGTGCTGGTAGATACAGGTTCGTTGTTAAATGTAATGCCCAAAACTACATTATCTCGACTCTCATATCAAGGTGCTCCCATGAGACCTAGTGGGGTAATTTTCAAAGCGTTTGATGGTTCTAGGAAGACTGTTATTGGTGAGGTGGATCTTCCTATCATAATTGGTCCTCATACTTTTCAGATCACTTTTCAAGTAATGGATATTCGTGCCGCCTACAGTTGCCTATTGGGTCGTCCATGGATCCATGATGCAGGGGCAGTCATTTCCACGCTCCATCAAATATTGAAGTTTGTAAGGCATGGAAAGCTGGTAATGATTGGTGGAGAGCAGGCTATGGTGGTAAGCCATTTGTCATCTTTCTCTTTTATTGATGCTGATGAGGATGTTGGAACCCAATTCCAAGCTCTATCTGTTGCTAATAATGAAGTGAAGAAGCAAGGGACATCTATTTCTTCTTTTGAGGATGCGCGACGAGTGGTTGAAAGTGGTTCGGCTGAAGGTTGGGGCCAGGTGTTGACTTTGCCCAAGAACAAGTCTGGAGAAGGTCTTGGTTTTCATCCCGTGTCTACAAGAGTCAAGCAGGTAACAGTTACCTGTCCGATACAAGAGGTTTTCCGAAGCGCAGGTTTTATCCATCCGACTCCTCCTGAAGTTGATGCTATAATAGGAGACGATTCTGAAGAGGATTTACCCGATTTTGTAACGCATGGAGTGGTTTGCCAGAACTGGATTGCTGTTGATGTTCGTGTTGTGATGCACATTTCTGAGTAATGTTTTGTTTTATTTTTGAAAAAAAATCTCGCTCTGCCCAAGGCGAAGAGTATTTGTGTCGGGCTATGTTGAAAATAAATCCTTTTGCTCTGCCCAAGGCAAAAGAGAAAATGTTTGGGCTCTTTGTTTCAAGTATTGCCAATCATGAATAAAAATGTTATTTGGTCCACTACTATTTTATTTTTCACTTTTTCTGGGAAATAGTAATGAAAATTAATTGGTAGTAATAGGAAAATATAATAATCTTTTGTTTCATTTGTACAACATTCATATTAATCGATTTCTAAAATAAAGCATAATCATATGTGCAGATTAATACATGACTTAACCATTGAAAACAATGATCCTATGCCCCCTCCCAACTTTTAATTTCCTGTGTTCGGAGTCGAGGAAGAAGATAGTGAAGAGGTCCCTGATGAAATTTCCCGTTTACTTGAGCATGATGAAAAGATTATCCAGCCATTTGCAGAGCCTATAGAGATGATCAATTTGGGTGATGAAGAAGATAAAAATGAAGTTAAGGTCGGAGCATTTCTTATCCCAGAGGTCAAAGAGAAAATGTTGGAGCTTCTCAGAGAGTATGTTGACGTGTTTGCTTGGTCCTACCAAGACATGCCAGGTTTGGATAACAATATTGTGGAGCATCGTTTACCGTTGAGACTTGAATGTCCTCCGATTAAGCATAAGTTGAGAAGGACTCGTCCCGATATAGCTGACAAGATCAAAGAAGAAGTTCAAAAGCAAATTAATGCAGGTTTCCTTGTTACATCGGTCTATCCTTAATGGTTAGCCAATATAGTGCCTGTTTCTAAGAAGGATGGCAAAGTTCGGATGTGTGTAGACTATAGAGATCTAAATAGAGCTAGCCCAAAGGATAATTTTCCTTTACCACACATTGACGTATTGGTCGACAGTACCGCAAAGTTCAAAGTCTTTTCTTTCATGGATGGTTTCTCTGGTTATAATCAAATCAAGATGGCACCAGAAGATATGGAGAAGACAACTTTCATTACACCTTGGGAAACATTTTGTTATCGGGTAATGCCGTTTGGTTTGAAGAATGATGGTGCAACATACCAAAGGGCCATGACTGCTTTGTTCCATGATATGATGCATAAGGAGATAGAAGTGTATGTAGATGACATGATTGCCAAATCGCAAACTGAAGAAGATCATTTAGAACATTTATTGAAGTTATTCCAGCGTTTGAGAATGTATAAACTCCGTCTGAATCCCAACAAGTGCACTTTTGGTGTTCGTTCTGGAAGACTTCTGGGTTTCATTGTCAGTCAGAAAGGTATTGAGGTAGATCCTGATAAAGTCAAAGCAATTCGGGAAATGCCCTCACCCAAGACGGAAAAACAAGTAAGAGGATTCCTTGGGAGACTGAACTATATTTCTAGATTTATATCTCATATGACTGCTACCTGTGGGCCGATTTTCAAGCTTCTCCGAAAGAACCAAGGATGTGTGTGGACAAAAGATTGTCAGAGAGATTTTGATAGCATCAAAGAATATTTACTTGAACCTCCCATATTGATTCCTCCAGTGGAAGGAAGACCTTTGATTATGTACCGGACTATATTGGAAGATTCCATGGGATGTGTGCTTGGTCAACAAGATGAGACTGGAAGAAAGGAACATGCCATATATTATCTGAGTAAGAAATTCACAGACTGTGAGTCTCGATACTCAATGCTTGAGAAAACCTATTGTGCTTTAGCTTGGGCTGCTCGCCGTCTGCGCCAGTATATTATTAACCACACCACTTGGTTGATCTCCAAAATGGATCCGATCAAGTATATCTTTGAGAAGCCCGCCTTATCTGGAAGAATAGCCCGTTGGCAGATGTTGTTATTTGAATATGACATTGAGTATCACACTCAGAAAGCAATCAAAGGGAGTTTTTTAGCCGATCATTTGGCTCACAAACCAATTGAAGATTATCAATCCATCAAGTTTGACTTCCCAGATGAAGATGTTATGTACTTGAAAGCTAAAGATTGTGAAGAGCCATTACCTGAAGAAGGACCTGATCCCGAATCCCATTGGGGTTTGATATTTGACGGAGCTGTGAATTCTTATGGAAATGGAATTGGGGAAATCATCATCACTCCCCGAGGTACTCATATCCCGTTCACGGCGAGATTGAAGTTCGACTGTACGAATAACATGGCTGAATATGAGGCATGTATTATGGGTCTCGAAGAGGCAGTGGATCTGAGGATTAAGATTCTTGTTATTTATGGAGACTCGACATTGGTAATTAATAAAATCAATGGAGAATGGGAGACTCGTCATCCTGGTTTGATCCCTTACAGAGATTATGCTAGAAGGTTGTTAACTTTCTTCAACAAAGTGGAGTTACATCATATCCCTAGAGATGAAAACCAAATGGCTGATGCTTTAGCTACTTTGTCTTCAATGTTTCAAGTGAATAGTTGGAACGATGTGCCTACAATCAGAGTTATGCGCCTCGATAGACCTGCTCATGTGTTCTCAGTAGAAGAGGTCACCGACGACAAACCATGGTTCTATGACATTAAACGTGTTCTTCAAACTCAAGAGTACCCGCCTGGGGCATCCAATAAAGATAGGAAGACGTTGAGGAGATTAGTAAGCAGTTTCTTCCTCAATGAAGAAGTGTTGTATAAGAGGAATTACGACATGGTCTTGCTCAGATGTGTAGACAGACATGAAGCAGACATGCTAATGCAGGAAGTACATGAAGGATCCTTTGGCACCCATGCCAACGGACATGCAATGGCTAAGAAGATGTTGAGAGCTGGTTACTATTGGATGACGATGGAATTGGATTGTTGCAAATATGTGAAGAAATGTCATAAATGCCAGATTTATGCGGACAAGATACATGTGCCACGACCCTCCTCAATGTTATCTCTTCACCTTGGCCTTTCTCTATGTGGGGCATTGATATGATTGGAATGATTGAACCCAAAGCTTCAAATGGTCATCGTTTCATCTTGGTAGCGATCAATTATTTTACTAAATGGGTGGAAGCAACATCTTATGCTAATGTAACCAGACAGGTGGTAGTTAGATTTATCAAGAATCAAATCATTTGTCGATACGGCATCCCGAGCAAGATCATCACTGATAATGGCTCAAATCTAAATAACAAGATGATGAAAGAGCTTTGTGAAGAGTTCAAGATTGAACATCATAATTCTTCTCCTTACAGGCTGAAGATTAATGGGGCAATTGAAGCTGCTAACAAGAACATTAAAAAGATTGTCCAGAAGATGGTGGTAACTTATAAAGATTGGCATGAAATGCTTCCGTTTGCTTTACATGGATACCGTAGTTCAGTTCGAACTTCAACAGGTGCAACCCCATTTTCCCTATTTTATGGTATGGAAGCAGTACTCCCCGTGGAGGTTGAGATTCCGTCTATGAGAGTGTTGATGGAAGCTAAACTTTCTGAGGCTGAATGGTGTCAAAGTAGATATGATCAGTTGAATTTAATTGAAGAAAAGAGATTTACAGCGTTGTGTCACGGTCAATTATATCAGCAGTGAATGAAGAAGGCTTTTGATAAGAAGGTTCGACCACGCGAGTTCAGAGAAGGTGACCTTGTGCTCAAGAAGATATTATCTTTCCAACCTGATTCTAGGGGCAAGTGGGCTCCGAATTATGAAGGACCGTATGTCGTTAAGAAAGCTTTCTCTGGAGGTGCCATGATTCTCACAAATATGGACGGTGAAGAGCTCCCGCGCTCCGTGAACTCCGACGCAGTCAAGAAGTATTTCGCCTAGGTTTGAGTTGACAGTTTGCTAAGTTGAAAACTCGAAGGGGCGGCTTAGGCAGGCTTTTGGTCAGACCAGTCTTGGCATTTGAGCACATTTCGGAATTCGAAGTTGTTAGGGAGAATAGTGATCATTGTTTTTGTGTAACCCTTTCTTTCATGTACTATTTCCCAAACTTTTGTAAACCGTTGGAGTCGCGTTGTTAGCGAACTACCATCTTATTAATGAAACTTGAGCATTTACCTTTTGTGGGCAAAATTTTAATTTTACGGCAATATTTGAAACAAAGTTATTTAAAGTTTTCTTATTTTAAAAATGTGTCGTGAATAATGAAAGGAATATTAACAGTTGTTCCGAGGATGGTCAAGCCATGAAACGTAAAACAATACAGTAATTTATCCTTGCATGATGAATATGTTTTCTTTCAAAATCGTCACGAGGTGTTGGTTGTGTAAACTTTTTTCTAGTGGTACTAAGTTTGGTGACCCCCCAGCATTTCCAGTTAAGCGTTGTTTTGGTTATCTTTATTTGAGCAAATTTCTGTAGTGTGGTACGCTTTGTCTCATGCCAGTGGTCTATTGGTGTTAGAAGATTGGTTTCAAATACTTTTCTCCCCAGAGGATTTGAGCCTTGTAGCGTGATACGCTCTAACGTTGCTTTTTGGTTCCCGTTCCAATTATTTTCCGTCTTTTTAAGATTGGCCGAGTATCTATTATTTTGTGAAATCTTATCATCTTCAAGATATTCCGTCTGCCTGTTTCATCAGCATAACATTCATTCATTCATTTACACTTATATCATGCATGCATATTCACATTTGTCGTTGATTTTGGGTTGTATACCTTGTTTATGCTTATTAAGACAATGTACATGTTCTTTCCAAGTAGAATGTTAGCTTAGGCAGAAAATGTGCTTCCTTTCTAAATTCCCCAACTGAGCTAATCCTCGTGGATGATTTTTTGATTTAGCCTTCCTTGTCCATTTCTGGATAGGATGAATCCCCAATCAAGTTATTTTCTCATTGGGTGGAGTCTTGTTTGACTGTTTTCTCTCTGGTTTATTCTTGGAGGGAGTTGTTGTCTCTTGCATAGGCTATCTCGTGATTTTCTCCAAGCTAGGCGACCTAGACGAATGGTGCATTTATTTTGCGCATTTAAGTATTTGATATCCTCGGGAAGGATCTATTCATGGTTCCCTTTGACGAAGATTCTATTCTCTGACAGTGTTATCGCAATTTTCTTCTGAATTATTCTTCGGAAAACGGCAAGCGGCGGTCTCTTCACGAGCAACTTGTATGTTATTATTGTTTGGAAAACGGCAAGCGGCGGTCTCTTCACGAGCAACTTGTACGTTATTATTGTTTGGAAAACGGCAAGCGGCAGTCTCTTCATGAGCAACTTGTACATTATTATTGTTTGGAAAACGGCAAGCGGCGGTCTCTTCATGAGCAACTTGTACGTTATTATTTTTTGGAAAACGACAAGCGGCGGTCTCTTCATGAGCAACTTGTACATTATTTTTTTTTGGAAAAAGACAAGCGGCGGTCTCTTCATGAGCAACTTGTGCGTTATCTTTTTGCAGAAAACGGCAAGCGGCGGTCTCTTCATGAGAAACTTGTACGTTATTTTTTGGAAAACAACAAGTGGCGGTCTCTTCATGAGCAACTTGTGCGTTATCTTGTTTTTGGAAGACAACAAGTGGCGGCTTCTTTATTTGAGCAGCTTGTATGTTATTGGTTATTTTTGGAAGACAACAAGTGGTGGCTTCTTTATTTGAGCAGCTTGTATGTTATTGGTTATTTTTGGAATACAATAAGTGGCAGCTTCTTTATTTGAGCAACTTGTATGTCATAGTATTTTTGGAAGACAACAAGTGGCAGCTTCTTTATTTGAGCAACTTGTATGTCATAGTATTTTTGGAAGACAGCAAGTGGCAGCTTCTTTATTTGAGCAACTTATATGTCATAGTATTTTTGGAAGACAGCAAGTGGCAGCTTCTTTATTTGAGCAGCTTGTGTATCTACAACCATATTATTATTTCAACATTAATTGGTATCTCTCTGGAAATCTCGCAGAGAAGTTTGCTATGAATCTTTACCTTCAGAAGTTGGTAATCTATTATCAGCAAATTTGGTACATCTTTTGTCTATCTTTGACCTTGAGTTGTGAACTCGCTGTTATTTTGGGCCAATAATCTGTTTTTGTGGCCTATGCAAGATGCCTTCTTTGTTAGGGTCAGAGGTCGTATTCTCTCAAATTTTTATTCGCCGTCAAGAGTCTATCATTTGAAGTCAATGGCTCATTTCCCCAGTAGTGTATAATCTATGTACCTGTGTTTTGTTGGTGTTTGGTTTCTCCAGCATTATCTTGTCTCATACAATATCATTCTCTGTGAATTTAAATACTACATTCATATCACAAACATAATGGCGGTATCTTAGGGCAAAAATTGCGTATTATGTATTTAAGTACCTTCAATCTCGTCGAGACGAAGAATTTAATCTTCATATCTCCGGATAGAAGAAACTTAAATAGGGGCAGCTGTCATACCCCAAATTTTGACCTAAGATACCACCTCCCATCTGCATTATTACATAGCAAGCGTTCACAAGCGATTCGACCTATTTTTGCCAATTCTCGAGTCAGATTTCAAAAAATTCATAACTTCTTCAAATTTCGACAATTTTTTAGTGGTTCTTTTACATATGATTCTCCTCTGCAACAACTATAACTTTTCTTTACAAGTCAAGAGATGATTATGCTTTGAAAATCCACCAAAAAATAGAAACGTTAGAAATTATTGTGAATTTAGTGAAATTTAACTGGTTTTTGTCCGACTTTATTAAATCATGTTTTTTTTTCATTTTTATCATTTTTATTTTATTCTTATTTTCATAAAAAAAGAAAATCCTAAAAAATATTTAGTTCATGCTATCTTCATTTTATTTACGTTTTTATTCAAAATATAAAAAAAAAATTATTAGTTTCCTTAAGTTTCATTTAGTTTTTTGTTCTTGTATCATTTAAGTTAAAAATTATAGTCTTTTAGATTTAATTTAGTAAAAAATCTCAAAAAATAGTAATTTCACATTCTTTTATTTTATTTTGCAAGTTCTTTATGTTAATTTAAAATTATCAAAAATCTTAGTTACATATAATTTATATTTTTGCATCACTTTATTTGAAAAAACTCAAAAATTATAAGTTTGTCCTCATGCTGCACAAAATCTGTCCTTATGCTGCATGGCCCCTGCAAGTAATGCCAAGAAAACGGTCACACAATCTCTGCTGCCCAATTTCCACAACCAAAAACCTATGAACACCAGTCCAAAATCTGCACTATGTCAAGACAAACATTACACCAAAATAGGAGGGCAAGAAACTGCATCAAAAAGTGTCGAAAATAGGGTATTCCATATGTTCAAACTCACCAAATTTTCCCTCCCAAAACATCATTCTTATTCATTATAAAACAGGCAGATATGCAATCGAAGCAAGGGGGGTGAGCGAGAAAAAGGAAGGCAGTTCACAAAGAGTTCACAAATAAAAAGAAACCACAAACCGTAACATCTATTCCTCATTCCACCATCATAAAACACTCACAAGATCCATGGCCTGCAACTTATGCGATTTACACCAATAACCGCTAACTTCTTTTAATCATGGCTTCAATCCTCCTTATTCAACCTTTTATATAACCATACAACATAAACAGCCCTCACACCACAAGCTCAAACCTTCATTCCATACAACATTAAACTTCATTCACTACCTCAGAAGCTCCTCCAACCTGCCATGTTGAACCGAATCTGAACCATACAAACTCACTGCAACTGAACAATCATACACCATATCCACTATGAACCTACAAGTTTGGATTGCAAAAAAACCAAGCTCCAATCATACCAGCAAACTCGCACCAACACCGACGCGTAGCTCACAACAATAGTGATAGAATTTTAGGAGAAAAGGGGAGAAAAAAAATCTGCAGAATTTGAAGAACAGGCAACATTTATTCTCTACAGTTTCAGAAGAAATCAATTCTATTACAAGATTTTCCAACAAGATTTTCATAAGAGCGGAAGGAATTAAAAGAGCATATTACCTCATCTCTGGATTTCTTTATTATTTCATCGTCAAAAATCGAAATCATCAGACTTGCTCTGATCTTGTAAGTCTCCCTACTTTTTTTCTCAAAATTTGTTGCTATGCTTGTTAATGATGTATGTTGTGAACTAGTTGTTGTTGCTACATTTTTTGTTGTTGATGTTTCAATAAACCAGAACCCCTGAGATTGTTATTGTTGTTTCTCTTACCATGAATATTTGTCGCCTTGTTGATTTGATGTTTAACTGCATGAAAAAACCAGAAGCAGTGTTGTTGTTTGATTTTGATTTAGAGAGAGAGAGTTCGAAAGACGGAGCAGAGTGTTCGATCTCGATTTAGAGGGAGAAAGAGTTCAAAAGGGTGAGCAGGGTGTTCGATTTCGATTTAGAAAAGGGAGTTCGAAAGAGAGTTCGAAAGAGAGAAAAAAAGGGAGTTCGAAAGAGAGTTCGAAAGAGAAAAGGAGGGAGTTCGAAAGAGAGTTCGAAAGAGAGAAAAAAAGGAGTTCGAAAGAGAGTTCGAAAGAGAGAAAAAAAGGAGTTCGAAAGAGAGTTCGAAAGAGAGAAAAAAAGAGTTCGAAAGAGAGTTCGAAAGAGAGAAAGAAAGAGTTCGAAAGAGAGTTCGAAAGAGAGAAAAAAGAGAGTTCGAAAGAGAGTTCGAAAGAAGCGTTGTTCGATTTCGATTTCAATCCCATGCTGGACCTTTATTTCGTTTTCAGTTTATAACCCAATTAATTTGTTTAGTTTTATAATTTATTTAAATCTTGATATTTCATTTTTAGTTTGGTTAACATTTTGGTTAATTTTGTTAGTTTTTTTTAACTAGTCTTTTATTGATAAGTTTGTAGGTTATCTCTTTGAATTTATTGCCCCTTATGATGTTCCTCCCATGATACATGTTGGTTGAGTTTGTGATAATTTCGATTTAATTCCATGGCTTCTCTCTTGGTTTTCTTTTAAAATCTTGGAGTGTTTATACTTTTAGTTTTAATCTTCATGTAACTTGCAAAATCCAAGGGAATTGTTTAATTTTTGTCGACTTCATGTCATCAAAAAAACATCGTGCGGATACCCTCATTCATCCTCCGTTTATTATTTTGTTAAAAACTTAAGATAATTTTCCCAAATATTCAATTTTTCAAAACTCACACCTTTTAAGTCAAAACTTCGACGTTAGGTCGTCGTATCTTCAAACTCTCGCCCACACCTATTTTTAGCCAAATGAACCATTTTAATCAAACAAACAATTTTAACCAAAAACAGATATTTCAAAAGGTTCCTATAGAATACTATAGATACATTGGGTGCTAATACCTTCCCATTGTATAACCAACCCCCGAACTCTAGACCTCTTTTAAAAAATGCCTTGTATTTTCATTACTTTTAAAGTATTATTTTACATTGCATATTTTAGGGTTTTATTTCTCTCTTTTCCCTTTTCCCTTGGAAATAATAAAGCGCGGTGGCGACTCTTGCTTTTGTGAGACGAATTAATTAATAGTTCGATCTCCGATTTACCCCGCTACATTTTTTATCGCTACAACCACCTTGAACCTTGATCGTTCTTCAATACAGATTTGGGAAGATGCGAAATAAACCATCTTGCCAAGATAGGAGTTCAACACATAAGGATACCTCTTTTCCTCATAGTGCGAGTGTGAAAAGAATGTAGGATGTCCCCTAGCAAAGTAGGCACCGGGTTACGAGACATGAAGATTTTGACGGCGTTCACATTTATGAGTTGGTCAGGATTTGGAAACAAAATCATCCCATAGATGACGAGAGCCACAATTTCCTCAAAAGCTTGCAAATCCAAAGAGTTCCAGCAGTTTTGGGCTTTCTCAAACAAGAATTTTGCTAGGAAACCCTTGACACCACTCCTTATTTCCCAATTGGTTGTGACATCAGTCGATTGCAAGTGTAGAGCTTGAGAAATATCTTCCGGATTTGGATCTCTTTCTGTACCGTTGAAAGGTAGTTGATTGGGAATGGGAATCCTCAAGATTTGGGAGAATTCTTCCAAAGTTGGCACAAGTTGATAATCGGGAAATGTGAAGCAATAGTGTAAAGGATCAATGAACTGAAAGAGCACTTTCATCATGTCTTCATCAATGTTGGAGATGACCAAGTTTAGTAGGTGACCATGTATTTCGGTAAATGGAGAGTTTTTAGGAATCCTTGATGCTAGCTCCTTAAGTTGAGGAGGGATCCTTACAATATTGACTTGAATAGTTTTCCTACGAATAGAATCCATGTCCTACAAAACAGAACAAATATAAATCCCAAGATCCTTGAAATGGTTAGTAAATGAGTATGATGTTATGATGTTCATGATGTTATGTACAAGTAAATATATACAAACAAAGCAAACAAGTCCTTAGGTTTAGGCTTGCATGGAGTTTTATAGGTAAGTACCCTCTTGAAGTTTAGTTATCTTAAAACTTGTCCTAGCAATAGTAACCGGGTTCTAAGGAGCTCAATATCACTGGTTTGTCTTTTTGGGCATTGTTTCAGCATAAACCTCTTTAATGGCGACCGAAATATCCCAAAAAACCAAACCTCAATCAATGTAGTATCGAGTATCTACCAACTTCGGACTGCACCAAAGCCGGTTATCTCACTATGTCCTAAAGGCCAAGTTGGTCAAGTAAAGGTTCTAAAAGTTCATTAGTGCTTCATGACATCACTCAGCGGCCCTGTATTCTCCTTGATTAACTCAAGGGCTACCGGTACCCACAAATATGTCGCAATAACATAACTATTTCTTAGAACATGTCGATATACCCCGCATAATTTCCACAACGTATTGCTACTTACCTATAAGATATCCCATATCCGGGTAGAGGATTCAAACCCAAACAATGAACCATAATGTAAAGCATACAAGTCAAATAATGAAAGCAAGTAAATGTGATATAACCCTAAGGTAACCCCACCTTTATTATTATCCCCAGCAGAGTTGCCAGTTCTGTGATACGGTGGGAGAACTGACTTGGGTGTTTTGCGTTTTATCGCAAATGTTGCGGTTAGCAAGAGTCACCACCGACTTTTCTTTTATCCAAAAGTAAAGGTGAAAAAGCACAGGAAATACCTTTGAGATTGTTTCTTGAGTTTGGGGGGTAGATTATGAAAAGGGAAGGTATTAGCACCCTTTTCATCCATGGTTTTCCATGGGATCTTAGTTACTTGCTAGATAACTTGCTTTTGTTTGAAATTATGCTTGGTGTGTTTTTTGAAAGTATTTTGTAAAGAGACCATTGTTTAAGCAAACTTTGTAATGATTCTCGTTCATAAGAATGTATACAAAGTGTTTGATCTTTTGAAAAAAGTTTTCAAGTTTTGTAAAATGTTTTGAAAGTGTCGGTGTTTGTTTTTGAAAATAGCAAGAATGTTTTGTTTTGAAATGGAGCAAGTAATTAGGAACATTCTACCTACTCAAAATTCTTTCATGTTCATTTCCTTTCTCCTTTGACATTGCTATCTTACCATTGATTTGGTAAGTAACCCTATCTTTGGATGTAAACGGGACGGGCTTAGGTCATCGTATAACCATGATTAGCAATGTTGCAAGGTATCTTAGCATTTTTCTTTAGGGACTAAGATCATTTTGAAAGGAAACTTTTGATAGTGTCATCGAGGGACTATGATCTTGTATTTTGCTTGTCTTTGCTAAGATAAATTACATGCGTAATATGGTCATTTTTGTAAGGCAACCAAGTGGATTTACCCTAGGCACGCTTGTGTGAAAGTGTATTGTTTTCATGCTTGGTTTTGTCTTTGATTAGGGTTTTCTAATTGATTGATTTTAGTCTTTCCATACAAAACCCTAATTACTAGCATTTGTATATGAAACGATAAATTGCCGAATTTAAAATAACTACGCTATTACAATACTTGTGGAAGGGGGTGTACAAATTTACAAATGGAAATTGCAAAAAAATTAAATCTAATTAACTATTACAACCATATTGAATAAATGTACAATAATTGAATAAATATACAAGGAGATAAATGGAAAAGAAATGATTTTATTTGATTTTTTATGAAAGGGTTTATAACCTAAACCTAATTAAGAAAATAATTAATGAAAATTAAATAAAATAACTTAAACTAATTAAAAAAAGAAATTAACTTAAAAAGGATTTTTTGGTTTTTTTTATGAAAAAGGTTTTAAGTTAAATGAAAGTAATATGAGAATTAATTAATTAAAATGATCCTAAGTTCTATATTAAGCTTAACTAAGAAAATAAAATAATATGATAATTTAACCTAAGTTTAAAAAAAAATTAATTATTTAAGAAAAAAAAAAGAAATTAATTTGTTTTAAGAAAATGTTTTAGTCTTTTTGTTTTTTATAAGAAAAAATAAAAATATATAAGTATAAATAATAAAAATATTTTTTTAAATTTTTATTAATAATAGTAATAGTAATAATAATAAAAATATAATAAAGAAAATAAAGACACAAAATAGAATAGGAAAAAAAAAGAAAATGGGCCAGGGGTGCAAAAGTATTCAGGGGCTAGAAAAAAGCAAAAATGGAAGGCCCATATATTTGGAGGCCCAACGTCTATTGCTGAAACAAAAAAGAGAGAAAAGTATTCAAAAAAATGAGAAAAAGGTATCGCTGGGTGTTGAACCCATGACCTCCCACACATACGCGCGCTACCTTTGCCATTAGGATGACTGTACATCCGTTAACATTGGTGAAATAATAAACATATAACACAAATTCAGTCCTGAATGTAACTTCATCTTCAACCTCCAGCCATGGTTCTTGTAACTTGCTCATTTCTCAACAAAAATCAAATATGCAAATATGAAAGTTGCTCCATTTTTTCATACGAATCCAACCATATAAAAAAAGCTATAAATCAAAGATGAATGAGAATTTTTAAAAGTACCAAATTCTGACCTAAATATTTCAGAAAGTTCAAACTCAAAATTCTCCTAGCTCAATCAAAATAAATGAAATCTATGGACATGTATAGTTTCAGGACAATGACGTCTACATTTTATCTTCACAAATGCAAGCCTAACAATGCCTAAATATGAAGATAGAAGTTCAAGAAAAATAACTCAAAATTGGAAATTGTGAAATGAATTTGAGCTTGTTTCAGGCAGTGGTGATGATCAAGCTAGCTTCCTCAAGTCCCTAGGAATCTAATGAAATGGTTTTCTTGAGTTGAGAGTGGCTGAAATGGCCTCGAGAAGTCAAGTTGCAGACTCTGTTTTTTGGTTATGGAGGTTATGGTAAATGGTGTTACAGTTCTGGAATAAGGATGAGGATGAGTTTTATTTGATGTAAGGAAGCTTTAGGAATGAATTTGAGGGAAAACGCACGAGGGAAATGGGAGATACAAGTTTAAGGCCAGAACTGTGTATCAATGGAGTTTTTTGTGAAATTTCTGGCTAGAGGGAATTTCAGAGTGTTTCAGGGTGATAAAACTCGTGCCTTAGCTCACAAATAGTGACTCTATTTATAAGCAACAAGTTTGGAGTGCTCTAGTTGATCATAATTCAAATTTACATGTTTAAGTTCAACATGTGATTTTTTTGACAAAACAAGTTTCTATGCCTTGTACTTGGTTCATAGAGTGGTTATGCTTTAAACAAGATTTCTTATGACTTTGTGGATGGAGTGTGATCAGAGGGAACAAGTTAGAGGCTCAAGAATGGACTTTATGCAAAAAGTTTGCTTTACAAGAATGGCAATGTTAACTTTGTGCCATTAATGGAAATGTAACTTGGATAATAGCTCAAGTGCTTGGATCAAAGCCCTAACAGCTGTGTAAACATTTAATTATGGATTGAAAAACAAGTTTGAGGCTTGCAAAGCAAATATTATTCAGCCTAGCATGGATTTGGTTCATGTGTTCATCAAAAAATGACTTGTAATTCAAGTGATAAAACCCTAACTTCATCTCTTCGATTCTCCCTACTCAAAAATGACCTCAAGGAGTTCTTTGACATTTTGGAAAGCTTGAAATGCTCTCTACAACCCATCTTTGAATCACTTTTGAAAATTCCCCTTGGAACTATATGAAAAAGTGCCATGAAGTTAGGTCAAAATCCTGACAAAAACTAGGGCAAAATTTCACTAAGTGTTCAATTTCATGACCATGACTTTATGAATTAATAACTTAAGATCCAAGAATTTTTAGAAGAAGTTATGTGAAGCAAAGTTGTAAATATCATGGAGATATACAACTTTCATGTTGAAAGTTTCTTTTGGATCATCTTGCATGATGGTGAAAAATTGGCTCAAAGTTATGAAAAAAACATGAAGTTTAAACACTTAGAAAAGTTTCTAAGTTAGAAAACTTTGACTTTTCAAAATGAAATCTTGACTTTTTGATTCACTGATGAATAAGCTTCATATTTTGACATTTTTTAATGAATTATGATCTTTGACATTGAATTTTGACCAAAAAGTCAAAGTTTGACTTTTCAGTGTACATTTGACTTTTGATCAGTTGACTGAAAATTCACTGTCAATCCAATTGATCTTGAGCAATGTTTTAGGTCATGCCATTAGGTCAAAATGATGCAATTGAACTCTTGAAATAATGCTTCAAACCAATTAACCATTTACTAGGTCAAAAATCAGAAATTGCCCCTTCTCAGTCAAAACCCTAATTTTGCCCTTTTGCCCTTTTGAAGATTTGATCAAATTTCTTGAGGAAATGTGGTCCAAACTTGATCAAATGATACATGAGTTTAAAATGTTGATGTGGATAAAAAATTATGAAGTTTGACTGTAAATTGGCCATGGTTGACCTTTTCCCCAATATAACTGATTTTTAGGTCAACTGCTCAATTGACTGAGCAAAAATGTGATCCAAAGCTTGAAACTTTACATGAGCAATCTTGAGGGTACACAATGATCCATGAAAGTCATATGGGGCATTGGAAGTTCAAATATCCTTGTGAAATCCCAAACCCTAATTTTGGTCATCAGTGCTTAAGGAGGTGTCTTGAGTTGATCAACCCTAGTGCAGTCTTGAACCAAGAGAGATCTTTGTGAGAAAATAATTGGTAAGTGAGAGGGAAAATTCTGGGGTACAACAGATGGTGACGACCTTCTTCACCCTGTTAATGAGGACATAGTGAAAAGATACTACGCGTAAATAAAATCCCGCTAGGTCGACTGGCCTAGGCAAAAATAAGGGCATCCCGGCGAACTAAAAGGAGTTCGGGCAAAAATTAGGGATATATACAAAAATTATGCACCCGTTAAGTCAAAATTATGAAAAGGCGGCTTGGGAAAAAAAGGGTATCCCGGTGGACTGAAAACCCGAAAGGGCGGTCCAGGCAAAAGTTAGGGCTTAAAGCGTACGACTATGTCCCGTCATCTTGTCGCTTGTCTATCAGTAGAAGACTTGTTATCCTGATCAGCATTTACCAAGCACCCCATGAGTAGGGATGAAACTCAAACCATCCATAAAGTCTCCACAGGTACTTTCTCCGGCAGGTACAGGGGCAGAGATATTATGAGATAAAGTCACCACTACATATGACCCTGTGACACCTATGTTCCCCACAGAGTAGAAACAACCAAAGTTTTGACCTCTTCTTCCCCTAGTAGGAATTACATCCTCCAGCTAAGTTCCTTCAGAGAGCTGAAATCTGTGTTCCCCAGCCGAGCTTTATAACCTTAAACAGTTTATAAAACCTCCTCCCGGTTAGAGTTTATTTCTCAGACTGCGGAAGTTCATTCCCCCACAAAGTTGATTTCTCTACATCGGCAAAATATTCCAATAAAGCATCTCCCCCCATAGAGTTATTCTCAAGCAGAGTCAATCCCCGACAGAACATCCTCAAACAGAAAGAGGAAATTCCCGGAAAATCATATCCATTCATCATCCCCAGCGGAAATGAAGGATTCGGCCTCCTTATACTCTCCAGCAGCATTTAGGGATTTAATTTCCCAGATTGGGAAATACCGCAATAGCATCCCATGTTCATACATTGTGGCATGCACATATACATCGCATACAGTATAACCTCATTTATTTTGAGAACATCACCATATTGTATTTCATCCATCATGACATTGTATATGACTAACTCTTTTCCTTTTTCAAGGGAAAAGATCAAATCAACAAACACCGTTGACTACTTATGTGACCTGGTAGTCTTCTCAAAAGCTACGTCTAACAAAGGGTTATTTCAGAATTTTCCTTAAAAATATATCCTCACAAGACCTTCTCTGGTTCAGTCAGATCAACACTAAGATCTCTCTGATTCCTATTCCAGTTGAAGATATTCCAAGACTTTTGTATGGTTCAGTCAAATCGATCCTAAGATTTTTCTGATTCTTATCCAGTCGGAGTTAATTCAAGATCTTCTTTGGTTCAGTCAGATCGACACTAAGATCTCTCTGATTCCTATTACAGTTGAAGATATTCCAAGACTTTTGTCTAGTTCAGTCAAATCGATCCTAAGATTTTTCTGATTCTTATCCAATAAAAGTTAATTCAAGACCTTCTCTGGTTCAGTCAGATCGACACTAAGATCTCTCTTATTCCTATTCCAGTTGAAGATATTCCAATACTTTTGTCTGCTTCAGTTAAATCGATCCTAAGATTTTTCTGATTCTTATCCAGTCAAAGTTAATTCAAGACCTTATCTGGTTCAGTCAGATCGACACTAAGATCTCTCTGATTCCTATTCCAGTTGAAGATATTCAAAGACTTTTGTCTGGTTCAGTTAAATAGATCCTAAGATTTTTATGATTCTTATCTAGTCAAAGTTAATTCAAGACCTTCTCTGGTTCAGTCAGATCGACACTAAGATCTCTCTGATTCCTATTCCAGTTGAAGATGTTCCAAGACTTTTGTCTGGTTCAGTTAAATCGATCCTAAGATTTTTATGATTCTTATCCAGTCAAAGTTAATTCAAGACCTTCTCTGGTTCAGTAGATTGACACTAATATCTCTATGATTCTTATTCCAGTTGAAGATATTCCAAGACTTTTCTCTGGTTCAGTCAAATCGACCCTAAGATTTTTCTGATTCTTATCCAGTCGAAGTTAATTCAAGACCTTCTCTAGTTCAATCAGATCGACACTAAGATCTCTCTGATTCCCATTCCAGTTGAACATATTCTAAGACTTTTGTTTGGTTCAATTAAATCGATCTTAAGATTTTTCTAATTCTTATCCAGTCAAAGTTAATTAAAGACCTTCTTTGGTTCAGTCAGATCAACACTAAGATCTCTCTGATTCCTATTCCAGTTGAAGATATTCCAAGACTTTTGTCTGGTTC
Organism: Vicia faba; assembly: GCA_948472305.1. Taxonomy (NCBI): domain Eukaryota; kingdom Viridiplantae; phylum Streptophyta; class Magnoliopsida; order Fabales; family Fabaceae; genus Vicia; species Vicia faba. The sequence goes on along the minus strand of OX451739.1, from coordinate 1,501,669,253 downwards.
AGTTGAATCGATGTTAAGATTCTTCTGATTTCCATTCCAGTCAAAGTTAATCCAAGACCTTCTCTGGTTCAGTCAGATCAACACTAAGATCTCTCTGATTTCTATTCCAGTTGAAGATATTCCAAGACTTTTGTCTGGTTCATTTGAACCGATACTAAGATTCTTTTGATTTCCATTCCAGTCAAAGTTAATTCAAGATTTTCCTTTGGTTCAGTTAGATCGACACTAAGATCTCTCTGATTCCTATTCCAATTGAAGATAATCCAAGACCTTTTTTCTAGTTTAGTTAAATCGACACTAAGATTTTTCTGATTCTTATCCAGTTAAAGTTAGTTCAATACTTTTGTCTGGTTCAGTTGAATCAATACTAATATTCTTATGATTTGTATTCCAGTCAAAGTTAATTAAAGACCTTCTTTGGTTCAGTCAGATCGACACTAAGATCTATCTGATTCCTATTCCAGTTGAAGATGATCCAAGACTTTTTTTTGGTTCAGTTAAATCGACACTAATATTTTTCTGATTCTTATCCAGTCAAAGTTAATTCAAGATTTTTCTATGGTTTAGTCAAATCGACACTAAGATCTCTCTGATTCCTATTCCAGTTGAAGATGTTCCAAGACTTTTGTCTGGTTCAGTTAAATCGATCCTAAGATTTTTATGATTCTTATCCAGTCAAAGTTAATTCAAGACCTTCTCTGGTTCAGTAGATTGACACTAATATCTCTATGATTCATATTCCAGTTGAAGATATTCCAAGACTTTTGTCTGGTTCAGTTAAATCGATCCTAAGATTTTTATGATTCTTATCCAGTCGAAGTTAATTCAAGACCTTCTCTGTTTCAGTCAGATCGACACTAAGATCTCTCTGATTCTTATTCCAGTTGAAGATATTCCAAGACTTTTCTCTGGTTCAGTCAAATCGACCCTAAGATTTTTCTGATTCTTATCCAGTCGAAGTTAATTCAAGACCTTCTCTAGTTCAATCAGATCGACACTAAGATCTCTCTGATTCCCATTCCAGTTGAACATATTCTAAGACTTTTGTCTGGTTCAATTAAATCGATCTTAAGATTTTTCTAATTCTTATCCAGTCAAAGTTAATTAAAGACCTTCTTTGGTTCAGTCAGATCAACACTAAGATCTCTCTGATTCCTATTCCAGTTGAAGATATTCCAAGACTTTTGTCTGGTTCAGTTGAATCGATGTTAAGATTCTTCTGATTTCCATTCCAGACAAAGTTAATCCAAGACCTTCTCTGGTTCAGTCAGATCAACACTAAGATCTCTCTGATTTCTATTCCAGTTGAAGATATTCCAAGACTTTTGTCTGGTTCATTTGAACCGATACTAAGATTCTTTTGATTTCCATTCCAGTCAAAGTTAATTCAAGATTTTCCTTTGGTTCAGTTAGATCGACACTAAGATCTCTCTGATTCCTATTCCAATTGAAGATAATCCAAGACCTTTTTTCTAGTTCAGTTAAATCGACACTAAGATTTTTCTGATTCTTATCCAGTTAAAGTTAGTTCAATACTTTTGTCTGGTTCAGTTGAATCAATACTAATATTCTTATGATTTGTATTCCAGTCAAAGTTAATTAAAGACCTTCTTTGGTTCAGTCAGATCGACACTAAGATCTATCTGATTCCTATTCCAGTTGAAGATGATCCAAGACTTTTTTTTGGTTCAGTTAAATCGACACTAAGATTTTTCTGATTCTTATCCAGTCAAAGTTAATTCAAGATTTTTCTATGGTTTAGTCAGATCGACACTAAGATCTCTCTGATTCCTATTCCAGTTGAAGATGATCCAAGACTTTTTTCTGGTTCAGTTAAATCGACACTAAGATTTTTCTGATTCTTATCTAGTCAAAGTTAATTCAATATTTTCCTTTGGTTCAGTTAGATTGATACTAAGATCTCAATGATTCCTATTCCAGTTGAAGATAATCCAAGAGCTTTTTCTGATTCAGTTAAATCGACACTAAGATTTTTCTGATTCTTATCCAGTCAAAGATAAATCAATACCTCTGCTGGTTCAGTTTGAATAGACCATTGATTTGTTACTGATTCTTTTCCAGTAGACCCTTTCTCTGTTTCAGTTAAATCAACACTAAGATTTTTCTGATTTCTATTCCAGTTTGAGAAACTACAAAGCCTAGAGTATGACCAGACAACAGTTTAACCTCATTTGCCCAGTAAGTCGATGTGAAGCTTGGAATACGACCAAATAACAGTCAGCCTTATCATCCTCAACAAGTCACTACGAAGCCTGGATCCTGACCAGATAGTAGTTCACTTCCGTCTCTTCAGTCAAGATATGACTCCCCAGTAGAGTAATGGATAACCAAAGCTCCTAGACTCTATTCCCCTAAAAATTATTCCCCAGCGGACTCCTCCTCGGACAGCAGGAACATGAATCCCCATAACGAGACTCCTTACGAAGTTAGCATCTATTTTGGATGACATCTTTAATCCCATCTCCGATGACTCTCCATCATATTCCTTGGATGGCATCTTTAATCCCATCTCTGAAAGCCTTCTGTCATCTTTTACAAAGGGCATCTGTAAGCCCATTCCCAATATTATTCACCAGCAGTCTCACTTCGGGCGAGTGCAAATTTCTGGGCACTCTAGTGTTCAATCATCTTCCACCTTCAGATCACGAAAGGCAAACAAGCCAATATAAAAATATTCAGGTTTAAGAAGATTAAACAAGGGCAACTATTGTACCCCAAAAATTTCCCTCCCATTTTCACTCAGGACATGCCCATTGAGGTCCCCAACTTGCCCTATGTGATACGGTGGGAGAACTGACTTGAAGGTTTAGCGTTTGATCGCAAATGTTGTGGTTAGCAAGAGTTTCCACCGACTTTTCTTTTATCCAAAAGGAAAGGTGAAAAAGCACATGAAAGACCTTTGAGATTGTTTCTTGAGTTCAGGGGGTAAATTATGAAAAGGGAAGGTATTAGCACCCTTTTCATCCATGGTTTTCCATGGGCTCTTAGTTACTTACTAGATCACTTGCTTTTGTTTGAAAATGTGCTTTGTGTGGTTTTTTAAAGTATTTTATAAAGAGGCCATTGTTTAGGCAATATTTGTAAATTGTCCATGGTTGACTTTTCCCCAATACAATTGATTTTTAAGTCAACTGTTCAATTGACTGATCAAAAGTGTGATCTAAGACTTGAAACTTGACATGAGTAATCTTTGGGGTCCATAATTGTCCATGAAAGTCATATGAAGCATTTATAGTTCAAAAACCCTTGTGCAAACTCAAACCCTAATTTTGGTCATCAGTGCCTAAGGAGGTGTCTTGAGCTGATCAATCCCTAGTGCAGTCTTGAGCCCAAGGAGATCTTGTGAGAAAATTCTTGATAAGTGAGAGGGAAAATTTTGGGGTACAACAATTTCCCCTGTTCAATCTTCTTAAGCCTGAAGAGTTAGATTGGCGAGTTTCGTCATTCGTGACTCGAAGGTGGAAGATGATTGGACACTAGAGTGCCCAGAAATTTGCACTTGGTGGCGTGATGGTTGAGGGAATAGGCTTAAAGATTCCATTTGGAGAGGTGATAGAAAGCTGTATGAGATGGGCTTAAAGATGCCATTCAAAAGTGATTGTTTGTATTGTAATTTGTAAGCTGAAAAAATGAGTATCAGAATGTCGTCCGTGTCTGTAGCGTATCTGAACTGCATCTGGGAGCTGATTTTGAATGAGTATCAGAATGGCGTCCGTGTCTGGAGCGTATATGAACTGTATCTGAGAGTTGAATCTGAATGAGTATCAGAATGGCATCTGTGTCTGGAGCGTATCTGAACTGTATCTGAGAGTTGAATCTGAATGAGTATCAGAATGACGTCTGTGCCTGGAGCATATCTGAATTGTATCTGAAAGTTGAAACTGAATGAGTATCAGAATGGCATCCATGTATGGAGCATCTCTGAACTGTATCTGAGAGTTGAATCTGAATGAGTATCGGAATGGCGTCCGTGCCCGGAGCGTATCTGAACTGTATTTGAAAGTTGAAATTGAATGAGTATCAGAATGGCATCTGTGTTTGGAGCGTATCTGAACTGTATCTGCAAACTCTGAACATTGTTAATGGTAGCTGTTAATCTTATCCTGAAAAGGGTAAAATGTTAGCTAAAATGCAAAGTCATGTTGTATGAAATGTATGATATAATGCATTTGTTTTATCAAGGTTTATTATATACGGATGCAATGTATGCGTATGTGAGCTAGTCTATTGCGCTGTTTGTTGGATTTGGGGAAAATAAATCCCTGAATGTTGCTAAGGGTATGTAAGTCTTCATGTCCTGAAATCGAAGTGTTGATGAATTTTCGTTTAGAGAAATAAAATCTGTTGTAAGGGAAATGCTATGTACTGCTTGAAAAAAATCTGTTTGGGGAATCTGGGGGAATTGGATGATTTCTACCGGGGATTGACAATTGGAAGCTTTGTTCCGCTGGGGATTAAACTGTACACTGCAGGGGATTTTTATGGAAAATAACTTAGAGAAATTTCCCTATCTCTTAAAGCCATCAATAATTGTCTTTTATTTTTTTTATTTGTAAACAATAATTATGTTCAAATGCATATGTTCAACAATGAATCATTGGACATTTTTGTAACAAAACACAAGAGTAAATAAAAATTGATAGTTTTGCACTTTCCAAGGAATATCTTTGTATTGACTTCGAGTAAGTATATTTTTTGTATAGTGAGACAAACATTCTAGTAATAGAATGCTGTCGTAAAAAATGAAAATTTTGATACAAAGAAAAGATAGCTATGTGTAATAATCCCACAGAGTTCCCATTCTGCTATAGCCTTCGTATCTATGAGCATCTTGTCTATTTGTTGCCTTGTCCAAAGATGATTGAATTGGTCAGGAATGTCGAGTTTGCAAGTTGTTCGTAAGGTGATCCAACGGGATATAGTCATACGCTTTAATTCCCTAACTTTTTCCTGGACCGCCCTTTCGGGTTTTCAGTCCACCGGGATACCCTTTTTTGCCCAAGTCGCCCTTTCGGGATTTCAACTTGCCAGGTGTACAAATTTTTGTTTTATCCCTAATTTTTTCCCAAACATTTTGGTTCTCCGGGATGCCCCTGTTTTGCCTAGGTATGTCAACCTAGCGGGTCTCTTATGCGTAGTATCTTTTGACTATGTCTGTGTTCGCAGGGTGCGGCTGGTCGTCACCATCCATGGTGGTCAAGATCATTGCTCCACCAGAGAAAATGTTTTTGATTACAAATGGTCCTTCGTATGTAGGAGCCCATTTTCCCCTGGGATCGCCTTGCGATAATATGATACGTTTGATCACCAGATCCCCAACTTGATACACTTGGCATCTGACCTTTTTGTTGAAAGCCTTGATCATCTGTTTTTGATACATTTGACCATGGTAGACAGCAGCAAGTCTTTTCTCATCAATTAAGTTCAGTTGATCAAGTCGAGTCTGGATCCAATCGTCTTCATTTTGACCTGCATCCTTCATAATTCTTAGAGAGGGGATCTGAACCTCAATAGGCAAGACAACTTCCATGTCGTATACCAAAGAATAGGGTGTTTCTCTGGTCGATGTGCGAGCTGTAGTACGATACCCGTGGAGAGCGAATCGTAACATCTCATGCCAGTCTTTGTATGTGACTGTCATTTTCTGTATGATCTTTTTAATGTTCTTATTTGCAGCTTCGACGGCACCATTCATGTTTGGCCGGTAAGGGGAAGAATTGTGATGCTGGATCTTGAATTGCTCGCACAATGCGGTGATCATAGTATTGTTCAGGTTCGTACCATTGTCGGTGATGATCCTCTCCGGGATACCATACCGGCAGATGAGATTTTTCTTGATGAATCGGGCGACAATATTCTTGGTGACAGAAGCGAAGGAGGCTGCCTCAACCCACTTTGTAAAATAGTCAATGGCCACTAGGATGAAGCAGTGTCCATTGGAGGCTGTTGGCTTGATTTCCCCAATCATATCTACTCCCCACATAGCAAAGGGCCAAGGAGCCGTCAAGACATTCAGAGGAACCGGAGGTACGTGTACTTTATCATCATAAATCTGACACTTGTGGCAGGTTCGAGAGTGTTGATAGCAATATGCTTCCATGGTAAACCAGTAATAGCCTGCCCGTAGGATTTTCTTTGCCATCGTATGCCCACTGGAATGGGTGCTAAAGGTGCCTTCATGTAACTCAGCCATGCTCCTTTCAACTTCAACCTTATCTACGCATCGAAGTAACACAGAGTTATGGTTGCGTTTGTAAAGAATTCCATTACAAAGGAAGAATTTAGCAGAGGATCTCCTTAAGAACTTCTTATCATTGACTGAAGCTCCTTCTGGATACTCTTGAGCCTCAAGATACTTCTTGACTTCGTGAAACCAAGGCTGGTCCACTACTTCTCCAGTATTAATCTCGTGATAGTGTGTTGGTTCATCCATTCGTTCAATGGTGATCTGGGGAGTCTCGTTATCCCATTTAAGTTTAAACATAGATGACATTGTGGCTAGTGCGTCTGCTAGCTGATTTTCTTCTCGCGGGAAGTGCTCGAAGGTAATCTTCTCAAAATGTGGGAGAAATGTAAAAACATGTTCTTTATAAGGGATAAGGTTAGGGTGTTTGGTGTCCTATTCCCCTTTGATCTAGCTGATAACCAAAGCTGAATCTCCGAATAGATTCAAGGATTTGATCCCCAAATCTATGGCAACTTTGAGACCAAAGATGCACGCTTCGTATTCTACCATGTTGTTTGTACAATTGAATTAGAGTCTTGCCGTAAAAGGAGTATGACATCCTTCAGGAGATATGAGTACAACACCGATACCATTTCCAAGTGCGTTGGATGCCCCATTAAAGAATAGGGTCCATCAGGATCCTTGTTCAGGTCTGTCATATGGCCTGAATTCTTCACAGTTGTTTACCATCACGATGTCTTCATCTGGGAATTCGAACTTATGGACAGGTATTTTTCCACAGCTTGGTGAGCAAGGTGATCATCTAGTACACTGCCCTTTATAGCTTTCTAGGTAGTATACTGTATGTCATATTCTGTCAGGATCATCTGCCATCTCGCTATTCTCCCAGAGAGAGCAGGCTTCTCGAAGATGTATTTTATCAGATCCATTTTAGATATCAACAAAGTAGTATGGGTCAGCATATACTATCTTAGCCGGTGAGCAGCCCATACCAGAGCGTAATAAGTTTTCTCGAGCAACGAATATCTTGTTTCAGAGTCGGTAAACCTTTTGCTCAGGTAATAAATAGCGTGCTCTTTTCGGTCAGACTCGTCATGCTGCCCGAACACACACCCCATTGAATTTTCTAAAACAGTTAGATACATGATCAATGGTATTCCCTCGACTGATGGTATTAAAACAGGAGGCTCTTGCAGGTATTCTTTGATTTTGTCGAAAGCAGTTTGGCATTCATCGTTGCATTTGGCTACTTGATCTTTCTTCAATAGTTTGAAGATTGGCTCACAAGTAGCTGTCAGGTGAGAAATGAATCTGGAAATGTAGTTTAAACATCCCAAGAATCCTCTGACTTCCTTCTCAGTACGAGGAGCAGGAATCTCTTGTATCACTTTTACCTTGGCAGGATCTACTTCAATACCCTTGTTGCTGACGACAAATCCTAGGAGTTTACCAGACCTTACTCCAAACGTGCATTTATTTGGGTTCAACCTCAGCTTGTACTTCTTTAGCCTCTCAAATAGTTTCTATAAATGATCAATATGCTCTTCTTCTGTTTGAGATCTAGCTATCATTTCGTCCACATAGACCTCTGTGATACGGTGGGAGAACTTACTTGAGGCTTTGCGTTTGTGTTTGAAAATGTTTCGGTTTAGCAAGAGTCGCCACCGACTTTTTATTTTATCCAAAGGAAAGGTCAAAAAGCACAGGAAAGACCTTTGAGATGTTTTCTTGGGTTCGGGGAGTAGATTATGAAAAGGGAAGGTGCAAGCACCCTTTTCATCCATGGTTATCCATGGGCTCTTAGTTACTTGTTTAGATCACTTGCTTTTGCTTTTCAATTATTTGAAATGGTGATTTGTGTGTGGCTTTGAAAGATGTTTTGAAAAAAGGCCATCGTTGTGGCAACCTTTGTAATGATTCTTGTTTCAATGTATACAAAGGTGTTTCAATGTTTTGAAATTTTCATTTGGGAAATGTTTTGAAATTGTGTCGTGCGGTGTGCTTGAAAATAGCAAGGATGTTTTTGCAAGCTTTGATCAAGTAACTAAGAGTTATCTACCCTATTTTACTCAAAGATCTTTCCTATATGTTTTTAACCCTTTTGACATTGTTGTTTTACCATTGCATTTGGTAAACAACCTTGTATTAGGATGTTAAACGGGACAGGCGCGGGTCATTGTATGGACCATGATAGCAATTGTGTTAAGTATCTTTAGCAATTTTTTGAGGGACTTGATGATTTTGTTTAGGCAACCAAGATAGCGTCATCGAGGGACTATGATCTTTTGTTTTGTTTTTGTTTTGCCAAAATACTCAAGATGCATAACATGGCCCATTTTGTAAGACAACAAGTGGATGAAACCCTAGGGGTGCAAGTGTGCATTGTGTTTGTCATTTTCATGCATTTAGGTCTTGTATTAGGTCAAGCTACTTGTTGATTTTGGATTTTTTTGCATACAAACCCTAATCTCTAATCATGACATAATTGAAAGCATAAATGCGTAAAATAATCTACACTATTACAACATTTGATATGGGAAGGGGGATATAATTTTTGAATGGGGATTATTTTGAAAGAAATTAAAACCCTAATTTTACTATTACATCCAAATTGAATAATTGGTACAAAAAATAAATGAGCAATATTTAAATGAATAAATTAAACAAATATGCAAAATATTATGAATATGAAAAAAATGTTTTGTTTATTTTTATGTATGTAAAAATATTTAATGTAAAAAGAAAGAAATAAAAAGATTATTTTTATTTTATTAAATAAGGGTAAAAAACCCTAATTTTCTCTAAGGAAGTTAATTTATTAATATTATTTATTTATGCACAATAAAAAAATAAAAATATATTCAAGTGTAAAAAATAAAAAAAAAATACATTATTAAAAAAAAAGTATTATTTTTAATAAGGGTGGAAACCCTAATTTTTTTTTGTTTTAAGATAATATATATTATATTAATTATTTTATATCAAAAAATAAAATATAAATATACACAAATATTTAGATAAATAATAGTATATGAGAAAAATTATAATTTTATAGGTATCAATGATAAAAAATAAAATATATAATATTTATATAATGTTTAAAAGTTTTAAATAAATAAAATAAGAGTATATTCTACTTAATAATTATTTTTATGTCTAAGAAAATAATAAAATAATAAAAATAAATGTGAAAATTTATGAAAATATTTTTGGGTATTTTTGATGTTTAGAAAATATAAAGTAAAATCAGAAAATGAAAATAAATACAAAAATATAAAAGTGTAAAGAAAACGGGCCAGGGGGGTGCATTCAGTAAAAAGGGGTGTCAAAAACAAAAAGCCAAAGCCCAACCCAAATCTAGACTTCATCTTCAACCTTTGTTCACAAACGCGCGCGCCCTGTACACAAATGTTAGATCCTGCATACGTGCTCTAATGCAAAAACACATAACATCAAAGTTGTAGCATTTTTCAAGACGAATTCAATCATATAAGAAACTTGTCCTAACTCTCAAAGACCAGAGAGAATTTCTCTGGCCCTAAATCTTAACCTATTTTTTTCAGGATGTTCATGGGTCAAATTCTCTTAGCATGCTTAACTAAAATGAAAACTGAGCATATGTACAACTTCATGGCTATGAATACTACATTTTTTATTCACAAACCTAAGCCTAATTATTCCTAAATAGAGAGATAGGAAGTTGACAAAAACCTATTTCAGTTGACTTCGTGTATGGAAATGTGGAGCTTTTCAGTGAGGCCTAAGATGTTTGGGAGCTTGCTTGAACTTCCTCTGACCTTCCTCAATGCCTAGCTTGCCTTGAATGTGCTTGAACAAGCCTGTAGAACTCAACCTGCACAAGCTGAAATCAAAAATGGCAAACCTTGTAAATGGAGTTACAATCAGTGTTTAAGGGTCGGGATAGCTTGGATGGGTTATGTGGAAGGTGTTTGAACCAGTTTGAGGCAAAACGCACGAGGGGTTTGTGCTATAGAAATCAAACTGCAGGGAGTGCCCTGTTTTGCCAAATGAAGATGATTTTGTGCTATGGGAGGTTTGAGGGCTCAATGGCTCGTGTTTCTGGCTCAAGGGGATGTGAGAAACTTGTCTCAAAAGCTTGCACAAGTTGGTTTTTACAAATGTTCAAGTTGTAGTGTATTTGATATCTTTCTTGTCTTTTAAGCAAAAATGAGAAATCATGTAATACAAGCATGTACAAGCTATCTATCAGCCTTCCCCTTGTGATCTTGGCCCCTCAAGTTGATGGATATGATTTGCTGCACAAGATATTGTTCAAGGCTCAAGAGATGTGGTTTTGACATAAAGCATATTTTGGCAAAAATGGTAATGTACCTTTTACCGTTTATGGATTAATCTTGTGTGCAATGCTATAATGACCAAAACAAAACCTTAGACCAATGGATTTGCATTTAATTATTGAGTATGAAATGGTTTTGAGACCTGTAATCAAGTACAAAGCAAGCTGATTAGAGTTTGCAACTTGTATCACTATGAACATGCCATGGATAAAAAGTGAGTTTTTTCCAACTTCTAGCCTTCGATTCTCCTTAACCACAAATGAGTTTGGAGAGTTACTTGATATTTTAGAAAGCTTGCAATATGATCTACAATCCATATTTGAAATGCAATTTGAGATTCCAAGTGGAACTATGTGAAAAATGGTCATAAAGATGGGTCAAAATCCTGCCTAAATTAGGGCAAAATTTCACTAAGTTAAAGTTTCATGGACCCTTGTTCCAAAAATCATAACTTGAGATCCAAGCTTCTTTTGGGAAAACTTTGTTAATCAAAGTTGTATACTTTGTGGAGGAATACAACTTTCATGTTGGAAGTTTTGTTTGAATCCAAATGCATCATGGTGAAAATGTTGGGCAAAGTTGGGAAAAATTAAGAAAATTTCATAACTTAGAAAAATTCTAAGTTATGAAAAATTTCAAACTTAAACCCTAATTTGCAAAATTGGGTTTCTTGATGAAAAAGTTTCATGTTTTGACATATCTTGATGAAAAATGACTCTTGGCACTTGATTTTGACCAAAAAGTCAAAGTTTGACTTTTCAATGTATAGTCAAATTTTGATCAGTTGACTGAAAAATTCATCTGTCAATCCAATGCAATTGAGATCTTTTGAACTTTGTGAATAGGTCAAGATGATTCCATTGAGTCCTTGAATCCATTCTTGAGCCCAATTTTCCATTGGCTAGGTCAAAAGTCAGAAATTCCCCTTGTGCACTCAAAACCCTAAAAATGACCATTTTGCCCTTTTGGTGATCTGATCAAATTTCTTGAGGAGTTGTGGTCCAAACTTGATCAAATGGTTCATGTGAGTCTATAATGTTGATGTGGATAAAAAATTATGAGGTTTAACTGTAAATTGGCCATAGTTGACTTTTTCCCCAATACAACTGATTTCTAGGTCAATTGTCTAATTGACTGGGCAAAAATTTGATTCAAAGCTTGAAACTTGGTATGGACAATCTTATGAGTCCAACATGAAGTATGAAAGTCACTTTGAGCATTGAAAGTCCAAAAATATCTGTGCAAACTCAAACCCTAATTTAGGTCATCAGTGCAAGGAGATGTCTTGAGCAAAGCAAAACCCTAATCCTGTCTAGAGTTCAAGGAGCCTTGTGAGGGGAAATATTGATAAAATGAGAGGGAAAATTTTGGGGTACAACAGCTGCCCCTGTTCAATCTTCTTGAACCTGAAGAGTTAGATTGGCGAGTTTGCCTTTCGTGACTCGAAGGTAAAAGAGAATTGGACACTAGAGTGCCCGTAAGTTTGAACTCGTCAAAATGTAGTTGAGGGAATGGGCTTAAAGATTCCATTTGGAGCTGGTAGAATCTTATTGAAGATGGGCTTAAAGATGCCATCCAAGATTGTTTGTTGAAAATCAGGAGAACGAACCCCAGATTGGTATCCGTATTTGGAACGTATCTGAGTTGTATCTGGATATTGGATTTGTATGAGCAAAGGAATGGCATTCGTGCCTGGAGCGTATCCGAGATGTAACCATATTTGATTATTGAATGAATATCAAAATGGCTGTTGTGTATGGAGTGTATCTGTATTGTATCCGAAATCTGAAATCTTGAATAAGCGATAGAAAGGCATCCGTGTTTGGAGTATCTCTGGGCTGGGGAATAGGTTTGAATGAGTGACAGAACGGATACCGTGTCTGGAGCATATCTGGACTGTATCTGAAGTTGAGATCTGTATGAGTAGCAGAATGACTTCCATGTCTGGAATGTATTCGTACTGTAACTGGGATCTAGACAAGTGACAGAATGACTTCCGCGTCTGGAGTGTTTCTGAACCTGAAGTTGATTGTCGAATCTGAATGAGAAATAGAATGGCTTCTGTGTTTGGAGCGTATCTAGTCTGTATCTGATTGCTGAAGTCTGAATGAGTAGTAGAATGACCGTCGTGTCTGGGGTGTATCCGTACTGTATTTTGACTTGAAATTCTGGATGAGTAATAGAATGACCGCCGTGTCTGGGGTGTATCCATACTGTATCTGAAATAAGAGACCTGAATGAGTAGCAGAATGACTTCCATGTCTTGGAGTGTATCCGTACTGTATTTGAGATCTTTGAATATTTGTTAGAGGTAGCTTTTAATCTTATCCTGAAAAAGGTAAAATGTTAGCTAAAACACACAAAGTTATGTTGCATGACATGTATGATGTAATAAAATGTGTTCTATGAATGTTTATGATATATGAATGTAATGGATGCGCATGTAAGCCGAGTAGCCGTCTTGCTGAGGAAAATAAATCCTTAACAGCTGGAGACAATGAAATCTTTGACTGCTACCAGGGAAAATAAACCCTTGACCACTGTTGGGGATAGAAAATCCTTGGCAACTTGTGGGGATGTGAGAATCCTTCATGACTTTCCTGGTAAATAAAAGGAAACTCTGACGATCTCTACTGGGGAATTGAAACCTTAGAGGCTTCACTGGAGAAATGAGACCGAGAATATTCGATATGTTGGGAAACAACTCTGTGGGGAGAATGTTTATTCTGTCGAAGAGCTCTCAAGAGCTGGGGATTTTGGAGGAAAATGGATGGTTTCCACTGGGGTTTAAAGGTTGAAGTTTTGGACTCCGTTGGGGAAGAAAGTTTTATCTTCGCTGAGGGTTTGCCGTTCAAAGTTTTCTGGCTCCGCTGGGGGTTGGGAGTTTTGGAAAGTTAGTTCTGATGGGGATTTTGAAACATAACTCCACTGGGGATATGTATTTCAAAGCTTCGACTCTGTTGAGGATCTGGATGATGTACTGCAGGGGATTTCCTCTGGAATGGCCTAAAGACATTTTCCTATACTTTCAACCTATCAGTAATTATCCTTTCTCATTTTGTTTTATTTGTAAGCAGTGATTATATTCAAATGCATATGCTCATTTAATAAATCATTGGACGATTTCAAATAAAACACAAGTGTAAAAAGAAAGAAAGGCAAACAAATTTCTGCACTTTGAAGTATCTTTATATTAACTTTGTGTACGTATTTTGTACAAAGGAGACAAACATCCTAGTAAGAGAATGTTGTCGTAATAATTCCATGGGGTTCCCATTCTGCTATAGCCTTCGTAACTCTGAGTATCTTGTCCATTTGTTGCCTTGTTCGACGATGATTAGGTTGATCAGAAGCCCGGAGCTTATCTGTGAAGAGATTATCCTTAAAGTGATCCGACGAGACATAGTCACACGCTTTAATTCCCTAACTTTTGCCTGGACCGCCCTTTCGGGTTTTCGATCCACCGGGAAACCCTTTTTTGCCCAATTCGCCCTTTCGGGTTTTCAACTTGCCGGGTGTACAAATTTTTTTAATTTATCCCTAATTTTTTCCTGAACCGCCCTTTCGGGTTTTCGATTCACCGGGATGCCCATTTTTGCCCAAGTCGCCCTTTCGGGTTTACAACTTGTCGGGTCGTTTATGCGTAGTATCTTTTGACTATGTCTGCGTTCGCAGGGTGCGTCAGATCATCGCCGTCCATGGTGGTTAGGATCATAGCCCCACCAAAAAAGATGTTTTTGATCACAAATGGTCCTTCGTAAGTAGAAGTCCATTTTCCCCGGGATCGCTTTGCAGGAAGAAGATCTGCTTGATTACAAGATCCCCGACTTGGTATACCTATTTTTTGACTTTCTTGTTGAAGGCCTTGATCATACGTTTCTGATACGCCTGACCATGGCAAATAGCAGTAAGTCGCTTTTCGTCAATTAAGTTAAGTTGATCAAGCCGGGTCTGAATCCAATCGTCTTCACTCAAACCAGCATCCTTCATGATTCTCAAGAAAGGAATCTGAACTTCCATAAGTAAAACAGCTTCCATGCCGTATAACAAAGAAAAAGGTGTTGCCTCGGTTGAAGTGTGTGCCGTGGTACGGTACCCGTGCAGAGCAAACGGTAACATCTCATGCCAGTCCTTATAGGTGACTGTCATCTTTTAAATGATCTTCTTGATATTTTTGTTCACAGCTTCGACAACACCGTTCATCTTAGGCCGATAGGGAGATGAATTGTGATGTTGAATCTTGAACTGCTCGCACAGAGCGGTGATCATAGTATTGTTAAAATTTGTACCGTTGTCCGTGATGATCCTGTCGGGGATACCATACCGACATATGAGGTTCTGCTTGATGAAGCGGGCAACCACATTCTTTGTAACGGAGGCGAAGGAAGCTGCTTCGACCCACTTGGTAAAGTAATCAATGGCCACCAGGATGAAACGGTGTCCATTGGATGCTGTAGGCTTGATCTCTCCAATCATGTCGATTCCCCACATCGCGAATGGCCAAGGAGCTGTTAAAACATTGAGAGGAACTGGGGGAATATGTACCTTGTCAGCATAGATTTGGCATTTGTGACAAGTACGGGAATATTGATGACAGTCAGCTTCCATGGTAGACCAGTAGTAGCCTGCCCGTAGAATCTTCCTAGCCATCGTATGACCGCTTGAGTGGGTGCCAAAGGTGCCATTATGTAGTTCGTCCATGATCTTCTCAGCTTCAACCTTGTCCACACAACGGAGTAGGACACAATCAAGATTGCGCTTGTATAGGATACCATTGCTCAGAAAGAACTTGGCAGCGAACCTCCTTAAGAACTTGTTGTCGTTGACTGAAGCTCCTTTAGGGTATTCTTGTGCTTCGAGATACCTTTTGACGTCATGAAACCAAGGTCGGTCCACCACTTCTTCGGTATTAATCTCGTGACAATGTGCAGGTTCGTCCATTCGTTCAATGGTGATTTGAGGTGCCTCATTATCCCAGTTAAGTTTAAACATGGATGACATTGTAGCTAGCGCATCTGCTAGCTGATTCTCTTCTCGCGGGAAGTGCTCGAAGATAATATGCTCGAAATATGGTAACAATGTCAGGACATGTTCTTTGTAAGGGATGAGGTTTGGGTGCTTAGTATCCCACTCTCCTTTGATTTGACTGATAACCAAAGCTGAGTCCCCAAATACAATCAAAGATTTGATTCCCAAGTCAATAGCAGCCTTGAGACCAAAGATACAAGCTTCATACTCGACCATGTTCTTGGTGCAGCTGAAGCAGATTCTAGCAGTGAAAGGTGTATGGCAACCTTCTGGAGAGATAAGTACTGCGCCGATACCGTTCCCAAGTGCGTTGGAGGCACCATCAAAGTATAGGGTCCATCGGGATCCTTGTTCAGGTCCGTCATATGGTCTGTTACCTTTAATGTTGTCCAATGTCATAATATCCTCGTCAGGGAAGTCGAACCTCATAGATTGGTAATCTTCGATGGCTTGATGAGCTAGATGGTCAGCTAGTACACTCCCCTTTATAACTTTTTGGGTTGTGTATTGGATATCATGCTCAGTCAGGATCATCTGCCATCTAGCGATTCTTCCGGATAAAGCAGGCTTCTCGAAGATGTACTTGATCGGATCCATTTTGGAAATCAACAAAGTGGTATGTGTCAACATATACTGCCTTAGCCGGAGAGCAGCCCATACCAAAGCGCAGCAAGTTTTCTCGAGCAGTGAGTAGCGAGTCTCACAGTCGGTAAACTTTTTCTAAGGTAATAAATGGCATGCTCTTTTCGGCCAGACTCGTCATGTTGGCCCAGTACGCACCCCATTGAATTATCCAAAACAATAAGATACATGATTAAAGGCCTTCCTTCGACGGGTGGCATCAAAATAGGAGGTTCCAGCAAATACTCCTTGATTTTATCGAAAGCGACTTGACAGTCATTGTTCCATTCAACCACCTGATATTTCTTCAACAGCTTGAAGATTGGTTCACAGGTAGATGTTAGGTGAGAGATGAACCTTGCGATGTAGTTTAGGCGTCCCAAGAAACCTCTGACCTCCTTCTCAGTGCGAGGGGCAGGCATTTCTTATATAGCTTTGACTTTGGTAGGATCAACTTTGATGCCTTTGTTATTGACGATGAATCCCAAAAGTTTACCAGACCTGACTCCGAAAGTGCACCTTCTAGGGTTCAGTCTGAGCTTGTATTCTTTTAACCTAACAAACAACTTTTGCATATGGTCGAGGTGTTCTTCTTCTGTCTGTGAACGGGCTATCATGTCGTCTACGTAGAATTCAATCTCATGATGAATCATGTCATGAAACAAAGCTACCATGGCTCGCTGATATGTTTCCTCGGCATTCTTCAGTCCGAATGGCATCACTTTATAGCAGAAGGTACCCCACTGCGTAACAAAAGTAGTCTTCTCCATGTCTTCGGGGGCCATTTTGATCTGGTTGTACCCTGAAAATCCGTCCATGAAAGAGAATACCTTGTGTTGAGCTGTGTTGTCAACCCAGACGTTAATGTGTGGTAGTGGAAAATCATCTTTAGGGCTAGCTCTATTTAGGTCTCTATAGTCCAGACACATTCTGACTTTGCCGTTCTTCTTAGGCACGGGCACAATGTTAGAAACCCATTATGGATAGGAAGTAACAGCCATAAAGCCAACATTGAATTGCTTCATCACTTCAGCTTTGATCTTTTCGGACATGTCGGGTCTCATTCGGAGGACTTTCTGTTTAATTGGTGGACAATCTTCTCTTGTTGGGAGACGGTGAACCACAATATATGTATCCAGTCCCGGCATGTCTTTATAGGACCAGGCGAAGATCTCAACATATTCATTCAACAGCTGAACTAAGTGCTCTTTGACACTTGGCTTCAGGTTGGCACCCACTTTAACCTCTTTTCTGTCCTCGGCGGTACCCAAATTGATAGTCTCTAACAACTCTTCATGGGGCAGAATAGCCCTTTCTTCTTGTTGCAAAAGTCTAGCCAACTCTCTAGGCACTTCATAGTCTTCATCACCTTCGTATTCAGCATGATTGACCAGATCTTCAGAGTCACTGAAGGCCATAGCAGAATTGTTACCCATGGAATCCGGAGTGGATGGGTACCTGCATTTTGTGAGTGTGGGTGTGTGTAAGGGATAGCCACCTTTAAACAAAATAAAATGTAAAAAGAAAGAAAATGAACACAAAAGTTTATATATGAAAACGTCCATGATTCATTAAAAATGGCATATGAAAATGAAGAATTAAAACCCTTTCAAATGGACCTATATTCCCCGGGTAAGGCATAAGGCGAAAAGAGTGTACGCATTGTTTAATAATTATTACAGACCAAATAGGAAATGTTCAAAAAGATAAATTACTAATTGATGAAAGTAATTGGAATGAAGACTTTCGCCTCCCAGTTATTCAGTCCTCCTTCAACAGTCAGAAAGATCCAGTCTTCAAAATTGCTTCCTTCTTCATCATCTTCTAAAGCATGAACTCCATGATGAGTAATTTTCAGTGGCGGTCCTCCAGCCCGGGAGAGACGCACAACTTTCTAACTAGCAGCAGTGAAACCCAAACCGAACTTATCTGTCTTGTAAGGAAAATCTGGTAGTTGACCCCATACTGTGCTTCCTCCTTCCTTGACTACAGCCTCTGCATCTTTAAGGGATGACATCCGAGACACAGGTTTGGTAATGATGGGCACATCAGTCATTGCTTTGGCTACTGCAACTTCAGGAGAAACCTCTTCAAAGTGTTGGAAAGGTGTTTCTATGAATTCACCATCTAACTCCACGTAGCGGAAAGAGTTAAGGTGGCTTATCATATACTCCTCCTCACCATGAACTGTTATGATCTTACTTTGGTCTGGATATTTGAGCATCTGGTGTAGAGAAGAAGTGACTGCCCCAGCGTTGTGGATCCATGGCCTTCCCAACAAGCATGAATATGAAGGACGGATGTCCATCACATAAAATGTAGAGTTGAAAATTTCCGTACCCACCTTAATTGGGATGTCCACTTCTCCGTGAACCATCCGCTTAGAACCATCGAAGGCTCTAACAATGATATTACTGGGCTTTAAGGTCAAACCTTCACAGTCTAGCCTGTCCAATGCTTTCTTTGGTAGGACATTTAAAGATGAACCGGTATCAACCAGAACATGAGCAAGTGTGGTTCCTATGCACTCTACCGAAACATGCAACGCATCATTATGCTTTCTTCCCTTAGATGTTAGATCGAAATCAGAAAAGCCAAGATCATTGTCGGCTGTAAGGCTAGCCACACACTCTTGAAACTGATCCGCAAAAGTTTCTTGAGGCACGTGCGCCGTCTTTAGGAATTTGATCAAGGCTTTGGCATGAGCCTCGGAGCAGAGCAATAGAGCCAGCATAGATATTTTTGAAGGGGTTTGCCCCAGCTGCTCTACGACATCATAGTCGCTCTTCTTAATTATCTTTAAAATCTCCTCCATTTCCTTTTGGGTGGTCTCGGGGATAACCAAAGTCTGAGCCCTCGTCTTGACGGGCGCTTCTTGGATCCCCTTACCTTTATTAGCAGTAACAGTAGAGGGTACAACTTCGGGAGTAACAATTTCTTCAATCATTGGACTTCGCACCGATATCTTGACAAGCACAAGAGCACTTGAGGGTCCGAAGACTGCCCTTGGAGGAGCAATCTCCGGAGAGAAGATTCTTCTGCTACGAGTTATCTTACTTGTCCCCACAATATTTCCTATATCAGGAGTTTCTTCATCGAAGCTTTCTTCAATTGATTCGATCTGCTTAACACCGTGGTAGAAGATTTCTCCTCCATAATTCCACGGTATTGTCTTGTTGGACTTATATGGGATAGGCCTCAACATAGTAATCTTCAACGGTACAAACTTTGGATCGGGTGTAATCTTAACAGGCCTTTTGTAGGTCTTGGAAAGATTGTCGGAAATGGTGATTATAGCAATATCATTGATTGGAGTAACGGGAGTAACATGAGTAATAGTAGCAACAAGAGTTTTCTGAAAGAGGATCTCTTGAGTATCCATCAGGCGTTGGATGCCTGACTTCAACAGCGGACAATCGGATTGCAAGGTCGAACAAAGATAACAATCTTTTTCACAGCCTGGGAAAATCCCGGCTTTCAACAGATTCATCTTGATCATTGGCAACAGAGTCATTAAGTCATCAACAGCGGTAACATGAAGATCTTCTACAATAGCATGGACATTATGACCATGTTTTGGAATAGGAGAGGATATCACATTAGGTTTTTCCGGGGAATCAAACTCTACCTCCTTGGCATCTATTAAATCTTGGATCTTGTTTTTAAGGGCCCAATAATTGTTGGTGTCGTGCCCCACACTGTCCGAATGATATGCACATTTTGCATTTGAATGATAATAGGGAGAAGAGGTATTTGGGTTTTTCGGCGCTTCTTTCAAGTTGGTAAGGTTTAACTTTAACAGATGAGGGAGGACCTGAGCCGATGTCATATTGATCCGAGTGAATTTCCGTTGTGGCGTTTCCACCCTATTTTGGTTAGCTCTGGGTTGACTGCTTCGAGGTTGATCGACTGAAGAGTTCTGGGTCATCACAGCCCCTACCGCTGGTCGGCGCTCCATTCTTCCTTGATTTCTCTGGGTGTAAACAGCAGAAGCTTCTTTCTTGGATGGGAAGGTCTTCTTGACAGCATTGGAAGCAGATGCATCCTTCTGAATTTTACCGCTCTTAATGCCAGCTTCGACCCTTTCACCTGTCAGAATTAATTCGGTGAACCTGCAGATGAGCTCCCGATCAAGTGACTGAAGAATGGACCTGATAGGGTCCCCAAAAACATATCAACCAGCTCTCTATCCGACAATGGTGGCTGCACCCTTCCATCCAAATCCCGCCACTTCTGGGCATACTCCTTAAAGCCTTCATTAGAGACCATACTCATACTCTGTAGTTGAGTACGAGTATGCGCTAAATCTGCATTATATTGGTATTGTTGGTAGAAAGCAGCAGCCAAATCCTCCCAGTTATGTACATCAGATCTCTCAAGTTGATAGAACTAGTCCAATTGCGTTCCCAACAAACTATCTAGAAAAAAGTGGACCCACAGATCCTTATCAGAAGAGTGGGGTTGGATCTTTCTGACGTAGGACCGCAGATGCATCTTCGGACAGGACAAACCGTCGTATTTAGCAAATGTATGCACTTTGAACTTGGGGGGAATGACGATCCCAACAACCAACCCTAGTTCTTCAAAATCCAACCCAGGTACTCTTTGTACCTCCATGGCTGCCAGCCGGTCTTCAAGATTCTTATACTTATCGTCCGCAGGAGGATACTGCTGCTCAGAGTAATCTTCCTCCTCCTCTTCTTCTTCCTCTTCAGCTTCAGACTCGGAGGGCATTGCAACTCCCTTACCTTTACCAACCCCTTCGTCAGACGTCGAGGGGAAATCGAGGACCCTTCTAGCCTGGTTCTCAAACCTTCTCCCCAAAGTAGCTACTCCTGCTCTTTTCTTTTTCTTCTTTTCCTTTTCCTTCTCTTTCTCTAACAGTGCTTTAAGGTCCTCTTGACCCTTTGCCAAGGTCATGAGGAGTAGTTGGAATTGCAAATTCTGTGCTTGCAGACCTTTGACCGTCTGCTCTATATCCATCTTGCTGAAATAAACAGCAGAAAGATAAGGAAACCTGGTGTGAAGACCTGTTTATGCATATGATGAATGATGTGTATTCATGTAATGCATTCAAGGATTCAGAAATTCAAAGTTGTTGCAGACAAAAAGAACACACGTCATATTAATAAGAAGAAATTTGTCAGTACATAAATGCCCCATGGGCAAAATATTACAAAATTCTTAATGTAAAAAGACGTTGCGCATCCTCTTTGGCGCGATGTAAGTGTTGAGATTCTGCTCTTTATGGAGTTGACGGGTAAGTTCCAAAACCTTCTTCTCACTGGCGTAGAAACTGGCTTCAAAAGTATTTCGTTCTTCCTTGAGTTGTATCCAACTTTTTTACAAATCTTCCAATGATGTTGGCATGTCTAGATGTAGGAGGGTGTATGGAACCTCTCCTTCCACAACAGGCTCTTTGATCATAGGCAGAATGTGGGAGTAAGGTATCATAAGACTCTGGGAACGGGTTCGTACCCACTTGAGATAAGGCTCAAGGGGGATGGAATTCTTGTGCCCTAGTGTCTTACTGTCTACTTTGTTGGGCATCCTCCAAGCTCGGATAAACCTTTGTCGAAGTCCTTGAGAATCGTTGTCGAAGTCAAAAACCAAGTCAGGAATCAGCATGTCATGAGGGCCATCCCTTCGGGCATACCCAAATTGTCTCAGAGCTAAACAGGGGTTGCAGGTAATGCCTCCCCTAATGCCAAGTAGTGGGACATTAGGGAATTCTCCATAACGATCAATGATGATGACATTTTCTCTGGACCGAGAACACCAATGAACATCGGAATGTGTAAGGGTCATTAATCGTTGTGACCACCTTAAGCCTTGTTCATTCTTCAAGACTGACTGGGGAAGGTGAGAAATAAACCACCTTGCTAGAAGAGGAGTACAACGCATGAGAACACCTCTTTTCCTCATTGTTCGTGTGTAAAATGAGTGTAAGATGTCCCCAAGCAATGTAGGCACAAGATTCTGAGATATGAAAATCTTGACAGCATTCACATCTATAAGCTGATCAGGGTTTGGGAACAAGACCAACCCATAGATGAGAAGTGCTACAATCTCCTCAAAAGCTTGCAGATCTAGTGAATTCCAGCAGTCTTGTGCCTTCTCAAATAGAAACTTTGCCAAGAAACCCTTGACACCACTTTTATTTTCCCAATGACCTTTGATATCAGATGGTTGCAAGTGTAAGACTTGAGCAACATCTTCAGGCTTTGGCTCTCTCTCCGTACCGTTGTAGGGTAGTTGATGGAGAATAGGAATCCTCAGGAGTTGAGAAAATTCCTCCAAAGTAGGTACTAGTTGTTAATTAGGAAATGTAAAGCAATGGTGTAGGGGGTCAAAGAAATGGAAGAGAACTTTCACCATATCCTCTTCAATGTTGGAGTTGACCAAGTTGAGAAGTCTACCATGTCTTTCACTGAAGGGAGAATTCTCTGGAATCTTGGAAGTAATCTCCTTGAGTTGAGGAGGGATTCTCACAAGGTTAACCTGAATAATTTTTCTGCGGAGTGATTCCATGACCTACAAAACAGGAACAAAGATGAAGATCCAAACCCTTGAAATGGTTAGTGGATGCATATGATGCTTCATGATGTTCATGATGTATGCACAAGTATATGTACAAGAAAATCACATAAGATCCTAGTTTCAGGCTTGCACGGGGTTTCATAGGTAAGTACCCTCTTGAACTTAGTTGGCTCAACCTGTCCTATAAATAGTAACCGGGTTCTAAGGAGCTCAATATCACTGGATTATTTTCTGTGTTCATTGTTTCATTTTAGCCACTTAACTGACGACCGAAATATTCCAAGAAAACAACCATCAATGAGTGTAGTATCGAGTATCTCCCAACTTCGGACTGCACCAAAGCCGGTCATCTCACTACCCCTAAAAAGGCCAAGATGGTCAAGTAAAGGTTCTAAGAGTTCATTAGTGCTTCATGACATCACTCAGCGGCCCCGTATTCTCTTTGATTGACTCAAAGGCTACCGGTACCCACAAATATGTCGCACTAATATAGTTATTGCTTCAACCATGTCGTATACCCCGCACAGTTTCCACAACGTATTGCTATTTACCTATGAATGTTTCCAAAAATCCGGGTAGAGGATTTCAAACCCAAACAATAGAATCAAATGTAAAGCAATCAAAGCAAACAAAATAAGCATGTAAAGGTGATCTAAACCCTAAGGTTACTCCAATTTTAAAATTTTCCCCAGCAGAGTCGCCATTTCTGTGATACGGTGGGAGAACTGACTTGAGGTTTTACGTTTGTGTTCGCAAATGTTTCGGTTTAGCAAGAGTCGCCACCGACTTTTTATTTTATCCAAAGGAAAGGTCAAAAACCACAGGAAAGACCTTTGAGATGTTTTCTTGGGTTCAGGGAGTAGATTTGAAAAGGGAAGGTGCAAGCACCCTTTTCATCCATGGCTATCCATGGGCTCTTAGTTACTTGTTTAGATCACTTGCTTTTGCTTTTCAATTGTTTGAAATGGTACTTTGTGTGTGGCTTTGAAAGATGTTTTGAAAAGAGGCCATCATTGTGGCAACCTTTGTAATGATTCTTGTTTGAATGTATACAAAGGTGTTTCAATGATTTGAAAGTTTGATTTGGGAAATGTTTTGAAATTGTGTTGTGAGGTGTGTTTGAAAATAGCAAGGATGTTTTTGCAAGCTTTGATCAAGTAACTAAGAGTTATCTACCCTATTTTACTCAAAGATATTTCCTATATGTTTTTAACCCTTTTGACAGTGTTGTTTTACCATTGCATTTGGTAAACAACCTTGTATTAGGATGTTAAACGGGACAGGCGCGGGTCATCGTATGGACCATGATGGCAATTGTGTTAAGTATCTTTAGCAATTTTTTGAGGGACTTGATCATTTTGTTTAGGCAACCAAGATAGCGTCATCGAGGGACTATGATCTTTTGTTTTGTTTTTGTTTTTCCAAAATACTCAACATGCATAACATGGCCCATTTTTTAAGGCAACAAGTGGATGAAACGCTAGGGGTGCAAGTGTGCATTGTGTTTATCATTTTCATGCATTTAGGTCTTGTATTAGGTCAAGCTACTTGTTGATTTTGGATTTTTTTTGCATACAAACCCTAATCCCTAATCATGACATAATTGAAAGCATAAATGTGTAAAATAATCTACACTATTACAACATTTGATATGGGAAGGGGGATACAATTTTTGAATGGGGATTATTTTGCAAGAAATTAAAACCCTAATTTTACTATTACATCCAAATTGAATAATTGGTACAAATAATAAATGAGAAATATTTAAATGAATAAAATAAACAAATATGCAAAATATTATGAATATGCAAAAAATGTTTTGTTTATTTTTATGTATGTAAAAATATTTAATGTAAAAATAAAGAAATAAAAAGATTATTTTTATTTTATTAATTAAGGGTAAAAAACCCTAATTTTCTTTAAGGAAGTATATTTATTAATATTATTTATTTATTCATAATAAAAAATAAAAATATATTCAAGTGTAAAAAATAAAAAAATACATTATTATAAAAAAAGTATTATTTTTAATAAGGGTGGAAACCCTAGTTTTTTTTTTGTTTTAAGATAATATATATTATATTAATTATTTTATATACAAAAAATAAAATATAAATATACACAAATATTTAGATAAATAATAGTATATGAGAAAAAAATATTATTTTATAGGTATCAATGTTAAAAAATAAAATATATAATATTTCTATAATGTTTAAAAGTTTTAAATAAATAAAATAAGAGTATATTCTACTTAATAATTATTTTTATGTCTAAAAAAATAATAAAATAATAAAAATGAATGTGAAAATTTATGAAAATATTTTTGGGTATTTTTTATGTTTAGAAAATATAAAATAAAATCAGAAAATGAAAATAAATACAAAAATAGAAAAGTGTAAAGAAAACGGGCCAGAGGGGTGCATTCAGTAAAAGGGGGGTGTCAAAAACAAAAAGCCAAAGCCCAGCCCAAAGCCAGACTTCATCTTCAACCTTTGTTCACAAACGCGTGCGCCCTGTACACAAATGTCAGATCCTGCATACGTGCTCTAATGCAAAAACACATAACATCAAAGTTGTAGCATTTTTCAAGACGAATTCAACCATATAAGAAACTTGTCCTAACTCTCAAAGACCAGAGAGAATTTCTCTGGCCCTAAATCTTAACCTATTTTTTTCAGGATGTTCATGGGTCAAATTCTCTTAGCATGCTTAACTAAAATGAAAACTGAGCATATGTACAGCTTCATGGCTATGAATACTATATTTTTTATTCACAAACCTAAGCCTAATTATTCCTAAATAGAGAGATAGTAAGTTGACAAAAACCTATTTCATTTGACTTCGTGTATGGCAATGTGGAGCTTTTCAGTGAGGCCTGAGATGTTTGGGAGCTTGCTTGAACTTCCTCTGACCTTCCTCAATGCCTAGCTTGCCTTGAATATACTTGAACAAGCTTGTAGAACTCAACCTGCACAAGCTGAAACCAAAAATGGAAAACCTTGTAAATGGAGTTACAGTCAGTGTTTAAGGGTTGGGATAGCTTGGATGGGTTATGTGGAAGGTGTTTGAACCAGTTTGAGGCAAAACGCACGAGGGGTTTGGGCTATAGAAATAAAACTGCAGGGAGTGCCCTGTTTTGCCAAATGAAGATGATTTTGTGCTATGGGAGGTTTGAGGGTTCAAAGGCTCGTGTTTTTGGCTCAAGGGGATGTGAGAAACTTGTCTCAAAAGCTTGCACAAGTTGGTTTTTACAGATGTTCAAGTTGTAGTGTATTTGATATCTTTCTTGTCTTTTAAGCAAAAATGAGCAATCATGTAATACAAGCATGTACAAGCTATCTATCAGCCTTCCCCTTGTGATCTTGGCCCCTCAAGTTGGTGGATATGATTTGCTGCACAAGATATTGTTCAAGGCTCAAGAGATGTGGTTTTGACATAAAGCATATTTTGGCAAAAATGGTAATGTACCTTTTACCGTTTATGGATTAATCTTGTGTGCAATGCTATAATGACCAAAACAAAACCTTAGACCAATGGATTTGCATTTAATTATTGAGTATGAAATGGTTTTGAGACCTATAATCAAGTACAAAGCAAGCTGATTAGAGTTTGCAACTTGTATCACTATGAACATGCCATGGATAAAAAGTGAGTTTTTTCCAACTTCTAGCCTTCGATTCTCCTTAACCACAAATGAGTTTGGAGAGTTCCTTGATATTTTGGAAAGCTTGCAATATGATCTACAATCCATATTTGAAATGCAATTTGAGATTCCAAGTGGAACTATGTGAAAAATGGTCATGAAGATGGGTCAAAATCCTGCCTAAATTAGGGCAAAATTTCACTAAGTTAAAAGTTTCATGGACCCTTGTTCTAAAAATCATAACTTGAGATCAAAGCTTCTTTTGGGAAAACTTTGTGAATCAAAGTTGTAGAATTTGTGGAGGACTACAACTTTCATGTTGGAAGTTTTGTTTGAATCCAACTGCATCATGGTGAAAATGTAAGGCAAATTTGGGAAAAATTAAGAAAATTTCATAACTTAGAAAAATTCTAAGTTATGAAAATTTTCAAACTTAAACCCTAATTTGCAAAATTGGGTTTCTTGATGAACAAGTTTCATGTTTTGACACATCTTGATGAAAAATGACCTTTGGCACTTGATTTTGACCAAAAAGTCAAAGTTTGACTTTTCAGTGTATAGTCAAATTTTGATCAGTTGACTAAAAAATTCATTTGTCAATCCAATGTAATTGAGATCTTTTGCACTTTGTGAATATGTCAAGATGATGCCATTGAGTCCTTGAATCCATGCTTGAGCCCAATTTGCCATTGGCTAGGTCAAAAGTCAGAAATTGCCCTTGTGCACTCTAAACCCTAAAAATGACCATTTTGCCCTTTTAGTGATCTGATCAAATTTCTTGAGGAGTTGTGGTCCAAACTTGATCAAATGGTTCATGTGAGTATAGAATGTTGATGTGGATAAAAAATTATGAGGTTTGACTGTAAATTGGCCACAATTGACTTTTTCCCCAATACAGCTGATTTCTAGGTCAACTGTCTAATTGATTGGGCAAAAATTTGATTCAAAGCTTGAAACTTGGTATGGACAATCTTATGAGTCCAACATGAAGTATGAAAGTCACTTTGAGCATTGAAAGTCCAAAAATTTCTGTGCAAACTCAAACCCTAATTTAGGTTATCAGTGCAAGGAGATGTCTTGAGCAGAGCAAAACCCTAATCCTATTTGGAGTTCAAGGAGCCTTGTGAGGGGAAATATTAATAAAATGTGAGGGAAAATTTTGGGGTACAACAACCTCTATTTTGTGATGTATCATGTCGTGAAATAGAGCTACCATGGCACGCTGATAGGTTTCCCCAGCATTCTTCAGCCCGAATGGCATCACCTTGTAGCAGAATGTGCCCCATTGTGTGACAAATGTTGTTTTCTCCATGTCCTCAGGCGCCATTTTGATTTGGTTGTAGCCTGAGTAACCGTACATGAAGGAAAACACTTTGTGTTGTGCCATATTGTCAACTAGGATGTCAATATGGGGAAGTGGGAAATCATCCTTAGGGCCTGCCCTATTCAAATCTCTGTAGTCCACGCACATTCGTACCTTGTCGTCTTTCTTGGGCACGGGAACAACATTGGTAACCCATTGCGGGTAGGACGTGATAGTCAAGAATCCAATGTTAAATTGTTTCATGACTTCGGCTTTAATCTTCTCTGACATATCTGGTCGCATTCGACGGACCTTTTGTTTTACTGGAGGACAATCCTCTTTTGTAGGCAGATGATGTACTACAATATCTGCATTAAGTCCCGACATGTCTTCATACGACCAGACAAAGACCTCAACATACTCGTGTAGCAGCTGAATTAGGCGCTCCTTGACACTCGGTTCTAGATTGGCACCTACCTTGACCTCTCTTTTGTCTTCTTCGGTACCCAGGTTGATTGTGTCCACTGGTTCCTCGTGGGGTTGAATGGTTCTCTCTTCTTGTTGTAGTAATCTGGCAAGTTCCCATGGTACTTCACAATCTTCCATACCTTCATCTTTAGCTTGGTAGATCAGATTTTCCGAGTCACAAAAAGCCATAGCAGAACCGTTATCCATGGGATCCCGAATGGATGTAGACCTGCATTGTGAGTGTGAGTGTGTGTAAGGGTATAACTATCTTTGAAAGAAATGAAAATGTAAAAAAAATCAAAAACAATGAGCACAAAGTTTGTATGCAAAACGTCCATGATTCATTGATGTCATATGTATATGAGATAATAACCCTTACAAATGGACCATTGTGCCTCGGGTAAGACACAAGGTTTTAAGAGTTTGAATTATTTTAGTATTACAGATCCAACAAAATGTAAAGACAAATTATTGTGGGATAAAAGTGATCGGGACAAAATCTCTAGCCTCCCAATTACTGAGCCCTCCACTGACAGTTGGGAAGATCCAATCCTCCAGGTTGCAGCCATCTTCATCATCCTCTACCGCGTTGACTTCACGGTTGCTGATCTTCAGTGGTGGTCCTCCAGCACGAGTGCGGTGTATGGCCTTCTGAGCACTTGAAGAGAAACCCAAGCCAAACTTGTCTGACTCGTATGGGATATCCGGGAGTTGTCCCTAAATAGTGCACCCACCTTCTTCTATTACTGCCTTGGCATCCTTCAAAGATGACATCCTGAGTTGAGGCCTTGTGACCTTGGGAACCTGATATACAGTCTTCGTTACTGCCACGTCTTGCGGGAGTTCTTCAAAGTGTTGGAATGGAGTTTCAATAAATTCACCATCTAATTCCACATATCTGAAGGAATTGAGATGGCTGATCATATACTCTTCTTCCCCATGAACGGTGATAATCTTCCCTTGAATTAGATACTTCAGCATTTGGTGCAACGTTGAAGTAACAGCGCCAACATTGTGAATCCATGGTCGGCCTAGCAAGGAGGAGTATGAAGGGCGGATATCCATTACATAAAAAGTTGAATCAAACGTTTGGGTCCCAAACTTTATGGGGATATCCACTTCCCCATGTACCATCCTTTTCGAGCAGTCAAAGGCCCTTACTACTATGTTACTTGGATTCAATGTCAATCCCTCATAGTCAAGCCTATCAAGAGCTTTTTTAGGCAATACATTCAGAGATGAGCCAGTGTCCACCAAAACATGAGCCAAGGTTGTTCCCCTACATTCAACTGAGACGTGAAATGCCTCATTATGTTTCCTTCCTCTTGGCGTTAAATCAACATCCGAAAAACCTATACCATTATCCGCAGTCAAGATGGCTACGCAGTCTTGGAACTGATCAGCAGATGTCTCTTGGGGTACATGGGCAGTTTTTAGGAATTTTACCAAGGCTTTTCATGCGCCTCGGAACATAGTAGTAAAGCCAGCATGGAAATTTTAGATGGAGTTTGCCCTAATTGTTCAACTACGTCGTAGTCGCTTCTTTTTATGATCTTCAAAATTTCCTCCATCTCTTTCCGGGAGGTCTCAGGGATAGCCAAGGATTATGCCTTCGTCCGGACAGGCTCAATCATAATGCTTTTACCTCGGGTCTCAGTTGACTCGGCAGCAGGAATGTCAGTAGGAGTAATAACAGGGGTTGTATCAGCTTTGTCACTTGGGATATTGGTTGAGATGATTGTAGGACTGAAAATAGCCTTCGGAGGAGCAACAACAATAGGAATGATTACGGGTCCAGAAACTGCTTTTGGGGGAGCAATTTCTGGAGAGAATATCCTTCCGCTTTGGGTAATCTTGCTAGTCCCCGCAATATTACTGATATCGGAGTTAACTTTCTTGGAACTTGAATCTTCGGCAGCTGGCCAATCTTGCTTGACACCGTGGTAGTAGACATCCCCTCCATAATTCCATGGTATGATTTTGTCTGACGAATACGGGACTGGTCCAGGCATTATAATTATCAAAGGAGTTGCTTTCGGAACTGATGTAATTCTAACGGGTCTTTTGGTGGAGACCCTGGAAGAATTGGCGAAAATGGTAATGATAGAAACATCTTTAAAAGGAACAGGTGGAACATAAGTTTTTTCAAACAAAATTTCTTTGTTATCTATTAGGCTCTGAACGTCTGCTTTCAACAAAGGACAACTGGTTAGTAAGGAAAAACAGAAATGACAACATTCATCACAGCCCGGGAAAACACCGACTTTCAACAAGTTTACTTTAATAGTCAGGAGTAGGGTCCTAAGTTCATCAACTGAAGTAACAAACATATCTTCTTCTATGGCATTGGTATTATGGCCATGTTTGGGCATAGGGGCAGAAATGATATTTGGCTTTTCAGGCGTATCGAATTCAATCTCTTTGGCTTCAATGGGGTCTTGTACTTTGTTCTTTAGAGCCCAACATTTATTAGTGTCATGATCGGGACTCTCAGAGTGGTATGCACACCGGGCATTGGGATGATAGTGAGGAGATGTTGTGTTAGGGTTCTTTGGAGCTTCTTTCAAAGTCACTAGGTTAGACCTTAATAGATGTGGCAATACTTGAGATAGGGTCATGTTAGTTCGGGTGAACTGTATGACTGGTCTTTCCATCCTCGGTTGGTTGTTTCTTTGCTGATCAGGCGCAGGTTTAGGAATCATAACAGCCCCCACCATTGGATGATGTTCGACCCTATCTTGATTTCTCTGAGGATAAACAGTAACCATTTCTTTCTTTCTGATAAATGGCTTTCTTATAGAAGCTGAGGATGTATCCTTTTGAATCTTTCCACTTTTTATCCCGGCTTATACCCTCTCTACGGTCAATATCAGTTCCGTAAAACCTGTCGATGAACTCCCAATTAGGTTATTGAAGAAGGGACCAGACAAGGTGCCCAAAAACATGTCTACTAATTCTCTTTCAGATAAGGGAGGTTGAACTCTTCCAGCCAAGTCTCTCCATTTTTTAGCATAGTCCTTGAAACCTTCATTGGAAACCATGGCCATACTCTGGAGTTGAGTACGGGTAGGCGCAAGATCAGCATTGTATTGGTATTGTTTGTAAAAAGCTGCAGCAAGATCTTCCCAGTTATGAACGTTGGCTCTTTCTAACTGATAAAACCAATCAAGTTGAGTTCCAGACAGAATGTCTTGGAAGAAGTGTACCCATAAGTCTTTGTCAGTGGTATGGGGTTGGATTTTCCTCACATAGGACCGAAGATGCATTTTAGGGCATGAAACTCCGTCATATTTGGCGAACACAGGTGCTTTGAATTTTGGAGGAATGACAATCCTTGATACCAAACCCAATTCCTCAAAGTCCAAGCCAGGAAATTTTTGGATTTTCATTGCGCTCAACCGCTCCTCGAGATGTTTATACTTGTCATCAGCTGGAGGGTATTGTTCTTCATAGTAGTCTTTTTCTTCCTCTTCCTCTTCTGATTCTGACGGGACACCTATTTCCTTGCCTTTCCCATCTTGATTGTCTCTCTCACCGGATGTCGTTGCAAAGTCTAGGGTCCTTCTTGTCTGCCCATGAAATCTTCTTCCCATGTTTAGGACTCCGGTTATCTTCTTTGTCTTCTTTCTCTTTTCCTTAGCCAGCAAAGTCTTTAACTCTTCTTGTCCTTTGGCCAGAGTTAAGAGAAACTATTGAAACTGTGCATTCTGAACTTGGAGATCCTTCACTGTTTTCTCGAGATCCATCTTACTTAAATAAATAGTAGAGAGATGAGGAGACTTGTTGCAAGAAACCTGCTTATGTTATGATGAATGGTAAATGCGTATGCAATGATTTCAAGGATTTTAAGATTCAAATTTATTTTAGACAAAAAGGAAACACACGTTATATTAATAAATTAAAGCTTGAGTACAATAATGCCTTCTTGGTCAAAACAAATACAAGAAACTCTAAGATAAAAAGGTAGTGTGCATCCTCTTTGGTGCAATGTGGGCATTCAGAGTCTGCTCCTCATGAAGTAGCCTTGTGAGTTCCAAAACCTTCTTCTCGCTTGCGTAGAATTGGGCTTCGAAGGTATCTCGCTCCCCCTTGAGTTGTATCCAATCCCTTTGTAGGTCTTCAAGAGAGGTAGGCATGTCAGGATGTAGGATAGTGTATGGAACATCTCCTTCCATGCCAAACTCAATGATTACCGGGAGAATGGAGGGGTGAGGCATCATAAGACTCTGAGCACGAGTTCGTACCCATTTGAGGTAAGGCTCAAGAGGGATGGAATTCTTATGCCTCAAAGTCTTGCTATCTACCTTGTTTAACATCCTCCAAGCTCAGATAAATCTCTAGCGAAGACCTTTATCGTCGTTGTCGTAGTCAAATACCAAACCTTGAATCTGCATCTCGTGCGGGCCATCCCTTAGGGCATAACCAAATTGTCTTAAGGCTAAGCAGGGGTTGTAGGTGATACCTCCCCTAATTCCAAGTAAAGGGACATTAGGAAATTCTCCACAACGGTCGACAATAGTAACATTCTTTATGGACCGGGAGCACCAATGAATGTTTGAATGTTTGAGCGTCATCAACCTTTATGACCACCTTGACCCTTGCTCATTCTTTAATATAGATTGGGGAAGATGCGAAATAAACCATATTTCCAAGAGAGGAGTGCAACACATAAGGACACCTCTTTTCCTCATTGTGTGAGTGTGAAAAGAGGGTAGGATATCCCCTAGTAATGTAGGCACCGGGTTGCGGGATATGAAGATTTTGACGGTGTTCACATCTATGAGTTGGTTGGGATTTGGAAACAACACCATCCCATAGATGAGGAGAGCCACAATTTCCTCGAAGGCTTACAGATCCAAAGAATTCCAACAGCTTTGGGCTTTCTCAAACAGGAACTTTGCTAGGAAACCTTTGACACCACTCCTTGTTTCCCAATGAGTTGTGACATCAGATGAATGCAAGTGTAAAGCTTGAGCAATCTCTTCTGGCTTTGGGTCTCTTTCCGTACCCTTGAAAGGTAGTTGATTGAGAATGGGAATCCTCAAGAGTCGGGAGAATTCTTCCAAAGTAGGAACAAGTTAATAGTCAGGAAATGTGAAGCAATGGTGTAAAGGATCAAAGAACTGAAAGAGAACTTTCAACATGTCCTCATCTGTGTTGGAGGTGACCAAGTGTAGTAGGAGACCATGTCTTTCAGTGAATGAAGAGTTTTCAGGAATCCTTGAATCTAGCTTTTTAAGTTGTGGAGGGATCCTTACAAGATTGACTTAAATGGTTTTCCTGCGAATAGAATCCATGTCCTACAAAACAGAAACAAAGATAAATCCCAGAAATCCTTGAAATGGTTAGTAAATATGAGTATGATATCATGATGCTCATGATGTCATGTACAAATAAATATATGTACAAACAAAGCAAACAAATACTTAGGTTTAGGCTTGCATGGAGTCTTATAGTTAAGTACCCTCTTGAAGTTTAGTTAGCTCAAACCTGTCCTAGTAATAGTAACCGGGTTCTAAGGAGCTCAATATCACTGGTTTGTTTCTTTGGTCATTGTTTTAGCACAAGCCTCTTTAATAGCGACCGAAATATCCCAAAAAACCAAACCTCAATGAGTGTAGTATCGAGTATCTACCAACTTCGGACTACACCAAAGCCGGTCATCTCACTACGTCCTAATGGCCAAGTTAGTCAAGTAAAGGTTCTAAAAGTTCATTAGTGCTTCATGACATCACTCAGTGGCCCCCGTATTCTCCTTGATTAACTCAAGGGCTACCGGTACCCACAAATATGTCGCACTAACGTAGCTATTTCTTAGACCATGTCGGTATACCCCGCATAGTTTCCACAACGTATTGCTACTTACCTATAAGGCATCCCAAATCCGGGTAGAGGATTCAAACCCAAATAAAGAACCATAGTGTAAAGCGTACAAATCAAACAATGAAAGAAAGTAAATTTGATCTAACCCTAAGGTAACCCCACTTTTAGAATTTTCCCCAACAGAGTCGCCAGTTCTGTGATACGGTGGGAGAACTGACTTGAAGGTTTAGCATTTGATCGCAAATGTTGCGGTTAGCAAGAGTCGCCACCGACTTTTCTTTTATCCAAAAGGAAAGGTGAAAAGCACATGAAATACCTTTGAGATTGTTTCTTGAGTTCGGGGGGTAGATTATGAAAAGGGAAGGTACTATCACCCTTTTCATCCATGGTTTTCCATGGGATCTTAGTTACTTACTAGATCACTTGATTTTGTTTGAAAATGTGCTTTGTGTGGTTTTTGAAAGTATTTTGTAAAGAGGCCATTGTTTAGGCAATCTTTGTAATGATTCCCGTTTGTAAGAATGTACACAAATATGTTGATCTTTTGAAAATGTTTTCAAGTTTGTAAGATGTTTTGAAATGTGTAGGTGTTTGTTTTGAAAATAGAAATGATGTTTTGTTTGAAATGGAGCAAGTAATTAAAAGCAATCTACCTACTCAAATGTCTTTCTTGTTCATTTCCTATTTCCTTTGATATTGTCATCTTACCATTGATTTGGTAAGTAACCCTATCTTTGGATGTAGACGGAACGGGCGTGGGTCATCGTATAACCATGATTAGCAACATTGCAAGGTATCTTAACATTCTATTTTGGGACTTAAGATCATTTTTAAGGCAACTCAAATAGCGTCATCGAGGGACTATGATCTTGTATTTTTACTTGTTTTTTGCTAAGATACCTCACATGCGTAATATGGCTATTTATAAGGCAACCAAGTGGATTTTACCCTAGGGGTGCTTGTGTGCAAATGTATTGTTTTCATGCATGATTTAGTCTTGAATTAGGGTTTGTTAAGTATTTATTTTAGTCTTTCCATACAAAACTCTAATTACTAGCAATTGTATATAAAGCGGTAAATTGCAGAATTTAAAATTACTACGCTATTACAACATTTGTGGGGAGGGGTGTACAATTTGTAAATGGGGATTGCAAGAAATTAAAACTCTAGTTAGTCTATTACAACCAAATTGAATTTATACAAGAATTGAAATAAATAATGCACAAGATGAATTAAATATGCAAGAAGATAAATGTGAAGAAAAAGGGATATTTTGTTTGATATTTTATGAAAAGGAATTTTACCTTAACCTAATAAAATAAAGAAAATAATTTATTAAGTTTGAAATTATTGAGAAAAGATTTTAGGTGAAAACCCTAATTCTATTAACCAAAAGAAAATAAGTTTAAGAAAAGTATTATTTTTTGGCATTTTTTATCTTGAAAATATTTATAGCATTATAAAATATTTTTTAGTCTTTTTGGTATTAAAATAATAAATTTAAATGGTGTGAAGAAAAATAAATAAATAATACAATATTAATTAATTTTATAAGATTTACTTAAATAAATAAATAAAGTATGAAGAATAAAAAAAAATTATTTATGGAAAAATCAAATAAACTAAGTCAAAATATAAAATATCATTTTTTTTTGCATTTTATGATGTTTTGTATTTTAAATTTTTTTTAAAGAAAAGATAAATGAAATAAATAAATTAATTAATTAATTGGGCCAGGGGGTGCCAAGAGCCAGTATTAAGGTTAGTCAGCAAAAACAAAAACAAAAACTAAGCTCAAAAGGCCCAGCGCCCATTTGTTGAAAAAATGTCCAAAAAAGTGTAAAACAAATGCAAAAAGGCAGCGCTGAGGTTCGAACCCATGACCTCTACCAATAACGCGCGCTGCCTTACCACTGGGGTGGCTATACATCCGTTAATACAAATGAAACAATAAATATGTAAGGTAAAATGTGTTCTGAAGACTTCATCTTCAACCTCCAGCCAAAAGACCTGTATCTTCTTCATGTCTCAACAAAAATGAAAAGTTCAAACATGAAAGTTGTGGCATTTTTCCCACGAATCCAAACATATAAACAACTTAAGCTAACAATCAAAGATGAATGGGAATTTTTCTAGCCCTAATTCAAAACCTAAAAATTTCAGAAAACTTCAACCTTAAAATTCTCTAAGCTCAGGCCATATAAATGTAAACTATGGATATGTACAGCTTCGTGGCAATGGTATCTACATTTTATCTTCACAAACCAAACTCAAATGATGCATGTATGAAGAGATAGAAGTTTGAAAACTTACCTCTTGCAGCTGGAGTCGTGTATGGAGTTTGAGCAACCTTTGTGATGGCCTGATGATTTCTATAGCTTTCCTGGACCTCCTTGAATGTGTTCCAACTCCTATTTTGCTTTGAGGATGGCTGGAACTCCCTATTCAAGTCAAGTTGCAAGCTTCAGTTTTGAAAATGATGGATGATGATAGATGAGTTACAGTTAGGAAATGAGGGCCTGGATTACTTTCATATGATGTATGGATGGTGTTTGGATGATTAGTTTTCAAAACACACGAGTGGAAATGGAGATGGTGAGTTTTTGCTCAAAACTGTCAGGTTTAGGAAGTTTTGTGCAGCAAGATGCTTGGGAGTGTTTTTGGACTTGTGTCAACGTGTGTTATGTTGCAATTTACTTGTTAATATGTATGGAAAAGATTAGAGCACAAAATCACTCCAGGCTTCTGAGTTATAGGGTTATGGCTCTATAACTTGCTTTTGAAGAAAAGTGAAATGACAAATCTCAAGTATTGTACAAGCATGTCCTGAGCTTCTTCAGGCCTTAGACACCTTGTTTTTGATTTATAGGGGTTGTGTGTGCATAAAGAACAAGTTAGAAGCTCAAGACAAGTTGACTTTGTGATTAAAGCAACTTTTCAAGAATGGAATGGTAACTTTTTTCCTAAAATGGCAAATTGGCTTGGACAATGCTTGGAACACTTGGATAATAACTCAAAAGCAAGTGTAATCTTCTGATCATGGAGAGATCTTGAGGTTTAGAGGATTGCAAAACAATATTGTGCATCATAGGTTTGAAATTGAATTCTTGTTCATCACAAAATGCCTTGAATTCAAGTGACAAAACACCAACTTCATCTCTTCGATTCTCCCTACTCAAGAATGATCTCAAGGAGTTCTTGGACATTTTGGAAAGCTTGTAATGTTCTCTACAACCCATATATGAATTTATTTTGAATATTCCCCTTGTAACTATATGAAAAATTGCCAAGAAGTTAGGTCAAAATCCTGGCCAAATTAGGGCAAAATTTCACTAAGTGTTTAGTTTCATGACCCTATGTTCACAAAATTATAACTTGAGATCCAAGAACTTTCGGAAGAAATTGTGTGAAGAAAAGTTGTATATTTCATGTAGATCTACAACTTTCATGTTGGAAGTTTATCTTGAATCATCTTGCATCATGGTGAAAATTTGGCTCAAATTTATGAAAAAAACATGAATTTTCAACACTTAGAACATTTTCTAAGTTTAGAAATTTTGACTTTTCAAAATGAAATCTTGAATTTTTTATTTCTTGATGAATAAGTTTCATATTTTGACATGTTTTGATAAATTGTGATCTTTGGCACTTGAATTTGACCAAAAAGTCAAAGTTTGACTTTTCAGTATACAATTGACTTTTGATCAGTTGACTGCAAAATTCATCTGTCAATCTAATGGACTTGCATTGTCTTGAACCATTTCATTAGGTAAAATGATGCAATTGGACTCTTGAGATCATGCCTTAAACCAATTGACCATTTGTTAGGTCAAAAATCATAAATTGCCCTTTCCGAGTCAAAACCCTAATTTTGACCATTTTGCCCTTTTGGAGATTTGATCAAACTTCTTGAGGAATTGTGGTCCAAACTTGATCAAATTATACATATGGGTTTAAAATGTTGATGTTGACCAAAAATCTTGAAGTTTGACTGTAAATTGTCCATGGTTGACTTTTTCCCCAATACAACTGATTTTTAGGTCAACTGTTCAATTGACTGATCAAAAGTGTGATCCAAGACTTGAAACTTGACATGAGTAATCTTGGGGGTCCATAATGGTCAATGAAAGTCATATGAAGCATTGATAGTTCAAAAATCCTTGTGCAAACTCAACCCCTAATTTTGGTCATCAGTGCCTAAGGAGGTGTCTTGAGCTGATCAAACCCTAGTGCAGTCTTGAGCCCAAGGAGATCTTGTGAGCAAATTCTTGATAAGTGAGATGGAAAATTTTGGGATACAACACCCTAGGATGACTAAGAATTGACCATACAAATTCTCCTTCTAAGGCAATGAACCCCCGACTAGGGTTTCAATTTTCATCAAGATGGTTGAGCTCCAAGGAACCCAAATGCTCTCCATTGTCCTAATATGTCCTCAAGATCATCCATGCCAAATTTTATGCCTTGAACAACAAGTTTGCTCAGTTAATTACTCAAGTATTGGAAAATCAACTATGCTAGGTCAAAAGTCAATTGTGGCCCATGTACAGTCAAACTTCAAGATTTTTGGTCAACATCAACATTTTGAAGTGATATCCATCATTTGATCAAGGGTTGATCATGATTCCTCAAGAAATGCTCTTAACCCATCAAAAGTCGAAAATGGAAAATTAGGGCTTCTATAGGAAAAGTCAACCAAACTTTGACCAAGCATAACTTCTCACGCTTACACCCTTAGGGTATTCCTCACTCGGTTGCCTCGGAAATGGTCATGTCCCTCAAACGTAGGTATAGCTTAGCAAAGACCCTTGGTATAAAAGTCATCATAAAAGATCATGGTCCCTAAATGTCCCTCTAGTTTCCTACGAGAAAATGATCTTGTCCCTCGATGTTTCCTATATGATGACAGTCCCTTTGAACGCTAAGATATCCATATATGTTGCCTTCGATGACCATAACATCCCTTTCGACAGTCCCTCAACATCCGATGATAGGGATACCTACTCACTAATAGTAGGATAGCAATATCTAAAGGAAAGGAGGAAAAGAACATCATTTTTCGAGTAGGTAGATTGTTCTTAAGTACTTGCTCAAATCTGAATTTTTCACACTTACACACTAAACAAAAATCTTTCAAAACACACAAACACAAACAGTTTCAAAAAAAATGAGCAAATACCTAAGATCCCGTGGAAAACCACGGATGGAAAGGATGCTAAAACCTTCCCTTTCCATAATCTACCCCCTTACTCAAAATCTCGAAAAAGGTCTTTTTTTGTTCTTTTCACCCTTTCCTTTGTTGGATAAAAGAAAAGTCGGTGGCGACTCTTGCTTACCGCGACATTTGTGAACAAAAACGCAAACCAGTATTAATAGTCGGTTATGCCACTGTATCACACCGGTATTCGCCAAGTATGATGGGGTTTCCTGCTCGAAACTTCATCTAAGGTCTTATGTGCGCAAGATACAGTCGCACACTACCGACAAAAAGCTCTAGGTTCATTTCTTACAAGATAGTCTGGATGGGACATAACTATAATGGTTCTATCAATTGGAGGGTTCCTGCATCCACACATAGGAAGATCTAGCCACTGCTTTTTATCATCAGTATTGTAGCACCCCAATTCTACCCGACAATATAAATGTAAATCAGAGTTATAAAAATTATATAACTGAATTAGGATGCCAAAAATTCAACTTAAAAACCATTGCATTCAACATGAATACATAACACTTTAAAACTTTGGATGAACCAACATCAAAATAAATTAATCTTTTAAACCAACAACTCGAACAACTATGCAGCGGAATCATAATAACATTTTTGTCCAACATTAAAGCAGCTTCAAAATAAAAAGTACTTAACAACAATTAACTTAAGGTTCAACAACTGAAATAACAATAATTAAAAGCAACAAGCATTTATCCCCCTGAGTGTTACGTATCAGAGCAATGACACCGACTCGAACTACTGAAGGTAAACCGCCTTCACTCTGGATTACCTGCACGTTACCAACATAGGGGTAACATTCAAACAGAAGGGGTGAGATATCTAACAATATAATAAAACGTATGATAAATATTATATTAGGATCAACTGATGTACAAATCACCACTTCACATCTTATAAACAATAGTAATCACAACGGAACACCAACAACATGCAACAATTACTGCATCAATACAACAACTCCATTATGCAATCATGGAATGCGACTCAATACTATGCAAATGCATGTGGTACCATTGGAGCAGACCTCCCATCTTAAAAATTGCCAATAAATAGAGGCATCAACAGGGCATAAGCCTTCATCTTAATATTTTCCAATCCATTCCATCTTAACGAGCATCAACTCCATCTTGATATGAAATGTATGCTACACAATCATGAATGTAGCAACAACAACCACAACTAACAACATCTCAACACAAATCATCGTTGGCCAGAAGCCTACAACTTATATCTTCCAATAATTAGAGGCATCTCAACATAATTCGTCAACACAATTCATCAACATAATTTATCAGCATAATTCATCAACATAACCCCACAGTAACTCAACCATAACAACAACACAACAATAGGTCAACAACCATTCAACATTGGCCATAGGCCTACAACATAATATTACCCATAATTATTCAAACAATTCTCGACTATGCCGATTAAGTACTCATATAATGCTTATCTATAGTTACCAAACCTTTACAAATTATTATACTGTAATACTACATCATGATTATTATTAATCTTATTATTATGAATCAAGCAATAATCTAAGATCGTCTTATCCTCATCACACTTCACGAAATCATCATAGTGATTTAACGCGGGAAAACTAACTTTATCCTAATTTGGGTACTAGGATTATTCTTCTTATCCTTCGTTTTAATCATTATGAATAAATTTTATCATGTTAGCTATCCAACGCTTCAAACGGAGTCCGAAAACTCAATTTACAGCCATTGGAAAAATCTGTTAAAATTTGGACTGCATGAGTCGACGCATGCCTCTTTGAGTCGACGGGTACTGGGTCTTGAATCCTGTATGAATCAACGCGTAACCTCTTGTGTCGACTCATACTGAGTCTTAAATACTGCATGTGTCGACACATAACCTTTTGTATATACTCATCCTGAGTGAAAATCCTGTATGTGTCGATGCGTGACCTTTTGGGTCGACTCATACTGATTTGCGCTGAATTTTTTCTGCGATATCACTGCAATTTCCCTATCTTAGGTCCTAAAAACATCATCTAATCATAGGTGATCATCACTTATGATAATCCTATGTTTCTACATCAATTATACATCATGTGGGCATCATTATTCATCTCTAATTCATTGATTCCTCATGAAACAACAATATATATATATATATATATATATATATATATATATATATATATATATATATATATATATATATATATATATATATATATATATATATATATATATATATATTTCAATCATAAACAAAACTTTTTTTTTAAAATCCAATCCCACATACTACTCATTGCATACCCTATTATAGAGTCAGAACACCACCCTTACCTTGGATTGAAGGTTGCTCTACAATTTTCCGATCGAATTCCGCTTTGCCTCTTTTCCTCCTTCTTGGTAACTTCCGCCTTCTTTATCTCTCTTCCAACCCTTATTTTCTTTTCTTCTTACTGTTACTTCCCTTTTCTTAATATTTCTCAATAACTAATATAATAACATTATAACTCTTATTATGTCTTAATGGGCTTAAATTCCTACACCCCCTTTCTACTACTTCTAATCATTAAAAAATAAGCCCACATCAAATAATAGTATTATTCTAATATTATTCTACAACTTAATCGAATAAATTAATTCAAAATAACCATAACACAACATTTATCATCATAACACAACTTCACAAATAATCCAAAAATAATTTAATTAAATAATTAATTAAATTATGGGCGTTACAACTCTCCCCCACTTAGAATATTTTCGTCCTAAAAAAATTACCTTAATCAAACAACAC
This sequence comes from Vicia faba, assembly GCA_948472305.1. Lineage (NCBI taxonomy): Eukaryota > Viridiplantae > Streptophyta > Magnoliopsida > Fabales > Fabaceae > Vicia > Vicia faba. The sequence goes on along the minus strand of OX451739.1, from coordinate 1,501,627,280 downwards.
AGGAAAGGAGTCCTGCATCTTGCTTTCCAACTCCCAAGTCACGCTTTCTCCGGCAGCTCTTAGACAAACCACTTTCACCAAAGCAATCTCTTTGCCCCCAGAGTCTTTATTTTATGATCCGCGATTCGTACATGCATCGCCTCCACAGTAAGGTTATCCCATACTTGCACATCACCCATATGAATCACATGAGATAGATCAGGAATATACTTCCGGAGTTGCGACACATGAAACATATCATGCAAATTCGAAAGATTAGGCAGTAAAGCCACTCTGGAAGCAACATTCCCAACTCTCTCTGAAATATGATATGGACCAATAAAACGAGAAGTGAGCTTCTTTGACTTCAATGCTCGTCCAACACCAGTCACAGGTGTTACTCTCAAAAACACATGGTCACCTACTTGAAATTCTAAGTCCTTCCTTCGCTTTTCATGATAACTCTTCTGTCTACTTTGGGAAGCTTTCATCTTTTATTGAATCAACTTCACCTTCTCAGTAGTCTCACGAACAAGTTCAAGTCCAAGTACTACACTTTCTCCAGATTCATGCCAACATAAAGGAGTTCTACATCTTCGACCATACAACGCTTAAAAAGGTGCCATCCGAATACTAGAATGGTGTGATACGATGGCAGAACCGACTGTTTTGAAAATGCTGGTTTGCATTTTGCGTTTTTGTTCGCAAAATGTCGCGGTAAGAAAGAGTCGCTATCGACTTTTATTTTATTCAACTGGAAAGGAAAAAAAGCACGGAAAAATCATTTTTCGAGATTTTGAGTACGTGGGGTAGATTATAGAAAGGGAAGGTGTTAGCACCCTTTCTATCCGTGGTTTTCCACGGGCTCTTAGGTACTTGCTCATATTTTTAAAATTTCTTGTGTATGTGCCTTGTTTTGAAAAGTTTTGACTTCTTGATAACCCTTGTATCAGTCCTCAAAGGTGTGACGAAGTTCCTTTGAAAATTTTTTTTGGAAAGTGTAAGTGTGAAAAGTTTGATTTGAGCAAGTACCTACTAGCATCTACCTACTCTAAAAAAGATTGTTTTTATTCTTGCTTCCTTTAGACAACACTATCCTACTATTGAAAAATAGGTAGCCCCGTCATTGGAGTTGTAAGGGTCAATTCGTAAGAGACGTACGATCATTAAAGCAATGTTGGACGTCTTAGTAATAACCCTAAAGTCTTAAGATCGTATTCCAGGAAACATTTCCGAGGCAACATTTTCCGAACGGGACTTTTGATCTTTGTTAGATAGGAGGGCGACCACTAAGACACCCTATACTTAATGATCGTTTACCGAAGGCAACCGAAGTGAGAGTATACCCTAGGAGTGCACATGTGTGAGTGATTTGATTTCAGTTATTATCTTTGCACATTAGGATTTTCTAGCCGTTTTAAATTATCATGCAATCTTGTCATACAATCCTATCAACATACATCTAAACAGTTAATATTTGTGAAAATTAAAATGCGAGAAAATAAACCTACACTATTACAAGGCTTCGGGGTAGGGATTAATTACATAGCCAAAAAAAAACCCGTAAAAGACGATAAATCCTAGATAAAACTATTACATACCGTACACAGTTACATCAATATTGCAAAGAATAATAAAAACGTGCGATGAATCGAAAACAAAAGAATTAGGGTTTTGACACCAACTATACCTAATTGTAATTTAAAGGAAAAATTATTTTTGTCGTTTTTTGTTATTTGAGAAAATAAAGCTCAATTGAATAAAAAAACCTAATTATTAATTAATTTTAATTTAAGAAAAATAAATTAAATTAACCTATTTTTGTACTTTTCATTTTTGAGAAGGAAATAAAAATTAAATCAAGAGTTGAACCCTAATTTTTCTAATTGGTTTTAATTAAAAGGAAAGTTAGAATTTCCCTAAATTAAATCAAACTAAATTATATTAACAAAATTAATTTTTGATAAAATTTAATTCTAATATTTTTGTGAATTCTTGATTTTATGATTTTGTAAAAAAAAAGAGATTAATTTTCTTAAAAAATAATTAAGCAAATTAATTTTAATAAAAGAAAAAAAATAGAGAAAAGAAAGGAATGGGCCTGATAGCATTAGCAAAAGGGGGGTGCTGATTGCAATTCTGAGCCCAACAAGTCCAGGCCTTGTTGACTTCTCCCAATCCTGTGTGCATGCTTGACTCAGGCGCATGGCGGACCTTCAAGGGATAGCCTTGGATCTGGGGCGTTGATGGATGGGACGGCCAGATCTTGAGTTGCTAGGTGGACATTTGGTCGTATGGGGGTACAGAATCCTGCAAGAAAGCCTTAGAAAAATGGAAAATGAAAGAGGAAGGGATCTAACCCCTTCTCTTGCACACTAAAGCGCCTTAACTTCCCTCACTCTTGCCATTGGACCAAATTACTCAATCGTTAATATAATACAACAAAAATAATATGATAGTGAATCAGGCCTATGCCCAACTATCACACGCGCGCCCCAAGTGGGTCCCTGGGAATTTGAATAAACCAATCAGCAATCTCCCTTCATCCATGCCAGCGTCTCCTTCGTTGATCCGTTGCTTTTGACCTGATACTTTTACCTACGGTCATATTCGTTGCTATAGGCTATAGCGACAACTTTTGTATGTAGCTACAAACCTGCAAATCTTTAAAACACAATTCAAGCAAAACAAATTCCAATCAAGGGAACATATCAACTGTATTTCCTCCCCTGTACATGAAAAGGCCTTTAATTTGGCCCAATTTTGCCTCTATCTAGGGTTCCCCAATTTGGAGCTTACGAACCCTAACTATGGCAAGTGGCCTTTCCTGCATCGAAACTCAAATCCAGGCTATCAAGAAGATTCTCAGCATGATTATGAACATGTCTATGCAAGCGAATTAGATTCAAAACATGTAAAATTGAAGAAACAAGTTTGAGTTCAGAGGGTGCAAACCTTGAGGTATAGCTGATGATTCTAAAGGTTTTCTGCCTTGATAGCGATTGGAATGGCTTCAATCCACGCCCATGAATAGATTGATGGCTTTAAATTTCCTTGAATCATCCTCTAAACCGGATTTCTAAACTCACTTTTGTTTTTTTGACTTTCACCTCCTCCAAAACTCTCTCCTTTGGTCTGCTCTTATCCCTTATGTATACTAGAGTGCATTAGGGTTACAATTTGTATCAAATATTTTCTAATTATGAAGATTGATCAATGATTCAATCCTTGCACCAAATCTTTCCAAAACAAGCAAATTCAATCTTTTTGTGTCCATATGAAGCCTTGCACGATTTGATCTTGTCACCAGCTGTATAATGGACCTAATCATGCACAAAATCTCAAGGTTTTAAAGATTTTTGATATTTTCACTATTTTATATTTATTTTATTTGATTTAAATGAAATAAAATCAAAGTAAATAACAAAAATAAAAGAATGACAAGTGGAAGGGCTCATGGGTCATGGGTCACATTACAAACTCAGTGCAAGCATAAAAATTTGGGCCCATTTAGCAAAAAATGCAATTTTGTACACATTTGACTTTTAGCAATTTTGCTAAAAGGGTCAACTTGGCCAATGCATAAATCTCTCAATTTTGAGCCTAAGAGGGTGTTCTTGGACTTTTTAGAAAGCTTAGGATGTCCTCTAAGCAACCCATTTGGTCTCATATTAATTGAGTTTTCCTTGTTCATGTATGAAGCTTTGACCCAAAATGTGTTTTTGTTGACTTTTCAAAATGACCTATAATGTTCAAATTCATATCTTCTTGTGAATGCATATTTTGAACTTGGGAGATGAAGATGAATTGTAGGAAATTACATCCTTTTCAAAATGATCTTTGGATGGTTCATTTTTTATAAAGTATGAGAAAGTTATGCTTGGTCAAAGTTGAGTTGACTTTTCCTACAAAACCCTAATTTAGCAACTTTTGGGTTTTGATGAATTGTGAGCAATCCTTGAGGAATAATGAGCAAACCTTGATCAAATGATGAATAATACTTCAAAATGAGGATGTTGACCAAAAATCTTGAAGTTTGACTGTATGTGGGCCACAGTTGACTTTTGCCCTAGCACAGTCGATTTTCAGGCCTTTGAGCAATTGACTGAGAAAATTTTCTCTGCAAGGCTTGAAACTTGACATGGATGATTTTGAGAACATATTAGGACAATGGTGAGAATTTGGGATCCTTTGGACTCAAGCATCTTGATGCAAAATGAAACCCTAATTTGGGGTAGACTGCCATAAGAGAGAGTTTGTCTGGTCAACTCTTGGACTTCCTTGAGCAATTTGAAGACATTACTCGATGTGTATTGAGAAATATGGGAGGGAATATTTTGGGGTACAACAAATGGTAATGTTAAATCTTCTTAAACCTGAGGAAGTAGATTGGCTTGTCTGCCTTTCGTGATCTGAAGGTGGAAGATGATTGAACACTAGAGTGCCCAGAAATTTGCACTCGTGTGAAGTGGTACTTGTCTTGCGATATCGGGAATGGGCTTATAGATTCCATTTGGAATTCAATGACGGAAGATGGGCTTAAATATGCCATCCGACGAAGTGTTGATCGCACAAGAGATTCCTTTGCGAGAACCCGTATACCTATTGTTGAGGAGGACTTCGCTGGGGGAATGCTGGTCTCTCTCTTGGGAGAAATATAATTTTAGGAGCTTCAGTTGTCCGTTACTCTACTGGGGAATCATCTCTTAGTTGAGGAGGTGACAATGCACTGTTATCTGGTCGTGCTCCAGACCTTACAGTGATTTGCTGAGGAAAATAAGACTGACTGCTATTTGGTCGTGCTCCAGGTTTTATAGTGACTTACTGGGGAGATGAGATTAAACTTGCTATCTGGTCATCCTCCAGGCTTTGCAATTTCTCAATTCTTATCTTGTCGTGCTCCAGGCTTCAGAAGGAATTAAGTTGTTATCCGGTCGCATCCGGGTTTCATATTAATTGGCCGGGTAAACTGCTATTTGGTCGAATTCCAAGCTTCAGAGTACCTTATACTGTTATCTGGTCGTGTCCCAAGTTTCAGTGTCCTTTGCTGCTATCTGGTCGTACTCCAGTCTTCACAGCATCTTATACCGTTATTTGGTTGCGCGCCAGGCTTCACGGGGTCTTATACCACCGTCTGGTCGATTCCAGGCCTCATGGTATCTTGTACTGCTATCTGGCCGATTTCCAGGCTTCACAATAACTTGCTGAGGGTTAAGCTGTTTTTTGGTCGATTTCTGGGCTTCGAAGCTTGAATTGGAATAGAAATCTTAGTATTGATTTGACTGAACCAGGGGAAAACTTATGGGAACTTCAACTGGGAGAGAAATCTTAGTGTCGATTTGACTGATCCCGGGAGAAGTCTTGGATTAATTTTGACTGGCATAGAAATCAGGGGAATCTTAGCGGCGATTTGGCTGACCCAAACGAAAGTCTTAAAATGTCTTCAACTAGAATAGAAACCTTAGTGTCTGTTTGACTGAACTAGAGAAAACTTGTCAGAACTTATTGCATCTTTCCATGAAAGGTAAAGAGTCAGTCGTATGTAATGTCATGATGTATGAAATGTATTGAGTAATGATGTTCTTAAAATAAATGAGATTGTGCTGTATGATGCGTATGCGCATGCCACGATGTATGGATATGCAATGTTCTTGTGATATTCTACGGCTGGGGAGAATAAATCCCGGACTGATGTTGGGGAGTATAAGGAGTTGAGTTCTTCGTTCTCGCTGGGGATAGTGACTGAAGATGATTAGCTGGAGACTTGCGTCCGTTCTGCTCGAGAATATTCTACCGAGAGAGACTCTGTTTGAGAATAATCCTGTGGGAGAATGGCTTTATGGGGAAGAGAGATACTCTATTAGACAATCTGCTAATTTGGAGAAATAAACTCAGTTGGTGGTGAACTTCTATTGCTGGTGATAGATAAACTCTGCTTGGGGAGAATTCTGCCGACTCATTCGCGATTATGAATCTCGGCCGGGGAGAGCTAACACCACTGTCTTCGGATACTCCCTACTCTGCGGAGAGTGTATGTACTTTTGGTTATATTCTCAAGCTGGATCTATCCCTGTACCTGGTGGGTAGAGCAACTGTAAGGTTTGGACACTTCTTGTTTGCCCCTGTTCCTGGAATTACGAGTAATTGTCTTTTGTTTCTTATGTAAATATTTATGAGCAGAAATTATTTTCAAATGCATATATCAAAGATGAATCATTGAACGTTCTTTCAAAACAAAACAGAAAAAGAAAAAACAAGTTGAAATTTCTTGTGAAAATGAATTGTATTGATTTTTGAAATTGGCCTGTAACAGGCGTTTTGTACAAAGAGGCTGACGTCCTAGTAAGAGAATGCTGCCGAAAGACAGAAATTACACATTTTGTGAAAAAGAAAGAAAAAAAACAGCTATGTGAACAATCCCATTGGGTTCCAACTCTGCTATTGCCTTTATATCTTCAAGCCTCTCATCACTTTTCCGCTTGGTCGAAGGTAGATCAGATTGATTGACGCCATCCGAGCTTGATAGTCGATACCGAAGTCTGGTCGCAAGATGATCCAATGAGACATAGTGTTACGCTTCAATCCCTAATTTTTTCCTGAACCGCCCTTTCGGGTTTTCAGTCCACCGGGATACCCTTTTTTGCCCAAGCCACCTTTTCAGGTTTTCGACTTGCCGGGTGTACAGTTTTTTATTTATTTTCATCCCTTACTTTTGCCCGAACCCTTTTGGTTCGCCGGGAAGCCCTTATTTTTTCCTAGGCCATTCAACCTAGCGGGTCTTTGATTAGGCGTAGTATTTTTTCACTATGTCTGCATTGACGGGGTGAGGAAGGTCGTCACCATCCACGGTGGTTAGAATCATAGCTCCTTCCGAGAAAATGTTCTTAACCACAAATGACCCTTCGTATGTGGGGGTCCATTTGCCCCTGGGATCACCTTGCGGTAGTATGATACGCTTGATTACCAGATCCACGATTTGATATTCTTGACGTCTGACTTTCTTGTTAAATGCCTTAATAATTCGCTTCTGATACGTCTGACCATGAAAAATAGCAGTAAGCCCATTTTCATCGATTAAATTCAGCTGATCAAGCCGGATTTGGATCCAGCCGTCTTCGTTCAAACCCGCATCCTTCATAATCCTGAGAGAGGGTATCTGGACTTCGATGGGTAGGACCGCCTCCATGCCGTATACCAAAGAGTAGGGTGTTGCCCCTGTTGACGTCTGTGCTGAGGTGCGATACCCATAAAGAGTGAATGGTATCATCTCGTGCCAGTCTTTGTATGTCACCGTCATCTTCTACACAATCTTCTTGATGTTCTTATTAGCTGCTTCAACAACCCCATTCATCTTCGGCCAGTAGGGAGAAGAATTGTGATGCTATATCTTGAATTGTTTTCAGAGCTCGGTGATCATTGTATTGTTTTGATTTGTACCATTTTCCATAATGATCCTCTCTAGTACACCATATCGACAGATTAGATTGTGTCGGATAAACCACGCCACGACGTTCTTAGTTACTGTAGCAAATGAAGCTTCCTCAACCCACTTTATGAAATAATCAATTGCTACCAGAATGAAGTGATGCCCGTTAGACGCAGTGGGTCTGATCTCGCCGATCATGTCAATTCCCCACATTGCGAAAGGCCAAGGAGCTGTCAAAACATTCAGAGGAACTGGAGGTACATGCACCTTATCAGCATAGACTTGACACTTATGATAGGTTCGAGAATGCTGATAACAATCGGCTTCCAAAGTAGACCAATAATATCCCTCCCGTAGGATTTTCTTTGACATGGTATGTCCACTGGAAAGAGTTCAGAAGGTACCTTCATGTAACTCTGCCATGATCCTTTCTGCCTCCCTTTTGTCCACACATCGCAGTAAGGTTGAATCATGGTTACACTTATAGAGGATTCCATTACTGATGAAGAACTTCGCAGCGAACCTTCTCAGAAACTTCTTATCATTAACAGATGCCCCCTCGGTGTATTCTTGAGCCTCAAGATACCTCTTTACATCGTGAAACCAGGGTTTATCTACTACCTCTTCAGCCTCAATGTCATAGCAATGTGCGGTTTCGTCCAACCTCTCGATGGTAATCTGGGGAGCTTCATTGTCCCACCTGACTTTGAACATAGAAGATATGGTAGCTAGCGCGTCCGCTAACTGGTTCTCCTCTCTTAGGAAGTGTTCAAAGGTTATCTCCTCAAAATGTGGGAGTAATGTCAGTACATATTCTTTGTACGGAATAATATTTGAGTGCTTCGTATCCTACTCGCCTTTGATATGACTAATCACTAGAGCAGAATATCCGAACACACTCAAGAACTTAATCCTCAGGTCAATAGCAGCTCAAAGACCCAAGATACATGCTTCATACTCCGCCATATTGTTGGTGCAGTTAAAACATAATCGGGTGGTGAAGGGAGTATGACAACCCTCAGGAGATATAATTACAATGTCAATTCCATTACCCAATGCATTTGATGCTCAACCAAAATACATAGACCATCAGTATCCTTCCTCAGGTCCTTCATCTGGTCCAGGTTCTTCACAGTCGGTCACCAACATGATGTTCTCATCCGGGAACTCAAAATTCATGGATTGGTAGTCATTCACGGCCTGATGTGCCAAATGATCCGCCAATACACTCCCCTTGATTGCTTTTTGGGTTGTGTATTTGATGTCGTACTCGGTTAGGATCATCTGCCATCTCGCTATTCTTCTGGATAGGGCAGGCTTCTTGAAAATATACTTGATTGGATCTATTTTTGATATCAATAAGGTAGTGTGAGTCAGCATATACTGTCTCAACCGGCGAGCAGCCCATGCCAAAGCGCAACAAGTTTTCTCGAGCAATAAGTATCGGGTCTCACAGTCGGTAAACTTTTTGTTAAGGTAGTAAATAGCATGCTCTTTTCGGCCAGACTCGTCATGCTGCCCCAGCACACACCCCATTAAACTATCCAGTACCGTCAAGTATAAGATCAAAGGTCTTCCTTCAACTGGAGGCATCAAAATTGGTGGCTCTTGGAGGTATTCCTTGATTCTTTTGAAAGCGGTCTGACATTCATCATTCCATTTTACCACTTGATCCTTATTCAGTAGCTTGAAGATTGGCTCACAAGTAGCAGTCAGATGTGAGATGAACCTGGCGATGTAATTTAGACGTCCGAAGAAACCTCTAACTTCCTTCTCTGTGCGGGGGACCAGCATCTCTTGTATGGTTTTCACCTTTGCAGGATCCACCTGAATACCTTTATCACTGACAACAAAACCCATCAGCTTACTAGACCTTACCCTGAAGGTACACTTGTTCGGATTTAACCTCAGCTTATGCGTCTTTAACCTGTCGAATAGTTTCTAGAGATGGTCAAGGTGCTCTTCCTCAGTCTGGGACCTCGCTATCATATCATCAACATAAACCTCAATCTCATGGTGAATCATGTCGTGGAACAAAGCAACCATGGTGCGTTGATAAGTTGCCCCAGCATTCTTCAACCCGAAGGGCATTATCTTGTAACAGAAGGTGCCCCACTGTGTAACGAAGGTTGTCTTCTCCATGTCCTTAAGATCCATTTTGATCTGGTTATAACTAGAAAATCCATCCATGAAGGAGAAGATCTTATGCTGCGTGGTGTTGTCAACCAGAACATCGATGCGAGGAAGTGGGAAGTCATCCTTGGGGCTTGCCCTGTTCAGATATCTATAGTCTACACACATCCGTACCTTACCATCCTTCTTAGGTACTGGAACAATGTCGGCAACCCACTGCGGATAAGAAGTGAAAACTAAAAATCCTGCATCGAAATGTTTCATGACTTCAGCTTTGATTTTCTCAGACATCTCAGGGCGCATACATCGGACCTTCTGTTTTACCGGAGGGAAGTCTTCTTTAGTCGGCAGGCGATGTACCACAATATCAGTGTCTAAACCAGGCATGTCTTCATAGGACCAGGCGAAGATCTCAACATAGTCACATAGCATCTGTATCAACCTTTGTTTGACACTAGGCTCCATATTCGCACCTATCTTAACCTCTTTCATGTCTTCCTCTGTACCCAAATTCACTTATTCGACTGGCTCTTCATGAGGCTGTATGGCCCTTTCTTCCTGCTGTAATAGTCTGGAAAGTTCTCCAGGCACCTCACAATCATCCTCACCTTCGTCCTCGGCTTGGTTGATCGGATTTTCGAATTCATAACTGGCAGTAGCAGAGTTATTATCAACGGGATCCATAGTGGATATGGATCTGCAGTATGAGATGTGAGTGTGTGTAAGAGAATAGCTGTTTTGATAAAGTGCGAGATAGAAAAGAAAGACAAGGAGCACAAAATTTGTAATGCAAGAAACGTCTAATGTTTTATTAATGATATATGAAATGAAAAATAATAAGCCCTCACAAGCAAAGCCAAAGTGCCTCAGGAAAAGCACCGACCGTAAAGTTTCAAACTGTCTATTACAACTCTTAAAACAAAAGTCAATTACTGTGGAATAAAAGAAACAAGTATGAAGTCCTTCGCCGTCCAGTTGTTTAGTCCACCATTGGTTGTAGGGTAGATCCAGCTGTCGATATCTGAATTTTCTTCACCATCTTCAATTGCATTAACTCCCTGATTGTTGATGTGCATAGGAGGTCTTCCAATCCGTGCGCGCCTAACAGCCCTTTGAGCCCCTGTAGTAAAGCCCAAACCAAATTTGTTAGTTTTGTGCGTGAAATTAGGGAGCTGACCCCAATTGGTACACCCACCTTCTTCAATTACAGCCCGGACATCCTTGAGAGAAGCCATCTTCATCGGAGGTTTGTCGGTAGCGAGTTCAGTTGACGCCAAAGCCTGAGGGACCTCTTCAAAGTTCTGACAAGGGGTTTCGATGAATTCCCCATCCATCTCCATGTAGCGGAAGGAATTGAGATGACTCACCATATACTCCTCTTCACCTTGTACTGTGAAAATCTTCCTCTTCACCGGATATTTCAGCATTTGATGGAGCGTGGAAGTCACTTCCCCAACCTTATGGATCCAAGGGCGACCCAGCAAGCAAGAATATGATGGTCTGACATCCATCACATAAAAAGTGGATGCAAAAGTCTGAGATCTAACTTTAACAGGGATGTCCACCTCCCCGTGCACCATCCTTTTTGACCCGTCGAAAGCCCTGACCACAATATTGCTCGGCTTTAGAATCAAACCTTCACAGTCCAGACGGTCTAATGCTTTGTTTGGCAGAACATTCAATGAAGACCCGGTATCCACCAGTACATGGGCCATAGTAGTGCCCCTGCACTCGATCGAGATGTGTAGATCATCATTATGACTTCTCCACTTAGCAATCAGATCCGCATCTGAAAATCCTAACCCATTGTTGGCAGTTAGGCTAGCCACACAATCTTTCAACTGATCGGCTGAAGTTTCCTGCGGCACATGCGCAATCTTGAGGAATGCAATTAGAGCCTTTGCGTGGGCTTCAGAACACAATAACAAGGACAACATGGAGATTTTTGATGGGGTCTGCCCTAGCTGCTCGACTATGTTGTAGTCACTTTTCTTGATAATCTTTAGAATTTCCTCTATTTCTTGTTTAGAGGTTTCTACAATGATCTTCTTAGGTGCCTCCGTCCGGGAAGGCTCACCTATGATTTCTTTTCCCCGAGTCCCAGATGGATCGACGACAGGGGTGATGACTGGAATAGGAACTGAGATATTAGTTGGTGTAATAGCAGATGGAATGACAACAGGTTTGCAAATAGTCGGAGGGGAAATCTTGGGAGAAAAGAGTCTTCCGCTTCTGGTGACCTTGCTAGCCCCGACAATATTGATGACATCAACATCAACTTCCTCACTCTTTAAGTATTGTTTAACTCCATGGTAATACACGTCAGCACCATAGTACCAAGGGAAAGCCTTATCCGAAGTGTATGGGATAGGACCAGGGACAATAATTATTAACGGAGCAATTCTTGGGACGGGTGTAATCCTAACAGGTTTTCTCGAGGAAAACTTGGAAGGATTGACGAAAATGGTTATGATGGAAACATCTTGAATTAGAACTAACGGGATCAAAGTCTTTTCAAACAGGATCTCTTTATTATCCATCAGGCGCTGAACACTTGATTTCAATAAGTGGCAACCAGCAGGCAGAATTGAACACATGTGGCAACCTTCACCACAACCCAGAAATAAACCGGCCAACAACAAATTCTTCTTAACTGTCATCAAAGGAGTAAAAATTTCTTCCACAGAGGTCACAAATAAATCATCGCCTACAACATTTACTCCATGACCATGTTTGGGCATGGGAGCAATTATGACGTTGGGCTTCTCCAGAGTGTCGAACTCAATCTCTTTGGCTTCGATCAAGTATTGCACCTTGTTTTTCAAGGCCCAACAGTTGTTTGTATCATGACCTGGACTTACAGAGTGATAGGCGCAGCGGGCATTTGGGTTATAATGAGGAGAAGTGGTGTTGGGGTTCTTCGGGGCCTCCCTCAGAGTTACCAGATTGGTCTTTAATAATTGTGGTAGAATTTGAGACAAGGTCATATTGAGCCAAGTGAACTGCCTCTATGGTATTTCCCTTCTTTGTTGATTGTTGCATTGTGGAGCAACTGTGGGTCTTGATATCACTACCGCATTTACTGCTTGACGATGTTCAGGTCTGCTTTGGCCCCTCGAGCCATAGACTGGACTAGCTTCCTTCTTACCGGTGAAAGGCTTCTTTACTACACTTGATGAAGTATCCTTCTGTATTTTACCACTTCGAATGCTAGCTTCTACTCTCTCTCCAGTCAAAATCAACTCAGTAAACCCAGATGACGAACTGCCGATCAGATGATTGAAAAATGGACCAGATAGCGTCCCTAGAAACATGTCAAACAACTCCCTATCAGACAAGGGGGGTTGGACTCTTCCAGCCAAGTCTCTCCACTTTTGATCATAGTCCTTAAAACCTTCACTTGCACCCATAGACATACTCTGGAGCTGAGTACGAGTGGGAGCAAGGTCGGTGTTATACTGATACTGCCTGTAAAAGGCAGCAGCAAGATCTTCCCAGTTTTGGACGCTGGCTCCTTCCAATTGATAAAACCATTCAAGCTGAGTCCCTGACAGACTATCTTGAAATAAATGCACCCACAAATTTCTATCAGCAGTATGGGGTTGGATTTTCCTGACATACGAACGGAGATGGAGTTTTGGACAAGATACTCCATCGTACTTGGAAAAAACCGGAGCTTTGAACTTATGAGGGATCACCACTCCCGATGCCAATCCCAGCTCTCCGAAATCCAAACCAGGGATATTCTGAATCTCCATAGCACTCAAACGGTCTTCTAACTGTTTGTACCTATCCTCGACAGGAGGATATTGCTCATCATCATAATCTGTATCGTTACCAGAATCTGCTGGACTAGGGTCCTTTGTCCTTTCTTGGTTCTCCCCATCTTTGGATGAGGAGGTCAGATCAGCTGATTGTCTTATCCTTTCTCCGAATCTTCTACCCATGTTCATAATGCCAACCTTCTTCTTCTTCTTATCTTTCAGAATCAGGGTCTTCAAATCCTCTTGCCCTTTAGCCAAGCTTAAGAACATCTGTTGGAATTTGGCGTTCTGTGCCTGAAGATATTTGATAGCTTGATCAGAAGACATTTCTGCTGAAATAAACAGTGAAGAAGATGAGAAACCTGTAATGGTGTGCATGATAATGGAATGCGCATGTAATGATTTCAAATACTTCAGGACATTTAAATTTGCAAACCAAATAAACAAACTTTATTAGATTAACTGGTAAAAGGTTGAACAATGCCTTTAAGGCGTTACAAAAGAAGTAAATAAACCACACTAAAAAAACCTATGAAAACAAAATCAAAAGTCCCATGGACGCTTCCTCTTTGTTCCGATGTAGTCGTTGATCACTCTTTCTTCTTCGAGCTGCCTAGTGAGCTTCAAAATCTTCCTTTCTTGCTGGTGGTACTTTTCCCGGTAAGTATCCCTTTCCTCTCTCAGCTGAATCCAAGACCTCTGCAATGCCCTAGGATCAGTGGGCATGTAAGGATAAAGAACTGTGTAAGGAACGCCTTCTTCATTAGTGGGTTCCACAATCACTGGCAATACGGCTTCATAAGGCATCCCAAGCTTCTGGGCACGAGCTCAGACCCATTGGAGGTAAGGCTGCATAGGAAGGGAAGTCCTTGGTCTCAACTCTTGGGGGTCAGATCTGTTTACCATGCCCCAAGCTCGTATAAACCTCCGGTGGTGCTCCTTAACGTCCTCCTTGTAGTCAAATGCAATATTCTTAAGAAGTAGCTCATGGGGACCATCTCTCCGAGCACGACCAAATTGTCACAAAGCTAGACAAGGATTGTAAGTTATACCCCCTCTGATTCCAAGCAATGGGACATTAGGATACCCCCCACAACGGTCAATAACAGCAGTGTCTTCCATAGCCCGGGAACACCAAAGAATGTTTGTATGTGTAAGTGACATTATTCTGTAGGACCATCCCAAACCTTCTTCGTTCTTCAGCACAGACTTAGGGAGGTGCAAAATAAACCACCTCGACAGAAACGACATGCAACACATAAGAGTCCCTCTTCTTCGCACAGTACGAGTGTAAAGGGCATGCAAGATATCACCCAGTAGAGTAGGCACAGGATTGCGAGAGAGGAAAATCTTAACCGCATTCACATCTATAAAGGAATCTGGATTCGGGAAGAGGATCAACCCATAGATAAGGAGAGCTAAGATGTCTTCAAAAGCCTGAAAATCCAAATTATCCCAGAATAGCTGAGCCTGGTCTATCAAAAATTTGGCTAGGAAACCTTCGACCCTGCTTCGTGTTTCCCAATTGGATACTACATCAGCTCGTTTCAGATGCAGAGCTGAGGCAATGTCTTCTGGTCTAGGAACCTCTTCCATTCCTGTGAAGGGTACCTGTTCAAGGATGGATATGCCCAATAAGTGAGAGAACTCTTCCAAGGTGGGGACCAACAGGTAATCTGGAAAGGTAAAGCAATGATGCACAAGATCGAAGAACTGGAAAATTACACTCATCATCTGCTCATCAAGATTTGAGGTGACCAGGCTAAGAAGATGACCATGTCTCTTAATGAACATGGAAGTCTCATAAACTCTTGAGGCTAACTCTTTAAGTTGAGCAGGTGTTTGCACAAAGTTAACTCGGATGGTGTTTCTGCGTACGGAAGCCATAATTTGCAAAACAGAACAAACATAAATTCCCCTGGGCTTTGAAATGGTTAGTGTAATTAAGTATGAATGCCATGTTATGATGCATGATGTCATGATAAAGAATACATGTATAGCAGATAACAGGCATGGCAAAGGCAAACAAGTCACACAAAGCCCTTAAGTTTAAGGCTTGCATGAGGTCAAAGGTAATACCCTCTTGAAGTTAAGTTGGTTTCAACCTGTCCTAGCAAAATTAACCGGGTTCTAGAGGTTCTCAATATCATTGACCATCCTCCATCGGTCATGGTTTCAGCTCACGTAATCTTTTCTTGTGGCCAGAACTATCTCGAGAGTATGGTCTCAATGAGTGTAGCATCGAGTATCAACCAGTTCCAAGCTTTACACTGAGGCCGACTATCTCACTACTTTCTAATGGCCAAGTTGGTGAATTAAGGGTTCTAAGGTCAGTTTATGCTTAACGACACCACGCAGCGGCTCCATATTCTCCTCGTTTCTCCACAAGGGATACCGGTACCAACCAATGTGCCACATCAACGTAGCTATTGCTTCAACCGTATCGGTCTACGCTGTACAGTTCCCTCACAGTCTATTGCTACTTACCTAAAAGGTGTCCCCATATCCGAGTTAGGATCTATAGTAACTCCCAAACAAAACCCTTAAAAGTAAAGCAAACAAAACAATCAAGATAAGAAATCATGATGAACTAGATCCTAAGGTATACCCCACTTATAAGTCCCCAACAGAGTCGCCAGTTCTGTGATACGATGGCAGAACCGACTGTTTTGAAAATGTTGGTTTGCGTTTTGCGTTTTTGTTTGCAAAATGTCGCGGTAAGCAAGAGTCGCCACCGACTTTTACTTTATAGAAAGGGAAGGTGTTAGCACCCTTTCTATCCGTAATTTTCCACGGGCTCTTAGGTACTTGCTCATCTTTTTAAAATTTCTTGTGTATGTGCCTTGTTTTGAAAAGTTTTGACTTCGTGATAACCCTTGTATCAGTCCTCAAAGGTGTGACGAATTTGTTTTGAAAATTGTTTTGGAAAGTGTAAGTGTGAAAAGTTTGATTTGAGAAAGTACCTACTAGCATCTACCTACTCGAAAAAAGATTGTTTTTATTCTTGCTTCCTTTAGACAACGCTATCCTACTATTAAAAAATAGGTAGCCCCGTCATTGGAGTTGTAAGGGTCAATTCGTAAGAGACGTACGATCATTAAAGCAATGTTAGGACGTCTTAGTAATAACCCTAAAGTTTTAAGATCGTATTTGAGGCAACATTTCCGAGGCGACATTTTCGAGGCAACATTTTCCGAACGAGACTTTTGATCTTTGTTAGACAGGAGGGCGACCACTAAGACACCCTATACTTAATGATCGTTTACCGAAGGCAACCGAAGTGAGAGTATACCCTAGGAGTGCACATGTGCGAGTGATTTGATTTCAGTTATTATCTTTGCACATTAGGGTTTTCTAGCCGGTTTAAGTTATCATGCAATCTTGTCATACAATCCTATCAACATACATCTAAATAGTTAATATTTGCGAAAATTAAAATGCGAGAAAATAAACCGACGCTATTACAAGGCTTCGGGGTAGGGGTTAATTACATAGCCAAAAAAAACCCGTAAAAGACGATAAATCCTAGATTAAACTATTACATACCATAGACAGTTACATCAATATTGCAAAGAATAATAAAAACGCGCGATGAATCGAAAACAAAAGAATTAGGGTTTTGACCCCAACTATACCTAATTGTAATTTAAAGGGAAAATTATTTTTGTGGTTTTTTTTTTATTTGAGAAAATAAAGCTCAATTGAATAAAAAAACCTAATTATTAATTAATTTTAATTTAAGAAAAATAAATTAAATTAACCTATTTTTGTACTTTTCATTTTTGAGATGGAAATAAAAATTAAATCAAGAGTTGAACCCTAATTTTTCTAATTGGTTTTAATTAAAAGGAAAGTTAGAATTTCCCTAAATTAAATCAAACTAAATTATATTAACAAAATAAATTTTTGATAAAATTTAATTCTAATTTTTTTGTGAATTCTTGATTTTATGATTTTGTAAAAAAAAAGAGAGATTAATTTTGTTAAAAAATAATTAAGCAAATTAATTTAAATAAAAGAAAAAAAATAGAGAAAAGAAAGGAATGTGCCTGATAGCATTAGCAAAATGGGGGGTGCTGTTTGCAATTCTGAGCCCAACCAGTCCAGGCCTTGTTGACTTCAACTAATCCTGTGTGTATGCTTGACTCAGGCGCATGGTGGACCTTCAAGGGATAGCCTTGAATCTGGTACGTTGATGGATGGGACAGCCAGATCTTGAGTTGCTGGGTGGACGTTTGGTCTTATGGGGGTACAAAATCCTGCAAGAAAGCCTTAGAAAAATGGAAAATGCAAAAGGCAGGGATCGAACCCCTGCCCTTGCACACTGTAGAGCCTTAACTTCCTCACTCTTTCCACTATACCAAATTACTTAATCGTTAATATAATACAACAAAAATAATATGATAGTGAATCAGGCATATGCCTAGCTGTCACACACGCGCCCCAAGTGGGTCCCTGGGAATTTGGATGAACCAATCAGCAAGCTCCATTCAGCCACGCCAATGTCTCCTTCGTTGATCTGTTGCTTTTGACCTGATACTTTTACCTACGGTCATATTCGTCGCTATAGGCTATATGATAACTTTTGTCTGTAGCTATAAACTTACAAATCTTTAAAACACAATTCAAGCAAAACAAATTCCAATCAAGGGCACAAATCAACTGTATTTCCTCCCCTGTACATGAAAAGGCCTTTAATTTGGCCCAATTTTTCCTCTAGCTAGGGTTCCCCAATTTGGAACTTACAAACCCTAACTATGGTAAGTGGCCATTCCTGCATCGAAACTCAAATCCAGGCTATCAAGAAGATTCTCAGCATGATTATGAACATGTCTATGCAAGCGAATTAGATTCAAAACATGTAAAACTGAAGAAACAAGTTTGAGTTCAGAGGGTGCAAACCTTGAGGTATAGCTGATGATTCTGAAGGTTTTCTGCCTTGATAGCGATTGGAATGGCTTCAATCCACGCCCAGGAATAGATTGCTGGCTTTAAATTTCCTTGAATCGTCCTCTAAACCGGATTTCTAAACTCACTTTTTTTTGCCAAAACTCACTTTTGTTTTTTTGACTTTCACCGCCTCCAAAACTCTCTACTTTGGTCTGCTCTTATTCCTTATGTATACTAGAGTGCATTAGGGTTACAGTTTGTATCAAATCTTTTCTAATTATGAAGATTGATCAATGATTCAATCCTTGCACCAAATCTTTCCAAAACAAGAAAATTCAATCTTTTTTTGTCCATATGAAGCCTTGCACGATTTGATCTTGTCTCCAGCTGTATAGTGGACCGAATCATGCACAAAATCTCAAGGTTTTAATGATTTTTGATATTTTCACTATTTTATATTGATTTTATTTGATTTAAATGAAATAAAATCAAAATAAATAACAAAAATAAAAGAATGACAAGTGGAAGGCCTCATGGGTTGTAGGTCACATTACAAACTCAGTGCAAGCATAAAAAGTTAGGCCCATTTAGCAAAAAATGCAATTTTGTACACATTTGACTTTTAGCAATTTTGCAAAAAGGGTCAACTTGGCCAGTGCATAACTCTCTGAATTTTGACCCTAAGAGGGTGTTATTTGACTTCTTATAAATCTTAGTATGCCCTCTAAGCAACCCTTTTGGTCTCATCTCAATTGAGTTTTCCATGTTCATGTATGAAGCTTTGACCCAAAAGGTGTTTTTGTTGACTTTTCAAAATGACCTATAATGTCCAAATTCATATCTTCTTGTTAGTGCATATTTTGAACTTGGGAGCTGAATATGAATTGTAGGGAATTACATCCTCTTAAAAATGAGTTTGGATGGGTCATTTTTGATAAAGTATGAGAAAGTTATGCTTGGTCAAAGTTGAGTTGACTTTTCCTGCAAAACCCTAATTTATCAACTTTTGGGTTTTGATGAATTGTGAGCAATCCTTGAGGAATCATGAGCAACCCTTGATAAAATGATGAATAATACTTCAAAATAAGGATGTTGACCAAAAATATTGAAGTTTGACTGTATGTGGGCCACAGTTGACTTTTGCCCTAGCATAGTCGATTTTCAGGCCTTTGAGCAATTGACTGAGCAAATTTTCTCTGCAAGGCTTGAAACTTGACATGGATGATTTTGAGAACATATTAGGACAATGGTGATCATTTGGGATCCTTTGGACTCAAGCATCTTGATCCAAAATGAAACCCTAATTTGGGGTAGACTGCCTTAGGAGAGAGTTTGTCTGGTCAACTCTTGGACTTTCTTGAGCAAGTTGAAGACCTTACTTGATGTGTATTGAGAAATATGGGAGGGAAAATTTTGGGGTACAACAAATGGTAACTGTTATTATAAGTGAACTCTATCAACGAAAGGTAAGTATCCCACGAACCTCCCTGCTCAAGAACACATGCCCTCAACAAATCTTCCAACGATTGAATAGTCCGTTCAGTCTGACCATCCGTCTGAGGATGATACACCAAACTCAACCTCAACTTAAAACTCAACGCTTCTTGCAAACTTTTCCAAAAATCAGAAGTAAACCCCAAATCTCTATCCGAAACAATGCACAAAGGAACACCATGCAACTTCACAATTACACTAGTGTAAATCTCAGCCAACTTCGTCACTGTAAAACTGATGTTAATAGGAATAAAATGAGCTGACTTCGTAAGTCTATCAACAATCACCCAAATCGAATCATATCCTCTTAAAGTATTAGGTAACCCCGTCACAAAGTCCATCGAAATGCTATCCCATTTCCATTCCGAAGCTTTTAACGGTTGCATTAGCCCTGCAGGCTTCTTATGTTCAACTTTCGACTTCTGACAAGTCAAACATGCATACACAAACCGAGCCACATCACTCTTCATCCCAGGCCACCAAAACAAATTCTTCAAATCCAGATACATCTTTCTAGCTCCTAAATGAATACTTAACTTGCTTCTATGGCTCTCTTCAAGAATCACTTTCTTCATCTCTGCATCATCAGGAATACAAATCCGATTACAAAATCTCAACACACCTTGCGTATCTAACTAAAAATCACTATTCTCAGACTGATCGATCCCAACCATTGAATCTACTGGTTTCACATCCAACTTCTAAGCTTCTCTGATACTGTCCAAAAAATCAATATTAATTTTCAACATACCCAACTATTGTACCCCAAAATTTGCCCTCTCATTTAATCAAGATTTCCCCTCACAAGACTCTTTGGACTCAAGACTAAATCAGGGTTTTGCTCTACTCAAGACATCTCATTGCATTGATGACCTAAATTAGGGTTTGAGTTTGCACAAGGATTTTTGGACTTCCAATGCTCAAAGTGACTTTCATACTTCATGTTGGACCTATAAGATTGTCTCTACCAAGTTTCAAGCCTTGAATTAAATTTTTGCCCAGTCAATTGGACAAATGACCTAGAAATCAACTATATTGGGGAAAAGTCAACTGTGGCCAATTTACAGTCAAACCTCATAATTTTTGATCCACATCAACATTATAGACTCATATGAACCATTTGATAAAGTTTGGACCACAACTCCTCAAGAAATTTGATCAGATCATCAAAAGCGCAAAATGGTCATTTTTAGGGTTTTGACTGCACAAGGGCAATTTCTGATTTTTAACCTAGCCAATGGAAAATTGGGTTCAAGCATGGATTCAAGGAATCAATGGCATCATCTTGACATATTCACCAGGTTCAAAAGATCTCAAATGCATTGGATTGACAGATGAATTTTTCAGTCAACTGATCAAAATTTGACTGTACACTGAAAAGTCAAACTTTGACTTTTTGGTCAAAATCAAGTGCCAATGGTCATTTTTCATCAAGATATGTCAAAACATGAAACTTGTTCATCAAAAAACCTAATTTTGCAAATTAGGGTTTAAAATTGAAAATTTTCAATACTTAGAATTTTTCTAAGTTATGAAATTTTCTTATTTTTTCCCAACTTTGCCTAACATTTTCACCATGATGCAATTGGATTCAAACAAAACTTCCAACATGAAAGTTGTAGTCCTCCACAACCTATACAACTTTTATTCACAAATTTTTCCCAAAATAAGCTTGGATATCAAGTTATTATTTTTGGAACAAGGGTCCATGAAACTTTTAACTTAGTGAAATTTTGCCCTAGTTTAGGCAGGATTTTGACCTATCTTCATGACCATTTTTCACATAGTTCCACTTGGAATATCAAAATTAATTTCAAAGATGGAATGTATAGTATGTTACAATCTTTCTAAAAAGTCCAAGAACTCTCCAAAATCATTTGTGGTTAGGGAGAATTGAAGGCTTGAAGTTAGCAAAAACTCACTTTTGATCCATGGCATTTTCATATTGATACAAGTTGCAAACTCTAATCAGCCTTGTTTATACTTAAATACAGGTCCCAAAACCCTTCCATACTCAATAATTAAATTCAAATCCTCTGGTTTAAGGCTTTGTTCTGGTCATGGGAGGATTGCACAAAAGATTAATCCTAAAATAGCAAAAAGGCAACATTGCCATTTTTGTCAAATTTGCTTTATGTCAAATAGAATCCTTGATCCTTAAACATGATCTGGTACAACACACAATAACCACAAATTGAGGGGGCCAAGATCACAAAGGGCAGGCTGATAAATATCCTGTACAGGCCTGTCTTGCATCATTGCTCACGTTTGCTTAAAATACAAGAAACTTGTCAAATACAACACAACTTGCACATCTGATAGAACCAACTCTTGCAAGCTTTTGAGACAGGTTTCACACATTCCCTTGAGCCAGAAACACGAGCCATTGAGCCCTCAAACCTTCCCAAGCACAAAATCACCTTCCTCTTGCAAAACATGGCAGCTTCTGCACCTTGAGTTCTATCTCACAAACCACTCGTGCGTTTTGCCCCAAACCTGTTCAAACACCTTCCATATAACCTATCCAAGCTATCTTAACCATTAGGAAGTGACTGTAACTCCATTTGCAAGCTTCACCATTTATGTTTTCAGCTTGTGCAGGTTGAGTTCTACAAGCTTGTTCAAGCACATTCGAGGCAAACTAGGCATTGGGGAAGGTCAGAGGAAGTTCAAGCAAGCTCCCAAACATCTCAGGCCTCACTGAAAAGCTCCACATTGCCATACACGATTTAAACTGAAACAAGTTTTTATCAACTTCATATCTCTCTATTTAGGAATCATTAGGCTTAGGTTTGTGAATAAAAAATGTAGTACTCATAGCCCTGAAGCTGTACATATGCTCAGTTTTCATTTAAGTTAAACGTGTTAAGAGAATTTGATTCATGAACTTCCTGAAAAGTTAGGTTAGGAATTAGGGCCGGAGAAATTTTCTCTGGTCTTTGAGAGTTAGATCAAGTTTCTTATATGGTTGAATTCGTCTTGAAAAATGCTACAACTTTGATGTTATGTGTTTTTGCATTAGAGCACGTATGCAGGATCTGGACATCTTGTACAGGCGCGTGCATTTTTTGAACAAGAGGTTGAAGATGAAGTTTGGAACTGGGCTGAGCCTTTGTTTCTTACTTTTGGCACCCCATGCATTGCTGACTGCACCCCCTGGCCCATTTCTTCATATTTTTATATTTTTGTATTTATTTTTCATTTCTGATTTTATTTTATTATTTTCCAAACATAAAAAATACCAAAAATATTTTTATAAGTTTTCACATTTATTTTTGTATTTTATTTTATTTTTCTAACATACAAATAATTTAGTGAGTATATACTTTTATTTTATAAAAACTTGAAAATAATACATAATAATATTATACCCTTATTTTTAATTTTTTATTTATTTATACTTAAATAATATTTTTCTAAATATATTTTTATCTTGTATATATTTTATTTTATTTTATTGTACATGAATAATATAATTAATATATATTTACTTTCTTAGAATAAAATTAGGATTTTTACCCTTAATAAAAAATAATCTTTTTATTTCTTTTTTTAAATACATTAAATATTATACTTTTACATACATAAAAAAAACAAAACAAAAAACATCTTTTTACATAGTTATAATATTTTGCACATTTATATTTAAATTGCTTATTTAATTATTGCCAATTTATTTATTTGTACCATTTATTCAATTTGGATGTAATAGTAAATATTAGGGTTTTATTTTCTTGCAAATATTCCCCATTCAAAATTGTATCCCCCTCCCCATATCAATGTTGTAATAACTTAGGTTTATTTTGTGCATTTTATGCTTTAAAATATGCCATGATTAGAGATTAAGGTTTGTATGCAAAAATCCAAAATCAAACAAATAGCTTGACTAATACAAAGACAAAAAGCATGTAAATTGACAACACAATACACACTTGCATCCCTAGGGTTTCATCCACTTGTGTCCTTTAAAATGGCCATGTTATGCATGTTGAGTATCTTGGAAAAACAAAAACAAAACAAAAGATCATAGTCCCTCGATGACGCTATCTTGGTTGCCTAAACAAAATGATCTAGTCCCTCAAAAAATTGCTAAAGATACTTAGCACAATTGCTATCATGGTCAATACGATGACCCGCGCATGTCCCATTTAACATCCTAATACAAGGTTGTTTACCAAATGCAATGGTAAAACAACAATGTCAAAAGGGTTAAAAATGTGTAGGAAAGACCTTTGAGTAAAATAGGGTAGACAACTCTTAGTTACTTGATCAAAACTTGCAAAAACATCCTTGCTATTTTCAAACACACCTCACAACATAATTTCAAAACATTTCCCAAAACAAGCTTTCAAAACTTTCAAAACATTGAAACATCTTTTCAAAAGACAATACACCTTTGTATACATTCAAACAAGAATCATTACAAAGGTTGCCACAACGATGGCCTCTTTTCAAAACATTTTCAAAACCACACACAAAGCACCATTTCAAACAATTGAAAAAGCAAAGGAAGTGATCTAAACAAGTAACTAAGAGCCCATGGATAACCATGGATGAAAAGGGTGCTTGCACCTCCACTTTTCATAATCTACCCCCCGAACCTAAGAAAACCTCTCAAAGGTCTTTCCTGTGCTTTTTGACCTTTCCTTTGGATAAAATAAAAAGTCGGTGGCGACTCTTGCTAAACCGAAACATTTGCGAACACAAAACGCAAAACCTCAAGTCAGTTCTCCCACCGTATCACAGAACTAGCGACTCTGCTGGGGAATATCTAAAAGTGGGGTTACCTTAGGGTTTAGATCACCTTTAAATGCTTACCTTGTTTGCTTTGATTGCTTTACACTTGTTTCTATTGTTAGGGTTTGAAATCCTCTACCCGGATTTGGGAAACATTCATAGGTAAATAGCAATACGTTGTGGAAACTGTGCGGGGTATACCGACATGGTTGAAGCAATAGTTATATTAGTGCGAAATATTTGTGGGTACCGGTAGCCTTTGAGTCAATCAAAGAGAATACGGGGACGCTGAGTGATGTCATGAAGCACTAATGTACTTTTAGAACCTTTACTTGACCATCTTGGCCTTTTTAGGGGTAGTGAGATGACCGACTTTGGTGCAGTCCGAAGTTGGTAGATACTCGATACTACACTCATTGAGGGTTGTTTTATTGGAATATTTCGGTCGCCAGTAAAGTGGCTAAACTGAAACAATGAACACAGAAAATAATCCGGTGATATTGAGCTCCTTAGAACCCGGTTACTATTTATAGGACAGGTTGAGCCAACTAACTTCAAGAGGGTACTTACCTATGAAACCCTTTGCAAGCCTGAAACTAGGAACTTGTGTGACTTGTTTGTACATATACTTGTGCATACATCATGAACATCATAAAGCATCATATGCATCCACTAACCACTTCAAGGGTTTGGATCTTCATCTTTGTTCCTGTTTTGTAGGTTATGGAATCACTCCGCAGGAAAACAATCCAGGTCAACCTTGTGAGAATTCCTCCTCAACTCAAGGAGCTTACTTCCAAGATTCTAGAGAATTCTCCCTTCAGTGAAAGACATGGTATACTTCTCAACTTGGTCAACTCCAACATTGAAGAAGACATAGTGAAAGTTCTCTTCCAGTTCTTTGACCCCCTACACCATTGCTTCACATTTCCTGATTACCAACTAGTGCCTACTTGGGAGGAATTTTCTCAACTCCTGAGGATTCCTATTCTCCATCAACTACCCTACAACGGTACAGAAAGAGAACCAAGGCCTGAAGATGTTGCTCAAGCCTTACACTTGCAACCATCTGATATCAAAGGTCATTGGGAAACTAGAAGTGGTGTCAAGGGTTTCTTGGCAAAGTTTCTGTTTGAGAAGGCACAAGACAGCTGGAATTCTCTAGATCTGCAATCTTTTGAAGAGATTGTAGCACTCCTCATCTATGGTTTGGTCTTGTTCCCAAACCCTGATCAGCTTATAGATGTGAATGCTGTCAAGATTTTCATATCTCGGAATCCTGTGCCTACATTTCTTGGGGACATCCTACACTCATTTTACACATGAACAATGAGGAAAAGAGGTGTTCTCATGTGCTGTACTCCTCTTCTAGCAAGGTGGTTTATTTCTCATCTTCCCCAATCAGTCTTGAAGAATGAGCAAGGTTTGAGGTGGTCACAACGATTGATGGCTCTTACACATTCTGATGTTCATTGGTGTTCTCGATCCAAAGAAAATGTCATCATCATTGATTGTTGTGGGGAATTCCCTAATGTCCCACTACTTGGCATTAGGGGAGACATTACCTACAACCCCTGCTTAGCTCTGAGACAATTTGGGTATGCCCGAAGGGATGGCCCTCATGACATGCTGATTCTAGACTTGGTTTTTGACTTCGACAATGACGCTTAAGGACTTCAACAATGGTTTATCCGAGCTTGGAGGATGCCCAACAAAGTGGACAGTAAGACACTGGGACACAAGAATTCCATCCCCCTTGAGCCTTACCTCAAGTGGGTACGAACTCGCGCCCAGAATCTTATGATGCCTTACCCCTACATTCTGCCTATGATCAAAGAGCCTGTTATGGAAGGACAGGTTCCATACACCCTCCTACATCCTGACATGCCAACATCATTGGAGGATTTGCAAAAGAGTTGGATACAACTCAAGGAAGAACAAAATACTTTTGAAGCAACTTCTACGCCAGTGAGAAGAAGGTTTTGGAACTTACTCGTCGACTCCATGAAGAGAAGACTCTCAACACCTACATCGCACTGAAGAGGATGTGCAACGTCTTTTTACATTAGAATTTTGTAATATTTTTCCCATGGGGCATTTATGTACTAACAAATTCTTCTTATTAATATGACGTGCATTCTTTGTTGTTTACAACAAATTTGAATTTCTGAATCCTTGAATGCATTACATGAATAACATATCATTCATCATATGCATAAGCAGGTCTTCACACCAGGTTTCCTTATCTTTCTGCTGTTTATTTCAGCAAGATGGATATAGAGCAGACGGTCAAAGACCTACAAGCACAGAATTTGCAGTTCAAACAACTCCTCATGACCTTGGCAAAGGGTCAAGAGGACCTTAAAGCACTGTTAGAGAAAGAAAAAGAAAAAGAAAAGAGCGGGTGTAGCTACTTTGGGGAGAAGGTTTGAGAACCAGGCTAGAAGGATCCTAGATTTCCCCTCGAAGTCTGATGAAGGGGTTGGTAAAGGAAAGGGAGTTGCAATGCCTTCCGAGTCTGAAGATGAAGAATAAGAAGAAGAGGATGAGGAAGATTACTCTGAGCAGCAGTACCCTCCTGCAGACGACGAGTATAAGAATCTGGAAGATCGGCTGGCAGCCATGGAGGTACAAAGAGTGCCTGGGCTGGATTTCGAGGAGCTAGGGTTGGTTGTTGGGATCGTCATTCCCCCTAAATTCAAAGTGCCTACATTTGCTAAATACGATGGTTTGTATTGTCCGAAGATGCATCTGCGGTCTTACGTCAGAAAGATCCAACCTCACTCTTCTGATAAGGATCTGTGGCTCCAATTTTTTAAAGATAGTTTGTTGGGTACCCAATTGGATTGGTTCTATCAGCTTAAAAGATCTGATATACATAACTGGGAGGATTTGGCTGCTGATTTCTATCGACAATATCAATATAACGCAGATTTAGCACCTACTCGTACTCAATTACAGAGTATGGGTATGGTCTCTAATGAAGGCTTTAAGGAGTATGCCCAGAAGTGGCGGGATTTGGCTGGAAGGGTGCAGCCACCATTGTCTGAAAAAGAGCTTGTTGATATGTTTTTGGGGACCCTGTCAGGTCCATTCTTTAATCACTTGATCGGGAGCTCATCTGCAGGGTTCACCGAGCTAATTCTGACGGATGAAAGGGTCGAAGCTGGCATTAAGAGCGGTAAAATTCAGAAGGATGCATCTGCTTCTGCCGCTATCAAGAAGACCTTTCCAACCAAGAAATAAGTTTCTGCAGTTTACACCCAGAGAAATTAAGGAAGAATGGAGCGCCGACCAGCGGTGGGGGCTGTGATGATCCAGAACTCCTCAGCCGATCAACCTCGAAGTAGTCAACCCATAGCTAACCAAACTAGGGTGGAAAGGCCTGCACGTCAATTCACCCGGATCAATATGACACCTGCTCAGGTTCTCCCTCATCTATTAAAGTTAAACCTTACGAACTTGAAAGAGGCACTGAAAAACCCAAATACCTCTTCTCCCTATTATCATTCAAATGCAAAGTGTGTCTATCATTCAGACAGTGTGGGGCACGACACCAACAACTGTTGGGCCCTTAAAAATAAGATCCAGGATTTAATATATGCCAAGGAGGTGGAGTTTGATGCCCCTGAAAAACCTAATGTGATATTCGCTCCTATTCCAAAACATGGTCATAATGTCCATGCTATTGTAGAAGATCTTCATGTTACTGCTGTCAATGACTTAATGACTCAGTTGCCAATGATCAAGATGAATCTGTTGAAAGCTGGGATTTTCCCAGGCTGTGAAAAAGATTGTTACCTTTGTTCTACCTTGCAATCTGACTGTCCGCTATTGAAGTCAGGCATCCAACGCCTGATGGATACTCAAGAAATCCTCTTCAAGAAAAGTCATGTTACTCCAGTTACTCCAATCAATGATGTTGCTATAATCACCATTCTCTACAATCTTTCCAAGGTCTCCAAAAGACCTGTTAAGATTACACCCGATCCAAAGTGTGTACCTCTGAAGATTACTATGCCGGGGCCTATCCCATATAAGTCCAACAAGACAATACCGTGGAATTATGAGGGAGAGATCTTCTACCACGGTGTTAAGCAGATCGAATCAGTCGAAGAAAGTTCCGATGAAGAGACTCCTGATGTAGGAAATATTGCGGGGACAAGTAAGATCACTCGTAGCGGAAGAATCTTCTCTCCGGAGATTGCTCCTCCAAGGGTAATCTTCGGACCCTCAAGTGCTCCCGTGCCAGTCAAGATATCTGTACAAAGACTAGTTATTGAAGAAATTGTTACTCCTGAAGCTATACCCTCTGCCGTTATTGTTGATAAAGGTAAGGGGATCCAAGAAGCGCCCGTCAGGACGAGGGCTCAGACTTTGGTTATCCCCGAGACCACCCAAAAGGAAATGGAGGAGATTTTAAAGATAATTAAGAAAATCGACTATGATGTCGTAGAGTAGATGGGGAAAACCCCTTCATAAATATCTATGCTAGCTCTATTGCTCTGCTCCGAGGCTCATGCCAAAGCCTTGATCAAATTCCTGAAGACGGAGCATGTGCCTCAAGAAACTTCTGCGGATCAGTTTCAAGAGTGTGTAGCCAGCCTTACAGCCGACAATGATCTTGGCTTCTCTGATGCCGATCTAACATCTAAGGGAAGAAAGAATAATGATGTGCTGCATGTCTCGGTAGAGTGCAGAGGAACCACTCTTGCTCACGTTCTGGTTGATACCGGGTCGTCTTTAAATGTCCTACCAAAGAAAGCATTGGACAGACTAGATTGTGAAGGTCTAATTTTGAAGCCCAGCAACATCATCGTAAGAGCCTTTGATGGTTCTAAGCGGATGGTCCACGGGGAGGTGTTCATCCCAATTAAAGTGGGTACGAAAACTTTCAACTCCATATTTTACGTCATGGACATCCGTCCCTCCTACTCATGCTTGTTAAGGAGACCATGGATTCATTACGCTGGCGCAGTCACTTCTTCTCTACACCAGATGCTCAAATACCCAGTCCAGGGTAAAATCATAACAGTTCATGGTGAGGAGGAGTATATGATAAGCCACCTTAACTCTTTCCGCTACATGGAGTTAGATGGTGAATTCATAGAAAGACCTTTCTAACACTTTGAAGAGGTGTCTCCTGAAGTGGCGGTAGCCAAGACAATGACTGTTATGCCCATCATTACCAAACCTGTGTCCCGGATGTCATCCCTTAAAGATGCGGAGGCTGTGATCAAGGAAGGAGGAAGCACAATATGGGGTCAACTGCCATATTTTCCTTACAAGACAGATAAGTTCGGCTTGGGTTTCACTGCTGCTAGTCAGAAGGACGTGTGTCACTCCCGGGCTGGAGGACCGCCATTAAAAATCACTCATCACGGAGTTCATGCTTTAGAGGATGATGAAAAAGAAAGCAATTTTAAAGACTGGATCTTTCCAACTATTGAAGGAGGACTGAACAATTGGGAGGCGAAAGACTTCGTTCCCATTACTTTCATCAATCCGTAATTTATCTTTTGAACATTTCCTGTTTGGTCTGTAATAATTATTAAACAATTCGTACACTTTTTTCGCCTTATGCCTTACCCGGGGCATATAGGTCCATTTGTAAGGGTTTTAATTCTTCATTTTCATATGCCATCTTTAATGAATCATGGACGTTTTCATATATAAACTTTTGTGTTCATTTTATTTCTTTTTACATTTTATCTGTTTAAAGGTGGCTATCCCTTACACAACCCACACTCACAAAATGCAGGTACCCATCCACTCCGGATTCCATGGGTAACAATTCTGCTATGGCCTTCAGTGACTCTGAAGATCTGGTCAATCATGCCGAATACGAAGGTGATGAAGATTGTGAAGTGCTTGGAGAGTTGGCTAGACTTTTGCAATAGGAAGAAAGGGCTATTCTGCCCCATGAAGAGTTGTTAGAGACTATCAATTTGTGTACTACCGAAGACAGAAAAGAGGTTAAAGTGGGTGCCAACCTAGAGCCAAGTATCAAAGCGCGTTTAGTTCAGCTATTGAATGAATATGTTGAGATCTTCGCCTGGTCCTATGAAGACATGCCGGGACTTGATACAGATATTGTGGTTCACCGTCTCCCTACAAGAGAAGACTATCCACCAATCAAACAGAAAGTCCGCCGAATGAGGCCCTACATGTCCGAAAAGATCAAAGTCGAAGTGATGAAGTAGTTCAATGCTAGCTTTCTTGTTGTTACTTCCTATCCATAATGGGTTGCTAACATTGTGCCCGTGCCTAAGAAGGACGACAAAGTCAGAATGTGCATGGATTACCGAGACTTAAACAGGGCTAGCCCTAAAGATGACTTTCCACTACCGCACATTGACATCTTGGTCAACAATACAGCTCAACACAAGGTATTTTATTTCATGGATGGATTTTTAGGGTACAACCAGATCAAAATGGCCCCTGAAGACATGGAGAAGACTACTTTTGTTACACAATAGGGTACCTTATGCTATAAAGTGATGCCATTCAGACTGAAGAATGTCGGGGCTACCTATCAGCGGGCCATGGTAGCTTTGTTTCATGACATGATACATCATGAGATTGAAGTCTACGTAGACGACATGATAGCTCGTTCACAGACAGAAGAAGAACACCTCGACCATATGCAAAAGCTGTTTGTCAGATTGAAAGAGTACAAGCTCAGACTGAACCCTAACAAGTGCACTTTCAGAGTCAGGTCCGGTAAACTTTTAGGATTCATCGTCAGTAACAAAGGCATCGAGGTTGATCCTGCCAAAGTCAAAGCTATACAAGAAATTCCTGCCCCTCGCACTGAAAAAGAGGTCAGAGGTTTCTTGGGATGCCTAAACTACATTGCAAGGTTCATTTCTCACCTAACATCTACCTGTGAACCAATCTTCAAGCTGTTGAAGAAAGATCAGGTGGTTAAATGGAATGATGACTGTCAAGTTGCTTTCAATAAAATCAAAGAGTATTTGCTGAAACCTCCTATCTTGATGCCACCTGTCGAAGGAAGGTTGTTAATCATGTATCTGACTGTCCTGGAGAATTCAATGGGGTGTGTACTAGGCCAACATGATGAGTCTGGATGAAAAGAGCATGCCATTTATTACCTTAGCAAAAAGTTTACCGACTGTGAGACTCGCTACTCACTGCTCGAGAAAACTTGCTGCACTTTGGTATGGGCTGCTCGCCAGCTAAGGCAGTATATGTTTACACATACCACTTTACTGATCTCTAAGATGGATCCGATCAAGTGCATCTTCGAGAAGCCTGTTTTATCCGGGATGTAAGTGTTTTGTTATTGGCATGTTTTTTGGTAAAACCAGTTGTGTGAATGTCATGACTGATGTCATAACATTCTGGGATACAAGGTACATTCTGCAAATTTGAATGTCATTCATGAGCTGCTCGATATGAGTGTTTAGTTGATCATTATGCAATGATCATATTTATTGCATTATACCAAAATCAGTAAACAGGATTCTTGTTGTCATAACCAATGTTAAGACATCCTGTACTGATCTAATAGTTGTGCAGATTTGTTATTTCTGAGAATTTTCAGGAATCTGGTTTATATAGTCCAGATCAGAATCTCACGTGGACATTAGGTTAACTTTTCTTAACCCTAATCTGTTTGTTAAAGACCTATGACCAAGTCTTGATGTTAACCTTAATTAACCCTAGCTATTTTCGTGGAAGCCCTAACCGAAGAATAGCTGCCTATATATTCCTCATGAAGACTGTTGGAGAAGAACACTTTTTGACAGAAGATCAATAAGGGACTGTATAGTTGTAACTACTGTGAGCCAATCAATTATCATTGTGATAAGTGATTAGGAGTAGGATTTGATTGTAAGGGTTGTGTATCACTCAAAGCTTTGAAGCACGAGTGTTTGTGTTATTTGATTAAAGCTTTGAAGCAAAGTCAAGTTAGGGTTGTGTATCACTCCAAGCTTTGAAGCACGAGTGATTGTCACTTGATTAAAGCTGTGAAGCAAAATCAAGTGTGTGTTCTGAAGAGTGTCTTCATAATTTCATTAATCAATTGTTTAGTATCACTGCTGTGATTGAGGGGGGGTGAGTAGGAACTCAGGTTTAAGTTGAACTTAGATTGAAGTTGCATTGGGTAGGTCTTAAGTGAAGGAGATAAACTGGTTGGTTTATTCCTGAATTAATATCTCTTATAGTGAATTCCCTCCCTGGCTTGGTAGCCCCCAGAGTAGGTGTTGTTACACACTGAACTGGGTACACAATTGACTGTATTCTTTACTGCTTTTAAATTTACTGTCTTGAAGAGTGTCAGATACGGTGTCATAACATTCAATGTGACATTGAGTATCTGCTACCAGAATTTCAATTGGCATCAGAGCAGGCACCCTGCCTGTCTTACTGGGTGAGATCTAGGGATATTATTTTCTGGCGCTATGGATAAAGAAGGAGGATTTGGGAGCAGACCACCCATTCTGGATGGATCAAATTATGACTACTGGAAACCTCATATGATTGCCTTCTTAAAATCACTGGACAAAAAGGCTTGGAGAGCTGCTGACAAAGGATGGAACCATCCCACCATAATTGGGAAAGATGGGACAACTAGTCTGAAACCTGAGGAAGAATGGAGCAAAGAAGAAGATGAGTTAGCCATGGGTAACTCCAAAGCATTAAATGCCTTGTTAAATGGAATTGATAGAAACATATTCAGACTAGTACATTAATGTGAACTGGCCAAGGATGTTTGGGATACTCTCAAAACTACCCATGAGGGCACATCCAAAGTAAAAATGTCAAGGCTTCAGATGCTGAATACCAAATTTGAGAACCTAAGGATGATGGAAGATGAGACCATTCATGAGTTTCACGTGAACATCTTGGAAATTGCCAACACCTCAGGAGCATTGGGAGAAAAGATGTCAGAAGAAAAACTGGTGAGAAAGATTCTCAGATCCTTGCCTAAAAGATTTGCAATGAAGGTGATTGCTATAGAGGAAGCTCAGGACATCTGCAACTTGAAGGTTGAGGAACTCATTGGGTCACTTCAGACCTTTGAGATGGGGATCAGTGACAATGTCGACAAGAAAAACAAGAGCATAGCACTTGTATCCAATACTGAAGATGAAAACAAGGAGGATGAAGAAGAAAATATTTCAGAAGCTATAGCCATGCTTGGAAGGCAGTTCAACAAACTCATCAAGAGAACGGACCCAAAGTCAAGGTCAAATGTCAAGAACATCCCCTCTAACATTAACAGATCTTATGACTCCAGCAGAAGACCAAAGTCTGAAGAGAAGGGAAATCAAAGAAAAGGAATCCAATGCCATGGGTGTGAAGGATATGGGCACATTCGAGATGAATGTCCTACCTTTCTTAAGAAACAAAAGAAAGGAATGTTTGTTACTTGGTCTGATTGTGACTCAGAAAGCAATTATGAAGAAGAATTTGCCAAACTAGTTACTACACTAACTGGTATTTATAACTCTGATAGTGAATCTAGTGATGGGGAAGTAACATTTGAAGAACTGGCTGACTCCTACAAGAAGTTATGTATCAGAAGTGCTGAAGTCTGTCAGCAAAATGAGAGACAAAAAAAACTCATAGTAAAGTTGGAGGCTGAGAAGAAGGCAGGCACTGATACTATAAGTCATCTCGAAAGTGAAGTTCAAATGCTAAACTCAAAACTTGACCAAATGACCAAATCTGTCAGGATGCTGACAAATGGAACTGACAAATTAGAAGAAATCCTTCAGGTTGGACAAAATGTGGGAAACAAGTCTGGTCTAGGATTTGTGGCAGCGAAGAAATCTATTGTAGACAAGAAGAAAATCAGGCCTGATAAACAAATGACAAAGTAGATGTCACAACGTAGCACTTAACATCGAGAACAGAGAAATATGAAGAAAAAGTATCAAAGATGGAGATGTCATCACTGTGGGAGGTTTGGTCACATAAAGCCATTCTGCTTCAGATTATATGGATATCCTAATCAGACCCCAATTGTCAAACCTAAGTCTAACAAGGCACCATATACTCAACAGTGGAAGAAAAAGGTTGTTGCCCTGATAGATCACACCTCCCTTAGAGTCTCTGCAAAGGAAGACTGATACTTTGACAGTGGATGCTCTAAACACATGACTGGAATCAAGAATCTTCTCAATAATGTTAAACCTCACACTACTAGTTATGTGACTTTTGGAGATGGTGCTAGAGGAGAAATCAAAGGAGTTGGAAACTTGGACTTCCCTGGAGTTCCAAACCTAAATGAAGTATTGCTGGTAAAAGGCTTGACTGCTAATCTCATAAGTATCAGTCAATTATGTGATCTCGGATTCAAGGTCAACTTCACCAAGTCTGAATGTCTTGTAACTAATGAAAAACAAGAAGTTGTAATGAGAGGAGTCAGGTCTAAAGACAATTGCTACTTGTGGGAGTCTGAGAACACTAATTATTCTTCTGTGTGCTCTATTGCCAAAGAAGAAAAAGAAGGGAAACTGTGGCACCAAAAACTTGGTCATTTACATCTAAGAGGAATGAAAAGGATTATATCGATGGAGGCAGTCATAGGGATTCCAAGGCTGCAAATTGATGAAGGGAGAGTTTATGGTGAATGTCAGGTTGGAAAGCAGACTAGAATGTCACATCCAAAGTCAAGACATCTTATCACCTCTAAGGTGCTAGAACTTCTACATATGGATCTGATGGGACCCATGCAGGTGGAAAGTCTTGGTGGAAAAAGACATGCCTATGTTGTTGTGGATGATTTTTCCAGATTCACCTGGATTAACTTCATTAGGGAAAAGTCGGATGTATTTGAAGTATTTAAGGAACTGTGCAAAAGAATTCAAAGAGAAAAAGAAGGATGCATTGTCAGAATCAGAAGTGATCATGGCAAGGAATTTGAAAACAGTAAGTTTGATGAGTTCTGCTCCTCAGAAGGAATTAATCATGAATTCTCTTCACCCATAACTCCTCAAAAAAATGGAGTTGTGGAAAGGAAAAACAGGACTATACAGGAATCTGCCAGAGCAATGATACATGCCAAAAGACTTCCTATTCATTTTTGGGCTGAAGCTATGAATACAGCATGTTATTTCCATAACAGGGTCACCTTGAGAAAGGGAACATCATCCACCATTTATGAACTTTGGAAAGGAAGAAAGCCTACAGTAAAGTACTTCCATGTATTTGGAAGCAAGTGCTATATTCTGACAGATCGTGAACAAAGGAGAAAGATGGACCCTAAAAGTGATGAAGGAATATTCCTAGGATACTCTACCAACAACAGAGCTTATAGGGTATTCAATTCCAGGACCAAAGTTATGATGGAATCTATAAATGTCATAGTTGATGATTACCATGAGGAAACAAATGTCCCATATGATGTTGAGACATTCTTTGAGACCTCAACTCAAAAGGATGATATTCCTAAAACTACTTCATCAGAATTTGATTCAAAGGAAGCTAACAAAGACCCTTCCATCAGAATTCAGAAAGATCATCCTAAGGAACTCATCATAGGAGATCCTAACAGTGGAGTCATTACAAGATTTATAGAAATCATTACAAACTCTTGCTTTGTATCTAAGATTGAACCAAGAAATGTTAAAGAGGCTTTAACTGATGAATACTGGATTGGAGCAATGCAAGATGAATTGAACCAATTCAAGCAACATGAAGTATAGGAGTTAGTTCCTATACCAGGAGGAACAAACATCATTGGCACAAAATGGATCTACAAGAACAAATCAGATGTTGAAGGAGTTGTCACCAGGAATAAGGCAAGACTTGTTTCTCAAGGATACACTCAAGTTGAAGGGGTTGATTTTGATGAGAATTTTGCTCCTGTAGCCAGACTGGAATCAATCAGACTCCTATTGGGAATTGCTTGTCTCCTTAAGTTCAAGTTATTTCAGATGGATGTAAAGAGTTCCTTCCTTAATGGGTACTTAAATGAGGAAGTTTATGTGGAACAGCCTAAAGGATTTGTGGATCCAAACTGCCCTGATCATGTCTACAAATTGAGGAAAGCTTTATATGGCCTGAAATAAGCTCCTAGAGCATGGTATGACAGGTTGACAAAGTTCCTCTCTGACAAAGGATACAGGAAAGGAGGCTTGGATAAAACTCTTTTTGTCAAAAATGAAGGAGGAAAGATAATGGTAGCTCAAATCTATGTTGATGACATAGTGTTTGGGAGAATGTCAGATAAAATTGTTAAACATTTTGCTGACCAAATGCAAGCTGAATTTGAAATGAGCCTCATGGGAGAATTGACCTACTTTCTTGGACTGCAAGTCACACAGATGGAAGACTCAATTTTTCTGTCTCAAAGCAAGTATGCAAAGAACATTGTCAAGAAGTTTGGGATGGAAAATGCCAGTCACAAAAGGACTCCTGCACCTACTCATTTAAAGTTGTTCAAAGATTCAAGTGGGGTTAAGGTGGACCAAAGCTTGTACAGAAGCATGATAGGAAGTCTGCTATACTTAACAACCAGCAGACCTGACATTGCTTTTGCAGTTGGAGTATGTGCAAGATACCAGGCTGAACCCAAAGTAAGTCATATCAACCAAGTGAAAAGAATTCTGAAGTATGTGAGTGGAACCTACAACTATGGCTTGCTGTACTCTCATGGATGTGAACCAACTCTAACTGGTTACTGTGATGCTGATTGGGCTGGAAGTGCTGATGATAGAAAGAGCACCTCTGGAGGATGTTTCTTCTTAGGAAATAAAAATTGTCTCTTGGTTCAGCAAGAAACAGAATTGTGTGTCTCTATCTATTGCTGAACCTGAATACATAGCAGCTTGTAGTAGCTGTTCTCAAATGATCTGGATGAAACAGATGCTTACTGAGTATAATGTCACACAAGATGTTATGACATTGTACTGTGACAATCTGAGTACTATCAACATTTCCAAGAATCCTATTCAGCATAGCAGGACCAAGCATATTGACATTAGACATCACTTCATCAGAGATCTTGTGGAGGAGAAGACGATTAAACTGGAACATGTTGCCACTGAACTACAACTGGCTGACATTTTTACCAAGGCACTTGATGCTAATCAATTTGAAAATTTGAGGGGCAAGTTGGGTATTTGCCAACATGAAGAAATGTAGCAATTAATTTTGCTTAAAACAAGGGATGAGAGAGATATTTTAGTTAAGTCTACTCTGATTGGGATAATCATCTGTTTCTCTATTTCCTTCCAAAATTTTAAGAAGTTGAATAGACATTCATATATCTCCCTCCTCTCGCGTTTCTGCAACAATCTCCAATCTCTCAAACGAAGATTTCACTATCATTGTTACCTGTTTTCTAAATCACTCAAAATGTCTCAACTATCCATATCATCATCCTCTTCAAAGGCGACTTCTTCTTCCGCATCCTCTGATCGAGAACCTAGGGCAATCACAAACTGCATGGATTCTGATGTTCTGGAGATAACTCCTCTTCGTGAGCTGGCAGCTGTCCCATCATCTTTTACCTTCGAGTCGCGAAAGGAAAACTCGCCAATCTAACTCTTCAGGATCAAGAAGATTGAACATGGGCAGCTTTTGTACCCCAAAATTTTCCCTCTCATTTTATCAAGATTTCCCCTCACAAGACTCTTTGGACTCAAGACCAAGTTAGGGTTTTGCTCTGCTCAAGACATCTCCTTGCACTGATGACCTAAATTAGAGTTTGAGTTTGCACAGGGATTTTTGGACTTCCAATGCTCAAAGTGACTTTCATACTTCATGTTGGACCTATAAGATTGCCTCTACCAAGTTTCAAGCCTTGAATCAAATTTTTGCCCAGTCAATTGGACAGTTAAACTAGAAATCAGTTGTATTGGGGGAAAAGTCAATTGTGGCCAATTTACAGTCAAACCTCATAATTTTTGATGCACATCAACATTATAGGCTCATATGAACCATTTGATCAAGTTTGTACCACAACTCCTCAAGAAATTTGATCAGATCATCAAAAGGGTAAAATGGTCATTTTTAGGGTTTTGACTGCACAAGGGCAATTTCTGATTTTTAACCTAGCCAATGGCAAATTGGGTTCAAGCATGGATTCAAGGACTCAATGGCATAATCTTGACATATTCACCAGGTTCAAAAGATCTCAAATGCATTGGATTGACAGATGAGTTTTTCAGTCAACTGATCAAAATTTGACTGTACACTGAAAAGTCAAACTTTGACTTTTTGGTCAAAATCAAGTGCCAAGGGTCATTTTTCATCAAGATATGTCAAAACATGAAACTTTTTCATCAAGAAACCTAATTTTGCAAATTAGGGTTTAAAATTGAAAATTTTCATAACTTAGAATTTTTCTAAGTTATGAAATTTTCTTATTTTTTTCCAACTTTGCCCAACATTTTCATCATGATGCAATTGGATTCAAACAAAACTTCCAACATGAAATTTGTATTACTCCACAAAGTATATAACTTTTATTCATAAAGTTTTCCAAAAATAAGCTTGTATATCAAGTTATGATTTTTGGAACAAGGGTCCATGAAACTTTTAACTTAGTGAAATTTTGCCCTAGTTTAGGCAGGATTTTGACCTATCTTCATGACCATTTTTCACATAGTTACACTTGGAATATCAAAATTAATTTCAAAGATGGAATGTATAGTATATTACAATCTTTCTAAAAAGTCCAAGAACTCTCCAAAATCATTTGTGGTTAGGGAGAATTGAAGGCTTGAAGTTAGCAAAAACTCATTTTTGATCCATGGCATTTTCATATTGATACAAGTTGCAAACTCTAATCAGCCTTGTTTATACTTGATTACAGGTCCCAAAACCCTTCCATACTCAATAATTAAGTGCAAATCCATTGGTTTGACGCTTTGTTCTGGTCATGGGAGGATTGCGCATAAGATTAATCCTAAAATAGCAAAAAGGCAACATTGCCATTTTTGTCAAATTTGCTTTATGTCAAATAGAATCCTTGAGCCTTGAACAAGATCTGGTACAACACATAATATCCACAAATTGAGGGGCCAAGATCATAAAGGGCAGGCTGATAGATAGCCTGTACAGGCCTGTCTTGCATCATTGCTCACTTTTGCTTAAAATACAAGAAACTTAT
The DNA here is from genome assembly GCA_948472305.1 of Vicia faba. NCBI lineage: Eukaryota > Viridiplantae > Streptophyta > Magnoliopsida > Fabales > Fabaceae > Vicia > Vicia faba. The sequence goes on along the minus strand of OX451739.1, from coordinate 1,501,587,763 downwards.
CAAATACAACACAACTTGCACATCTGATAGAACCAAATCTTGCAAGCTTTTAAGACAGGTTTCACACATTCCCTTGAGCCAGAAACATGAGCCATTGAGCCCTCAAACCTTCCCAAGCACAAAATCACCTTCCTCTTGCAAAACAGGGCAACTTCTGCACCTTGAGTTCTATCTCACAAACCATTCGTGCGTTTTGCCTCAAACCTGTTCAAACACCTTCCATATAACCTATCCAAGCTATCCCAACCATTAGGCAGTGAGTGTAACTCAATTTGCAAACTTCACCATTTCAGTTTTCAGCTTGTGCAGGTTGAGTTCTACAAGCTTGTTCAAGCATATTCAAGGCAAACTAGGCATTGGGGAAGGTCAGAGGAAGTTCAAGCAAGCTCCCAAACATCTCAGGCCTCACTGAAAATCTCCACATTGCCATACACGATTTCAAATGAAATAGGTTTTTATCAACTTCCTATCTCTCTATTTAGTTATCATTAGGCTTAGGTTTGTGAATAAAAAATGTAGTACTCATAGCGCTGAAGCTGTACATATGCTCAGTTTTCATTTAAGTTAAATTGTTAAGAGAATTTGATTCAAGAACTTCCTGAAAAAGTTAGGTTAGGAATTAGGGCCAGAGAAATTCTCTCTGGTCTTTGAGAGTTAGATCAAGTTTCTTATATGGTTGAATTTGTCTTGAAAAATGCTACAACTTTGATGTTATGAGTTTTTGCATTAGAGCACGTATGCAGGATCTGGACATCTTGTACAGGCGCGCGCATTTTTTGAACAAGAGGTTGAAGATGAAGTTTAAAACTGGGCTGGGCCTTTGTTTCTCACTTTTGGCACCCCCTGCATTGCTGACTGCACCCCCTGGCCCATTTCTTCATATTTTTATATATTTGTATTTATTTTTCATTTTTGATTTTATTTTATTATTTTCCAAACATAAAAAATACCAAAAATATTTTTATAAGTTTTCACATTTATTTTTGTATTTTATTTTATTTTTCTAACATAAAAATAATTTAGTGAGTATATACTTTTATTTTATGAAAACTTGAAAATAATACATGATAATATTATACCCTTATTTTTTATTTTTTATTTATTTATACTTAAATAATATTTTTCTAAATATATTTTTATCTTGTATATATTTTATTTTATTGTACATGAATAATATAATTAATATATATTTACTTTCTTAAAAGAAAATTAGGGTTTTTACCCTTAATAAAAAATAATCTTTTTATTTCTTTTTTTAAATACATTAAATATTATACTTTTACATACATAAAAAAAAAACATCTTTTTACATAGTTATAATATTTTGCACATTTATATTTAAATTGCTTATTTAATTATTGCCAATTTATTTATTTGTACCATTTATTAAATTTGGATGTAATAGTAAATATTAGGGTTTTATTTTCTTGCAAAGATTCCCCATTCAAAATTGTATCCCCCTCCCCATATCAATGTTGTAATAACTTAGGTTTATTTTGCGCACTTTATGCTTTCAAATATGCCATGATTAGAGATTAGGGTTTGTATGCAAAAATCCAAAATCAAACAAATAGCTTGACTAATACAAATACAAAAAGCATGTAAATTGACAACACAATACACACTTGCTCCCCTAGGGTTTCATCCACTTGTTGCCTTTAAAATGGCCATGTTATGCATGTTGAGTATCTTGGCAAAACAAAAACAAAACAAAAGATCATAGTCCCTCGATGATGCTATCTTGGTTGCCTAAACAAAATGATCTAGTCCCTCAAAAAATTGCTAAAGATACTTAGCACAATTGTTATCATTGTCAATACGATGACCTGCGCCTGTCCCGTTTAACATCCTAATATAAGGTTGTTTACCAAATGCAATGGTAAAACAACACTGTCAAAAGGGTTAAAAATGTGTAGGAAAGACCTTTGAGTAAAATAGGGTAGACAACTCTTAGTTACTTGATCAAAACTTGCAAAAAAATCCTTGCTATTTTCAAACACACCTCACAACATAATTTCAAAACATTTCCCAAAACAAGCTTTCATAACATTCAAAACATTGAAACATCTTTTCAAAAGACAATACACCTTTGTATACATTCAAACAAGAATCATTACAAAGGTTGCCACAATGATGGCCTCTTTTCAAAACATTTTCAAAACCACACACAAAGCACCATTTCAAACAATTGAAAAAGCAAAGCAAGTGATCTAAACAAGTAACTAAGAGCCCATGGATAACCATGGATGAAAAGGGTGCTTGCACCTTCCCTTTTCATAATCTACCCCCCGAACCCAAGAAAACATCTCAAAGGTCTTTCCTGTGCTTTTTGACCTTTCCTTTGGATAAAATAAAAAGTCGGTGGCGACTCTTGCTAAATCGAAACATTTGCAAACACAAAACACAAAACCTCAAGTCAGTTCTCCCACCGTATCACACCAATATAACACTCCGCGGTAGGGGTGTTCACGGTGCGGTTTGGGAGGTTTTGAAGCAAAAAATCACCCGAACCGCAAGAGAAAAAAACATGCGGTTCGGTTTGGTTTGGTTGGCTTTTAAAAATAAATCCGAACCAAATCAAACCAAACTAATGCAGTTTGGATTGGTTTGGTTGGTTCGGTTTTTTACAATAAAATTATTAAGCCATACATACATATATAGAGGAAAATATAATTTTGTATTTAATTGTTCATACATTATCATAAAAAATATTTTTAATTGTCAAAATAAGTTTATAATTTGATACACAAAATTACGTATTATAATTTTATTTAATCTAAAGAATGATATAGACAAGATTGTATTATCAAATAAATATTATACAAAGAATACGATAAAATATATTTTGTAAAAATAGTATTTATAAATGAATAGTATTTTATTTTTTATGATTTATAAATTAAAATAAATATCATACAAAGTATGATAAAATATACACATAATACATGTTGATTTCTCTAAAGAATTAAAGAAATATATATTGGTTAGTAAGATTTTATAACATATTGCGGTTTGGTTTGGTTTGTTTCGGTTTGTAAAATAAAAACTGCAAACCAAACCGAACCTCGCGGTTCTGTTAAAAAACGACCCAAACACATCCAAACCAAGTGCGGTTTTTTGCAGTTTCGGTTTGGTTTGGTTCGGTTTTGCAATTTTCTATTGGGCCAGTTTGGTTTTGAACACCCCTACTCCACGGTGTCACCTCGCAAACTAAGCTCATATCCTTGAACTGTTCAATTAATTCCAACTCTTTAACCATCATTGCCGACATATGTACAGTCTTGCGACTCAACGTATAAGCTACCATATTCACTTTTCCTGGATGATAATTCAAACCTAAATCATAATCCTTTAACAATTCCAACCATCTTCGTTGCCTCATATTCAACTCTTTCTGATTGAATAAATACTTTAAGCTCTTATGGTCACTAAACACTTCAAATCTAGAACCATAAAGATAATGCCTCCAAATTTTCAACACAACAACAACTGCAACAAGCTCTAAATCATGTGTAGGATAGTTCTTCTCACGAGTCCTCAACTGCCTTGATGCATAAGCAACTACCTTATCATTCTGCATAAGCACATCTCCTAAACCCATCTTAGAAGCATCACAATATACCACAAAAGGTCCTCTTGGATTAGGTAACGTCAAAATCGGAGCCGACGTCAATCTGCTCTTCAACTCTGCAAAACTCTCTTCGCACTGAACATCCCATACAAAGGCTCTACCTTTACAAGTCAACTTAGTCAACGGAAGTGCCAAATTAGAAAAACCTTCGATAAACCTTCTATAGTAACCAGCTAATCCCAAAAATCTTCTAATCTCAGTAGCTGACTTTGGTGTTTCCCATTGCAACACAACATCAACCTTCGATGGATCTATAGCAATGCCACTATCTGAGATCACATGACCAAGAAAACTAACCTCCTTTAACCAGAACTTACACTTAGACAGCTTTGCATACAACTTCTTCTCTTTCAATACTTGCAATACTACTCTTAGTGTTTTGTGTGCTCCTCTTCTGACTTAGAGTAAATCAAAATGTCATCAATGAACACCACTACCAACCGATCCAAATAAGTATAAAAGATACGGTTCATGTATTCCATGAATACTCCCGGTGCATTAGTAACACCGAAAGGCATCACCGAATACTCATAATGTCCATAACGCGTTCTGAAAGCCGTCTTCTGGATATCTTCATCCTTCACTTTAATCTGATGGTAACCCGACCTCAAATAAATCTTACTGAACACACGAGCATCCACCAATTGATCCATTAAGTCATCTATTCTTGGAAGCAGATACTTGTTCTTAATCATCACTTTATTCAACTGTCTATAATCAACACAAAGCCTCATACTTCCATCTTTCTTCTTTACTAGCAACACTAGAGCTCCCTGCAGCGATACACTTGGTCTTACAAACTTCTTTTCAAGTAACTCTTCCAATTGCTTCTTTAATTTTGATAGTTAATATGCAGACATCCTGTATGGTTCCATAGACATAGGTCTGGTACCAGGTACAAGATCAATAGCAAATTCAACTTCCCTCTCTGGAGGTACATCAGGAATTTCATCAGGGAAAACTTCAGGAAACTCACGCACCACTTGAAATTCCTCAATTATAGCTTGAGTCTCGACAGATAGAGACGCCATCGATGAGAACATATGTGCTTCTTCTTGAAACAATCGGCTGAAAATCATCAAACAATGAAGTCGCCATTGAACGTCTTTTATCCCATATAAAGGGAAAGGTAAACATCGAGAAAACCTAAGAAGGGAGAAGTCACGGTCTTGCGGCTGAGAGATCAGGTAAGGGAGTGTGTTACGCGAGGGGAAGGTATTAGCACCCCACGCGCCCGTAGTACTCTATGGTATCCACTATTGTTGTCTATCTTATGGGTGTTTTTAAACTATACTTACTGTTTACTACTGCTAAAGGGAGAATGCATGCAAAAGAAAGGAGGAAAGAATGTAGGGAAAATAAAGCTGTACTCGCTTGGGCCCTACCACAATGCCTACGTATCCTTTTTGAGGAATCAGAGCTACCGTAGTCCGGCTAACACGTTTTTGTTTGTTTTGTGTTTTCTATGGACAATGTTAATTTCACCTTCTGCCACAGCTCGACCTTTGGAGACTTATGCGTTGGCACATAAGTAAACTAATCATGTCCTTACCTGAAAAGGGTTTTAGAGAAAAGGTGCTCGAGCGTACAAAAAGGTTTGAGTTGGTTTGTATTTTTGTTACCTTGAAAAAGGGTTTAAGTATGATTAGCATGTTTTTGATTTACTACTAAAAGAAGTTTTAGTTTTAGATGCAAGGATGCAAAAAGGGGAAGAAAATATTCTAAGGGAGACTAGACTATTTCTAACCTAATGTTATCATACAATGGTAGCCCTAAGGTTTTGATTAACAAAAGGGAAACGTCTACCTAATGTTAGCATGCATCGTTTGCAACCCAAGGTCTAACTTGCGTCAGAAAGGAGCAAGCACATCCTAAGGGAACATGGTATATACAAGGATAAAGCAAACAAGATAATAAAATCAAGAGAGAAAAACTAGAGAGATCCTATCTATGTTAGCATGTTGTTGTACCCAAAAAATTTCCCTCTCATTTCTCAAGATATCTCCTATAAGATTTCCATTTGATTCAAGATTGCACAAGGGTTGATCAGCTCAAGACACTTCCCCAACACTGACAACTGAAAATTAGGGTTTGAGATTGCACAACTACAAATGTACTTTTAATGCCCCATATGACTTTCATGGATCATTTTTGACCCTCAAGATTTTCATATCAAGTTTCAAGTCCTGGATTACATTTTTGCTCAGTCAATTGATCAGTTGACCTAAAATCAACTGTATTTTGAAAAAAGTCAATTGTGGTCAATTTTCAGTCAAACTTCATAATTTTTTATCCATATCAACATCATGAACTCATATATGTCATTTGATCAAGTTTGGATCACAATTCCTCAAGAAATTTGATCAGATCATCAAAAGGGCAAAATGGTCAAAATTAGGGTTTTGACTGGGAAGGTTCAATTTCTGATTTTTGACCTAAAAAATGACTTATTGGTTTAAGACATGATCTCAAGGATAGAAATGAATCAGTTTGACCTAATGGCATGGCTCAAAACATTTCTCAAGATCAATTGATTGATAATTGAATTTCAGTCAACTGATGAAAAGTCAATTGTACAATTGAAAAGTCAAACTTTGACTTTTTGATCAAAATCAAGTTTCAAAGATTACAATTCATCAAGACATGTAAAAATATGAAAATTGTTCATCAATAAATCAAAAAGTCAAAATCGTCTTTGAAAAGTCAAATTTCCAAGACTTAGAATTTTTCTAAGTTTGAAAAGTTCACTTTTTTTCATAACTTTGAGCTAAATTTTCACCATGATGCAAGATTATTCAAAGGAAACTTCCAACATGAAAGTTGTAGATATCAATAAGATCTAAAATATTGTAGGGAATAAATTTTTCTAGAAATTCTTGTATTTCAAGTTATGAATTTGTGAAGACATGCTCATGAAACTTGAAGACTTAGTGAAATTTTGCCCTAGTTTAGGCAGGATTTTGACCTAACTTCATGATAATTTTTCACATAGTTCCAAGATGAATATTCAAAAATTTACAACATATAGGTTGCATAGGATGTTATAAGCTTTCCAAAATATCTAATAACTCTTTGAGATCATACTTGAGCTAAGAGAATCAAAGCCATGAAGTTAGGGTTTCATTCTTGTATTACAAGTCAATTTTGTGATGAACACTTGATCCAATCTTCAAGCATGTTGTATAAAAATCACTTTGAAGGATTATAACTTATCTTTCACTCCATAATTAAATGTTTACACAGTTGTTAGAAGCTTTAATCCAAGCATTCAATGCATTGCCCATGCTTAATACCATTTTAGGAAAAAAGGCAACATTACCATTTTGGAAAAGTGGCTTTTATGCACAAAGTTAATTCTTGAGCCTCTCACTTGTTCCCTATGACTACACTCTATCTACAAGGTCAGAATAAATTTGTTTAAAGTGATTCAACCACTCTACATTGCCGCTACAAAACTTTGAAACTTGATTTTCTCACTTTTCTTCAAAATCAAGCAATCTAGCCATAACCCTATAACTCAGAAATCTGTTGTGCAAAAGTCCTCTAACCTTTTTCATATAACTATACAAACTATTTTCAAGCTAATACACGATTTCAAGCCTTCTCAAAACTGCCCGAACTCCATACTGCCTTGAATTGGCCCAAACTTGAGAGTTTTGAAAAAAAACTCACCATCTCCATTTTCACTCGTGCGTTTTAAAAACTAATCATCCAAACACCTTCCATACATCATATCAAAGTGATCTAGGCCCCTGTTTCTTGACTTTAACCCCTCCATCACCATCCACCATTTTCAAAACTGAAGCCTGCAACTTGACTTGAGTTGGGAGTTTCAGCCATCCTCAAAGAAAAGTAGGAGTTGGAATACACTCAAGGAGGTCCGGGCCAGCTAAACAGATGATTAGGACATCTCAAAGGTTGCTCAAACTCCATACACGATTCTCACTTCAAGGTAAGTTTCTCTCAATTGTGATATCTTGATACAAGCATCTTTTATACATACATTCTGAAGTAGAAATGTGGATATCATTGCTCTGAAGCTAACCATGTCCATGGTTTTCATTTATATTGACTGTTTATTGAGAATTTTGGATTTGAACTTTTTGAAAAAATTAGGGTTCAGTTTGGTACTAACATAAATTCATCCTTATCTTTGAGTGTTAGCTTAAGTTAGATACATGGTTGGATTCATGGTGGAAAAATGCACAAGTTTCATGTTTACACTTTTGAAAATGGTTGAGAATTGATGAAGTTACAATTTTCAAAATTATTGGCGCGAGGAAGAAGATGAAGTTGGCCTCCTGACTTGTTTTCAAATATATATTTATGGTTTTGTATTAATGAACGGATGTATAGCCACCCCAGTGGTAAAGCGCAAGCCTGTTAACCTTTGGGACCTGGGTTCAAGCCTGTTGCACCCCAAAATTTACCCTCTTGATTTAGGCTTATGTTTAATCTTGAACATCATAGTGCATTGCATTCATACACTGTGATAGGATCAAAGTACTTTGGTTGTCATATTGTTCTCAAGCTTTGAAGGTTGATTACATGGACAAGTTGTTCAAGTGGAGTCTTATTATCTAAACCTTTGGATCTTTCAAGCTCAAGGGTTATTACATATCTCAAGGAATTTTATCCATCTCTTTGGATGCACCAGTCAAATTAGGGTTTTTCTTGATTAAGGCTATTGGCCAAGGCACAAGGCTTGATTTTGGGGAGCTACAACATCTCATTGGTATTGGAAAAGTCTTTGCACATGGAAAAGAGAATGCACGGGCAAAAGACCTGATTCAGTATGCACCTTATTTTTGGCCAAAATTCCCAATCCTGTCCTCCAACGGTTTTAAAGTCAGATTTCCACTTCTAACCTTCTCTACAAACTCTATATAAGAGGAAGCAAGCAAAGAGAGAGGGGGAGAACGCGCCATTTGCAAGAATTCCATATCTGAAATTTTCCTTCATCTTCTGCAACTTGATTCGAATCTCTCAATTCCTTGGTGTTTTCTTCAAAATTCTTGTGGATTCTGCTTCAGCAAAGCAAGTAGATCAGGCTAGCCTCATCTATTTGCATCTGGAGTAAAGGAGAAAGTAGATCACTTTTCTCCTTGAGGTAATGATTCTAAACTTCAATTTCTGAGATGCACTTGTTTTTTGGGATGTTTGAGCCTGGATTCATGTTCAATGATGTTAATGGAATGTTTCTGAAGCTTTATAGAGTTTAATTTGATGAATTATGCATGATTGGATGCTCTGAAACTCGCAATTCAGAATGTTTTTATTCATATTCATGACTTGATTGTGGATAATATTATTGATGATTTGATATGATTCGAATTGCTATGGATTTCTTCCCATGCTAGCTTTGATTTGCCTTTGATTTCATATAAAATGATGCAAAATTAAGCATGTTACGTTGATCTGAAAGTGAGCCCTAGACCTGGATGCCGCACGCGTTTTTGAACCATCCAGAGGTTGAAGATGATGTGTTGGCACATCATGATTGGTCCGTTTGAATTTTTGGCTTATTTGAATTTTTGTTTTATTTGACATTTTACTTAATTTTGTTTTCTAATCAAAACACATTCAAAAATCACAAAAAAAAATTACCATAGGTTAATATTACTTTCTAGTATTTATAATTTTTTTTTTAAAATAATTTGATTGGTTTAAAAAAATTCATAGGTTTAATTAATTAATTGTTCAAAGTTTATTTTTATTTTAATAGTCCTATTGATCTAAAAAATCCACAAAAATTATTTGAGACTCACAAAATAATGTAAAAATTGATTCTGATTTTGGTTCATCATTTTTCTTATGTTTGATTTAAAATTTAATTTCAAAAGGTTATTTGTAATATTTGTTTGTTTTTTTATTTTTAAAACTTCTATTAATTCAAAAATTCCCAAAAAATTATGTAATCTTGTTTTTAATCATAGAATCTGAATATATTTTTACTTTGACCTTTTTCATGATTTTTGGTTATGGTTTGCATTTTCTTGCCCTTAATTAATAATTCAATTATTAATTGTTTGTTTTCTTATTTTTAATATTTTCCTTTTATCCAAAAAATTCACAAAAATTCAGGGATGTGTGTTTTTAGCCCTAATATTTGAATATAATTTTGATTGACCATTTTTCTAACTTTTTTATTTAAATATTATTTTGATATGTGAATATTTGTTAATTACATAATTTTTTGAATATTAATTTCTTTCTTGACTTTTCCTAATTCAAAAAATATGAAAAAGTATATTTTATGACATTTAGGGTTTCTTGATTATTGGCATGATCTTGATTTAATTTGTTTGAATTTTGATCTCATTTAAACAATATTTGAGATAAAAAAATCAAAAATTAGGGTTTTGTTGCTTATGGTGTAAGTTTCATGTTCAAAACCCTTGTGCCTTAGACTTTTCTTGGAATTCAGATCTTGATTATAGTTCATGAATGTGTTGGGGATTTGAAAACCATTTTTCTTGAATTATTTGACTTGGTTTGACATTTTTCCACAAATTATTTTGAAAACTTGTCTAGTTTGGTAGTTTTGCCAACTAGTATTGAACTTTGAACTTCATTTGGCCTCTTCCTCAATCATTCATGAACTTAGGGCTTACATTCTGACTTCTAAACACTTCCAAGATGTTAAGATATTTTTGGTTTGAATTATGGATCCTTGTTTCTATTTTTGATATGAGTTTGAAGTGAAGGTACCCAATTATGTTTGCATGTCTTGTTGCAATTTGTTTGATGGCCAATGAACTTGAGTGATGTGATCGGTGGAAATAGAACTGACTATTTTTGAATGCTGGTTCGTGAAATGTCGCAGTAAGCAAGAGTCGCCACCGTCTTTTATGTTCTCCAATATGGAAAGGACAAAAGCACAGCAAAATTCCTTCTTTGAGAATGTTTCTCGGTTCGGGAGGTAGATTTATAGAAAGGGAAGGTGTTAGCACCCTTTCTATCTGTGGTTATCCACGGGCTCTTAGGTACTTGCTCTTATGTTTTCAAAAATTTGTTTGCTTTTCTTGTGTTTGTGGGTTTTGAAAAAGTTTAGTTTGAAAAAACTTCTAGGTAACTCTTGTATCAGTCCTCAAGAGTGTATGAAGTATTTGTTTGAAAACTTTTTGAAACTGTGAGTGCGAAAAGTTGTTTTTTGTTTTTGAAAGAGAAAGTACCCATGAGATCTACCTACTCTAAGGAATTAGGATGTGTAAGAGTCCTTAAGATAGTTCTATCCCACCATTGAGAGGTAGGAAGCACCATCGTTGAAGGTGTTCGGGTCAATTCGATTAAGGGAAGTGTGGTCACCGAAGCAATAGTAGGACGCCTTAGCGGTAACCCTAATATCCTAGATCCTTTTTATCCGAGGCAACCGTTTCGAGGCAACTGGATCTTTAGACAGGAGGGCGACCTCTAAAACACCCTATACTTGACGACCACGTTCGAAGGCAACCGAGTGAGGCGTACCCTAGGAGTGGCATGTGCTTGTGTCAGGTTTCATGTTAAGTTATCTTTGCACATGTTATGGTGAGCTACGATTGATTTTATTTTGAGAATAAGTCTTGTCATGCATAACCTAGTTAACATACATCTAACAGTTAATAGTTGCGGAAAGTAAACTAAGCTATTACAAGGCGTCGGATATTTACATCGCCAAAAACAAATCCTTTGAAAAGTAAATTGCGGGAAATTAAATAAAAGTGATAAAAAGTCCTAATTAAAGCTATTACATTCCTGGAAACAGATACAATAATATGATAAAATGGATCGCGTGTGGGAAATTAAATCGGATGTGAGTTTTTTGGGTTTTGACCCTTTTTTATTAAAGAAAGGATTTTTGTTTATTTTTGAATTAAATGGAATTAAATTAAATGAACAATTAAATTAAATTAAATAATGAAAATATTTTTGGATTTTTGAGTTTTTAAAGAAATAAAATAAATTGAATTAATGCTAATAAAAACCTAATATTCTAAATTGATTTTAAATATTACAAAAAATATTAAAAGTTAAATCTAATTAAAGCTAAATTGATTAAATTAATTTATTTACAAAAATAAAAGTGATGAAGTTAATTTTAATAAGTAAAATATTTTTTTGTATTTTTGATTTTATTAGGAAAAATGTTAATTGGTTAGTGATTAATAAAAAGAATAACGATTAATTAATTAAAGGAACATAATACAAATAGAGAGAAAGTTTAGGAGTATACGAGCCTGATTGGAGGGGTGAAACAGCTATTGGCGTCATGTGTAAACTGTTTTGTTTTGGCCATTTGTGTTTTGGCTTTTGGCCATTTGTGTTCTGGCTTTTGGCCATTTGTGTTCTGGCCTCAATGTTCCTTAACCTTCTCAGGATGTCTGTCTCGCCATGTATTGGTGTCATGTGTAAGCTGCTCCGTTTTGGCCATTTGGCTTTTGGCTTTTGGCCATTTGTGTTTTAGCCTCAACGTTCCTTAATGAACCTGCATGGGATCCTGTCTAAATCTGCAGTGTTGAATCTCATGAACACATTAAATAAATTACTATATATCATAAAATACAAATAAAGCCAATATATAAAGAAATTTAATGTTTAGGTCAATATGGCATGTATGAATGATTATATACCCTTTTGATCATGGAGATCAAATCAACCTTACCCTTACTGGAAAAGTAGTGACATGAATGCTTTTATGCCCTTTTGATCATAGAGATCAAGCCAGCCTTACCCTTACTAAAGAAGTAGTAAGATGTTGGTTTGTAACTGAGATGGCTTGTTTGTAGTGAGACTGGGATGGCTTGTTTGTAGTGAAAGAGGGATTTGTAATAAGGATTTCAAGGTTTTAGGATTCTTAAAAAAATTTGATACTCTGACAGTGTTGTGGCAAGGTTTTTTTCTCTCCCCGTTTGTGTGAAAAGAATGTGATTATATAATGGAAATTAGGGTAAAGAAAATGGGCTTTGAATGTGTAATTGGGCCTCCAATGATCACTTGAGTTCGTCACTTTCCAGGCTAAATCGCAGGGACTTAAGTGTAATTTTTGAAGTTGAAATGTGAAAACAAAATGTAGCCGACATCGATAACTAACTCCTATCCGAAAATCGGCTCAATCGGATAAACAGTGATTAGTTATGAATTTTTGAAGTTTCAGCTCAGACAAACTTATTTTGGGCTCAAGTGTCGACTCTGACACGTTCTTCAATAAAAAACTGGTATTGATCGGAGCATAATCCGGTCTCGAATTTTGAAGCAAAGTTGTAGACTATGAGTCAGTGACCTTGTGTAAAAATATGAGCCAAATCCGATAAAAATTGACCGAGTTATGAATTTTCGAAGTTTCGGCCCAGATGAATTAATATTCAGCATTCAGGATTTTTGGCGCGTCACGCACTCTGAGCAAAAAACGAAGGCCTTTTGAATACCGTTTGATCTTAATACCTTCTGTGAAAATGTAGCCAACTCAATTTGTGAAATTTTGGCGCCAGAACCAGCTCGATACGATGAAAATCGACCAAGTTATGATTTTCTGAACATGACGCAAATAAACTTCTGTCACAAATTTTCTGTATGAAAATACTTGATAAATCCACATTTTTGAAGACCTTCTGATCGAAATTGGCTTCCAGCCGTGAGAGATGAAAACGTAGATAATGTCAAGGCGGAATTTTGGCCACCAGAACGGGTTCAAAACGAGTCACAATCTTCAAGTTATGAATTTTTTAGTGCTTAAAAACTGCACTTTCAGCACATTTTTTCACCATATTTCTTCGAGAAAACTCACACAGTCGGATACCTTCTGAATTTGAGAATACATTAGGACATTAAGGATCACTTAAGTTCATTTGGATGTAAGGACCTTGATGCAACACAAAACCCTAATTTTGAATTGACTGCCTTAGGAGATGATTTGACTGTCCAACTCTTGAGCCATCTTGAACAACATGGAGATGATTCTTGACATGTCTTGAGAAATATGGGAGGGAAAATTTTGGGGTACAACAGTTGCCCCTGTTCAATTCTCTTAAACCTGAGGATATAGATTGGCTTGCGTGCCTTTCGTGATCCGAAGGTGGAAGATGATTGAACACTAAAGTGCCCAGAAATTTGCACTCGCATAGTAGAATATCAGCAATGTGATGTCGGGAATGGGCTTACAGATGCCATTTGGAGATATGGTGGATAGGAGGATGGGCTTATAGATCCCATCTAGGGATGTAATGGATAGTTGTGGAGATGGGCTTAAAGATGCCATCCGGGGATGTTGATCGCGTAAGAGATTCCTTAGCGAGAACTTGCGTACTTGAGAAAGAAAGATAATTTCCTGGCCTGTTACAGGTGTTGATCTTCAAACTCCTCATGTAGATATGCCCTGGCTAGATACAGGTATCGAATCTATGATCAATCGCTCACAGATATGCCCTGGATAGATACAGGTATCGAATCCGGAACTTCAAACTCTTCATGCAGATATTCCCTGGCTAGATACAGGTATCGAATCCACAATTAATCGCTCACAGATATGCCCTGGCTAGATACAGGTATCGAATCTGGAACTGGTCGTCTACAGATATGCCCTGGCTGGATACAGGTATCGAATCTCTAAACTCTTCATGCAGATATGCCCTGGCTAGATACAGGTATCGAATCTGGAACTGGTCGTCTACAGATATGCCCTGGCTGGATACAGGTATCGAATCTCTAAACTCTTCATGCAGATATGCCCTGGCTAGATACAGGTATCGAATCCACAATCAATCACTCATAGATATGCCCTGGCTGGATACATGTATCGAATCTGGAATTAGTCGTCTACAGATATGCCTTAGCTGGATACAGGTATCGAATCTCTAAACTCTTCATACAGATATGCCCTGGCTAGATACAGGTATCGAATCCACAATCAATCACTCACAAATATGCCCTGGCTGGATACAGGTATCGAATCTGGAATTAGTCGTCTACAGATATGCCCTGGCTGGATACAGGTATCGAATCTCTAAACTCTTCATGCAGATATGCCCTGGCTAGATACAGGTATCGAATCCACAATTAATCGCTCACAGATATGCCCTGGCTAGATACAGGTATCGAATCTGGAACTGCGACAGTTGATGATAATCGTCTTTTGATTGACCTTTTCCTGAAAAGGCAAGACGTTAGTTGTATACAATGTCATGATGTATGAAATGCATGATGTCATGATGTTCTCAAAAATAAATGAGATCGTGTCGTATGCACTTTATCATGTATGTAAGCAGGATGTATGAAATGTGAAATGTCTATGAATGTATCTTCGTCTAGGAAAATAAATCCTTGATGAATGCCGGGAAGTTGTTGAATCCTGGGCTGGTGTTTGAAGAGTAGAGTTCTTTGTTTCTGCTGGGAATGATGATTGCAAGAATAAACCGGTAGGAGAAGATGACTCCGTTGGGGAATAAACTTGATGAAGAGATTACTCTGCAGGGAATTACTCCGTGGGGAAGAGATACTTCACTGAGAATTTGATGATAACTCCGCTGGGGATGCCATTGATAAGCTTCGTTGGGATTTGATGAACTCCGCTGGGGATAGGAAGAACTTCGCCGAGGACGATCCTTCTGTTGTAATTAGCTGAGGATAACCCAGTTATAGGTTCTGGTGGGGAATAACCTCTGAACATGGTCGGGGAGAGATACGTTGGTACTCTGCAGGGGGCAAGCTTCCAGAATCTACTGGGGATAAGCTTCCAAAATCTATTGGGGAGGTTGATTCAACTCTCTCGGGGAAACTTTTGAGACTGCGCGGGGAAATGGCTCCACTGGGATGTCTGGTATTCCGCCGGGGAACAATCTTATACTAAGACTGCTGGGGATGCTTGCTGAGGAATATCTATACACTGCTGGGGAATATTGAGATCTTCTGGGAATACCCAACTTCCATAAGGCTGACAGTAGGCTAACTCTGCTCGGGGGAGAGTATTGCTGACTTGCTAGGGATACTGTGCCTTTTTGGGCTGATTGGAGACCAACTCTGCTTGGGGAGAGCATGGCTGAATCTTGTCTTACTCTGCGGGGAGTGAAGGTATCTTGGTCAAATTCTTCAGCCGAATCTACCTTGTACCTGGGAGACAGAGCAGCTTGTACAGTGCGGACAACTCTTATTGCCCCAGCTTCTGTGGGAGAAGATACCTGTGGAGGTGCTTGATAACTGCCGACTGACAAATCTTCTTCTGGTAGGCAGGTGACGAGATGACGGGACATAGTCGTACGCTTTGATCCCTAATTTTTGCCTGGACCGCCCTTTCGGGTTTTCAGTCCACCGGGATACCCATTTTTGCCCAAGCCGCCTTTTCCGGTTTTCGACTTGCCGGGTGTACAGATTTTTTATTTTCATCCCTAATTTTTGCCCGAACCCTTTTGGTTCGCCGGGAAGCCCTTATTTTTGCCTAGTTCAGTCGACCTAGCGGGTCTCTGATTATGCGTAGCATTTTTTCCCGACTATGTCCACATTCTCAGAGTGCAGGGAGTTGTTACCGTCAATAGCATTGTGTTACCATATTACCAAAAGATGTTTGATCGTACCAGATTTGTCGCTGGAATTCATGTCCCATCTTTTGAGAGATTCTCTGAATCTTGACTTAACTGCCCCAGATGATGGACAATGCTCATGCCGTGCCCCTTGATTGGAAGTGCTTTTTGTTCACTAGATATTCTACGTGCGAATTTCTCTGATGTTTGAACAAATAGTCATATGCAAACAATGTTATCTTAAGAATGCAAAGCTTATGTCTGTCTTGAAATTTTTGAAAATGCATTTTTTCAGTAAAACCAGTGAATTTTGTAAAGTGTGATGTCAACTCGTTATTTTACCGCAAGCCTTAAGGAGTCAGGATACCTTTCGTAACAGTATGCTTTCGAACTAACCCATGCTTCAGTTAGGACTTTTAAGGGTTATAACGTGGCCTGGTTCACGGTTTAAGAAACTAAGGATAAAGGCTCAAATTTATTTGTACCCACCCACTCTTCGTGATGTTCTTCGATCCTAAACTCAGCTAATCGTGCGCTAGATCTTGTTTGAATCCTTGCTCTGATATTCCGGTGATGGTTCGGATATTGAAAGTTTATTTTGAATAGGCAGTCATTTCTTTTTGTTGAGGGTTTGTTGGACCTCTTTCTTTTTTGATTTTGTTATCCCTGTTTTTTTTGCCTGAACTATTTCTTTTTGTATTTACAGTCAGCGGGATGCCCAAGTTTTGTAAGTCTGCTTCATAGGTTTTGACTTAATGGGCTTTTATTCTGAGAGATAATGACTGCCTGTCTTTATGATTATTCGGAACCATCACTGTCTTTGTTTCGGAAGGACTCTTTTGATGCCATTCATTGTGCACCTAGATCAACTGAGAGAACTACCCTGCCCCAGGTTATGATTAAGGGTTTAATTTTTTTGTGAAAAGAAAAACTCCTACTTCTTTGGCTCGAAGGGGTTGACGAGGGATTATCATCCTTATAACTCCAGTGTTTAGGAATTGAAACAATGCTTGTACCTCATCAGTGGGGTCTGTTCAAAATCATACTGTAGATTGTGGTATCGTTTTCGTCATCCTCCCTCAAGAGGCTTAGAATTATTAATTGAGAGTTTGATCATCACAAAAAATGAAAGCAGTTTGAATATAGCGAATGCGAATATATTGATTCAAAACAGACATATGCGATGAATTGATAAAGTAATAAAGTTTTCTATGACAATAATTGTTTGTATAAGCAAAGAAAAATACAACCTGAAAATTCCAATGAACAAAAAATCTTCTAGTCTCAGGACTTGTCACTTCAAATGATAAACCTTGGAGGGATGGTAGAAGAACTCAGCCTGACCACCTTGGGTGAACTCCACTACTCCTTCATCAATCAGGTCCTGGATCTTGTTCTTCAGAGTCCAACAGTCCTCGGTGTCATGTCCTGGACTGGCAGAGTGGTAGGCACACCTTTTATTGGGATGATAGGTAGGAGCTGAGGTGTTGGGATTCTGGGGAGGAGCCCTTAATGTGATCAGATTCAATCTCAACAGGCGTTGTAAAGCTTGAAACAGCGACATGTTGAGCTGGGTGAATTGCCTCCTAGGATTGTCTGGCTTGCTCTGATCAACCCATTGTTCTTGGTGAGGTCGTTGTTGGACCTGTGAAGTAGTAGCACTCTGGAGAGGTCTATTCATTGAAACAAACCTTTGACTTCTTGGAGGCTGATTACCGGTTTGGTCCCCAGCCTTGACTACTTGCTTCATACTGTCTTGCTGAAGCTGGTTGATCACAGTTCTCAACTCTTCTTGTTCCCGAGCTAAGCCTTGGATAAGGGCCATTTGCCCCAGCATCTGAGTCCTCATTGCGTCTATCTCAGCTTGCATATGTTTCAGCCGTTCATCCTTACCGTCTTCTGGACTGTTCTTGACCAAATTCCCCATGAGGAGTGTCCTCAACTCTTCCTGCCCCTTGGATAGGTTTAGGAAGATTTCCCTGAACTGAGTCTCTTGAGCATGAATATCCTGGTTGTCTTGTTGGCAAGCCATTGCTGAAATAAACAGCGAAGAAGGTAAGTGACCTGTAACAAGGGTACTTGTTATGCAATGATGTGTATGTATGCATGCAATGTTTTCAAGGATCTCGCGGGGTAAATAAGAAAATTGTTAGAATCTGGTAGCTTGATTGAAGGAACTTCATGTTGTTGAGAGTCCTTCTTCAAGAGTCAAGGCTCACCATATCGAGTGGGTCATAGCCCCTGACTTAAGTTATCGTGCTTGGATTTCTGGACAACCTTGGTTAGAGGAAAATAAATCCCCTTTGCCCCTTGCTAGACAGTTGGTTCATCATGACCTGTATCACAAACCCTTGAGATCCTTGAAATGGGTTAGTCCTTATGCCAGATGTATGCAATGGTATGATGGTATGCTATGCATGGAGTGATGTAAGTAAACCCTGTTATGAGCCCAGATTAAGGACTGTAAACAAAACCTGCAAGAAACTCGTGCGTCAGATAACAAGTATGCAAGTAGTCAAGTTTGAAGGCACACAAGTCACACAAGATAGCCCTTAGAGTTTAGGCCAGCATGAAGTTTAGGTACTACCCTCTTTCAGTATCGTTGGTTAAGACCTGTCCTAAAAAATAGTAACCGGGTTCTAGAGGATCTCAATATCACTGACTACCCTCAATCGGTCATAACTCCAGCATCGCAATCTTTTCTTGCGGCCAGAACCATCGCGAGAGTTTAGCCTCAATGAGTGTAGCATACTACTACTGTTCTATGGCTAAGTTGGGTCAATTTAGGGTTCTAAGGTCGGTTGGTGCTTAATGACTCCTCAGAAGACCCATATTCTCCTTGTTGCAACACAAGGGATATCGGTACAGACCAAGGTGTCACACCAATGTAGCCACTGCTTCACCTGTGTCGGTCTACGCCGGACAGGTCCCTCACAGCTTATGCTACCTAAAAGGGTATCCCCAGATCCGGGTTAGGATCTATGAAACTCCGATGCAAAGCCCACAATTATAAAGCAATCAAAGCAAAGCAATTGAAAACATAAGTGATCTAATCCTAAGGTATACCTCACTTATTAAATCCCCAGCAGAGTCGCCAGTTATGTGATCGGTGGAAATATAACTGACTGTTTTTGAATGCTGGTTCGCGAAATGTTGCGGTAAGCAAGAGTCGCCACCGTCTTTTATGTTCTCCAATATGGAAAGGACAAAAGCACAACAAAATTCCTTCTTTGAGAATGTTTCTCGGTTCGGGAGGTAGATTTATAGAAAGGGAAGGTGTTAGCACCCTTTCTATCTGTGGTTATCCACGGGCTCTTAGGTACTTGCTCTTATGTTTTCAAAAATTTGTTTGCTTTTCTTGTGTTTGTGGGTTTTGAAAAAGTTTAGTTTGAAAAAACTTCTAGGAAACTCTTGTATCAGTCCTCAAGAGTGTATGAAGTATTTGTTTGAAAACTTTTTGAAACTGTGAGTGCGAAAAGTTGTTTTTTGTTTTTGAAATAGAAAGTACCCATGAGATCTACCTACTCTAAGGAATTAGGATGTGTAAGAGTCCTTAAGATAGTGATATCCCACCATTGAGAGGTAGGAAGCACCATCGTTGGAGGTGTTCGGGTCAATTCGATTAAGGGAAGTGTGGTCACCGAAGCAATAGTAGGACGCCTTAGCGGTAACCCTAATGTCCTAGATCCTTTTTATCCGAGGCAACCGTTTCGAGGCAACTGGATCTTTAGACAGGAGGGCGACCTCTAAAACACCCTATACTTGACGACCACGTTCGAAGGCAACCGAGTGAGGCGTACCCTAGGAGTGGCATGTGCTTGTGTCAGGTTTCATGTTAAGTTATCTTTGCACATGTTATGGTGAGCTACGATTGATTTTATTTTGAGAATAAGTCTTGTCATGCATAACCTAGTTAACATACATCTAACAGTTAATAGTTGCGGAAAGTAAACTAAGCTATTACAAGGGGTCGGGTATTTATATCGCCAAAAACAAATCCTTTGAAAAGTAAATTGCGGGAAATTAAATAAAAGCGATAAAAAGTCCTAATTAAAGCTATTACATTCCGGGAAACAGATACAATAATATGATAAAATGGATCGCGTGCGGGAAATTAAATCGGATGCGAGTTTTTTGGGTTTTGACCCTTTTTTATTAAAGAAAGGATTTTTGTTTATTTTTGAATTAAATGGAATTAAATTAAATGAACAATTAAATTAAATTAAATAATGAAAATATTTTTGGATTTTTGAGTTTTTAAAGAAATAAAATAAATTGAATTAATGCTAATAAAAACCTAATATTCTAAATTGATTTTAAATATTACAAAAAATATTAAAAGTTAAATCTAATTAAAGCTAAATTGATTAAATTAATTTATTTACAAAAATAAAAGTGATGAAGTTAATTTTAATAAGTAAAATATTTTTTTGTGTTTTTGATTTTATTAGGAAAAATGTTAATTGGTTAGTGATTAATAAAAAGAATAACGATTAATTAATTAAAGGAACATAATACAAATAGAGAGAAAGTTTAGGAGTATACGAGCCTGATTGGAGGGGTGAAACAGCTATTGGCGTCATGTGTAAACTGTTTTGTTTTGGCCATTTGTGTTTTGGCTTTTGGCCATTTGTGTTCTGGCTTTTGGCCATTTGTGTTCTGGTCTCAACGTTCCTTAACCTTCTCAGGATGTCTGTCTCGCCATGTATTGGTGTCATGTGTAAGCTGCTCCGTTTTGGCCATTTGGCTTTTGGCTTTTGGCCATTTGTGTTTTGGCCTCAACGTTCCTTAATGAACCTGCATGGGATCCTGTCTAAATCTGAAGTGTTGAATCTCATGAACACATTAAATAAATTACTATATATCATAAAATACAAATAAAGCTAATATATGAAGAAATTTAATGTTTAGGTCAATATGGCATGTATGAATGATTGTACCCTTTTGATCATGGAGATCAAATCAACCTTACCCTTACTGGAAAAGTAGTGACATGAATGCTTTTATGCCCTTTTGATCATGGAGATCAAGTCAGCCTTACCCTTACTGAAGAAGTAGTAAGATGTTGGTTTGTAACTGAGATGGCTTGTTTGTAGTGAGATGTTAGTTTGTAACTGGGATGGCTTGTTTGTAGTGAGAGAGGGATTTGTAATAAGGATTTCAAGATTTTAGGGTTCTTGAAAGAATTTGATACTCTGACAGTGTTGTGGCAAGGTTTTTTTCCCTCCACGTTTGTGTGAAAAGAATGTGATTATATAATGGAAATTAGGGTAAAGAAAATGGGCTTTGAATGTGCAATTGGGCCTCCAATGTTCACTTGAGTTCGTCACTTTCAAGGCTAAATCGCAGGGACTTAAGTGCAATTTTTTAAGTTGAATTGTGAAAACAAAATGTAGCCAACATCGATAACTAACTACTGTCCGAAAATCGGCTCAATCGGATAAACGGTGAATTAGTTATGAATTTTTGAAGTTTCAGCTCAGGCAAACTTATTTTGGGCTCCAGTGTCGACTCTGACACGTTCTTCAATAATAAACTGGTATTGATCGGAGCATAATCCGGTCTCGACTTTTGAAGAAAAGTTGTAGATCTATGAGTCAGCGACCTTGTGTAAAAATATGAGCCCAATCCGATAAAAATTGACCGAGTTATGAATTTTCGAAGTTTCAGCCCAAATAAAATAGTATTCAGCATTCAGGATTTTCGGCGCGTCACGCACTCTGAACAAAAAACGAAGGCCTTTTGAATACTGTTTGAACTTAATACCTTCTGTGAAAATGTAGCCAACTCAATTTATGAAATTTTGGCGCCGGAACCAGCTCGATACGATGAAAATCGACCAAGTTATGATTTTCTGAACATGACGCAAATAAACTTCTGTCACAAATTTTCTGTATGAAAATACTTGATAAATCCACATTTTTTGAAGACCTTCTGATCGAAATTGGCTTCCATCCGTGAGAGATGAAAACGTAGATAATGTCAAGACGGAATTTTGGCCACCAGAACGAGTTCAAAACGAGTCACGATCTTCAAGTTATGAATTTTTTAGTGCGTAAAAACTGCACTTTCAGCACATTTTTTCACCATATTTCTTCGAGAAAACTCACACAGTCGGATACCTGCTGAACTTGAGCATACGTTAGGACATTTAGGATCACTTAAGTTCATTTGGATGTAAGGACCTTGATGCAACACAAAACCCTAATTTTGAATTGACTGCCTTAGGAGATGATTTGACTGTCCAACTCTTGAGCCATCTTGAACAACTTGGAGATGATTCTTGACATGTCTTGAGAAATATGGGAGGGCAAATTTTGGGGTACAATAAGTGAGGCCCATAATTGGAAACCTAAGGATCATGTGATTCTGATTGTCTATATTAGCTCAAGCCATTTCACTTATAAGCTTCATGTTTGAATATTTTGAACCATCTAATACATTATGTAGGTCTCATTTCCTATTGTGTTCATGAAGTTGTGATTTAATTAGCTATGCATGATTAAAATATGTTTTCTACTGAACTTCATGGTTCTTGTTCATATTATTCTCAACCTCTCATGATCCTTGATTGATATTCAATTGTCAATTCAACATGGTGATATAGAAGGGAGCCATATTTCTTTGTTTCTTTTGACCTAATCTGTGCATATGCTTGTCTCTTCTTACTTATAATGTCTAATATTTGGTAATTGCCACCATGTTATTATCACTTCTTTACATTTTGGAATACTAACTTGGTTGTTGAATATGCGAGGTACTCTGAGAAAGTTGCCACTTTTGGCTTGAGGCTTTTGTGTTCCACTTTATTTGTGGAACACAGTTTATTATATTGGCATTATTTTTGTGTTTGGCATGCTTGATGGTTTATGCAGGATACACATATCTTTGATTGTGAATGCCATACATTGCCCATGGGATTTGTTCATATCTGATAAAATACTTACATCCTGATGGTGTAATTTCTGACTTGATTTGTCTACTGATGCCAGCTTGCTTGAAGTTTCTCTGGGTTTCTTTTATTCTTGCTTGATTGCTACAGATAGCCATCTGTTTGGTATTATACTACCTCCTTTCTCTCATTTTCATTTTGCATAATTCTCTGATTACATGATGGGACCTCTGTTGCTGATATATGTCAGGAGGCCCTCTGGTTTTTTGTCTGATTTTTATGTGTTGTGTTTGCTTGTTGATCGATGAGTCACTCAATTTAGACATTGAGATCACGACTTCGCTCTCATTGCATGTTCCCTATAGGATGTTTATTGCTTTACTTCTTTATTTGTTGATCGATGAGTCACTCAATTTAGAAATTGAGATCACGACTTCACTCTCATTGCATGTTCCCTATAGGATGTTTATTGCTTTACTTCTTTATTTGTTGATCGATGAGTCACTCAATTTAGAAATTGAGATCATGACTTCGCTCTCATTGCATGTTCCCTATAGGATAGTTTTGTTAAGCTCTCTCTAACATGTGAACATAGGATAGAATTCTCCTTTATCCTCAACATTAGGATCAACCATTGTATGATAACACTAGGGATAGCACTAGGTTAGTTTCCCTTAGTTGGTTTTTTCCTTTCCAGATTCGATACCTGTATCTAGCCAAGGCATATCTGTGAGCGATCAATTCCAGATTCGATTCCTGTATCTAGCCAGGGCACGTCTGAAGAGTTTGAAGATTCGATTCCTGTATCCATCCAGGGCATATCTGTTGACGACTATTTCCAGATTCGATTCCTGTATCCAGCCAGGGCACGTCTGAAGAGTTTGAAGATTCGATTCCTGTATCCAGCCAGGGCATATCTATTGACGACTATTTCCAGATTCGATTCCTGTATCCAGCCAGGGCACGTCTGAAGAGTTTGAAGATTCGATTCCTGTATCCAGCCAGGGCATATCTGTGGACGACTATTTCCAGATTCGATTCCTGTATCCAGCCAGGGCACGTCTGAAGAGTTTGAAGATTCGATTCCTGTATCCAGCCAGGGCATATCTGTTGACGACTATTTCCAGATTCGATTCCTGTATCCAGCCAGGGCACGTCTGAAGAGTTTGAAGATTCGATTCCTGTATCCAGCCAGGGCACATCTGTGAGCAACCAATTGTAGATTCGACACCTGTATCCAGCCAGGGTATATCTGCATAAAGAGTTTGAAGATCAACCCCTGTAACATGCCAGGTAATTATCTTTCTTTCTCAGGTACGCAAGTTCTCGCTAAGGAATCTCTTACGCGATCGACACCTAGATGGCATCTATAAGCCCATCTCCACAACTATCCATCATAGTTCCAAATGGCATCTATA
Organism: Vicia faba; assembly: GCA_948472305.1. NCBI lineage: Eukaryota > Viridiplantae > Streptophyta > Magnoliopsida > Fabales > Fabaceae > Vicia > Vicia faba. The sequence goes on along the minus strand of OX451739.1, from coordinate 1,501,563,334 downwards.
AGCCCATTCCCGACAAGGTTCTGTCACATCTCCAGATGGCATCTATAAGCCCATCCTCATATCCACCATCTCTCCAAATGGCATCTGTAAGCCCATTCCCGCCACCACACTACTGATACTCTACTATGTGAGTGCAAATTTCTGGGCACTCTAGTGTTCAATCATCTTCCACCCTCGGATCACGAAAGGCACACAAGCCAATCTACATCCTCAGGTCTAAGAATATTGAACAGGGGCAACTGTTGTACCCCAAAATTTGCCCTCCCATATTCTTCAAAGTTTTGACAAGCATCACCTCAAATTGCTCAAGTCTACTCAAGGGCTACACAGTCAAGCATCCTCCTAAGCCAGTCAAATTAGGGTTTTGGTTCTTGCCAGGAGGTTGAGGTTTTCAAGGGCTCAATCAAGTTCCATATGCTCATATACATTGTCAAGCACCTACATGTCAAGTTTCAAGGCTCACAAGGTCAAGTTGCACAGTCAAAAACCCTAATTGCTCCACAGTCAACTGCAGGGGCAAAATGGTCATTTGGCAGTCAAAAGTCAAAAATTTTGGTCAACATCTTATTTTGAAGCCACAATCATCATTTGGTCAAATCTTGACCATGATTTCATAAGAATGGCTCAAAAATCATCAAGGTGTCAAAAGTTTCTATTTTTGGACAGCTGAAAAGTCAGCTGTAACTTGACCAAGGCATAACTTTTTCATGGTTCATCAGAAAAATCCCATCCAATGCTCATCTTGAAGGGGAAGACATTTCCTACAACTCATCTTCACATTCCAAGTCCAAGAAATGCTCTCACAAAGAGTTATCAATTTCAACATTATAGGTCATTTTCAAAAGTCAACCAAAAGGCACTTTAAGTCAAAGACCATAACTTGATATTGGTAAATCAAAATGACATGGGACCAAAGGCATTGGTTAGAGGACTTCAAGACCTTTTCAAAATGTCCAAGAACATGTTCATAGCTTCAAAATTGAGCAAGATATGCATTGGAGAAGTTGGGAAATTTTTGTGAAATGGCCAAAGTCAACTATCCTTGAAACTTCATTTTTGACAAAAAGGGCCCACTTTTTCCACTTGGTTCAGCTTGGCCATGCCTCCCACGTGTCCCATGATTTATTTCAAGAATAAAAATTAATTTTTCTATTTTTGTTTAATTTTATTTGATTTAATTCATTTTAAATCTTTAAAATTCAAATGAAAATAAAAAAATTTAATTAGGGGATATTTTGTGGCTTGAATTTCTTTGATGCATCATGAAACACCTTCCAAATTCGTGTACAGCCTATTTCAAACACAAAATTCAAATTTGAAGCAAATATGGCAAGTGGTTCAATGGTGGTTATGGAGGAAATCAAAAACTTCATTGCATTGGTTTAATGTCCATTATTCTGATTGATTCTCATTGCTAGACATATATGCAAGCCTTCCCAATAGCATTCAGGACCTAGAAAACTCAGAGGCGTCCAAAGCAATTTCAAATTTTCAAAGGAAAAGTGTGAAACTGAAAACCTATTTGCAGCGCAATTCAAAGCCTCTTTTGGATTCAAACAGCTTGCCTGAATCTCCAGGAGTCTATTGCCATCAAGAACGAGCCCTAACACCATCAGAATCAAAGAACACGAGTCATTCGGTTTGCCTTATTTCTCAAATCTTCATATCATATTTCATGCGCTTTTAATCCATATTTTTGATTGGTTTCTGTTGTTAGGGACCTTCTGAAGCTAATGAAACAGTTTAATTAAACTGAAATGCGCTGAATCCAAAATCACCATGAACAAATTCTAGGGTTCTTCAGTTTCAAATTTGGGGATTTCTAAACCCAGAACAATTAGGACTAGTGACGCATATGACTGGATTTGTTGCAATGAGACGAACATGATGGATACCCTGCGCCCTTTTTATGTTAACCCTAATTCTATTCGCTATTTTCTGTCATTGTATTTAGTGGGGGTTAAAAACCCCCGCTATCTTGTTTCTATTTTGCAGAAAAGAGGAAGACGATGATGAGGTGGTTGTGCGTGTGTGGTTGATTCAAACCACGCGCGCTCTTTTTTTATTTTTTCAGCATATAGCTTATTTGTTTTATATAATGTTTCTTTTCTATTTTATTAACAAACGCGCCTAAGTGATGCAGTGGTGGAAGACGTGGCTTGTAATCTCTGGGACCTGGGTTCGATTCCCAGGTCCCCCCATAATTCTCATATTATTTTTTTTAATGCATTCCTGTGCAGATTCCCAAATGATGAGCACCATAAACCTCGTCCAAGAGCCAGCCAGGTGTCCATCAGTACAAATCCAAGGGCCCAGAAAGCAAGAGCACCATGCTCAGGAGTCAACAGCGCTCCACTCAATTCCAATGGTCAACGTAGCTGAAGATTCAAATGGGCCTCACAAATTCCAATCAAGCACCCTCCATTCTGGCCCATACCCCCTTCCCTTGGTTTTATTCCTTTCTCTATATTTTCCAATTTAATTATTAACCTTTTTTAATTATTTTTATTATTAACAATTATCCAATTAATGTTTTCATAAAAAATCAAAAAAATAGAATTAACATTATTATTATTATTATTTTCATATTTTTGTAAATAAATATTAACAACTAAAATAGTTTAATTAGGCAATTTTAACTTCTTTTCTTAATAATTAAAATAGATTTAGAATTAGGTAAAATTAACTTTTAATTTTATTTCTTTTTATTTTATTTCATAAAAACATAAAAAATACAAAAATATTTTCTTTTAATAAATAAATTAATTAGTTTAATTATTAGTTATTAATTTCATTTAATCACAAAAAAGACAAAAAAAATTCAATTCTTTTCTTAAAAGGGTCAACACCCTTAAGACATTCGCGATTCATTCTTTCGCGCGCATTTTAGTTTTAATTCTTTATTTTTGATTATTTCTGTAACTGCCTCCGGATGTAATAGTAATTAGGATTTTACTGCTTTATTTACTATTTCTCGTACTTATTTACCAAAACGGGTCTTTGTATTTTTGGCGATGTATAGACCCGCGCCTTGTAATAGCGTAGGATTTATGTTTCCGCAATTTACTTTCCGCACCCCCTAACTGTTAAATGCATGAAAGAATGTATGGTAAATAAAAACAACTCGTAGCTCACAAATAACATGTACAAAAACCTTAACTGAAAAAACAACACACAAAGCACATGCCACTCCTAGGGTACGCTTCACTCGTTGCCTCGAAACGTGGTCATCAAGTATAGGACGTCTTAGAGGTCACCCTTCTGTCCAAAAGATCCAGTTGCCTCGAAACGGTTGCCTCGGATACAAAGGATCTAGGACATTAGGGTTACTTCTAAGCTGTCCTACCGTTGCTTCGGTGACCACACTGTCCCGATAATCGAATTGACCCGAACACCTCCAACGATGGTGCTACCTACCCCTCAATGGTGGGATGGCACTATCTAAAGGACTCTTACACAGCTTAATTCCTTAGGGTAGGTAGATGACTCATGGGTACTTGCTCTTTTCAAAAACAAACAAAATACTTTTCACACCTTACACTTTCAAAAAGTTTTCAAACAATACTTCATACACTCTTGAGGACTGATACAAGAGTTACTTAGAAGTTTTTTCAAACGAAACTTTTTCAAAACCCACACACACTTGAAAAGCAAACAAATTTTGAAAACATAAGAGCAAGTACCTAAGAGCCCGTGGATAACCATGGATAGAAAGGGTGCTAACACCTTCCCTTTCTATAAATCTACCTCCCGAACCGAGAAACATGCTCATAAGGAATTTTGCTGTGCTTTTGTCCTTTCCATGTTGGAGAACATAAAAGATGGTGGCGAATCTTGCTTACCGCGACATTTCGCGAACCAGCTTAAAAAACAGTCAGTTCTATTTCCACCGATCACACATGTTAACTCACACCACCTACTTGATATCCAAAATGGATCCAATCAAGTAAATTTTTGAGAAACCAGCTCTTACAGGAAGGGTAGCCCGTTGGCAGATGATACTCACTGAGTATGATATCCAATACACTACTTAAAAAGCAATTAAGGGTAGTGTATTGGCCAACAATCTTTCTCATCAGCCTTTGAATGATTATGAACCGATGAAGTTTGATTTTCCAGATGAGGAAATTGTGTATATTCGGGATTGTAATATGTCGGGCCCAGACGAAGGACCCGAGCCGGGATCACGTTGGACGCTTGTGTTTTGATGGTGCCTCTAATGCCATGGGTAACTACGTCGGAGCTATTATCACTTCCCCTGAAGGATACCACATTCCTTTCTAATATTTGTTTAATCTCTCTATTCGAAACTTCAACTTTTCCGCTAGTTTGCGGATGATAAGGCGTTGCTACGCGGTGGTTCACTCCATATTTAGATAGTAATTTATCAAATATCTTCGAAACAAAATGAGATCCACCGTCACTGATAACAAGTCGGGGAACACCAAAATGCGGGAAAATTATATTCTTGAAAAGCTTTATCACTACTCGTGTGTCATTTGTGGGAGAAGCTATTGCCTCGATCCATTTTGAAACGTAGTCGACAGCGACGAGTATAAACTTGTTTCCAAAAGAAGATGGGAAAGGTCCCATAAAATCTATTCCCCAAACGTCAAAGATTTCCACTTCAAGTATTCCTTTCTGAGGCATTTCGTCGCATCTTGAGATATTACCGGTGCGTTGGCATCGGTCACAGTTTTTAACGGCGACGTGGACATCCTTCCACAGGTTAGGCCAGAAAAGGCCGGCTTGGAGAATTTTGGCACACGTTTTAAAGGTGCTAGTATGTCCGCCACAAGGAGATGAATGGCAATGGGAAATGACGTTTTCTATTTCTTCGTCAGGTATACACCGGCGGAAAATTCCATCGGGTCCTCGTTTAAATAAAAGCGGTTCGTCCCAATAGTAACTCTTGAGATCATGGAAAAATTTCTTTTTCTGTTGGTAAGTTAAATCAGGTGGAAGTGCTCCGACAGCTAAATAGTTAACGATGTCAGCATACCAAGGCAATCCTATGGTCATGTTGATGGCTTCCATAACCTCTTTAGCTTCTGGTTTATTTAAATTCAATTGATCTAGGTCGCTTATCATTTGTGCTATCAGATGTTCATACGGAAAATCGTCGTTAATTGGCATTTGTTCGGGTTTTATACCTTCTAAACGGGATAAATGATCCGCTACGATGTTTTCGGTTCCTTTCTTATCTTTAATTTCCAAGTCGAATTCTTGTAAGAGTAAAATCCATCGGAGGAGTCTGGGTTTTGCATCTTTCTTGGCAAGTAAATATCGGATAGCAGCATGGTCTGTGTAAATGGTGATTTTCGCTCCTACAAGGTAAGAACGGAATTTGTCGAGTGCGAAGACCACGGCTAAGAGTTCTTTTTCAGTGGTGGCGTAGTTCATTTGAGCTGAGTCTAGCGTTCTGCTGGCGTAGTAAATTGCGTGAAGTTTCTTATCTTTTCTTTGTCCAAGAACTGCGCCGACATCGTAATCACTTGCATCGCACATGATTTCGAAAGGTAACCTCCAATCGGGCGGTTGCATGATTGGTGCAGAAATAAGTGCGGCCTTAAGGGTTTCAAAAGCTTGAAGACAATCGTTATCGAATATGAACTCAGCGTCCTTCATTAATAGACCGGTTAGTGGTTTTGTAATTTTCGAGAAATCTTTAATAAAACGTCGGTAAAAACCGGCGTGTCCTAGAAAACTTCGTATCTCTCGAACGGTCTTTGGTGGTTGGAGTTCTTTAATCACCTCTATCTTAGCTTTATCAACTTTAATTCCTTTATTAGAAATAACATGTCCAAGTACGATTCCTTCTCTGACCATGAAATGGCATTTTTCCCAGTTGAGCACAAGGTTTACTTTCACACATCGTTCTAAAATACTTTCTAAATTAGACATACATCCTTCAAAGCTTTGTCCACACACAGAGAAGTCATCCATAAACACTTCCATGATGTCGTCAATGAAATCTGCAAAGATGGCCATCATACATCGCTGGAAAGTTGCGGGAGCATTACATAATCCAAATGGCATTCGTCTGTACGCGAACGTTCCATAGGGACACGTGAATGTAGTCTTCTCCTGATCATCAGGGTGAATCGGAATTTGGAAAAATCCAGAATAACCGTCTAAATAGCAGAAATAGGAGTGTTTGGCTAATCGTTCTAACATTTGATCAATAAAGGGTAAAGGAAAATGGTCTTTCCGAGTAGCTTTGTTCATTTTTCGATAATCAATGCACACTCTGTGTCCACTAACTACTCTTTGTGTTATCGATTCGCCTTGTGCGTTTTTCACGACAGTGACACCTCCTTTCTTAGGTACGACATGCACTGGGCTAACCCATTTACTGTCGGAGATCGGGTATATAATTCCGGCTTCCATTAGCTTTTTGATTTCGTCTCTGACTACAGTGCTTAGAATCGGATTGATTCTTCTTTGAGGTTCTCGAGAGGTTTTGCAATCCTCTTCTAATAGAATACGGTGCATACAAATTGAAGGACAAATTCCTTTTAAGTCCGATATGTTGTAACCTAACACAGTAGGGTATTTCCTTAGAACGTCTAAAATTTTTTGAGTTTCGAGCGTTCCTAAACTGGAATTCACTATTACAGGTCGAGTTTGTTCAGTATCAAGGAATTCGTATCGTAGATTTTTAGGTAGAACTTTCAATTCTAGTTTTGGTTTCTTGGAACATGGCATATGATTGGGTGTAAGTGCTAGACTTTCGCTTAGACTGTCATCTTTATATGGTTCTCGCCAATTGTCGTCTTCGAATATCAGAGGGGTTTCGATTTTCATTATTTCAGAATATGTGGTTTGTTCAACTTCCATCTCTCTCACACACTCGTCTATAATATCGAGTAAGTAACATGTGTCATTTATGGCGGGTGCTTGTAGAAATTGAGTGAGGATGAATTCCACTTTTTCCTCTCCGACTTCGAATGTTAATCTGCCCTTCTTTACATCAATTATAGCTCCGGCGGTGGCTAGGAATGGTCTTCCTAGTATGATAGGGGTAACTGAGTCCTCGGTTATGTCCATGATGATGAAATCGGTAGGGATATAGAATTGACCTATTCTAACTGGAACGTTTTCCAGTATACCTACAGGGTATTTAACCGATCGGTCGGCTAATTGGACGGACATTTTCGTGGGTCTGAGTTCTCCCATCTCTAGCTTTTTGCAAATAGATAAGGGCATGACACTAATGCTTGCTCCTAAGTCACATAGAGATTTGTCTATGACAAATTTTCCAATATTACAAGGTATAGAGAAACTACCTGGATCTTTCAGCTTATGAGGCATATTGTTTTGAATGATCGCGCTACACTCGGCAGTGAGTGTAACTGTTTCGTTATCCTCTATCTTCTTCTTGTTGGATAGAATTTCCTTAAGAAATTTAGCGTACGAGGGCATCTAAGTGATGGCTTCTGTAAAAGGTATGGTTATATTGAGTTGTTTCAGAAGTTCAACGAATTTCTTGAACTGGCCCATCGTTTTGGAATTTGTAAGTCTCTGAGGATACGGGATTGGTGGTTTATAAGGTGGTGGAGGTACATAAGGCTTCTCTTGCTCCACTGCTTCTTGCGTTTCGCTTTCCTTTTCTTTAGGCTCATTGGCTTGTTCAGGCAGCTCGCTTTGCTTTTGGTACATGGCTGGATTTTCTAGTCTCGGGTCAACAGGTCCGTCGAGTTCTTTTCCACTTCTCAATATCACAGCATTAGCATGTCCTTTCGGGTTGGGCTGTGGTTGACCAGGAAAAATTCCAGCTGGTGCCGCAGTAGATGCTTGTTGTTGAGCTACTTGTGAGATTTGCGTCTCAAGCATCTTGTTATGGGTGGCTAAAGCATCAACCTTGCTAGCTAATTGTTTTATCTTCTCATTAGTATGCAAATTTTAATTCATAACGTCTTTATTAGTCTGAGCTTGGGTAGCAACGAAGTGTTCAATCATGATTTCTAGGTTAGATTTCCTAGGAGTATTAGGTCCATTACCAGGATGATTTGGGATAGCTTTTGGATAACCGGGTGGTGTGGCAGGAGCTGGTACAGGCGCGTATAACGCGTTGTTGTTTTTGTATGAAAAGTTCGGATGATTTTTCCAGCCTGGGTTATAGGTATTGCTATAAGGGTTCCCTTGTACATAGTTTGCTTGTTCAGCTGGAACTCCTGTTAGAAGTGGGCATTCTGGAGCAAGATGTGATTGAAGACCACATAGATCGCAAGTTTGGACAACTGCAGCTACGGTAGCTGCAGGAGCAGTGGTGAGGTTTTCTAGCTTTTGGGTAAGAGCTTCCACTTTAGCATTGACTTGGTCCAGCATATTCACTTCAGACATTCCACCTTTGGTTTGGGATTTCTCCACATTAGCTCTTTCGCTTCCCCATTGATAGTGGTTCTGGGCCATACTTTCGATAAGTTGATTTGCTTCGACATATGGTTTATCCATCAGTGCGTCGCCAGCAGCGGCGTCTATAGTCATTCTTGTGTTATACAACAGACCGTTGTAAAACGTATGAATGATTAGCCATTCTTCTAAACCATGATGAGGACACAGTCTAATCATATCCTTGTAACGTTCCCATGCTTCGAAAAGTGATTCGTTATCTTTTTGTCTAAAACCGTTGATGTTAGCTCTAAGCATAGCAGTTTTGCTTGGTGGGAAATATCTAGCCAAGAAGACTTTTTTCAATTCATCCCATGTGGTGATTGAATTTGAAGGAAGGGATTGGAGCCAGGCTCGGGCTCTGTCTCTTAAAGAAAAAGGAAATAGGTGTAATCGTATTGCCTCGGGGTTTACACCATTCGCTTTTACAGTGTCTGCGTACTGCACAAACACTGACAGGTGTAGATTAGGGTCGTCAGTAGGAGATCCAGAAAATTGATTCTGCTGAACGGCGGATAGAAGCGAAGGTTTCAGCTCGAAATCGTTTCGAGCGATAGCAGGGGCAGCAATGCTGTTGTGAGGCTCCGCTTGCGAAGGAACTGCATAGTCCTTAAGAGCGCGAGGCGAATTTGGTACGTCAGCCATTGTCGATTCTTCGGTAGATTCTGATAACGGGATATCAGGAATTTTTGTTGGAGGAAGATTATTAAGAGATCGGTATTCTTGAATTCGGCGTCTTAATCTTAAGTAACGCTCGATATCGTTAATATGTAAATGCAAAGGCTCGTTTTGAGAACGAGTGTTTGGCATACACAGAGGGAAATGTAAAAAGTTGCCTTAGTCTAGACAGCGTTGTTTTCAGATTACACTAGTGACTAAACTAAAGTCCCCGGCAACGGCGCCAAAAACTTGATGGGGTCTGCGATCGACTTAATGTCTGATGGTATCTTAACTGCAAGCGCACAGCCTATCGCATAGTTTTAATAGATATCGAACCCACAGGGACTTTGTAATCACGCTAGTGTTGTAAAACAGGTTGGTTTAGCTAAGGCGGAAATTGTCACGTTGGTTTTGGGAAAATTAAGGAAGGTAAATTAAATGATTTTAAAGTAATTATAAAATGAACGGTCGGTATGCAATAGAGTCAACCTAAGGGATCTAATCGGGCCTAGGCATATAAGGATGGTCAACTTGGTTTATCCGTAGAATTAATCAGTTTAAAAACCCTCAACTCACACTTTCATGGTCTTATCTCGGATTATACGTCTAAAGCCCTATACCTGCTTTCGCTAGCCTATAAGTGTTTAGAAGTATTCTTTGGAAACTTAATTAATTCTCATTTGGTTTAAAGCGCTTTCACTGTATTTAAATCAAATGCCTAACTTTAGCTATCCGGTTAAAAACCTCACACTTTCGTGGTCTCGATCTAACCTATTTACTCTTCTTACTTTCGTAACAAAGATTTTATTATTAAGCATAAAAAGTTATGACCAGAGTTAAGTTGATTAAAGTTTTAGCCTAAGTTTGATTAGAAGCCTAATGTCTCTTACTATTCCATACCGACACTAAAGGTTTAGCTAGCCATGGAAATCAAAATAAACATACTGTAAATAAAAGCAAGCAAATATAAATTGGACATTATAAATAATAAATAACAAGCATGCATTAATAAATTAATTAAAATGAATTTAATACAATTGCAAAATAAAAACCTGACAGTAAGGCCAATACTTCAATCCTTCTTCCACAAATCGGAAACTCGGACTTGGTATCGGGAGTATTGCAAATTCTGAAGCTTGAATGATAAATCTTAAACTAAAATAATAATTCCCTAATGTTGGAAATTATTATTTGGACAGTGGAATTTAAAAGAATTTGAAATAAACAAATGCTGGAAAATGAGTACTGAAATAATACTGGTTTCAATTTTGGCAGAGCTTCGGCACAAATAAGCTGTAATAAAACTCCGTCCTTTTTTGTTCAATATTGAGGTATTTATAGAAGAATAAAATCTGGCAGTTGGTTTGTTAAACTTGGAACTCAGTCTTCCTTCAAAATCTCCAAAAATATAGTAACCTAGTAGTTGAGGGAGAAATGGTGAACGTGGTGTTTGACTGGAGAGAATTAAGGAGTTTGGAAACTCCTTCTGTTACGCTTGCCACGTTCTGTATTTTCCAAGTGAAGTATTATACGCATTACGTTCGTTACATTGGCGTTACGAGCAGATTCTGGTCTTTCCCGTGTTACGGTCGTGGCCACTGTGTTACGGTCGTAACACTATTCAAACTGGCTTACGGTCGTGGCAGCTTCATTACGACCGTCACAGCTACAAAAGTGCAGTTCTTTGACAGATTTATTCTTTTCTTCTGTTCTTTTGATGCTTTCTTGCATTGTTTCATGTTTTCTTCTATTTTGAGCTCAATTATGAAATACCTGCAAAAGTGATGACAAACTCGAAATATTCGGGAATTAATCGGGTCAAAATAATACAAAACGGACGAATTTCATAGCAAATAAATGATACGATTTCGTGTTATCAAATTCTCCCATACTTAAACCTTTGCTTGTCCTCAAGCAAAATAATCAAATTTAGAATATCGGACAAGTTTTTATAAACGCACATAACTAGTATACCTTTCGTTTTCAAATAATTTCAAGAAATCCTAAGTTAGTTCGGCCGAGAAAATCGAATGAAACAACAACGATACGTAAATGATACAAGCAGCAAGCTAGTCGACGACTATCCGTTTTAAACGAAGCGTCCAATTACACCGTTATAATTCAACTCAAGGTTTCTCGCCCATATTTCACCCGGTTTCGTTCTTGCGCAATCACATTAAGCCCATTATCCTTGCACGCACGTAGTGGAATAGCCGGTTAGTGGTTCTGATCAAAACACGACGGTTTCCGGCACAAATATGTGGCTACCTCTTTTATCCAATTGCAAGATGCGGGGGATCAAACCGTAGTCTGCCCTACCGAGTTCAGTACCAGATGCTTCCGAACCACCTAGACAATGGATTCTTATGTTACTTAGTAGAAGCTTTTGCATCCGTTGGATTAAACGATCGGGTGAGGATCGCCCAATTTAGTTGGTGCAATATCTATTTCCTTAAAGCATGTAACATTGTATTTAAATCAATTTGCAAGATCATCCACTTATGTTCATCGACTTTCCACGTGGATTGTGTTAGGACTGGTGCTGACTGCTAATATAAACTACTAGGGGCTAATTTAAGGTTCGAAACTCAAAGTATCGGTATAACGAAAAATGAAGACGATTCGCGTGAGTAGAGAGTCGAAGGTGTCATAATCGTATAGTTCTCGTTGGATCGCTCTCGGCCTTCTAACTAAGATTTTAGTTAAAGTAGGTAACTAACGGTTGTGCGAATATAAAAGGCTAAAAATTTCTGGTATGGCTAAATAAAATGGGGAGAAAATGAAATAGCGAAATATAACAGAAATAGAAATGAAATTACTCGTTCTGGATTAAGAATGCAGTGCTCCTCCCACACTATATCAAACATTGTCTCAATGTTATGACATAATGGCGAGGTTAAATAAAAAGTACATCGGAAAAACAAGGAAAACAACAAGAAAAGGAAAAACTACTGGCGATCACGGCGGCTGCGGGTTCGTGACCGTCTGGAAGGGGTAGCTTCAGGGTCAGAGTCCTGGGGTCCAAGAGATGTAACATCCATCCTCAAAGCGTTAAGCTCGCATAGCACTTCATCTAGCCTTTCATTTGTCGAGCGTTGACCACTCAAGATTTGGACATTTTGCTGATGTAAGGTGTCGTAACGCTCCTGATTCTTCCTTTCAAGAGCTACAACCATCTGATTTTGCTGATGGAGGGCTCTAAGGACGTCCTCCATAGTAAAGGAGGTGGTGCAGATGAGGATGACTCTGGAATGTCGGGTGCGGGAGCAGCTCGATCCATTTCTTCCTGCATCTCATCGGCGGGGCCGACATGAGGTTCTTCATGAGCAGCAACAGGGCCTTCAGGGTTAAATAGCCAGTTGGCTCGGTTCCGAGGGTCGATTCTGTCCCTGCAAGGCAAAACAATATTAGTGTAAACTCAGTTTTGTATCACTGGATGAAATCTTCCATCGTCCCGTTCATGGATGAGGTGGGCCGATTTACAATGATCCAAAGTGAGCAGAACCGGTGGTCGGGACGGCAGATGAACAAGGGTGTCACCATGGTTTAGTGCTAAAGCAAGAGAAGTGACAAGCCCTCCAAAATAGAAAGGTTTGCCGCCTCTGGTGCAGATGGAGTGAATATGAGCCAGGAGGAAAGGTGCGGCATTAATTTTCTGACCCGAAAATGCACAATGCATGAAAAATAGCTCCTTTGAGTTGAGCTTGTGGTTGCTATCTCTTGCGAAGATTGTGTTGGACAAGATGCGGTGGAAGTAACGAATGGCGGGGTTGTGGATTTGGGTGGCATTTAGGTGATCGTATGAATCAGCCCGATTATTGGTCAAGCTATGCCACAAGTTGAAAGATTCCTCATGAAAAGTGTCAGGCACGCGTAGGTGAGCGCCTTCATCGATACAGAAATCAAGTAGGCGACCGAATGCGTTCTGAGGGAATTCATATTCGGTGCTGAAAATTCGGAACCTTACCACACCGGTAAGTTGATTTCTTGTACCGTTTGGAGTAATGTAGCAGAATGAACTGAGAAACTCAAGTGTGAGAGTCTCGTACGTCGGTTGTGGCTGGCTACATAGCGTCCAAAGGTTGACACTTTGTAATAGGTGTTGGACACTTTCGAGCAACCCGAGGTTTCTGAGGAAGTCAGTGTCGACGAACCTCGTAGGGTGGATGCCTCGGCGCTGGAACTTTAGGAACCGTGTCCGTTGAGTTTCACCTGCGTCGCCATTTCGTAGGGTAATGCCAGGAATGAAATTGTCGGCCATTTGCATGCAAAGTGTTTGAGTGAAAATGGGTCTTGGTTGGTGAATGAGAGAATGATAATGATGATACGGGTAATGGATGTATATATGGTGAAAGGAGGTAGTGGAAGTTTGAAAATTGATAGGGATTAATTTTGGGTTGAATGGGTTAATGGGGAGTTATGGAAGAAGAAGAAGAGAGAAAGGTGCAGGAAAAGGGATCGTTCTGCTAACAGGGTTACTGATGTAACCCGTGTTACGGTCGTAACACCTGGCTGACGAGCGTAACACTCTGAAAGGAGCGTTACGTTCGTGGGGGATAGATGACGATCGTGGCAGCTACAAGTTTTGGTTTTTTTTCACAGAACAGAACACAGTATAATTGCACATAGTATATTTTTATAGCAGCAGAACATCTCAGGCATTCTAACATAAACAAAGCATTAATTAATTCAACATATAATCCAACATATATAATTCGCAAATAGAGTAGAAAACCGTAAAATATTTTAAGCGGCATAATGATTGTGAGTTTAAAACTGAAAACAAACAATTGCATTGGTTTAAACTGAGTAACTTGTTCCTTTTTGCCAGAAAAGAAATAAAAATAAATGACGCGTAAGTTTAAATGCAGTAACTTTAAAAATTGGAACTAACTAAAAACAAAGCAGAATGGAAAAAAAATCTAAAAACAAAGAATTGAAAAACTCAAAACTGAAAATTGAGAAACTATAAACTGCTTCATCCAATATTTTCTTTTAATATTTCCAAAGCTTGAGTGATGTGATAGAACTTCTCCACCGAGATGTCAGTCAAACCAATAAGATCCAAACGCATAGTCTTCAATTCATTCTTTATTCCAACAATATCAGTTTTATAGGCATCCAAAGTGGTCAGAATGGTGTTTAATTGTGTGGTATATTCTCCTTGGTTTGTATCAGGGGCTGCTTGTGCTTCAGCCATATTTGTAAAGTCATGATAACCAGGAGGGGTTTCGGGATCTGTTTCGGTTTCAGACATGAAATTATTATCAACAGAATATGATTGTGGTGTTTCCGGTGTTGAAGGGTGATCGGGTGGATTCAATTCGTACAACCAATTTTCGCGGTTGTGGACACTTATTCGGGCATGGTTCGGGAGGGTAAAAAGAGTAACAACCTCATCTCTGATCAGGTAGTCATAAGGTGCAGGGCCTAAGTTTCCCATTATCCGATTGTTAAAACAGAAATTAATATTCATAGGCCTAATTGATCCAAATGGTGCACAGTTATTAAGTTGGCAACGAGGTCCAAGAGCATGTGCAATCATTGTAACTAATCCTCCCACACTGACAGGAACATTAGGGTCCTCACTAATGCGGGTAAAGGTCTTCATCAGGAGTGGGACCGCATTGACAGGGCGTCCTAGGTTCATACAATAAAGCAGAGATAATTCATCCTTGGATACAGCATTTTGATTTTGCTCTTTTCCAAACAGGGTGTGGGCAAGAATCCTATGGAAATAACGGATGGCTGGGTTATGTATTTCGTTGTTATCCATACTTTCTGGGTCAGGGTGATAGTTTCCGGTTAAAGTACCCCAGAAGTAGTCCAGCTCAAAATCCAATAGATCGGCCTCAGGGGTGGTAAAAGCTAAGGGTCCACTGGGGAATCCTAATAAAGTAGCTAAGTCCCTATGGTTATAGGTGAATTCAATACCAAAAAGTCTGAAGGTAATGAATCCTTTTCGAGCTCCAACACCGTGTTCAGGGATGTGAACTAGAGAACTTAGGAATTCAAGGGTAAGCTCTCGGTAAGTGACGAACCTATTTTTCAGGTGGGCTCTCTCCCATCCCAACCGGTTAAACATGTAGTGAATACTGTCAGTAATGCCTAAAGAGTCCATAGTGGGTACATCATGATACAGGGTTAAACTGATTGCTCGCTGAGTCAAAGCCTCAAATCGTCTTTGTTGGTTTCTACCTCTAAAGGCGGCTTCCATAAAGGTCTGTGGGGGATCCATAGGAAAAACAAAATAGGGAAACAGAGTAGAGGAGAAAGTAAAGAGAAAAAGATTATTCAGAAATCCTGTGTCAAGTAAAATTGATTTGAAATCAGCAGCAGTTTCATAAAAGTTTTTAGAAACGAAAAATACTTATATAGAATGCAAAAACAAATAATATAAACAAGATAGCAGGTAAAAACAAATAAAATGGGTTGCCTCCCATGAAGCGCTGTTTTTAACGTCATAAGCCTGACGAAATGCCTAGTGAAAGATTATTCGGGAGAAGTAGGTAGCAGTTCTACGAGTTTAAGCTTATTCGTATAATCTCTATTATCTACACAATGATATTGTTTTAACCGCTGCCCGTTTACAATAAACGGGGCGCTATTTCTATCCGTGATTTCTACCGCTCCGCTAGGAAAAACTCTTGTAATGAAGAAAGGACCGGACCATCTAGATTTAAGTTTTCCAGGGAAGAGTCTAAGTCTAGAGTTAAATAAAATTACGACATCTCCCACATTAAATTCTTTCCGTGATAAACGTTGATCGTGCCATTTTTTAGTTCGTTCTTTGTATATTTTAGCGTTTTCGTAAGCGTCTAGTCTTAATTCTTCCAGTTCATGTAAATCGAGGATTCGTTTCTCGCCAGCAGCAGTGTAATTGATATTGAGTGTCTTTATCGCCCAATAAGCTTTATGCTCTAATTCTACCGGGAGATGGCACGATTTTCCGTAAACAAGTTTGAAAGGTGTAGTTCCGATAGGAGTCTTATAAGCCGTCCTATAAGCCCATAAGGCTTCGTTAAGCTTGGATGACCAATCTTTTCGAGATATCGCGACTGTTTTTTCTAATATTTGTTTAATCTCTCTATTCGAAACTTCGACTTGTCCGCTAGTTTGCGGATGATAAGGCGTTGCTACGCGGTGGTTCACTCCATATTTAGATAGTAATTTATCAAATATCTTCGAAACAAAATGAGATCCACCGTCACTGATAACAAGTCGGGGAACACCAAAATGCGGGAAAATTATATTCTTGAAAAGCTTTATCACTACTCGTGTGTCATTTGTGGGAGAAGCTATTGCCTCGATCCATTTTGAAACGTAGTCGACAGCGACGAGTATAAACTTGTTTCCAAAAGAAGATGGGAAAGGTCCCATAAAATCTATTCCCCAAACGTCAAAGATTTCCACTTCAAGTATTCCTTTCTGAGGCATTTCTTCGCATCTTGAGATATTACCGGTGCGTTGGCATCGGTCACAGTTTTTAACGGCGACGTGGACATCCTTCCACAGGTTAGGCCAGAAAAGGCCGGCTTGGAGAATTTTGGCACACGTTTTAAAGGTGCTAGTATGTCCGCCACAAGGAGATGAATGGCAATGGGAAATGACGTTTTCTATTTCTTCGTCGGCTATACACCGGCGAAAATTCCATCGGGTCCTCGTTTAAATAAAAGCGGTTCGTCCCAATAGTAACTCTTGAGATCATGGAAAATTTTCTTTTTCTGTTGGTAAGTTAAATCAGGTGGAAGTGCTCCGACAGCTAAATAGTTAACGATGTCAGCATACCACAGCAATCCTATGGTCATGTCGATGGCTTCCATAACCTCTTTAGCTTCTGGTTTATTTAAATTCAATTGATCTAGGTCGCTTATCATTTGTGCTATCAGATGTTCATACGGAAAATCGTCGTTAATTGGCACTTGTTCGGGTTTTATACCTTCTAAACGGGATAAATGATCCACTACGACGTTTTCGGTTCCTTTCTTATCTTTAATTTCCAAGTCGAATTCTTGTAAGAGTAAAATCCATCGGAGGAGTCTGGGTTTTGCATCTTTCTTGGCAAGTAAATATCGAATAGCAGCATGGTCTGTGTAAATGGTGATTTTCGCTCCTACAAGGTAAGAACGGAATTTGTCGAGTGCGAAGACCACGACTAAGAGTTCTTTTTCAGTGGTGGCGTAGTTCATTTGAGCTGAGTCTAGCGTTCTGCTGGCGTAGTAAATTGCGTGAAGTTTCTTATCTTTTCTTTGTCCAAGAACTGCGCCGACATCGTAATCACTTGCATCGCACATGATTTCGAAAGGTAACCTCCAATCGGACGGTTGCATGATTGGTGCAGAAATAAGTGCGGCCTTAAGGGTTTCAAAAGCTTGAAGACAATCGTTATCGAATATGAACTCAGCGTCCTTCATTAATAGACCGGTTAGTGGTTTTGTAATTTTCGAGAAATCTTTAATAAAACGTCGGTAAAAACCGGCGTGTCCTAGAAAACTTCGTATCTCTCGAACGGTCTTTGGTGGTTGGAGTTCTTTAATCACCTCTATCTTAGCTTTATCAACTTCAATTCCTTTATTAGAAATAACATGTCCAAGTACGATTCCTTCTCTGACCATGAAATGGCATTTTTCCCAGTTGAGCACAAGGTTTACTTTCACACATCGTTCTAAAATACTTTCTAAATTAGACAGACATCCTTCAAAGCTTTGTCCACACACAGAGAAGTCATCCATGAACACTTCCATGATGTCGTCAATGAAATCTGCAAAGATGGCCATCATACATCGCTGGAAAGTTGCGGGAGCATTACATAATCCAAATGGCATTCGTCTGTACGCGAATGTTCCATAGGGACACGTGAATGTAGTCTTCTCCTGATCATCAGGGTGAATCGGAATTTGGAAAAATCCAGAATAACCGTCTAAATAGCAGAAATAGGAGTGTTTGGCTAATCGTTCTAACATTTGATCAATAAAGGGTAAAGGAAAATGGTCTTTCCGAGTAGCTTTGTTCAGTTTTCGATAATCAATGCACACTCTATGTCCACTAACTACTCTTTGTGTTATCGATTCGCCTTGTGCGTTTTTCACGACAGTGACACCTCCTTTCTTAGGTACGACATGCACTGGGCTAACCCATTTACTGTCGGAGATCGGGTATATAATTCCGGCTTCCATTAGCTTTTTGATTTCGTCTCTGACTATAGTGCTTAGAATCGGATTGATTCTTCTTTGAGGTTCTCGAGAGGTTTTGCAATCCTCTTCTAATAGAATACGGTGCATACAAATTGAAGGACAAATTCCTTTTAAGTCCGATATGTTGTAACCTAACACAGTAGGGTATTTCCTTAGAACGTCTAAAATTTTTTGAGTTTCGAGCGTTCCTAAACTGGAATTCACTATTACAGGTCGAGTTTGTTCAGTATCAAGGAATTCGTATCGTAGATTTTTAGGTAGAACTTTCAATTCTAGTTTTGGTTTCTTGGAACATGGCATATGATTGGGTGTAAGTGCTAGACTTTCGCTTAGACTGTCATCTTTATATGGTTCTCGCCAATTGTCGTCTTCGAATATTAGAGGGGTTTCGATTTTCATTATTTCAGAATATGTGGTTTGTTCAACTTCCATCTCTCTCACACACTCGTCTATAATATCGAGTAAGTAACATGTGTCATTTATGGCGGGTGCTTGTAGAAATTGAGTGAGGATGAATTCCACTTTTTCCTCTCCGACTTCGAATGTTAATCTGCCCTTCTTTACATCAATTATAGCTCCGGCGGTGGCTAGGAATGGTCTTCCTAGTATGATAGGGGTAACTGAGTCCTCGGTTATGTCCATGATGATGAAATCGGTAGGGATATAGAATTGACCTATTCTAACTGGAACGTTTTCCAGTATACCTACAGGGTATTTAACCGATCGGTCGGCTAATTGGACGGACATTTTCGTGGGTCTGAGTTCTCCCATCTCTAGCTTTTTGCAAATAGATAAGGGCATGACACTAATGCTTGCTCCTAAGTCACATAGAGCTTTGTCTATGACAAATTTTCCAATATTACAAGGTATAGAGAAACTACCTGGATCTTTCAGCCTAGGAGGCATATTGTTTTGAATGATCGCGCTACACTCGGCAGTGAGTGTAACTGTTTCGTTATCCTCTATCTTCTTCTTGTTGGATAGAATTTCCTTAAGAAATTTAGCGTACGAGGGCATCTAAGTGATGGCTTCTGTAAAAGGTATGGTTATATTGAGTTGTTTCAGAAGTTCAACGAATTTCTTGAACTGGCCCATCGTTTTGGAATTTGTAAGTCTCTGAGGATACGGGATTGGTGGTTTATAAGGTGGTGGAGGTACATAAGGCTTCTCTTGCTCCACTGCTTCTTGCGTTTCGCTTTCCTTTTCTTTAGGCTCATTGGCTTGTTCAGGCAGCTCGCTTTGCTTTTGGTACATGGCTGGATTTTCTAGTCTCGGGTCAACAGGTCCGTCGAGTTCTTTTCCACTTCTCAATATCACAGCATTAGCATGTCCTTTCGGGTTGGGCTGTGGTTGACCAGGAAAAATTCCAGCTGGTGCCACAGTAGATGCTTGTTGTTGAGCTACTTGTGAGATTTGCGTCTCAAGCATCTTGTTATGGGTGGCTAAAGCATCAACCTTGCTAGCTAATTGTTTTATCTTCTCATTAGTATGCAAATTTTAATTCATAACGTCTTTATTAGTCTGAGCTTGGGTAGCAACGAAGTGTTCAATCATGATTTCTAGGTTAGATTTCCTAGGAGTATTAGGTCCATTACCAGGATGAGTTGGGATAGCTTTTGGATAACCGGGTGGTGTGGCAGGAGCTGGTACAGGCGCGTATAACGCGTTGTTGTTTTTGTATGAAAAGTTTGGATGATTTTTCCAGCCTGGGTTATAGGTATTGCTATAAGGGTTCCCTTGTACATAGTTTGCTTGTTCAGCTGGAACTCCTGTTAGAAGTGGGCATTCTGGAGCAAGATGTGATTGAAGACCACATAGATCGCAAGTTTGGACAACTGCAGCTACGGTAGCTGCAGGAGCAGTGGTGAGGTTTTCTAGCTTTTGGGTAAGAGCTTCCACTTTAGCATTGACTTGGTCCAGCATATTCACTTCAGACATTCCACCTTTGGTTTGGGATTTCTCCACATTAGCTCTTTCGCTTCCCCATTGATAGTGGTTCTGGGCCATACTTTCGATAAGTTGATTTGCTTCGACATATGGTTTATCCATCAGTGCGTCGCCAGCAGCGGCGTCTATAGTCATTCTTGTGTTATACAACAGACCGTTGTAAAACGTATGAATGATTAGCCATTCTTCTAAACCATGATGAGGACACAGTCTAATCATATCCTTGTAACGTTCCCATGCTTCGAAAAGTGATTCGTTATCTTTTTGTCTAAAACCGTTGATGTTAGCTCTAAGCATAGCAGTTTTGCTTGGTGGGAAATATCTAGCCAAGAAGACTTTTTTCAATTCATCCCATGTGGTGATTGAATTTGAAGGAAGGGATTGGAGCCAGGCTCGGGCTTTGTCTCTTAAAGAAAAAGGAAATAGGCGTAATCGTATTGCCTCGGGGTTTACACCATTCGCTTTTACAGTGTCTGCGTACTGCACAAACACTGACAGGTGTAGATTAGGGTCGTCAGTAGGAGATCCAGAAAATTGATTCTGCTGAACGGCGGATAGAAGCGAAGGTTTCAGCTCGAAATCGTTTCGAGCGATAGCAGGGGCAGCAATGCTGTTGTGAG
Source organism: Vicia faba (assembly GCA_948472305.1). Taxonomy (NCBI): domain Eukaryota; kingdom Viridiplantae; phylum Streptophyta; class Magnoliopsida; order Fabales; family Fabaceae; genus Vicia; species Vicia faba. The sequence continues at coordinate 1,501,542,519 of OX451739.1, read as the reverse complement.
GCTCCGCTTGCGAAGGAACTGCATAGTCCTTAAGAGCGCGAGGCGAATTTGGTACGTCAGCCATTGTCGATTCTTCGGTAGATTCTGATAACGGGATATCAGGAATTTTTGTTGGAGGAAGATTATTAAGAGATCGGTATTCTTGAATTCGGCGTCTTAATCTTAAGTAACGCTCGATATCGTTAATTTGTAAATGCAAAGGCTCGTTTTGAGAACGAGTGTTTGGCATACACAGAGGGAAATGTAAAAAGTTGCCTTAGTCTAGACAGCGTTGTTTTCAGATTACACTAGTGACTAAACTAAAGTCCCCGGCAACGGCGCCAAAAACTTGATGGGGTCTGCGATCGACTTAATGTCTGATGGTATCTTAACTGCAAGCGCACAGCCTATCGCGTAGTTTTAATAGATATCGAACCCACATGGACTTTGTAATCACGCTAGTGTTGTAAAACAGGTTGGTTTAGCTAAGGCGGAAATTGTCACGTTGGTTTTGGGAAAATTAAGGAAGGTAAATTAAATGATTTTAAAGTAATTATAAAATGAACCGTCGGTATGCAATAGAGTCAACCTAAGGGATCTAATCGGGCCTAGGCATATAAGGATGGTCAACTTGGTTTATCCGTAGAATTAATCAGTTTAAAAACCCTCAACTCACACTTTCATGGTCTTATCTCAGATTATACGTCTAAAGCCCTATACCTGCTTTCGCTAGCCTATAAGTGTTTAGAAGTATTCTTTGGAAACTTAATTAATTCTAATTTGGTTTAAAGCGCTTTCACTGTATTTAAATCAAATGCCTAACTTTAGCTATCCGGTTAAAAACCTCACACTTTCGTGGTCTCGATCTAACCTATTTACTCTTCTTACTTTCGTAACAAAGATTTTATTATTAAGCATAAAAAGTTATGACCAGAGTTAAGTTGATTAAAGTTTTAGCCTAAGTTTGATTAGAAGCCTAATGTCTCTTACTATTCCATACCGACACTAAAGGTTTAGCTAGCCATGGAAATCAAAATAAACATACTGTAAATAAAAGCAAGCAAATATAAATTGGACATTATAAATAATAAATAACAAGCATGCATTAATAAATTAATTAAAATGAATTTAATACAATTGCAAAATAAAAACCTGACAGTAAGGCCAATACTTCAATCCTTCTTCCACAAATCGGAAACTCGGACTTGGTATCGGGAGTATTGCAAATTCTGAAGCTTGAATGATAAATCTTAAACTAAAATAATAATTCCCTAATGTTGGAAATTATTATTTGGACAGTGGAATTTAAAAGAATTTGAAATAAACAAATGCTGGAAAATGAGTACTGAAATAATACTGGTTTCAATTTTGGCAGAGCTTCGGCACAAATAAGCTGTAATAAAACTCCGTCCTTTTTTGTTCAATATTGAGGTATTTATAGAAGAATAAAATCTGGCAGTTGGTTTGTTAAACTTGGAACTCAGTCTTCCTTCAAAATCTCCAAAAATATAGTAACCTAGTAGTTGAGGGAGAAATGGTGAACGTGGTGTTTGACTGGAGAGAATTAAGGAGTTTGGAAACTCCTTCTGTTACGCTTGCCACGTTCTGTATTTTCCAAGTTAAGTATTATACGCATTACGTTCGTTACATTGGCGTTACAAGCAGATTCTGGTCTTTCCCATGTTACGGTCGTGGCCACTGTGTTACGGTCGTAACACTCTTCAAACTGGCTTACGGTCGTGGCAGCTTCATTACGACCGTCACAGCTACAAAAGTGCAGTTCTTTGACAGATTTATTCTTTTCTTCTGTTCTTTTGATGCTTTCTTGCATTGTTTCATGTTTTCTTCTATTTTGAGCTCAATTATGAAATACCTGCAAAAGTGATGACAAACTCGAAATATTCGGGAATTAATCGGGTCAAAATAATACAAAACGGACGAATTTCATAGCAAATAAACGATACGATTTCGTGTTATCAACCATCAGAACCTAATTCTATATCATGAGCATGTTATGAAGCTGATTATGTACTTCGAAGAGATCATGTTTGAGCACATTCCCAGAGAAGAAAATAATCTAGTTGATGCACTGGAAACTTCGTCCTCCATGTTCAAGGTTAAGTGGGCTAATGTGGCACCTTCCATTACCATCAGAAGTTTGAGTGAGCCAGCTTTCTGTTTTGAGGCCAGTTTGGAACCAGATGGTAACCCTTGGTTTTATGATGTTAAGCGGTATTTGGAAACACAAGAGTACCCAGAAGGGGCATCCGTCACGGATAAGAAGTTCTTGAGAAGATTTTCAGCCAAGTTCTTTCTCAGTGGTGGTGTGTTGTACAGAAGGCATCATGATGGTCTACTGCTCAGATGTGTTGACAAGAAAGAAGCGGCTAGAATCATTGAGGAGATACATGAAGGTGATTTTGGGACCCATTCCAACAGGCACACCATAGCTAAAAAGATCTTGTGAGCAGGTTATTATTTGTCTACCCTGGAGACTGACTATTACAATCATGCGCGGGTTTGCCACAAATGCCAAGTCTATGCTGACAAGGTGCATGTGCCGCCAATACCTTTGAATGTCTTTACCTCCCCTTGGCCGTTTGCGATATGGGGAATTGATATGATCGGCAAAATTGAACCGATTGCATCCAATGGGCACCTTTTCATTCTGGTTACCATCGATTATTTTACGAAATGGGTCGAAGCTGCATTTGTGATCGGTGGGAAGAGAATTGACTGTTTTTGGAATGCTGGTTCGTGTTTTGCGTTTGTTTTCACAAAATGTCGCGGTAAGCAAGAGTCACCACAGTCTTTTATTTTATCCAACAAGGAAAGGAAAAAAGCACAGAAAAATTCCTTTTTCGAGATGTTTCTCGGGTTCGGGAGGTAGATTATAGAAAGGGAAGGTGTTAGCACCCTTTCTATCTGTGGTTATCCACGGGCTCTTAGGCACTTGCTCATTGTGTTTTCAAAATTTTCTTTTCTTTGTGTTTGTGGGTTTGAAAGAGTTTTTGTTTTGAAAGGGGTGTAAGTGCGAAAAGTTTTGTTTTGTTTTAAAAGGAGCTAGTACTTAAGAACCATCTACCTACTCGAAAAAAAGAATTAATTTGTGCTAATGTCCTTTAGACAATGCTATCGCACTATTGAGGAGTAGGTAGCACCATCGTTGGAGTTTAAGGGTCAATTCGATTAAGGGACGTGTGGTAACCCTAATGTCTTAGATCATTTTTTCGAGGCAACCGTTTCGAGGCAACTATGATCTTTGGACAAGAGGGTGACCTCTAAAACTTCCTATACTCAATGACCACGTTCGAAGGCAACCAAGTGAGGTGTACCCTAAGAGTGTGCATGTGCGAGTGTGTTATTTCGGTTAATTTATCTTTGTACATGTCATGGGTGAGCTATGTTGATTTTAGGTTCATACATTTGATCTTGTCATGCATTCCCTATTATCAAACATCTAACAGTGTACAATTGCGAAATTTAAATTGCGGAAATTAAATCTAAACTATTACAAGGCGTCGGGTATTTACATTGCCAAAAACAACCCTTAAAATTTAAATTGCGGAAAATAAAATAAAGCGATAAAAATGTCCTAATTAAAAGCTATTACAAACCGGAGACAAGTACATTAATGTGATAAAAATAAACAAACGCGTGCGGGAAATTAAATCGAGCGCAAAGTTCTAGGGTTTTGACCCTTTTTGTTAAAGAAAAGATTTTTTTTTGTTTGCTTTTGAATTTTAAGAAATAAATTATCTAAGTTAATTATTAAACTACATTAAATTAATTAGTTAATTAATAAAAATATTTTTTGGTTTTTTTTTAATATTTAAGGAAATAAAATAAAAATGATTAAAAGTTAGTGAAACTTATTATTCTAAATTGATTTTAATTTATTGCAAAAAATATTAAAATTATACCTATTTAAAACTAAGTTAATTGATTAATATTTATTTACAAAAATAAAAGTGAATTTAATTTTAATAAAATAATATTTTTTTGTGTTTTTGATTTTATGAGAAAAAATTAATTGGTTAGTAACAATAAAAATAATTAATTAAAGCAATAAAGCAAATAAATAAATATAATGAAAAGAAAATAAACCAAGGGGGTTTGGGCCAAAATCTGGGTGTTTGAATGGCAATTGTCTGGCCCATTTACGCTGGCCTGCTTTGACTTTTCCAATTCCATATGCGCCTGTTGACTTGGACATATGATAGTCCTTCATTCCTGGCCACCAGATTTGGCCTGAAGGCCATCTGGCACGTTGAGATTTGCAAGCGTATGGTGGTTCACACTTTGGATATTGCATGGGATCGCCTGTAAACAAAATTCAACAAATATTGGGGGACCTGGGATTCGAACCCAGGTCCCATGAGGCTTTGTACTAGCGCTTCCACCACTGGGCCACTGCAATGCTTTTGTTAATGGAATATGAAACAATTATTATATTGAAAACAAAACATTATGCCTGAAATAAAAAAATAAGCGCGAATATTCAAAGTTAGCCAATCAGGGGAAGACACCTAGTCGTCTTCTTCAACAAAAACCTGGTTTTCTTACCTGCGGATTTCTATCCGCAGCAAGATTCGTGGGATCAACCTAAAACAATTTCCAGGCCATGTAAATACCAACTAAGACCATCATCATGTTCGTCTCTCCTCCCTGAACTCAACCATGGTCATTATTTGACCTAATTTCACCTGCAAAGCAAATGCCCAAAAACGAACCTCCAAAACCCTAGATTCGGGTATGATGCTATGGCTCACGAAAACAAAATCAAATGATGCAGAAAGACTGGAAATTGAACGTTAAGCATGATTGTACAAAAATTTTGGCAAAAAGATGCAAGAACATGGATTCACGATTTCATGTACAGGGATATGTTCAAGAACACTTACATCGCTATTTAGGAGGTCTCAAGGCTTGATTTTGATTCCAATAGATCCAGTGGACGTCCAGCAAGAGAGTAGTGTGGAGTTTTTGCTTTGAATCGAGCTCTAAGTATGATTTCAGTTTCAAGATTTTAAAGCTTTTTTTCAAGTTTGGTCTGCCCGTTTCTGCAGCTCTCAGGTCATGTTCTTGTGTGCTTCTTGTTGTATATGTATCATAGAAACAATTAGGTTAAATCTTGGGTTTGGAATCCTTGTGTATTGATTCAAGATTTGATTTGATCACCATTAACAAAGCTTCCAAAATTGTCCTAAATCAAATATTTTGTTCACAATATGGCATGGTACGAATTTGATTGGGTGTATCATGATAATTAAGACCTGTAATGATCAAAAAGATCTTATTCCATCAATTTTTGGATTTTATTTGAATTAATATTGATTTAAAATGAATTAGTTCAATAAAAATCAAATAAAATATAAAAATTAATGAATGGATATGAAACTGAAGATAGGACACGTGTGTGGTGTGAAAAGATCAAATCAAGTGGAAAAAAGTGGGCCTTTTTGTCAAAAATTGGAGTTTTGAGGATAGCTGACTTTTGGCAATTTTGGAAAAATGCCCAACTTCAACAATGCATAACTTCTTCAATTTTAAATTTTGGAGGTGTTATTGGACTTATTAGAAACCTTGGGATGTCCTCTAGCCAACCCTTTTGGTCTCATCTCATTTTGATGTTCAATGCTCAAGTTATAAGCTTTGGTAAAAAAGGTGTTTTTGTTGACTTTCAAAAATGACCTATAATGTCCAAATTCGTAACTTTTTGTGAGATAATTTCATGATCTTGGGGTGTGAAGATGGATTGTAGGAAATTTTATCCTATTCAAAATGAGCTTTGGATGGGTCATTTATCATAAAGTATGAGAAAGTTATGCTTGGTCAAAGTTGAGTTGACTTTTCCTACAAAACCCTAATTTAGCAACTTTTGAATCTTGATGAATTTTGAGAAATCCTTGATGAATCATGATCAACCCTTGATAAAATGATTAATTATCCTTCAAAATGAGAATTTTGACAAAAAATCTTGAGGTTTGACTATTTGTAGGCCACAGTTGACTTTTGCCCTAGCCTGGTCGATTTTTGGACCCCTTGAGCAATTGACTGACCAAACTTCCTCTGCAAGGCTTGAAATATGTCATGGATGAACTTGAGAACATATTAGGACATTGGGGAGAATTTGAGGTCATTTGGATGCAAGGACCTTGATGCAACACAAAACCCTAAATTTGAATTGACTGCCTTAGGAGATGATTTGACTGTCCAACTCTTGAGCTATCTTTGAGCAACATGGGTGTTATTCTTGAAATGTCTTGAGAAATATGGGAGGGAAAATTTTGGGGTACAACAGTTGCCCCTGTTAAATTTTCTTAAACTTGAGGATATAGATTGGCTTTCGAGCCTTTCGTGATCCGAAGGTGGAAGATAATTGAACACTAGAGTGCCCAGAAATTTGCACTCGAATGGTGTAGTATCAGCATTGTGATGTCGGGAATGGGCTTACAGATGCCATTTGGATATTGTTGATATGAGGATGGGCTTACAGATTCCATCTGCAGGAGTGTCGATCGCATAAGAGATTCCTTAGCGAGAATTTCCACACTTGTGGTTTGTAGAAGATTCCGCTGGGGAAGTCTAACTTTTGTTGAGATTTAGGAACTTGCCTGTACTTCAACTGAGAGAATGCCTCGGCTGAGTCTTAAGAACCTGCCCATAATTCAATTGGGGGGAAACATCTTCATCAAGATCTAGGAACTGTCTGGTCTTCAATATAGTATACCGTTGAAATTAGAGAACTCTTCCACACTACGACGGAGGAAAACATCAAGATCTACGAACTGACTAGTGCTCAACATAGTATACCGTTGAGGTTATAGCACTCGTCCACACTTTGACATAGGGAAACATCTTCATCAAGATCTAGGAACTGTCTGGTCTTCAGCATAGTATACCGTTGAAATTAGATAACTCGTCCACACTATGACGGAGGAAAACATCAAGATCTAGGAACTGACTAGTGCTCAACGTAGTATACCGTTGAGGTTATAGCACTTGTCCACACTATGACGTAGGGAAACATCTTCATCAAGATCTAGGAACTGTCTGGTCTTCAACGTAGTATACCATTGAAATTAGAGAACTCGTCCACACTATGACAGAGGAAAACATGAAGATCTAGGAACTGACTAGTGCTCAACATAGTATACCGTTAAGGTTATAGCACTCGTCCACACTTTGACATAGGGAAACATCTTCATCAAGATCTAGGAACTGTCTGGTCTTCAACGTAGTATACCGTTGAAATTAAAGAACTCGTCCACACTATGACGGAGGAAAACATCAAGATCTAGGAACCGACTAGTGCTCAACGTAGTATACCGTTGAGGTTATAGCACTTGTCCACACTATGATGTAGGGAAACATCTTCATCAAGATCTAGGAACTGTCTGGTCTTCAACGTAGTATACCGTTGAAATTAGAGAACTCGTCCACACTATGACGGAGGAAAACATCAAGATCTAGGAACTGACTAGTGCTCAACGTAGTATACCGTTGAGGTTATAGCACTCGTCCATACTTTGACGTGAGGAAACTGTCGAGATTGGGAACCTTATCTGAAATTCAACCGAGGATAATTCAATTGAGATTCAAGAACCGGTCAGGTCTTCGACGTAACTGAGAACTTTAATTGTATCTTTCCTGAAAGGTAAAGGTCAGTTATATGCAATGCATGATATGGATCAGGCAATGATGTTCTCAAAATAAATGAGATTGTATTCGTATGATACGTATATGCATGTATCATGATGTATGAAAATGTGATGTTTTAGCTTGGGAAAATAAATCCCGGAGCTGTTGGAGAATAGAGTTGAGTTCTTCGTTTCTGCTGGGGATGATGAACGAAGATGATTGTGAGAATAAACCTATAGGAGAAAAGAACTTCGTTGGGGAATAAACTGATGAAGAGATTACTCCGAGGGGAATTACTCTGTGGGGAAGAGATTTTCTGCTGAAGATTTTAACGATAAACTCCGCTGGGGATTCCGCTGATAAACTCCGCTGGGGGATGAATTACTGTTGCTGGTGATATTGGATCTATTGAGGATTGAACTCCTGTTTGAGGAAAGAAAGAACTTCTCTAGGGACTATATTTCAGTTGCAAATTGCTGGGGGTAACCCTTTTAGACTTTTGTGGGGATAACCCTCTGAATTTGGCTGGGGAGGTTTATTCTTGCACTCCGCTGGGGGTAAGCTTCCAAATTCTACTGGGGATGATGCCTCAACTCCGTTGGGGAAGCTTTTTTAGACTGCGTTGGGAAAACATTGATTCCACTGGAGGTATCTTATATGCTGCCGGGGAACATTCTTATACTCCGTTGAGGAATATTAAGACTGTCGGGGATACTCTTATACTTGCTGGGGAACATCTTTATACTCTGCTGGGGAATATTAAGATCTTCTGGGGATACCCAGCCTTTTTAGCGCTAATGGTAGATTAACTCTGCTTAGGGAGAGTATTGATGATTTGTTCATAGTTGCAGGTCTCAGCTGGGAGAGCTATCATTACTGTCCTACTCTATGGGGAGTGAAGGTATCTTGGTCATATTCTTCAGTTGAACCTACCTTGGTACCTGGTGGACAAAGCAACTACACAGTTCGGATAATTCTTATGTCCCCTGCTTCTGATATTACCAGTAATTCATCTTTGTTTTGCATGTAAATATTTATGAGTAGCAATTAATGTCAAATGCATATATCAAAAATGAACATTGGACGTTCTTTGCAAAACAAAACAGATAAAGAGAAAACAGTTTGAGATTTCTTTGAAAATGAATTTGTATTGATTTTGAAGTTTGGCCTGTAAATATGTGTTTTTGTACAAGAGGTTGACGTCCTAGTAAGAGAATGCCGCCGAACAAATAGAAATTTATACAATTTGTTAAAAGAAAACAAAACATCTATGTGAATAATCCCACTGGGTTCCAACTCTGCTATTGCCTTTATATCCTCAAGCATCTCATCACTTTGCTACTAGTTGAAGATGAATCTGATTGATTGGTGTCGTCCAAACTTGATAGTTGATGCCGAAGTCTGGATGCAAGGTGATCCAATGAGACATAGTGTTACGCTTTAATCCCTAATTTTTGCCTGGACCGCCCTTTCGGGTTTTCGATCCACCAGGATACCCTTTTTTGCCCAAGCTGCCTTTTCAGGTTTTCGACTTGCCGGGTGTACAAATTTTTTTCATTTTCATCCCTTATTTTTTCCCGAACCCTTTTGGTTCGCCGGGAAGCCCTTATTTTTTCCTAGGCCAGTCAACCTAGCGGGTCTTTGATTATGCGTAGTATCTTTTCACTATGTCTGCATTGACGGGGTGAGGAAGGTCGTCACCATCCATGGTGGTTAGAATCATAGCTCCTCCTGAGAAAATGTTCTTAACCACAAATGGCCCTTCGTAAGTAGGGGTCCATTTGCCCCTGGGATCACCTTGAGGTAGAATAATGCGCTTGATTACCAGGTCCCCAACTTGATACTCTTGTCGTCTAACTTTCTTGTTAAATGCCTTGATCATCCGTTTTTGGTACGTCTGACCATGACAAATAGCAGTAAGTCTCTTTTAGTCGATTAGGTTCAGTTGATCAAGCCGGGTTTGAACCCAGTCATCTTCACTCAAACCTGCATCCTTCATGATCCGAAGAGAGGGTATCTGAACTTCAATGGGCAAGACTGCCTCCATGCCATAAACCAAGGAATAGGGTGTTGCCCCTGTTGACGTCCGTGCTGAGGTACGGTACCCATGAAGAGCAAATGGTAACATCTCTTGCCAGTCTTTGTATGTCACTATCATCTTCTGCACAATCTTCTTAATGTTCTTGTTAGCCGCTTCTACAGCTCCATTCATCTTCGGCCGGTAAGGAGAAGAGTTGTGATGTTGTATCTTGAATTGCTCGCAGAGCTCAGTGATCATCTTGTTGTTGAGATTGGTACCATTGTTCGTAACGATCCTCTCTGGTACACCATATCGACAGATCAGATTATGCCGAATGAACCGTGCCACGATGTTCTTGGTTACAGTAGCAAAGGAAGCTGCTTTAACCCACTTTGTAAAGTAATCGAACGCTACCAGGATGAAACGATGCCCGTTAGATGCCGTAGGTCTGATCTCCCCGATCATATCAATGCCCCACATTGCAAAAGGCCAAGGTGTTGTCAAGACGTTCAGAGGAACTGGAGGTATGTGCACCTTATCAGCATAGACCTGGCACTTGTGACATGTCCGAGAATGCTGATAACAGTCGGGCTCCATTGTGGACCAGTAATATCCTGCCCGAAGGATCTTCTTTTCCATAGTGTGTCCACTGGAATGAGTTCCAAAAGTACCTTCATGTAACTCTGTCATGATCCTTTATGCTTCATTCTTGTCCATACAACGCAGTAAGGTCGAATCATGGTTACGCTTGTAAAGAATACCATTGCTGATGAAGAACTTCGCCGCGAACCTCCTCAGAAACTTCTTGTCATTAACAGATGCACCCTCGGGGTATTCTTGAGTTTCAAGATACCTCTTCACCTCATGATACCAGGGCTTTTCTGTTACTTCTTCAGTCTCAAGATCACAACAATGTGCAGGTTCATCCAATCTTTCAATGATGATTCAGGGAGCTTCGTTGTCCCAATTGACTTTGAACATAGAAGACATCGTAGCTAATGCGTCCGCCAACTGATTCTCCTCTCTAGGGAAGTGTTCAAAGGTTATCTGCTCAAAGTGGGGGAGCAACGTCAATACATACTCCTTGTAAGGAATCAGATTTGGGTGTTTCGTATCCCACTCGCCTTTGATCTGACTGATCACGAGAGCGGAATCTCCGAAGACACTCAAGAACTTAATCCTTAGGTCAATTTCTGCTCGAAGACCCATAATGCATGCTTCATACTCCGCCATGTTGTTGGTGGAGTTGAAACATAGTCGGGCGGTAAACGGAGTATGAGAGCCTTTAGGAGATATGATCACGGCGCCAATGCCATTACCCAAAGCGTTTGGAGCTCCATCAAAGTACATAGACCATCGGGATCCTTCCTCAGGTCCTTCATCCGGTCCAGGTGTCTCACAATCAGTAATCAACATGATATTCTCGTCCGGGAATTCAAAGTTCATAGACTGGTAATCATCCACTGCCTGATGTGCCAAATGGTCTGCTAATACACTTCCCTTAATTGCCTTCTGGGTCGTATACTGGATATCGTACTCAGTCAAGATCATTTTCCATCTTGCTATTCTTCCGGACAAAGCAGGCTTTTCGAAGATATACTTGATTGGATCCATCTTTGATATCAACAAAGTAGTGTGAGTCAACATATACTGTCTCAACCGGCGAGAAGCCCATGCCAAAGTGCAACAAGTTTTCTCGAGCAGTGAGTATCAGGTTTCACAGTCGGTAAACTTTTTGCTAAGGTAATAAATAGCATGCTCTTTTCGACCAGACTCGTCATGCTGCCCCAGCACACACCCCATTGAGTTGTCGAGTACTGTCAACTATAAGATCAAAGGTCTCTCTTCAACTGGTGGCATCAGAATGGGTGGCTCTTGGAGATACTCTTTAATCCTTTCGAAAGCGGCCTGACATTCATCATTCTAACGTACTACTTGATCTTTCTTCAGCAGCTTGAAGATTGGCTCACAAGTAGCAGTTAGGTGCGAGATGAATCAGGCAATGTAATTCAGACGTCCCAGAAAACCTCTGACTTCTTTTTCTGTTCTGGGAGCTGGCATCTCTTGTATGGCTTTCACTTTTGCAGGATCCACTTGAATACCTTTGTTGCTTACAACGAAACCTAGTAGTTTGCCAGATCTCACCCCGAAGGTGCACTTGTTCGGGTTCAACCTCAGCTTGTACAACTTCAATCTGTCAAACAGCTTCTGCAGATGGTCAAGGTGTTCCTCCTCAGTTTGAGACCTTGTGTTGCACCCCAAAATTTGCCCTCTCATGTTTTCAAAGGTCTTCCCTTACATGGTTGGTCACAAACACTTGCCTAACGAAAATAAAGTTTTCTGAAGATGAACAAAGTGTCTTTCAATCGGCATCTGGGAAAAGTCTTCGATTGGGTATCCAAAATACTTCGATACAGGCTTGACTCACCAGTCTTCGATTGGGCATTTGGCACTCTTCGATTAGGCTTTGATTAGTAAGCTTCGATTAGGTGTTTGGAACCCTTCGATCAAGCTTTGTTATGCAAGTCTTCGATTGAGCGCTGGACCCCTTCGATCAAGTCAATTTCACAATGCTTCGACTAGTACTTCAGAGGGTCCTTTGACTGGAACTTCATACTTTACCTCAATCAGAACATCAGAACGAAATGACCTTCGAATGGCATTTCAGTGCAAAGTATCTCTTAATCTAAGATGCTCTGATGAAGGAAGTCCTGGACACTTTGAATCAGAACTTAGACTCATCACAAGGCCAAGGGTTGGTCGAAGTTGTCTAATAGGGAATGTTCTAAAGAGATTCGAATTGGACTTTGAAGCTGGCAAAGAAGGCAGATTCGAAGGAATGAAGTAGGCTGGCATGACTAAGCAAAAACACATATCCTAACCTGTCCAGGTTCACCCAAAGTTCACAATGGCATGTGTCCCTTGCAAATATAGAAATAATTAAATGTTGATTGTGGACTCAATAATTTGAATTAAAGGCCAGATTCTTGCCTTGTTTGCTCCCAACCTTACAAGAGCTGATTCGACCAGAGTGATCCTTTTTGAATCAAGCAATCGAAGCAGAGGGAGGCTCAATCGAAGGGGCTATGCAGTAGAAGCTGGAGTAATTCGATTTGGGATTTTGAAGCTATCAAAGAGAGAAAATTCGAAGGGAAGTGGATCTGAAGGGGCAGGTCAGCTTTTGACAGGATGGAAGTAACGCATGAAAATAGATTGGCACGTGATTGAATCAAATATAGCAAGTCTTTATGAAGAAATCAAATCAAATCTCTTCATCATAATGGACCAAGATTTGATACAAAAATATTAACCTAAATTCCTTTGTCTATATAAACCTCATGCTCACAAAGAAAAAGGGAGAAAAACGCACAAAAACTTTGTGGAAACGGCCAGAAAAGTTTTGCAAAGAAACCTTGAAAAAGTGGTGATCAAATTTTGGTTTAGAGGTGAATTCAGACCAAAAGCAAAACGCAACTCTCTTCCTTGCCATCCAGTGGAGCTATACCAATCAAAAGGAAGCCTTTTCATTGCCCATAACGCATTGTAAGTCTCCATGAACATTGCTCTGCACATAGAATCGTAACTCATTTTTTCTGCATCCTTGTGCCAAATCTCTTGCATATTCATACCAACCATTAAATTTCTAAGCAAACTGCATTATTTAATTTGATTTTTGTGGCCTCTAACCCCCTATCCAGAACCTAGGGTTCATGTGTATATTTTTAGGCATTTCATGTGCAGGTTAAATTAAGGCCAATAATGGCCATGGATAAGTTCAGGGGAGTGAGACGAGTACATTGGTACTCTTGGATTCCATTTTTGTGACCTAGGGAGGATTTTGGAAAGATCTTAGGAACCTTCCTGCGGATAAAAATCCGCAGGTAATCGAACCAGAGTTTCGGCGAAGAAGATGATACTGTGTCCTAATGTGATTGGCTCATTTGAATATTAGCGCGTTTTTCAGGGAATAATTGTTAGTTTGTTTTATAATTTCTAATTGATATCCCACTAACAGGAACATCATGGCTCAGTTGGTAGCGCATCAGTTGAATTGTCCAATGGGACCTGGGTTCGAATCCCAGGTCCCCCAAAACTTTAATATATTTTGTTTTCAGGTAATCCCACGCAGCGTGCAAAAACGTGGTCCACCATATGCCTCAGGTACCCATGCGCCAGGTGGTTCCAGATCCAGATCCAGTGGTCCAGGATGAGGTTCACCATGAACCTTGATCAACAAACGCCCAGGGAATCTGAAAGTCAACACAGGCTGGAGTACGTTTGAGCCTGGGAATTACCATTCAAACACCAAGTTTAAGCCCAAACCCCCCTTTGGTTTATTCTTTCTCTTTTCTATATTTCTTTTGTTTAATTTATGTTATTTTTACTTTTTAACCAATTAACCAATTAACCTTTTTTTATATAAAAAACCAGAAATAAAAAAAAACATTATTTTCATCATTAATTTTATTATTTTTGTAAATAAACCATTAACCAATTAATTTAGTTTTTAATTAGGTTTAATCTTAACATTTTTTGCAATAAATTAAAATTGATTTACAATTAGGGTTTTGATATATTTTTACCTTTCTAATTTTATTTCCTTAATTAAAATAAAACTCAAAAAATATTTTCTTTTTTAATTGATTAATCATTAGCTAGACTTAATTCTTAAATCAAAAATGACAAAAAATATGCTTTATTTAATGAAAAAGGGTCAAAACCCTAGGACATTCCGATTCAACTTTCTCGCGCGTATTATTTTTTATCCATATATTGTAATTGCTCCGAGGATGTAATAGCTTTAACTTAGGATTTTATTTACCGCTTTTATTTACCTTTTCACATTTAATTTTAAGGGTTTGTTTTTGGAGATGTAAATATCCGACGCCTTGTAATAGCTTAGTTTTATTTTCCGCAACCATTAACTGCTAGATGTTTGACTAATAGGCTATGCATGACAAGATTAACCTTTAAATTAAAATCAACTGTAGCTCACCATTAACATGTACAAAGATAATATAACTGAAAAACAATACACTCGCACATGCCACTCTTAGGGTACACCTCACTTGGTTGCCTCGAACGTGGTCATTGAGTATATGATGTTTTAGAGGTCGCCCTCTTGTCCAAAGATCATAAGTTGCCTCGAAAAGATTGCCTCGGATAAAATGATCTAAGACATTAGGGTTACCACTTAGGCGTCCTAACGTTGCTTTAGTGACCACACGTCCCTTAATCGAATTGACCCGAAAAGATCCAACGACGGTGCTACCTACTCCTCAATAGTGGGATAGCACTGTCTAATGGACATTTGCACAATTTAATTCCTTTTTGAGTAGGTAGAGGTTCTTAAGTACTTGCTCCTTTTAAAACAAAACAAAACTTTTCGCACTTACACTCTCTTCAAAACAAAAACTCTTTTCAAACCCACAAACACAAAGAAAAGCAAACTTTTGAAAACATAGTGAGCAAGTACCTAAGAGCCCATGGATAACCACGGATAGAAAGGGTGCTAACACCTTCCCTTTCTATAATCTACCTCCCGAACCCGAGAAACATCTCGAAAAGGAATTTTTCTGTGCTTTTGTCCTTTCCTTGCTGGATAAAATAAAAGACGGTGGCGACTCTTGCTTACCGCGACATTTTGCAAAAACAAACGCAAACGCGAACCAGCATTCCAAAAACAGTCAGTTCTCATTCCCACCGATCACAGAACTGGCGACTCTGTTGGGGAGATTATAAGTGAGGTGTACCTTAGGATTAGATCACTTATGTTTTCAATTGTATGCTTTGTATGCTTTATATTTGTGGGCTTGTATTGGAGTTCTATAGATCCTAACCTGGATTTGGGGGCACCATTTTAGGTAAGTAGCAATAAATTGTGAGGGAACTGTGCGGGGTATACCGACATGGTTGAAACAGTAGCTACGTTGATGTGGCACTTTGGTTGGTACCGGTAACCCTTGAGTTGAATCAAGGAGAGTACGGGGCCGCCGCGTGGTGTCGTGAAGCATCAATTGACTTTAGAACCTTACTTGACCATCTTAGCCTTTTCAGGGGTAGTGAGATGACCGACTTTGGTACAATCTGAAGTTGGTAGATACTCGATACTGCACTCATTAAGGATTGCTTTCTTGGAATATTTTGGTCGCCTGTTAAGTGGCTAAACCAAAACGATGAACATAGAAAACAATCCAATGATATTGAGCTCCTTAGAACCCGGTTACTATTTTTTAGGACAGGTCTTAACCAACTGAACTGAAAGAGGGTAGTACCTAAGCTCCATGCCAGCCTGAAATCTAAGGGATCTTTTGTGTGACTTGTGTGCCTTCAAACTTAAACTACTTGCACATTCTTGTTATCTGACAGCATGGGTTCCTTGCAGGTTTTGTTTACAGTCCTTATCCCATAATTTGGATTTATTGCAGGGTTTACTTACATCACCTCACACTTTTGCTTAAACTCATAGCATACACATCATAACATCATGCCTTAACATTTCTTTAACCATTTCAAGGATCTCAAGGGTCTGTGATGCAAGTTATGGTAAATCAAAAGTCTAGCAAGGGGCAAAGGGGATTTATTTTCCTCTATCCAGGGTTATTTAGAAATCAAAACACGATAACTTGAGTCAGGGGCTATGACCCACTCGATATGGTGAGCTTGACTCTTGAAGAAGGACTCTTAACGACATGAAGTTTCTTCAATCAAAGCTGTGAAATTCAAATTCTAACAATTTCTTGTTTACCCCATGAGATCCTTGAAAACATTGCATACATATATCATACATATCATTACATAACAGGTCTCCCAGTACAGATCTCTCGTGTTCTCGCTGTTTATTTCAGCAATGGCTTTCCAACCAGACAACCAAGATCTTCAAATTCAAGAAGCTCAGTTCAGGGAAATCTTCCTAAACCTATCTGTGATACGGTGGGAGAACTGACTTGAGGTTTGCGTTTGTATTCGCAAATGTTGCGGTTAGCAAGAGTCGCCACCGACTTTTTATTTTATCCTAAAGGAAAGGTTAAAAAAGCACAGCAAAAACCTTTTTGAGATGTTTTCTTGGGTTCGGGGAGTAGATTATAGAAAGGGAAGGTATTAGCACCCTTTCTATCCATGGTTATCCATGGGCTCTTAGTTACTTGCTTAGATCACTTGCCTTGTGTCCTCAATTGTTTTAAATGGTGCTTGTGTGTGTGTGATTTTTGAAAATGCTTTGAAAAGAGGCCAATGTGGTGGCAACCTTTGTAATAATCCATGTTGGGATGTATACAAAGGTGTATGTCTTTTGAAAAGGTTTTCATTTGTTTTTGAAAGTCGTTTTGAAAAGAGGCCAATGTGGTGGCAACCTTTGTAATGATCCATGTGGGGATGTATACAAAGATGTATGTCTTTTGAAAAGGTTTTCATTTGTTTTTTGAAAGTTGTTTTGAAAGTGTAGTGAGGTGTGGTTTGAAAAATAGGCAAGTGTTTTGTTTTGCAAGTTGGTTCAAGTAACTAAGAGGTTGTCTACTCCTAAATTTCTCAAAAGATTATTGCTATGTTTTAACCCTTTTAACAAGTTTATTCCACCATTGTATTTGGTGGACAATCTTGTGTTAGGATGTGAAAGGGACGGGCGCGGGTCATCGTCTAGACCATAATTGCAACGACGTTAAATGTCTTTGGGCAATTTCTCTAAGGGACTTGATCATTTGTTTGTTTTTGAAAAGTTTTATCGAGGGACTATGATCATTCAAATTGTCTGCTTTGCCCAAAGAAGTTCAACATACAATATGGTCCATTTATTTGAAGGCAACAAAGTGGAGTACCCTAGGGGTGTTGGTGTGCAAGTGTGTTTTATTGCATACAAGAGTTTTTTCTTTGAATTAGGTTTTTCTATTTCATTGATTTTATCTTGCCATACACGTCCTAATTACTAGCAATAAGAAGCGGAAATGTAAAATCCTACGCTATTACAATAGTTAGGGGAGGGGGATACACATTTGTACATGGGGGGTTCAACGAGAAAAATAGACAAAAAAGAAAATAGCGAAAAACAAGATATAGCGAGAGAGAGAGGGAGGCCGCGCGCTGTTGGGAGACCATCAGAAGTTCTGACCCAGATCCGCTGTCAGATGATCAACCTGTTGGTGAAACTGGATGAGTCAGAACTTCTGACTCTGGAACCTGCAAAACAGAATCTGGTTAGTGGGGAAACCAGAGGTTCTGATTTCCCTGCGCTGCAAGACAGAAGTTTGTTAGTGGAGAACCCAGAAGTTCCGATTCTGCTGAAAAGGCAATAACTCTCAGAGGTTCTGAGGTCATTGACAGCAAAACAGGCTTCAGATGTGCTAACGTCAAAGTCAGCGCTGGGCTTTTTCCTGCACTAATCAGAACATCTGCAATCCTGTTGTTACTCCACAAAACAGAAAACATATTTGGAACAGATCCAGCAAAATAGCAAAATGTCCCAGAGGTCAGAGTCACCAAGGTCACAGGCAAGTCCTAAACCGGCTCAGAACATCCTGAGGTATGAGAGTCCTCAGAACATAAACAGCGATAACATGAATATTTACATTATGTTATTTGAATATGCACAGCTGATGATGCTTAACAGTGTGGTGAGGGTCAGCAAGTGCTTACCTGTCTTTCTGGAAAATGGTGAAGGTTAGCTTTTGGTTCTGGTGGTGTTCTGGACAGATTTGGAAAAGGGGAAGTGGAGGTGTAAACGTGTATAGGGTCAGAAGTTTTGGAAAGAACGCTTTGGTTTACAGAAAAGAGCTGGGCGTTTGATGAAGTTGAAGGTGAGAAACTTAAAGTTTATGAAACAAAACTGGAAATTTGGCAGAGTTTCAGAATGTTATGTTGCTAGGAGTTTTGTTTCTCTCTTAGCAATTTTTCTGCTTTTTTTTGAATTTCTTGAACCTCTTTTTGCAGTGGTGAAAGCTTTCTATTTATAGGCAAAGTTCTTGTGGATATCTTGAACGTTTAAGGCGCCATCAGAGTTTGAACTGGTTCTTTGACAGAAATTCCTGGGAAGTTGTGATAACAGCTATTTTTCAGCCTAGGTAGCAGCAGCAGGCGTGGATTGGGGGAAGTGACCTCTGAAATGGGCGGTGGCGTGAAGACCCATGCCAGAATCTGTGCAAAAGCATTTTCCAAGCCACACGTGATCGCTCAGGAGTGGTTGGAAGCATTAATGGGCATTAAATGGTGACAAGACCTGTCAATACCAACATTCTGGTTGTTGAATCAGCAGCGTAAACCATGCTCTGGCCTTGACTACCTGTTGTTTTAGCAAACTCTGGAGATTCTCCTGGTTTTCTGGTACGTTCCTTGGATCTACTTCTGGATAATCTGGGCTTGGAGATTCTATATCAATGTGACACCTATCCCTCTGACCTTTCATCTTCTGACTTCAACCTGTTCTGAAGGAGCCTTTATACTTTCATATTTCTTTTGCATTCCTTTAGCAAGTTCTGACTGAGCTTGTGTAACTGCTGAAGGGGTATGTTCTGTTTGAGGCTTACACTCTGAACCACGTTTACAACTTCTGGTTGACCTGATGTAGCTGCTGAAGAGACAACTTCTGACCATCCTGAACCAAACTTGCAACTTCTGACCGTCTTCATCTGGAATGGGTCCAGAAGTTCTGAAGCGTTGATTTTTTCTAAAAACACTTATTTTAAAGAAACATTCTAAGCACTTAGAATTTGATTTTCCTCAAGATGAAAGCATTGTTTTTGGAGTTTGTGAGATCATCTTGCTCTTGTAAGTGACTGGCTTGGGCAAAAGGATAACCCAGGGCTTTGAATCTGTTTCAGGGGACTTTTGAAAAATCTAAGATGGTTTCCTGAAGAAAGGGAGGGCAAATTTTGGGGTACAACAGTTGCCCCTGTTCAATCTTCTTGAACCTGAAGAGTTAGATTGGCGAGTTTGCCTTTCGCGACTCGAAGGTAAAAGAAGATTGGACACCAGAGTGCCCTGAAATTTGCACTCGCATGTTGAAGTATCAGCAATGTGATGTTAGGAATGGGCTTACAGATGCCATTTGGAGAGGTGACAGATAGGGAGATGGGCTTACAGATGCCATCCGGAGACGTGACAGAACCTTGTCGGGAATGGGTTTATAGATGCCATTTGGAAGTGTCGATCGCCTAAGAGATTCCTTAGCGAGAAACTTGTATATTTGAGAAAGACGGATGTTTTCCTGGCTTGTTACAGGTGTTTGATCTTCAATCTCCTCATGCAGATGTGCCCTGGCTAGATACAGGAATCGAGTCTGGAAACATGACAGTTGATAGATGTGCCCTGGCTGGATACAGGAATCGAATCTTTGAACTCTTCAGACGTGCCCTGGCTAGATACAGGAATCGAGTCTGGAAATGTGACAGTTGATAGATGTGCCCTGGCTGGATACAGGAATCGAATCTTTGAACTCCTCAGACGTGCCCTGGCTAGATACAGGAATCGAGTCTGGAAATGTGACAGTTGATAGATGTGCCCTGGCTGGATACAGGAATCGAATCTTTGAACTCCTCAGACGTGCCCTGGCTAGATACAGGAATCGAGTCTGGAAACTGATCACTCTCAGATGTGCCCTGGCTAGATACAGGTATCGAATCTGAAATGGTGACAGCTGAAGGTAGTCGTTTTTGAGATTGTCTTTTTTCCTGAAAAGGCAAAAGCGTAAGTTGTATGTAATGTCATGATGTATGATATGCATGATGTCATGATGTTCAATATTTGATGTTGTATGTGTCTCATCATGTATGTAAGCAAGATGTATGAAAATGTGAAATGTTTATGAGTGTAATTTCGTCTCAGGAAAATAAATCCTTGACGAATGACCGGGAAGCTGTTCTGCGGAAGAGATGCTTGACCGAAGCTCTCATGAGAGGCCTGCTGAGGACTTTAACAATGGATTCCGCTGAGGATAATGATGATAAACTCCGCTGGGGAAAACCAAAGATAAACTCTGCTTGGGAAAACCAAAGATAAACTTTGCTTGGGGAAACCAAAGATAGATTTCGCTGGGGATTGAAGGAACTTTTGCCGGGAACGGTCTTCCGTGGCTTTTAGGTGAGGATAACCCAGTTATAAGTCCTTGTGAGGGAATAATTCTAAATAAACTCGGGTGAGACGTCCGTACTTCACAGGGGATGAGCTTGCAGAATCTACTGGGGATGAGCTTTTAAGACCTGCCGGGGAATGTTGTGCCTTTTCAGGATCGACGGGGAACCAACTTTGCTTGGGGAAAGTATTGTCGCATCCTGTTTTACTCTGCGGGGAATTGAGATGATTTGGTCACATTTTCAGTTGAACCTGCCTTGGTGCTTTGGTGGACAAAACAACTAGACCGCATTAGACAACTCCTCATTGCCCCTGTCTTCGATGTCACTTGTAATTAATCTCTTTTCATATGCAAACATTTATGAATCAGCAATTTAATGTCAAATGCATATATCAAAAATGAACATTGGACGTTCTTCGCAAGACAAAGCAACAAAAGAAAAACAAAGGCAATTTGTATGGACAAGCGAATTTTCATTGATTTAAACTTTGCCTGTGAATAGGCGTTTTTTGTACAAGAGACTGACATCCTAGTAAGAGGACATCGCCAAATAACATAGAGTTTACAATTTGAAAAACAAAACAGCTATGTGAACCATCCCACTGGGTTCCAACTCTGCTATTGCCTTTATGTCTTCGAACGTCTCATCGCTTTGCTGCCTGGTCGAAGATGAAGCTGATTGGTCAATGCCGAAATTTGGGCCAGATAGTCGATGCCGAATTCCGGATGCGAAGTGATCTAATGAGACGTAGCGTTACGCTTTTATCCCTAACTTTTGCCTGGACCGCCCTTTCGGGTTTTCAGTCCACCGGGATACCCATTTTTGCCCAAGCCGCCCTTTCAGGTTTTCGACTTGCCGGGTGTACAGATTTTTATTCATTTCATCCCTTATTTTTGCCCGAACCCTTTTGGTTCGCCGGGAAGCCCTTATTTTTGCCTAGGTATGTCAACCTAGCGGGTCTTTTATTTATGCGTAGTATTTTTTCACTATGTCCGCATTGGCGGGGTGAGGAAGGTCGTCACCGTCCATGGTGGTTAGGATCATGGCTCCTCCAGAGAACGCACGCTTAACCACAAATGGCCCTTCGTACGTAGGGGTCCATTTGCCCCGGGGATCACTTTGAGGAAGGATGATGCGTTTGATTACCAGGTCCCCAACTTGATACTCTTGCGGTCTGACTTTCTTGTTAAATGCCCTGATCATCCGTTTTTGATACGTTTGACCATGACAGATAGCAGTGAGTCTTTTTTCGTCAATTAGATTTAGTTGATCAAGTCGAGTTTGGATCCAATCATCTTCATTCAAGTCTGCATCCTTCATTATCCGAAGAGAGGGTATCTGGATTTCAATTGGCAAGACTGCCTCCATGCCGTAGACCAAGGAGAAAGGAGTTGCCCCGGTTGACGTCCTTGCTGAGGTGCGGTACCCATGAAGAGCGAACGGTAACATCTCGTGCCAATCTTTATAGGTCACTGTCATCTTCTGCACAATTTTCTTGATATTTTTATTGGCTGCCTCTACAGCCCCATTCATCTTCGGCCGATAGGGGGAAGAATTGTGGTGCTGTATCTTGAATTGTTCACAGAGTTCAGTGATCATTTTGTTATTGAGGTTGGTACCATTGTCCGTAATGATTCTTTCTGGGACTCCGTACCGACAGATCAGATTATGCCGGATGAAACGTGCCACGACACTCTTGGTTACTGTGGCATAGGAAGCTGCCTCGACCCATTTCGTGAAGTAATCGATTGCCACCAAGATGAAACGATGCCCATTGGATGCCGTTGGTCGGACCTCACCGATCATATCGATGCCCCACATTGCGAAAGGCCAAGGTGCCGTCAGGACATTCAAAGGAACCGGAGGGATATGCACCTTGTCAGCATAAATCTGGCATTTATGACAAGTCCGGGAGTGTTGGTAACAATCGGCTTCCATCGTGGACCAAAAATATCCTGCCCGAAGGATTTTCTTAGCCATGGTGTGTCCACTGGAATGGGTCCCAAATGTACCTTCATGTAGTTCCATCATAATTTTCTCTGCTTCAACCTTATCCACACAACGTAACAGAGTTGAATCATGATTCCGTTTGTAGAGAATGCCGTTGCTGAGGAAGAATTTTGCAGCAAACCTCCTCATGAACTTCTTATCATTGACAGATGCACCTTCAGGGTATTCCTGGGCTTCCAAGTACCTCTTCACCTCGTGATACCAGGGTTTTTCAGTTACCTTCTCAGCCTCGAGCTCGCAGCAGTATGCCGGTTCATCCAACTTCCAGATTAGGATTTGGGGAGCCTCATTGTCCCATTTAACTTTGAACATCGAAGACATCGTGGCTAGTGCGTCTGCTAGCTGATTCTCCTCTCTAGGGAAGTGTTCAAAAGTTATCTCTTCAAAGTGGGGGAGCAGGGTCGATACATACTCCTTGTAAGGAATGAGATTCGGGTGTTTCGTATCCCACTCGCCTTTGATCTGATTGATCACGAGAGCGGAATCTCCGAAGACACTTAGAAACTTGATCCTCAGGTCGATTGCAGCTTGTAAACCCATGATGCATGCCTCATATTCTGCCATGTTGTTGGTGCAGCTGAAACATAATCGGGCGGTGAGTGGAGTATGGGTCCCCCTGGGAGATATGATTACAGCGCCGACGCCGTTACCCAAAGTATTGGAGGCTCCATCAAAATGCATAGACCATCGGGATCCTTCCTCAGGTCCTTCATCCGGTCCAGGTACTTCACAGTCAGTTACCACCATGATGTCTTCGTCCGGAAAATCAAAGTTCAATGATTGATAATCGTCCACAGGTTGGTGTGCCAAATGATCAGCCAGTACACTCCCCTTAATTGCTTTCTGAGTTGTATACTGGATGTCATATTCTGTTAAGATCATTTGCCATCTCGCTATCCTCCCAGACAGAGCGGGCTTTTCAAATATGTACTTGATGGGATCCATTTTTGAAATCAATAAGGTAGTGTGAGTCAGCATATACTGTCTCAGCCGGCGAGCAGCCCATACAAGAGCGCAGCAAGTTTTCTCAAGCAGTGAGTAACGAGACTCACAGTCGGTAAACTTTTTGCTCAAGTAATAAATAGCGTGCTCTTTTCGGCCAGACTCGTCATGCTGCCCCAGCACACACCCCATTGAATTATCAAGCACTGTCAAGTATAGTATCAGAGGTCTTCCTTCCACTGGTGGCATAAGAATGGGTGGCTCTTGGAGGTATTCCTTTATTCTTTCAAAGGCGGCCTGACATTCATCATTCCAGCGTACCACTTGATCTTTCTTCAGTAATTTGAAGATTGGCTCACAAGTAGCAGTCAGATGTGAGATGAATCGGGCAATGTAATTCAATCGTCCTAGGAAACCTCTGACTTCTTTCTCTGTTTTTGGGGTTGGCATCTCTTGAATAGCTTTAACCTTGGCAGGGTCCACCTGGATACCTTTATCACTTACAATGAAACCTAGCAATTTTCCGGACCTCACCCCGAAGGTGCATTTGTTGGGATTCAATCTCAGCTTGTACAACTTGAGTCGGTCAAACAACTTCCTCAGATGATCAAGGTGTTCCTCCTCAGTTTGAGACCTTGCAATCATGTCATCAACGTATACTTCAATCTCATGATGGATCATATCATGAAATAAAGCAACCATGGCACGCTGATAGGTTGCCCCAGCATTTTTCAATCCGAATGGCATGACCTTATAACAGAAGGTTCCCCACTGAGTCACAAAGGTAGTCTTTTCCATATCTTCAGGAGCTATCTTGATCTGATTATACCCTGAGAAACCATCCATGAAGGAGAACACCTTGTGTTGAGCTGTATTGTCAACAAGGACATCGATGTGAGGTAGGGGGAAATCATCCTTGGGGCTGGCCCTGTTCAGATCCCTGTAGTCAACACACATTCTGACCTTACCGTCCTTCTTCGGCACTGGCACAACATTGGCAACCCACTGAGGGTAAGAAGTTACCGCAAGGAAACCTGCATCAAACTGTTTCATCACCTCAGCTTTAATTTTCTCAGACATCTCTGGACGCATTCGTCGAACTTTTTGCTTTATTGGAGGGCAATCTTCCTCGGTTGGTAAATGGTGAACTACAATGTCGGCATCCAAACCAGGCATATCTTCATAAGACCAGGCAAAGATCTCCATGTAGTCTTGTAGCATCTGGATCAATCGCTGCTTCACGCTGAGCTCTAGATTGGCACCAATTTTGACCTCTTTCCTATCTGTCTCAGTACCCAAGTTAATTGTCTCCACAGGCTCTTCATGTGGTTGAATAGCCCTCTCTTCCTGTAGTAGCAGTCTTGCGAGTTCACCAGGCACTTCGCAATCATCTTCACCTTCGTCTTCGGCCAAGTTGATCGGATTTTCGAAGTCATAACTGGCGGTAGCAGAGCTGTTGCCAGTGAGATCCAGAGTGGATTGAAACCTGTATAAGTGAGTGTGTGTAAATATAGCTGTTTTGCAATATACATAACACAGAAAGAAAAGGAGCACAAGATTTGAAATGCAACAAACGTCCAATGTTTTGATTGATGATATATGAAAATGTCATACAAAAAGCCCTCACAAATGGAGCTACGATGCCCCGGGCAGGACACCGAGCCAACAGAGTTTTAACATATTGTTTGTTACAAATTTGGAAATCAAAAGAAATCGATTACTGCGTGACAAATGTGATAGGGGTAAAATCCTTTGCGGTCCAGTTGCTTGGTCCGTCGCTAGCAGTCGGGTAGATCCAATTATCAAACTCGGCTTCCTCCACATCCTCCTCGATAGCATTCACCCTTGAGCTGGAAATAAACACCGGAGCCTTTCCAATCTTCTCTTTGCGTACTGCCTTCTGAGCCTCTGCAGTAAAGCCTAGCCCAAACTTGTCGTTTTTCTGAGTGAAGTCAGGAAGCTGACCCCAGTGTGCACCATTGCCTTTCTGAACCACAGCCCGGGCATCCCTTAGGGAAACCATCTTCAAGGAATCATTCTCTTCGGCCATTGTCTCCGCAGCTGCTGAAATTGGATGTACCTCCTCGAAATGTTGGAAGGGAGTTTCAATAAATTCTCCGTCCATCTCGATGTACCTGAAGGAATTCAAATGGCTCACCATATACTCCTCTTCTCCTTGCACAGTGACAATTTTCCCCCTGACGGGATACTTCAGCTTTTGGTGTAAGGTGGAGGTCACTGCCCCAGCTTTGTGGATCCAAGGTCTACCCAACAGACAGGAGTACGACGGACGTATATCCATCACGTAAAAGGTAGAGTCGAACACCTGAGAGCCCACACGAATTGGGATGTTAACCTCTCCATGAACCATCCTCTTGGAACCGTCAAAGGCCCTGACGATGATATTGCTGGGTTTCAACTCCAGGCCCTCATAATCCAGACGATCTAAAGCCTTTTTCGGAAGAACATTCAAGGAAGAACCAGTGTCCACCAATACATGTGCCAGAGTAGTGCCCCTGCATTCAATAGAGACATGCAGGGCATCATTATGGTTTCTCCCTTTTGCGGTTAGGTCAGCATCTGAAAAGCCCAGGCCGTTGTCCGCCGTCAAATTTGCTATGCAGTCAGTGAACTGAACTGCAGACGTCTCCTGCGGCACATGGGCCGTCTTGAGAAATGAGATCAAGGCTTTTGCATGGGCCTCGGAACATAGTAATAAGGAAAGCAGGGAGATCTTGGAGGGTGTATGCCCCAATTGTTCGACAACATTAAAATCACTTTTCTTTATTATTTTCAGAATCTCCTCCATTTCTTGTCGGGAGGCCTCAGCATTCACGGGTATTGGTGCCTCCATCCGGGCAGGCTCTTCTTCAATCCCTTTGCCCCGAGCATTTGACGACTCGGCAGCAGGGGACACAATTTGATCAGCAACAGGACTTGGTAAACTTGCAGGTTTTATGAGGAGGGGTTTTCGAATGGCGGGTGGCGCAATGTCAGGCGAGAAGAGCCTGCCACTGCGGGTGACTTTAGCTGGACCGGTGATATCGCAGATACTGGCACTAGCATCAAATTCTTGCTTGATTCCATTTACATATACGTCTGCCCCATAATGCCAGGGGACAGCCTTATCAGACACGTAGGAGAGGGGTCCTGGAACAGTAATGATCACAGGCGCAACTGTCAAGATTTGAATAGGCTTCTTTGGGGGAGCCTTGGTTGGATTTTTGAAGATGGTAATCACGGAAACTTCTTTCATTGGAACCAAATGAACAGCAGTCTTTTTGAATAAAATCTCCTTGCTATCCATTAGGCCTTGGATGCCTAACCTTAGCAAGGGACAATCGGATAGGGAAATAGCACAGAATGGGCAACCTTCGTCGCAACCCGGAAATAAACCGGCCCGCAGTAGGTTCTTCTTAACAGTCTTCAAAGGGGTAACAACTTCATCTATCGAAACAGCATACACTTCTTCCTCAATGGCACTTACCCTATGCTGGGGCATAGGAGCCGTTACAACATTCGGTCTTTCCGGCGCTTCAAACTGAATTTCTTTTGCGTCAATCAGATCTTGCACTTTGTTTCTCAAGGCCCAGCAATCATCAGTAGTGTGCCCGGGACTATCAGAATGATAAGCACACCGGGCATTCGGGTTGTATTTAGGGGACGCAGTGTTGACGACCTTAGGAGCTTCTTTGAGGGTCACCAGGTTGGTGGATAACAGTTGGGGTAAAATTTGAGATAATGTCATACTCAATCGGGTATACTGCCTCTTGGGCCTTTCACTTCTTTGCTGATTGTACTGCTGAGGAGCAGCAACAGGTTTAGAGATGACCAAAGCATTAACGGCTTGGCGACCTTCGGGCTTGACTTGTCTTCTAGGGCCATAGACGGCGCTTGCTTCTTTCTTAAACGGCCTCTTCTCAGCACTTGTAGAGGCAGCTTTCTGTATCTTGCCTGACCTGATACCAGCCTCAATTCTTTCTCCTGTTAATATCAGATCTGTGAACCCAGCGGAGGAGTTTCCAACCAAATGATTGAAAAACGGACCAGACAACGTTCCCAGAAACATATCAACCAGCTCTCGATCAGTTAATGGAGGCTGCACCCTGCCAGCCAAGTCTCTCCATTTTTGAGCGTACTCTTTGAATCCTTCACCCGTCCCTAGAGACATACCCTGAAGTTGGGTACGCGTAGGAGCGAGATCAGAATTATATTGGTATTGCCTGTAGAAAGCGGTCGCCAAATCCTCCCAGTGCCGGATGCTAGCTCCGTCTAATTGGTAGAACCATTCAAGTTGCGACCCTGAGAGGCTGTCTTGGAAGAAGTGAATCCAGAGGTTTTTATCCGCCGTGTAAGGTTGGATTTTCCTTACATACGACCTCAGATGCAGCTTTGGGCAAGAGACCCCATCATACTTGGCGAAGGCAGGCGCCTTAAACTTGTGTGGAATTACTACTCCAGAAGATAATCCCAAATCCCCGAAATCCAGTCCCGGCACGTTCTGAATTTCCATAGCGCTCAAACGGTCCTCCAATTGTTTGTATCTGTCAGCAGCAGGTGGGTATTGCTCCTCGTTATAGTCCGTCTCGTTGTCGGAGACTGCGGGACTAGGTGCTTCTCCCCCTTGGGGACTGTTTTTCTCAGCAGAAGAAGTGGTTGGATCAGCTTCATTGTGGAGTGTGTTCCCAAATCTGCGTCCGGTGTTGAACATTGCCGTCCTCTTCTTCTTCTTCTTCTTCAGGAGTAGAGTCTTCAACTCTTGCTGTCCCTGGGCTAGGCTTAGGACCATCTCTTGAAACTGTGCACTTTGGGCCTGAAGGGCCTTGATTGCTTGCTCACTGGACGACTCTGAATTCATGATGACTGTGCACACAAACAGCGAAGAAAATTAAGCAGCCTGTAAATTAGGGTACCTGCTATGCATATGGTGCAATGGAATGCGTATGTATGCAATGCATTCAAGGATTTAGAACATTCAAACTTTGTTGTAGACAAAAAGGAACGCACATCATATTAATAAGGAGAAATTCGTTAGTACATAAATGCCTCATGGGCCAAATATTACAAAACTCCTTAAGGTAAAAAGACATTGCGCATCCTTTTTGGCGCGATGTAAGTGTTGAGATTCCTTTCCTCGTGCAGCAGGCGGGTGAGTTCCAGGACCTTCTTTTCGCTAGCATGTAGACTGGTCTCAAGAGAATTCCGCTCTTCCTTAAGTTGGATCCAGCTCTTCTGCATCTCTTCCCAGGAGGTGGGCATGTCGGGATGTTGAATGGTGTAGGATGCTTCTCCTTCCAAGACTGGCTCTTTGATTACAGGTAGCATGTGAGGGTAAGGCATTACTAACTTCTGAGAGCGGGCTCGTACCCACTTGAGGTAAGGCTCCAACGGGATGGAGTTCCGGTGCCCCAGTGTTTTACTGTCTATCCTACTTGGCATCCTCCAAGCTCTGATAAATCTCTGACGAAGCCCTTGAGTATCGTTGTCGAAGTCGAAGACTATGTCAGGAATTAACATGTCATGAGGGCCATCCTTCCGAGCATAACCAAACTGTCTCCAAGCCAGGCATGGGTTGTAGGTTATACCTCCTTTGATTCCAAATAAAGGAACATTAGGGTATTCCCCACAACGATCAATGATAGTGACGTCTTCCCGGGACCTAGGACACCAATGTATATCTGCATGCGTGAGAGTCATTAACCGTTGTGACCATCTCAAACCCTGCTCGTTCTTCAAAACTGTTTGTGGAAGATGCGAAATAAACCACCTTCCCAAGAGAGGAGTGCAACACAAAAGGACACCCCTTCTTCTCATGGTTCGAGTGTAACATGAGTGAAGGATGTCCCCCAACAGTGTAGGTATAGGATTCCTGGTCATAAAGATCTGGACAGCACTGACATCGATAAGCTGATCTGGGTTAGGGAACAACACCAAACCATAGACAAGGAGGGCTACAACTTCTTCAAAAGCTCGTAGGTCAAGAGAGTTCCAACATTCTTGGGCCTTATCAAACAGAAACCTAGCTAAGAATCCTTTGATACCACTTCTCGCTTCCCAATGTCCTTTGAGGTCGGATATCTGCAAGGCTTTAGCAATCTCTTCAAGTCTGGGTTCCTTTTCCGTACCGTTGTAGGGTAGTTGATCGAGGATAGGGACCTTCAGAAGTCGGGAGAATTCTTCTAATGTAGGCACCAACTGATAATCCGGGAAGGTGAAACAGTGATGCAGAGGGTCAAAGAATTGGAACAGGACCTTTATCAAGTCCTCCTCAATGTTGGTGTTAACCAAGTTGATGAGTCTTCCATGCCTCTCACTGAATGAAGAACTCTCGGGAATTCTGGACAGAAGCTCCTTAAGCTGAGGAGGGATCTTTACAAGGCTAATCTGAATTGTCTTTCTGCGAGCAGTTTCCATGTCCTATAAAACAAGGACAAAGATGAAGATTCGAAACCCTTGAAATGGTTAGTCAATGCTCATGATGTTTGTATGATGTAATGATGTGATGATTAAATGCACTATAAATATTCACAAAGGCAAACATGGTAAGGCATACAAGTCACACAAACCCTTAGAGTTTAGGCCTGCATGGGGTCTGGGTATTACCCTCTTGAAGTTTTGTGGGCTCAACCTGTCCTAGCAAAAGTAACCGGGTTCTAAAGGTCCCAATATCACTGGATTGCTTTCATTGTTCATCGTTTCGATTTAGCCACTGAACTGGCGACCGAAATATTCCAGGAAAGCAACCCTCAATTGAGTGTAGTATCGAGTATCAACCAACCTCGGACTGCACCAAAGTCAGTTATCTCACTACCCTAAGAAGGCCAAGATGGTTCAATTAAGGTTCCTAAGGTCAGTTGATGCTTCATGACACCACATGGAGGCCCCGTACTCTCCTTGACTGAACTCAAGGGTTACCGGTACACACCAAAGTGCCACATCAACGTAGCAGACTGCTTCAACCATGTCGGTATACCCCGCACAGTTCCCTCACAGCCTTGTTGCTACCTAAAAAAAGGTTTCCCCCAGATCCGGGTTAGGATCTATAAAACTCCGATACAAAGCCCACAATATGTAAAAGCAAACAAAGCAAGCAATTGAAAACAAAGGTGATCTAAACCCTAAGGTTACTCCACTTTAAAAGATTTTGTCCCCAGCAGAGTCGCCAGTTCTGTGATACGGTGGGAGAACTGACTTGAGGTTTGCGTTTGTATTCGCAAATGTTGCGGTTAGCAAGAGTCGCCACCGACTTTTTATTTTATCCTAAAGGAAAGGTTAAAAAAGCACAGCAAAAACCTTTTTGAGATGTTTTCTTGGGTTCGGGGAGTAGATTATAGAAAGGGAAGGTATTAGCACCCTTTCTATCCATGGTTATCCATGGGCTCTTAGTTACTTGCTTAGATCACTTGCCTTGTGTCCTCAATTGTTTTAAATGGTGCTTGTGTGTGTGTGATTTTTGAAAATGCTTTGAAAAGAGGCCAATGTGGTGGCAACCTTTGTAATAATCCATGTTGGGATGTATACAAAGGTGTATGTCTTTTGAAAAGGTTTTCATTTGTTTTTGAAAGTCGTTTTGAAAAGAGGCCAATGTGGTGGCAACCTTTGTAATGATCCATGTGGGGATGTATACAAAGATGTATGTCTTTTGAAAAGGTTTTCATTTGTTTTTTGAAAGTTGTTTTGAAAGTGTAGTGAGGTGTGGTTTGAAAAATAGGCAAGTGTTTTGTTTTGCAAGTTGGTTCAAGTAACTAAGAGGTTGTCTACTCCTAAATTTCTCAAAAGATTATTGCTATGTTTTAACCCTTTTAACAAGTTTATTCCACCATTGTATTTGGTGGACAATCTTGTGTTAGGATGTGAAAGGGACGGGCGCGGGTCATCGTCTAGACCATAATTGCAACGACGTTAAATGTCTTTGGGCAATTTCTCTAAGGGACTTGATCATTTGTTTGTTTTTGAAAAGTTTTATCGAGGGACTATGATCATTCAAATTGTCTGCTTTGCCCAAAGAAGTTCAACATACAATATGGTCCATTTATTTGAAGGCAACAAAGTGGAGTACCCTAGGGGTGTTGGTGTGCAAGTGTGTTTTATTGCATACAAGAGTTTTTTCTTTGAATTAGGTTTTTCTATTTCATTGATTTTATCTTGCCATACACGTCCTAATTACTAGCAATAAGAAGCGGAAATGTAAAATCCTACGCTATTACAATAGTTAGGGGAGGGGGATACACATTTGTACATGGGGGGTTCAACGAGAAAAATAGACAAAAAAGAAAATAGCGAAAAACAAGATATAGCGAGAGAGAGAGGGAGGCCGCGCGCTGTTGGGAGACCATCAGAAGTTCTGACCCAGATCCGCTGTCAGATGATCAACCTGTTGGTGAAACTGGATGAGTCAGAACTTCTGACTCTGGAACCTGCAAAACAGAATCTGGTTAGTGGGGAAACCAGAGGTTCTGATTTCCCTGCGCTGCAAGACAGAAGTTTGTTAGTGGAGAACCCAGAAGTTCCGATTCTGCTGAAAAGGCAATAACTCTCAGAGGTTCTGAGGTCATTGACAGCAAAACAGGCTTCAGATGTGCTAACGTCAAAGTCAGCGCTGGGCTTTTTCCTGCACTAATCAGAACATCTGCAATCCTGTTGTTACTCCACAAAACAGAAAACATATTTGGAACAGATCCAGCAAAATAGCAAAATGTCCCAGAGGTCAGAGTCACCAAGGTCACAGGCAAGTCCTAAACCGGCTCAGAACATCCTGAGGTATGAGAGTCCTCAGAACATAAACAGCGATAACATGAATATTTACATTATGTTATTTGAATATGCACAGCTGATGATGCTTAACAGTGTGGTGAGGGTCAGCAAGTGCTTACCTGTCTTTCTGGAAAATGGTGAAGGTTAGCTTTTGGTTCTGGTGGTGTTCTGGACAGATTTGGAAAAGGGGAAGTGGAGGTGTAAACGTGTATAGGGTCAGAAGTTTTGGAAAGAACGCTTTGGTTTACAGAAAAGAGCTGGGCGTTTGATGAAGTTGAAGGTGAGAAACTTAAAGTTTATGAAACAAAACTGGAAATTTGGCAGAGTTTCAGAATGTTATGTTGCTAGGAGTTTTGTTTCTCTCTTAGCAATTTTTCTGCTTTTTTTTGAATTTCTTGAACCTCTTTTTGCAGTGGTGAAAGCTTTCTATTTATAGGCAAAGTTCTTGTGGATATCTTGAACGTTTAAGGCGCCATCAGAGTTTGAACTGGTTCTTTGACAGAAATTCCTGGGAAGTTGTGATAACAGCTATTTTTCAGCCTAGGTAGCAGCAGCAGGCGTGGATTGGGGGAAGTGACCTCTGAAATGGGCGGTGGCGTGAAGACCCATGCCAGAATCTGTGCAAAAGCATTTTCCAAGCCACACGTGATCGCTCAGGAGTGGTTGGAAGCATTAATGGGCATTAAATGGTGACAAGACCTGTCAATACCAACATTCTGGTTGTTGAATCAGCAGCGTAAACCATGCTCTGGCCTTGACTACCTGTTGTTTTAGCAAACTCTGGAGATTCTCCTGGTTTTCTGGTACGTTCCTTGGATCTACTTCTGGATAATCTGGGCTTGGAGATTCTATATCAATGTGACACCTATCCCTCTGACCTTTCATCTTCTGACTTCAACCTGTTCTGAAGGAGCCTTTATACTTTCATATTTCTTTTGCATTCCTTTAGCAAGTTCTGACTGAGCTTGTGTAACTACTGAAGGGGTATGTTCTGTTTGAGGCTTACACTCTGAACCACGTTTACAACTTCTGGTTGACCTGATGTAGCTGCTGAAGAGACAACTTCTGACCATCCTGAACCAAACTTGCAACTTCTGACCGTCTTCATCTGGAATGGGTCCAGAAGTTCTGAAGCGCTGATTTTTTCTAAAAACACTTATTTTAAAGAAACATTCTAAGCACTTAGAATTTGATTTTCCTCAAGATGAAAGCATTGTTTTTGGAGTTTGTGAGATCATCTTGCTCTTGTAAGTGACTGGCTTGGGCAAAAGGATAACCCAGGGCTTTGAATCTGTTTCAGGGGACTTTTGAAAAATCTAAGATGGTTTCCTGAAGAAAGGGAGGGCAAATTTTGGGGTACAACACTATCCAAGGGGCAGGAAGAGTTGAAAACACTACTCATTGGAAACTTGGTCAAGAAAAGTACTGAAGACAATAAGGACGAACGGCTGGAACAATTGCAAGTTGAGGTAGATGCAATAAGAACCCAGATGCTGGGACATATGGCTTTTATCTAAAGTTTAGCCCGGGAACAAGAAGAGCTGAGAACCATTATCAACCAGCTTCATCAAGACAGATACAACAGCATGAAGCAAACAGTCAAGGCCAGGGACCAAGTCATTGATCAGCCTCCAAGAAGACAAGGGTTTGGTTTGGTAAAGAATGGACCTCTCCAAGTTGCTACTCCCTCACCGGTCTAACAACCACCCTGCCATAAACAACGGGTTAATCAGAGGCAGTTTACCAAGCTCAACATGCCGCTGTCTCAAGCTTTACAACACCTGTTGAAATTGAATCTGGTGACATTGGTAGGACCTCATCTGAATCCTAAGACTTCTTCACCCAACTACAATCCTTATGCAAGGTGTGCATACCATTCTAATAGCCCAAGACACGATATTGACGACTGTTGGAAGTTGAAGTACAAAATTCAAAACCTGATTGATGAAGGAGCATTGGAATTCACACAAGATGGTCAAGCTGAGTTCTTCTACCATCCCTCCAAGGCTCACCATTTGAAGTGACAAGTTCTGACAAGAGAGGGCTTTTTGTTCATTATAATTTTCAAGTTGTAATTTTCTTTTGATTGTTCGAACATTTATTCATGTCAAACTTTATTACTTTATCAATGCATTGCATATGTCTGTTTTGAATCAGTCCATTCATATTCACTATATTCAAATTGCTTTCATTTTTTGTGATGTTCAACTCTCGATTAAAAAATTCTAAGCCTTTTGAGGGAGGATGACGAAAATGATACCAAAATATCTACAACATGCTTTAAACAGACCCCGCTGACGATGTACATGCATTGTTTCAAATCCTAAACATCAGAGTTATAAGGAAGATAATCCCTAGTCAACCCCTTTGAGCCAAAGAAGTTGGAGTTTTTTCATTTCACAAATAAAAACCCGTAATCATAACCTGGGGCAGGGTAGTTTCTCAGTTAATTCGGGTGCACAATGAATGGCAGCAAAGAAGTCCTTCCGAAACAAAAGACGGTGTTGGTTCCGTATAATCGTAAGGACATGCAGTCATTATTTCTCAAAATAAAAGCCCATCAAGTCAAAACCTATGAAGGAGACTTACAAAACTGGGGCATCCCGCTGACTGTAATCACAAAAGAAACAGTTTAGGCAAAAAGACAGGGATAACGAAATAAAAAAGAAAGAGGTCCTACAAACTCTTATAAAAATGACTGCCTGTTCAAAATAAACTGTCAGTATTCGAACCATCACCAGAATATCAGAGCAAAGACTCAAATAGGATCTAAACGCACGATTAGCTGAGTTTAGGATCGAAGAACATCACGAAGAACGGGTGTATACAAATAAAATTTGAGCCTTTATCCTTTGTTTCTTAAATCGTGAACCAGGCCACGTTATAACCCTTAAAAGTCCTAGCTGAAGCATGGGTTAGTTCGAAAGCATACTGTTACAAATGGTATCCTGACTCCTGTAGGGCTTGCTCCAAAACCCTAGATTCAGGTATGATGCTATGGCTCACGAAAACGAAATCAAATGATGCAGAAAGAATGGAAATTGAACGTTAAGAATGATTGTACAAAAAATTTGGCAAAAAGATGCAAGAACATGGATTCACGATTTCATGTACAGGGCTATGTTCAAGAACACTTACAGCGCTATTTAGGAGGTCTCAAGGCTTGATTTTGATTCCAATAGATCCAGTGGACGTCCAGCAAGAGAGTTGTGTGGAGTTTTTGCTTTGAATCGAGCTCTAAGTATGATTTCAGTTTCAAGATTTTTAAGCTTTTTTTCCAGTTTGGTCTGGACGTTTGTGCAGCTCTCAGGTCCTGTTCTTGTGTGCTTCCTGTTGTATATGTATCATAGAAACAATTAGGTTAAATCTTGGGCTTGGAATCCTTGTGTATTGATGATTCAAGATTTGATTTGATCACCATTAACAAAGCTTCCAAAATTGTCCTAAATCAAATATTTTGTTCACAATATGGCATGGTACGAATTTGATTGGGTGTATCATGATAATTAAGACCTGTAATGATCAAAAAGATCTTATTCCATCAATTTTTGGATTTTATTTGAATTAATATTATTTAAAATGAATTAATTCAATAAAAATCAAATAAAATAGAAAAATTAATGAATGGACATGAAACTAAAGATAGGACACGTGTGTGGTGTGACAAGATCAAATCAAGTGGTAAAAAGTGGGCCCTTTTGTCAAAAATTGGAGTTTTGAGGATAGTTGACTTTTGGCAATTTTGGAAAAATACCCAACTTCAACAATGAATAACTTATTCAATTTTGAACTTTTGGAGGTGTTCTTGGACTTTTTAGAAACCTTGGGATGTCCTCTAACCAACCCTTTTGGTCTCATCGCATTTTGATGTTCCATGCTCACGTTATAAGCTTTGGATAAAAGGTGTTTTTGTTGACTTTCAAAAATGACCTATAATGTCCAAATTTGTAACTTTTTGTGAGAGCATTTCTTGATCTTGGGGTGTGAAGATGTATTGTAGGAAATTTCATCCTCTTCAAAATGAGCTTTGGATGAGTCATTTGTCATAAAGTATGAGAAAGTTATGCTTGGTCAAAGTTGAGTTGACTTTTCCTGCAAAACCCTAATTTAGCAACTTTTGAATCTTGATGAATTTTGAGCAATCCTTGATAAATCATGATCAACCCTTGATCAAATGATGAATTATCCTTCAAAATGAGAATGTTGACAAAGAATCTTGAGGTTTGACTATTTGTAGGCCACAGTTGACTTTTGCCCTAGCAAAGTCAATTTTTGGACCCCTTGAGCAATTGACTGACCAAACTTCCTCTACAAGGCTTGAAATTTGTCATGGATGAAATTGAGAACATATTAGGACATTGGGGAGGACTTGAGGTCATTTGGATGCAAGGACCTTGATGCAACACAAAACCCTAATTTTGAATTGACTGCCTTAGGAGATGATTTGAATGTCCAACTCTTGAGCTATCTTTGAGCAACTTGGGAGTTATTCTTGAAATGTCTTGAGAAATATGGGAGGGCAAATTTTGGAGTACAACAGCATCCTATGCCAATGTCACCAAGCAGGTGGTAACTCGGTTCATTAAGCACAACATTATTTGTCGTTACAGAGTGCCCGAGAAGATCATTACTGATAATGGGTCTAATTTGAATAACAAGATGATGAAGGAGCTTTGTGAGTCTTTCAAAATCAAGCATCATAACTCTTCCCCATACCGACCAAAGATGAACGGTGCTGTCGAAGCGGCCAATAAGAATATCAATAAAATTATGCAGATGATGGTGGTAACCTATAAAGATTGGCATGAGATGCTGCCTTTTACTTTGCATGGTTATCGTACCACGGTGCATACTTCAAATGGGGAAACCCCATTTTCATTGGTCTACAACATGGAATCAGTACTACCAGTAGAAGTCGAGATTCCTTCTCTTAGGGTCATGAAGGATGTTGAGCTGGATGAAAGTGAATGGATACAGAATCGGCTGGATCAGTTGGAACTTATTGATTAAAAGAGATTGACGGTCGTATGTCATGATAATAGGGTACGGCCCCAGTGTTACAAACCAGGTGACCTTGTGCTCAAAAGGATAATTCTTCCCTAGGGAGATCCCAGGGGAAAGTGGGTTCCAACTTATGAAGGCCCTTACGTGGTCAGAAAAGTTTTTTCTGGGGGAGCGATGATGCTCACGACTATGGATGGAGAGCACTTCCCTCTCCATGTAAATGATGACGTAGCTAAAAAATACTTTGCATAAAAAAAATTAATAAAAAAAACCCGTTAAACTGAAAACCCAAAAGGGCGGTTTAGGAAAAAAGAGGGTGTCCTAGTGAATCGAAAACCCGAAATGGCGATTCAGGAAAAAGTTAGGGACTTAAAGCAAATGACTATGTTCATCCTGAGTTCCTTTGCTTCTTTCCTTTGTTCCGTCACCTGGCATGTGTTCGAGTTTAATCTAAGTTTGATCTGTCTGAAAGCAGGAAGATAAGAGTCATAAGAGTCATAGCAGAGTTGGCACTCGATGGATATTCACATTCACATTGCCATTTGTAAACACTTGTTTGTTTTGATTTTAAAATTATTCGCTTCCAAATGTAAACGCCTTTTTCACAGGCTGATCTCTC
This sequence comes from Vicia faba, assembly GCA_948472305.1. Lineage (NCBI taxonomy): Eukaryota > Viridiplantae > Streptophyta > Magnoliopsida > Fabales > Fabaceae > Vicia > Vicia faba. Next base: position 1,501,504,487 of record OX451739.1, on the reverse strand, counting down.
AAAATCAATAAAATATCTTATTTCAAGTATGCGTATGCATTTCTTTTCTCCCTTTTTACTATTTTGTTTGCAAAAACGTCCAATATTTTTGATAAGCATATGCATATAAACTTCGTGGGCCTTACACGAAAATGGTGATATGAGTTATGATTGGTTGATCGCTTGAAATACGGATAACAAATGCAATATCTACTGCGCAAGGGGCATATTTTTTTCTCTGTTTAATGGACTTCTCTTTCACTTTACTGGCGGGTGCCTTGCCGTTTTGTTTCACAACTCCGTGCTGTTGGTAAAGGTCATGGGTCAGGGTAAATATCAAAGTTTACAACAGGTTGGCGATATCAGCGAACCTAGTTGGAGACTTTTCTTCCCCGTAATGGCTTTTATTACGTTTCTTTGCCGCACTTTCACGTGTTATCTTGATTGATTGTTTTAGCATTGTCTGCATGTAGGATTTTGTTTATAGCCGAATGTCAGTCTTGATGCGTTGAATATTTTTTCCTTGAAAAAAATTGTTTCATTTTACTTAATCCATCCAGTATCACACTTTAATCGATTTTTCGGGCATTTTGATACCAATTGTGCCAATTCTTTTGTTTAGCTAAGAGTTTAGAGGAAGGAGTTTAGTTAAAAACGATGACTGTAATGGTATGCTTTTGAGTAGAACCTCATTGACGATGTACAAGCATTGTTTCAATCCCCAAACACCGGAGATATAAGGGTGTTAGACCCTCGTTAACCCCTCTGAGCCTTCGAAGTAGGAGTTTCTTTTCCATTAAAAAAACCCTTTTAACCAGGGGCAGGGTATACGTTCAGTTGATTTGCCCAAGCATTCAAATTTCAGAAGGAATGTCCCATCGGAGGATCACCACACTTTATCTTTCACATCATAAGATCAAAAATGTCTAAACCACGATGTTCATCTCCTCACAAAGTCCTGAAGTCGAGATCGAATCGATACAATAATGGCTATCCCTCGCCGACCAAGGAATGAGGCATTTGTTTTCCTCGAAAAAAGAAAGTGAAAGAATGAAAAGGTTCAAAGATCTAAAGTCATATTGACTTGTTCTAAGTGGAAAGCATGAATAAGAAAGAAACAAAAAGCCCCGCTAATTCGAAACTTGAAAACAAGTCGCTTAGGCAAAAGTTAGGGCATCCCGCTGGACTCCCAAAATCGAAAAGATTTTGTCCAAGCAAAAATTAGGGAAAAGAGAGCCTAAAAGGCCACAAAAAGAGGATTATTCAATAAAATTTTCATCAAAATAAGAGGAACAATAATATCAAAAGCAAAAGAGGCAGCACAAGCTAAGCAACAATCATGTTGGAGAATTTGTCGTGATCACTCAACCGTTACAAATCATTTTGAAAGATGAGTGCTTGTGATAAGTCAACTGAATTTAGGATAGGAGAATATCACGAAGGGGGTGGGCACCAAATAACTCGAGCCTTGAAAAACCTTTTTTCAAAAGAACCTCGAACCAGGCCACGTTACAAGCTCTAAAAGTCCTAACTGAAACTAGGGTTTAACTCGAAAGCATACTACAACAGGATAATATTTCCTAAATTCCCAAATATGCGCTGCATATTCATGTTGGTATCTTATCACCCGCATCTTGACTCGTTTGTAAAAAAAAAGGTTTTAAAATATTTGCACTCTAACCAGTGGTTCATTCACAACAGAGATGCGACACTTTGTTAAGGTTTTCAATTTCGGGGCTTAAATAATCATCGCATCAGGTCTGTTATTCTCGAAAATAAACATATTTTTGTATGCAAAACAGTTGTCTAAACATCAAAAAAGGAGTTCACACATTGAAACACCTGTAAATAGCTTAATGATTGTCAGGAAGGGAATGTTTGGTTTTATTCTTTCTAGACAAAGCCCGTATATGTGTAAGACTTTATTTTTCCCCTGTGAAGTTTCGTTTCCGCAACAAAGTTTTGTTGCCCCAAGGATTTTCTTTCAAAAAAAACTTCATTCTAAGACTTCAAGTTCGAACATGTCATCCATCCCCAGTTGAGTCATTTAAGTAGGAACTTTCATTCTGAAGGAGTTTCGATTTCCCAACAGAATTGCCACCAGAGATTCCTCGCTTTGACTTCTCATTTTCCCAGCCGATCTGTTTACCGGGGCATCCTTATGTTAAAAATCTTCTCCTATTCCCCTGTAAGGTCGTTACCGTGTGACTATCTGCATGACCCGTTCATTGGTTGCACTCCAGGAATCTTTTTCCAACAAGAAAATTTTCAGCAAAGTTCTGTATTCTCAATGAAGTCCTGTCTCCTCGGTAGAGCTTTGTTTCCCCCAGCAAGGGTTTTCACCCCTTTTCGTTGGATTTGTTGTTTTAGCGTTATCACTCAACGCGGCCGCAGGCTGTCTTTTCCAGAGATTATAGTCTTGCCCTGATCTTCTCCCTCAACGTCTGATCTTCAGATAAGCGATCTTCTCCAGAAGCTACGGTGTCGATCTGATCTTCTCTTGGAATTTTCAATTTATTTTTTATCCCATCAATGTTTGTGGCCCGTTTCTGCTGTTTTCTCATTTGTTATTCCCCGTGAAGCTTCATCTCTGTGAGGTTACTTCCCCAGTAGATCCCCATATCTTCTCCTCTCCTTTGGATTTTGCAATTTATTTTTGCAAGTCTTGTCAGATTCTGACTTTGTGGTTTTGGCTTCTCAATTGGCCATTCCCCAGTGACACTTTTAAATATGCACCATTACATTGCATCTACCAAAACGCGTAGCATTTCCATTATATGGAGCATTGCGCTATATAAAAAAGGAATTCAAACATACATCGGAACATAAGCCATTATTATTTCCATCATCCCCGATGATTTTTCTTTTACTTTGGATTACATCCCCAGCAAGGTCTTCATCCTCATTATCTCGGTTTCCTACCTGTACCAATGTCCCTTTGACGTCAATCATTTGTCTGAGTGTCTACTCTTGACTATAAGTTCAGTTTTGCCTTGGCGCGGTCTTTTCGAGTTTAGTCATCACTACTCTCTCCGGTTCATTCCAATATCTATCGGTGTGCCTTTTCGAATACCAGTTTTGTCTTGATATTCGCTTTCAGTAGGTTTTTAGGTGTACGCCCTAATCTCCTTGTTTTGGGTCGAGTTTCGCCTCGTCGCCTCTGCATGAAATCCAATGTTGTCCTGGTGCTCATCTAGCTTAGTTTCGCCTAACTAGTTTTTTTGAATCGAGTTTTGTCTCGTCTTTGTTTTCATACCTTGGACCCTTTGACGGTGTTCGTTTACCAAGTGCAATGTTCGTACTGCGTCCCTGGTTTGAAATCAGTCTCCTTTGTTCCTTGGATTCTTCTATCAGTTTTCATTACTGTTTATCCGTTGATCTGAGACCAGCAAGTGTTTTGAGAAACATGCACTCTCATCACTTTGCTATGGGTCGAGTTTCGCCTCGTTACCCATGCGTGAAATCCAGTTTCGTCCTGGTACTCATCTAGTCTAAGTTTCGTCTGACTAGTCGTCGAGTCGAGTTTTTTCTTGATTTTGTTACTCTTTTATGGGATTCTTTCAGTTCCTTCATACTGTCTATCCTAGTTGGGATTAGCAAGTGTTCCTAGAATCACGCACTCTAGCCACTTTTGCTTTAAGTCGAGCTCAGAGTTTCGTCTCCTCACCCGCGTACGCTTTCTTTTCCAGAGTTTAGTTTCTCCTACTCTATAGTTTGAGTTTCATCTCACTCTTTTTGAAGCCCAGTTTTTCCCTGGCACGTTTTTCCGGAAGTTTATTTGCGTCTACTCTTCTTTGTTTCTGTCCTGTTTCAATCTGCGTTACAGCTCCATTCTGACGCATGTCTTGGAGGTTTTCTGTTTCTTTTTCTTTCTTCTTCAAGAGTGTAAATTTTCGGGTTCTTTCGTATTCAATCATCTTCAACTCTGAACGCTCGAAAGTTATCACTTTTCTCACTTATCATGTTAAAGATATTTGAATAGGGGCAGCTGTTGCACCCCAAAATTTACCCTCTTGATTTAGGCTTATGTTTCATCATGAACATCATAGCGCATTGCATTCATACATTGTGATAGGACCAAAGTACTTTTGTTGTCATATTGTTCTTAAGCTTTGAAGGTTGATTACATGGACAAGTTGTTCAAGTGGAATCTTATTATCTAAACCTTTGGATCTTTCAATCTCAAGGGTTATTACATATCTCAAGGAATTTTATCCATCTCTTTGGATGCACTAGTCAAATTAGGGTTTTGCTTGATTAAGGCTATTGGCCAAGGCACAAGGCTTTATTTTTGGGAGCTACAACATCTCATTAGTATTTGAAAAGTCTTTTCACAAGGAATTGGGCATGATGCCCAGAGGATTTGAAGTTTTGAAGATAATTCATCAGTCTCTTAAAGTGTTGAACAAAACTAGGGTTTGGGATTTCATCAAGTTTTCTTGAGAATTTTGAAGTAAAACTTTGTACATGGCCTCTATATATTTGGAAGATCATATGTTTGAAGTCTTGATCATCAATTTTGAAGGGAAGTGGATCAATTGATTCAAAGGGGCAAAATGGTCATTTTGGTCAAATTAGTCAAAGTCAAGGTTGACCAAGTGAACTTTTGGTCAATCATCAATTCAAGGATGTACTTTTCATATTTCAAGTCCATTTTGGTCATTGGATCAAGGAGATTGAAGTTTGGGTTGAAGCTTGTTCTTGAAGAAACCCTAAAAGTTTCTAATTTTGGAAAATGAAGACTTAATTTCAAAAATTCATATTTTATTCACCTTTGATCACAAAAATGAAAATGAAATATGCTTGGAAAGCTAATAGAATGATCTTTCACCTCCTTTTGGTCTCATGTCCAAATTGTCAAGGAATCAAGAGTTATGGTCTTTTGAAGTCACAAAATTATAGGTCATTTTTCAAAATTAGTGAATTTCAAGCCCAATTTTGAGGAACTTAATGGATTGATTTGAAAAAACTCTAAACTAAGGGTTTGTACATATTTTCAATACCTCTCCAAATTGTGCTCATTTGTGCTAAAATTCAAAAGTATGAGCAAGTTATGAGTTTTGGAATTTTGTGGCATTTTAGTGAAATTTGGCAAAAGTGCAAAATGGCCAATTCTTGAAAACTCAAGTTTCAGCCATTCTCTTTGTTCGCAATCCAGCCCATGACCTATTTGCGACTTGTTAAGGCCCATCATACCATCTATTTCGTGCCCATGTGCTTCATGAACTTGCTTGAAGGAAAAAAATGCAAAACTTGCTAAAAATTGCAAATTCACCAACACTCTCTCATTTCAAGTAATCATGGGCTGGCCTTTTGAGCATGCATTTCTGACTTCATTTGTCTCACAAAATGCATAAGAAGCAAGAGAACGCACGGGCAAAAGACATGATTCAGTATGCACCTCATTTTTGGCCAAAATTCCCAATCATGTCCTCCAACGGTTTTAAAGTCAGATTTTCACTTCTAACATTCTCTACAAACTCTATATAAGAGGAAGCAAGCAAAGAGAGAGGGGGAGAACACGCCATTTGCAAGAATTCCAGATCTGAAATTTTCCTTCATCTTCTGCAACTTGATTCGAATCTCTCAATTCCTTGGTGTTTTCTTCAAAATTCTTGTGGATTCTGCTTCAGCAAAGCAAGTAGATCAGGCTAGCACCATCAATTTGCATCTGGAGTGAAGGAGACAGTAGATCACTTTTCGCCTTGAGGTAATGATTCCAAACTTCAATTTCTGAGATGCACTTGTTTTTTGGGATGTTTGAGCCTAGATTCATGTTCAATGATGTTAATGGAATGTTTCTGAAGCTTTATAGCGTTTAATTTGAAGAATTATGCATGATTGGATGCTCTGAAACTCGCAATTCATAATGTTTTTGTCCATATTCATGACTTGATTGTGGACAATGTGGTTGATGATTTGATTTGATTCGAATTGCTATGGATTCCTTGCCATGCTAGCTTTGATTTGCCTTTGATTTCATATAAAATGATGCAAAATTGAGCATCTTACATTGATCTGAAAGTGAGCCCTAGACCTGGATGTTGCACACGTTTTTGAACCATCCAGAGGTTGAAGATGATGTGGTGGCACATCATGATTGGTCCGTTTGAATTTTTGGCTTATTTGAATTTTTGTTTTATTTGACATTTTGTTTAATTTTGTTTCCTGATCAAAACACATTCAAAAATCACAAAAAAAATTACCATAGGTCAATATTACTTTATAGTATTTATCATTTTTTTATTTATTTTTAAATAATTTGATTGGTTTAAAAAAATTCATAGGTTTAATTAATTAATTGTTAAGTTTATTTTTATTTTAATAGTCCTATTGATCTAAAAAATCCACAAAAATTATTTGAGACTCACAAAATAATGTAAAAATCGATTCTGATTTTGGTTCATCATTTTTCTTATGTTTGATTTAAAATTTAATTTCAAAAGGTTATTTGTAATATTTGTTTGTTTTTTTTATTTTTAATACTTCTGTTAATTCAAAAATTCCCAAAAAATTTTGTAATCTTGTTTTTAATCTTAGAATCTGAATATATTTTTACTTTGACCTTTTTCATGATTTTTGGTTATGGTTTTCATTTTCTTGCCCTTAAATAATAATTCAATTATTAATTGTTTGTTTTCTTATTTTTAATATTTTCCTTTTATCCAAAAAATTCACAAAAATTCAGGGATGTGTGTTTTTAACCCTAATATTTGAATATAATTTTGATTGACCATTTTTCTGAATTTGATTTAAATATTATTTTGATATGTGAATATTTGTTAATTACATAATTGTTTGAATATTAATTTCTTTCTTGACTTTTCCTAATTCAAAAAATATGAAAAAATATATTTTCTGACATTTAGGATTTCTTGATGATTGGCATGATCTTGATTTAATTTGTTTGAATTTTGATCTCATTTAATCAATATTTGAGATAAAAAAATCAAAAATTAGGGTTTTGTTGTTTATGGTGCAAGTTTCATGTTCAAAACCCTTGTGCCTTGGACTTTTCTTGGAATTCAGGTCTTGATTACAGTTCATGAATGTGTTGGGGATTTGAAAGCCATTTTTCTTGAATTATTTGACTTGGTTTGACATTTTTCCACAAAATTATTTTGAAAAATTGTCTAGTTTGGTAGTTTTGCCAACTAGTCTTGAACTTTGAACTTCATTTGCCTTTTTCTCAATCATTCATGAACTTAGGGCTTGCATTCTGACTTCTAAACACTTCCAAGATGTTAAGATATTTTTGGTTTGAATTATGGATCCTTGTTTCTATTTTTGATGAGTTTGAAGTGAAGGTACCCAATTATGTTTGCATGTCTTGTTGCAATTTTTTTGATGGCCAATGAACTTGAGCGGGGCCCATAATTGGGAACCTAATGATCATGTGATTCTGATTGTCTATATTAGCTCAAGCCATTTCACTTATAAGCTTCATGTTTGAATATTTTGAACCATCTAATACATTATGTAGGTCTCATTTCCTATTGTGTTTATGAAGTTGTGATTGAATTAGCTATGCATGATTAAAATATGTTTTCTACTGACCTTCATGGTTCTTGTTCATATTATTCTCAAGCTCTTATGATCCTTGATTGATATTCAATTGTCAATTCAACATGGTGATAGAAGGGAGCCATATTCCTTTGTTTCTTTTGACCTAATCTGTGCATATGCTTGTCTCCTCTTGCTTATAATGTCTAATATTTGGTAATTTCCACCATGTTATTCTCACTTCTTCACCTTTTGGAATACTAACTTGGTTGTTGAATATGCGAGCTACTCTGAGAAAGTTGTCACTTTTGGCTTGAGGCTTTTGTGTTCCACTTTATTTGTGGAACACAGTTTATTATATTGGCATTATTTTTGTGTTTGGCATGCTTGATGGTTTATGCAAGATACACATATCTTTGATTGTTAATGCCATACATTGCCCATGGGATTTGTTCATATCTGATAAAATACTTACATCCTGATGGTGTAATTTCTGACTTGATTTGTCTACTGATGCCAGCTTGCTTGAAGTTTCTCTGGGTTTCTTTTATTCTTGCTTGATTGCTACAAATAACTATCTGTTTGGTATTATACTACCTCCTTTCTCTCATTTTCATTTTGCATAATTCTCTGATTGCATGATGGGACCTCTGTTGCTGATATATGTCAGGAGGCCCTCTGGTTTTTTGTCTGATTTTTATGTGTTGTGTTTGCTTGTTGATCGATGAGTCACTCAATTTAGACATTGAGATCACGACTTCGCTCTCATTGCATGTTCCCTATAGGATGTTTATTGCTTTACTTCTTTATTTGTTGATCGATGAGTCACTCAATTTAGAAATTGAGATCACGACTTCGCTCTCATTGCATGTTCCCTATAGGATGTTTATTGCTTTACTTCTTTATTTATTGATCGATGAGTCACTCAATTTAGAAATTGAGATCACGACTTCGATCTCATTGCATGTTCCCTATAGGATAGTTTTGTTAAGCTCTCTCTAACATGTGAACATAGGATATGATTCTCCTTTATCCTCAACATTAGGGTCAAACATTGTATGATAACACTAGGGATAGCACTAGGTTAGTTTCCCTTAGTTGGTTTTTTCCTTTCTATGCATTCTGCATCTTAAAACAAAAATCTGTCTTCTTGGAAAATCATAAGACACCTCTAATTAACTCAAGCCCTTCTTCAAAGTAAAAGATACAAACCAATCTTGCCTTGTCTGTGTTATCTTGATGCCGATGTTTCGCCATCGCACATGTTTGTTATCCTACTTTGATTCTCAATATCATTGTTAGGTGTGATGTTTCGTCATCCGTTTTATTGATGTTTCGCCATCTTTGCCATGATATCTTGTTACCTTGAAGCTAATGTTTCTCCATCGCACATGTTTGTTACCCTACTTTGATTCTCAATATCATTATTAGGTGTGATGTTTTGTCATCCGTTTTATTGATGTTTCTCCATCTTTGCTATGATATCTTGTTGTCTTGAAGCCAATGTTTCACTGTCGCACATGTTTGTTTATCCTACTTTGATTCCCAATATCATTGCTAGGTGTGATGTTTTGTCATCCGTTTTATTGATGTTTCGCCATCTTTGCCATGATATGTCATTTGTTTGAAGTCGGTGTTTCGCCATCGCACATGTCTGTTATCCTACTTTGATTCCCAATATCATTGCTAGGTGTGATGTTTTGTCATCCAATTTATTAATGTTTCGTTATCTTTGCCATGATATCTTTGTTACCTCTTAGCCGATGTTTCTCCATCGCACATGTTTGATTATCTAACTTTGACTCTTAATGTCACTGTTAGGTGTGTTATTTTACCATTTGATGTCTCGCCATCTTTGACATGTTACTTTGCCGATGTTTTACCATCTCATTTGTTTGTTTTATTTGATATTTTGTCATCTTGACTATCTTTGTTTGTCTTAACTAAAAAAACACAAACCAACCCAAACACATAAGCCGAACTACGACTGCTCTGATTCCTTAAAAGGGATACAGGCATTAGGGTAGGGCCCAACTGAGCACAACTTTTATTTTCCCTACATTGTTTTCTTTTTCTTTCGCATGCATTCCCTTTACAGTGTTAATCCATAGGCATAGGATTTGACCACACCCATTTAGATTAGACAACAAGAGTGGATACCGTAGAGTACTATGGGCGTGTGGGGTGCTAACACCTTCCCCTCCCGTAACAGACTCCCTTACCTGATCTCTCGGTCGAAAGACCATGATTTCTCCCTTTTCAGGTTTTCTCGATGTTTACCTTTCCCTTTCAGCGGGATAAAAGACGTTTGGTGGCGACTTCATTGATGTTTCATTAACATCCAGATGACAGGTTCCGGCCGCGTGGTTTCAGAGCCCTAGTGGTACCCTTTTGGTTTAACTTATTATTTCATTACAAATCCAATACAAGCAGCCCCTAGCACGCATGGTACACCCCTCAACTCTCAACCACTTGATCATCATCAAGTCAGATCCAGTACACAATGTGCCATCCCCATGATGCATCTCCAGCAAGTCTTTCACACTAAATCATCAACAGGCATTGGGCTTACTATTTTGGACCTGGATTTTTGCTAACTTCTCACCTCTCCATTTACTTTTGCATATTGACCCAAACTTTTTTTATCATTTTAATTTAATTTATTTTCTTTCTCTTATTTTATTTTATTTCATTTTTATTTATTATTTTTTTATTACTATTATTATTATTATTATTATTATTATTATTATTATTTTTATTAATAAAAAATCCAAAAAGATTTTTATTTATTATTTTTACACTTATATTTTTATTTTCTTTATAAAGGCAAAAGACAAAAAAACATTTTCTTAACAAATTATATTCTTTTCTTAATAAATTAATAATTAGATTTAGGTTTAATTATTTCCTTTTTTATTTAAAATTAACTTAGAATTTAGGTCTCTTTTAATTAATTAATTTCCATGCTATTTTTATTAAGCTTAAACCCTTTTCTAAAAAATCCTAAAAAGTTGCTTTCTAATTTAATTTATTTTCTTAATTAATTTAGGTTTAATTTTATTTATCTTAATTAATTCTTTCCTTTTAGATAATTAGGTTAAAACCCTTAACAAAAACCAAACAAAAATCATTTTCTTTCCATTTATTTTCTTGCACATTTATTCAATTCTTGTACATTATTCAATATGATTGTAATAGATAATTAGGTTTAATTTTCTTGCAATCCCCATTTGTAAATTTGTATACCCCCTCCCCTAATGATGTAATAGCATAGTAATTTTACTTTCCGCAATTTATCGTTTTCATATAAATGTTAGTAACTAGGGTTTGTATGGAAATACTAAAATCAACAATTAGTAAACCCTAATTCAAAATAAACAATGTATGTAAATCAAACACACTTGCACACTTGCACCCCTAGGGTTAACTCCACTTTGTTGCCTTACAAAAATGGTCATGTTATGCATGTGGGATGTCTTAGCAAAAACAATCAAAATACAAGATCATAGTCCCTCGATGACGCTACAAATGTTTCCTTTCAAATGATCTTAGTCCCTCAAAGAGAAATGCTAAGATATCTCACAACATTGCTATCATGACTATACGATGACCCACGCCCGTCCCTTTACATCCAAGGATAAGGCTTCTTACCAAATCAATGGTAAGATAACAATATCAAAGGAAGACAGAAATGAACAAAGACTTTTGAGTAGGTAGGTTATTCCTAGTTTCTTGCCCACTTTCAAAACAAACATCCTTGCTCATTTTTTAAAACAAACACTTTCAAAACCATCACAAAGCACATTTTCAAACAAAAGCAAGTGATCTAGAAAGCAACTAAGAGCCCATAGATAACTATGGACGAAAAGGATGCTAATACCTTCCCTTTTCATAATCTACCCCCCGAACTTAAGAAATAATATCAAAGGTCTTTGTTGTTCTTTTCTACCTTTCCTTTTGGATAAAAGAAAAGTCAGTGACGAATCTTGCTAACTGCAACAATTGCGATCAAACGCAAAACAACCCAAGTCAGTTCTCCCACCGTATTCTAGAACTGGAGACTCTGCTGGAGATAACTTAAAAGTGGGGTTACCTTAGGGAAAATATCACCTTTACTTGCTTCCTTGTTTGATTTGCTTGCTTTACATTTTGGTTCCTTGTTTGGGCTTGTTTTAAATCCTCTACCCGGATTTGGGATACCTTATAGGTAAGTAGCAATACGTTGTGGAAACTGTGTGGGGTATACCGACATGGTCTAAGAAATAGGTACGTTAGTGTGACACATTTGTGGGTACCGGTAGCCCTTGAGTAGTCAAGGAGAATACGGGGCCGTTGTATGGTATTATGAAGCACTAAATGACTTTTAGAACCTTTACTTGACCAACTTGGCCATTAGGAAGTAGTGAGATAACCGACTTTGGTGCAGTCTGAAGTTGGTTGATACTCGATACTACGCTCATTGAGATCGGACTTCTCGGGATATTTCGGTCGCTGTAAAAGAGGCTTGCGCTGAAATAATGCCCGATAAGAAAGATCAATGATATTGAGATCCCTTAGAACCCGATTACTATTTCTATCACAGGTTTGAGCCAACTAAACTTCAAGAGGGTACTTACCTATGAGAATCCATGCAAGCCTAAACCTAAGGACTTGTTTGACTTGTGTGTATATGCTTACTTGTACATAACATCATAAACATCATAACATCATAACATCATAAGCATTCTCACTAACCATTTCAAGGATTTTTGGGTTTTATCTTTGTTCTGTTTTGTAGGACATGACATCCATCCGCAGGAAAACCATTCAAGTCAATATCGTAAGAATCCCTTCTCAACTCAAAGAGTTAGCATCAAAGGTCCCTGATAATTCTTCATTCACCGAAAGACATGGTTGCCTCCTAAACTTGGTTACCTCAAGCACTGATGAAGATATGATGAAGGTGTTTTTCCAGTTATTTGATCCTCTACACCATTGCTTCACCTTTCCTGATTATCGGCTTGTACATACTCTGGAAGAATTATCTCAACTCTTGAGGATTCCTATTCTCAATCGACTACCTTTCAACGGTACGGAAACAGATCCAAGACCTGAAGAGATTGCCCGAGCACTACACTTGCAACAATCTGATGTCACGACTAATTGGGGAACAAGGAGTGGTGTCAAAGGTTTCTTATCCAAGTTCTTGTTTGAGAAAGCTCAAGATTGTTGGAACTCTTTGGATTTACAAGCTTTTGAAGAAATCTTGGCCCTTCTCATCTATGGGATGACTTTGTTTCCAAACCCTGACCAACTCATAGATGTAAATGCTGTCAAAATCTTCATGTCTTGTAATCCGGTGACTACTTTGTTGGGAGATATCCTACATTATCTCCACTCTCGCACTATAAGGAAAAGAGGGGCCCTCATATGTTGCACTCCTCTCTTGGCCAGATGGTTTATTTCTCATCTTCTCTGATCTGTATTGAAGAACGAGCAAGGTTTGAGGTGGTCCCATAGGCTGATGACGCTCAGACATTCAGATATTGATTGGTGTTCTCAATCCTTGGAGAATGTTACTATCACCGACCGTTGTGGGGTATTCCCTAAAGTCCCTTTACTTGGCACTAGGGGAGGTATCACTTACAACCCTTGCTTAGCCTTACGACAGTTTGGGTACGCCCAAAGAGATGGTCCTCATGACATGCTCATTCAAGGAGTGGTATTCGACTACGAGAGCGACGATCAAGGTTACTGCCAGAGGTTTATACGAGATTGGAGGATGGTAAACAAGGTGGGTAGCAAGAGGATGGGACACAAGAATTCTATACCACTTGAACCTTATCTTAGGTGGGTACGAGTTCTTTCTCAGAAACTTGTGATGCCTTACCCCTCCATTCTACCAGTTATCATGGATCTTTTGGTTGAAGGAGATGTCCCGTACACTGTCCTACATCCCAACATGCCTACTTCTCTTGAAGACTTGAAAAAGGTTTGGATTCAGCTGAAGAAAGAAAGGGATACCTTCGAAGCTCAATTATATTCTAGTGAGAAGAGGGTCTTGGAGCTTACAAAGCAACTGCATGAAGAGTAAAGCGTGAACGCCTACCTTGTGCCGAAGAGGATGTGTTCAGTCTTTTTATCTTAGAGATTTATTTTATAAGCCCAAAAGGCACGTTATAACCATTTTTAACTAATTAATGGAATTTGACGTTTGTTCATTCTTTGTCTATACAAATTTAAATCTCATAAATCCTTGAAATCATTTGCATATACATCTTCCATGCATCATAACATAACATGTTTTCCTTGACAAGTTTCCTTATCTTTCTTCTATTTATTTCAGCAAGATGGACCTCGAGAAAACAGTGAAGGATCTACAAGCATAAAACTCTCAGTTTCAAGAGACTCTGCTGACCTTAGCCAAGGGGAAACAAGATCTTATGGCATTGCTGGCAGCCAAAAAGAAGCCAAAGAGGAAAGCCCTAGTCAACATGGATAGAAGGTTCAAAGAGTCGTTCCGTCAGATCCTGGTAGTGGAAGACTCGTCCAAGGAAGATAAGAATCAGATTGGAGAAGCTAGGAGTACCAAGGCTGGGTGTATCAATGATCAAGCGTCTGATGATGATGATTATTTTGACAAGCAGTGTCCTCTTGCCGATGTCAAGTACAAGCAGTTAGAAGACAGACTGAAGGCCGTCGAGATTCAAGCTGCCCCCTGTTTGGATTTTGATGATTTTGGTTTGATATCCTGGGTTTTCATTCCCCACAAATTTAAGATACCAGTCTTTGCAAAATACGATTGGGTTTCCTGTCCAATACTTCACCTGAAATTTTATGTGCGCAAAATTCAACCGCACACCGCTGATAAGAAACTCTGGGTTCACTTTTTTCACGAAAGCTTGGTTGGGACGCAACTAGAGTGGTTTTACCAATTGGATGGCTCCCGTATCCATACATGGGAGGACTTAGCCACCACTTTCTACCACCAATACGAGTATAATGCCGACTTGTCGCCGACAAGAGTTCAGTTGCAAGATATGACAATGGGGAAGAATGAAGGGTTCAAAGAGTACGCCCAAAAGTGGAGAGACCTTTCCAGTAGGGTTCAACCACCTTTGAATAATAGGGAGCACATTGACATGTTTATGGGCACTTTATCTGGTCCATTCTTTAACTTATTGGTTGGCTGTTCTTCTTACGGTTTCACCGAAGTGATCTTAACCAGTGAGAGAGTTTAAAGCGGTATCAAAAGAGGGAAGATTCCCATGGCATCTTCCTCCACTTCCAATCCTATAAAGAAACCTTTTTCCAGAAAGAAAGAAACATGTTAATGCTGTCTGAATCTCCAATCCAACTCCTGCTCAAAGACCATCTGCCAATCATCAACGGTTTGAAACTCCGAGAAGACAATTCACAAGGATAGGCATGTCACTATCCCAAGCCTTACAACACTTACTAAAGGTTAATTTGGTGACACTGCGTGATCCTCCGGCCAATCCAGATACCTCTTCACCAAAGTATAATCTGAATGCTAAATGTGCATATCACTCAAATAGTCCCGGGCATGAGACTGACCAATGTTGGGCACTGAAGAATAAAATTCAAGACTTGATAGATAACAAGACTATTGAATTTGATCCTCCTCCAACTCCGAATG
The DNA here is from genome assembly GCA_948472305.1 of Vicia faba. NCBI lineage: Eukaryota > Viridiplantae > Streptophyta > Magnoliopsida > Fabales > Fabaceae > Vicia > Vicia faba. Next base: position 1,501,489,366 of record OX451739.1, on the reverse strand, counting down.
TAATCACCGCGCCTATGCCAAATCATGGAAAGGGTGTCAATGCTATTGAAGATACCATTTTCATTTCCTTTGTCGAAGACTTGACTACTCTGTTAATCATCATCAAAGAGAATCTGTTGAAAGCTGGGATTTTCCTAGGATGTATGAAGGATTGTGTTTGTTGTTCCAAATAACTCAATGGATGCGAAGGGATGAAGGAAGGCATTCAAAGCTTGATGAATAACCATGAGATCCTATTTGAGAAGACTCCGCCTGCCAAGAGTTTGACCAATAAGATTGAAGATCTTTCCATCATAACTATCTCAAATAAGCCTCTTAGGATTTCCTCCAAGGGTCCTATCAGGATTTCAAATGAACCAATTGTTGCTCCTCTAATAATTACCGCTCCCGGACCAATTCCATACTCTTCCAACAAAGTTGTGCCATGGAACTATGGTGCTAAGGTGTTTTATCATGGGATAAAACAAGACGCTTGGATCGAAGAAGACAAAGCTGATGACATTGGTAAAATTACTGGGTCAAGTAAGGTAACTAGAACTGGGAGAATCTTTTAACCCAACATCTCACCACCAGTTGTTGCAAAAGTGCCTATTTTCATCACTGCTGCTAAGCCAAGTGCTGACCCAAGAGGAAAGGAGAAGATAGTTGAGCCTGTTGAGATGGAAATACCCGCAAAAGACATTGCTGATGGAGAACCTTCCGCCCGAGAAATGGATGAGATCTTGAAAATTATAAAAATGAGAGATTTTCAGATTATGGAACAGTTGGGGAAAACCCCTTCCAAGATATCCATGTTATCTCTGCTACTTTGTTCCGACGCTCATGCTCCGACATTAATCAAATTCTTGAAGAAGGCTCATGTCCCTCATGAGACCACAACTGACAAGTTTGAAAATTGTGTGGAAAGCTTGACGACCGATAATGGCTTAGGGTTCTCGGATGCTGATCTGACACCACTTGGGAAAAAACATAACAAAGCTTTACATGTTTCTGTGGAATGTAAAGGTACTACCCTAGCACATGTTCTGGTTGAAACTGACTCTTCTTTAAACGGGCTACCCAAGGGAGCTTTGGACCGTTTAGACTGTGAAAGACTAGTTTTGAAACCAAACAATATTATTGTGAGGGCTTTCGATGGGTCCAAAAGGACAGTTCATGGAGAGGTGGATCTCCCGATCAAGGTGGGCTCACATATTTTCAACTCTACTTTCTACATCATGGATATCCATCCAGCCTACTCCTGTTTGTTGGGTCGCCCTTGGATCCATGGAGCTGGGGAAGTTACCTCGACTCTTCATCAAAAGCTCAAGTATCCGGTCAAGGGAAGTATTGTCACTGTCTGTGGTGAGGAGGAGTTCATGGTAAGCCACCTCAATTCTTTCAAATACGTGGAGATGGATGGAGAATTTATAGAGACTCTGTGTCAGGCTTTTGAAGTTGTGCCACCAATGATTGCTACTGCCAAATTTTCCTTTGATGCATCCAAAGCTGGTAAGGTCGTGCCAAGGATGGTTTCATTCAAAGATGCTCGTGCTGCAGTCGAAGAAGGAAGCTGTGATACTTGGGGGCAACTCCTTTAGATCACATTCAAAGCGGATAAATGTGGTTTGGGCTTCACTATCAAGGCTCAGAAAGAAGTAAGGCACGCTCGCGCATGGAAGCCCCCTCTTTGTATTGGAAGTCATGGAGTCAATGTTGTGGGTGATTAAGATGATGGATGTGCATTGGAATATTGGGTATATCCCACTACAACGGAGCTCAACAATTGGCAAGCAAAGGACTTCGTTCCCATCTCCTTCATTGAGGAGTAATTACTTGATTATTGCTTTTTATTAATTCAAGAACATTTTGTCTATAATATTAAACAATGACCTTTATGCCATGTACCTGGCCCGGGGCACCATGGTCCATTTGTCAAGGGTTTTATTTATGTTCATCTTATCATATGATCGTTCAATACAAACCATTGGACTCTTTTACATTCAAATCTTTGTGCTCATTGTCTTTCTTTCTTTTCTTCAAATACATTTTTCAAAATAGCCATGTATCTTACATGCACACACACACACACTCTTGCAGGTCCTCATCCACTCTGGATCTCATTGCCAATGACTCTACTATTGCCGACTATGATTTCGAATGTCCAATTAACCAAGCCGAAGACGAAGGCGAGGAAGATTGTGAAATCCCGGGAGAACTAGCCAGATTTCTATTACAAGAGGAAAAAGCTATTCAGTCGCACGAAGAGTCAGTTAAAGTCATCAATCTAGGTACCGAGACAGACAAGAAAGAGGTCAAGATCGATATTAACTTGGAAAGTAGTGTCAAAAGAAGATTGGATCAGATGTTGCATGATTATGTGGAAGTGTTTGTGTGGTCATATAAAGATATGCCAGAGTTGGATACCGATATTGTAGTTCATCGTCTTCCGACAAAGGAATATTGTCCTCCTGTGAAACAAAAGGTTTGTCGCATGATGCACGACATGTCTGAAAAGATAAAAGCTGAAGTGATGTGTTGTACCCCAAAATTTGCCCTCCCATATTTCTCAAAATATTTCAAGAAAAATTCACAAGTCCAACCCGGCGCGTCATATTCAGGTGTTCTTTCGCCAAGATATCTCTGATAACATATTCTCAAATTCAGGTTCGGCTCAAGAGTCAATTCTTTAAAGAAGGTATCCGAATGTGTGAGTTTTCTCGAAGAAATATTGTGAAAAAGTGTGCTAAAAGTGCAGTTTTTACGCAATAAAAAATTCATAACTTGAAGGTCGTGGCTCGTTTTGAACCTGTTCCGGGGGCCAAAATTTCGTCTTGACATTATCTACGTTTTCATCTCTCACAGCTGGAAGCCAATTTCGATCAGAAGGTCTTCAAAAATGTGGATTTATCAAGTATTTCCGTACAGAAAATTTGTGACAGAAGTTTATTTGCGTCATGTTCAGAAAATCATAACTTGGTCGATTTTCATTGTATCGAGCTGGTTCTGGCGCCAAAATTTCACAAATTGAGTTGGCTACATTTTCACAGAAGGTATTGAGTTCAAAAGGTATTCAAAAGGCCTTCGTTTTTTGCTCAGAGTGCGTGACACGCTGAAAATCCTGAATGCTGAATATTATTTCATCTGGGCCGAAACTTCGAAAATTCATAACTCGGTCAATTTTTATCGGATTGGACTCATATTTTTACACAAGGTCACTGACTCATAGATCTACAACTTTGCTTCAAAAGTCGAGACCGGATTATGCTCCGATCAATACCAGTTTTTTATTGAAGAACGTGTCAGAGTCGACACTGGAGCCCAAAATAAGTTTGTCTGAGCTGAAACTTCAAAAATTCATAACTAATTCACCGTTTATCCGATTGAGCCGATTTTCGGACAGGAGTTAGTTCTCGATGCCGGCTACATTTTGTTTTCACATTTCAACTTCAAAAATTGCACTTAAGTCCCTGCGATTTAGCCTGGAAAGTGACGAACTCAAGTGAACATTGGAGGCCCAATTGCACATTCAAAACCCATTTTCTTTATCCTAATTTCCATTATATAATCACATTCTTTTCACACAAACCAGGAGAGAAAAAAAACCCTTGCCACAACACTGTCAGAATATCAAATTCTTTCAACAACCCTAAAACCTTTAAATCCTTATTACAAATCCCTATCTCACTACAAACAAGCCATCTCAGTTACAAACCAACATCTCACTACTTCTTCAGTAAGGGTAAGGCTGGCTTGATCTCCATGATTAAAAGAGGGCATAAAAGCATTCATGTCACTACTTTTCCAGTAAGGGTAAGGTTGAATTGATCTCCATGATCAAAAGGGTATAATCATTCATACATGTCATATTGGCCTAAACATTAAATTTCTTCATATATTGGCTTTATTTGTATTTTATAATATATAGTAATTTATTTAATGTGTTCATGAGATTCAACACTGCAGATTTAGACAGGATCCCATGCAGGTTCATTAAGGAACTTTGAAGCCAAAACACAAATGACCAAAAGCCAAAAGCCAAATGGCCAAAACAGAACAGCTTACACATGACACCAATACATGGCGAGACAGACATCCTGAGAAGGTTAAGGAACGTTGAAGCCAGAACACAAATGGCCAAAAGCCAGTACACAAATGGCCAAAAGCCAAAACACAAATGGCCAAAACAAAACAGTTTACACATGACGCCAATAGCTGTTTCACCCCTCCAATCAGGTCCGTATACTCCTAAACTTTCTCTCTATTTGTATTATGTTCCTTTAATTAATTAATCGTTATTATTTTTATTAATCACTAACCAATTAACATTTTTTCCTAATAAAATCAAAAACACAAAAAATATTTTATTTATTAAAATTAACTTCATCACTTTTATTTTTGTAAATAAATTAATTTAATCAATTTAGCTTTAATTAGATTTAACTTTTGATATTTTTTGCAATATTTAAAGTCAATTTAGAATATTAGGTTTTTATTAGCATTAATTCAATTTATTTTATTTCTTTAAAAACTCAAAAATCCAAAAATATTTTCATTATTTAGTTTAATTTAATTGTTCATTTAATTTAATTCCATTTAATTCAAAAATAACCAAAAAAATCACTTTCTTTCAAAAAAGGGTCAAAACCCCAAAAAATTCGCATCCGATTTAATTTCCCGCACACGATCCATTTTTCCATATTATTGTACTTGCTTCCGGAATGTAATAACTTTAATTAGGACTTTATTTATTTATTGCTTTATTTTACTTTCCGCAATTTAAATTAAAGGGTTTGTTTTTGGCGATGTAAATACCCGACGCCTTGTAATAGTTTAGATTTAATTTCCGCAATTTAAATTCCGCAACTATTAACTGTTAGATGTATGCTAATTAGGCTATGCATGACAAGACTTATCTCTGAAATTAAAATCAACCCGTAGCTCACCATAACATGTGCAAAGATAACTTAACTGAATCCTGACACACTCGCACATGCCACTCCTAGGGTACGCCTCACTTGGTTGCCTTGAACGTGGTCATTGAGTATAGGGTGTTTTAGAGGTCGCCCTCCTGTCTAAAGATCCAAGTTGCCTCGAAATGGTTGCCTCGATAAAAAACGATCTAAGACATTAGGGTTATCGCTAAGGCGTCCTACTATTGCTTTGGTGACCACATGTCTCATTAATCGAATTGACCCGAATAACTCCAACGACGGTGCTACCTACTTCTCAATAGTGGGATAGTACTGTCTAAAGGACTCTTACACAACTTAATTCCTTAGAGTAGGTAGATTTCTCCTGGGTACTTGCTCTCTTTCTAAAAACAAAAACATCTTTTCACACTGACACTTTCAAAAAGTTTTCAAACAAATTTTTCATACACTCTTGAGGACAGATACAAGAGTTACTTAGAAATTTTTCAAACGAAACTTTTTCAAAACCCACACACACTTGAAAAGCAAACATCTTTTGAAAACATAAGAGCCAGTACCTAAGAGCCCGTGGATAACCACGGATAGAAAGGGTGCTAATACCTTCCCTTTCTATAATCTACCTCCCGAACTGAGAAACATTCTCGAAAAGGAATTTTGCTGTGCTTTTGTCCTTTCCATGTTGGAGAACATAAAAGACGGTGGTGACTCTTGCTTACCGCGACATTTCGCGAACCAACTTAAAAAACAGTTAGTTCTATTTCCACCGATCACAGAACTGGTGACTCTGCTGGGGACACTTATAAAGTGAGGTGTACCTTAGGATTAGACCACTCTTATGTTTTCAATTGCTTGCTTTGTTTGCTTTAATATTGTGGGTCTGCCTTGGAGTTTCATAGATCCTAACCCGGATCTGGGGGATACCTTTTAGAAGTAGCAACAAACTGTGAGGGAACTGTGTGGGGTATACCGACACGGTTGAAGCAGTTGCTACGTTGATGTGGCACTTTGGTGAGTACCGGTAACCCTTGAGTCAAGTCAAGGAGAGTACGGGGCCGCCGCGTGGTGTTGTGAAGCATCAACTGACCTTAGGAACCTTACTTGACCATCCTGGCCTCTTTAGGGGTAGTGAGATGACCGACTTTGGTGCAGTCCGAAGTTGGTAGATACTCGATACTACACTCATTGAGAGTTGTTTTCTTGGGATATTTTGATCGTCAGTTCAGTGGCTAAATCAAAACAATGAACATAGAAAACAACCCAATGATATTGAGCTCCTTAGAACCCGATTACTTTTAATAGGACAGGTTTTGAGCCCACCAAAAGGGTAGTACCTAAACTTCATATTGGCCTGAACTCTAAGGGCTGTCTTGTGTGACTTGTGTGCCTTTAAATCTGAACTACTTGCGCATTCTTGTTATCTGACACATAAGTTCCTTGTAGGTTTTGTTTACAGTCCTTAATCTGGGCTCATAACAGGGTTTACTTACATCACTCCACGCATAGCATAACATCATACCATCATACCGTTGCATACATCCTGCATAAGGACTAACCCATTTCAGGGATCTCAAGGGTCTATGGTGCAGGTCATGATGAACCAACTGTCTAGCAAGGGGCATAGGGGATTTATTTTTCTCTAGCCGAGGTTGATAACTTGAGTTAGGGGCTATGACCCACTCGATATGGTGAGCCTTGACTCTTGAAGAAGGACTCTCAACAACATGAAGTTCCTTCAATCAAGCTACCAGATTCTAACAATTTTCTTGGTTACCCTGCGAGATCCTTGAAAACATTGCATGCATACATACATATCATTGCATTACAGGTACCCTTGGTACAGGTCACTTACCTTCTTCGCTGTTTATTTCAGCAATGGCTTCCCAACAAAACAACCAGGATCTCCGTACTCAAGAGACTCAGTTCAGGGAAATCTTCCTAAGCCTATCCAAGGGGCAGGAAGAGCTGAGAACACTCCTCATGGGGAATTTGGTCAAGAAGAGTCCTGAAGACGATAAGGACGAACGGCTGAAACGTCTGCAAGTTAAGGTAGATACAATGAAAACCCAGATGCTGGGGCAAATGGCCCTTATCCAAGGCTTAGCTCTGGAGCAAGAAGAGTTGAAAGCCATGATCAACCAGCTTCAGCAAGACAGTATGAAGCAAGTAGTCAGGGTTGGGGATCAAACCGGTAATCAGCCCCCAAGAAGTCAAAGGTTTGGTTTGATGAATAGACCTCTCCAAGCAGCTACTACTTCACAGGTCCAACAACGACCTCACCAAGAACAATGGGTTGATCAGAGCAAGCCAGACAAGCCCAGGAGGCAATTCACCCAGCTCAACATGTCGCTGTTTCAAGCTTTACAACGCCTGTTGAGATTGAATCTGATCACATTAAGAGCTCCTCCCCGGAATCCCAACACCTCAGCTCCTACCTATCATCCCAATAAAAGGTGTGCCTACCACTCTGCCAGTCCAGGACATGACACCGACGACTGTTGGTCTCTGAAGAACAAGATCCAAGACCTGATTGATGAAGGAGCATTGGAATTCACACGAGATGGTCAGGCGGAGTTCTTCTACCATCCCTCCAAGGTTCACCATTTGAAGTGACAAGTCCTGAGACGAGAAGACTTTTTGTTCATTAGAATTTTTTTCAATTTGTAATTTTCTTTTTATTGTTCAAACATTTCGTCATGGCAAACTTTATTACCTTATCAATGCATTGCATATGTCTGTTCTGAATCAATATATTCGTATTCATTATTTCCAAATTGCTATCATTTTTTGTGATGTTCAACTCCCGATTAAAAATTCTATGCCTTTTGAGGGAGGATGACGAAAACGATACCACGATCTTTATAGTATGCTTTTGAACAGACCCCGCTGATGAGGTACATGCATTCTTTCAAATCCTAAACAGTGGAGTTATAAGGAAGATAATCCCTCGTCAACCCCTTTGAGCCAAAGAAGTTGGAGTTTTTTCTTTTTCGAAAATTAAAACCCTTAATCATAACCTGGGGCAGGTTAGTTCTCTCAGTTGATCCAGGTGCACAATGAATAGCATCAAAGGAGTCCTTCCAAAGCAAAAGACAGTGATGGTTCCGAATAATCATAGAGACAGGCAGTCATCATTTCGTAGAAATAAAAGCCCAATAAGTCAAAACCTATGAAGGAGACTTACAAAAACTGGGGCATCCCGCTGACTGTAATCACAAAAGAAACAGTTCAGGTAAAAAACAGGGATAACGAAATAAAAAAGAAAGAGGTCCTACAAACCCTTAACAAAAAGAAATGACTTCCTATTCAAAGTAAACTGTCAATATCCGAACCATCACCGGAATATCAGAGCAAAGACTCAAACAAAATCTAATGCACGATTAGCTGAGTTTAGGATCGAAGAACATCACGAAGAGCGGGTGGGTACAAATAAATTTGAGCCTTTATCCTTTGCTTCTTAAACCGTGAACCAGGCCACGTTATAACCCTTAAAAAGTCCTAGCTGAAGCATGGGTTAGTTCGAAAGCATACTGTTACGAAAGGTATCCTGACTCCTTAAGGCTTGTGGTAAAATAACGAGTTGACATCACAGTTTACAAAAACAAATTCACTTGTTTTTATGGAAAAAATGCATTTTCAAAAACTTCAAGACAGACATAAGCTTTGTATTTTTAATATAACATTGCTTGCATATGACTATTTGTTTGAACAGCATATAAGTTCGCACGACGAATGTCTAATGAACAAAAGCACCTCCAATCAAGGGGCATGGCATGATCATTGTCCATCATCTGGGGCAGTTAAGTCAAGATTCAGAGAATCTCTCAAAAGGCCAACCAGCTTGGGGCAAATCTCCGTCTGAGTCACTTGGGGCATTGGACGTGAATTCCAGCAACGAAACTTGCACGATCAGACATCTTCTGGTAGTATGGCAACGCAACACTACTGACAGGGGCACCTCCCTATATCCTAAGAGCGTGGACATAGTCGGAAAAAATACTACGCATAATCAAAGACCCGCTAGGTTGACACACCTAGGCAAAAATAAGGGCTTCCCGGCGAACCAAAAAGGTTCGGGAAAAAATAAGGGATGAAAATGAAACATCTGTACACCCGGCAAGTCGAAAACCTGAAAAGGCGGCTTGGGCAAAAATGGGTATCCCGATGGACTGAAAACCCGAAAGGGCGGTCCAGGCAAAATTAGGGATCAAAAGCGTACGACTATGTCCTGTCATCTCGTCACTTGCCTACCAGAAGAAGATTTGTCAATCGGCAGGTATCAAACACCTCACAGGCCTTCCTCTCCCGCAGAAACTGGGGCAATAAGAACAGTCCGAACTGTACAAAGCTGCTCTGTCATGACCAAGACACTTTCACTCTCCACGAAGTAAGACAAGATTCAGCCATGCTCTCCCCAAGCAGAGTTGGGCTCCCATCAGCCTCGAAAAGGCACAATATCTCTAGCAAGTCAGCAACACTCTCCCCAAGTAGAGTTAGCCTACTGTCAACCTTAAGGAAGTTGGGTATCCCCAGAAGATCTCAATATTCCCCAGCAGAGTATACAGATATTCCTCTACAAGCATCCCCGACAGTCTTAATCTAAGCTTGTTCCCCGGCGGAATACCAGACACCCCAGTGGAGCCTTTCCCCAGTGCAGTCCAAAAGTTTCCTCAGGAGAGTTGAATCATCCTCCCTAGTAAATTCTGGAAGCTTATCCCCAGTAAATTCTGGAAGCTTATCCCCAGTAGATTCTGGAAGCTTGTCCCCTGCAGAGTGCAAAAGCATCTCCCCGGCTATATTCAAAGGAAGTTGGGTATCCCCAGAAGATCTCAATATTCCCCAGCAGAGTATACAGATATTCCTCTACAAGCATCCCCGACAGTCTTAATCTAAGCTTGTTCCCCGGCGGAATACCAGACACCCCAGTGGAGCCTTTCCCCAGTGCAGTCCAAAAGTTTCCTCAGGAGAGTTGAATCATCCTCCCTAGTAAATTCTGGAAGCTTATCCCCAGTAAATTCTGGAAGCTTATCCCCAGTAGATTCTGGAAGCTTGTCCCCTGCAGAGTGCAAAAGCATCTCCCCGGCTATATTCAAAGGTTATTCCCCACCAGAGCCTATAACTGGGTTATCCTCAGCTAACTGCAACGGAAAGATCGTCCTCGACGAAGTTTCTTCCTATCCCCAGCGGAGTTCATCAAATCCTCCAACAAAACTTATCAACGGTATCCCCAACGGAGTTATCATCAAACCTCAACGAAGTATCTCTTCCCACAGAGTAATTCCCCGCAGAGTAATCTCTTCGACAAGTTTATTCCCCAACGAAGTCATCTTCTCCTACCGGTTTATTCTTGCAACCATCATCCCCAGCGGAAACGAAGAACTCTCCTCATCAGCATCAGCCCAGGATTCAAGAAACTCCCGGCATTCGTCAAGGATTTATTTTCCCAGACGAAGATACATTCATAAACATCACATTGTTATACATCATGATACATGCATATACGCATCATATCATACAATCTCATTTATGTCGAGAACATCACTGCTTGATCCATATCATGCATTGCATATGACTGACTCTTACCTTTTAGGAAGGATACACTTAAATGATCATCCAGTCAAAGAAGACAAATTCAGTCAAAGAAGACAAATCCAGTCAAAGAAGATAAATCCAATTAAATCAATTCTTAAAGATCTTTCTAATGCAAACCCATCGTTATAGACACCCGTCATTATAGACACCCGTCGTTATAGACACCCGTCGTTATAGACACCCGTCGTTATAGACACCCGTCGTTATAGACACCCGTCGTTATAGACACCCGTCGTTATAGACACCCGTCGTTATAGACACCCTTCGTTATAGACACCCGTCATTATAGACACCCGTCGTTATAGACACCCGTCGTTATAGACACCCGTCGAGATAGACACCCGTCGTTATAGACACCCGTCGTCATAGACACCCGTCGTTATAGACACCCGTCGATATAGACACCCGTCGTTATAGACACCCGTCGTTATAGACACCCGTCGTTATAGACACTTGTCATCAAAGTCAACCGGCCAATAAAGACAACCCGTCCATGAGGACAACCCGTTAAGAGAGACAACTCGTCAAAGAGGACAAAACCTCCCCCGGTTCAGTTAAATCGATCCCTAAAGATTTTTCTGAGATAATCTGTCAGTAGAGACAACCCATCAACCTTTTGTTCCAGATTCGATACTTGTATCTAGCCAGGGCACATCTGTAGACGACCAATTCCAGAATCGATACCTGTACCTAGCCAGGGCATATCTGTGAGCGATTGATTGTAGATTCGATACCTGTATCTAGCAAGGGCATATCTACATGAAGAGTTTGAAGATCAACACCTGTAACAGGCCAGGAAATTATCTTTCTTTCTCAAGTACGCAAGTTCTCGCTAAGGAATCTCTTACGCGATCGACATCCCCGGATGGCACCTCTAAGCCCATCTCCACAACTATCCATTACATTTCCAAATGGCATCTGTAAGCCCATTCCCGACATCACCTTGCTGATACTATACCATGCGAGTGCAAATTTCTGGGCACTCTAGTGTTCAATCATCCTCCACCTTCGGATCACGAAAAGCACGCAAGCCAATCTATATTCTAAGATCTAAGAAGATTGAACAGGGGCAATTGTTGTACCCCAAAATTTGCCCTCCCATATTTCTCAAAACATTTCAAGAAAAATTCACAAGTCCAACCCGGCGCGTCATATTCAGGTGTTCTTTCGCCAAGATATCTCTGATAACGTATTCTCAAATTCAGATTCGGCTAAAGAGTCAATTCTTTAAAGAAGGTATCCGAATGTGTGAGTTTTCTCGAAGAAATATGGTGAAAAAGTGTGCTGAAAGTGCAGTTTTTACGCGCTAAAAAATTCATAACTTGAAGATCGTGGCTCTTTTTGAACCCGTTCCGGTGGCCAAAATTCCGTCTTGACATTATATATGTTTTCATCTCTCACAGCTGGAAGCCAATTTCGATCAGAAGGTCTTCAAAAATGTGGATTTATCAAGTATTTTCGTACAGAAAATTTGTGACAGAAGTTTATTTGCGTCATGTTCAGAAAATCATAACTTGGTCGATTTTCATCGTATCGAGCTGGTTCTGGCGGCAAAATTTCACAAATTGAGTTGGCTACATTTTCACAGAAGGTATTGAGTTCAAAAGGTATTCAAAAGGCCTTCGTTTTTTGCTCAGAGTGCGTGACACGCTGAAAATCCTGAATGCTGAATAATATTTCATCTGGGCCGAAACTTCGAAAATTCATAACTCGGTCAATTTTTATCGGATTCGACTCATATTTTTACACAAGGTCACTGACTCATAGATCTGCAACTTTTCCTCAAAAGTCGAGACCGGATTATGCTCCGATCAATACCAGTTTTTTATTGAAGAACGTGTCAGAGTCGACACTGGAGCTCAAAATAAGTTTGTCTGAGCTGAAACTTCAAAAATTCATAACTAATTCACCGTTTATCCAATTGAGCCGATTTTCGGACAGGAGTTAGTTCTCGATGCCGGCTACATTTTGTTTCAACATTTCAACTTCAAAAATTGCACTTAAGTCCCTGCGATTTAGCCTGGAAAGTGACGAACTCAAGTGAACATTGGAGGCCCAATTGCACATTCAAAGCCTATTTTCTTTACCCTAATTTCCATTATATAATCACATTCTTTTCACACAAACCAGGAGAGAGAAAAAAACTCTTGCCACAACACTGTGAGAATGTCAAATTCTTTCAAGAACCCTAAAACCTTTAAATCCTTATTACAAATCCCTCTCTCACTACAAACAAGCCATCTCAGTTACAAACCAACATCTCACTACTTCTTCAGTAAGGGTAAGGCTGACTTGATCTCCATGATTAAAAGGGCATAAAAGCATTCATGTTACTACTTTTCCAGTAAGGGTAAAGTTGAATTGATCTCCATGATTAAAAGGGTATAATCATTCATACATGTCATATTGGCCTAAACATTAAATTTCTTCATATATTGGCTTTATTTGTATTTTATAATATATAGTAATTTATTTAATGTGTTCATGAGATTCAACACTGCAGATTTAGACAAGATCCCATGCAGGTTCATTAAGCAATGTTGAAGCCAAAACACAAATGGCCAAAAGCCAAAAGCCAAATGGCCAAAACAGAACAGCTTACACATGACACCAATACATGGCGAGACAGACATACTGAGAAGGTTAAGGAACGTTGAAGCCAGAACACAAATGGCCAAAATCCAGAACATAAATGGCCAAAAGCCAAAAAACAAATGGCCAAAACAAAACAGTTTACACATGACGCCAATAGCTGTTTCACCCTGTGATCGGTGGATCTGGAACTGACGATTCTGCTGGGGAATTAAGATGTACTGGTCATGTTCTTTAGCTGAACCTACCTTGGTACCTTGGAGGACAGAACCATTAGATTGCTTAGACAACTCTTTATTGCCCCTGTTTCTAGTGTCACCTGTAATTAATCCTTTGTTTCGTATGCAAATATTCATGAGTTAGCAAATTATTGTCAATGCATATATCACAAATTGAGCCTTGGACGTTCTTCGCAAAACAAAACAGAAAAAGAAAAACATTTGGCACTTTTAACTGAAAAGTATATTTGTATTGATTTTGAATGGCCTGAAAATAGGCGTTTTGTGTACAAGAGGCTGACGTCCTAGTAAGAGGGCGCCGCCGAACAAAAGAGTTTATACAAATTTCGTACAAAAGAAAATAAAACAGCTGTGTGAAATGAATGATCCCACTGGGTTTCACCTCTGCTATTGCCTTTATAACTCCGAGCGTCTCATCACTTGATGACCTTGGTTGAAGGTGAAGCTGACTGATCGATGCCGTCTGAACTTGATGCAGATACCGGATTCTGGATGCAAGGTGATCCAATGAGACATAGTATTACGCTTTATCCCTAATTTTTGCCTGGACCGCCCTTTCGGGTTTTCAGTCCACCGGGATACCCATTTTTGCCCAAGCCGCCTTTTCAGGTTTTCGACTTGCCGGGTGTACAGATTTTTTCATTTCATCGCTTCATTTTGCCCGAACCCTTTTGGTTCGACGGGAAGCCCTAATTTTTGCCTAGGCATGTCAGCCTAGCGGGTCTTTTTCATGCGTAGTATCTTTTTACCATGTCTGCATTGGTGGGGTGAGGAAGGTCGTCACCATCCATATTGGTCAATATCATTGCTCCTCCTGAGAACACATGTTTAACCACAAATGGCCCTTCGTACGTAGGGGTCCATTTGCCCCTTGGATCACTCTGAGGAAGGATGATTCGCTTGATTACCAGATCCCCAACTTGATATTCCTGTGGTCTGACCTTTTTGTTAAATGCCCTGATCATCCGTTTCTGATACGTTTGACCATGACAGATAGCAGCAAGTCTCTTTTCATCAATGAGGTTGAGCTGATCAAGTCGTGTCTAGATCCAATCATCTTCGTTCAGATTTGCATCCTTCATTATCCGGAGAGAGGGTATTTGCGCTTCGATCGGTAAGACTGCCTCCATACCATAAACCAAAGAGAAGGGAGTTGCCCCGGTTGACGTCCTGGCTGAGGTACGGTACCCATGTAGAGCGAATGGTAACATCTCGTGCCAATCTTTATAAGTCACTGTCATCTTCTGCACGATTTTCTTAATGTTCTTATTTGCTGCTTCTACAGCCCCATTCATCTTCGGTCTGTAAGGAGAAGAATTGTGGTGCTGTATCTTGAACTGCTCGCAGAGCTCAGCGATCATCTTGTTATTCAGATTGGTACCGTTGTCTGTAATGATTCTCTCAGGGACGCCGTACCGACAGATCAGATTATGCCGAATGAACCGTGCCACAACAGTCTTGGTTACCGTAGCATAGGATGCTGCCTCGACCCACTTCGTGAAATAATCAATCGCTACTAGGATGAAGCGATGCCCGTTGGATGCCGTAGGTTTAATCTCGCCGATCATGTCTATACCCCACATTGCAAACGGCCAAGGCGCAGTCAGAACATTCAGGGGAACTGGAGGAACATGCACCTTGTCTGCATAAATCTGGCACTTATGGCATGTCCTGGAATGTTGGTAACAGTCAGCTTCCATTGTGGACCAGTAATACCCTGCCCGGAGGATCTTCTTAGCCATAGTGTGCCCACTGGAATGCGTACCAAAGGTTCCTTCATGTAGCTCTTCCATGATCCTTTCTGCTTCAGTTTTATCCACACAACGCAGCAGGGTTGAATCATGGTTTCGCTTGTACAAGATGCCGTTGCTAAGGAAGAACTTGGCTGCGAACCTTCTCAGGAACTTCTTATCATTGACAGAGGCCCCTTCAGGGTATTCCTGAGCTTGCAGATATCTCTTCACCTCATGGTACCAAGGCTTCTCAGTCACCAATTCAGTCTCGAGATCGCAACAGTATGCTGGCTCGTCCAGTTTCCAGATGATGATCCGGGGAGCCTCATTATCCCATTTAACTTTGAACATGGAAGACATTGTAGCTAACGCGTCCGCCAGCTGATTCTCTTCTCTTGGAAAGTGTTCAAAGGTTATCTCTGTGAAGTGGGGGATCAGGGTCAACACACATTCTCTGTAAGGAATCAGGTTTGGATGTTTCGTATCCCACTCTCCTTTGATCTGATTGATCACAAGAGCGGAATCTCCGAAGACACTCAGAAACTTGATCCTTAGGTCGATCGCAGCTTGAAGACCCATGATGCACGCCTCATACTCCGCCATGTTGTTGGTACAGTTGAAACATAGCCGGGCAGTGAGCGGAGTATGGGTACCTTGAGGGGATATGATTATGGCGTCGATACCGTTGCCCAAAGCATTGGAGGCTCCATCAAAGTGCATAGACCATCGGGATCCTGGTTCAGGTCCTTCATCTGGTCCGGGTACTTCACAGTCAGTCACTATCATGATGCTTTCATCCGGAAACTCAAAGTTCATTGACTGATAGTCATCTACGGCCTGATGTGCCAAGTGGTCTGCCAATACACTTCCCTTGATGGCTTTCTGGGTCGTGTACTGAATGTCGTATTCCGTCAAGATCATCTGCCATCTTGCAATTCTCCCAGACAGAGCAGGCTTTTCGAATATGTACTTTATAGGATCCATCTTTGAGATCAACAAGGTAGTGTGAGTCAGCATATACTGTCTCAGCCGGCGAGCAGCCCATACCAAAGTGCAGCAAGTTTTCTCAAGCAGTGAGTATCGGGTCTCACAGTCGGTAAACTTTTTGCTAAGGTAATAAATGGCATGCTCTTTTCGGCCAGACTCGTCATGCTGCCCCAGCACACACCCCATTGAGTTGTCAAGCATTGTTAGATATAGTATCAGAGGTCTCCCTTCAACCGGTGGCATAAGGATAGGTGGTTCTTGGAGATACTCCTTGATTCTGTCAAAAGCAGCCTGACATTCATCATTCCAATGTACTACTTGATCTTTCTTCAGCAGCTTGAAGATTGGCTCACAGGTAGCAGTCAGATGCGAGATGAATCGAGCAATGTAATTCAGGCGTCCTAAAAAGCCTCTGACCTCTTTCTCTGTCCTGGGAACTGGCATCTCTTGAATAGCTTTGACCTTAGCAGGGTCCACTTGAATACCCTTATCACTTACCACGAAGCCTAGCAACTTTCCAGATCTCACCCCGAAGGTACACTTGTTCGGGTTCAATCTCAGCTTGTATAGTTTCAACCGGTCAAACAACTTCTGCAGATGATCTAGATGCTCTTCCTCAGTCTGGGACCTTGCGATCATGTCGTCAACATACACTTCTATCTCATGATGGATCATGTCATGAAACAAAGCAACCATGGCACGTTGGTAGGTTGCCCCAGCGTTCTTCAACCCAAATGGCATGACCTTGTAACAGAAGGTGCCCCACTGAGTAACAAAGGTAGTCTTTTCCATGTCTTCAGGCGCCATCTTGATCTGATTGTAACCTGAAAAGCCATCCATGAAAGAGAATACCTTGTGCTGAGCTGTATTATCAACAAGGACATCAATGTGAGGTAAGGGGAAGTCATCCTTGGGGCTGGCCCTGTTCAGATCCCTGTAGTCGACACACATTCTGACCTTACCGTCCTTCTTAGGTACCGGCACCACATTAGCAACCCACTGAGGGTAAGAAGTCACTGCAAGAAACCCGACATCAAACTGCTTCATAACCTCGGCTTTAATCTTCTCAGACATCTCTGGACGCATCCGACGGACCTTTTGCTTAACTGGAGGGCAGTCTTCCTTAGTTGGCAAGTGATGGATTATAATATCGGTATCCAACCCGGGCATGTCTTCGTAGGACCAGGCAAAGATCTCCATATAATCATGTAGCATCTGAGTCAACCGTTGCTTCACGCTGAGCTCTAGGTTGGCACCAATCTTTACCTCTTTCTTGTCTTCCTCAGTACCCAAGTTTATTGTTTCCACTGGCTCTTCATGGGGTTAAATTGCCCTCTCTTCCTGAAGCAACAGTCTTGCAAGCTCGCCAGGCACTTCGCAATCATCTTCACCTTCGTCTTCGGCTAAGTTGATCGGATTTTCGAAGTCATAACTGGCAGTAGCAGAGTCGTTACCAGTAAGATCCAGAGTGGATTGAAACCTGTATGAGTGAGTGTGTGTGTAAATACAGCTGTTTTGAAATATATGTAAAGGAAAGAGAGACAGAAAAGGAGCATAAGATTTGTAATGCGAGAAAACGTCCAAGATTTTTATTCATGATATATGAAATGACAATTTATATGCCCTCACAAATGAAACCACGGTGCCTCGGGTAAGACACCGGGCCATAGAGTTTATTTATTGTTTATTACAAATAACGAAACAAGGAAATTTATTACTGCGTCACAAAGGTAACAGGAGTATGGTCTTTAGCAATCCAATTGGTCAATCCGCCTTCGGTTGTCGGGTAGATCCAGCTTTTGAATTCCGCTTCATCCACTTCGTTGTCTTCCCCAACAGCATTTACTCCTGGATTTGTAATGAACACAAGAGGTCTTCTGATCTTCGCCTTCCGCATAGCTTTCTGACCTTCTGCAGTAAAGCCCAGCCCAAATTTGTCAGTCTTCTGTGTAAAGTCTGGAAGTCTGCCCCAGTTAGCACACTCACCTTTCTGAACCACCGCCCGGGCATCCCTCAGGGAGGCCATCTTCAAAGGAACACTTTCTTCCGCTGCTGTTTCTGCTGCTGCTGTAATTGGAAGCACCTCCTCGAAATGCTGGAAGGGGGTTTCAATAAACTCCCCATCCATCTCAATGTATCTGAAGGAATTCAGGTGGCTTACCATATACTCCTCCTCTCCTTGCACAGTGACGATCTTCCCTCTGACGGGGTACTTCAGCTTCTGGTGCAAGGTAGAGGTCACTGCCCCAGCCTTATGTATCCAAGGTCGACCCAATAGACAAGAGTAAGATGGACGGATATCCATCACATAAAAAGTAGAGTCAAACACTTGAGAGCCCACACGAATCGGAATGTCAACCTCTCCATGAACCATCCTTTTTGAACCGTCAAAGGCTCTGACAATGATATTACTGGGTTTCAGTTCCAGGCCTTCACAATCTAAACGGTCCAAAGCCTTCTTGGGCAGCACATTCAAAGAAGAACCAGTATCCACCAATACATGTGTCAGAGTAGTGCCCCTGCATTCGATAGAGACATGCAGGGCATCATTGTGGTCTCTTCCCTTCGCGGTCAGGTCAGCATCTGAGAAACCCAAGCCATTGTCTGCTGTCAGATTTGCTACGCAATCAGTAAACTGGACTGCAGATGTCTCATGTGGCACATGGGCCGTCTTGAGGAATGAGATTAAGGCCTTAGCATGGGCCTCGGAGCACAGCAATAAAGAGAGCATGGAGATTTTGGAGGGCGTGTGCCCCAACTGTTCCACAACATTGAAATCACTCTTCTTTATTATCTTTAGAATCTCCTCCATTTCTTGTTGGGAGGCTTCAGCAGTTACAGGTATAGGTGCCTCCATCTGGGCAGGCTCAACTTCAATTCCTTTGCCCCGAGCATTGGATGACTCGGCAGCAGGAGAAACAACTTGATCAGCAATAGGAACAGGTACACTTGTAGGAGTTATAAGGAGTGGTCTTCGAGCAGCAGGCGGTGCAATATCAGGCGAGAAGAGCCTGCCACTGCGGGTAACCTTGGCTGGGCCAGTGATATCACAGATGCTGGCGCCAGCGTTGAACTCTTGTTTAATCCCATTTACATACACATCGGCCCCATAATGCCAGGGGACAGCTTTATCAGATACATAGGGAAGGGGCCCCGGAACAGTGATAACAATAGGTGCGACGGTCATGATTTGGACGGGCTTCTTCGGGAGAGCCTTGATTGGATTATTGAATATGGTAACCACAGAAACTTCTTCCACTGGAACCAACTGAATAGCAGACTTCTTAAACAGAATCTCCTTGCTATCCATTAGGCTTTGGATGCCTAACTTCAGCAAGGGACAACCAGATAGGGACACAGCACAGAACAGGCAACCCTCACTGCAACCCGAAAATAAACCGGCCAGCAGCAGGTTCTTCTTGACAGTCTTCAGAGGAGTGGCTAGATCATCCACAGAAACAGCATAAACATCTTCGTCAACAGCATTTACCCCATGCTGAGGCAAAGGAGCATTAACCACATTCGGCCTCTCAGGCGCTTCAAACTGTATCTCCTTTGCGTCGATAAGGTCTTGCACCTTACTCCTTAATGCCCAACAGTCATCAGTAGAATGCCCCGGGCTATCTGAATGGTAAGCACAACGAGCATTCGGGTTGTACTTAGGAGATGCAGTATTTGGAAACTTCGGCGCCTCTCTGACAGTCACTAGGTTGGTTGAGAGCAACTGTGGCAAGATCTGCGACAATGTCATACTCAAGCGGGTGAACTCTCTCCGGGGTCTTTCAGCCCTTTGAGGATTGGTCGGCCGAGGAGCGGCAGCAGGCTTGGCAATTGTTACCGCACTGACAGATTGGCGGCGCTCAAATATTTCTGACCTCCGGGAGCCATATACAGCACTAGCCTCCTTTTTGAAGGGTTTCTTTTCAGAACTAGACGATGCACCCTTCGGAATCTTTCCAGACTTCAACCCAGCCTCAATTCTCTCTCCAGTCAGAATTAGATCAGTGAACCCTGCAGACGAATTCCCGATGAGATGGTTGAAAAATGCCCCAGATAGGGTCCCCAAGAACATGTCTACCAACTCCCGATCAGTCAACGGAGGCTGCACCCTGCCAGCCAGGTCTCTCCACTTTTGAGCGTACTCCTTAAAACCTTCACTTGAACCTAACGACATACCCTGGAGTTGGGTACGTGTAGGGGCAAGGTCGGCATTATATTGATATTGCTTGTAGAAAACAGTAGCCAACTCCTCCCAGTTACGAACCTTGGTCCCATCCAGCTGATAGAACCATTCGAGATGAGTCCCTGAAAGACTCTCCTGGAAGAAGTGGATCCACAAATTCTTATCCGCGGAGTACGGTTGGATTTTCCGAACATAGGACATGAGATGTAGCTTGGGACAAGACGCCCCGTCATATTTAGTAAAAGATGGTGCTTTGAACTTCCGAGGAATGATCACACCAGTAGACAAACCCATATCTCTGAAATCCAGCCCAGGTACCTGTTGTATCTCCATAGCATTCAGCCTATCCTCCAGCTGCTTGTAACGGTCTTCTGCCGGAGGGTACTGCTCTTCATCAAAATCAGTCTCGTTGTCGGAGACTACCGGACTAGGAACCCTTGCCTCTTGAGGAGTGCCCTTGCCAACAGAAGAACCAGCCTCTTCATTTTGCAGAGTGTTGCCGAACCTTCGGCCCGAGTTAAACAGAACAGTTCTTCTCTTCTTCTTCTTCTCCTTCTTCAGGAGCATAGCCTTTAGCTCTTCTTGGCCTTGAGCCAAACCCTTGATTAATTCCTGAAACTGCGCATTCTGCGCCTGAAGAGCTTTGATGGATGTCTCAGTTGATGACGAGTCAGGATTCATGATGCTGAAATAAACAGCGAAGAACTGTAAGCAACCTGAAAATGGAAAAACCTGCTATGCACATGATGAATGAGATGTGTTTATGCAATGCATTCAAGGGTTCGAAAGTTCAAATTTGTTGTAGACAAAAAAGAACACACGTTATCATTAAGGAAAATAACTATTTAGTACATCAAAGCCTCATGGGCAAAATAATACAAAAATTAAATCAATCCCAAAATATGCTACGCATCCTCTTTGGAGTTATGTAAGTGTTGAGATTCCTCTCCTCATGCAACAGGCGGGTGAGCTCCAAGACCTTCTTTTCACTGGCATGTAGACTGGTCTCAAGAGAATTCTGTTCTTCCTTAAGCTGGATCCAGCTCTTCTGCATCTCTTCCCAGGATGTGGGCATATCAGGGTGCTGAATAGTGTAGGGCACTTCTCCTTCCAAGACTGGCTCTTTGATTACTGGGAGCATGTGAGGATAGGGCATCACTAACTTCTGGGAGCGGGCGTGTACCCACTTGAGATAAGGTTCCAACGGGATGGAGTTCCTGTGCCCCAGTGTTTTGCTGTCTATCCTACTTGGCATCCTCCAGGCTCTGATAAATCTCTGGCGAAGTCCTTGAGTATCGTTGTCGAAGTCAAAAACTATGTCAGGAATTAACATGTCATGAGGACCATCCCTCCGAGCATAACCAAACTGTCTCCAAGCCAGGCATGGGCTGTAAGTAATACCTCCTCTGATTCCAAGTAAAGGAACATTAGGGTACTCCCCGCAACGATCAATGATAGTGACATCTTCTCTGGACCGAGGGCACCAATGTATATCTGCATGCGTAAGAGTCATCAACCGTTGTGACCATCTCAAACCCCGCTCATTCTTCAAGACTGATTGTGGAAGGTGCGAAATAAACCACCTTCCCAAGAGAGGAGTGCAACACATAAGGACACCTCTTTTCCTCATGGTTCGAGTGTAACATGAGTGAAGGATGTCCCCCAGCAACGTAGGTATAGGATTCCTGGACATAAAGATCTGGACAACACTGATATCAATAAGCTGATCTGGGTTAGGGAACAACACCAAACCATAGACAAGGAGGGCCACAACCTCTTCAAAAGCTTGCAAGTCAAGGGAGTTCCAACATTCATGGGCCTTTTCAAACAGAAACCTGGCTAAGAACCCTTTGATACCACTTCTAACTTCCCAATGTCCCTTGAGGTCAGATGACTGTAGGTGCAAGGCTTTAGCAATCTCCTCCAGCTTAGGTTCCTTTTCTGTACCATTGAAGGGTAGCTGATCAAGGATAGGGATCTTCAGAAACTGGGAGAACTCCTCCAATGTAGGTACCAACTGATAATCCAAGAAGGTGAAACAGTGATGCAGAGGGTCAAAGAATTGGAACAGGACCTTGATCATATCTTCCTCAATGTTGGTATTGACCAAGCTGATGAGACTTCCATGTCTTTCATTGAATGAAGAGTTCTCGGGAATCCTGGATATAAGTTCCTTAAGCTGAGGAGGGACCCTTACAAGACTGACTTGAATTGTATTTCTACGAACATTTTCCATGTCCTACAAAACAAGAACAAAGATGAAAATTCGAACCCCTGAAATGGTTAGTCAATGCATATGATGCTGGATGATGTCATGATGTTATGATTAAACACACCACAGATATTTACAAAGACAAACATGTAAGGCACACAAGACAAGCCCTTAAGGTTTAAGGCCAGCATGGGGTCTGGGTAGTACCCTCTTGAAGTTGGTGGGTTTAACCTGTCCTATCAAAGTAACCGGGTTCTAAGGGTCCCAATATCACGGGATTGCTTTCATTGTTCATCGTTTCGATTTAGCCACTGAACTGGCGACCGAAATATTCCAGGAAAGCAACCCTCAATTGAGTGTAGTATCGAGTATCAACCAACCTCGGACTGCACCAAAGTCAGTTATCTCACTACCCTAAAGAGGCCAAGATAGTTCAATTAAGGTTCCTAAGGTCTGTTGATGCTTCATGACACCACGCGGAGGCCCCGTACTCTCCTTGACTGAACTCAAGGGTTACCGGTACACACCAAAGTGCCACATCAACGTAGCAGACTGTTTTAACCATGTCGGTATACCCCGCACAGTTCCCTCACAGCCTTGTTGCTACTTTCTAAGAAGGTAACCCCAGATCCGGGTTAGGATCTATAGAACTCCCAAGCAACCCACAATAATAAAGCAAGCAAGGAAAGCAATTGAAAACACAATGATGAACTAGCCCTAAGGTACACCTCACTTTAAGTTTGTGTCCCCAGCAGAGTCGCCAGTTCTGTGATTGGTGCATCTGGAACTGACTGTTTAACGCTGGTTCGTGAAATTTCGCGGAAGCAAGAGTCGCCACCGTCTTTTATTTTCTCCAACATGGACAGGACAAAAGCAAAGAAAAATTCCTTATAGAGATTGCTCTCGGTTCGGGAGGTAGATTATAGAAAGGGAAGGTGTTAGCACTCTTTCTATCCATGGTTATCCATGGGCTCTTAGATACTTGCTCATTGTGTTTTCAAAAATGGTTTGTTTGCTTTTCAACTGTGGGTTTAAAAAGTTTCTTTGAAAATTCCAGTTCGACTCTTGTATCAGTCCTCAAGAGTGTTTGAAAAATTGCTTTCGAAAGCTTTTTGAAAATGTGTTGGTGTGAAAAGTATTTTGTTTTGTTTTGAAATTTAGAGCAAGTATCTACGAGAACCTACCTACCCTAAGGAATTCGTCTGTGTAAATGTCCTTTAAAGTAGTGCCATCCCACCATTGAGAGGTAGGTAGCACCACCGTTGGAGGTGTTCGGGTCAATTCGAGGTTCGGGACATGATGATCACCAGAGCAATGGGAAGACACCTTAGAAGCTACCCTCATGCCAGGTTCCCGGATCATGAGGACTTACTAAGACATCCTCTACTCGACGATCACCTTTCGAGGCAAGGCAACAGTGAGGCATACCCTAGGGGTGGTGTGTGATTTGTGTGTCATTTTCAGTTATTTTGTCTTTTGTCATGTTATTGGTGATCTAACGTTTGTTTTTATTTTTTGTCCATACATTCTTTCATGCCTTGATTAACAGTTAAAAAATTTCGGAAAGTAAAAGATTCTAAGCTATTACAAAAGGCGCGGGTCCACATCGCCAAAATTTCTCGAACCCGATTTGACAGAAAAATAAAGAAAGTAAAGAAAATAAAGAATTAAAAGTGCGAAAAATTAATTACAAGGCCTTGGGAGAGATACACAAATATTATACGAAAGAAGAAATAAATGTGCGAATTGAAATTTAAATCGAAACGAGGGCGTTGGACCCTTTTTAACTAAATTAAATTAAATGATGCAATTAATTAATTAAGAAAGAAAAGAAGTTGTTTTTTGTATTTTTTGGTATTTTAGGATTTTAATGAAAAAAGAGAGTTAATTAAAATTAAAATAAGATGCTAACCCTAATTCTAATTATTTTTAATTTATTAAGAAAAATGTTGAAGTTTTTAACCTAAAATTAACCCTAATTTTTATATACAATTTAATTATAAAAATAAATATCTAATATTTAATTATTATAAAAGAAAAAAAAGATGAAAATTAATTAAACCCTAATTCTATGTTTTTTAGATTTTTTTTATGAAAATATTAAATTAAACCCTAATTTAAAATTAATTAATTTACATGCAAATTTATTTAAAATATACATACTAAAATAAAATATTTATTATTTTTCTCTTTTTCTGTTTTTTTATGGCATTTTTTATATTTATGAAAATAATAAATTAATTAAGAAAACAATAATTTAAAAGAAAGTATAAATAATAATTAAAAAAAACAATAAAGAAAAAATGTAAATTTTGCAAACCTAGGGGGTCTGCCCCTTAATATGGAGGTTATTCTTTAGAAATCTGGCCCATTTGCCCTTGGCCCGTTGGACTTTTCTGACCACGTGTAGCTTTCGTTGACTTATGCTTATGGTGTTCTCCAGATTCTAGCCTTCTGATTGATCCCCTTGGGCACGTGGACGTGGGATTTTGAAGGTGCATCATGGAACAACAACATTGAACCTACACATGAATATTAATTGAAAAAAAATATATGGAAAGGGTGGGGACCTGGGATCGAACCCAGGTCCTGAACATTACCACTCACGCGCTTTACCAGCCAGGCTATCTTGCTTATCTGTAAATGAAATAACGAATAAACATAATAAAACAAATATGC
This sequence comes from Vicia faba, assembly GCA_948472305.1. Taxonomy (NCBI): domain Eukaryota; kingdom Viridiplantae; phylum Streptophyta; class Magnoliopsida; order Fabales; family Fabaceae; genus Vicia; species Vicia faba. The sequence continues at coordinate 1,501,464,239 of OX451739.1, read as the reverse complement.
GTTAGTGCTTGGTTTTCACGCGAATTTTCAAACCAGCCAATCATTGATGGCCACGCATCTTCTTCTTCCTCGTTCCTGAAACATAAACAGATTAGGCCACGGTTTTTCAAGTGTTCTTTTAGGCATGTTTTGGGAAAATAACGAATAGCCCTGTGATGCTCATAAATTGAGCGCGAGGGTAGCCTTGTGATCGTCCACTCATGCTGAATCCAGTTAGGGTACTGTGGGGTTCTAATTTTTCCTGAACTGGGAAACCCCAATTCAAAGTTCTGCAAACCCTAAAAAACGATAATGGTAGATTCGCGTAGGGCGCATAAAAATTCAATCAAACATATGGGTTAGCTTCAGAATTGAATATTGAATATGAATCAAACATAAAAAATTATTAAAAGTGCATGAATCGAGATGCAAGATTATGAGATTTTCTCTGTACAGGGCGAGGTCGTATTACCAATCTAGGGTGTTAGAACGATTGGTTTTGATTGGAAAACTCTCCTTGAAGCTTCAGGAAGCTAATGAGATGAAAATCTTGGCTTGAAACCACCTACAAATTGGTTTTCAGTTTTGAGTTTCTTTGCAAAAATTTCAAGTTTGATGGATGCTTTTCTGCGCAGCTTAGTGGTCTTTGAGCACAAGGGTTTGATTAGGCTTATGTATTGAGTGAATTAGGTTAAAGAAATCAAACAAAAAGCTTGGCATTCATGACTTGAAAGATTTGATTTTCTTCAAGATCTTTTTCAATATTTTTCCATGCTATTTTGTACCAAATCATATCCAATCCTTCCCTAATTGGTCATGCACGAATTTGAGTGTCCAATGAGAATAATTTCTGCACAAAAAGATTTTATTTCATTAGTTTTGTATTTTTCATGCATTTTATTTAATTAAATGAATTATTAATGATAAAAAATCCAAATAAATAAATAAAAATAGAGAAAAATTTCCCTTTGGGCCACATCGTCGTGCACATGCCTTGTATAATGAATTGTGGAAGAAAAATGGGCCCATTAGCAATTTTTGGTCATTTGAATCAATGTTGACTTTTCAAAATATCCAAAAATTTCCCAACTTCCACAAGGCATACCTTGCTCAATTTTTAAGCTTTGCTCATGTTCTTGGACATTTTGGAAAGGTATTTGAGTCCTCTAACCAATGCCTTTGGTCCCATGTCATTTTGATTTACCAATCTCAAGTTATGGCCTTTTACTTAAAGTCCCTTTTTGTTGACTTTTGAAAATGACCTATAATGTTGAAATTGATAACTTTTTATGAGAGCATTTCTTGGACTTTAAGTATGAAGGTGAGTTGTAGGAAATGTCTTTCTCTTCAAAATGAGCTTTGGATGGAATTTTTCTGATAATCCATGTGAAAGTTATGCCCTGGTCAATTTACAGTTGACTTTTTCAACTGTCCAAATAAGGAAACTTTTGCATCTTGATGATTTTTGAGCCAAGCTTTGAGAATCATGATCAAGCATTGGTCAAATGATGTTGGTGGCTTCAAAATGAGATGTTGACCAAAAATTTGAACTTTTGACTGTCAAATGACCATTTTGCCCCTACAGTTGACTGTAGTGCAATTAGGGTTTTGACTGTGCAATTTTGTGCTGAAAGCCTTGAAACTTGATATGAGGATGCTTGACCATATTTGTAGGCATATGGGACTTGATTGGACCTTTGGAAACTTCATTTTCTTGATCAGAACAAAAACCCTAATTTTGACTGTTTAGGAGACCCTTGCACTGTGCAACCCTTGGGGAATTTTGAAGCTTTGACTTAGCAGATCTTGAAGAATATGGGAGGGCAAATTTTGGGGTACAACACACCCCTCCAATCAGGCTCGTATACTCCTAAACTTTCTCTCTATTTGTATTATGTTCCTTTAATTAATTAATCGTTATTATTTTTATTAATCACTAACCAATTAACATTTTTTCCTAATAAAATCAAAAACACAAAAAATATTTTATTTATTAAAATTAACTTCATCACTTTTATTTTTGTAAATAAATTAATTTAATCAATTTAGCTTTAATTAGATTTAACTTTTGATATTTTTTGCAATATTTAAAATCAATTTAGAATATTAGGTTTTTATTAGCATTAATTCAATTTATTTTATTTCTTTAAAAACTCAAAAATCCAAAAATATTTTCATTATTTGATTTAATTTAATTGTTCATTTAATTTAATTCCATTTAATTCAAAAATAACCAAAAAAATCACTTTCTTTCAAAAAAGGGTCAAAACCCCAAAAAATTCGCATCCGATTTAATTTCCCGCACGCGATCCATTTTTCCATATTATTGTACTTGCTTCCGGAATGTAATAACTTTAATTAGGACTTTATTTATTTATTGCTTTATTTTACTTTCCGCAATTTAAATTAAAGGGTTTGTTTTTGGCGATGTAAATACCCGACGCCTTGTAATAGTTTAGATTTAATTTCCGCAATTTAAATTCCGCAACTATTAACTGTTAGATGTATGCTAATTAGGCTATGCATGACAAGACTTATCTATGAAATTAAAATCAACCCGTAGCTCACCATAACATGTGCAAAGATAACTTAACTGAATCCTGACACACTCGCACATGCCACTCCTAGGGTACGCCTCACTTGGTTTCCTCGAACGTGGTCATTGAGTATAGGGTGTTTTAGAGGTCGCCCTCCTGTCTAAAGATCCAAGTTGCCTCGAAACGGTTGCCTCGAAACGGTTGCCTCGATAAAAAACGATCTAAGACATTAGGGTTATCGCTAAGGCGTCCTACTATTACTTTGGTGACCACATGTCCCATTAATCGAATTGACCTGAATAACTCCAATGACGGTGCTACCTACTTCTCAATAGTGGGATAGTACTGTCTAAAGGACTCTTACACAGCTTAATTCCTTAGAGTAGGTAGATTTCTCCTGGGTACTTACTCTCTTTCTAAAAACAAAAACATCTTTTCACACTGACACTTTCAAAAAATTTTCAAACAAATTTTTCATACACTCTTGAGGACAGATACAAGAGTTACTTAGAAATTTTTCAAACGAAACTTTTTCAAAACCCACACACACTTGAAAAGTAAACATCTTTTGAAAACATAAGAGCAAGTACCTAAGAGCCCGTGGATAACCACGGATAGAAAGGGTGCTAATACCTTCCCTTTCTATAATCTACCTCCCGAACCGAGAAACATTCTCGAAAAGGAATTTTGCTGTGCTTTTGTCCTTTCCATGTTGGAGAACATAAAAGACGGTGGCGACTCTTGCTTACCGCGACATTTCGCGAACCAGCTTAAAAAACAGTCAGTTCTATTTCCACCGATCACATGATGAAACAATTTGATGCCGGATTCCTAACTGTCACATCTTATCCCCAATGTGTAGCAAATGTGGTGCCAGTACCGAAGAAAGACAGAAAAGTTCGGATATGCATAGATTATAGGGATCTGAATAGGGCAAGCCCCAAGGATGACTTCCCTCTACCTCATATTGATGTCTTGGTCGATAACACTACTCAACATAAAGTCTTCTCTTTCATGGATGGTTTCTCAGGCTATAATCAAATTAGGATGGCTCCCGAAGACATGGAGAAAACCACTTTTGTTATGCAATGGGGCACCTTTTTCTGCAAGGTCATGTCGTTCGGGTTGAAGAATGCAGGGGAAACATATCACAGGGCTATGATAGTTTTGTGTCATGATATGATCCATCATGAAATAGAGGTATATGTGGATGATATGATTGCAAGATCACAAATTTAAGAAGAACATCTTGATCACCTGTACAAACTATTCGAGAGGCTTAAAAAGTACAAGTTGAGGTTAAACCCTAACAAGTGCATAATTGGAGTACGATTTGGAAAACTTATAGGCTTTGTTGTCAGTGGTAAAGGCATCAAAGTCAATCCTGCCAAGGTAAAGGCCATCCAAGAAATGCCAGTCCCCCACTCTGAAAAGGAAATTAGATGATTCTTCGGTCGTCTTAATTACATCGCCCATTTCATATCTCACTTGACTGCTACTTGTGAGCCAATCTTCAAACTCTTGAAGAAATATCAAGTAGCCAGATGGAATGATGAATGCCAAGCTTCCTTCGACAAATCAAAGAGTATATGCAAGAACCTCCTATTCTCATGCCTCCAGTTGAAGGAAGACCCTTGATCGTGTACTTGACAGTGCTAGAGAATTCTATGGGGTGTGTTTTGGGCCATCATGACGAGCCTGGCCAAAAATAGCATGCTATTTACTACCTGAGCAAAAAGTTTACCGACTATGAAACCAGATATTCACTGCACGAGAAAACATGCTGTACTCTGGCATGGGATACTCGGCGGCTAAGACAATATATGTTGACTCATACCACTTTACTGATTTCTAAGATGGACCCAATCAAGTACATCTTCGAGAAACCTTCTCTTTCCGGACGGATAGCTAGATGGGAAATGAACTTGACTGAGTACGATATTTAATACACAACACAAAAGACCATAAAAGGAAGTGTATTAGAAGATCATTTGGCCCATCAAGCTGTTGATGATTATCATTCTATGAACTTTGACTTCTCGGATGAGAACATCATGCTGGTGACTGACTGTGCGAAACCCGGACCGTATGACGAACCTGAACAAGGATCCCGATGGACTATGGTCTTCGATGGGGCTTCCGACGCCTTGGGTAATAGAATTGGTACTGTGACCATCTCCCCTAAAGGTTTCCACACTCCTTTCATTGCTAGACTATGCTTCAATTGTACGAACAACATGGCTGAGAATGAAGCATGCATCTTGGGTCTGAGGGCTGCCATTGATTTGAGGATCAAGAATTTGAATGTGTTTGGGGATTCCGCTCTAGTGATTAGCCAAGTAAAAGGAGATTGGGACACTAAGCATCCTAATCTCATCCTGTACAAAGAACTTGTGATATCTATGATTCCTTACTTCGAAGAGATCACCTTTGAACACTTCCCTAGGGAAGAAAATCATTTAGCCGATGCTTTGGCCACCATGTCTTCGATGTTAAAAGTCAAATGGGACAACTAAGCTCCTTTGATTACCATTGAGAGATTCAATGAGCCTGCACACTGCTGTGAGCTTGACACCGAAACAGAAAAGCCATGGTACCATGAGGTGAAGAGATACCTTGAGGCACAAGAGTACCCTGAGGGAGCATCCATTAACGACAGAAAGTTCGTACGAAGATTTTCAACCAAATTCTTCCTAAGTAATGGGATCTTGTACAAACAGAACCATGACTCTACTCTGCTCCGATGTGTGGACAAGAAGGAGGAAGAGGAGATTATCGAAGACATGCATGATGGTCTCTTTAGGACTCACTCTAGCGGACATACCATGGAAAAAAAATTCCTGAGAGCCGGCTACTATTGGTCAACGATGGAGACTGATTACCATCAACACTCAAGAACTTATCACAAATTCCAAATCTATGTTGACAAGGTCCATGTTCCTTCTATCCCTCTGAACGTCATGAGCGCTCCGTGGCCATCTGCAATGTGAGACATTGACATGATTGGAGAGATTAAACCCACCGCTTCCATTGGACATCGCTTCATTCTTGTCGTTATCGACTATTTCACCAAATGGGTCGAAGCTGCCTCCTTTGCCTCAGTCACCAAGAGTTTGGTAGCCAAGTTCATCAAACACAACCTCATCCGCCGCTATGGTTTCCCCGAGAGGATCATCACAGACAATGGGACTAACCTCAACAATGCTATGATTACGGAACTTTGCACTCCGTTCAAGATTAAGCATCACAATTCTTCTCCTTATAGACCTAAAATGAATGGCGCAGTCGAATCGACCAACAAAAACATTAAGAAGATAGTGTAGAATATGGTAGTGACCTACAAGGATTGGCATAAGATGTTACCATTTACTCTTCATGGCTACTGTACTTCAGGTAGGACATTAACTGGGGCAACTCCCTTTTCTTTGGTTTATGGCATGGAAGTTGTTCTTCCAGTGGAAGTTCAGATTCCCTCGCTAGGGATTATGAATGAGGCAGGCTTAGGCAAAGATGAGTGGATTCAGACAAGATTGGATCAGTTAAACTTGATCGATGAAAAGCGACTGGCTGCTGTTTGTCATGGTCAGATGTACCAAAAACGTATGATTAAGGCTTTCAACAAAAAGATCAATCCTCGAGTATATCAAGCTGGTGACTTGGTGATAAAGCGCATCATTATCCCACAAGGCGACCCTAGGGGAAAATGGACTCCCACCTATGAAGGGCCATTCGTTGTCAAGAGAGTGTTCTCTGGTGGTGCCATGATGCTGACTACCATGGATGGTGAAGACTTCTCACATCATGTAAACACGGACATAGTTAAAAAATACTACTCATAAAGAACCCGCTAGGTTGACACACCTAGGCAAAATAAGGGAATCCCAGAAAACCAAAGGTTTGGGCAAAAATTAGGGATATATGCAAAAGATTGTACACTTGGCAAGTTGAAAACCCGAAAGGGCGACTTGGCTAAAAATGGTTATCCTGGTGGGCTGAAAACCCGAAAGGGAGGTCCAGGCAAAAATTAAGGATTGAAAGCATATGACTATGTCTCATGGAATCACCACAGTCGACTTCATTAGAAAGGTCCGAGTTCAAACGGTCCAAGATCAATCCAATCAACTTTTGTCAATGGGAAGAGGCATTCGAAGACATTGGGGCAATAGTAGAGTTGGAATGAAATGAGATCACTTCCACATGGATATTATCTTTATTCTTAAATTTTTGTTTTCCTTTCGACGATTTCCTCCTACTAGGATCTCTGTCTCTTTGTAAAAAAATGCTTATTCACGGGAAAAATATCAATACAAATATACTTTGAAGTGCAAACTTTATGTTTTTTGTTTTGAGTGCAAAGTTGTCCAATGACTAAAATTGAACGAACATATGCATATGAACATAATTAAAATTATTTGGCACATGTGTCCTGCTAAGCAGTAGCAAGCACCTCTTTAATGTATTTGGAATATCCTCACAGAGTCATTTCATTAGCATTATCCCACAAGGAAGGCTACAATAAACCTTTCCCTCAACAGAGTTACCCACAAAGTCTCTTTGCATAGGTTGATTCCCAGCCAGAGTCTCAATCTCTTAACATCTCTCTCTCCAGCTAAGTTTCTCCTAAAATAAGAAGCCTTGCGAATCTCTTCCTAAAAAGAACTCACCTCGTCAGCGGTTCATCGAGTATTCATCAACAAGGTTTACTTCCCCAACAGGGTTTATTTCCCCAACAAACAACGAGTAGCAAAACTCCCTAGCTGAGTCTGTCTTCCCCGGCATAGTTTATCCTCTCCAGCTTGAGTGTGCCTCTCAGACTATTACAAACTAGAGGGCCACAACCCCTAATCCCCAGTGAAGTCGCCAACAAAGTCTTTGCTATCTCCAAAAATTACTATGAAGCCTGGACCCGACCAGATATTAGTGAAACTTTTCAGATACTATGAAGCCTGGACCCGACCAGATAATAGTATAATTATCAATCACTATGAAGCGTGGACCCGACTAGATGATAGTGTAACCTTTCAGATACTATGAAGCCTGGACCCAACCAAATAATAGTATAACTTACAGTAATTATGAAGCCTAGACCCGACCAGATAATAGTTAACTTCTCAAGACACTGTAAAGCCTGGATCCAACCAGATAATAGTGTAATTTCTCCAAGTACTTTGAAGCCTGGACCCGACTAGATAAAAAATTTAACTCTATGAGATATTAAAGAACTTGGACTCAACCAGATAGAGGATTAACTTCTTCTCCCTAGTAAAGTTTGCCTCTACCCCAGCAAGTTACTACGAAGCCTGGACCCGACCAAATATCAGTTTAACTTCATCTTTTCAAGCAAGTTATTATGAAGCCTGGACCCGATCAGATGACAATTAACTTTATTCCCTCAGAAATTCATTGTGAAGCCTAGAATCCAACCAGATAACAACCAATCCCCAGCAATTCATTATGAAGCCTGGACCCGACCAGATAATAATATAACTTTTCAAATAAAAAACTATGAAGCCTAGACCCGGCCAAGTAATAGTTACCACTTCAAGTTACTGTGAAGCCTGGATCCGACCAGATATTAGTTCAACTCTATATCTTCATACAAGTTTATTGTGAAGCCTGGACCCGACCAGATAGCAATTAATTTCATCCACTTCAAATATCTACGAAGCCTGGAACCCGACCAAATAACAATTCAATTTCAAGAAATTTTCTACAATCCTGGATCCGACCAGATAACAGATAATTTATTCTTCCCCAGTAAGATACTGTGAAGCCTGGAACCCGACCAAATAGCAGTTGATCTCCTCGTCCTCAGCAAGTTGTTGTGAAGCCTGGACCCGACTAGATAACAGCTATCACTCAAGAGATAATTCCCAGCGAAAGCATTCTTTTAACAGATTTGAAGATATGTATATTCTTCATCCCCAACAACAATCCGAAATTCAGCTTCCCAGAACTTCTCAACAGTAGTCAGGGATTTATTTTTCCTGACAAACATGCATCCCACATTCATACATCATAGCATATACATACGATATCCATTTAGCACAATCTCATTCATCTTGAGAATGCCATGCATACATCTGCATTTAACTAACCCTTTTTTTCCACAGGTAAAACATCAAGTTTTAGTATAAATAGACCAAACATTTGTGCTGATACTTATTCCAGTATGTACCATCATTCCTCCAAATGGAATCTATAAGCCCATTCCCAATACATCTTCGAGTGCAAATTTCTGGGTACTCTAGTGTTCAATCATCTTCCACCTTCAAGTCACGAATGTCGGATCTGCCAATCTAACTCTTCAGGTCTAAGAAGATTGAACAGGGGAAGCTTTTGTACCCCAAAATTTGCCATCGCATTTATCAAGAAATATCCTATAAGATTTCCATTTGATTCAAGATTGCACAAGGGTTGATCAGCTCAAGACACTTCCCCAACACCGACAACTGAAAATTAGGGTTTGAGATTGCACAAGGAAAAATGGACTTTTAATGCCCCATATGAATTTCATGGATCATTTTGGACCCTCAAGATTTCTCATATCAAGTTTCAAGTCCTGGATCACATTTTTGCTCAGTCAATTGGTCATTTAACCTAAAATCAACTATATTTGGAAAAAAGTCAATTGTGGTCAATTTTCAGTCAAACTTCATAATTTTTTATCCATATCAACATAATGAACTCATATATGTCATTTGGTCAAGTTTGGATCACAATTCCTTAAGAAATTTGATCAGATCATCAAAAGGGCAAAATGGTCAAAATTAGGGTTTTGATTGGGAAGGTTCAATTTCTGATTTTTGACCTAACAAATGACTTATTTGTTTAAGAAATGATCTCAAGGATACAAATGCATCATTTTGACCTAATGTCATGGCTCAAAACATTTCTCAAGATCAATTGATGGATAATTGAATTTCAGTCAACTGATGAAAAGTCAACTTTACAATTGAAAAGTCAAACTTTGACTTTTTGATCAAAATCAAGTTTCAAAGATTATAATTCATCAAGACATGTCAAAATATTAAACTTGTTCATCAAGAAACCAAAAATTCAAAATCATCTTTGAAAAGTCAAATTTCCAAGTGTTAAAAAGTTCACTTTTTTTCCATAACTTTGAGCCAAATTTTCACCATGATGCAAGAAGATTCAAAGGAAAATTTCAACATGAAAGTTGTAGATCTCAATGAGATATAAAAAAATTTAGGGCATAAATTTTTCTATAAATGCTTTGATTTCAAGTTATGAATTTATGAAGACATGCTCATGAAACTTGAAGACTTCGTGAAATTTTACCCTAGTTTAGACAGGATTTTGACCTAACTTCATGACAATTTTTGACATAGTTCCAAGATGAATATTCAAAAATGTCCAACATAGAGTTTGTATACGATATTATAATCTTTCCAAAATGTCCAAGAACTCATTGAGATCATACTTGAGCTAAGATAATCGAAGCCATGAAGTTAGGGTTTCATTCTTGTATTACAAGTCAATTTTGTGATGAAAACTTGATCCAATCTTCAAGCATGTTGTATAAATCTCACTTTGCAGGCTTCTAACTTTCCTTTAACTCCATAATTAAATGTCTACACAACTGTTATAAGCTTTAACCCAAGCATTCAATACATTGCCCATGCTTAATACCATTTTAGGAAGAAAGGCAACATTGCCATTTTGGAAAAGTGGCTTTTATGCACAAAGTCAATTCTTGAGCCTCTCACTTGTTCCCTCTGATCACACTCTATCTACCAGGTAAGAAGCAATGTGTTTAAAGTGATTCAACCACTCTACATTGCTGGTACAAAACTTTGAAACTTGATTTTCTCACTTTTCTTCAAAATCAAGCAATCTAGCCATAAACCTATAACTCAGAAATCTGTTGTGCAAAAGTCCTCTAACCTTTTCATATAACTATACAAACCATTTGCAAACTAATACAAGATTTCAAGCCTTCCTAAAACTTCCCAAACTCCATACTGCCTTGAATCTGCCCAAACTTGACAATTTTGAAAAAAAAACTCACCATCTCCATTTTCACTCGTGCGTTTTGAAAACTAATCATCCAAACACCTTCCATACATCATATCAAAGTGATCTAGGCCCCTATTTATTGACTTTAACCCCTCCATCACCATCCACCATTTTCAAAACTGAAGCCTGCAACTTGACTTGAGTTGGGAGTTTCAGCCATCCTCAAAGAAAAGTAGGAGTTGGAATACACTCAAGGAGGTTCAGGCCAGCTAAACAGATCATTAGGACATCTCAAAGGTTGCTCAAACTCCATACACGATTCTCACTTCAATGTAAGTTTTTCTCAACTGTGATATCTTGATACAAGCATCTTTTGTACATACATTCTGAAATAGAAATGTAGATATCATTGCTCGGAAGCTAACCATGTCCATGGTTTACATTTATATTGACTGTGTATTGAGAATTTTGGATTTGAACTTTCTGAAAAAATTAGGGTTCAGTTTGGTACTAACCTAAATTCATCCTTATGTTTGAGTGTTAGCTTAAGTTATCTACATGGTTGGATTCGTGGTGGAAAAATGCACAAGTTTAATGTTTACACTTTTGAAAATGGTTGAGAATTGATGAAATTACAGTTTTCAAAATTATTGGCGCAAGGAAGAAGATGAAGTTGGCCTCCTGACTTGTTTTCAAATATATATTTATGGTTTTATATTAATGAATGCGCCTGTTAACCTTTGGGACCTGGGTTCGAGCCCAAGTGGTACCCTTTTGGTTTTTTCTTATTATTTCATTACAGATCCAATACAAGGAGGCCCTAGCGCCAATGGTACACCCCTCAACTCTCAACCACTTGATCATCATCAAGCCAGATCCAGTACACCATGTGCTATCCCCATGATGCACCTCCAGCAAGCCTTTCACACTAAATCATCAACAGGCGCTGCTGGGCTTACTGTTTTGGGCATGGATTTTTGCTAACTTCTCACCCCTCCATTTACTTTTGCATACTAGCCCAAACATTTTTTTAATCATTTTAATTTAATTTATTTTCATTCTCTTATTTTATTTTATTTCATTTTTCTTTATTATTATTTTATTACTATTATTATTATTATTATTATTATTATTATTATTATTATTATTATTATTATTATTAATAAAAAATCCAAAAATATTTTTATTTATTATTTTCACACTTATATTTTTATTTTCTTTATAAAGACAAAAGCCAAAAAAACATTTTCTTAACAAATTTAATTCTTTTCTTAATAAATTAATAATTAGATTTAGGTTTAATTATTTCCTTTTTTATTTAAAATTAACTTAGAATTTAGGTCTCTTTTAATTAATTAATTTCTATGCTATTTTTATTAAGCTTAAACCCTTTTTCCAAAAAACCCTAAAAAATTGTTTTCTAATTTAATTTCTTTTCTTAATTAATTTAGGTTTAATTTTATTTATCTTAATTAATTATTTCCTTTTAGAAAATCATGTTAAAACCCTTAACAAAAACCAAACAAAAGTCATTTTCTTTCCATTTATTTTCTTGCACATTTATTCAATTCTTGTACATTATTCAATATGGTTGTAATAGATAATTAGGTTTAATTTTCTTGCAATCCCCATTTGTAAATTTGTATACCCCCTCCCCTAATGATGTAATAACGTAGTAATTTTACTTTCCGCAATTTATCGCTTTCATATAACTGTTAGTAACTAGGGTTTGTATGGCAAGACTAAAATCAACAATTAGTAAACCCTAATTCAAGATAAACAATGCATGTAAATCAAACACAGTTTCACACTTGCACCCCTAGGGTTAACTCCACTTTGTTGCCTAATAATATCGGTCATGTTATGCACGTGGGATGTGTTAGCAAAAACAATCAAAATACAAGATCATAGTCCCTCGATGACGCTACAAATGTTGCCTTTCAAATGATCTTAGTCCCTCAAAGAGAAATGCTAAGATATCTCACAACATTGCTATCATGACTATACGATAACCCACGCCTGTCCCTTTACATCCAAAGATTAGGCTTCTTACCAAATCAATGGTAAGATAATAATATCAAAGGAAGGAAGAAATGAACAAAGACTTTTGAGTAGGTAGATTATTCCTAGTAGCTTGATCAATTTCAAAACAAACATCCTAGCTCATTTTTCAAAACAAACACTTTCAAAACCATCACGAAGCATATTCTCAAACAAAATCAAGTGATCTAGAAAGAAAATAAGAGCCCATAGATAACTATGGACGAAAAGGATGCTAATACCTTCCCTTTTTATAATCTACCCCCCGAACTCAAGAAATAATCTCAAAGGTCTTTCCTGTTCTTTTCCACCCTTCCTTTTGGATAAAAGAAAAGTCGGTGGCGACTCTTGCTAACCGCAACAATTGCAATCAAACGCGAAACATCCTAAGGCAGTTCTCCCACCGTATTACACATGCCAAAGAAAGTATAACAAAACTATCCTATAGGGAACATGCAATGAGAGCGAAGTTGTGATCTCAATTTCTAACTTGAGTGACTCATTGATCAACTAGAAATAAAGGAAAGCAATAAAATCCTATAGGGAGCATGCACTGAGAGCAAAGTCGTGATCTCAATTCCTAAATTGAGTGACTCATTGATTAACAACCAAAGAAACAAACATAAGCACAACACATATAGCAAATGAAGTGTGGAATGCCTGCTACAGGTCTTTTAACAGCGACTTCGAGCGCACGCTCTTTATTTCCAACTACTCATGATATCTAGAAAAGCGATAAAGTGCAGAAATGAGGAATAAAATAAGGTTACGGTGATACCAAATGGAGCAGGTCTGTTGCCTCTTCATAACCACACAAGCAATAAGAAAACTCTACTAAAAGCTCCCTTGAATTTACTTGATGACAATTATGCTCTTGGCAAGCTTTAGAGCTTTGTGAAATCTTCACCTAAATCTCTTTTTATTTACCAATATCACAAAAATTAAATCACCAAAATTAATCGGAAGTGCAATTGAAACAAGCATTGAAAATAAAACTTCAGGAGGTGCAAAGCTTAACCCAAGGTGCATAATCCAGCAATTCAATATGTGGTATAAAGCCCAGTCAGTGGAGCCTTTTTGTTTGTAGCATTTTCAAACCACAAAAAATGGTAATGGGCCTTAGGAGAGAACATATTCGGGCTGGCACAACAAGTTGCTCATCAAATTTCTTTCAGCATTTGTTTCAATAAGAATAAAAAGATAATAAAAAGAAATTGACAGAAAGGGATGACACACTGCCGTTTGGAGAAGATTAGGGTTGAACATTAGTGGCTCTTCAAATTACAAGAACAGTGCCTTCTTCTTCATCCAAGTTGTGGCGTAAACAGACTTACTCCGTCGTCTTCTTCGATTGTGTTTCTACTTCTTCAATGGCGCGGTTCATCGATTCGCGTCCTTCTCCGGTGGTGTCATTGCAATGAATTCCGCCTCTTCGTCCTCCATATTCACTCATATCTCTTTCTTCCCACGATTTCTGATTAAGCTCCGTCGTGTCATGAATCGCCTCCGGCAGCGGCGAAGACCTATGTCACTTTGAATTACTGATTACAGAGTCCACCCTTCCTCTTCTTATTAAGTCTAATCCCCGTTTCACTCAATTTATTCTCAGACTCGACCAACCTAGGTGAAGGTCAAACTCTAGGAATACAACCCTGAAGACGGAAACAGACGACGAGATTCTAGCGATGCTACGAACTCAAGTAACATTTTCCTTCCCTACTCTTCACTTCTGACTTTGAATCATCTTTCACTTCCCCTGAATTTGTGTTTCTTGTTACAACAATGATGTAGCGTTGAGCTTTGATGCAAGTTTTCATTGTTATCTACGGTGAAGGAGCTTGTTGATACCGTTGATAAAGGTCGGAGATAAAGATCAGAATAGAAGGTTATTGAGAAAGTAAATCGAAAATCATAGAAATTACGGAGAGAAAGGTTGAGGTCAGAAGGTTGAAGATCGAAAATGAGATTGAGAGTTTTGTTATGATGTTGCAGAGAGGAAGATGAATGTTGCTTGAAGTTGCAATGTTGCAGCAAGATTGAGAAGAGGATGAAGATGCTTCAAGAATTGTGTCGTGAGAGAAGAGATTTTCTGGTGAGTTTTCTATCTCTCTTACCCTCTGACTTTTCTGGTGTGAATGAAGAAGATGAGTCGTTACAGAATTCTTGGTGATGATTGAAGAAGATTGCAAGTTGTTGATGAAGGTGATTACAATGATGAAGTTGCAGAAATGATCAAGATGATGAAGGGAGCGAAGAAGTGGTTTCGATTATGGAGATGGAGATTCGTTGCAAAGGGAAGATGATGCTGAGGATTGAAAGATGAAGGTGAAGGTAGGATTCACAGAGAAAGATGGAAGATGAGTTTCTGTTTTTTAGAATTGGTGTTGTATCCTCCAGAGTGATGGAGAATTAAAGAGTGAAGAAGAAGGTTATGGGGGATTGAGAGAGTTTTCCAGATATTTTTGGTGAGTTCTCCTTTTTGAATCTTTCTGTTATTCTCTGTTATATTCTGTTATGGATTTTCCTTCTTCTTCTGTATTCTGTTACAGCCTGTTTGTTGGAAGAGTTTTTCTGTTATAACTTCTCTGTTGGCTGCAAGCTTCCTTCTGTTGAGAAATAAGGAAGTTAGTTACAATTGGTTAGGAGGGTAGTTAGAGATAGGTTGGGAACTGTTATGGGAGTAAAAGGGTTAATTGTTCAATTTTTTTGGGAGTGAAATTCTGCTATGAGGTTTCTGTTATAAGCTGTTTATTTTTGGTAGTTAGTTGGTTATAGACTGTTATAATCAGTTAGTTACAGGTTAGAGAAGTTGGTTAGTGAAACAGTTAGGAAATTGCAGGGCTACTGTTTGGAGAGTGAGCTTTTTATGGTTTTTGCAATCGTGAATTTCTCCTCTCTCTTTTGTATTCTGTCAATCTGAGTTTGTTACAGAATCAGTTAAGGGGTTATATAATTCTGTTATCGGTTTGTTTCTGTTATAGGATTGGTTAGAAGAAATTAGGTGAGTTGGCTTTTTGTTAATTCTGTTGGAAGTTTCATCTGGTTTTGTTTCCACTTCATGATTTTTTTGTGATTAATATGCAGGGCATGGTTGGTTTCTTGCAGGCTATGTGTTTATGTTTATATATGGATTCAAGGTCCGATTTTTTGTAATGAGCAACATGAAGCATGCTGTAAAGCCGGAATAGTCGAAGGGAAATGGTGCTTCAAGATTTAGAATCTTAGCAAGACAAGACATATGCATAAACTTGTAACGATTTTGTAAAGTATTCGATGTAATCTTCTTTTCCAAATTGATCCTTATGCCTCTAAGTTATTTGTAAGGACTATAATTTTTGTATTTCCTCTATGAATGATAAATATGAATATAGTTTCAATCAAATTTGTATAATGAAGGAAACTTTATCTCGAATCCTTTGCATGGATAAATCTTTGTATGAAACATGGTGAAAACCTTGGAACCAAGCTTGTATACCTTTCACATCTCCACACTAATTGAATCCAAATTAAGCACTCATGTGACATGCTTACACTTTTTAAAAACCCTAATTCAAGTTTGAATTTTCAATTCACAATGCCTTGCCTTTGACGCACCATTTGATTGAAGAAAACCCTAATTGATGAAGGACGGATAAGTGAAACTTTGATCCCTAGCTCAAACTTTAAGACACTTCCTTGCTTGATAAAGACTCAATACATCAAACCATGGTATTGACCTGTAACACAAGTAATTAGGATAAGTCTTCAAATGAAATCCAAGCATGAGGTATTGCAGTAAAATTGATCAGGGTAAGCACATAATCAACCTTAATCCAATGAACCTCAAAGCATAATAGATGAAAACCTCTGATCTTCAATCAAACATAGAGAAATAAACTTTAACAGTCTCGTAGCCCGGTGAAGGATGAAGTATGTAATGACCACAATCACAAACATTAATTTCACAATTCACCACTTGCAGAAAGAACCAGATGGATCAGCTTTATTGGATGAAACCTCAAATCATTAGAAACCCTAATTTGTAAGATTATTGATCCCATTCTAAGTTACTAATCAATGATGAATGATGCGTAAAATGACCTAATGGAAATTATGTTTCCAGAGGAAAGTGCGAGAAGCATAAGCCAGATAAAAGTGAGAGGGGTGGGACAAATTTTGGGTATTACAGCTTCCTCTATTTAATAGTTTTAAACCTGAAAGTACGATTGGCGCGTGCCTTTTGGAAGTTCAAGGTTAAAGATGATTAAATACCAATGCCAAAAATTTGTTCTGAAAGATGGTGGTAAGTATTTGTTTATTTTTGCAACATCCACTGAGGAATTAAAAGAGGTGGGACTAAATCGAAGGTATACGTTTGTTGTACCTCAAAATTTTCCCTCTCAAGACTGCACTAGGGTTGATCAGCTCAAGATACCTCCTTAAGCACTGATGACCAAAATTAGGGTTTAATTTTGCACAAGGATTTTTGAACTTCCAATGCCCCATATGACTTTCATGTATCATTATGGACCCCCAAGATTACTCATGTCAAGTTTCAAACCTTGGATCACATTTTTCCTCAGTCAATTGACCAGTTGGCCTAAAAATCAGTTGTATTGAGGGAAAAGTCAATTATGGCCAATTTACAGTAAAACTTCATAATTTTTATCCACATCAACATTTTAAACTCATATGAATCATTTTATCAAGTTTGGACCACAACTCTCCAAGAAATTTGATCAAATCTCCAAAAGGGCAAAATGGTCAAAATTAGGGTTTTGACTAGGAAAGGGAAATTTCTTATTTTTGACCTAACAAATGATTAATTGGTTTAAGGCATGATCTCAAGAGCCAAATTGCATCATTTTTACCTAATGACATGGTTCAAAACATCCCAAGTTCAAAGGATTGACAGATGAATTTTCAGTCAACTGATCAAAAGTCAACTGTATACTGAAAAGTCAAACTTTGACTTTTTGGTCAAATTCAAATGCCAAAGATCACAATTTATCAAAACATGTCAAAATATGAAAATTATTCATCGAGAAATCAAAAAGTAAAGATTTCATTTTGAAAAGTCAAAATTTCTAAAAGAAATTTTTCTGTGTTGGAAATTTCTTATTTTTTCATAACTTTGAGCAAAATTTCCACCATGATGCAAGATGATTCAAGAGAAACTTCCAACATTAAAGTTGTAGATCTCCATGAAATCTACAACTTTTATTCACACAACTTCTTCCAAAAGTTCTTGGATCTCAAGTTATAATTTTATGAATATGTGGTCATGAAACTAAACACTTAGTGAAATTTTGCCCTAATTTGGTCAGGATTTTGACCCAACTTAATGGCACTTTTTCATATAGTTCCAAGGTTAATATTCAAAATAAATTCAAATAGTGGTTATAAATCACATTGAAAGCTTTCCAAAATGTCCAAGAACTCCTTGAGATCATTCTTGAGTAGGGAGAATCGAAGAGATGAAGTTAGGGTTTTATCACTTTAATTACAAGTCATTTTAGTGATGAACAAAATTCAAATTCAAACTATGCTGCATAAACACTACTTTGCAGGCCTAAAACTTGTTAGGAACTCCATAATTAATGGCTTACATAGCTGTTAGAGGCCTCACTTCAAGCATTCAATGCATGGACATGCTTTATATCCATTTTTGGAAGAAAGGTTACATTGCCATTTTGATAAAGTGACTTTTTGTACAAAACTTGTTCTTGAGCCTTGCACTTGTTCTCTTCTGATCAAACAGGTCCTATAACTCATGAGAAATGTTTCAAACACTTACAATCACCCATCCCATGCTTGTACCTCTTCTTGAAACTTGTTTCCCTCTTTTCTTCAAAATCAAGTAACCTAGCCAAAAGCTAGAAACCGGTACTTCTGATTGTCCAAAGCTCTCAAACACTTTTGTTTATACATACACAAACCATTTGACACAAACACACGAATGCTCAAGACTTGAAAACACCTAGAAATCAGAATCACACTTCACACTTCCATTTTCACACAAACTGACCAAAAACTTGAAACTCATAATCTACTCGTGCGTTTCTTGGCCTTTTGGTTTCTAAAGTTTCTAAACATCATATAGAGTTGATCCCACACCCTGTTATAGAACTATAACACCATTAACACCATCCTCCATTTCCAAAAACAAAGCTCTGCACATTGACTTCTCCAAACCATTACAGCCATCCATTTCTCAAGCTAATCATTGCATTAGCTTCCTGGGACCTCAAGGAAGCTAACCTGATCATCACCATCACTTGAAACAAGCTCAAACTAAAAACACGATTTCCAGTTTTGAGGTAAGTTTTCTCAACTTTGAACTCTTCATACATGCATCATTAATAGTTTATTTGTGAATAAAACATGTAGATATCATTGCCCTAAAGCTAACCATGTCCATAGTTTCCATTAATTTTGCTTGAACTTAGAGAATTTTGAAACTGAAATTTCTGAGATTTTTAGGGTTCAGATTAGGGCCATTAAAATTCATGCTTATCTTTGATCTATAGTTTTAATGCTTTACATTTCTGAAACCGTGAGGAAATTTGCTACAAGTTTCATGTTTACAGTTTTCATTTTTGATGAGAAATGAGCAAGTTACAATTGGTCTGGATGGAGGTTGAAGATGAAGTCATCAGGGCGCGTTTTGCCTTGTATATTTATTAATTTACCTATGTTAATAAATGTATAGCCACCCCAGTGGTAGAAGCGCGTGCCTGTAACCTTTGGGACCTAGGTTCGAGCCCCAGTGGTACCCTTTTGCAGTTTTTTTACATGTTTTGCATTCCTGACTTTTTTGCAAATGCCTGGGCCTTATTGGGCTTGTATTGTTTTATTTTGCTTACTAACCCCCTTGCAGACTATTTGCACCCCTGGCCCAATTTATTTTATTTTATTATTTTTATTTTATTTATTTCTTTAATATATTTTCTAAATACTAAAAAAAATCATAAAAATACAAAAAATGATAGGTTTATATTTTGGCTTATTTTAATTTTATTTTTCTCACAAAAAATATTTTTATTAACTATATTTTATTTATTTTTACTTATTATCTTGTAAATTTACTTAATACTAAGTTATTAGTTTTTTTTTCACATTAATTAAAATATATTATTTTTGATATAAAAAAGACTAAAAATATTTTATAATGCCATAAATATTTTCAAGACAAAAATACCAAAAAATACTTTTTCTAAACTTATTTTCTTTAATCAATTAATAGAATTAGGGTTTTATTTAAAATCTTTTCTTAATAAATTTAAGTTTAATTAATTATTTTCTTTAATTAATTAGGTTAAAACAAATACCTCTTTTCTCCTAAAAATCCAAATAAAAATATCCATTTACTTCACATTTTGCATTTTTGTACATTTATTCATTTTTGTACATTGTATTCATTTAATTCCTTGTACATTGATACTAATTCAATATGGTTGTAATAGACTAACTAAGTTTACATTCTTGCAATCCCCATTCAATTTGTACACCCCCTCCCACAAATGTTGTAATAGCGTAGTAACTTTAAATTCCGTAATTTATCGCTTTTATCCATAATATGCTAGTAATTAACGTTTGTATGGAAAGACTAAAACCAATACTTAGAGAACCCTAATTCAAGACAAAAACAAGCATGAAAATAATTCACTTGCACACAAGCACCCCTAGGGTTATTCCACTTGGTTGCCTTATACAAAATGGCCATATTACGCATGTAAGGTATCTTAGCAAAACCAAGCAAATATAAGATCATAGTCCCTCGATGAGGTTATCTAAGTTGCCTTTCAAATGATCTTAGTCCCTAAAAGATAATGCTAAGATACCTTGCACATTGCTAATCATGGTTATACGATGATCAACGCTCGTCCCATTTACATCCAAAGATAGGGTTACTTACCAAATCAATGGCAAGATAATAATGTCAAAGGAAAAGGAAAATGAACAAGAAATACTTTTGAGTAGGTAGAATGCTCCTAATTACTTGCTCAATTTCAAACAAACATCCTTGCTATTTTCAAAACAAACACTTACACTTTCAAACATCTTACAAACTTGAAAACATTTTCAAAAAGATCAAACATCTTTGTATACATTCTTACAAACAAGAATCATTACAAATATTACCTAAACCATGGCCTCTTTACAAAATACTTTCAAGAAACCACACAAAGCATAATTCCAAACAAGAGCAAGTGATCTAGCAAGTAACTAAGAGCCCATGGAAAACCATGGATGAAAATTATGCTAATACCTTCCCTTTTCATAATCTACCCCCCGAACTCAAGAAATAATCTCAAAGGTCTTTCCTGTGCTTTTTTAACTTTCCTTTTGGATAAAAGAAAAGTCGGTGGCGACTCTTGCTAACCGCAACATTTGCGATCAAACGTAAAACCTTCAAGTCAGTTCTACCACCGTATCACAATGTCGATCAGGACACGCCGACATCCGAGTACATCGATCAGGACACGATGACCGAGAGGAAAACACCGATCAGGAAATGGTGATTGGAAGGGAGAAATCAATCAGGACATGATAACAAAAAGGGAGACACCGATCAGGACACGACAAATGTTCAGAAATTGACACGACGAGTGTTGGAAGGTATCATGATGCCAATACAAGGAAAATATAAGACTTGTAATGTAGCGTGATGCCAATACAAGGGAGAGATCAGACTTGTAACGTAGCATGGTGCCAATACAAGGAAGAGATTGAACTTGTAACGTAACGTAATGCCAATACAAGGGAGAGATCGGACTTGTAACGTAGCACGATGCCAATACAAGGAAGAGATCAGACTTGTAACATAACGTGATGCCAATACAAGGAAGGGATCTGACTTGTAACATAGCGTGATGCCAATACAAGGAAGAGATCAAACTTGTAATGTAGCATGATGCCAATACAAGGAAGAGATTGAAATTGTAACGTAGCGTGATTCCAATACAAGGAATGGATATGACTTGTAACGTAGCGCGATGCCAATACAAGGAAGAGATCGAACTTGTAACGTAGCATGATGCCAATACAATGAAGATATCGAGCTTGTAACATAGCATGATGCCAATACAAGGGAGAGATCAGGCATGTAACGTATCATGATGCCAATACAAGGAAGAGATCAAACTTATAACATAGCATGATGCCTGTGATCGGTGGATTTAGAACTGACTGTTTAACGCTGGTTCGCGAAATGTCGCGGAAGCAAGAGTCGCCACCGTCTTTTATTTTCTCCAACATGGACAGGACAAAAGCACAGCAAAATTCCTTATGAGATAGTTTCTCGGTTTGGGAGGTAGATTTATAGAAAGGGAAGTTGTTAGCACCCTTTCTATCCATGGTTATCCATGGGCTCTTAGATACTTGCTCTTATGTTTTCAAAATGTTTGCTTTTCAAAATGTGAGTGGGTTTGAAAAAGTTTCTTTGAAAGATTTCTGAATAACTCTTGTATCTGTCCTCAAGAGTGTTTGAAAAATTGTTTTGAAAGCTTTTTGAAAGTGTCGGTGTGAAAAGAGTTTTGATTTGTTTTTGAAGAGAGCAAGTATCTATGAGTCATCTACCTACCCTAAGGAATTAGGCTGTGTAAAAGTCCCTAAGGTAGTGCCATCCCACCATTGAGAGGTAGGTAGCACCACCGTTGGAGGTGTTCGGGTCAATTCGAGTGTAGGGACAATGTGGTCACCGAAGCAACAGTAGGACACCTTAGAAGCTACCCTTATGTCCTTGATCCTTTTTTAATCCGAGGCAACCATTTTCGAGGCAACTGTTCCGAGGCAACTGTTTCGAGGCAACTGTTTCGAGGCAACTAGATCATGGTTATAAGGAATTCTAAAACGTCCTATACTTGACGACCACGTTTCTAAGGCAACGAGTGAGGCGTACCCTAGAAGTGGTGTGTGCATTGTGTATTGTATTCATGTTATGTTTGTCTTTGTAATTAGTGAGCTACGGGTTATTTTTATTTACCATACATTCTTGCATGCATTTAACAATTTAAGGGGTGCGGAAAATAAATTGCGGAAACATAAATCCTACGCTATTACAAGGCGCGGGTCTATACATTGCCAAAAATTACAAAGACCCATTTTTTAGTAAATGAGTACGGAATTAAATAAAGCGATAAACCTATTTAACTATTACATTCTTGAAGGCAATTGCATAATAATCAAATAAAGTAAATGCGCGCGAATAAATTAATCGGGAATGTCTAAGGGTGTTGACCCTTTTAAGAAAAGAAGTTGATTTTTTTTGGTCTTTTTTGTAATTAAAATGAAATTAAAACTAACTAATGGCTAATTATTTAATTTAATTAAAAGAAAATATTTTTTGTTTTTTATGTTTTTTATGGAATAAAATAAAAATAAAAAGAAACAAAGTTAAAGGTTAACCTAAATCTAAGTTATTTTAGTTATTAAAAAGAAGTTAAAATAGCCTAATTAAAAAAACTAATTCAATTATTGTTTATTTACCAAAATAAAATAATAATAATAATAATGATGTTAATTCTTTTTTTTGATTTTTTATGAAAATGTTAGTTGATTAATTAATTGTTAATAATAAAAATAAATAAAAGGTTAATAATTAAAATAAGAGAAAATGACAAAACAAAATAAAAAAAGAAGTAAGACCAAGGGGGGTGTGGGCTGAAATGGAGGTGCAATACTGAAATTGTGGCCCATTAGCAAGAAGCCCTGTTTGACTTTTCTTGATTGCTTGCAGCGCGCTTGACTCCAGAGTATGGTATTCTGCACCTTTGGCCCTTAGATCTGCCTCCAATGACACTTGGCTTGTTGGATCTATGAGGTTTATGATGAGTCTTCCTTGGAGTGCTGCACAGGAAAGCCATTGAAAAAATAATATGGAAATTATAAGGGGACCTGGGAATCGAACTCAGGTCCCAAGGATGCTTGTCCACGTCCCCAACCACTGAAGCATTCATACGCGTTTGTTAGTAATATGGAAAAGAAATATTATATAAAATAACTGCATTATATGCTGGCAATAAGAAAACCCGCGCTTTAATTCAAATCCACCATACATGTACAAACACATCATCGTCGTCTTCTTCGTACCTGCAAAAAAGAAATAAGATAGCGGGGGTTTTTAACCCCCACTAAGTGCAATGGCGAAAAATAACGAATAGAAATTGGGGCAACATAAAAAGGGCGCGATGGGTCCATTTTGTTCGTCTTGTCCAGCTGAATTCGTCCATGCCTGTTTGGAGCCCTGATTTTACAGTATGGTGAAACCCCCAATTTTAAACCTTGAAAACCCTAAAGTGCTTTAATGGCAAATCATGGTTTAACGCGTTAGAATGCAATTAGATTATTCCATTAGCTTCAGAAGGCCCCTAACAATACAAACCAATCAAAAAATGGATTAAATGCTCATGAAATATGATATACAGTTTTGAGAAATAAAGCAAACCGAGTGAGTTGTATGGCACGAATTCTTGAGGTTTTTGACTTGTTTCTGATTGCTAAAGATTCCTGGCAATGCAAGGAGTGTGTCTGGATTAAAATGGAGGCTTAAAATGTGCTGCAAGGTGGTTTTCAGATTATGATTTTTCTCTTGAAAATTCGAAAGTGGCTTATGCAGTCTATGGCTCTCTAGGTCGTGTATGTTGTTCTGAAAGCTTGCACATGTGTTATCTAATGAATCTCAATCAGAATTATGGTCATTAAGCTTTGCATTGAAGTTCTTGATTTCCTCCATAACCAACATTGAACCATTTGCCATATTTGTGAAAATTTGAATTTTTATGCCCATAATAGGCCTTGCACGAATTTGGAAGGTATTTCAAGGTGTATCAAAGCTAATCAACACAAAATATATCCCTACATTAATTTCTTTGATTTTTATTTGAATTTTAAAGATTTAAAATGAATTAAATCAAATAAAATTAAATAAAAATGAAAAAATTAATTTTAAATCTTGAAATAAATTGTGGGACACGTGGGAGGCATGGCCAAGCTGAATCAAGTGGAAAAAGTGGGCCCCTTTTGTCAAAAATGAAGTTTCAAGGATAATTGACTTTGGCCATTTCACAAAAATTTCCCAACTTCTCCAATGCATATCTTGCTCAATTTTGAAGCTATGAACATGTTCTTGGACATTTTGGAAAGTTCTTGAAGTCCTCTAACCAATGTCTTTGGTCCCATGTCATTTTGATTTACCAATCTCAAATTATGGTCTTTGACTTAAAGTCCCTTTTTGCTGACTATTGAAAATGACCTATAATGTTGAAATTGATAACTTTTTGTGAGAGTATTTCTTGGACTTGGAATGTGAAGATGAATTGTAGGAAATGTCCTCCCCTTCAAGATGAGCATTGGATGGGATTTTTCTGATGAACCATGAAAAAGTTATGCCTTGGTCAAGTTACAGTTGACTTTTCAGTTGTCCAAAAATAGAAACTTTTGACACCTTGATGATTTTTGAGCCATTCTTGTGGAATCATGGTCAAGACTTGACCAAATGATGATTGTGGCTTCAAAATAAGATGTTGACCAAAAATTTTGACTTTTGACTGTCAAATGACCATTTTGCCCCTACAGTTGACTGTTGAGCAAATGGGACTTTTAACTGTGCAACTTGACCTTGTGAGCCTTGAAACTTGACATGTAGGTGCTTGACAATGTGTATGAGCATATGGGACTTGATTGAGCTCTTGAAAACCTCAACTTCCTTGCAAGAATCAAAACCCTAATTTGACTGGCTTTAGGAGAATGGTATACTGTGTAGCCCTTGAGTAGGCCTTGAACCATTTGAGGTGATGCTTGGCAAAACTTTGAAGATTATGGGAGGGAAAATTTTGGGGTACAACAGTTTCCCCTGTTCAATCTTCTTAGACCTGAGGATGTAGATTGGCTTACATGCCTTTCGTGATCCGAAGGTGGAAGATGATTGAACACTAGAGTGCCCAGAAATTTGCACTCACATAGTAGAGTATCAGCAGTGTGATAGCGGGAATGGGCTTACAGATGCCATTTGGAGGGATGATGGATAGGAGTATGGGCTTATAGATACCATCTGGAAGTGTGACGGAACTTTGACGGGAATGGGCTTATAGATGCCATTTGGAACTGTAATGGGGGGATGGGCTTATAGATGCCATCTAGGTGTCGATCGCGTAAGAGATTCCTTAGCGAGAACTTGCGTACCTAAGAAAGAAAGATAATTACCTGGCCTGTTACAGGGGTTGATCTTCAAACTCTTCATGCAGACATGCCCTGGCTGGGTACAGGTATCGAATCTACAAACTCTTTAGACGTGCCCTGGCTGGATACAGGAATCGAATCTGGAAATAGTCGTCAACAGATACGCCCTGGCAGGATATAGGAATCGGGTCTTCAAACTCTTCAGACGTGCCCTGGAAGGATACAGGAATCGAGTCTGGAAATAATCGTCAATAGATACACCCTGGCAAGATACAGGAATCGGATCTTCAAACTCTTCAGACGTGCCCTGGCAGGATACAGGAATCGAGTCTGGAATTAGTCGTCAACAGATACACCCTGGCAAGATACAGGAATCGGATCTTCAAACTCTTCAGACGTACCCTGGCAGGATACAGGAATCGAGTCTGGAATTAGTCGTCAACAGATACACCCTGGAAAGATACAGGAATCGGATCTTCAAACTCTTCAGACGTGCCCTGGCAGGATATAGGAATCGAGTCCGGAAAATAGTCGTCAACATATACACCCTGGCAGGATACAGGAATCAGATCTTCAAACTCTTCAGACGTGCCCTGGCAGGATACAGGAATCGAGTCTGGAATTAGTCGTCAACAGATACACCCTGGCAAGATACAGGAATCGGATCTTCAAACTCTTCAGACGTACCCTGGCAGGATACAGGAATCGAGTCTGGAATTAGTCGTCAACAGATACACCCTGGAAAGATACAGGAATCGGATCTTCAAACTCTTCAGACGTGCCCTGGCAGGATATAGGAATCGAGTCCGGAAAATAGTCGTCAACATATACACCCTGGCAGGATACAGGAATCGGATCTTCAAACTCTTCAGACGTGCCCTGGCAGGATACAGGAATCGAGTCCGTAAAATAGTCGTCAACAGATACACCCTGGCAAGATACAGGAATCGGATCTTCAAACTCTTCAGACGTGCCCTGGCAGGATACATGAATCGAGTCTGGAATTAGTCGCTCACAGACATGCCCTAGCTAGATACAAGAATCAGATCTTCAAACTCTTCAGACGTGCCCTGGCAGGATACAGGAATCGAGTCCGGAAAATAGTCGTCAACAGATACACCCTGGCAGGATACAGGAATCAGATCTTCAAACTCTTCAGACGTGCCCTGGCAGGATACAGGAATCGAATCTGGAAATAGTCGTCAACAGATACACCCTGGCAGGATACAGGAATCAGATCTTCAAACTCTTCAGACGTGCCCTGGCAGGATACAGGAATCGAGTCTGGAAAATAGTCGTCAACAGATACACCCTGGAAGGATACAGGAATCAGATCTTCAAACCCTTCAGACGTGCCCTGGCAGGATACAGGAATCGAATCTGGAAATAGTCGCTCACAGACATGCCCTGGCTAGATACAGGTATCGAATCTGGAATTGCGACAGTTGATAGTAATTATCTTTGTATTGACTTTTGTCCTGAAAAGACAAAATGTTAGTTGTATGCGATGTCATGATGTATGAAATGTGTGGTGTTCTCAAAATAAATGAGATTGTATGTTCATGATGCATATGTGCATGCTATAATGTATAAAGATGTGATGTTCATGAATGTATTTTTGTCTAGGAAAATAAATCTTGACGGATGCCGGGAAGTCAAATCCTGGGCTGATGTTGAAGCGTAGAGCTTTTTGTTTCCGCCAGGGATGGTAGTTGCAAGAATAGACCGGTAGGAGAAGATGACTCCGTTGGGGAATGAACTTGTTGGAGAGATTATTCTGCGGGGAAATACTCTGTGGGGAAAGAGAGGTACTTTGCTGAGGTTGATGATAACTCCGCCGGGGATACCATTGTTGAGCTCTGTTGGGAGATTTGATGAACTCCGCTGGGGATAGGAAGACTTTGCCGGGGACGATCTTTCCGTGGTTTTTAGCTGAGGATAACCCAGTTATAAGCTCTGGTGGAGAACAACCTTTGAATAAAGTCCGGGGAGACGCGTTCGTACTCTACAGGGGATAAGCTTCCAGAATCTACTGGGGATAACCTTCCTACTGGGGAGATGGATTCAACTCTTCTAGGGAGACTTTGAGACTGCACTGGGGAATGGTTCCACTGGATGTCTTGTATTCCACCGGGGAACAATCTTAGAATAATACTGTCGGGGATGCTTGCTTAGGAATATCTGCATACTCCGCTGGGGAATATTGAGATCTTCTGGGGATACCCAACTTCCTTAAGGCTGACAGTATGCTAACTTTGCTTGGGGAGAGTATCACTGACTTGCTGGAGATACTGTGCCTTGTAGGGCTGATTGGAGACTAACTCTGCTTGAGGAGAGTATTGTTGAGTCTTGTCTTACTCTGTGGGGAGTGAAGGTATCTTGATCGTTCTTCAGCTGAACCTACCTTGGTACCTTGGTGGACAGAGCAACTAGATCGCTTAGACAATTCAATATTGCCTCTGTTTCTGATGTCACCTGTAATTAATCCTTTGTTTCGCATGCAAATATTTATGAGTTAGCAATTAGTGTCAAATGCATATATCACAATTGAACATTGGACGTTCTTCACAAGACAAAACAGAAAAAGGAAAAATAATTGGCAATTTGTCTGAAAAGTGAATTTGTATTGATTTTTGGATTGGCCTGTAAATAGGCGTTTATGTACAAGAGGCTGACGTCCTAGTAAGAGAACGCCGCCGAACAACAGAGTTTATACAATTTTGTGAAAAAAGAAAACAAAACAGCTATGTGAAAAGATAATCCCACTGGGTTCCAACTCTGCTATTGCCTTTATATCTTCGAGTGTCTCATCACATGGCTGCTTAGTTGAAGATGAAGCTGACTGATCGATGCCGTATGAACTTGATGTTTGATACCGGATTCTGGATGCGAGGTGATCCAATGAGACATAGTATTACGCTTATCCCTAACTTTTGCCTGGACCGCCCTTTCGGGTTTTCAGTCCACCGGGATACCCATTTTTGCCCAAGCCGCCTTTTCAGGTTTTCGACTTGCCGGGTGTACACATTTTTTTCATTTCATCCCTTATTTTTGCCCGAACCCTTTTGGTTCGCCGGGAAGCCCTACTTTTTGCCTAGGTATGTCAACCTAGCGGGTCTTTTATCATGCGTAGTATCTTTTTACTATGTCTGCATTGGCGGGGTGAGGAAGGTCGTCACCATCCATGGTTGTTAGAATCATGGCTCCTCCTGAGAAGACATGTTTAACCATAAATGGCCCTTCGTACGTAGGGGTCCATTTGCCCCTGGGATCACTTTGAGGAAGAATGATGCGCTTGATTACCAGGTCCCCAACTTGATACTCTTGTGGTCTGACTTTCTTGTTAAATGCCCTGATCATCCGTTTTTGATACGTTTGACCATGGCATATAGCAGTGAGTCTCTTTTTGTCGATTAGGTTCAGTTGATCAAGTCGAGTCTGGATCCAGTCATCTTCGCTCAGATCTGCATCCTTCATTATCCGGAGAGAGGATATCTGGACTTCAATCGGTAAGACTGCCTCCATGCCATAGACCAAGGAAAAGGGAGTTGCCCTGGTTGACGTTCTTGCTGAGGTACGGTACCCATGAAGAGCAAACGGTAACATCTTGTGCCAATCTTTGTAGGTCACTGTCATCTTCTGCACAATCTTTTTGATATTCTTATTTGCCGCTTCTACAGCCCCGTTCATCTTCGGCCGATAAGGAGAAGAGTTGTGGTGCTGTATCTTGAATTGCTCGCAGAGCTCAGTGATTATCTTGTTGTTGAGATTGGTACCATTGTCTGTAATGATCCTTTCCGGGACGCCGTATCGACAGATCAGGTTGTGTCGAATGAACTGTGCCACAACGTTCTTGGTTACGGTGGTGTAGGAAGCTGCTTCAACCCACTTTGTGAAGTAATCAATCGCTACCAGGATGAAGCGATGCCCGTTGGATGCCGTAGGTCTGATCTCGCCGATCATATCAATGCCCCACATT
Organism: Vicia faba; assembly: GCA_948472305.1. Lineage (NCBI taxonomy): Eukaryota > Viridiplantae > Streptophyta > Magnoliopsida > Fabales > Fabaceae > Vicia > Vicia faba. The sequence continues at coordinate 1,501,434,563 of OX451739.1, read as the reverse complement.
GCAAAAGGCCAAGGTGCTGTCAAGACGCTCAGAGGTACTGGAGGAACATGCACCTTATCAGCATATATCTGGCATTTGTGACACGTCCGAGAGTGTTGGTAACAGTCAGCTTCCATTGTGGACCAGAAGTATCCTGCCCGAAGGATTTTCTTTGCCATGGTATGTCCACTGGAATGTGTTCCGAAGGTACCTTCATGTAGCTCTGCCATGATTCTTTCTGCTTCAGTCTTATCCATACAACGCAGTAAGGTTGAATCATGGTTTCGCTTGTATAGAATGCCATTGCTGAGGAAGAACTTCGCTGCGAACCTTCTCAGAAACTTTTTTTCGTTGACAGATGCACCCTCGGGGTATTCTTGAGCTTCCAGATACCTCTTCACCTCATGATACCAGGGTTTTTCAGTTACCTCTTCGACCCCAAGATCACAGCAATATGCAGGCTCGTCCAGTTTCCAGATAATGATCCGGGGAGCCTCATTGTCCCACTTGACTATAAACATGGAAGACATCGTAGCTAATGCGTCCGCCAACTGATTCTCCTCTCTTGGGAAGTGTTCAAAGGTTATCTCCGTGAAATGGGGGATCAATGTCAACACACATTCTTTGTAAGGAATAAGGTTTGGGTGTTTCGTATCCCACTCGCCTTTGATCTGATTGATCACGAGAGCGGAATCTCCGAAGACACTCAAAAACATGATCCTTAAGTCAATTGCAGCTTGCAGACCCATGATGCATGCCTCATACTCCGCCATGTTGTTGGTGCAGTTGAAACATAGTCGGGCAGTAAGTGGAGTATGAGTGCCTTGAGGGGATATAATCACAGCGCCGATACCATTACCCAAAGCGTTGAAGGCTCCGTCAAAGTGCATAGACCATCGGGATCCTTCCTTAGGTCCTTCATCCGGTCCAAGTACTTCACAATCAGTCACTACCATGATATTCTCGTCAGGAAATTCAAAGTTCATCGACTGGTAGTCATCCACTGCCTGGTGTGCCAAATGGTCTTCCAACACACTTCCTTTGATAGCTTTCTGAGTCGTGTACTGGATGTCGTATTCTGTCAAGATCATCTGCCATCTTGCTATTCTTCCAGACAGAGCAGGCTTTTCGAATATGTACTTTATTGGATCCATTTTTGAAATCAACAGAGTAGTGTAAGTCAACATATACTATCTCAGCCGGCGAGCAGCCCATACCAAAGCGCAGCAAGTTTTCTCGAGCAGTGAGTATCGGGTCTCACAGTCGGTAAACTTTTTGCTAAGGTAATAAATGGCGTGCTCTTTTCGGCCAGACTCGTCATGCTGCCCCAGCACACACCCCATTGAGCTGTCAAGTACCGTCAAGTATAGTATTAGAGGTCTCCCTTCAACCAGTGGCATAAGAATAGGTGGTTCTTGGAGATACTTTTTGATTCTGTCGAAAGCAGCCTGACATTCATCGTTCCAACGTACTACCTGATCTTTCTTCAGCAGCTTGAAGATTGGTTTACAGGTAGCAGTTAGATGCGAGATGAATCGGGCAATGTAGTTCAGACGTCCTAGAAAGCCTCTGACTTCTTTCTCTATCTTGGGAGCTGGCATCTCTTGTATGGCTTTAACCTTGGCGGGGTCCACTTGAATACCTTTGTTGCTTACGACGAAGCCTAGCAACTTTCCAGATCTTACCCCAAAGGTGAACTTGTTCGGGTTCAATCTTAGCTTGTACAACTTCAGACGGTCAAACAGCTTCTGTAGATGGTCAAGGTGTTCCTCCTCAGTTTGAGACCTTGCAATCATATCATCGACGTATACTTCGATTTCATGATGGATCATGTCATGAAACAAAGCAACCATGGCACGTTGGTAGGTTTCCCCAGCATTTTTCAACCCGAAAGGCATGACCTTGTAGCAAAAGGTGCCCCACTGAGTGACAAAAGTAGTCTTTTCCATATCTTCAGAAGCCATCTTGATCTGATTATAACCTGAAAAACCATCCATGAAGGAGAACACCTTGTGCTGAGCGGTATTGTCAACCAGAACGTCAATGTGAGGCAGAGGGAAGTCATCCTTGGGGCTCGCCCTGTTCAAATCCCTGTAATCAACACACATTTGAACCTTGCCATCTTTCTTCGGCACCGGAACCACGTTGGCAACCCACTGAGGGTAAGAAGTCACTGCTAGAAACCCGGCATCAAATTGTTTCATAACCTCAGCTTTGATCTTCTCGGACATCTCTGGACGCATACGGCGAACCTTCTATTTAACCGGAGGGCAGTCTTCCTTGGTAGGCAAATGATGGACCACAATGTCGGTATCCAACCCAGGCATGTCTTCGTAGGACCAGGCAAAGATCTCCATGTAGTCATGTAGCATCTGAATCAACCATTGTTTCACACTGAGCTCTAGATTAGCACCAATCTTGACTTCCTTTCTGTCTGTCTCAGTACCCAGATTTACCGTTTCCACTGGCTCTTCATGTGGCTGAATGGACCTCTCTTCCTGGAGCAACAGTCTTGCAAGCTCACCAGGCACTTCGCAATCCTCTTCACCTTCGTCTTCGGCTAAGTTGATCGGATTTTCGAAGTCATAACTGGAAGTAGCAGAGTCGTTACCAGTGAGATCCAGAGTGGATTGGAACCTGTATGAGTGAGTGTGTGTAAATACAGCTGTTTTGCAATATATAAAGAAAGAAAGGGAGCGCAACATTTGAAAATGTAAAAAACGTCCAATGCTTTTATTCATGATATATGAAAGTGACAAACAAAAGCCCTCACAAATAAAACCACGGTGCCCCGGGTAGGACACCGGGCCATAAAGTTTAGAATTATTGTTTATTACAAATCAAAACAAAGAAGTTCATTACTGGGTGACAAAAGTAATAGGTGTAAAGTCTTTTGCAGTGCAGTTGCTAGGTCCACCGTTGGTCGTTGGGTAGATCCAGCTGTCAAACTCGGATTCTTCCACTTCGTCTTCATCCCCAACAGCATTCACTCCTGGATTGGTGATGAGCACAGGAGGTCTTCCAATCCTTGCCTTGCGCACAGCCTTCTGAGCCTCTGCAGTGAAACCCAGCCCAAACTTGTCAGTCTTAGGAGTAAAATCAGGGAGCCTGCCCCAGTTTGCACATTCACCTTTTTCAACCACAGCCCGGGCATCCTTCAAGGAAGACATCTTCAAAGGAGAACCCTCTCCAGTCACTGCTTCTGCTGCTGCCAACGTTTGTGGCACCTCTTTAAAATGTTGAAAGAGGGTCTCAATGAACTCCCCGTCCATTTCCACGTACCCGAAGGAGTTGAGGTGGCTGACCATGTATTCCTCTTCCCCTTGCACTGTTACAATCTTCCCCCTGACCGGGTATTTGAGCTTCTGATGTAAAGTTGAAGTCACAGCTCCAGCCTTGTGGATCCACGGGCGACCCAGCAAACAAGAATAGGATGGACGGATGTCCATCACATAGAATTTTGAATCAAATACCTGCGAACCAACCCTGATCAGGATGTCAACCTCACCATGTACCATCCTTTTGGACCCGTCAAAGGCTCGAACAACAATGTTACATGGTTTGAGCTATAAACCTTCACAGTCCAGCCTGTCCAGAGCCTTCTTAGGTAGTACGTTCAGTGAAGAACCCGTGTCAACCAGGACGTGAGCAAGAGTAGTGCCCCTGCATTCAATGGAGACATGCAGGGCATCATTATGGTTCTTCCCCTTGGCCGTCAGATCAGCATCAGAGAAGCCCAGACCATTATCAGCGGTTAAGTTGGCCACACAGTCGGTGAATTGATCAGCAGAAGTTTCTTGGGGCACGTGGGCCGTCTTCAGGAAAGCAATCAGGGCCTTGGCATGGGCCTCTAAACACAGCAGCAGTGATAGCATGAAGATTTTGGAGGGGGTGTGCCCCAGCTGTTCAACGACGTTGAAATCACTTTTCTTTATAATTTTGAGGATCTCTTCCATCTCTTGCTTGGAAGCCTCAACAATGGTCTTTGGTGCCTCCGTCCGGGCAGGCACATCAGTAGCAATCCCCTTGCCCCGAGCGTCAGATGACTCGGCAGCAGGGGTAGAAACTTGATCAGGGGGGGAAACAGGCACACTGGCAGGTGTGATGACAAGAGGCCTCTGAATGACTGGAGGAGAAATGTCGGGTGAGAATAGTCTTCCACTACGAGTGACCTTAGCAGGCCCAGTGATGTTGGTGACACCGGTACCAGTGTTGAACTCTTGTTTCACTCCCAGAACATAAACATCTGCCCCATAGTGCCATGGGACAACTTTATCAGACTTGTAGGGGATGGTCCCCGGAACAATAATGGTTATAGGAGCAATCTTGTGAATAGGCATAATCTTGATAGGCTTCTTTGAAGGAGCCTTGGAAGGGTTGTTGAAAATGGTAACAATTGAAACTTATTCAACAGGGGTAGCAGGAACGGCAGTCTTCTTGAACAAGATCTCTTTACTATCCATCAGGTTTTGGATGCCTGATTTCAGCAAAGAACAACCAGCAGGGGAATCAGCACATAAAGGGCAACCTTTGCTACATCCCGAAAATAAACCGGCTAGCAACAGGTTCCTCTTGACGGTCAACAGCGGAGTAGCAACATCATCCACATAAGCTACATACAAATCCTCCTCAACCACGTTCACTCCATGCTGGGGCATGGGAGCGGTCACAGCATTTGGCCTTTCGGGCGCCTCGAATTGTATTTCCTTGGCATCAATAAAGTCCTTAACCTTATTCCTTATGGCCCAACAATCATCAGTAGAATGTCCCGGGCTATCAGAGTGATAAGCGCAACTGGCGTTGGGGTTGTACTTCGGAGATGTTATGTTTACCATCTTCAGAGCTTCTTTGACCGTTACCAGGATGGTTGACAGCAGTTGCGGCAGGATCTGAGAGAGAGTCATGCTGAGCCGAGTATACTTCCTTTTGGGCCTCTCAGCTCTGGGCTGGTTGTATTTCTGAGGAGCAGCAGCAGGTTTAGAAATAACCACCGCGTTGACAGCTTGGCGGCATTCCGGTTTGTTCTGTCTCCTGGGACCGTACACAGCACTGGCCTCCTTCTTGAAGGGCTTCTTTTCAATATTTGAGGAGGCACCCTTCTGTATCTTCCCCGATTTTATACCAGCTTCGATCCTCTCACCAATCAGGATCAAGTCAGTAAACCCAGCAGAGGAATTACCAATGAGATGGTTGAAGAATGGCCCAGATAGGGTCCCCAAGAACATGTCCACTAGCTCACGGTCTGTCAATGGTGGCTGCACCCTGCCAGCCAGATCTCTCCATTTCTGTGCGTACTCCTTAAAACCTTCTCCCGATCCTAGCGACATACCCTGGAGTTGGGTACGCGTAGGAGCGAGGTCGGAATTATATTGATACTGCTTGTAAAAAGCAGTGGCCAAATCCTCCCAGTTACGAATGTTGGTTCCATCCAGCTGATAAAACCATTCGAGATGAGTCCCTGAAAGACTCTCCTGGAAGAAGTGGATCCATAAGTTCTTGTCTGCTGTGTAAGGTTGGATCTTCCTTACATAAGAACGGAGGTGCATTTTAGGACAGGAAGCCCCGTCATACTTCACAAAGGCAGACGCCTTAAACTTGTGCGGGATCACCACCCCAGAAGATAACCCCAAGTCTCCGAAATCTAACCCAGGCACACGTTGAATCTCCATAGCATTTAACCTGTCCACCAGTTGTTTGTATTGGTCCTCAGCAGGAGGGTACTGTTCATCGTTGAAGTCTGTCTCGGTGTCAGAGACCACAGGACTAGGGACCTCTCTCCCTTGGTGACTGCCTTCCCCCACAGATGGAGTAGTCCTCTCAGCTTCATTTTGCAATGTATTCCCGAGTCTGCGCCCAGTGTTGAACAGCACAGTCCTCTTCTTCTTCTTATTCTTCTTCAGGAGTAAAGCCTTCAGCTCTTGTTGTCCCTGGGCCAAGTTCATGACCATCTCCTGAAATTGGGCGTTTTGGGCCTGGAGGGCCTTGATAGCTTGCTCGGTAGTGAGTTCAGGATTCATGATGCTTGAGTGTTGAAATAAACAGCGAAGAAGATTAAGCAACCTGTAGAAAAAGGGGTACCTGTTATGCACATGATGCATGATATGCTATTTATGCAATGCATTCAAGGGTTCGAAAGTTCAAATTCGTTGTAGCCAAAAAAGAACACACTTTTTATTAGGAAATAATTGTTCAGTACATCAAGGCCTCATGGGCAAACATTACAAAGTAATTAATCCCAAAAGACACTGCGCATCCTCTTCGGAGCAATGTAAGTGTTGAGAATCTTTTCCTCGTGCAGTAGACGCGTGAGCTCCAAGACCTTCTTCTCACTGGCATGTAGACTGGTTTCAAGAGAATTCCGTTCTTCCTTGAGTTGGATCCAGCTTTTCTGCATTTCTTCCCAGGATGTAGGCATGTCAGGATGCTGAATAGTGTAGGGCACCTCTCCTCCCAACACTGGCTCTTTGATCACGGGGAGAACATGAGGATATGGCATCACCAGCTTCTGGGAGCGGGCTCGTACCCACTTGAGATAAGGCTCCAGGGGGATGGAGTTCTTGTGCCCCAGTGTCTTGCTATCTACCCTGTTGGGCATCCTCCAAGCTCTGATAAATCTCTGGCGAAGTCCTTGTGCATCGTTATCGAAGTCAAAAACTATGTCAGGAATCAACATATCATGAGGGCCATCCCTCCGAGCATATCCAAACTGTCTCAAATCCAAGCATGGGTTGTAAGTAATACCTCCTCTGGTTCCAAGTAAAGGAACATTAGGAAACTCCCCGCAACGATCAATGATAGTGACGTATTCTCTGGACCGAGAACACCAATGTATATCAACATGCGTAAGAGTCATCAATCGTTGTGACCATCTCAAACCCCGCTCGTTCTTCAAAACTGATTGTGGAAGGTGCGAAATAAACCACCTTCCCAAGAGAGGAGTGCAGCACATAAGAACACCTCTTTTTCTCATGGTTCGAGTGTAACATGAGTGAAGGATGTCCCCGAGCAACGTAGGTATAGGATTCCTGGACATGAAGATCTTGACAGCATTGATATCTATAAGCTGATCTGGCTTAGGGAACAACACCAACCCATAGACAAGGAGGGCTACAACTTCTTCAAAGGCTTGTAGGTCAAGAGAATTCCAACACTCTTGGGCCTTCTCAAACAGAAACTTTTCCAAGAACCCTTTGATACCACTTTTGGTTTCCCAATGTCCCTTGATGTCAGATGGTTGTAGGCATAATGCTTTAGCAACCTCTTCAAGTTTTGGTTCCCTTTCCGTACCGTTGTAGGGTAGTTGACTGAGGATAGGGATCTTCAGAAGCTGGGAGAACTCTTCCAATGTAGGCACCAGTTGATAATCCAGGAAAGTAAAGCAGTGGTGCAGAGGGTCAAAGAACTGGAAGAGGACCTTTATCATATCTTCCTCAATGTTGGTGTTGACCAAGCTGATGAGTCTTCCATTCCTCTCACTGAAAGAAGAGCTCTCAGGAATCCTGGATGTAAGTTCCTTAAGCTGAGGAGGGACCCTTACAAGGTTGACCTGAATTGTCTTTCTGCGGATAGTTTCCATGTCCTACAAAACAAGAACAAAGATGAAGATTCGAACCCCTGAAGTGGTTAGTGGATGTATATGATGCTGTATGATGTTATGATGCTATGATAAAACACACCACAAGTATTCACAAAAGCAAACATGATAAGGCACACAAGTCACACCACAACCCTTAGAGTTTAGGCCAGCATGAAGTTTGGGGTACTACCCTCTTGAAGTTTGTGGGCTCAAACCTGTCCTATCAAAGTAACCGGGTTCTAAGGATCTCAATATCATTGGATTGTTTTCTGTGTTCATCGTTTCGATTTAGCCACTGAACTGGAGATCAAAATATCCCAAGAAAATAACCCTCAACTGAGTGTAGTATCGAGTATCAACCAACTTCGGACTGCACCAAAGTCAGTTATCTCACTACCCTAAAGAGGCCAAGATGGTTCAATTAAGGTTCCTAAGGTCAGTTGATGCTTCACGACACCACGCGGCGGCCCCGTACTCTCCTTGACTTGACTCAAAGGTTACCGGTACTCACCAAAGTGCCACATCAACGTAGCAGACTGCTTCAACCGTGTCGGTATACCCCGCACAGTTCCCTCACAGTCTTGTTGCTACTTTCTAAGAAGGTATCCCCCAGATCCGGGTTAGGATCTATAGAACTCCCAAAACAGGCCCAATAATTTTAAAGCACACAAATCAGGCAATTGAAAACATAAGTATGAGCTATCCTAAGGTACACCTCACTTTAAGGTATCCCCAGCAGAGTCGCCAGTTCTGTGATCGGTGGATTTAGAACTGACTGTTTAACGCTGGTTCGCGAAATGTCGCGGAAGCAAGAGTCGCCACCATCTTTTATTTTCTCCAACATGGACAGGACAAAAGCACAGCAAAATTCCTTATGAGATAGTTTCTCGGTTCGGGAGGTAGATTTATAGAAAGGGAAGGTGTTAGCACCCTTTCTATCCATGGTTATCCACGGGCTCTTAGATACTTGCTCTTATGTTTTCAAAATGTTTGCTTTTCAAAATGTGAGTGGGCTTGAAAAAGTTTCTTTGAAAGATTTCTGAATAACTCGTGTATCTGTCCTCAAGAGTGTTTGAAAAATTGTTTTGAAAGCTTTTTGAAAGTGTCGGTGTGAAAAGAGTTTTGATTTGTTTTTGAAGAGAGCAAGTATCTATGAGTCATCTACCTACCCTAAGGAATTAGGCTGCGTAAAAGTCCCTAAGGTAGTGCCATCCCAACATTGAGAGGTAGGTAGCACCACCGTCGGAGGTGTTCGGGTCAATTCGAGTGTAGGGACAGTGTGGTCACCGAAGCAACAGTAGGACACCTTAGAAGCTACCCTTATGTCCTTGATCCTTTTTTAATCCGAGGCAACCGTTTTCGAGGCAACTGTTCTGAGGCAACTGTTTCGAGGCAACTGTTTCGAGGCAACTGGATCATGGACATAAGGACCGCTAAAACGTCCTATACTTGACGACCACGTTTCGAAGGCAACGAGTGAGGCATGCCCTAGAAGTGGTGTGTGCATTGTGTGTTGTATTCATGTTATGTTTATCTTTGTAATTAGTGAGCTACGGGTTATTTTTATTTACCATACATTCTTGCATGCATTTAACAATTTAAGGGGTGCGGAAAATAAATTGCGGAAACATAAATCCTACGCTATTACAAGGCGCGGGTCTATACATCGCCAAAAATTACAAAGACCCATTTTTTAGTAAATGAATACGGAATTAAATAAAGCGATAAACCTATTTAACTATTACATTCTTGAAGGCAATTACATAATAATCAAATAAAGTAAATGCGCGCGAATAAATTAATCGGGAATGTCTAAGGGTGTTGACCCTTTTAAGAAAAGAAGTTGATTTTTTTGGTCTTTTTTGTAATTAAAATGAAATTAAAACTAACTAATGGCTAATTAATTAATTTAATTAAAAGAAAATATTTTTTGTTTTTTATGTTTTTTATGGAATAAAATAAAAATAAAAAGAAACAAAGTTAAAGGTTAACCTAAATCTAAGTTATTTTAGTTATTAAAAAGAAGTTAAAATAGCCTAATTAAAAAAACTAATTCAATTATTGTTTATTTACCAAAATAAAATAATAATAATAATAATAATAATAATGATGTTAATTCTTTTTTTTGATTTTTTATGAAAATGTTAGTTGATTAATTAATTGTTAATTATAAAAATAAATAAAAGGTTAATAATTAAAATAAGAGAAAATGATAAAACAAAATAAAAAAGAAGTAAGACCAAGGGGGGAGTGGGCTGAAATGGAGGTGCAATGCTGAAATTGTGGCCCATTAGCAAGAAGCCCTGTTTGACTTTTCTTGATTGCTTGCAGCGCGCTTGACTCCAGAGTATGGTATTCTGCACCTTTGGCCCTTAGATCTGCCTCCAATGACACTTGGCTTGTTGGATCTATGAGGTTTATGATGAGTCTTCCTTGGAGTGCTGCACAGGAAAGCCATTGAAAAAATAATATGGAAATTATAAAGGGACCTGGGAATCGAACCCAGGTCCTAAGGATGCTTGGCCACGTCCCCAACCACTGAAGCACTCATACGCGTTTGTTAGTAATATGGAAAAGAAATATTATATAAAATAACTGCATTATATGCTGGCAATAAGAAAACGCGCGCTTTAATTCAAATCCACCATACATGTACAAACACGTCATCATCGTCTTCTTCGTACCTGCAAAAAAGAAATAAGATAGCGGGGGTTTTTAACCCCCACTAAGTGCAATGGCGAAAAATAACGAATAGAAATTGGGGCAACATAAAAAGGGCGCGATGGGTCCATTTTGTTCGTCTTGTCCAGCTGAATTCGTCCATGCCTGTTTGGAGCCCTGACTTTACAGTATGGTGAAACCCCCAATTTTAAACCTTGAAATCCCTAAAGTTCTTTAATGGCAAATCATGGTTTAACGCGTTAGAATGCAATTAGATTATTCCATTAGCTTCAGAAGGCCCCTAACAATACAAACCAATCAAAAAAATGGATTAAATGCTCATGAAATATGATATAGAGTTTTGAGAAATAAAGCAAACCGAGTGAGTTGTATGGCACGAATTCTTGAGGTTTTTGACTTGTTTCTGATTGCTAAAGATTCCTGGCAATGCAAGGAGTGTGTCTGGATTAAAATGGAGGCTTAAAATGTGCTTCAAGGTGGTTTTCAGATTATGATTTTTCTCTTGAAAATTCGAAAGTGGCTTATGCAGTCTATGGCTCTCTAGGCCGTGTATGTTGTTCTGAAAGCTTGCACATGTGTTATGTAATGAATCTCAATTAGAATTATGGTCATTAAGCTTTGCATTGAAGTTCTTGATTTCCTCCATAACCAACATTGAACCATTTGAATTTTTATGCCCATAATAGGTCTTGCACGAATTTGGAATGTATTTCAAGGTGTATCAAAGCTAATCAACACAAAATATATCCCTCCATTAATTTCTTTGATTTTTATTTGAATTTTAAAGATTTAAAATGAATTAAATCAAATAAAATTAAATAAAAATGAAAAAATTAATTTTAAATCTTGAAATAAATTGTGGGACACGTGGGAGGCATGGCCAAGCTGAATCAAGTGGAAAAAGTGGGCCCCTTTTGTCAAAAATGAAGTTTCAAGGATAATTGACTTTGGCCATTTCACAAAAATTTCCCAACTTCTCCAATGCATATCTTGCTCAATTTTGAAGCTATGAACATGTTCTTGGACATTTTGGAAAGGTCTTGAAGTCCTCTAACCAATTTCTTTGGTCCCATATCATTTTGATTTACCAATCTCAAATTATGGTCTTTGACTTAAAGTCCCTTTTTGTTGACTTTTGAAAATGACCTATAATGTTGAAATTGATAACTTTTTGTGAGAGAATTTCTTGGACTTGGAATGTGAAGATGAATTGTAGGAAATGTCCTCCCCTTCAAGATGAGCATTGGATGGGATTTTTATGATGAACCATGAAAAAGTTATGCCTTGGTCAAGTTACAGTTGACTTTTCAACTGTCCAAAAATAGAAACTTTTGACACCTTGATGATTTTTGAGCCATTCTTGTGGAATCATGGTCAAGACTTGACCAAATGATGATTGTGGCTTCAAAATAAGATGTTGACCAAAAATTTTGACTTTTGACTGTCAAATGACCATTTTGCCCCTACAGTTGACTCTTGAGCAAATGGGACTTTTGACTGTGCAACTTGACCTTGTGAGCCGTGAAACTTGACATGTAGGTGCATGACAATGTGTATGAGCATATGGGACTTGATTGAGATCTTGAAAACCTCAACTTCCTTGCAAGAATCAAAACCCTAATTTGACTGGCTTTAGGAGAATGGTTGACTATGTAGCCCTTGAGTAGACCTTGAACCATTTGAGGTGATGCTTGGCAAAACTTTGAAGATTATGGGAGGGCAAATTTTGGGGTACAACAATGCCAATACAAGGAAGAGATCGAACTTATAACGTAGCGTGATGCCAATACAAGGAAGGTATAACACAAATGAGTGTTTTAATCGATACGGACGAGTATTGAAGAAAGGTTAAACACGAACGAGTGTTTGAGAGACTGACACGGATGAGTGTTTGGAGAACTAACACAGATGAGTGTTCGAATCAATACAGATAAGTATCGAAAAAAGATACAAACGAGTATCAAGGAAATATTAAACACGGATGAGTGTTTGAGAGACTGAAACAGATGAGTGTTTGGATAACTGACACAGATATGTGTTTGGAGACTGAATTATTTGTCAGACGGGGGCTGGCTACCAGAAGAAAACTCGGTTTAGAATGACAAAGCGTATTGATTTTATTGGGAATTATGAAAGTGAAGGTCACCAACTGGGGATTTGGGAATGATATCCTCTTGTAGAGATGTGTTGTTGTCCTTAAATGATTCAAGTCTTTTATGTAAGGAACCCAATCTGGATTATGCCTCGTATGCATGTTTGAATTTCTTTTGCCGCAAAGATCCATTCTGATGGATTGGCTACGCGCTTTTGAGGATGCAATATTATGCAATGATAACTATATACAATACAAAGAAATAGGCTTCATGAGGATAAGTGAAGGCTTGTTGAGAACTATAGCTCATCACTGGGGATGCCAATACATACTAGCGCTGGAAACCCGCAGTACCAAAGATTGTTGGGGATACTGTTGTACCCCAAAATTTCCCCTCCCATATTCTTCAAGATTTATCAAGAATCACCTTCAACTGGTTCAAGATTTCTCAAGGATTGCACAGTCCAAATATCTCCTAAGCCAGTCAAAATTAGGGTTTTGGTTCTTGCAAGGAATTTGTGGTTTTAAATGGCTCAATCAAGTCTCATAGGCCTATATATATTGTCAAGCATCTACATGTCAAGTTTCAAGACTCACAATGCCAATTTGCACAGTCAAAAGCCCTATTTGCTCTACAGTCAACTATAGGGGTAAAATGGTCATTTTGAAGTCAAAAGTCATAAATTTTGATCAACATCTTATTTTGAGCCCACAATAATCATTTGATCATGTCTTGATCATGATTCCTCAAGCATGGCTCAAAAATCATCAAGATGCAAGAAGTTACTATTTTTGGACAGCAGAAAAGTCAACTGTATCTTGACCAGGGCATAACTTTTTCATGGTTCATCAGAAAAATTCCATCCAATGCTCATTTTGAAGGGGATAACATTTCCTACAACTCATCTTCACATTCCAAGTCCAAGAAATGCTCTCACAAAAAGTTATCAATTTCTACATTATAGGTCAATTTCAAAGGTCAACAGAAATGCACTTTAAGTCAAATACCATAACATGAGATTGGTAAATCCAAATGACATGGGACCAAAGGCATTGGTTAGAGGACTTCAAGACCTTTCCAAAATGTCCAAGAACATGTTCATATGATCAAAATTGAGCAAGATATGCATTGGAGAAGTTGGGAAATGTTTATGAATTTGCAAAAGTCAACTTTGCTCAAAACACCTTGTTTTTGCTAATGGGCCTCAAATTTCTTCTTGAAACTTTATCCAAGGCCTATGCACGACCCATCAAGCTTAAATTGAATTATTTTCTTATTTTTATTAATTAATTGGATTTTTAATTGATTTTAATTCATTTAATTAATTTAAATTGTAGGAAATTCAAAGATATGATTTTTTCAATCTTTTTGTGAAGCAAACAAGCTCAAGATATGCTGGCAATTTGTGTGCAAATCAAAGGGACAAGAATCTCCAAGTTTGGCAAGTTTTTCCAATAAAAAAGATTCAAAAATATATGATTGCAAATCAAATATTCAAATCATTATTCAATGGATCTTTGCTCACGGATTTAACCTAAATTCAGTCCTCTATAAGTACACAACCTAACCCTAATGCATTGGACGTGATTTTGCTGCAGAAGAGGCCATAGCAACATTGAAAAAAATCAAAGAAACTTGAAAACTGTTTTCAATCTTCCAGGCCAATTCAAGGACTTTGGTTGTTTCTAACACATTGTTGGGAGTCTCAGGGACACATTGTAATCAGAACCACACGCTAAAGCTCAAGAAACCGCTCTAAACAGACCCACGGTTTGCTTGACTTTTCCATAATTGAAACTCATATTTCATGCGTAATTAATATGTTTTAATCATTGTTTTGCATTGCTTGAATCTATACAAAGCTAATGGTATTGGTTAATTGGATTAAAATGCCCAGAATCACAAGTTACCATTGAAGAAATTTAGGGTTCTTGAGCTTCCAAATTGGGGCTTTACAGTACAGGCAAAATTGGGACCTTTAATGCATATGGTTGGAATCGTCAAGGCCAGACGAACACAAAGCCATACTCGCGAAATATTTCTATTAACCACACTGCTATTCGCTATTTTTCGTCCTTGCAGGTTGTGGGGGTTAAAAACCCCCGCTATCTATTTGTTCTTTTTACAGGCAAACGAGGAAGACGACTGCATGTTGATACGTGGTTGGTTGGTTTAAAAAAGGGCGCGTGTTTTGCTTTTGTGCAGCACATGAATTAACTTGCATATATTATGTTTATTTGTTATTTAATTGACAATTGATGTAGCATGGTGGAGTGGTTGGCCAAACGCCCAATGAGCTTTGGGACCTGGGTTCGAATCCCAGGTCCCCCAAAATAATTGTTTGTTCTTTTTCTTCATGTGTTCACGTGCAGGCTTCTAAAGGCGTTCCACCATGCGATTCCAATATCCAAACGCCATGTGGCTTCAAGCATGAATCCAAAGGCCAGGATGGAGTGATCACCATACTCCCAGTCAACCATGCGCATGGGGAATCTCAAAGTCAAACAGGCTTGAGAAACAAATGGGCTTCAGATTCCAGGACTCACCTCCTAATGGGCCAACACACCCCCCTGGGTTCTTTTTCTTTCTTTATTTATATTTTTTATTATTTCTTTATTCTAATTATTTGCTATAATTATTTTTATTACTTAAATTAACATAATTAATATTTTTCATAATAAATTCAGACAACTAAAAATGTAAATATTATTATTATTATTATTTATTAATTTCACTTTATTATTTTGTAAATAAATTCTAACAAATTAATTTAGTTTAATTAGGTTTAATTTTGACTTTTTCACAATAAATAAAATAAATTTAGAATTAGGGTTTTCTTGACAACTTTTAGTTTCTTTTATTCTATTTTCATTAAAAACCTAAAAAACACAAAAATACTTTTTTTTTGTAATTATTTAATTAATTAGTAAATTAGGTTTAATATTAATTAATTGCAAAGAGGACCAAAATTCCATTCTTTTATCAAAAAGGGTCAAAACCCTAAGACTTTTCCCGATTCAATTTTTCCCGCGCATGTTTATTCTTGATTCCTATTTTGATCATATTGATGTAACTATTCCGAGGATGTAATAGATAATTAGGACCCCTTTTATCGCTTTCTTTATTTTCCTCATTTATCTTTTCAAGGGTTATGTTTTTGGCGATGTAAATACCCGACGCCTTGTAATAGCGTAGGTTTACTTTCCGCACAATTATTAACTGTTAACTATGCATGACAAGATTTGCCTGAAAATTAAAATCAAAATGTAGCTCACCATAATACATGTGCAAAGATAATTTAACATGAAACCTGACACACGTGCACATGCCACTCTTAGGGTACGCCTCAATTGGTTGCCTCGACGTGGTCATTGAGTATAGGGTGTTTTAGAGGTCACCCTCTTGTCTAAAGATCCAGTTGCCTCGAAACGGTTGCCTCGGATAAAAAGGATCTAGGACATTAGGGTTACCGCTAAGGCGTCCTACTATTGCTTTGGTGACCACATGTCCCTATAATCGAATTGACCCAAAACTCCAATGACGGTGCTACCTACTTCTCAATAGTGGGATAGTACTGTCTAAAGGACATTTACACAGCTTAATTTATTTTGAGTAGGTAGAGGTTCTAAGGTACTTGCTCTTTCAAAACAAAAACAACTTTTCGCACTTACACTTTTTCTGACAAAAGTTTTCAAACAAACACTTCAAACACTCTTGAGGACTGATACAAGAGTCAAAACGAAGTTTTCAAAAGAACTTTTTCAAAACCCACAAAACACAAGAAAAGCAAACATTTTTGAAAACATAGTGAGCAAGTACCTAAGAGCCCGTGGATAACCATGGATAGAAAGGGTGCTAACACCTTCCCTTTCTATAATTTATCTCCCGAACCCGAGAAACATCTTGAAAAGGAATTTTGCTGTGCTTTTGTCCTTTCCTTGTTGGAGAAAATAAAAGACGGTGGCGACTCTTGCTTACCGCGACATTTCGCGAACCAGCATTTCAAAACAGTCAGTTCTATTTCCACCGATCACAGAACTGGCGACTCTGCTGGGGATATATTAAAAGTGAGGTGTACCTTAGGATTAGATCATTCTATGTTTTCAATTGCATGCTTTGTTTGATTTATATTTGTGGGCTTGCATCGGAGTTTCATAGATCCTAACCCGGATCTGGGGAATACCCTTTAGGTAGCAAAAGCTGTGAGGGACCTGTCCGGCATAGACCGACACGGGTGAAGCAGTAGCTACATTGGTGTGACACCTTGGTCTGTACCGATATCCCTTGTGTTAGAACGAGGAGAATATGGGTCTTCTAAGGAGTCATTAAGCACCAACCGACCTTAGAACCTTAAACTGACCCAACTTGGCCATAGAACAGTAGCAGTATGCTACACTCATTAAGGCTAAACTCTCGCGATGGTTCTGGCCGCAAGAAAAGATTGCGAAGCTGGAGTTATGACCGATTGAGGGTAGTCAGTGATATTGAGATCCTCTAGAACCCGGTTACTATTTTTAGGACAGGTCTTAACCAACTGAAATTGAAAGAGGGTAGTACCTAAACTTCATGCCGGCCTGAAATCTAAGGGCTCTTTTGTGTGACTTGTGTGCCTTCAAACTTGAACTACTTGCACATTCTTGTTATCTGACAACATGAGTTCCTTGCAGGTTTTGTTTACAGTCCTTAATTTAGGCTTATAAAAGGATTTACTTACATCACTCCACGCATAGCATAACATCATACCATCATACCATTGCATACATCCTGCATAAGGGCTAACCCATTTCAAGGATCTCAAGGGTTTGTGATGCAGGTCATGATGAACCAAATGTCTAGCAAGGGGCAAAGGGGATTTATTTTCCTCTAGCCAAGGTTGTTCGGAGATCAAAACATGACGACTTGAGTCAGGGGCTATGACCCACTCGATATGGTGAGCTTTGACTCTTGAAGAAGGACTCTCAACAACATGAAGTTCCTTCAATCAAGCTACCAGATTCGAATTCTAACAAGTTTCTTTGTTTACCCCGCGAGATTCTTGAAAACATTGCATGCATATCATACATATCATTGCATTACAGGTACCATTTTTACAGGTCACTTATCTTCTTCGATGTTTATTTCAGCAATCATCATGTCTACCAAACCTTCCGCTGAACAAGCTATCAAGGCCATCCAGGCCCAGAATGCCCAGTTCCAAGAGTTGGTTATGAGCCTAGCCCAGGGTCAACAGGATTTGAAGACTCTGATTCTGAAAGAGAGGAAGAAGAAGAAGAGGACTGTTTTGTTCAACACTAGACGCAGATTTGGGAATGGACTACAGAATGAGGCTGAGCTGACTACCTCATCTGTAGGCAAAGACAGTCCACAAGAGAGAAGGGTTCCTAGTCCCGTGGTCTCCGACAACGAGACAGATTATAATGATGAGCAGTATCCTCCTGCCGAGGACAGGTACAAACAGCTGGAGGACCGTTTAAGTGCTATGGAGATTTAACATGTGCCCGGGTTGGACTTTGGAGACCTAGGCTTATCCTCTGGGGTGGTGATTCCCCACAAATTCAAGGCACCTGCTTTTGCCAAATACGACGGAGCTTCCTGTCCTAAGCTGCACCTCCGGTCGTATGTAAGGAAGTTCCAACCTTATACAGCTGACAAGAATTTGTGGATCCATTTCTTCCAGGATAGTCTTTCAGGGACTTAACTCGAATGGTTCTATCAGCTGGATGGAGCCAGTATTCGTAACTGGGAGGATTTGGCTACTGCGTTTTATAAGCAGTATCAGTATAATTCCGACCTCGCTCCTACGCGTACCCAACTCCAGGGTATGTCACTAGGGACGGGTGAAGGATTCAAGGAGTATGCTCAAAAGTGGAGAGACCTGGATGGAAGGGTGCAGCCACCTTTGACTGACCGTGAGCTTGTTGATATGTTCTTGGGGACCCTGTCTGGTCCGTTCTTCAACCATCTGATTGGGAATTCTTCTGCCGGGTTTACAAACCTTATCTTGACCGATGAGAGAATAGAAGTTGGTATCAAGTATGGGAAAATACAGAAGGGTGACTCCTCGAACACTGAGAAAAAACCATTCAAGAAAGAATCCAGTGATGTCTATGGTTCAAGAAGACAGAATAGGTCCGAACACCGCCAAGATGTCAACGCGGTAGTTATTTCAAAACCGGCCAGTGCTCCTCAACATCGCAACAAATAAAGGGAAGAGAGACCTAGAAGGCAATTCACTCCCCTCAGCATGACCTTGTCCCAAATATTGCCACAGTTGCTGAAGACCAATTTGGTAACTCTAAGGGACCCTCCTAAGAATCCAAACACTACACCTTCAAGGTATAACCCCAACGCCCGCTGCGCTTATCATTCTGGCAGCCCGGGGCATGCTACAAATGATTGTTGGACTTTGAGGAACAAGGTTCAGGACCTAATCGATGCAAAGGAGGTCGAGTTCGAAGCACCCGAGACTCCCAATGTGATCACTACTCCCTTTCCAAAACATGGCTAGGATTGAGAGACTTTTGTTCATTTGAAATCTGATATTGTATTTTTCTTTGCTGATTCAAACAATTATTGTCATGGCAAACTTTTTTATTTCATTAATGCATCGTATATGTCTGTTTTGAATCAATCCATTCGTATTCACTATATTCAAATGGCTTTCATTTTTTTGTGATGTTCAACTCTCGACTAAAAATTCTAATCCTTTTGAGGGAGGATGACAAAAACGATACCACGATCTTTACAATATGCTTTTGAACAGACCCTACTGATGAAGTACAGGCATTGTTTCAAATCCTAAAACAGCGGAGTTATAAGGAAGACAATCCCTCGTCAACCCCTTTGAGCCAAAGAAGTTGGAGTTTTTCTTTTCAAAAAATTAAAACCCTTAATCATAACCTGGGGCAGGGTAGTTTTCTCAGTTGATCCAGGTGCACAATGAATGGCATCAAAGGAGTCCTTCCCAGAACAAAAAGACAGTGATGGTTCCGAATAATCATAAAGACAGGCAGTCATTATCTCTCAAAATAAAAGCCCAACAAGTCAAAACCTATGAAGGAGACTTACAAAACTGGGGCATCCCGCTGATTGTAATCACAAAAGAAACAGTTCAGGCAAAAGACAGGGATAACGAAATAAAAAAGAAAGAGGTCCTGCAAACTCAACAAAAAATGACTGCCTGCTCAAAATAAATTGTCAACATCCGAACCATCACTGGTATATCAGAGTAAAGACTCAAACAGGATCTAATGCACGATTAGTTGAGTTTAAGATCAAAGAACATCACGAAGAGCGGGTGGGTACAAATAAAATTTGAGCCTTTATCCTTTGTTTCTTAAACCGTGAACCAGGCCACGTTATAACCCTTAAAAGTCCTAGCTGAAGCACGGGTTAGTTCGAAAGCATACTGTTACAAAAGTTATCCTGACTCCCATAGAGCTTACTGTAAAATCCTGAGTTGACATCACATTTTACAAAAATTGCTTGTTTTACTGAAAATGCATTTTCAAAAAAACTTTAAGACAAACATAAGCTGTGCATTTTTAAAAAAAAACATTGTTTGCATATGACTATTTGTTCGAACAACAGAGAAATTCGCACGATGAATATCTTATGAACAAAAACCTTTTCAATAAAAAGGATCACATCAAGTGGAAAAACACTTCCAACTAAAGGGCAGGTATGATCATGGTCTATCATCTGGGGCAGTCCAGTCAAGATTCAAGGAATCTCTCAAGGATGCCAAATAGCCTGGGGCAAATCTCCATCTGAGTCACTTGGGGCATTGGACATGAATTCCAGCAACGAATCTTGCATGATCAAACATCTTCTGGTGATATGACGACATAACACTACTGACAGTGACAACCCCCTGCACTCTGAGAACGTGGACATAGTAAAAAAAGAAATACTACGCACAATCAAAGACCCTGTAGGTTGACACACCTAGGAAAAAATAAGGGCTTCCCGGCGAACAAAAAGGGTTCGGGAAAAAATAAGGGATGAAAATGAAAAATGTGTACACCCGGCAAGTCGAAAACCTGAAAAGGCGGCTTGGGCAAAAAAGGGTATCCCGATGGACTGAAAACCCGAAAGGGCGGTCCAGGCAAAAGTTAGGGATCAAAGGCGTACGACTATGTCCCGTCATCTCGTCAGTTGCCTACCAGAAGAAGCTGGGGCAATAAGAGTTGTTCAAACTGTACAGTTGCTTTGTCCACCAAGGTACCAAGGTAGGTTCGGATGAAGAATGTAACCAGGATACCTTCACTCCCCGTAGAGTAAGACAAGAGTCAGCAATACTCTCCCCCGAGCAGAGTTGGTCTCCCATCAGCCCCAAAAAGGCACAATATCCCTAGCAAGTCAGCAACACTCTCCCCAAGAAGAGATAGGCTACTGTCAGCCCTAAGGAAGTTGGGTATCCCCCCAGAAGATCTTAATATTCCCCAGTGGAGTATAAAGATATTCCTCAGCAAGCATCCCCGGCAGTCTTAATATTCCTCGACAGAAATATAAGATTGTTCCCCGGTGGAATACAAACACCCCAGTGGAGCCATTTTCCCAGTGCAGTCCAAAAAGTTTCCCCAGGAAAGTTAAATCATCTCCCCAGTAGATTCTGGAAACTTGTCCCCTACAGAGTACGAATATCTCTCCCTAGCTTATCAAAGGTTATCCCCCACCAGAGTCTAACTAGGTTATCCTCAGCAAATTGCAACGGAAAGATCGTCTTCAGCGAAGTTCTTCCTATTCCCAGCGGAGTTCATCAAATTCCCCAACAATGCTTATCAACGGTATCCCCAGCGGAGTTATCGTTAAAATCTCAGCGAAGTATCTCTCCCCACAGAGTAATTCCCTGCAGAGCAATCTCGTCACCAGGTTTATTCCCCAACGGAGTCATATGCTCCTATCGGTTTATTCACACAATCAACATCCCCAGCGGAAACCAAGAATTCAACATCATTCTCCAGCAGCTCCGGATTTATTTCCCCAGCTAAAACATCACATTTTCATACATCATGATACATGCACATACGCAATCATATCATACAATCTCATTTATGTTGAGAACATCATTGCTTGATCCATATCATACATTTCATATGACTGACCTTCACCTTTCAGGAAAGATGCAGTTAAACCCTAAATCCAGTCAAAGAAGACAAATCCAGTTAAATCAATTCCTAAAGATTTTTCTGATGAAAACCCGTCATTGAAGACAACCCGTCATTGAATACAACCCGTCATTGAAGACAACCCGTCATTGAATACAACCCGTCATTGAAGACAACCCGTCATTGAATACAACCCGTCATTGAAGACAACCCGTCATTGAAGACAACCCGTCATTGAATACAACCCGTCATTGAAGAAAACCCGTCGTTGAAGACAACCCATCATTGAAGACAACCCGTCATTGAAGACAACCCGTCATTGAAGACAACCCGTCATTGAAGACAACCCGTCATTGAAGACAACCCGTCATTGAAGACAACCCGTCATTGAAGACAACCCGTTGTTGAAGACAACCCGTTATTAAAGACAACCTGTCAATGAAGACAGTCCGTCAATAAAGACAACCTGTCAATGAAGACAGTCCGTCATTGAAGACAACCCGTCATTGAAGATAACCTGTCATTGAATACAACCCGTCATTGAAGACAACCCGTTATTGAAGACAACTCGTCGTTGAAGAAAACCCGTCATTGAAGACAACCCGTCATTGAAGACAATCCGTCATTGAAGATAACCCGTCGTTGAAGACAACCCGTCATTTAAGACAACCCGTCATTGAAGACAACCCGTCATTGAAGACAACCCGTCATTGAAGACAACCCGTCATTGAAGACAACCCGTCATTGAAGACAACCCGTCATTGAAGACAACCCCTCATTGAAGACAACCCTTCGTTGAAGACAACCCATTATTAAAGACAACCTGTCAATGAAGACAACCCGTCAATAAAGACAACCTGTCAATGAAGACAGTCCGTCAATGAAGATAACCTGTCAGTAGAGATAACCCATCAGCCTTTTGTTCCAGATTCGATACCTGTATCTAGCCAGGGCATGTCTGTGAGCGATTGATTGTAGATCTATACCTGTATCTAGCCAGGAAAGTATCTGCATGAGGAGTTTGAAGATCAACACCTGTAACAGGCCAGGAAATTATCTTTCATTCTCAGGTCAGAGGTCTACACCTGTATCCATCCAGGAAAGCTATCCCGACCAACCTTTTGAAGTTCCAGATTCGATACTTGTATCTAGCCAGGGCATATCTGTGAGCGATTGATTGTAGATCTATACCTGTATCTAGCCAGGAAAGTATCTGCATGAGGAGTTTGAAGATCAACACCTATAATAGGCCAGGAAATTATCTTTCATTCTCAGGTCAGAGGTCTACACCTGTATCCAGCCAGGAAAGCTATCCCGACCAACCTTTTGAAGTTCCAGATTCGATACCTGTATCTAGCCAGGGCATGTCTGTGAGCGATTGATTGTAGATCTATACATGTATCTAGACAGGAAAATATCTGCATGATGAGTTTGAAGATCAACACCTGTAACAGGCCAAGAAATTATCTTTCAGTCTCAGGTCAGAGGTCTACGGCTGTGTCCATCCAGGAAAGTTATCTCGACCAACCTTTTGAAGTTCCAGATTCGATACCTGTATCTAGCCAGGGCATATCTGTGAGCGATTGATTGTAGATCTATACCTGTAACTAGCCAGGAAAGTATCTGCATGAAGAGTTTGAAGATCAATACCTGTAGCAAGCCAGGAAACCATCTTTCTTTCTCAAGTATGCAAGTTCTCACTAAGGAATCTCTTACGCGATCGACACCCCTGGATGGCATCTTTAAGCCCATCTCCACAACTATCCATTACATATCCAGATGGCATCTATAAGCCCATCCTCCTATCCATCATATCTCCAAATGGCATCTGTAAGCCCATTCCCGACATCACATTACCGATACTATACTATGCGAGTGCAAATTTCTGGGCACTTTAGTGTTCAATCATCTTCCACCTTCAGATCACGAAAGGAACGCAAGCCAATCTACATCCTCAGGCTTAAGAAGATTGAACAGGGGCAACTGTTGTACCCCAAAATTTGTCCTCCCATATTCTTCAAGATTTATCAAGAATCACCTTCAACTAGTTCAAGATTTCTCAAGGATTGCATAGTCCAAATACCTCCTAAGCCAGTCAAAATTAAGGTTTTGGTTCTTGCAAGGAATTTGTGGTTTTCAATGGCTCAATCAAGTCTCATAGGCCTATATATATTGTCAAGCATCTACATGTCAAGTTTCAAGACTCACAATGCCAATTTGCACAGTCAAAAGCCCTATTTGCTCTACAGTCAACTGTAGGGGTAAAATGGTCATTTTGCAGTCAAAAGTCAGAAATTTTGGTCAACGTATTATTTTGAGCCCACAATCATCATTTGATCAAGTCTTGATCATGATTCCTCAAGCATGGCTCAAAAATCATCAAGATGCAAGAAGTTACTATTTTTGGACAGCAGAAAAGTCAACTGTATCTTGACCAGGGCATAACTTTTTCATGGTTCATCAGAAAAATTCCATCCAATGCTCATTTTGAAGTGGATGACATTTCCTACAACTCATCTTCACATTCCAAGTCCAAGAAATGCTCTCACAAAAAGTTAGCAATTTCTACATTATAGGTCAATTTCAAAGGTCAACAAAAATGCACTTTAAGTCAAAGACCATAACTTGATATTGGTAACTCCAAATGACATGGGACCAAAGGCATTGGTTAGAGGACTTCAAGACCTTTCCAAAATGTCCAAGAACATGTTCATATGATCAAAATTGAGCAAGATGTGCATTGGAGAAGTTGGGAAATTTTTATGAATTTGCAAAAGTCAACTTTGCTCAAAACACCTTGTTTTTGCTAATGGGCCTCAAATTTCTTCTTGAAAATTTATCCAAGGCCTATGCACGACCCGTCAAGCTTAAATTGAATTATTTTCTTATTTTTATTAATTAATTGGATTTTTAATTGATTTTAATTCATTTAATTAATTTAAATTGTAGGAAATTCAAATATATGATTTTTTCAATCTTTTTGTGAAGCAAACAAGCTCAAGATATGCTGGCAATTCATGCAAATCAAAGGGACAAGAATCTCCAAGTTTGGCAAGTTTTTCCAATCAAAAAGATTCAAAAATATATGATTGCAAATCAAATATTCAAATCATTATTCAATGGGTCTTTGCTCAAGGATTTAACCTAAATCCAGTCCTCTATAAGTACACAACCTAACCCTAATGCATTGGACGTGATTTTGCTGCAGAAGAGGCCATAACAACATTGAAAAAAATCAAAGAAACTTGAAAACTGTTTTTAATCTTCCAGGCCAATTCAAGGACTTTGGTTGTTTCTAACACATTGTTGGGAGTCTCAGGGACACATTGCAATCAGAACCACACGCTAAAGCTCAAGAAATCGCTCTAAACAGACCCACGGTTTGCTTGACTTTTCCATAATTGAAACTCATATTTCATGCATAATTAATATGTTTTAATCATTGTTTTGCATTGCTTGAATCTATACAAAGCTAATGGTATTGGTTAATTGGATTAAAATGCCCAGAATCACAAGTTACCATTGAAGAAATTTAGGGTTCTTGAGCTTCCAGATTGGGGTTTTACAGTACAGGAAAAATTGGGACCTTTAATGCATATGGTTGGAATCGTCAAGGCCAAACGAACACAAAGCCATACTCGCGAAATATTTCTATTAACCACACTGCTATTCGCTATTTTTCGTCCTTGCAGGTTGTGGGGGTTAAAAACCCCCGCTATCTATTTGTTCTTTTTACAGGCAAACGAGGAAGACGACTGCATGTTGATACGTGGTTGGTTGGTTTAAAAAAGGGCGCGTGTTTTGCTTTTGTGCAGCACATGAATTAACTTGCATATATTATGTTTATTTGTTATTTAATTGACAATTGATGTAGCATGGTGGAGTGGTTGGCCAAACGCCCAATGAGCTTTGGGACCTGGGTTCGAATCCCAAGTCCCCCAAAATAATTGTTTGTTCTTTTTCTTCATGTGTTCACGTGCAGGCTTCTAAAGGCGTTCCACCATGCGCTTCCAATATCCAAACGCCATGTGGCTTCAGGCATGAATCCAAAGGCCAGGATGGAGTGATCACCATACTCCCAGTCAACCATGCGCATGGGGAATCTCAAAGTCAAACAGGCTTGAGAAACAAATGGGCTTCAGATTCCAGGACTCACCTCCTAATGGGCCAACACACCCCCCTGGGTTCTTTTTCTTTCTTTATTTATATTTTTTATTATTTCTTTATTCTAATTATTTGCTATAATTATTTTTATTACTTAAATTAACATAATTAATATTTTTCATAATGAATTCAGACAACTAAAAATGTAAATATTATTATTATTATTATTTATTAATTTCACTTTATTATTTTGTAAATAAATTCTAACAAATTAATTTAGTTTAATTAGGTTTAATTTTGACTTTTTCACAATAAATAAAATAAATTTAGAATTAGGGTTTTCTTGACAACTTTTAGTTTCTTTTATTCTATTTTCATTAAAAACCTAAAAAACACAAAAATACTTTTTTTTGTAATTATTTAATTAATTAGTAAATTAGGTTTAATATTAATTAATTTCAAAGAGGACCAAAATTCCATTCTTTTCTCAAAAAGGGTCAAAACCCTAAGACTTTTCCCGATTCAATTTTTCTCGCGCATGTTTATTCTTGATTCCTATTTTGATCATATTGATGTAATTGTTCCGAGGATGTAATAGATAATTAGGACCCCTTTTATCGCTTTCTTTATTTTCCGCATTTATCTTTTCAAGGGTTATGTTTTTGGCGATGTAAATACCTGATGCCTTGTAATAGCGTAGATTTACTTTCTGCAATTTACTTTCCGCACAATTATTAACTGTTAACTATGCATGACAAGATTTGCCTGAAAATTAAAATCAAAGTGTAGCTCACCATAATACATGTGCAAAGATAATTTAACATAAAACCTAACACACGTGCACATGCCACTCTTAGGGTACGCCTCACTTGGTTGCCTCGACGTGGTCATTGAGTATAGGGTGTTTTAGAGGTCACCCTCTTGTCTAAAGATCCAGTTGCCTCGAAACGGTTGCCTCGGATAAAAAGGATCTAGGACATTAGGGTTACCGCTAAGGCGTCCTACTATTGCTTTGGTGACCACATGTCCCTATAATCGAATTGACCCAAAACTCCAATGACGGTGCTACCTACTTCTCAATAGTGGGATAGTACTGTCTAAAGGACATTTACACAGCTTAATTTATTTTGAGTAGGTAGAGGTTCTAAGGTACTTGCTCTTTCAAAACAAAAACAACTTTTCGCACTTACACTTTTTCTGACAAAAGTTTTCAAACAAACACTTCAAAACACTCTTGAGGACTGATACTGGAGTCAAAACGAAGTTTTCAAAATAACTTTTTCAAAACCCACAAAACACAAGAAAAGCAAACATTTTTGAAAACATAGTGAGCAAGTACCTAAGAGCCCGTGGATAACCACGGATAGAAAGGGTGCTAACACCTTCCCTTTCAATAATCTACCTCCCTAACCCGAGAAACATCTCGAAAAGGAATTTTGCTGTGCTTTTGTCCTTTCCTTGTTGGAGAAAATAAAAGACAGTGGCGACTCTTGCTTATCGCGACATTTCGTGAACCAACATTTCAAAACAGTCAGTTCTATTTCCACCGATCACAGATACTGATAAGAATTTTCATTGGGGAGCTCATGATACCAAAGATTATTGATGAATCTATTGGAGATTGAATTGCTGACGAAGCGAGTTTACAGGTATGCCACTGAATTCTGAATTGTATTATTGGGGAAGAGATACTTTGGCTAGACTTTCATAAATCCTGAACCGTTGAGAGGATGGTAGAGCTGAATATGCCGAAGAATGGGTACTGGACATCATGTGGATCTCTTAGAATACATGTCTCAAGTTTACACCACACTGGAGAATTACCTCTTGAATAACTTGGGGTTGAAATATGGGTATGGACACCTGTGAATGCCCCAGTTTAGCTCTGCGAGTTCCCCGGTTTAACTCTGCGAATGCCCCGGTTTAGCTCCCCTGGGGTTACACTTGATTAACTCCACTGGGGATGCACTTGCGTGTGCCGAGTCAAACGATGGCTTTGGAGTTTCTAAATTCACTTGGGGAATCAGGTTTGAAATTGTCTATAGCAGATGAAGGTGGATTTGTGCACTGGCGAGGTCAGGGTGACCGTTATAATGCTTTTAACCTGATTGTAGTCTTGTACAACATGATTGGCTTGAGCAACTTTGCAAGTACGAATGAGGAATGTCCCGGTCTATGGGATTTATGAAAGAATCCATGCTGAATAGAAGACAATAATATTCGTGCCACAATGCGATATGAGGTGGCCTGCCCCAATGTCTTGAGTCACAAAATAAACTGCTCTTGATTACAGCTTTCTTGGAGAGATTTGCCGAATCTCGACGTAACTGCCCCAAGTTGAATGAATTCTAAATAGATTTATCGATGTGAGAGCCCTTGATCGACGACAACTTAAAGATATTTATCAACGTGATAGCCTCTGATTGATAGCTTTGAGGGAATGCCTCAGATTTGGCTGAACTCAGGAAGATCGAATCTCGACTTGATTGCCCCAGATTGGCAGAATCTGGTAACTTCATCTCTAAAGGCTACTCAGATTGTGAAGTACCAAGATGTTTTCTCTTGACAGAATCATTGGTTGACTTTCCCCTGGGTAAGTCATATCTCTTATGACAGCTGACTCTTGCTTCAACAAAGTATTCGAACCTCTCTTCTCTGACAAGATTGAGCTCTTTACTGATTATTCATTGTGTAAACTTACTTGAGGTCAACCAATTGTTTTGTATGCAAAATAATGTTTATTATGAGAATGATAATTCTAATGCAACACATATGTAAGTCTTGAAGTTTGAAAATACTTTGAATGAAATGATGTCACAACTCTGTTGTGAACGGGTCATTAGCTAGAGAGCAACATTTGAAAATTATTTTTCATGAAAGATAATGCAAGCATACGATGCCAACAAAGATATTTAAACATACCTCTTAGGAGTCAGTTAAACACTATCTCTTTGTAACACGCTTTTGAATTGACCCATGCTCCAGTTAGGACTTTGAAAGGGTTGTAACGTGGCCTGGTTCACGGTTTTAGAATAAAGGATTTAAGGCTCAAAATTATTTTTTAGAATAAAGGATTTAAGGCTCAAAATTATTTGGTTCCCACCCATTCTCCATGATATTCTCCATTCCTACGTTCTATTGTCCCAATACAAGCATTCATCTCTTAAGAATAGTTTGCGATGGTTGAGGAACCACTGAGGCCTCTTGGACACGACAGTCACAAACTTTTGATTTCGGTGTATGATCACACGACCTTGTTCTCTCGATAGGGATTTTCATTGGTAATAATTTTATCTCCTTTTAGGCTTTTCAATTTCTTTCTCGCTTTCCTTTACTTTTTCCTCGACAAGTTCTTTTGAATTTCGATTTGGAAGTCGAGCGGGATGCCCCAACTTTTTCCTAAGCGACTTGTTTTCAAATTTCGACTTAGCGGGTTTTTTGTTTCTTTCTTATTCATAATTTCCATTCTAAACAAGTCGTTGATATTTACGTTGTTTCTGATTTGTTTGAAGTGATTGTGACTGTGTGAGTCTTTGATAGATGAGGGATAGCCATTATTGTATCATCATCCGATCTCGTCTTCTTGATGTGCGAGAGACACCCATTGGGATATCGTTAGTTGATGCACGTTGTTGATAAGTGAGGGTTAACCATTGTGGTTTTAACTTTCCTCAACCTTGTGATGGATAACCATTGTTGTATCCTTGGATGCATACTCTTGATGAGTTCTAAATGCTTGATCAGGTTAACTGAACACTACTCACCCCAGGGTTAAAATGAGGGTTTTTTCTGAATAGAAAATAAACTCCTACTTCGAAGGCTCAGAGGGGTTAACGAGGATCTATCTCCCTTATATCTATGGTGTTTAGGAATATAAATAAGGCATGTACATCATCAGCAGGGTCTTACTCAAAAGCATACCAACCAGAGATTTTTGCGTTTTTAGATTATCATCATCCTCCCTCCAATCTTTACCTAAGCATGAGACTTGGAAACTTGGCATCAATATGCAAGTAAAACATTTAAAGAGTGATAACGAATGGATGAATAAAACTGAAAGGAACACTTCAATACAAGCATATTTATTGCATTAAGATTTTCATTCAAAAATAGACAAGTTCTACATGCAAGCAATGTTTAAACAAACAAGCAAGAATGCAAATGAAAATGCAATAAAGAAACTAGTGATTTCCATTGTTGAGGAGACATGACTCCGTATGGACTTCTTGATTATGACAACTTTCTGTAGTTTTGATGCTTAAATGGGCGAGAGAAAACTCCTTCTGATCTGATGTGAACACAACACTCTCTAGATTGATTCCATCTTGGACCTTGTCTCTGGATGACATACCATCTTCAATCGAATGGCTGGGCGCCCCAGAATAATATGCATAGAAGATCATTTCAGGAGAACGAATGAATGCTTTACCAAGCGTATCGGCATAAACTGCACCACCAAACATCTTATGCCACAAAGAGACAATACAATTCTTCTTCTATCATAATAGAAGAGACATCCACCTGGTGAGAAAGATTCTGTAAGTTGGCCAAATAGGAATTAGACCTTTGAAAGAGACGCCAGACATGTGTTGGGATTTATACTTCGACCTCTTTACAGTCTTCAAAATTGAAATCGGGTGCCCCAGCATAGGAGACATATCTAGCCTGTGTATCGCAATCAGAAGAGATATTTGTGGGAGGAGGACCCCAAAGATTGGAGCTGGAAACAATAAGATGTAATGCATTGCACTTGTACCAACATGCTCATCAGACTTATCCTATTTAGCTTAAAATCTTTTTTCATGAATTCACGAGGGGAACAAAGACTGACTGTTGTCGAACAGATCTGGGAACGCAAAGCTGTGGAGAGTGCCCCTGATTGAATAGTAGGATGCCCCGATATGGTAATCATCTGACATTGGTATCATGATCTGGAATGGACTTTATATATGGTACCAAATTATGGGGTCTAACCTACTGAAGCTCAAACAAGTGTGGAAACCAGTTAGAATGAAGCACTGATATAAGATCAATTCTTCTTCAGGCATATTCTGATCTCGCTGGTAAAACAAGTTTCTTGAATTCACATAGTAAATGGGAACCTTCTGCTGATAAGATGTCCCAAGAACTCAAGATTGTGTAGCATTCTGTTGTACCCCAAAATTTGCCCTCCCATATTTCTCAACAAATGTCAAGTGAGGTCCCCAAATTGTTCAAGGAAGGTAAAGAATTTACCAGACAAACTCTCTCCTAAGGCAGTATACCTCAAATTAGGGTTTCCATCTTCATCAAGATGTGTGAACCACAAAGGACCCAAATTATCACCATTGTCCTAATATGTTCTCAAGATCATCCATGTCAAGTTTCAAGCCTTGTAGAAGAAGTTTGCTTAGTCAATTGCTCAAATGCCTGAAAATTAACCGTGTTAGGTCAAAAGTCAATTGTCACCCACATACAGTCAAACTTCAATATTTTTGCTCAAAATCCTCATTTTGAAGTATTATTCATCATTTTATCAAGGGTTGATCATGATTCCTCAAGGATTGCTCACAATTCATCAAAACCCAAAAGTTTCTAAATTAGGGTTTTGTAGGAAAAGTCAACTCAACTTTGACCAAGCATAACTTTCTCATACTTTATCAGAAATGACCCATCAAAAGCTCATTTTGAAGAGGATGCAATTCCCTACAATTCATCTTCAGCTCCCAAATTCAGAATATGCACTCACAAAAAGATATGAATTTTGACATTATAGGTCCTTTTGAAAAGTCAACAAAAACACCTTTTGGGTCAAAGCTTCATACATAAACATGGAATATTCAATTGAGATGAGACCAAAAGGTTTGCTTAGAGGACATCTAAATCTTTCTAAAAAGTCCAAGAACACCTTTCTAGGGTCAAAATTGAGAGAGTTATGCATTGGCCAAGTTGACCATTTTTTGCAAAATTGCCAAAAGTCAAATGTGCTGAAATTTGCATTTGTTGCTAAATGGCCCCAACTTTTTTATGCTTGAACCTCAATTATAATGTGGTCCACGACTCAAATACTTATCCACAAATTTTTTGCTTCATTTTTCAATTTATTTTGATTTTTCATTAATTAAAAAGTGAATTAAATCAAATAAATGATGAAAATTATCAAAGATATGATTTGATTTGTTTTTTTGACAGGTTAGAAACCAAGTGAAGTGGTGAAAAACACAAGAAGGGGGGGGGGGGGGGGGTTGAATTGTAAAACTGAAATCTAAAGCAATGAACACGATATTTTTATCCTGGTTCGTTTGATCTCAAACTACTCCAGTCCACCCGTCAAGGTGATTTCGCCTCTCTCCAACGAGGTCTTAATCCACTATATTCAACTGAATATTGCAGACTGCTTTAACAACTGCTAAAGCCTTCTTGATTCAAACCACAACCCGGTTTGTCAAGGTAACACTTTCTTACAAAGAGATAAAACTATGTGTGTGGATGTTTTCTACAAAACTTTATCACAACTGTGATGTATACACAAATTGAAGCTTAGAAACGAGATTGCTAAACAGTAATGGAATATCAGAGTGTATGGTTTAGCAAAACTGGTAGAACGAAGATTATGGTTCAGCTTTTGTGCGTGTAGAGATTTTGAGAGCATTAACCATTTCAATCTTCAAAGCCTTGTTTATATAGCATTGGGATGATGAACGTTGGATGCAATATTCTTGATTCAATGCTAATAACAAGCTTTCCTTATTGAGCAGATCTTGTCTGGAATGAGGCTGTTGGAATTAATTAGCTTTCAATGCACAGTACCGTTGCTTCCTTAACGCAAGTTCTGGCTTGGCTCATTCTGATTCTGCTTCGCTGCTGATGAACTATTGTTTCTGTATCAGAGTGTTTGAGCGCAGTTCTGTTCATCAAGCTTCAGCATGTACTTGAGTTGATCATCTGATTTTGACGTTCTGATGTAGCAACTTCTGATGCTGGTGTCTGAAATCAAGTTCTGATGCTGAATAGATGTGATCTCGCTTATTTCAATCAGCGTATCTGCAAGTCAGAACATAATAATTTTAGGCAGCAGATAGTTCATTCATGAAACTTATAAATACTATATCTTTTCACTTTGTTATCATCAAAACTCAAATATAGGGTAGTAGATTCAAACATTGTTCTAACAATCTCCCCCTTTTTGATGATGACAAAAACTAGATATTTTAAATGAAAATAACGTGAAAAGGTATCTGGAAAATGTATCAGAGTAAGAAGTACGGAGAAGTCAGAGTTAAGAGATACTCCCCCTGAGTTGATTACTTCCCTTTGATTATACGTGTTCTTCAGGATCAGATCTTTTTCTTTCTTTGAACATCAGATTATCAGAGTCTTTGACTTATCAGAAGCTTTATGTCAGAGCAGAGCTTCAGAGCTTTTCTTGTCAGAGCTTTGCTTTGGATCAGAACTTCATATTGATCAGAGCAACTTCATATTGATCAGAGCTTCTAGTCTTCAGAGTGTCCAGGAGCTTCCTTGTGCCTGTAGACTTTAAACAAAACAGAAAAAACATTTCAAGTAGTAGAGTTAGAATGTTTGAGAATTTCTGTCTAGTTAGCCCGTTATTGATTTAAATATCATTCTTGTTCTCCCCCTTTTTGTCAGCAATCAAAAAGTGTTGGTGATGTGCTAAAACAATTAAGATCAGAAAAACTAATTATATTAAGATAGTTCAGAATCAGAGCAAGAAAATATTACAAAACATAATCAAAACAGTACATCAGAAAATCAGGAAAACATGAAAAAGGTCATGCATGAAAAAAGATTTAAGGTTGAGGAGGCAAGCGTGTGAACAGGCTCTCCAGCATGGCTTGAATCTTTTCAGAAGTTTCATTTTACTTATGCACCATGCTGACAACAGTGTCAATCTTGCTGTCCTGCACATCCATTCTTGCTTTCATCTTCTGATCGTTTTCATCCATCCGCTGCTGCAGACGTATGAAAAGGGTTTTGAGAATGAATTGAAGAAAAAGGTTTGCAAGAGATGAACTCAGAGATATGCAGAAAATGCTTGAGTGATAGTGAGAAAGCGTAAAGAATAAGAATGAGAGATTAATGTGCTTAAATAGAGTTTTCAAAATTATTTTGAAAAGATAAACGTTTTTAAGAGAGAGAAAAATCATGATTGCCATTTAAAAGCATGATTACTTTTCATTAAATGCTTGCTGATTTTGGGGGATTTGAGAAAGATACTTAAAAACGGTTACCAGACATGTGTCTCAATGCACCCAATCAGCGCTTTGCCTTCTCAGAAGCATGCACGCGTTCTGCTTCAGAGATATGCTGATGATTGGATGACACTTGTTTGATGTAGTGATCAGCACGTCTGTCTTTGAGATTAGACTCTCAGATCTTTAGACTTGCATCTGATACAATCTGCATGTTCTATCTTTCTGAAAGGAGATTGATCAGAGGTTCACAGTAAAATAATTACATTCTGAAAGTAAATATATGGAATTAAAACATTTTCACTCTGGGCACACTTTCATGCTGAGATGTTTCAGAATGAAATTAAACCTATCTTCTGAAAGGGGTTTAGTAAAGATATCAGCCCATTGATGGTCTGTATCTATAAATTTTAAGTTCAAAATACCTTTCTGAATATAGTCCCTAATGAAGTGATGTTTTATTTCTATATGCTTAGCTCTAGAATGTAAAATAGGATTCTTACTTAAGCAAATAGCAGAAGTATTATCACAAAGTATAGGAATGTTACTCTCAAAAATCTGGAAGTCTTCAAGCTGACTTTTCATCCAGAGCATTTGTGTGCTACATCCTGCTGCTGCTATGTACTCAGCTTCTGCTGTTGACAGAGCAATTGTTGATTGCCTTTTGCTGGACCAAGAGATCAGATTTTCTCCCAGAAACTAGCAGCTTCCAGAAGTACTTTTACGTTCCACTCTGTCTCCAGCAAAATCAGCATCACAGTAGCCTACTAAGCTGTAATCACTAGATTTTCTATAAAACAAGCCCAGATTAGTAGTACCTTTCAGATACTTGAAAATTCGCTTAACAGCTGTTAAGTGAGATTCTCTAGGATCTGATTGGAATCTAGCACAGATACAAACACTGAATAATATGTCAGGTCTTGAAGCAGTCAGATAGAGGAGAGAACCAATCATACCTCTGTAGACTTTCTGTTCTACACTTTTGCTTACCTCTTCTCTTTCCAGAATGCACGTGGGATGCATTGGAATCTTTGATGGCTTACATTCTGAGAGGTAAAATTTCTTCAGAAGATCTCTGATGTATTTGCTCTGATGAATGTAAGTTCCTTCTGGAGTTTGATTGATCTGAATTCCTAGAAAGAATTTCAGTTCCCCCATGAGGCTCATCTCAAATTCTGCCTGCATACACTTAGCAAATTTTCTTCCAAGAGAAGGATTAGTAGAACCAAAAATGATATCATCAACATAAATTTGACAGACTAAGATGTCACTCTTAACTGTTTTACAGAATAGAGTAGTGTCCACTTTCCCTCTGGTGAATTCATTTTCAAGTAGAAAGTTACTTAGCCTTTCATACCAAGCTCTGGGAGCTTGTTTCAGACCATACAGTGACTTCTTTAGTTTGAAAACATGTTCTGGATGTTTTGTATTTTCAAAACCTGGGGGTTGGTGAACATAAACTTCTTCTTCTATATAACCATTTAAGAATGCACTTTTGACATCCATCTGATACAGAGTGATGCCTCTATTAACAGCAAATGAAATTAAAAGTCTGATAGATTCTAACCTGGCGACTGGGGCAAAGGTTTCTGTATAGTCTATCCCTTCTTGCTGACTATAACCTTGTGCAACCAGTCGTGCCTTATTTCTGATGACTTCACCTTGTTCATTTAGCTTGTTTCTGAACACCCATCTTGTTCCAATGACGTTGAATCCTTTTGGTCTGGGAACGAGATCCCATACGTCGTTTTGGTGAGTTGATTCAGCTCTTCTTGCATTGCCAGAATCCAGTCATTATCCAGAAGTGCTTCATCAATAGAAGAAGGTTCAATCAGAGATACCAGTCCCATAAGAGTTTCTTCAGAGTTTCTGAAGCTTGCTCTTGTTCTGATTGGATCTTCCTTTCTTCCTAGGATAGTCTCTTCTGGGTGATCCAGGCTGCTTCTGGGTAATCTCTTCTGAGGTTGATCAGCAGCTGTTGTAGGGTTTCTAGCAGTGCTCCTTTCAGACGTTGAAGGAATGTCTGTGTTGAGAGCTTCTGATGACTTGTCTTCAGAACCTGCAAATTCAATTTCTATACCTGCAAAAATCTCATTCTGCTTTGACTTTTCAGAGTCAAGCTTATCATCAAAACGAACACTGATTGATTCTTCCACAATCTGTGTTTCTGTATTGTATACTCTATACCCTCTTGAGCGTTCAGAGTATCCTAACATAATACACTTCTGTGCCTTAGAGTCAAACTTGTTCAAATAATTCTTTGTATTTAATATAAAGCAAGTACATCCAAATGGATGAAAATATGAAATGTTGGGCTTTCTGTTCTTCCACAATTCATATGGAGTCTTTTCCAAAATAGGTCTTATTGAGATTCTATTCTGAATGTAGCACGCTGTGTTTATTGCCTCTGCCCAGAAAGTCTTAGCAACGTTTGTCTCATTGATCATGGTTCTGGCCATTTCTTGCAATGTTCTGTTCTTTCGTTCTACAACTCCATTTTGTTGGGGAGTTCTAGGACAAGAGAAATCATGCAGAATGCCTCTGTCATTAAAGAATGACTCAAAATCTTTATTTTCAAATTCTCCACCATGATCACTTCTGACTTTAACGATTCTAAGATCTTTTTCATTCTGAACTTGGTTACAGAAGGTAACAAACACAGAGTGTGACTCGTCCTTGTGTCTTAAGAACTTTACCCATGTCCATCTACTATAGTCATCTACGATTACTAACCCATACTTCTTACCACTGACTGAAGCAGTTTTAACTGGTCCGAATAAGTCAATGTGCAGAAGTTCTAATGGCTTAGAGGTAGAAACAACATTTTTGGATTTAAAAGAAGGTTTTGCAAATTTGCCTTTCTGACATGCTTCACACAGAGCATCTGAATTGAACTTCAAATTAGGAAGTCCTCTGACCAGATTGAGTTTGTTAATCTGAGATATTCTTCTCATACTAACATGCCCCAATCTTCTGTGCCAGATCCACTGCTCGTTGTTAACAGACAGAAGACATTTTACATTATGACTCTTTAGTTCAGAAAGTTTGATTTTGTAAATGTTGTTTTTCCTCTTACCATTAAACAGGATAGTCCCATCTTTCTGACTAACAGCTTTACATGATTTTTGATTAAAGATTATATCATAACCGTTATCACTTAATTGACTTATGGGTAACAGATTATGCATCAATCTATCTACTAGAAGAACATTATTAATAGAGGGAAGATTTCCATTACCTACGGTTCCAGAGCCAATTATCTTTCCCCTCTGATTGCCTCCAAAGCCAACGTGGCCTCCAGGCTTAAGTTCCAGGCTTTGGAACATATGCCTTCTTCCCGTCATGTGTCGTGAGCAGCCAGAGTCCAGGTACCATGACTGGTGTTTCTGACTTGCTGCTAAAGATATCTGCAACATGTATTATTTTATCCTTAGGTACCCAGATTTTCTTGGGTCCTGACTTGTTAGTTTTACCAAAACTCTGGTTGAATTTTGGTTTCAGAGAGTGCTTACTGCTAGTATATTTGATATCATGTGTGTGACCATACACAAAGTGTGAATTTAAAGGAGTGTGTTTAATGGTTAAGTCCATGACATTCTTTGGTGTAGGAACCTTACCTTGGTATCCTATTCCTTTCCTGCCGTTTCTGCTAACTCCATAGATCATTGAAGCCATTCTGCTTCTATCTATGCTTTTAGCTAGGAACTTCTGGAAACTGTGATCATACTCCTTGATGATCTCATCAGCGTTGCTGGGAGTTTCAGAAATTGGTTCCTTCTGAGAGTTTTGTAAAGTGTTTTCTAATTTTGAAATCTTATCTCTCAGCTCAGAATTTTCCAATTTGAGACTCTCAGACTTATTAGAGTCAGATTCAAGATTCCTTTTCAGGTCTCTGAATTTAGCTCTAATCTGCTGATAACGTTCCAGAATCTCATTAAGGCTTTCAGCAAGTTCATCCTTTGTAAAGTTAACAGCGAAGTTAGGAAATACCTCTTCTGTGTCTGATTCTGAGTCTGATTTAGAAGCTTCACTATCTTCTGAAATGTTTGCCATGAGAGCTATGTTTGCCCTTTCATCATCTGATTCTGAGTCAGCTTCAGACGAGTCAGAGTCATCCCATGTAGCCATGAGACTTTTCTTCTTCTCTCTTCCAAACTTCTTTTTGGGCTTTTCCCTCTGAAGCTTTGGGCAGTCACTCTTGTAGTGTCCTTGCTTATTGCACTCATAGCAGATGATGTCTTTTGTGTTTGGCTTTTTGCTACTGGAGGAGCCTTCAGATCTTCTGTATCCAGAGGAAGAATCTGTCCTTCTGTATCTGGAAGAAGACTCGTTCTGATCAGATCTTCTGGGATTCCTGAACTTCCTTTGTCTTTGCTTCCACAGTTGATTTACTCTTCTGGAGAGAAGGGAAAGTTCGTCTTCTTCTGATGAGGATCCATCAGATGTTTCTTCAACTGCCTGCAAAACTTTAGACTCAAATTTTCTGTTAGATTTTAATGCTAAAGGCTTACCTTGCTTCTGAGGCTCATCAGCTTCTAGCTCTATCTCATGACTTCTGAGGGAGCTTATAAGTTCCTCCAGAGTGATTTTGTTGAGATCTTTAGCTAGCTTCAGAGCAGTAACCATAGGCCTCCACTGCTTGGGTAAACTTCTGACGATTTTCTTGACATGGTCAGCAGTAGAGTATCCTTTGTCCAGAACTTTGAGACCAGCTACCAGAATCTGGAATCTAGAGAACATAGTTTCAATGGATTCAGATTCTTCCATTTTGAACGCCTCATACTTCTGAATGAGCGCCAGAGCTTTTGTTTCTTTGACCTGAACGTTGCCCTCATGCGTCATTCTGAGAGAATCAAAAATATTCTTTGCTGTGTCTCTGTTGGAGATCTTTTCATACTCAGTATAGGAGATGGCACTGAGGAGGATGGTTATGGCCTTGTGGTGATTCTTGAAGTCACGCTTTTGTTGATCAGACATTGATTTTCTATCAATCTTCTGACCACTTGCATTCACAGGGTGCATGTATCCATCTGTCACCATATCCCACAGATCAACATCATGTGCTAGAAAGAAGCTTTCAATTCTGTCTTTCCAGTAATCAAAGTTTTCTCCATCAAAGACTGGAGGTTTGCCACTGAATCTGTCTCTGTCCTCATTGTTGTCATTGCTGATGTGAGAATTGTTTCCTGCCATTGTGTTTTTCTGACGCTGGATCTTGTACTGACACGGTTAAGTGTTTTAGCTCAGAACCAGGCGCTCTGATGCCAATTGAAGTGGTGAAAAACACAAGAAGGGGGGGGGGGGTTGAATTGTAAAACTGAAATCTAAAGCAATGAACACGATATTTTTATCCTGGTTCGTTTGATCTCAAACTACTCCAGTCCACCCGTCAAGCTGATTTCGCCTCTCTCCAACGAGGTCTTAATCCACTATATTCAACTGAATATTACAGACTGCTTTAACAACTGCTAAAGCCTTCTTGATTCAAACCACAACCCGGTTTGTCAAGGTAACACTTTCTTACAAAGAGATAAAACTATGTGTGTGGATGTTTTCTACAAAACTTTATCACAACTGTGATGTATACATAAATTGAAGCTTAGAAACTAGATTGCTAAACAGTAATGGAATATCAGAGTGTATGGTTTAGCAAAACTGGTAGAACGAAGATTATGGTTCAGCTTTTGTGCGTGTAGAGATTTTGAGAGCATTAACCATTTCAATCTTCAAAGCCTTGTTTATATAGCATTGGGATGATGAACGTTGGATGCAATATTCTTGATTCAATGCTAATAACAAGCTTTCCTTATTGAGCAGATCTTGTCTGGAATGAGGCTATTGGAATTAATTAGCTTTCAATGCACAGTACCGTTGCTTCCTTAACGCAAGTTCTGGCTTGGCTCATTCTGATTCTGCTTCGCTGCTGATGAACTATTGTTTCTGTATCAGAGTGTTTGAGCGCAGTTCTGTTCATCAAGCTTCAGCATGTACTTGAGTTGATCATCTGATTTTGACGTTCTGATGTAGCAACTTCTGATGCTGGTGTCTGAAATCAAGTTCTGATGCTGAATAGATGTGATCTCGCTTATTTCAATCAGCGTATCTGCAAGTCAGAACATAATAATTTTAGGCAGCAGATAGTTCATTCATGAAACTTATAAATACTATATCTTTTCACTTTGTTATCATCAAAACTCAAATATAGGGTAGTAGATTCAAACATTGTTCTAACACCAAGATATGCTGAGCTTGCAAGATCAATTCGAATCAATGGCAATTGGTACAAAAAGAGCATGATTAGGCCAAATTTGGAAGGATATCATACCCCATGTAAACCAAATCAAATCTTCAAAATTTTTAAAGATGCTAGTGGTTTTTACAACCCTAATTCACTATAGTACATATAGAGAACGCAGCCAAGGCAAGAAAGAGGGTTAGAGGTCGTGCATAGCCAAGAAGAATAGCTGGAAAATTCAAGAAAAAGTGAGAATCGATTTTCCATCTACAAGGCGTTTCAGAGAATTTCAAGATCACCAATCTCTTCCTAGACATCCCAGGAAGCTATTTCCATCATTCCCAGGGCCTGAAGTACTCAGAAACTCGTTATGCAACTCACATGGTTTGATACATTTTCCAAATTCGATTTTTGCAATTTACGCATCATTAGCATGTTTTAATTATATATTCTTGTTCATCATTAAGTTTGCAAGCTATTGGTATCATTTAATTGCATTTTCAGTACATGAATCATGATATACCATTGTTAGGGTTCCTTGGGTCGTTTTAGGGGTTTGCAGTATAGGCAAAATTAGACCTGGATTCTGGTACCATGATACTCGTGAGGATGAGACGAGTTAATTGGTACCATCACCTTTCATTTATCTTGCTTGTATACAATTTTTGAGATGAACAGTTCTGTACCTACAGCAAAGCGTCCGTGGGTAAAAGTTCTGTTGCCTAAAATGACGGTTTGGGGAAGAAGATGACGCGTGGCAATCTTTGGTTGGTTGGTTTGAATTTTCGTGCATTTTTCTGAATATATCATGTGATTTTATTATATTAATTGTTTCTATTATATGTACAAACAAACAAAGCGGCACAGATGGCAAGCAGGTACTGGAGAGAGCATGAGGACCTGGGTTTGATCCCCAGGTCCCAACCTTTGTTTGTATTATTTTATTTCGTGTGATCAGGTACGCTACAGCCTCAAGCGCCCACCATATGCCATCAATATCTGGCCATCAAACACATCTCCAGCCAAGATCCAACGTGCCATCATTGGAGGATCACCATACCCCTCAAGTCAACATACACACCAGATCAGGCGAAGTCAAACAGACTTGGATTTGTTTGGGCCCATAAGTCATATTGGCACCCCCTTTTTCAGCAATACTACCAGGCCTATTTACTCTTTTCTTATTTATTTTTTAATTCTTTTAATATTTCTTTTAATCATTTTAATTAAAAAACTAATCATTTTTTCATAAAAAATCATAAAATCAAGAAATCATAAAAATTAGAATTAGATCTTTTTCTTTATCAAATTTAATTTTGTTAATTTAACTTAGTTTAATTTAAATTAGGGAAAATTTAATTTATTTTGTAAATAAAATCAAATAGAAATTAGGTTAAATTCTTGATTTAATTCTTTTATTTTTCTACAATAAATAAAAATACAAAAATAAGTTTTAGAGTAAATTAATTTATTTTTCTTAATTTAAAATTAATTAGAATTTAGGATTTTACTTTTAATTTAATTGTTTCATTATATTCTTAAATAACAAAATATAACAAAAACATCTTTTTTAATCAATCGCAAATAGATTTAGTCAAGGGTCAAAACCCTAATCGCTTCGCGTTTAATTCACCGCGCGCTTGTTAATTATTTTGACAATATTTTTGTAACTGTTCATGGTTTGTAATAGTTTAATTTAGGGTTTTATTTACTGTTAAATTCCCGGGTTTTTGTCTATGTAATTAATCCCCCTCCCCGAAGCCTTGTAATAGCGTAGATTTACTGTCTCGCATTTTTAATTCTCGCAAATATTTAACTGTCTAGATGTATGCTAATAGGATTGTATGGCAAGAATACATGACAAATTAATACGGTTAGAAAACCCTAATGTGCAAAGATAAATGACTGAAACTAATCACTCGCACATATCACTCTTAGGGTATACTCTCACTTCGGTTGCCTTTGGTAAATGATCATTAAGCATAGGGTGTCTTAGTGGTTGCCCTCCTGTCTAAAAAAGATCAAATGTCCCATTCGAATGTTGCCTCGGAAATGTTTCTTCGAAAATGTTGCCTCGAATATGATCTTAAGACTCTAGGGTTATTACTAAGGTATCCTAAACATTTCTTTAGTGACCGTACGTCCCTTTCGAATTGACCTGTACAAATTCCAACGACGGTGCTACCTATTTCTCAATAGTAGGTAGCGCTGTCTAAAGGAAACAAGAATAGAAACAATCTTTTTTTCGAGTAGGTAGATGCTAGTAGGTACTTGCTCAAATCAAAACTTTTCACACTTACACTTTTTAAGCAAACTTTCAAAACAACTTCGTCACACCTTTGAGGACTGATACAAGGGTTATCACGAAGTTAAAACTTTTCAAAAACAAAGCACACAGACACAATCAATTTTAAAAGATGAGCAAGTACCTAAGAGCCCATGGAAATCCATGGATAGAAAGGGTGCTAACACATTCCCTTTCTATAATCTACCCCCCGTACTCAGAATATCTCGAAAAAGGATTTTTTCTGTACTTTTTTCCTTTCCGATTGGATGAAATAAAAGTCGGTGGCGACTCTTGCTTACCGCAACATTTTGCGAATATAAAACGCAAAACACAAACCAGTATTAAACAGTCGGTTCTGCCACTGTATCACAGAACTAGAGACTCTGCTGGGGATTTATAAGTGGGGTATACCTTAGGATCTAGGTCATTAAAATTGCTTCTCTTGATTGCTTTGTTTGCTTTACTTTTGAGGGTTTTGTTTGGGGTTACTATAGATCCTATACCCGGATCTGGGGGCACTCATTAGGTAAGTAGAAATAGACTGTGAGGGAACTGTACGGCATAGACCGATACGGTTGAAGCAGTAGCTACGTTGGTGTGGCACTTTGGTTGGTACCGGTATCCCTTATGGTGAAACGAGGAGAATATGGGGCCGCCGCATGGTGTCGTGAAGCATCAACTGACCTTAGAACCTTTAATTGCACAACTTGGCCATTAGAAAGTAGTGAGATAGCCGGCCTCAGTGTAGAGCTGAGAACTGGTTGATACTCGACGCTACACTCATTGAGATCAGACTTTCGGGATATTTCGGACGCAAGAAAAGATTGCGTGAGCTGAGACAATGCCGATAAAGGATGGTCAATGATATTGAGATCCTCTAGAACCGGTTACTTTTTAGGACAGGTTGAACCAACTAAACCTCAAGAGGGTACTACCTTAAAACCCATGCAAGCTTAAACCTAAGGCTGTTTGTGTGACTTGTGTGCTTTCAACTTGAACTACTTGCACAATTTTATTATCTGACAACATGAGTTCCTTGCAGGTTTTGTTTACAGTCCTTATCCAATAACTTGGATTTCTTGTCGGGTTTACTTGCTTACATCACCTCGCACTTTTGCTTAAACGCATAGCATACACATCATAACATCATGCCTTAACATTTCCTTAACCATTTCAAGGATCTCAAGGGTTTGTGATGTAGGTTATGGTAAATCAGACGTCTAGCAAGGGGAAAGGGGATTTATTTTCCTCTAGCCAATGCCATCTAAAGATCAAAACACGATAACTTGAGTCAGTGGCTATGACCCACTCGATATGGTGAGCTTGACTCTTGAAGAAGGACTCTCAACAACATGAAGTTTCTTCAATCAAGCTGCAATCAAATTCTAACAATTTCTTGTTTACCCCACGAGATCCTTGAAAACATTGCATACATATATCATACATATCATTGCATAACAGGTATTCCAGTACAGGTCTCTCATGTTCTCGATGTTTATTTCAGCAATGGCTCTCAAACAAGACAACAGAGATCTTCAAACTCAAGAAGCTCATTTCATGGAAATATTCTTAAACCTATCCACGGGGCAGGAAGAGTTGAAAACACTCCTCGTTGGGAACTTGGTCAAGGAAAGTCCTGAAGACAATAAGGACGAACGGCTGGAACAACTGCAAGCTGAGGTAGATGCAATGAGGACCCAAATGTTAGGGCAGATGGCTCTTATCCAAGGCCTAGCCTGAAGACAAGAAGATCTGAAAGCCATCATCAACCAACTTCATCAAGACGGATACAACATTATGAAGCAAACAGTCGAGGCCGGGGACCAAGTGTGATACGGTGGGAGAATTGACTGTTTTTGGAATGTTGGTTTTGCGTTTTGCGTTTGTGTTTGAAAAATGTCGCGGTAAGCAAGAGTCGCCACCGTATTTTATTTTATCCAACAAGGAAAAGGAAAAAGCACAGAAAAATTCCTTTTTCGAGATATTTCTGAGTACGGG
Organism: Vicia faba; assembly: GCA_948472305.1. Taxonomy (NCBI): domain Eukaryota; kingdom Viridiplantae; phylum Streptophyta; class Magnoliopsida; order Fabales; family Fabaceae; genus Vicia; species Vicia faba. Next base: position 1,501,390,307 of record OX451739.1, on the reverse strand, counting down.
GGGTAGATTATAGAAAGGGAAGGTATTATCACCCTTTCTATCTGTAGTTATCTACGGGCTCTTAGGTACTTTCTCATCATTTTCAAAATTGTTTTCTTTGTGCTTGTGGTTATTGAAAAGTTTTTGTTTTAACTTCAATTTAACTCTTGCTTCTGTCTTGAAGAGTGTAATGAAGTGTTTTTGAAAACTTGTTTGTAAAAGAGTGTAAGTGAAAAAAGTTTTGTTTTGGATGAGAAAGTATCTAAGAACTAATCTACCTACTCAAAAAATGAATCGTTCTATGCTAATTTCCTTTAGACAATGCTACCCCACTATTAGTGAGTAGGTAGCACCGTCGTTGGAGTTTTGAGGGTCAATTTGAAAGAGGGACATACAGTCACTAAAGCAATGTTAGGATGTCTTAGCGGTAACCCTAATGTCTTAGATCATTTATCCGAGGCAACAATATCTGAGGCAACCTTTCTGAGGCAACTTATGATCTTTTAGACAAGAGGGAGACCTCTAAAATAACCTATACTCAATGACCGTTTACGAAGCCAACCAAGTGGGATGTACCCTAAGAGTGCGCATGTGCGAATGTGTTGATTTCAGTTATTTTATCTTTGCACATGTTTAGGGTGATCTAACTGTTTTAAATTAGACATTCATTCTTGTCATGCAAACCCTATCATCAAACATCTAGTAGTTGAATATTTGCAAAAATTAAAGGCGCGGAAATTAAACTAAATTATTACAAGGCGTCGGGTATTTACATCGCCAAAAGAAAACCCTTTGAAATTTAAAAGCGGAAAAATAAATAAATGTCCTAATTAATTATTACAAACCGGGAGCAGATACAATTAATTGAATAAAAAATAAAGCGCGCGATAAAATTGAATCGAATGCGAAACTAGGGTTTTTACCCGCCTAATTAAAAGAAAATATTTTTTGTTGTTTTTATTTTTTAAGAAAAGAAATTAATTCCTAAAATTAAATGCTAAATCAATTAGTTATTAATTTAATAAATGAAAAATAATTAAGTGACATATTTTTGGAGTTTTGTTAATTTAGGAAAGAAATTAAATAATTAAATTAGGGTTAAAACCTATTGATTTTAATTAATTTTAAATATTTATGAAATAAATGAAAGTTATCTAAAATTAACCTAATTAAATTAATTAGTATTTATTGATGAAAAAAATAAAAATTCTGATTTTATTTGGACATAATAATATTTTTTGTGATTTTTGATAAAAAAAAGAAAATTAATTAATTGTTAGTAAAAATAATAAATAAATCAATTAAAGAAATTAACAAAATAAAAAAAGAGAGAGATGGGCCTGAATGGAGGGGTGTGAATAGCAAGGATTCTGGCCCATTTGTGAGGTCTGTTTGACTTTTGCAATCCAGTGCGCACGCGTTAACTTGGCCTATGGTGTACTTGCAATGGTGGCCACCAGATCTGGCCATCTGGCCATCTGGCACGTTGATGTTGACGGATAATCTCCAAGTGGCTCAAGATTGCTCAAGAGTTAGACAGTCAAGCTATCTCCTAAGGCAGTCAACCCCAAATTAGGGTTTTGTGCTGCATCAATATCCTTGAGTCAAAATGACCTTAAATTCTCCCTAATGTCCTAATATGTTCTCAAGGTCATCCATGTCAAATTTCAAGCCTTGCATAGGAAGTTTGCTCAGTCAATTCCTCAAAGGGTCCAAAAATCGACTGTGCTAGGGCAAAAGTCAACTGTGACCCAAATACAGTCAAACTTCAAGATTTTTTGCCAACATTCTCATTTTGAAGGATATTTCATCATTTGATCAAGGGTTGATCATGATTCATCAAGGATTGCTCAAAATTCATCAAGACTCAAAAGTTGCTAAATTAGGGTTTTACAAGAAAAGTCAACTCAACTTTGACCAAGAATAACTTTCTCATACTTTATGATAAATGACCCATTAAAAGCTCATTTTGAAGAGGATGAAATTTCCTGCAATCCATCTTCATACCCCAAGATCAGAAAATGCACTCACAAGAAGTTATAAATTTGGACATTATAGGTCTTTTTGAAAGTCAACAAAAACACCTTTTTTTCCAAAGCTTATAACTTGAGCATGGAATATCAAAATGATATTAGACCAAAAGGGTTGGTTATAGTACACCTCAGGATTTCTAAAAAGTCCAAGAACACTTCCAAAAGTTCAAAATTGAAGAAGTTATGCATTGTTGAAGTTGGGAATTTTTGTAAAATTGCCAAAAGACAACTATCCCTAAAACTTCAAATTTTGTCAAATGGGCCAATTCTTTTCCACTTGATTTGATCTTGCCACATTGCAAACGTGTCCTAGAATCAGCCTTGTGTCCATTTATCTATTTTATTATTTAATTTGATTTTTAATGAATTATTTCATTTTTAATCAAATTAAATCCAATAAAATCCAAACATTGATTACTTGATCTTTTTTTTGGCTATTTCAGGATTGAATCATCATCATCAAGTGTATCAAATTCGTATCAAGCATTCCATGTGCAAAAAGATTGGATTTTTGACAAAATAGGCAAGCTTTCAATGGTGGATCAAATCAAATCCCATAGCCATGATGTGCAAAGATTCAATCCACAAATGTTGACCTAATACATTCCATCATACATATACAAGGCAAAGGCACGAAATTGAGACCTAGAGGCTGAAAGAACACCAAGAACAAAACTTGCAAAATTGACAAAAAAGTGTAAAACTGAAATCACACTTAGAGGCGTTTACAAGGGCAAAACTCAACACCAATCGATTGCTGGGTGTCTACTCAACCTTCTGCCATCCAAAGAAAGCTCTCATACGCATCAAAACACACTGTAAGCATCACGTTTCGTGGCCCTGTATTCAAAATCGTAATTCTCTATTTTCGCATCATTCTGACAAATCTTTGACATATTTGTGATGCTTATGAGATTTCTGAACTTTTGGCATTGTTTGATTGCATTAGTATGGACTGTAACCCCATAATAGTATGGCTAGGGTTTTGTATTAGATTTTAGGGATTTGCATTTCAGGTGAAATTGGATCTTGTAATGGACATGGTTGCACTCAGGAGAGGGAGACGAATCTAACCATGTCCTTGAGGGTCATTTTCGTGTCCTAGAATTGATTTTGGGAACGACTTACGAATTTAGCTGCGGATCTAAATCTGCAGGTAAATTTACAGGGGCTGGAGGTTAGGGATGGAGACATGGAGATTCCCCTGTGGCTGGTTCAAATATTCGCGCGTTTTATTTTTATTCTGGCATATTAGCACGTTATCCCATATTATTATTATTGATTAATATATTGACAATTGAAGAAAAGTGGTTGAGTGGTAGTAGCATGCATCCAAGTACCAACAGGACCTGGGTTCGAATCCCAGGTCCCCATGTTATTTGTTATATTTTTCTTCCAGGTAATCTAGTACAAATCCAAGTGCGTGGTACATCATGCTCCCTCACTCAATCGCTTGCCAGATGGCCATAGGGCAAAATCTGGTGGTCCAGATGGAACGTCCACCATGGAACTAAGTCAAAGTGCCACATGGAATCCAGGGAAGTTAAGCCAGGCCAACGTAATTGGGCCTCTGAATTGCCATTCTAACCCCCTAAACAGGCCCAAACCTCCTAACTCTTTCTATTTTTTTTTATTATTTCTTTTAATTATTTATTGTTATTATTTTATTATTAACTAACCAATCAAATAATTTTCTCTATAAAATAAAAACCAAAAAATGTTTTCTTATTTAAATTAAATTTCAGTATTTTATTTTTATTCATAAATCAATTAATTAATTTAGTTTTAATTAGGAATAACTTTAATATATTTTGCAATAATTAAAATTAACTTAGACAATTAGGTTTTATTAACATTGATTAAATTTATTTTTATTTCTTTCAATAACACAAAAATCCAAAAATATTATTTTCATTAATTAATTAATTAGTTCATTAATTTAATAATTAACCTAGATTAATTTCTTTCTTAATTCAAAAATAACCAAAAAACTCTTTTCTTGAATAACAAAGGGTCAAAACCCTAGAACTCGCCCGATTTAATTTCCCGCACGCGATCCATTTTATTTTAATATTGTATTTGTTTCCGGAATGTAATAGATAATTAGGACTATCTTTATCGCTTTATTTATTTTCCGCATTTTAATTTCAAGGGTTGCTTTTGGCGATGTAAACACCCGATGCCTTGTAATAGTTAGTTAAATTTCCGCAATTTACTTTCCTCAAAATAACGGTTAGGTGTTTGATAATAGGGGATGCATGACAAGATTGAACGTTTAAACCTAAAATCAACATATATCACCCATAACATGTACAAAGATAAAATAACTGAAAAATGACACACTCACACATGCGCACTCTTAGGGTACACCTCACTTGGTTGCCTTCATACGCGGTCATTAAGTATAGGAAGTTTTAGAGGTCGCCCTCTTGTCCAAAGATCACAGTTCCCTCGAAACGGTTGCCTCGGAAAAAATGATCTAAGACATTAGGGTTACCGCTAAGGCGTCCTAACATTGCTTTAGTGGCCGCACGTCCCTAAAATCGAATTGACCCTTAAACTCCAACGACGAGGCTACCTACTCATTCATAGTGGGATAGCCCTGTCTAAAGGACATTAGCATAGAACGATTCCTTTTTCGAGTAGGTAGATGGTTCTTAAGTACTTGCTCTTTCAAAACAAAACAAAATTTCACACTTACACTCCTTTTCAAACAAAAACTCTTTTCAAACCCACAAACACAAAGAAAAGCAATTTTGAAAACAATATGAGCAAGTACCTAAGAGCCTGTGGATAACCACGGATAGAAAGGGTGCTAACACCTTCCCTTTCTATAATCTACCCCCTGAACCCGAGAAAAATCTCGAAAAAGGAATTTTTCTATGCTTTTTTCCTTTCCTTGTTGGATAAAATAAAAGTCGGTGGCAACTCTTGCTTACCGCGACATTTTGCGAAAACAAACGCAAAACACAAACCAACATTCCAAAAAACAGTCAGTTCTTTCCCACCGTATCACAGAACTGGCGACTCTGCTGGGGACGCTTAATAAGTGGGGTGTACCTTAGGATTAGATCATTGTGTTTTCAATTGCTTGACTTGTATGATTTATATTTGTGGGCTTGTATCAGAGTTACTATAGATCCTAACCCGGATCTGGGGGCACCCTTTAGGTAAGTAGCAATAAACTATGAGGGAACTGTACGGCGTAGACCGATACGGTTGAAGCATTAGTTATGTTGGTGTGGCACTTTAGTTTGTACCGATATCCCTTGTGTTGGAACGAGGAGAATATGGGTCTTCTAAGGGGTCATTAAGCACCAACCGACCTTAGAACCTTTAAATTGACCAACTTGGCCATAGAACAGTAGCAGTATGCTACACTCATTAAGACTAAACTCTCGCGATGATTCCGGCCGCAAGAAAAGGTTGCTAAACTGGAATTATGACCGATCGAGGGTAGTCAGTGATATTGAGATCCTCTAGAACCCGATTACTATTTTTAGGACAGGTTTGAACCAACTGAACTGAAAGAGGGTAGTACCTAAACTCCTTGCCAGCCTGAAATCTAAGGGCTCTCTGTGTGACTTGTGTGCCTTTACCATGTTTTCTATTTGTGGATACTTGTGATGTGCTTTCTATCATGACATCATGACATCATAACATTGCATACATCTTGCATTGGACTAACCTATTTCAAAGACAGGAGGGATTCATCTTTGTTCTGTTTTGTAGGTCATGATACCCATGTGTAGGAACACCATTCGGATCAACTTTGTCCAGGTTCCCACTATGCTTAAAGAATTGGTTGCAAAGATGTCAGATACTACTTCCTTTATCAGGAGACATGGTCACCTCTTGGGTTTGGTCACCTCCAAATTGGACGAGCAGATGATGAGTGTCTTGGTCCAATTCTATGATCCACTGTACCATTGCTTTACTTTTCAGGACTACCAGTTGGTCCCCACCTTAGAAGAGTTCTATGATCTGCTTGGTATCCATATCCTGGAGCAGACCCCGTTTACTGGTTGGGAGAAGATTCTTAGGCCGGAAGAGATTGCTTCAGCCCTCCATCTGACAAAGGCTGAGGTGATGTCTAATTGGGAGACTAGAAGTGGAGCAAAGGGTTTTTTTGACTAAGTTCTTGGTTGGTAAGGCTAATCACTTCTGGGATAGTCTAGACTTCCAGGCATTCGAAGATATTTTGGCTCTTCTGATATATGGTTTGGTACTGTTTCCTAACTCCGACTCCTTTGTTGATGTGAATGCGGTAAAAATCTTCATCTCTGGTAACCCTGTACCCACTCTCTTGGCTGACATTCTTCATCAGCTTTATGCCCGTACTGCTCGGAAGCGTGGAACTTTGATGTGCTGTGCTCCATTGTTGGCAAGGTGGTTTATTTCTCACCTTTCCAAGTCAGTTTTAAAGAACAAAGAAGGCATGAGCTGGGCCTATAGGGTTATGTCTCTCTCTCATAATGACATCATCTGGACTATCAAGGGTATGGACGAGGTGGCTATTATTGATCGTTGTGGGGAGTACCCCAATGTTCCACTGATAGGAACCAATGGAAGGATCACTTATAATCCGTGCTTGGCCTTACATCAGTTTGGGCGTGCTAGGAGGGAAGGTCCTCATGAATTGCTGATGCCTAGTATCATCTTTGATTTTCAAGGGGATAGTGACGAGCAACGCCGCAGATCCATAAGGACTTGGGATAGAGTTCACAGATCTGATCCCCACGAGCTGGGCCCAAAGACTTCACTTTCGATGGAGCCATATCTCAGATGGGTTTGTATCCATGCCCAAAAGCTGGGAATGCCGTATGAAGCCGGCTTGCCTATCATTGTTGAAGTTGCTAATGAAGAGGGGGTTCTTCCTACCATCCTCCATCCTTACATGCCCACTGACATTGGGGAACTGAAGAGGTCCTGGATGCAGCTGAGAGAAGAACAGGATACTTATCGAGAAAAGTATCACGAGCAAGAGCAGAAGATTCAGAAGTTGACTAGGCAGCTGGAGAACGAGTGGATCCTCAATGACTATGTCCGCACCAACAAGAAGCGACCATGGGAGCACTGATTGTCCTTTGATTATTTCCTTTCAAGTTTTTATTTACTTTTCATTATTTCCTTTCTTGTAATGCCTTAAGGGCATATATTGAACAATTTGAATTTCAAGTTTATCTAATAAAAGTGTGTTTCATTTCTTGTTTACGAATTTGAATCTCTCGATGTCTTTGAAATCATATCATACACATTTAATCCCATGCACTTCATAACAGGTACCCTTACAGGTCTCTTATCTTCTTCGCTGTTTATTTCAGCATCATGTCTTCCGAACCATCAACTGAGCAAGCAATCAAGGCTCTACAGGCTCAAAACGCCCAGTTCCAAGAATTGTTCATGAATCTAGCTAAGGGTCAGCAAGATCTGAAGACCCTTATTCTGAAAGAGAAGAAGAAGAAGAAGAAGATGGTCATGTTCAACATGGGTCGCAGATTTGGAAACAATTTGAGAAATGAAGTTGATTTGGCCACCTCATGTGGAGGGAAAGATAGTCAGGAGGAAAGGAGGGCTCCTAGCCCTGTGGTTTCAGACAATGAGACGGACTTCGTCGAAGACCAGTATCCTCCGGCCGAGGATAAACACAAACAACCTGAAGACCATTTGAATGCGATGGAAGTTCAGAAAGTGCCTGGTCTGGACTTTGGTGATCTGGGTCTGTCATCTGGGGTGGTGATTCCCCACAAATTCAAAGCACCAGCCTTTGCTAAGTACGACGGAATTTCTTGTCTGAAGTTGCACCTCCGGTCATATGTAAGGAAGATTCAGCCGTACACCGCTGATAAGAATCTATGGATCCACTTATTTCAAGACAGTCTCTCAGGGACTCAGCTTGAATGGTTTTATCAGTTAAACGGAGCCAGTATCCGCAGTTGGGAAGATTTGGTTGCTGCTTTCTACAGGCAGTACCAATACAATGTCGACCTCGCTCCTACGCGTACCCAACTCCAGGGTATGTCTATGGGAACGGGTGAAGGTTTCAAAGATTATGCTCAGAAGTGGAGGGACCTCGCCGGAAGAGTGCAACCACCCTTGGCTAATCGGGAGCTTGTGGATATGTTTCTGGGGACCTTGTCTGGTCCGTTTTTCAACCATCTGATTGGAAGCTCTTCGTCTAGGTTTACAAAGCTAATTATGATCAGTGAAAGGATTGAGGCTGGTATTAAGTCCGGTAAAATAAAGAAGGGGGCGTCATCAGGCACCGAGAAGAAGTCTTTTAAGAAAGAGTCTAGTGCTGTCTACAGCTCGAAATGCCAGAATCGACCTAAACGCTGCCAAGCTGTCAATGCGGTTGTTATTTCAAGACATGTTGGTTCTACTCAGCACAACAATCAACAAAAGTCTGAGAGACCTCGAAGGAAATTCACCCAGCTCAACATGACTTTGTCTCATATTCTGCTGCAGTTATTAAAAACCAATCTAGTAACTCCACGGGAGGCTCCGCAGAATCCCAACACTGCATCACCTAAGTACAACCCTAATGCCCGTTGTGCTTTTCACTCTGATAGCCCGGGCATAATATAGATGATTGTTGGGCTTTGAAGAACAAAATACAAGACTTAATTGATGCGAAGGAGATTGAGTTCGGAGCACCAGAAAAGCCTAAACAGGATGTGGGAGTGAATGCTATCGGGGATGACGATGATGAAGAGTTTGACATTGACAGTTGGATCTATCCTACTGCCGTTGGTGGACTAAGCAACTAGACATCGAAGGATTCTATGCCCATTTCTGTTATCACCCAGTAATGAGACTTTTTGTTTTGTATTTTTAACAGACAAATGTTTTAAAATTTATGGCCCGGTGTCTTACCCGGGGCATCGTGGTTTCATTTGTGAGGGCTTTATGTGTGTCATTTTCATATATCATTAATAAAAGCATTGGACGTTTCTTGCATTTCAAATTTTGCGCTCCTTGTTTTTATTTTATTACATATTGCAAAACAGCTATTTTACACACACTCACATATACAGGTCTACATCCACTCTGGATCTCACTGGTAACGACTCTGCTACTGGCAGTTATGACTTCGAAATTCCGATCAACTTAGCCAAAGACGAAGGTAAAGATGATTACAAAGTGTCTGTTGAACTTGCAAGACTGTTACTTTAGGAAGAGAGGGCTATTCAGCCGCACGAAGAGCCCGTGGAATCAGTAAATCTGGGTACGGAGGAAGACAAGAAAGAGGTCAAGGTTGGTGCAAATCTGGAGCTTAGTGTGAAGCAACAGTTGATTCAGATGTTGCGTGACTATGTTGAGATCTTTGCCTGGTATTATGAAGATATGTCTGGGTTGGATACCGATATTGTGGTTCACCGCCTGCCTACCAAGGAAGACTGTCCTCCAGTAAAACAGAAGGTCCGCCGAATGCGCCCAGAGATGTTTGAGAAAATCAAGGCTGAAGTTATGAAACAGTTTGACACCGATTTTCTAGCAGTTACTTCTTACCCACAGTGGGTGGCCAATGTGGTTCCTGTACCGAAGAAGGATGGTAAGGTTCAAATGTGTGTTGACTATAGGGATCTGAACAGGGCGAGACCCAAGGATGATTTTCCTCTACCTCATATCGACGTTCTAGATGACAACACCGCTCAGCACAAGGTATTCTCCTTTATGGATGGTTTCTCTGGTTATAATCAGATTAAGATGGCTGTCGAAGACATGGAGAAGACAACTTTTGATACTCAGTGGGGTACCTTTTGCTACAAGGTCATGCCCTTTGGATTGAAGAATGCTGGGGAAACGTATCAGTGTGCCATGGTTGCTTTGTTTCATGACATGATCCATCACGAGATTGAGGTATACGTCGACGACATGATTGCAAGATCCCATACGGAGGAAGAACATCTTGACCACCTTCAGAAGCTGTTTGACAGGTTTAAGTTGTACAAGCTGAGGTTAAACCCGAACAAGTGCACTTTCGGGGTGAGATCTGGTAAGTTGCTGGGTTTTGTCGTAAGCGATAAAGGTATTCAAGTGGATTCGGTAAAGGTGAAGGCCATACAAGAGATGCCAGCTCCCAAAACAGAGAAATAAGTCAGAGGCTTTCTGGGATGACTAAACTACATTGCCCGATTCATCTCACACTTGACCGCTACTTGTGAACCAATCTTCAAGTTACTGAAGAAAGATCAAGTAGTACGTTGGAACGATGAATGCCAGGCCGCTTTCGAAAGGATCAAAGAGTATCTCCAAGAGCCACCTATTCTGATGCCTCCAGTTGAAGGGAGACCTTTGATCTTATACTTGACAGTACTCGACAATTCAATGGGGTGTGTGTTGGGTCAGCATGACGAGTCTGGCCGAAAAGAGCATGCTATTTATTACCTTAGCAAAAAGTTTACCGACTGTGAGACCCGATACTCACTGCTCGAGAAGACTTGCCGCGCTTTGGCATGGGCTGCTCGCCGGCTAAGACAGTATATGCTGACTCACACTACTCTATTGATATCAAAAATGGATCCAATCAAGTATATCTTCGAGAAGCTCGCCTTGTCCGGAAGAATAGCAAGATGGCAGATGATCTTGACTGAGTATGACATCCAGTACATGACTCAAAAAGCATTCAAGGGAAGAGTGTTAGCAGACCATTTGGCACATCAGGCAGTGGATGATTACCAATTTATGAACTTTGAATTCCCGGACGAGAATATCATGTTGGTAACTAATTGTGAGACATCTGGATCGGATGAAGGACCTGAGGAAGGATCCCGATGGTCTATGTACTTTGATGGAGCTTCAAACTCTTTGGGTAATGGCATTGGCGCCGTGATCATATCTCCTAAAGGCTATCATACTCCATTTACCGCCCGACTATGTTTCAACTGCACCAACAATATGGCGGAGTATGAAGCATGCATCATGGGTCTTCGAGCAGCAATTGACCTAAGGATTAAGTTTCTGAGTGTCTTCGGAGATTCCGCTCTCGTGATCAGTCAGATCAAAGGCGAGTGGGATACGAAACACCCAAATCGTATTCCTTACAAGGAGTATGTATTGACGTTGCTTCCACATTTTGAGGAGATAACCTTTGAACACTTCCCTAGAGAGGAGAATCAGTTGGCGTACGCGCTGGCTACGATGTCTTCTATGTTCAAAGTCAATTGGGACAACGAGGCTCCCCGGATTATCATTGAAAGATTGGACAAACCTGCACATTGCTATGACATTGAGACTGAAGAGGTAACAGAAAAGCCCTGGTTTCACGAAGTAAAAAGGTATCTTGAGGCTCAGGAATACCCCGAGGGTGCATCTGTTAATGACAAGAAGTTTCTGAGGAGGTTCGCAGCAAAGTTCTTCATCAGCAATGGCATCCTTTACAAGCGTAACCATGATTCGTCCCTACTGCGATGTGTGGATAAGAATGAAGCAGAAAGGATCATGACAGAATCACATGAAGGTACTTTCGGAACTCATTCCAGTGGACACACCATGGCAAAGAAAATCCTTCAGGCAGGATATTATTGGTCCATAATGGAAGCCGACTGATATCAGCATTCTCGGACATGTCACAAGTGCCAAGTCTATGATGATAAGGTGCATATACCTCCAGTTCCTCTAAACGTCTAGACGACACCTTGGCCTTTTGCAATGTGGGGCATTGATATGATTGGCGAGATCAGGCCTACGACATCCAACGGGCATCGTTTTATCCTGGTAGCAATCAAATACTTTACAAAGTGGGTTGAAGCAGCTTCTTTTGGTACCGTAACCAAGAACGTCGTGTCACGGTTCATTCAGCACAATCTGATCTGTCGATACGATGTACTAGAGAGGATCATTACGGATAATGGTACCAATCTTAACAACAAGATGATCACTGAGCTCTGCAAGCAGTTCAAGATACAACATCACAACTCTTCTCCCTACCGGCCGAAGATGAATGAGGCTGTTGAAGCGGCTAATAAGAACATTAAGAAGATTGTGCAGAAGATGACAGTGACATGCAAAGACTGGCATGAGATGTTACCATTTGCTCTTCATGGGTACCGTACCTCAGCGCGAACGTCAACAGGGGCAACACCCTATTCCTTGGTATATGGTATGGAGGTTGTCTTGCCCATCAAAGTTCATATACCCTCTCTCCGAATCATGAAGGATGCAGGTTTGAGTGAAGATGACTGGATTCAGACCCGGCTTGATCAGCTGAACCTAATCGACAAAAAGAGACTTACTGCTATTTGTCATGGTCAAACGTATCAAAAACGGATGATCAAGGCATTTAACAAGAAAGTCAGACGACAAGAGTATCAAGTTGGCGATCTGGTGATCAAGCGCATTATCTTACCTCAAGGTGATCCCAGGGGCAAGTGGACCCCTACTTATGAAGGGCCATTTGTAGTTAAGAACATTTTCTAAAGAGGAGCTATGATTCTAACCACCATAGATGGTGACGACCTTCCTCACCCCGTCAATGCAGACATAGTGAAAAAATACTACGCATAATTAAAGACCCGCTAGGTCGACTAGCCTAGGCAAAAATAAGGGCTTCCCGGTGAGCCAAAAGGGTTCGGGCAAAAATAAGGGATGAAAATGAAAAAATCTGTACACCCGGCAAGTCGAAAACCTGAAAAGGCGGCTTGGGCAAAAAACGGTATCCCGGTGGACTGAAAACCCGAAGGGGCGGTCCAGGCAAAAATTAGGGATCAGCGTAACACTATGTCTCATTGGATCATCTCGCATCCAGACTTCGGTATCGACTATCAAGCTCGGACGGTGCTAATCAATCTGATCTACCTTCAACCAAGTAGCAAAGTGATGAGATGCTCGAGGACATAAAGTAAATAGCAGAGTTGGAACCCAGTGGGATTGTTCACATAGTTGTTTTGTTTTTCATAATTTGTGTAAATTCTATCTGCTCGGCGGCGTTCTCTTACTAGGACGTCAGCCTCTTGTACAAAAACGCCTATTTACAGGCCAAACTTCAAAATCAATACAATTCATTTTCAAAGAAATTTCAAACTGTTTTTCTTTATCTGTTTTGATTTGCAAATAACTTCCAATGTTCATTTATTGATATATGCATTTGACATTAATTGCTGCTCATGAATATTTACATGCGAAACAAAAGACGATTACGGGTAACATCATAAACAGGGGCAATAAAAATTGTCCAAACTATACAGTTGCTCTGTCCACCAGGTACAAAAGTAGATTCAGCTGAAGAATATGGCTAAGATACCTTCACTCCTCGTAGAGTAAGACAGTAATGATAGCTCTCCCCAGCTGAGACTTGCAACTATGAATGAATCGGTAATATTCTCCCCAAGCAGAGTTTATCTACCATCAGCACTAAAAAGGCTTGATATCCACGACAGTCTTAATATTCCCCAACGGAATATAAGAACGCTCCACGGCAGGGTACAAGATATCCCCATTGGAGTTAAAATTTTCCCAGCGCAGTCTGATAAAGCTTCCCCAACGGATTTGGGAGAATTATCCCCAGTAGACTCTGGAAGTTTATCCCCAGCGGAGTACAAAAAATAAATCTCCCCAGCCGAGTTCAATGGATCATTCCAAGCAGAACTCAAAGGATTATCCCCATAAGAGTCTAAAAGGTTATTCCCAGTGAAGTCACAACCGAAGATCATCCCCAACGGAGTTCTTTCCTTTCACAAACAGGAATTCAATCCCCAATAGGATTCAATATCATCAGCAACGATAATTCATCCCGATGGAATTTATCTGTAGAATCTTCAGCAAAACATCTCTTCCCCACAGAGTAATCTTCTCATCAGTTTATTCCCCCAACGGAGTCATCCTCTCCTGCAGGTTTATTCTCTTTGTTCTCCATCCCCAGCGGAAACGAGGAATCCAGCTTTATCCTTCAGCAGCTATCCGGGATTTATTTTCCCCAGCTAAAACATTGCATTTCCATACAGGCATATACGCATCATACCACACAATCTCATTTATTTTGAGAGCATCATTGCTTGATATATATCATGCATTTCATACATCATGACACTGCATATGACTAACTCTTTACCTTTTCAAGGAAAGACGAATCAATAAACACCGTTGACTACTTATATGACCTGGTAGTCCCCTCAAAAACTACATCTATTGAGGGTTGTTTCAGCGGATTCCTCAAAAAGATATCACAAGACTTTCGTCTGGTTTAGTTAAATCGATTCTAAGATTTTTCTGATTCTTATCCAGTCAAAGTTAATCCAAGACCTTCTCTGGTTCAGTCAGATCGATGCTAAGATCTCCCTGATTCTTTTTCCAGTTGAAGATATTCCAAGACGTTCGTCTGGTTCAGTTAAATCGATTCTAAGATTTTTCTGGTTCTTATCCAGTCAAAGTTAATCCAAGACCTTCTCTGGTTTATTCAGATCGACGCTAAGATCTCCCTGATTCTTATTCCAGTTGAAGATATTCCAAGACTTTCGTCTGGTTCAGTTAAATCGATTCTAAGATTTTTCTGGTTCTTATCCAGTCAAAGTTAATCTAAGACCTTCTCTGGTTCAGTCAGATCGACGCTAAGATCTCCCTGATTCTTATTCCAGTTGAAGATATTCCAAGAATTTCGTCTGGTTCAGTTAAATCGATTCTAAGATTTTTCTGGTTCTTATCCAGTCAAAGTTAATCCAAGACCTTCTCTGGTTCAGTCAGATCGACGCTAAGATCTCCCTGATTCTTATTCCAGTTGAAGATATTCCAAGACTTTCCTCTGGTTCAGTTAAATCGATTCTAAGATTTTTCCGATTCTTATCCAGTCAAAGTTAATCCAAGACTTTCTTTGGTTCAGTCAGATCGACGCTAAGATCTCCCTGATTCTTATTCCAGTTGAAGATATTCCAAGACTTTCGTCTATTTCAGTTAAATTGATTCTAAGATTTTTCTGATTCTTATCCAGTCAAAGTTAATCCAAGATCTTCTCTAGTTCAGTCAGATCGAAGCTAAGATCTCCCTGATTCTTATTCCAGTCAAAGTTCATACCTCCTATCAACAATCTCCAAATGGCATCTATAAGCCCATTTCCGACATCACAATACTAATACCACTTCATGCGAGTGCAAATTTCTGGGCACTCTAGTGTTCAATCATCTTCCACCTTCGGATCACGAAAGGCACGAAAGCCAATCTATATCCTCAGGTTTAAGAAGATTGAACAGGGGCAGCTGTTGTACCCCAAAATTTTCCCTCTCATATTTCCCAAGACATTGCAAGAATAATCTCCAAGTGGCTCAAGATTGCTCAAGAGTTGGACAGTCAAGCTATCTCCTAAGGCAGTCAACCCCAAATTAGGTTTTTGTGTTGCATCAAGATCCTTGAGTCCAAATGACCTAAAATGCTCCCTAATGTCCTAATATGTTCTCAAGCTCATCCATGTCAAATTTCAAGCCTTGCAGAGGAAGTTTGCTCAGTCAATTGCTCAAAGGGTCCAAAAATCGACTATGCTAGGGCAAAAGTCAATTGTGACCCAAATATAGTCAAACTTCAAGATTTTTTGCCAACTTTCTCATTTTGAAGGATATTTAATCATTTGATCAAGGTTTGATCATGAGTCATCAAGGATTGCTCAAAATTCATCAAGACTCAAAAGTTGCTAAATTAGGGTTTTGTAGGAAAAGTCAACTCAACTTTGACCAAGCATAATTTTCTCATACTTTATGAGAAATGACCCATTCAAAGCTCATTTTTAAGAGGATGCAATTTCCTACAATCCATCTTCATACCCCAAGATCATAAAATTCACTCACAAGAAGTTATAAATTTGGACATTATAGGTCATTTTTGAAAGTCAACAAAAACACCTTTTTTACAAAGCTTATAACTTGAGCATGGAATATCAAAATGAGATGAGACCAAAAGGGTTGGTTAGAGGACACCTCAAGATTTCTAAAAAGTCAAAGAACACTTCCAAAAGTTTAAAATTGAAGAAGTTATGCATTGTTGAAGTTGGGAATTTTTGCAAAATTACCAAAAGTCAACTATCCCCAAAACTTCAAATTTTGTCAAATGGGCCCATTCTTTTCCACTTGATTTGATCTTTCCAAATTGAAAACGTGTCCTAGCTTCAGCCTTGTGTCCATTTATCAATTTTATTATTTTATTTGATTTTTTAATGAATTATTTCATTTTTAATCAAATTAAATCCAATAAAATCCAAACATTGATTACTTGATCTCTTTTTGGCTATTTCAGGATTGAATCATCATCATCAAGTGTATCAAATTCGTATCAAGCATTCTATGTGAAAAAAGATTGGATTTTTGACAAAATAGGCAAGCTTTCAATGGTGGATCAAATCAAATCCCATAGCCATGATGTGCAAAGATTCAATCCACAAATGTTGACCTAATACATTCCATCATACATATACAAGGCAAAGGCACGAAATTGAGACCTAGAGGCTGCAAGAACACCAAGAACCAAACTTGCAAAATTGACAAAAAAGTGTAAAACTGAAATCACACTTAGAGGCGTTTACAAGGGCAAAACTCAACACCAATCGATTGTTGGATGTCTACTCAACCTTCTGCCATCCAAAGCAAGCTCTCATACGCATCAAAACGCACTGTAAGCATCACGTTTCGTGGCCCTGTATTCAAAATCATAACTCTTTATTTTCGCATCATTCTGAAAAATCTTTGACATATTTGTGATGCTTATGAGATTTCTGAACTTTGGCATTGTTTGATTGCATTAATATGGACTGTAACCCCAAAACCGTATGGCTAGGGTTTTGTATTAGATTTTAGGGATTTGCATTTCAGGTGAAATTGAGTCTTGTAATGGACATGGTTGCACTCAGGAGAGGGAGACGAATCTAACTATGTCCTTGAGGGTCGTTTTCGTGTCCTAGAATTGATTTTTGGAACGACTTACGAATTTAGATGTGGATCTAAATCCGCAGGTAAATTTACAGGGGCTGGAGGTTAGGGATGGAGACGTGGCGATTCCCCTGTGGCTGGTTCAAATATTCGTGCGTTTTATTTTTTATTCTGGAATATTAACATGTTATCCCATATTATTATTACTGATTAATATATTGACAATTGATGCAAAGTGGCTGAGTGGTAGTAGCATGCATCCAAGTTCCAACAGGACCTGGGTTCGAATCCCAGGTCCCCATGTTATTTGTTATATTTTTCTTCCAGGTGATCTAGTGCAAATCCAAGTGCGTGGTACATCATGCTCCCTCACTCAATCGCTTTCCAGATGGCCATAGGGCCAAATCTGGTGGTCTAGATGGAATGTCCACCATGGAACTAGGTCAAAGTGCCACATGGAATCCAGGGAAGTCAAGCCAGGCCAATGTAATTGGGCCTCTGAATTGCCATTCTAACCCCCTAAACAGGCCCAAACCTCCTAACTCTTTCTATTTTTTTATTATTTCTTTTAATTATTTATTGTTATTATTTTATTATTAACTAACCAATCAAATAATTTTCTCTATAAAATAAAAACCAAAAAATGTTTTCTTATTTAAATTAAATTTCAGTATTTTATTTTTATTCATAAATCAATTAATTAATTTAGTTTTAATTAGGAATAACTTTAATATATTTTGCAATAATTAAAATTAACTTAGACAATTAGGTTTTATTAACATTGATTAAATTTATTTTTATTTTTTTAAATAACACAAAAATCCAAAAATATTATTTTCATTAATTAATTAATTAGTTCATTAATTTAATAATTAACCTAGATTAATTTCTTTCTTAATTCAAAAATAACCAAAAAAACTCTTTTCTTGAATAACAAAGGGTCAAAACCCTAGAACTCGCCCGATTTAATTTCCTGCATGTGATCCATTTTATTTCAATATTGTATTTGTTTCCGGAATGTAATAGATAATTAGGACTATCTTTATCGCTTTATTTATTTTCCGCATTTTAATTTCAAGGGTTGCATTTGGCGATGTAAACACTTGACGCCTTGTAATAGTTAGTTAAATTTCCGCAATTTACTTTACGTAAAATAACTGTTAGATGTTTGATAATAGGGGATGCATGACAAGAATGAACGTTTAAACCTAAAATCAACATAGATCACCCATAACATGTACAAATACAAAATAACTGAAAAATGACACACTCACACATGCGCACTCTTAGGGTACACCTCACTTGGTTTCCTTCGTACGCGGTCATTAAATATAGGAAGTTTTAGAGGTCGCCCTCTTGTCCAAAGATCATAGTTGCCTCGAAACAGTTGCCTCGGAAAAAATGATCTAAGACACTAGGGTTACCGCTAAGGCCTCCTAAAATGGGAGCTGAAGATGGATTGTAGGGAATTTCATCCTCTTCAAAATGAGCTTTGGATGGGTCATTTCTCATAAAGTATGAGAAAGTTATGCTTGGTCAAAGTTGAGTTGACTTTTCTTGCAAAACCCTAATTTAGCAACTTTTGAGTCTTGATGAATTGTGAGCAATCCTTGATGAATCATGATCAACCCTTGATCAAATGATGAAATATACTTGAAAATGAGGATGTTGACCAAAAATCTTGAAGTTTGACTGTGTGTGGGTCACAGTTGACTTTTGGCCTAGCAAAGTCGATTTTTGGACCTTTGAGCAATTGACTGAGCAAACTTCCTTTGCAAGGCTTGAAACCTGACATGGATGATCTTGAGAACATATTAGGACAATGTTGATCATTTAGGACCACTTGGACTCAAGTATCTTGATGCAACATGAAACCCTAATTTGGGGTAGACTGTCTTAGGAGAGAGCTTGTCTGGTCAACCCTTGAGCTACTTTGAGTAATTTGGAGATCTTTCTTGCAATGTTTTGAGAAATATGGGAGGGCAAATTTTGGGGTACAAAACCAAGTCATTGATCAACTTCCAAGAAGACAAAAGGTTGGTTTGGTGAAGAGTGGATCTTTCCAAGTTGTTACTACATCACGGGTCCAACAACAACCTCACCAAAAACAACGGGTTAATCAGAGTAAGCCGGATATGCCTAAAAGGAAGTTTACCAAACTTAACATGTTGCTGTCTCAAGATTTGTAACACCTGTTAAGGATGAATATGATTACGTTGATAGGACCTCATCCGGATCCTAAGACTTCTTCCCCTAACTACAATCCTGATGCAAGGTGTGCATACCATTCCAACAGCCCGGGGCATGATACTGATGACTGTTGGAGGCTGAAATATAAAATTCAGGACTTGATTGATGAAGGAGTGCTGGAGTTTACACAAGATGGTCAGGCTGAGTTCTTCTACCATCCCTCCAAGGCACGTCCTCTAAAGCGACAAGATCAGACGAAGAGGCTTTTGTTCATTAGAATTTTCAATTTGCAATTTTCTTTTGATTGTTTGAACATTTATTCATGTCAAACTCTGTTACTTTATCAATGCATTTCATATGTCTGTTTTGAATCAATTCATTCGTATTCACTATATTTAAATTACTTTCCTTTTTGTGATATTCAACTCTCGAACAAAAGCTCTGAGCCTTTAGAGGGAGGATGACAAAAACGATACCACGATCTCTATAGTATGCTTTTGAACGGACCCCGCTGATGATGTACAGGCGTTGTTTCAAATCCTAAACAACGGAGTTATAAGGAAGATAATCCCTAGTCAACCCCTTCGAGCCAAAGAAGTAGGAGTTTTCTTTTCACACAAATTAAAACCCTTAATCATAACCTGGGGCAGGGTAGTTTCTCAGTTAATTTAGATGTGCATTTATTTGCAATATTCTACTTCATACATAATTTATGGCATCAAAGACGTCCTTCCAAAACAAAAGACGGTGATGGTTCCGTATAATCGTCAAGACAGACAGTCATTATCTCTCAAAATAAAAGCCCAATAAGTCAAAACCTATGAAGGATACTTAAGAGAAAAACTGGGGCATCTCGCTGACTGTAATCACAAAAAGAAATAGGTCAGGCAAAAGACAGGGATAATAAAATCAAAAAGAAAGAGGTCCTATAAACCCTCAACAAAAAAAATGACTGCCTATTCAAAATAAACTGTCAGTATCTGAACCATCACTGGAATATCATAGCAAAGACTCAAACGAGATCTAAATGCACAATTAATTGAGCATAGGATCGAAGAACATCACGAAGAACGGGTGGGTACAAATAAATTTTGAGCCTTTATCCTTTGTTTCTTGAACCATGAACCAGGCCACGTTATAACCCTTAAAATTCCTAGCTGAAGCATGGGTGAGTTCGAAAGCATATTGTTACAAAAGGTATCCTGAATCCTATAAGGTTTGCTATAAATCATGAGTTGACATCACACTTTTACAAAAAAAAACTTGTTTTACTAAAAAATGAATTTTCAAACTTCAAGACAGACATAAGCTTTGCATTCTTAAAATAACATTGTTTGTATATGACTATTTGTTCAACATCAGAGAAATTCTCATGACGAATATCTAGTGAACAAAAACCTTCTCAATAAAAAGGATCACCTCAAGTGGAAAAACACTTCCAACCAAGGGGCCCGACATGATCATTGTCCATCATCTGGGGCAGTCAAGTCAAGATTCAAGGAATCTCTCAAAGATGCCAAATAGCCAGGGGCAGATCTCCATCTGAATCCCTTGGGGCATTGGGCATGAATTCCAGCAACGAATACTGTACGATCAAACAAACATCTTCTGGTAGTGTGGCAACACTTACTACTATGGACAGTGACAATTCTCCGTACCCGGTGAACATGGACATAGTCGGAAAATACTACGCATGAACAAAGACCCGCTAGGTTAACTGGCCTAGGCAAAAATAAGGGCATCCCGGCGAACCAAAAGGGTTCGGGCAAAAATTAGGGATAAAAACAAAAAAGATATGTACACTCGACAAGTCGAAAACCTGAAAAGGCGGCTTGGGAAAAAAAGGGTATCCCGGTGGACTGAAAATCTGAAAAGATAGTCCAGGAAAAAGTTAGGGATTAAAGCGTACGACTATGTCCCGTTATCTTGTCACTTTCCTATCAGTAGAAGACTTATCATTCCGATCGGCAGTTACCAAGCACCTCATAAGTTGGGATAACACTCAATCCACAAGGCCTCCGCAGGCACTTTCTCCAGCAAATACAAGGGCAGAAAAGTCCTGATGCAAAGTCATTGTCGTATCCTCAGCATACGACCCTGTGACATCTACACTCCCCACGGAGTAGAGGCAGCTAAAGCTTTGACATCGGCTTCCCTAAACAGGAGCTACGTTCCCCAGCAAAGCTCCTTCAGAGAATCGACATCTATATTCCACGACCGAATTTCATAATTGTAAGCGGTTCGTAAAGTTATCTCCTAAGTAGAGTTTATTTCTCTGAATACAGAAGCTCAATCCCTAACAGATTTTATTCCTCCGGCTATGGAAGTTCATCCCCCAATGGAGTTTATCTCTCTGAACCGGCAAGATCTTCCAGCAAAGCTTCTCCTCTCTCAAATAGAGTTATTCCCCCGTAGAGTTGTTCTCAAGCAGAGTCTCTCCTCGGCAGAATATCCGTAAACAAGGGGAAAATCCCCAACATAGTCATCTTCGGTTCACCATCCCCAACAGAAGTAGAGGAACTATGGTTCTTTACAAGCAGTCAAGAATACTATTTCTCATACTCTCTAGACAGCAGTCAGGGATTTATTTTCCCAAACTCGGATTATTACGTCAGCATTTCATGTTCATACATTATGACATGTGCATAAATCATATATAACATAGTCTCATTTATTTTGAGAACGTCATCATACAATGGATCTCATGATTCGCACATAACTAACCATGTATTTCTTTCAGAAAAGACAGTTATTATCAATAATTTCCAGCAAGTCCATGATCAACGCTCGAAGCTAAACAGAGTAATAATCGGTGCGACAAAAGCAACCTTACCCAGGTTCCCTCTGCACTTTTACCCAAACTCATTCTGAAGCAGCCCTACTATCCAGGCTTTCATACCGAAGTAACCCTACTATCAAGGTTCCTTCTCAGCAGCCCTACTATCCAGCCTTTCATATCGAGGCAACCCTACCATCCAGGTTCCTTCTCACAGCCCTACTATCCAGGCTTTCATATCAAAGTAACCCTACTATCCAGGTTCCTTCTCACAACCCTACTATCCAGGCTTTCAAATCGAAGTAACCCTACTATCCAGGTTCCTTCTCGTAGCCCTACTATCCAGGTTTTCATATCGAAGTAACCCTACTATCCAGGTTCCTTCTCACATCCCTACTATCCAGGCTTTCATATCGAAGTAACCCTACTATCCAGGTTCCTTCTCACAGCCCTACTATCCAGGCTTTCATATCGAAGTAACCCTACTATCCAGGTTCCTTCTCACAGCCATACTATCCAGGTTTTCATATTGAAGTAACCCTACTATCCAGGTTACTTCTCGCAGCCATACTATCCAGGCTTTCATATCGAAGTAACCCTACTATCCAGGTTCCTTCTCACAGCCCTACTATCCAGGCTTTCATATCGAAGTAACCCTACTATCCAGGTTCCTTCTCACAAGTAACCCTATTATCCAGGTTCCTTCTCAAACCCTACTATCCAGGTTCCTTCTCATAACCTTACTATTCGGGTTCTTCCTCTTTTATCCCCAGACAGCAGTCCATAACACTGTAAGACCGGGACCCGATCAAACATAATTGATTTCACATTTCCCCAGAGAGTCGCGGTGCAGCATATACCCCGACCAATCACACAGTTCACTTCCGCTCCCCAAACCGGAGTCATTCCCCCAGTAGAGTAATGGACAACTGAAGCTCATACAACTCTATTTCTCTCAAGACAGAGACCAACATTCCGCAGCGAATTCCTCCTCAACAACAGATATACGGGTTCTCGCAAAGGAATCTCTTATGCGATCGACATATCTTCGAATGGCATCTTTAAGCCCATCTCCGACAATTCTCTAGAAAGTACTAGATGGCATCTATAAGCCCATTACTGATATCACAAATCAAGTATCACTTCATGCGAGTGCAAATTTCTGGGCACTCTAGTGTTCAATCATCTTCCACCTTCAGATCATGAAAGGTAGACATCCAATCTACATCTTCAGGTTTAAGAAGATTGAACAGGGGCAGATGTTGTACCCCAAAATTTTCCCTGCCATATTTCTCAACAAATGTCAAGTGAGGTCCCCAAATTGCTCAAGGAAGGTCAAGAGTTTACCAGACAAACTCTCTCCTAAGGCAGTATACCTCAAATTAGAGTTTCCATCTTCATCAAGATGTGTGAACCACAAAGGACCCAAATTCTCACCATTGTCCTAATATGTTCTCAAGATCATCCATGTCAAGTTTCAAGCCTTGCAGACGAAGTTTGCTTAGTCAATTGCTCAAATGCCTGAAAATCAACTATGCTTGGTCAAAATTCAACTATCGCCCACATACAGTCAAACTTCAAGATTTTTGGTCAACATCCTCATTTTGAAGTATTATTCATCATTTTGTCAAGGGTTGATCATGATTCCTCAAGGATTGCTCACAATTCATCAAAACCCAAAAGTTGCTAAATTAGGGTTTTGTAGGAAAAGTCAACTCAACTTTGACCAAGCATAACTTTCTCATACTTTATCATAAATGACCCATCTAAAGCTCATTTTAAAGATTATGAAATTCCATACAATTCATCTTCAGCTCCCAAATTCAGAATATGCACTCACAAAAAGATATGAATTTTGACATTATAGGTCCTTTTGAAAAGTCAACAAAAACACCTTTTGGGTCAAAGCATCATACATAAACATGTAAGACTCAATTGAGATGATACCAAAAGGTTTTTTTAGAGGACATCATAAGATTTCTAAAAAGTCCAAGAACACCTCTCTAGGGTCAAAATTGAGAGAGTTATGAATTGGCCAAGTTGACCATTTTTGCAAAATTGCCAAAAGTCAAATGTGCTCAAATTTGCATTTGTTGCTAAATAGGCCCAACTTTTTATGCTTGCACCGCAATTATAATGTGGTCCACGACTCAAATACTTATCCACAAATTATTTGCTTCATTTTTAAATTTATTTTGATTTTTCATTAATTAAAAAGTGAATTAAATCAAATAAATGATGAAAATTATCAAAGATATGATTTGATTTGTTTTTTTGACAGGTTAGTAACCAAGATATGCTGAGCTTGCAAGATCAATTCGAATCAATGGCAATTGGTACAAAAAGAGCATGATTAGGCCAAATTTGGAAGGATATCATACACTATGAAAACCAAATCAAATCTTCAAAATTTGTAAAGATGCTAGTGGTTTTTACAACCCTAATTCACTCTAGTACATATATAGAATGCAGCCAAGGCAAGAAAGAGGGTTAGAGGTCGTGCATAGCCAAGAAGAAAAGCTGAAAAATTCAAGAAAAAGTGAGAATCGGTTTTCCATCTACAAGGCGTTTTAGAGTATTTCAAGATCACCAATCTCTTCCTAGACATCCCAGGAAGCTGTTAGAATCATTCCCAGGTTCTGAAGTACTCAGAAACTCATTCTGCAACTCACACGGTTTGATACATTTTTCAAATTCGATTTTTGCAATTTACGCATCATTAGTGTGTTTTAATTATATATTCTTGTTCATCATTTAGTTTGCAAGCTATTGGTATCATTTAATTGCATTTTCAGTACAGGAATCATGATATGCCATTGTTAGGGTTCCTTGGCTCGTTTTAGGGGTTCGCAGTATAGGAAAAATTAGACCTGGATTCTGGTACCATGATACTCGTGAGGATGAGACGAGTTGATTGGTACCATCACCTTTCATTTATCTTGCTTGTTGTGATACGGTGGGAGAGAACTGACTGTTTTTTGGAATGCTGGTTTGTGTTTTGCGTTTGTTTTTGCAAAATGTCGCGGTAAGCAAGAGTCGCCATCGTCTTTTATTTTATCCAACAAGGAAAGGAAAAAAGCACAAAAAAAATTCCTTTTTCGAGATGTTTCTCAGGTCCGGGGGGTAGATTATAGAAAGGGAAGGTGTTAGCACCCTTTCTATCTGTGGTTATCCACGGACTCTTAGGTACTTGCTCAATTGTTTTCAAAATTTCTTTTCTTTGTGTTTGTGGCTTTGAAGAAGATTTTGTTTGAAAGGGAGTGTAAGTGTGAAAATTTTTTTTGTTTTGAAAGAGCAAGTACTTAAGAACCATCTACCTACTCAAAAAAGGAATCGTTCTATGCTATCTTCCTTTAGGCAACGCTATCCCACTATTGATAAGTGGGTAGCATCGTCGTTGGAGTTTTAAGGGTCAATTTGATTAAGGGACGTGCGGTCACTAAAGCAATGTTAGGACGCCTTAGCGGTAACCCTAATGTCTTAGATCATTTTTCCGAGGCAACTATGATCTTTGGACAAGAGGGCGACCTCTAAAACTTCCTATACTCAATGACCGCATTACGAAGGCAACCAAGTGAGGCATACCCTAAGAGTGCGCATGTGCGAGTGTGTTGTTTTCAGTTAATTTTGTCTTTGTACATGTCGATGGCTATCTATGTTGATTTTAGGTTTTAAACGATTAATCTTGTCATGCATTCCCTATTACCAAACATCTAACAGTTTATAAGTTGCGGAAATTAAATTGCAGAAATTAAACTAACTATTACAACGCGTCGGGTATTTACATCGCCAAAAGCAACCCTTGAAATTAAAATGCGGAAAATAAATAAAGGGGTAAAAATAGTAAAGTTCTATTAAGTTATTACATTCCAGGAAACATATACAATATTGAATAAAATGGATCGCGTGCGGGAAATTAAATCGGGCGCAAGTTTTAGGGTTTTGACCCTTTGTTTTTCAAGAAAAGATTTTTTTGGTTATTTTTTAATTAAGAAAGAAGTTAATCTAGGTTAATTATTAAATTAATGAATAAATTAATTAATAAAAATATTTTTGGGTTTTTGGTATTTAAAGGAATAAAAATAAATTTGATCAATGTTAATAAAACCTAATTGTCTAAGTTAATTTTAATTATTGCAAAATATATTAAAAGTTATTCCTAATTAAAACTAAATTAATTAAATTAATATTGTTAACAAAAATAAAATGCTGAAATTTAATTTAAATAAGAAAATATTTTTTGGTTTTTAATTTTATTAAGAAAAAAGTTTTGATTGGTTAGTTAAATAATAAAAATAATAACAATAAATAATTAAAAGAAATAATAAAAGAAAAGAGAAAAAGTTAGGGTTTGGGCCTGATTAAGGGGGGTGAGAATGGCAAATTCAAGGCCCATCACAAGCTGGCCTCGTTTGACTTTCCTGATTCTGTGTGCACTGGTTGACTAGATCCCACCATAGGCCATCATCCCTGGATTGCCAGATTTAGCCTTGGGCCATCTGGCGCTTGATATCTGATGGTGTATGATAGGCCACGTGCTTGAGTTTTCACTGGATAACCTGTAGAAAAATAATAACAATGCATATGGGGACCTGGGATTCGAACCCAGGTCCTGTATGTGACTGTCAACTCCTCTTTCCACTAGGCCAACGCGCTTCATTTGTTAATGTGTTAAGAATAAAACATAATATCGGAAAACATGTCAATATGCCAGAATTAAAAAAAAAAGAAGCGCGCGAATATTTGAACGGAGCAACCAGATGGGGACACGTTGTCGTCCTTGTCCTCAGGTTTGCACATAAATTACCTGCGGATTTAAATCTGCGGCTAAAAGCATAGGTCGTTTCAAAAACCCATCTCAGGCCATATAAACTCCATCCAAGGCCATGGTTGTGCTTGTCTTTCCCCTCCGGTCATGCCTATGTCCATCAATAGGTCTAATTTTACCTGTAACAAAAACCCCTAAAAAAACCTAGGAAACCATACAATGGCGTTTTGCACCATAGAGCAGATAAACACAATCAAATAATATGGAAAGCTTGGAAATTATCTAGTGATTGCAAATATACCATTGGTTTCTTGTAATGATGCATAGATTTTGAAACACGAAATCAAATTCAGAGGGGGGCCGCGTATCACTTACAGTGCGTTTAAGGGCGTGTGAGAGCTTGCTAGCGGTAGGTTCTGACTCAGGGATGGTCCAAGAATTGATTAGTGTGGAGTTTTGCTTCTGAATTTGCCTCCAAGGATGATTTCAGTTTTGCACTTTTTTGTCAATTTTTCATGTTTGGTTCTTGGTGTTCTTGCAGCCTCTAGGTCTCAAATTCGTGTGCCTTGGATTGTATATGTATGGTGCAATGTATTAGGTCAACAAATTGGCCTTGAATCTTTGCACATCAATGTTTTGAGATTGGATTTGATCCTCCATTTAAAACTTGCCTAATTTGCCAAAAATCCAATCTTTTTGCACATGGAATGCTTGATACGAGTTTGATCATGACATTGATGATGATTAGGTCCTGAAAATAGAAAAAGATCTCATGTAATCAAGTTTTGGGATTTTATTTGATTTAAATTGATTTAAAATGAAATAATTCAATAAAAAATCAAATAAAATAGGAAAATTGATAAATGGATACAAGGCTGAAGCTAGGACACGTGTGGAATGTGGAAAGCCCAAATCAAGTGGAAAAGAATGGGCCCATTTGACAAAATTTGAAGTTTTGGGGATAGTTGACTTTTGGCAATTTTGCAAAAATGCCCAACTTCAACAATGCATAACTTCTTCAATTTTGAACTTTTGGAAGTTTTCTTAGACTTTTTAGAAATCTTGAGATGTACTATAACCAACCGTTATGGGCTCATCTCATTTTGATATTCCATGCTCAAGTTATAAGCTTTGGAAAGAAAGGTGTTTTTGTTGACTTTCAAAAATGACCTATAATGTCCAAATTCATAACTTCTTGTGAGTGCATTTTTTGATCTTGGGGTATGAAGATGGATTGTAGGAAATTGCATCCTCTTCAAAATGATCTTTGTATGGGTCATTTATCATAAAGTATGAGAAAGTTATTCTTGGTCAAAGTTGAGTTGACTTTTCCTACAAAACCCTAATTTAGTAACTTTTGAGTCTTGATGAATTTTGAGCAATCCTTGATGAATCATGATCAACCCTTGATCAAATGATGAAATATCCTTCAAAATGAGAATGTTGACAAAAGATCTTGGAGTTTGACTGTATTTGGGTCATAGTTGACTTTTGCCTTAGCACAGTCGATTTTTGGACCCTTTGAGCAATTGACTGAGCAAACTTCCTCTGCAAGGCTAGAAATTTGACATGGATGATATTGAGAACATATTAGGACAATGTAGAGCACTTGAGGTCATTTGGACTCAAGGATATTTATGCAACACAAAACCCTAATTTGGGGTTGACTGCCTTAGGAGATGATTTGTCTGACCCACTCTTGAGCAACTTAGAGATTTTTCTTGAAATGTTTTGAGATATGAGAGGGAAAATTTTGGGGTACAACAGCTTCCCCTGTTCAATCTTCTTAAACCTGAGGATGTAGATTGGCTTTCGTGCCTTTCGTGATCCGAAGGTGGAAGATAATTGAACACTAGAGTGCCCAGAAATTTGCACTCGCATGAAGTGGTATCAGCCTTGTGATGTCGGGAATGGGCTTACGGATTCCATTTGGAGACTGTTGATAGGAGGTCTGAACTTCGACTGGAATAAGAATCAGGGAGATCTTAGCGTCGACCTAACTGAACCAGAGAAGGTCTTGAATTAACTTTGACTGGATAAGAATCAGAAAAATCTTAGGGTCGATTTAACTAAACCAGACGAAAGTCTTGGAATATCTTCAACTGGAATACGAATTAGGGAGATCTTAGGGTCGATCTGACTGAACCAGATAAGGTCTTGGATTAACTTTGGCTGGATAAGAATCATAAAAATCTTAGGGTCGATTTAACTGAACCAGACGAAAGTATTGGAATATCTTCAACTGGAATACGAATCAGGGAGATCTTAGGGTCTATATGACTGAACCAGAGAAGGTCTCGGATTAAATTTGACTGGATAAGAATCAGAAAAATCTTAGGGTCGATTTAACTGAACCAGACTAAAGTCTTGGAATATCTTCAACTGGAATACGAATCAGGGAGATCTTAGGGTCGATCTGACTGAACCAGAGAAGGTCTTGGATTAACTTTAACTGGATAAGAATCATAAAAATCTTAGGGTCGATTTAACTGAACCAGACGAAAGTCTTGGAATATCTTCAACTGGAATACGAATCAGGGAGATCTTAGGGTCGATCTGACAGAACCAGAGAAGGTCTTGGATTAACTTTGATTGGATAAGAATCAGAAAAATCTTAGGGTAGATTTAACCGAAGCAGACGAAAGTCTTGGAATATCTTCAACTGGAATACGAATCAGGGATATCTTAGGGTCGATCTGACTGAACCCGAGAAGGTCTTGGATTAACTTCGACAAGTAAAGAATCAGAAAAATCTTAGGGTCGATTTAACCGAACCAGACGAAAGTCTTGGAATATCTTCAACTGGAATACGAATCAGGGAGATCTTAGGGTCGATCTGACTGAACCAGAGAAGGTCTTAGATTAACTTTGATTGGATAAGAATCATAAAAATCTTAGGGTCGATTTAATTGAACCAGACGAAAGTCTTGGAATATCTTCAACTGGAATACGAATCAGGTCGATCTTAGGGTCGATCTGACTGAACCAGAGAAGCTCTTGGATTAACTTTGACTGGATAAGAATCAGAAAAATCTTAGGGTCGATTTAACTGACCAGACGAAAGTCTTCCAAAGATGTAGTTTTTCTTTTGAGGGGACTACTAGGTCATATGAGTAGTCAGCGGTGTTTATTGATTCGTCTTTCCCTGAAACAGTAAAGAGTCAGTCACATGCAATATCGTGATGTATGAAATGCATGATATATATCAAGCAATGATGATCTCAACATAAATGAGATTGTATGGAATGATGCGTATATGCATGTATCATGATGTATGAAAATGTAATGTTTTAGCTGGGGAAAATAAATCCTGGATAGTTGCTGGAGAATAGAGCTGGATTCTTCATTTCCGCTGGGGATGGTGAACGAAGGTGATTGCGAGAATAAACCTGCAGGAGAAGATAACTCCGTTGGGGAATAAACTAATGAGGAGATTACTATGTAGGGAAGAGATGCTCTGTTGAGAATTCCACTGATAAATTCCATCGAGATGAATTATCGTTGCTGGTGATATTGAATCTGTTGAGGATTGAATTCCTGTTTATGAAAGGGAAGAACTCCGCTGGAGACAATCTCTTAGTGGTGATGTTACTGGGGATAACCTGTTATACTTTTGTGGGGATAATCCTTTGAGTTCTGCCGAGAATGATCCTTTAAACTCGGCTGGGGAGATTTATTTTGTACTCCGCTGGGGATAAACTTCCAGAGTCTACTGGGGATGATGCTTCAACTCTATTGGGGAAGCTTTTTCAGACTGTGTTGGGAAAATTTTAACTCCACTGGGGGTATCTTGTACCCTGCCGGGGAACATTCTTATACTTCATTAGGGAACATTAAGACTGCTGGGGATATCAAGCCTTTTTAGTGCTGATGGTAGATCAACTCCGCTTGGGGAGAGCATTGCTGATTCGTTCATAGTTACAAGTCTCAGCTGGGGGAGAGCTACCATTACTGTCTTACTCTGCGCGGAGTGAAAGTATCTTATCCATATTCTTCAGCTGAATTTACCTTGTACCTGGTGGACAGAGCAACTGTATAGCTTGGACAATTTTTATTTCCCCTGTTTCTGATATTACCCGTAATCGTCTTTTGTTTCGCATGTAAATATTCATGAGCAACAATTAATGTCAAATGCATATATAAAAAATGAACATTGGACATTCTTTGCAAAACAAAACAGATAAAGGAAAAACAGTTTGAAATTTCTTTGAAAATGAATTGTATTGATTTTGAAGTTTGGCCTGTAAATAGGCGTTTTTTGTACAAGAGGCTGACGTCCTAGTAACAGAACGCCGCCGAGCAGATAGAATTTACACAAATTGTGAAAAACAAAACAACTATGTGAACAATCCCACTGGGTTCCAACTCTGCTATTGCCTTTATGTCCTCGAGCATATCATCACTTTGTTATTTGGTTGAAGGTAGATCAGATTGATTAGTGTCGTTCGAGCTTGATAGTCGATACCGAAGTCTGGATGCAAGGTGATCCAATGAGACATAGTGTTACGCTTTGATCCCTATTTTTGCCTGGACCGCCCTTTCGAGTTTTCAGTCCACCGAGATACCCTTTTTTGCCCAAGCCGCCTTTTCAGGTTTTTGACTTGCCGGGTGTACATATTTTTTCATTTTTGTCCCTTATTTTTTCCCGAACCCTTTTGGTTCGCCGAGAAGCCCTTATTTTTGCCTAGGCCAGTCAACCTAGCGGGTCTTTGATTATGCATAGTATCTTTTCACTATGTCTGCATTGACTGGGTGAGGAAGGTCGTCACCGTCCATAGTGGTTAGAATCATAGCTCCTCCTGAGAAAATGTTCTTAACCACAAATGGACCTTCGTAAGTAGGGGTCCATTTGCCCCTGGGATCACCTTGAGGTAGAATAATGCATTTGATTACCAGATCCCCCACTTGATACTCTTGTCGTCTAACTTTCTTGTTAAATTCCTTGATCATCCGTTTTTGGTACGTATGACCATGACAAATAGCAGTAAGTCTCTTTTTGTCGATTAGGTTCAGCTGATCAAGTCGGGTCTGGATCCAGTCATCTTCGCTCAAAGCTGCATCCTTCATAATCCGAAGAGAGGGTATCTGAACTTCAATGGGCAAGACAGCCTCCATACCATATACCAAGGAATAGGGGGTTTCCCTTGTTGACGTCCGTGTTGAGGTACGGTATCCATGAAGAGCAAATGGTAACATCTCGTGCCAATCTTTGTATGTCACTATCATCTTCTGCATAATCTTCTTAATGTTCTTATTAGCCGCTTAGACAGCCCCATTCATCTTCGGCCGGTAGGGAGAAGAGTTATGATGTTGTATCTTGAATTGCTCGCAAAGCTCAGTGATCATCTTGTTGTTGAGATTGGTACCATTATCCGTAATGATCCTCTCTAGTACATCGTATCAACAAATCAGATTATGCCGAATAAACTGTGCCACGATGTTCTTGGTTACAGTAGCAAAGGAAGCTACTTCAACCCACTTCGTAAAATAATCAATAGCTACTAGGATGAAACGATGCCCGTTGGATGCTGTTGGTCTGGTCTCGCCGATCATATCAATGCCCCACATTGCAAAAGGCCAAGGTGCCGTCAAGACATTCAGAGGAACTAGAGGTATGTGAACCTTATCAGCATAGACCTGGCACTTGTGACATGTCCGAGAATGCTGATAACAGTCAACTTCCATTGTGGACCAATAGCATCCTTCCCGAAGTATCTTCTTTGCCATGGTATGTCCACTGGAATGAGTTCCGAAAGTACCTTCATGCAACTCTATCATGATTCTGTCTGCCTCGTTCTTATCCACACATCGCAGTAAGGTTGAATCATGGTTACGCTTATAAAGAATGCCATTTCTGATAAAGAACTTTGCTGTAAACCTCCTCAAAAACTTCTTGTCATTAACAGATGCACCCTCGGGGTACTCCTGAGATTCAAGATACCTTTTTACCTCATGAAACCATGGTTTTTCTGTTGCCTCTTCAGTCTCAATATCACAGCAATGTGCAGGTTCGTTCAGCCTTTCGATGATAATCCGGGGAGCTTCGTTGTCCTAATTGACTTTGAACATAGAAGACATTGTAGCCAGCGCGTCCGCCAACTGATTCTCCTCTCTCGGGAAGTGTTCAAAGGTTATCTCCTCGAAATGGAGAAGCAACGTCAATACATACTCCTTGTAAGGAATAAGGTTCGGGTGTTTTGTATCCCACTCGGCTTTGATATGACTGAACACGAGAGCGGAATCTCTGAAGACACTCAGAAACTTAATTCTTAGGTCAATTGTGGCCCGAAGACCCATGATGCATGCTTCATACTCCACCATATTATTGGTGCAGTCGAAACATAGTCGGGCGGTGAACGGAGTATGAGAGCCTTTAGGAGATATGATCACGGCGCCAATGCCATTGCCCAAAGCGTTTGAAGCTCCATCAAAATACATAGACCATCGGGATCCCTCCTCAGGTCCTTCATCCGATCCAGGTGTCTCACAATCAGTCACTATCATGATATTCTCGTCCGGGAATTCAAAGTTCATAGACTGGTAATCGTCCACTGCCTGATGTGCCAAATGGTATGCTAACACACTTCCCTTGATTGCCTTTTGGTTCGTATATTGGATGTCATACTCAGTCAAGATCATCTTCCATCTCTCTATTCTTCCGGACAAGGAAGGCTTTTCGAAGATATACTTGATTGGATCCATCTTCGATATCAATAATGTCGTGTGAGTCAGCATATATTGTCTCAGTCGGCGAGCAGCCCATGCCAAAGCGCAACAAGTTTTCTCGAGCAGTGAGTATCGGGTCTCACAGTCGGTAAACGTTTTGCTAAGGTAATAAATAGCATGCTCTTTTCAGCCAGACTCGTCATGCTACCCCAGCACACACCCCATTGAGTTGTCGAGTACTGTTAAGTATAAGATCAGAGGTCTCCCTTCAACTGGAGGCATCAGAATAGGTGGCTCTTGGAGATACTCTTTGATTCTTTCGAAAGCGGCCTGGCATTCCTTGTTCCAATGTACTACTTGATCTTTCTTCAGTAGCTTGAAGATTGGCTCACAAGTAGCATCCAGGTGCGAGATGAATCGGGAAATATAGTTCAGTCGTCCTAGGAAGCCTCTGACTTCTTTCTCTGTTCTGGGAGCTGGCATCTCCTGTATAGCCTTCACTTTTTCCGGATCCACTTGAATACCTTTGTCGCTTACGACGAAACCCAGCAGTTTACCAGATCTCACCCCGAAGGTGCACTTGTTCGGGTTTAACCTCAGCTTGTACAACTTCAATCTGTCAAATAACTTCTGAAGGTGGTCCAAATGTTCTTCTTCAGTTTGAGATCTCGAAATCATATCATCGACGTATACCTCAATCTCATGATGGATCATATCATGGAACAAAGCAACCATGGCGCGCTGATACGTTGCCCCAGCATTTTTCAATCCAAAAGGCATGACCTTGTAGCAAAAGGTACCCCATTGAGTAACAAAAGTTGTCCTCTCCACATCTTCGGGAGCCATTTTAATCTGATTATAACCGGAGAAACCATCCATAAAGGAGAATACCTTATGCTGAGCGGTGATGTCAACCAGAACGTCGATATGAGGTAGAGGAAAATCATCCTTGGGGCTTGACCTGTTCAAATCCCTATAGTCAACACACATTCGAACCTTACCATCCTTCTTCGGCACAGGAACCACATTGGCCACCCACTGCGGGTAAGAAGTAACTGCTAGAAAACTGGCGTCAAACTGTTTCATCACCTCAGCCTTGATTTTCTAAGACATCTCTGGGCGCATTCGGCGGACCTTCTGTTTCACTGGAGGATAGTCTTCCTTGGTAGGTAGGCGATGAACCACAATATCAGTATCCAACCCAGGCATGTCTTCATAAGACTAGGCAAAGATCTCAACATAGTCACGCAGCATCTGAATCAACCGTTGTTTCACACTAAGCTCCAGATTTGCCCCAATCTTAACTTCTTTCTTGTATATCTCTATACCCAGATTCACTGATTCCACCGGCTCTTCATGTGGCTGTATAGCCCTCTCCTCTTGGAGTAACAGTCTTGCAAGTTCACCAGGAACTTCACAATCATCTTCACCTTCGTCTTTGGCTAAGTTGATTGGAATTTTGAAGTCATAACTGGCAGTAGCAGAGTCGTTACCAGTGAGATCCGGGGTGGATGCAGACCTGTATATGTGAGTGTGTGTAAAATAGCTGTTTTGCAATATATAATAAAAGAAAAACAAGGAGCGCAAAATTTGAAATGCAAGAAACGTCAAATGCTTTTATTAATGATATATGAAAATGACACACATAAAGCCCTCACAAATGAAGCCACAGTGCCCCGGGTAAGACACCGGGCCATAGAGTTTAAAACATTGTCTGTTACATATTCAAAACAAAAAGTTTCATTACTGGGTAACAAAAGAAATAAGGATGAAGTCCTTTGCTGTCCAGTTGCTTGGTCCACCGTCGGTCATAGGATAGATCCAGCTGTCGAACTCAGACTCTTCCACATCGTCTTCAATGGCATTCACTCTCGAGTTGCTGATGAACACGGGAGGTCTTCCGATCCGTGCATTACAAACAGCCTTTTGAGATTCTGCAGTGAAACCCAAACCAAACTTGTTAGTCTTCTGTGTAAAATCAGGGAGTTGGCCCCAATTCGCACACCCACCTTTCTCGACAACAGCCTGGGCATCCTTAAAGGAAGCCATCTTCATAGGAGAATCTTCAACAACAGTCTCAGTTGATGCCAGCGTCTGGGGAACCTCTTCAAAATGCTGAAATGGGGTCTCAATGAACACCCCATCCATCTCTACGTATCGAAAAGAGTTGAGGTGGCTCACCATGTACTGTCACAATCTTCCCTTTCACTGGGTACTTCAACTTCTGGTGGAGCGTTGAGGTTACGGCCCCAACTTTGTGGATCCATGGGCGACCCAGCAAACAAGAATAAGATGGCCGAATGTCCATCACATAGAATATAGAGTTGAAAACCTGAGAACTGACCTTAATTGGAATATCCACTTCTCCATGCACCATTCTTTTAGACTTATCAAAGGCCCTGACGACAATGTTGCTTGGTTTCAATTCCAACCCTTCACAGTCCAACCGGTCTAGAGCTTTCTTAGGCAAAACGTTCAATGAGGAACCAGTATACACTAATACATGAGAAAGAGTAGTACCCCTGCATTCAATGGAGACATGCAAGGCATCGTTGTGATTCTTCCCTTTAGCAGTCAAATCAGCGTTAGAAAAACCCAACCCATTATCAGCAGTCAGACTAGCCACGCAATCTTTAAACTGATCAGCCGATGTCTGTTGCGATACGTGCGTAGTCTTCAGGAATGCAATCAGAGCCTTGGCATGGGCCTCTGAGCATAGCAATAGTGACAATATAGAGATTTTGGACGGGGTTTTCCCCAGCTGTTAAACTACATTGTAGTCACTCTTTTTGATGATTTTCAGAATCTCTTCCATCTCTTGTTTAGAAGCTTCAACAGTAATCGTCTTTGGTGCCTCCGTCTGGGCAGGCTCACCTGTGGTCCCTTTGCCCCGAGCGTCAGAGGACTCGGCGACAGGGGTAAGAATAGGAACTTGAATAGGAATAGAAGTAGGTACACTGGCAGGTGTGATAACAACAGGTTTCCGGGCAGTTGGTGGAGAGATATCAGGGGAGAAAAGTCTTCCGCTACGGGTGACTTTAGCAGGTCCAACAATATTGCTAATGTCAGTACCAGTATCCAACTCTTGTTTAACTTCATGAAAATAAACATCAGCCCCGTAGTGCCAAGGGAAAGCTTTATCAGAGGTGTAAGGGATAGGCCCGAGAACAGTGATGATCAACAACATGATTCTTGGAACAAATGTAATTCTAACAGGCTTTCTCGAGGAAGCCTTGGAAGAATTGTCGAAAATGGTGATAATAACAACTTCTTCAATATGAACTAAAGGAACAACAGTCTTCTCAAACAGAATCTCTTTACTATCCATCAGGCGTTGGACACCTGATTTCAAAAGATGGCAACCGGTTGGTAGAACATAACACATACGACAACCTTCATCACAGCCCGGAAATAAACCGGCTAGCAAAAGGTTCTTCTTCACAGTCATCAAAGGGGTAACAATTTCGTTCACAGAAACCACAAACGAGTCTTCATCTATAGCATTCACTCCATGCTTGGGCATAGGAGCAGTCACAACATTAGGTCTTTCGGGCGCCTCGAACTCAATCTCCTTAGCATCAATTAAGTCCTGTATTTTGTTCTTCAAAGCCCAACAATCATCTGTATTATGTCCCGGGATATCAGAGTGAAAAGCACAGCGGGCATTAGGGTTATACTTTGGCGATGTAGTGTTGGGATTCTTCGGGGCCTCCCTTGGAATCACTAGATTGGTCTTTAATAATTGCGTCAGAATTTGAGACAGAGTCATGTTGAGATGGGTGAGTTACCTTCGAGGTCTTTCGGCCTTTTGTTGATTGTTGTGCCGAGTAGCACCAGCAGGTCTTGAAATAACAACCGCATTAACAGCTTTGCGGCGTTCAAGTCTATTCTGGATTTTTGAACTGTAGATCGCACTGGACTCTTTCTTAAAAGGCTTTTTCTCGGTGCTTGATGAAGCACCCTTTTGTATCTTACCAGCCTTAATACCGGCCTCAATCCTCTCACCGCTCATAATTAGCTCTGTAAACCCAGACAAAGAGCTTCCAATCAGATGGTTGAAAAATGGACCCGACAAGGTCCCCAAAAACATATCTACAAGCTCCCGATCAGCCAAGGGTGGTTGCACTCTTCCGGCGAGGTCCCTCCACTTCTGAGCATAATCTTTGAAACCTTCGCCTGTTCCCATTGACATACCCTGGAGTTGGGTACGTGTGGGAGCGAGGTCGGAATTGTATTGGTATTGCCTGTAGAAGGCAGTAGCCAAATCCTCCCAACTGCGGATACTGGCTCCATCCAACTGGTAAAACCATTCAAGCTGAGTCCCCGAGAGACTGTCTTGAAAGAAGTGGATCCATAGGTTCTTATCAGCGGTGTACGACTGAATCTTCCTTACATATGACCGGAGGTGCAGCTTCGGACAAGAAACTCCGTCATACTTAGCAAAGGCTGGTGCTTTGAATTTGTGGGGAATCACCACCCCAGATGATAGACCCAGATCACCAAAGTCCAGACCAGGCACTTTCTGAACTTCCATCGCACTCAACCGGTCTTCCAGTTGTTTGTATCTATCCTCATAAGGAGGATACTGGTCTTCGTCAAAGTATGTCTCATTGTCTGAGACCACAGGACTAGGAGCCCTTCTTTCCTCTTGACTATCTTTCCCTCCAGATGAGGTGGTCAAATCAACTTCATCCCGTAGCCTGTTTCCAAACCTGTGGCCTGTGTTAAATAGGATTGTCCTCTTCTTCTTCTTCTTCTTCTTCTCTTTCAGAATCAGGGTCTTCAGATCTTGCTGACCCTTAGCTAGATTCATGAACAGCTCTTGGAATTGGGCATTTTGAGCCTGTAGGGCCTTGATTGCTTACTCAGTTGATGGTTCAGCAGACATGATGAGTGCTGAAATAAACAGCGAAGAAGATAAGAGACCTGTAATGGGTACCTGTTATGAAGTGCATGGGATGAAATGCGTATGATATGATTTCAAAGACAATCGAGAGATTCAAATTCCTAAACAAGAAATGAAACACACTTTTATTAGGTAAACTTGAAATTCAAATTGTTCAACAAATTGCCCTTAAGGCGTTACAAGAAAGGAAATACTGAAAAGTAAATAGAACTGGAAAGGAAATAAACAAAGAACAATCAATGCTCCCATGGTCGCTTCTTGTCGGTGCGGACATAATCATTGAGAATCTGCTCGTTCTCCAGCTGCCTAGTCAACTTCTGGATCTTCTGCTCTTGCTCGTTAAACTTTTCTCGGTAAGCATCCCGCTCTTCTCTCAGCTGCATCCAAGACCTTTTCAGTGCCCTATTATCAGTGGGCATGTAAGGGTGGAGGATGGTAGGAAGAACCCCCCTCTTTATTAGCAACTTCAACAATGATAGGCAGGACGGCTTCATACGGCATACCCAACTTTTGGGCACGGATACGAACCCATCTGAGATATGGCTCCATTGGAAGGGAAGTCTTTGGACCCAGCTCATGTGGATCATATCTGTGGACTCTATCCCAAGCCCTTATGAATCTTCGGCGTTGTTCGTTGCTATCCCCTTGAAAATCAAAGATGATACTAGGCATTAGCAGCTCATGAGGTCCTTCTCTTCTGGCTCTCCCAAACTGACGTAAGGCCAAGCACGGATTGTAAGTAATTCCTCCATGGGTTCCTATCAGTGGAACATTGGGGTACTCCCCACATCGATCAATAATGGCCACTTCGTCCATACCCTTGATAGTCTAGATGATGTCATTATGAGAGAGAGACATAACCCTATAGGCCCAGCCCATGCCTTCTTTGTTCTTCAGCACTGATTTGGGGAGGTGCGAAATAAACCACCTCGCCAATAATGTAGCACAACACATCAAGGTTCCCCGCTTTCGGGCAGTATGGGCATAAAGCTGATGAAGAATGTCACCCAAGAGAGTGGGTACATGATTACGAGAGATGAAGATTTTCACGACATTCACATCAACAATGGAGTCAGGATTCAGAAACAATACCAAGTCGTATATCAGAAGAGCCAGCATATCTCCGAATGCCTTGAAGTCTAGACTATCCCAGAAATAATTAGCCTTACCAACCAAGAACTTAGTCAGAAAGCCCTTTTCTCCACTTCTAGTCTCCCAATTAGCCATTACCTCATCCTTGGTCATATGAAGGGCTGAAGCAATCTCTTCTGGCCTAAGGATCTTCTCACAACCAGTAAACGGGGTCTGCTCCAGAATAGAGATACCGAGCAGATCAGAGAACTCTTCTAAGGTGGGAACCAACTGGTAGTCCTGAAAAGTAAAGCAATGGTACAGTGGATCATAGAATTGGACCAAAACACTCATCATCTGCTCGTCCAATTTGGAGGTGACCAAACTGAGAAGATACCCATGTCTTCTGATGAAGGAGGTAGTATCAGGCATCTTTGCAATCAATCCTTTAAGCATGGTGGGAACCTGGACAAAGTTGATCCAGATGGTATTCCTACGTATGGGCATCATGACCTACAAAACAGAACAAAGATGAATCCCTCTTGTCTTTGAAATAGGTTAGTCCAATGCAATATGTATGCAATGTTATGATGTCATGATGTCATGATAGAAAGCACACCACAATTATCCACAAATAGCAAACATGGTAAAGGCACACAAGTCACACAGAGAGCCCTTAGATTTCAGGCTGGCAAGGAGCTTAGGTACTACCCTCTTTCAGTTCAATTGGTTTAAACATGTCCTAAAAATAGTAACCGGGTTCTAGAGGATCTCAATATCACTGACTACCCTCGATCGGTCATAATTCCAATTTAGCAACCTTTTCTTGCGGATGGAATCATCGCGAGAGTTTAGTCTCAATGAGTGTAGCTTACTGCTACTGTTCTATGGCCAAGTTGGTCAATTTAAAGGTTCTAAGGTCATTTGGTGCTCCATGACCCCTTAGAAGACCCATATTCTCTTTGTTCCAACATAAGGGATATCGGTACAGACATAAGTGCCACACCAACGTAGCTACTGCTTCAACCGTATCGGTCTATGCTGTACAGTTCCCTCACAGTTTATTGCTACTTACCTAAAGGGTATCCCCAGATCCGGGTTAGGATCTATAGTAACTCCAATACAAGCACACAAATATAAAGCATACAAAGCAAACAATTGAAAACACAATGATATATTCCTAAGGTACACCCCACTTATTAAGCATCCCCAGCAGAGTCACCAGTTCTGTGATACGGTGGGAGAGAACTGACTATTTTTTGGAATGCTGGTTTGCGTTTTGCATTTGTTTTTGCAAAATTTCGCGGTAAGCAAGAGTCGCCATCGTCTTTTATTTTATCCAACAAGGAAAGGAAAAAAGCACAGAAAAATTCCTTTTTCGAGATGTTTCTCGGGTCCGGGGGGTAGATTATATAAAGGGAAGGTGTTAGCACCCTTTCTATTTGTGGTTATCCACGGGCTCTTAGGTACTTGCTCAATTGTTTTCAAAATTTCTTTTCTTTGTGTTTGTGGGTTTGAAGAAGTTTTAGTTTGAAAGGGAGTGTAAGTTTGAAAATTTGTTTTGTTTTGAAAGAGCAAGTACTTAAGAACCATCTACCTACTCGAAAAAGGAATCGTTCTATGCTATCTTCCTTTAGGCAACACTATCCCACTATTGATGAGTGGGTAGCATCGTCGTTGGAGTTTTAAGGGTCAATTCAATTAAGGGACGTGCGGTCACTAAAGCAATGTTAGGACGACTTAGCGGTGACCCTAATGTCTTAGATCATTTTTCTGAGGCAACCGTTTTGAGGCAACTATGATCTTTGGACAAAAGGGCGACCTCTAAAACATCCTATACTCAATGACCGCGTTACGAAGGCAACCAAGTGAGGTATACCCTAAGAGTGCGCATGTGCGAGTGTGTTGTTTTCAGTTAATTTTGTCTTTGTACATGTCAATGGTTATCTATGTTGATTTTAGGTTTTAAATGATTAATCTTGTCATGCATTCCTTATTACCAAACATCTAACAGTTTATAAGTTGCGGAAATTAAATTGCGGAAATTAAACTAACTATTACAAGGCGTCGGGTATTTACATCGCCAAAAACAACCCTTGAAATTAAAATGCGGAAAATAAATAAAGCGGTAAAAATAGTAAAGTCTTATTAAGTTATTACATTCCAGGAAACAGATACAATATTGAATAAAATGGATCGCGTGCGGGAAATTAAATCGGGCGCAAGTTTTAGGGTTTTAACCCTTTGTTTTTCAAGAAAAGATTTTTTTGGTTATTTTTTAATTAAGAAAGAAGTTAATCTAGGTTAATTATTAAATTAATGAATAAATTAATTAATAAAAATATTTTTGGGTTTTTGGTTTTTAAAGGAATAAAAATAAATTTGATCAATGTTAATAAAACCTAATTGTCTAAGTTAATTTTAATTATTGCAAAATATATTTAAAGTTATTCCTAATTAAAACTAAATTAATTAAATTAATATTGTTAACAAAAATAAAATGCTGAAAGACTTAGGCAAACATAATTTTGTTAAGACCCCTCATGTTAACCTGCTTAGTGACAATGGTTTTGATGCATTGGGGATCTTAAATGATCTGCTAGAATTGCAAAACCCTGGCTAATGCTTGCTTCTTGGAATGTGAGGGGGCTAAATAAATCTGCTAAGCTCAGGGATATTAGCTCCCGTCTCCTAGAGCTTAAAGCAGTAATAGTTATCTTGGTGGAAACTCGTGTTAAGATCCATCATGCCAATAAAGTTAGAAATTTGCTGAATCTACGTGATAACTTTCTGGACAATTACAACTGTCATCCCAATGGTAGGATATGGATTAATTGGAATAAGAATATCATTGATGTTAAATAGTTGACTGCAACTAGCCATATGATTCATTGTGAGGTCATTGATACCCTTGGCAATCATAGGTTCCACCTGACTGCAATATATGGCTCGAACAAGATGGAACAAAGGAAGGTCCTGTGGCAGAATTTGTGCAACTTAAACATTCAGGGCCCTTGGTGCATTGTTGGTGATTTCAACAATGTTCTTCACAGTAAAGACAAAATTGGGGGATCCATGGTTACTGAGGGGGAATTTCAGGATCTTGCTGAATTAATGCGGAAACTGGACCTTGCTGAGATGGATAGTACAGGGGAGTATTATACTTGGTCAAATAAGCACTGTGTGGGAACCATATATTCGAGGATTGACCATTGTCTGGCTAACCCTTCCTGGTTTCGACAGTATCTGAACTTTAGCCTTAAAATTCTGCCTCCTCAAGTTTCTGATCATGCTATGCTTTTCCTCTATGATCAAGATGTGTCTCCTAGGCCTTAAAAAAGATTTTGTTTCATTAATTGTGTGGTGGAGTCTGCAGGCTATACGAATGTTGTCAAGGAGGTTTGGACTAAACAGGCTGAAGGTAGTCCTAGCTATGTTCTTTGGCACAAACTGAAGAGATTAAGGCTGACTTTGTACAAGCTCAATAAGAACTTGCTGGCTTCAACACATCATATTGCTCAAGCTAGGGATTCTCTGTCTAATGCTCAGGATGAGTTAGCAAATGATCTTATGAATGCTGAGATGATCAGGAGGGTTAAAACCTGTACTGAGGATT
Source organism: Vicia faba (assembly GCA_948472305.1). NCBI lineage: Eukaryota > Viridiplantae > Streptophyta > Magnoliopsida > Fabales > Fabaceae > Vicia > Vicia faba. The sequence goes on along the minus strand of OX451739.1, from coordinate 1,501,347,456 downwards.
TATTGAAGTGGAATGAAATTGAGGAATCAATCCTTAGGCAAAGAGAAAAAATCCAATGGCTAAATGATGGTGATGGTTGTACTGCATTCTTCCATGCTTCTATTAAAACTAAGAAAGTTAATAAAGCGATAAATTTGCTGCAGCTTGATGATGGATCTACTATAACTTCTCAAAATCTGATTGAACAGGAAATCCTAAATTTCTATGGTTCTCTCATGGGGAAGAGTGATGATACTATGGACTGTATTGATATTAGGGTGATGAGATAGGGCCCTCAGTTGCAGCAGGTTCAGAGAGAAAGTTTGGTGGTTCCTATTTCCAGTGATGAGATTTATGCTGCGTTAAAAGGGATCAATGACGTGGCTGCTCCTGGATTGGATGGTTACACGACAAAAAATTTCAAGTCCAGTTGGGATACTGTTAAAGGTGATGTCATAGCTACTGTTAAGGAATTCTTTGTTTCAGGAAAACTCTATAAAGCTTTCAACTGTAATCTTGTTTCTCTTATCCCCAAATCAGAGTCTTCCTCCTCTGTTAAGGATTACAGACCCATCTCTGTATGCACTGTCATCTATAAAATTATTTCCAGAATCATGACCAAAAGGCTTAGCAGGGTGATGGGTAGTATAATCAGTCCGAATCAAGCTTCCTTTATTCATGGACAACAGATACATCACCATATTCTTCTTGCGTATGAACGGTTAAAAGTTTATAACAGGAAGAATGGCCCTCCTCGTGTTATGCTTCAACTGGATTTACAAAAAGCGTATGACATGGTAAGTTGGAAAGCTCTGGAGCTGATTATGAAGGAACTTGGTATTCCTAATGTCTTCATTCAGTGGATTATGGGAGCAGTTTCTAACACTTCTTATAGATTCGTGGTGAATGGCTATACTACTGAGCTTCTGGTGGCAAAGCGTGGAATACGCCAAGGGGACCCCATTTCTCCTTTCATCTTCTCATTTATCATGGAATATCTCCATAGATGCTTGGTTCATATGCAGATCAATCCAAATTTCAACCATCACTCGAAATGCGAGAAACTTTAGTTGACTAATCTCATGTTTGCAGATGATGTTTTACTTTTTGCTAGAGGAGACATAATCTCTGTTCAGCTTCTTATGAATGCCTTCACTACTTTTTGTAATTCCACAGGTATGATGGTCAACATTGGCAAGAGTAAAATGTATTTTGGTTCTGTTGATTCGAACACCAAGAATCAAATCTTAACTTGGTCTAAGTTAAAGGAAGGCTCTCTCCCATTTCGTTATTTGGGAATTCCACTTTCGTCAAAGAAGCTGAACTGCAACCATTACCTACCCTTAGTGGACAAGATTATAGCCAGAATGAGCCATTGGTCTGCTAGATTACTTAGCTATGCTGGGCGTGTTCAACTGGCAAAATCTATATCTTTGGCTATTGCTAATGTCTGGATTATGGTTCTTCCCCTGCCTAAAGCTATCCTCAAGAAGATTGATTGTTTGTGTCGGTCTTTTGTTTGGTCTGGATCTAATAATGGTAATAGAAGAAACTTGGTTGCTTGGAATATTGTCTGTAAACCTATAAGATATGGTGGTTTGGGAATCATTAATCTTTGCATCTGGAACAAGTGTGCTATGTTGAAGCTGTTATGGAACATATGCGCAAAGTCTGATAGCCTGTGGTTGAAGTGGGTTAATGCTTACTATTTAAAGGATTGTAACATTATGGAGGCTAAAGTTAAAGCGTCTAGTTCGTGGATTATGCGTAAAATCTTGGATCAAAGGACTTTCATTCTTTCTCATCCCCATGTTTGGCAAGTGTTAATTTCCAAGGGTGTTTTTAGCATGAGAGGCTGTTATATGGACATAGTTGATAAAACTCAAATCCCATGGGTTAAACTTTTTCAGAACAACCCGGCGAGGCCTAAAGCTAAGGTAATATTATGGTTGGTTTGCCACAATAAGCTAGCTACCAAAAGTCATATGTGTCATTTGGGCTTCATCACGGACAGTAGATGTTGTTTCTGTCCTAGTATCGAAAATACTTTGCATCTTTTCTTTGATTGTGATGCTACTAGGCGGATTTGGAGAGAAGTTCTTGCTTGGCTTCAAATGCAACATCATATTCCTAAAGCTTGGGAGGAGGAACTTCAATGGGCCATCATGTGGGGGAAAAGTAAAGGTTGGAGAGCCTCTTTGATTAAACTTGCCATTACAGAAACAATATACGGAGTGTGGATTTATCGTAATAGCATTTGCTTTGGTACTTGTCTTGATTGGTGTCATGTAACCAAAACTATTATTGATACTATTGTTTTTAGGGGTTGGCATTGTAAGCTCTTAAAAGATAGGATTGTTGGTTTAATGTTGCCTTAGGTTCTTTGTTGGCTGGATCCGTGCGATCGTCGTGTCCTTGCTATTGTTTTTTGGTATAATACAAGTCCTTATTCCAAAAAAATAAAATAAAATAAAATGCTAAAATTTAATTTAAATAAGAAAATATTTTTTGGTTTTTAATTTTATTAAGAAAAAAGTTTTGATTGGTTAGTTAAATAATAAAAATAATAACAATAAATAATTAAAAGAAATAATAAAAGAAAAGAGAAAAAGTTAGGGTTTGGGCCTGATTAGGGGGGTGAGAATGGCAAATTCAAGGCCCATCACAAGCTGGCCTCATTTGACTTTCCTGATTCTGTGTGCACTAGTTGACTAGATCCCACCATCGGCCATCATCCCTGGATTGCCAGATTTGGCCTTGGGCCATCTGGCGCTTGATATCTTATGGTGTATGATAGGCCACGCACTTGAGTTTTCAATGGATAGCCTGTAGAAAAATAATAACAATGCATATGGGGATCTGGGATTCGAACCCAGGTCCTGTACGTGACTGTCAACTCCTCTTTCCACTAGGCCAACGCGTTTCATTTGTTAATGTGTTAAGAATAAAACATAATATTGGAAAACATGTTAATATGCCAGAATTAAAAAAAAAGAAGCGCGCGAATATTTGAATAGAGCAACCAGATGGGGACACGTTGTCGTCCCTGTCCTCAGGTTTGCACAGAAATTACCTGCAGATTTAGATCCGCAGCTATAAGCATAGGTCGTTTCAAAAACCCATCTCAGGCCATATAAACTCCATCCAAGGCCATGGTTGTGCTTTTATTTCCCCTCCGGTCATGCCTATGTCCATCAATAGGTCTAATTTTACCTGTAACAAAAACCCCTAAAAAAAACCTAGGAAACCCTACAATGGCGTTTTGCACCATAGAGCAGATAAACACAATCAAATAATATGGAAAGCTTGGAAATTATCTAGTGATTGCAAATATACCATTGGTTTCTTGTAATGATGCATAGATTTTGAAACACGAAATCAAATTCAGAGGGGGCCCGGGTATCACTTACAGTGCATTTGAGGGCGTGTGAGAGCTTGCTAGTAGTTGGTTCTGACTCAGGGATGGTCCAAAAATTGATTAGTGTGGAGTTTTGCTTCTGAATTTGCCTCCAAGGATGATTTCAGTTTTGCACTTTTTTGTCAATTTTTCAAGTTTGGTTCTTGGTGTTCTTGCAGCCTCTAGGTCTCAAATTCGTGTGCCTTGGATTGTATATGTATGCTGCAATGTATTAGGTCAACAAATTGGTCTTCAATCTTTACACATCAATGCTTTGAGATTGGATTTGATCCTCCATTGAAAACTTGCCTAATTTGCCAAAAATCCAATCTTTTTGCACATGGAATGCTTGATACGAGTTTGATCATGACATTGATGATGATTAGGTCCTGAAAATAGAAAAAGATCTCATGTAATCAAGTTTTGGGATTTTATTTGATTTAAATTGATTTAAAATGAAATAATTCAATAAAAAATCAAATAAAATAGGAAAATTGATAAATGGACACAAGGCTGAAGCTAGTACATGTGTGCAATGTGGCAAGACCAAATTAAGTGGAAAAGACTGGGTCCATTTGACAAAATTTGAAGTTTTGGGGATAGTTGACTTTTGGCAATTTTGCAAAAATTCCCAACTTCAACAATACATAAGTTCTTCAATTTTGAACTTTTGGAAGTGTTCTTGGACTTCTTAGAAAGCTTGAGATGTCCTATAACTAACCCTTTGGGTCTCATATCATTTTGATATTCCATGCTCAAGTTATAAGTTTTGGCAAAAAAGGTGTTTTTGTTGACTTTCAAAAATGACCTATAATGTCCAAATTCATTACTTCTTGTGAGTGCATTTTTTGATCTTGGGGCATGAAGATGGATTGTATGAAATTGCGTCCTCTTAAAAATTAGCTTTGGATGGGTCATTTCTCATAAAGTATGAGAAAGTTATGCTTGGTCAAAGTTGAGTTGACTTTTCCTACAAAACCCTAATTTAACAACTTTTGAGTCTTGATGAATTTTGAGAATTCCTTGATGAATCATGATCAACCCTTGATCAAATTATGAAATATCCTTCAAAATGAGAATGTTGACAAAAAATCTTGAAGTTTGACTGTATTTGGGTCACAGTTGACTTTTGCCCTAGCACAGTCGATTTTTGGACCCTTTGAGCAATTGACTGAGCAAACTTCCTCTGCAACGCTTGAAACTTGACATGGATGATATTCAGAACATATTAGGACAATGGAGAGCACTTGAGATCATTTGTACTCAAGGATCTTGATGCAACACAAAACCCTAATTTGGGGTTGACTGCCTTAGGAGATGATTTGTCTGACCCACTCTTGAGCAAACTTGAGCAACTTAGAGATTTTTCTTGAAATGTTTTGAGAGATATGAGAGGGCAAATTTTGGGGTACAACACTTGTATACAATTTTTAGCTGAACAGGTTTGTACCTACAGCAAAGCGTCCGTAGGTAAATTTTCTGTTGCCTAAAACAACGATTTGGGGAAGAAGATGAGGCGTGGCAATCTTTGGTTGGTTGGTTTGAATTTTCGCGCATTTTGCTGAATACATCACGTGATTTGGTTATATTAATTGTTTCTATTATATGTACAAACAAACAAAGCGGCACAGATGGCAAGCAGGTACTGGGAGCGAGCATGAGGACCTAGGTTCGATCCCCAGGTCCCAACCTTTGTTTATATTATTTTGTTTCGTGTGATCAGGTATGCTACATCCTCAAGCGCCCACCATAGGCCATCAATATGTGGCCATCAAACACATCTCCAGCCAAGATCCAACGTGCCATCATTGGAGGATCACCATACCCCTCAAGTCAACATACACACCAGATCAGGCGAAGTCAAACAGGCTTGGATTTGTTTGGGCCCATAAGTCATATTGGCACCCCCTTTTTCAGCAGTGCTAGCAGGCCCATTTAATCTTTTATTATTTCTTTTTTAATTCTTTTAATATTTCTTTTAATCATTTTAATTAAAAAACTAATAATTTTTTCATAAAAAATCATAAAATCAAGAAATCATAAAAATTAGAATTAGATCTTTTTCTTTATCAAATTTAATTTTGTTAATTTAACTTAGTTTAATTTAAATTAGGGAAATTTTAATTTATTTTGTAAATAAAATCAAATAGAAATTAGGTTAAATTCTTGATTTAATTCTTTTATTTTTCTCAAATAAATAAAAATACAAAAATAGGTTTTAGAGTAAATTAATTTATTTTTCTTAATTTAAAATTAATTAGAATTTAGGATTTTCCTTTTAATTTAATTGTTTCATTATTTTCTTAAATAACAAAATATGACAAAAACATCTTTTTTAATCAATCGCAAATAGGTTTAGTCAAGGGTCAAAACCCAAATCGCTTCGCGTTTAATTCACCGCGCGCTTGTTAATTATTTTGACAATATTTTTGTAACTGTTCATGGTTTGTAACAGTTTAATTTAGGGTTTTATTTACTGTTAAATTCTCGGGTTTTTGGCTATGTATTTAATCCCCCTCCAGAAGCCTTGTAATAGCGTAGATTTACTGTCTCACATTTTTAATTCCCGCAAATATTTAACTGTCTAGATGTATGCTAATAGGATTGTATGGCAAGAATACATGACAAATTAATACGGTTAGAAAACCATAATGTGCAAAGATAAATGACTGAAACTAATCACTCGCACATATCACTCTTAGGGTATACTCTCACTTCGGTTGCCTTCGGTAAACGATCATTAAGCATAGGGTGTCTTAGTGGTTGCCCTCCTGTCTAAAAAAGATCAAATGTCCCATTCGAATGTTTCCTTAGAAATGTTGCTTCGAAATTTTTGCCTCGAATATGATCTTAAGACTCTAGGGTTATTACTAAGGTATCCTAAACATTGCTTTAGTGACCGTACGTCCCTTTCGAATTGACCCGTACAAATTCCAAAGACGATGCTACCTATTTCTCAATAGTAGGATAGCGTTGTCTAAAGGAAACAAGAATAGAAACAATCTTTTTTTCGAGTAGTTAGATGCTAGTAGGTAGTTTCTCAAATCAAAACTTTTCACACTTACACTTTTCAAGAAAACTTTCAAAATAACTTTGTCACACCTTTGAGGACTGATACAAGGGTTATCACGAAGTCAAAACTTTTCAAAAACAAAGCACACAAACACAAGCAATTTTAAAAGATGAGCAAGTACCTAAGAGCCCATGGAAAACCATGGATAGAAAGGGTGTTAACACCTTCCCTTTCTATAATCTACCCCCCGTACTCAGAATATCTCGAAAAAGGATTTTTTATGTACTTTTTTCCTTTCCGATTGGATGAAATAAAAGTCGATGGCGACTCTTGCTTACCGCGACATTTTGCGAATAAAAAATGCAAAACGCAAACCAGTATTAAACAGTCGGTTCTGCCACCGTATCACACATTCCATGGTTGAAAGTAATTCCCAAAAGATGAGGAGAAGAGAGAACTTGTTGTAGTAGTAAGTGCAAGATTGTTGACACCATCATCAGAGTTTCCATGACCTGGCTTATCTGAGTCTTCAATCAATTATATTCCTTCTCGAAGAATTCCAGACCTCGGGTCAAAGTTTGCATGTATACCATAACTAACCTCATCGAGATTTTCGTAATGGTCAATCGCCCACAGAGTCATCCCATACTGATCTCTGAACATGTGAAGCAAGAAATCAAGTTTGAACCTCTGAAGAGAACATCTGGTTTGAATAAGAATCCCTAATCTTCGGGTACCTGTTATGGATGTATGAGTATGCATGGGGTGCATGAATAGATTCCATGTCATGTTCTGCCATTTCCAAGGAATTTGCGTGCTTTGATGTTGATTTTACGCAAGTAAGGATGGAAAAGTTTAGAACAAGGCTTACAAATATGATTCCTTGGAAATAACAGAACATGTGTGTTAAGTATGTGGTAACCATGTTATGTATGCAAAGACATGGGATCAAAGGGATCAAAGTTCCATCATTTATGAATATGATTGTTGCATTATTCTAAACCACATGGATATTATCAGATCAAAGGTCCGACATAGCTTCTGCATATATAAGAACCAAATACCATGTAGATCATCAATTGTATGGGATCAAGGCTTCTGGAACATCAGATATTGTTGAGCATTTTTTGGACATGCAGGGAATAACAAGATCGAAGGCCCGAACGAACCTCCAAGTAAACAAGTTAGGAACTCAGAAAATAAATCTGAGAACCATATAGTCACCCACAGAATCCAAAACATAATCATTAGAATAAATAATCACCATCTGAGTAGTCACCATCTGAATCATGAGTAAGCATTTGTACCTGTGATAATAATTCCCTCCCCACTCACGGGTGAAGACTAGGTCAGGGTAAGGCAATGGTAACTCAAAATCACGGGTTTGCTTGAGAGTATTATCATCGTACACCTACGTGATAATGATAGCACCTCATTAAAACCTCATATGAGCATAGACGACACAGCCTTCTAGGGAAATCTACATCCCCTATCCGTCGTGTTCCGCTATATTCCTAAGGTTCCTGTGGTTGTCATTTGGCCTGGGTATTGGGCCTTTTACCTCTTGTAACACCCACCCAATAAGAAGTAGATCCAGTACAGCAGTATTATATAGAAAACAGTAAAATGCAATGCATACATATGCTCAAGTAATCATGTATGGATGAATAAACTGAAAGCATATTGTAAAACGGTGGCAGAACTGACTTTTTTTTTCTTACTATTGGTTTTTGGGTTTTTTGTTTGCAATTGTCGCGGTAAGCAAGAGTCGCCATCGTCTTTTATTTTATCCAACAAAGGAGAATGGAAAAAGAACAGCAAAACATTTTTCGAGATGTTTCTGAGTACGGGGGGTAGATTATGGAAAGGGAAGGTGTTAGCATCCTTTCTATCCATGGTTTTCGATGGGCTCTTAGGTACTTGCTTATTTTTAAATTGCTTTTGTTGGTGTTTTGAAAAGCTTTGAAAATGCCTTAGTGCGGCGATTCACTTTATGGTAACCCTTGTGTCAGTCCTCAAGAGTGTGATAAAGCGTTTTTAAAAACTTTGTTTGAAAAGTGTTTGAAAGTGTAAGTGTGAAAAATTGAATTTTTTTGAGAAAGTACTTAAAAGTTTCTACCTACTAAAAAAAGACTGTTCGTTTTATTATTTCCTTTAGACATTGCTATCCTACTATTAATGAGTAGGTAGCTCCATCGTTGGAGTTTAAGGGACAATCGAAATGGACGATTACGGTCACTTAAGGCAACAGGGCAAGATCTCTTAGTAACTGTCCTAAAGTTATAAGATCGCATTTTGTTTTACCGAGGCAACCTTCGAAAGGGACTTGCGATCTATGAATTAGAGGACAGTCACTAAGAATTCTCATGTTCGAGAATAGTGACCGTATTTCCGAGGCAACCGAAGTGGGAGATACCCTATAGGTGAGCATGTGCAAGTGTTTTGATTTTAGTTTATTTAACATTTGCACAGTTAGTGTGTTCTACTGTTTTAAACATTCGATTTATCTTTTGCATACAATCCTATTATCCATACATCTAAACAGTTTAAACAATTGTAGAAATTAAAAGCGGAAAAGAAAATCTACGTTATTACAGGGCTTTGGGGAGGGGGTTACATAACCAAACTTGGGGGAAAAGCGGTAAATAAAAGCAGCAATAAACCTAAGTTAAAAGCTATTACAAAATCAAAACAGAAATAATAATTGGAATAAATAAATGCGCGCGAGAAAACAAAAATATCCTAAAGAATCTACTTAAATAAAGAAAATATTTTTGATTATTTTATTGAGAAAACTAAATATTTGTGAAATAAACCTAATTTTTTCTAATTAACTTTACTTAATGAAAACAATCAATTCAATATCATTAAATTAATTAATTTCCAAAAAAAAAAACTAATTTTAATTAAAAAAATCTAATTCTATATTTTGTATGATTTTATTGATTTTATGATTTAATTTAAAAAATATATTTTTAAAACTATAAAACAAATAACACGAAATAATAAAATAAATAAGAAAAACAAGAATGGGCCTGATGCTGAAAGTAATTTTAGGGGTGCATGGCTGAATTTTGCAAAGCCCGGAATAGCTGGCCCATCTGCCTTATGTGTGATTCAGTGAGGCTCTCATCTGGGGGTTCACCGTGCACTGCTTTTGCTGGACACTTGGATTTGGGTCACATGATGATCTAAGGGCTGGATCTCTGAGTGCATGGTGGATGCTTGGCTAGGAGATGCTTTGGATCTATAATAAATTATCAAGAAAAATACAAAAGCATATGCCTGGGATCGAACCTAGGACGTTTGCCTCACATATTCATTCCTTGACCATCTGCGTTGGGCCGCTTATTTGTTAATATAATAAACAAGAAAACATAAATTAAATAAGGTAGCATGCCTATAAAAACGCGCAAAATTCAAACGGGCTAGTGGTATGCTACCACCTCTTGTCTTCTTCCCAGAATTGTGGTCTTTGGTATTAGACTTTTACCTATGGACAAAATTGTCACTAAAGGCTATAGTGACAATTTTTGTCCGTAGCTACATCCCTGCAATATTAAAAACGTAATACAAGCAAGATAAATTAAAACTACATCCAAGGATCAATAAAAAATTTTCCCCTGAATGCTATGGTACCCATAATCTGGTCCAATCATCCCTAGAGAAGGAAACCCCAAATTCGAGCTTATGAACCCTAGCCATGGCAAGAAGCTATCCTGCGCTTAAACTTTAATCAAACCAATCAAAAACATTGCCAATGTGATAGCAAGCATGGATATATGATCAAAACAGATTCATGATGGACAAATCATTGGAATCGAGTTTGGAAAAATACAAATCATGACTGTTAGAGAGCATGATTCTTGACGTTTCAGGCTTTGGGAATGCTAGCAATGGCTTCAAATGATGTCCAGGGATGTGATTTGATCCTTGGAATGGCTTGAACCGGTATGTGGAGGAGAATGGGCTCTGCACTTTTTTGACAAAAAATTTGAACTTTGTTCTTGATGTAGAGGAAGGCAGCACAACTTTTATTTTTTTGTTAGGGTTCACAATGCTTGTGTATATGTACTAAATCAATCTAGGGTAGCATAATTGGAAAGAATCACAAGGTGTAATGGTTATTACTTTTGATTCAAATCTTTCCACATTTGGAGATTTCCTCTTGTTTTCAATCTTGCATTTTTACCTTGGCTATAGACATCTTACATGATCTATAATTCAATGAAAAACAAATCTCATTCCATTGATTTTATTTATTTTGATTTTATTTCATTTTATTTGATTTTGTTTGAATTTTAAATAAATAAAATCAAAATAAATTAGGTAAATAAATAAATGAGGCAAGGAGGGTCCCATGGGTCGTGGACCATGCTAGGGATAAGATTCAATCTTGAAAAAGATGGGCCCATGTAGAAAAAATGCAATTTTGAGCATTGTTGACTTTGTGCAAATTTCCAAAAATGGCCAACTTTGACAATGCATATCTCTCTCAATTTTGAATCTAAGAGGGTGTTCTTGGACTTTTTAGAAAGATTAGGATGTCCTCTAAACAACCCTTTTCATTTCATATCAATTTGATCTTCCATGTTCATGTAAGAAGCTTTGACTCAAAGGGTGTTTTTGTTGACTTTTTGAAAAGGACCTATAATGTCTGAATTTTTATCTTTTCATGAGTGCATTTCTTGAACTTAAGGGATGAAGATGAGTTGTAGGGAATTGGAATTTCTTCAAAATGAGCCTTGGATTAGAAATTTCTAGTAAAGTATGAGAAAGTTATGCCTAGTCAAAGTTTTGTTGACTTTTCCTATAGAAACCCTAATTTAGCAACTTTTGAGTTTTGATGAATTAGGAGCATTCCTTGAGGAATCGTGATCAAACCTTGATAAAATGATGGATATCACTTCAAAATGTTGATTTTTACCAAAAATCTTGAAGTTTGACTATATTTGGGCCACAATTGACTTTTGCCCTAATATAGTTGATTTTCAGGCATTTGAGCAGTTGACTGAGCAAACATGTTGTGCAAGGAATGAAACTTGGAATGGATGATCTTGAGGACATATTAGGGCAATGGAAACCATTTAGGACCCTTGTAACTCAAACATCTTGATGAGGACTGAAACCCTAGTTTGAGGCTCATTGTCTTAGGAGGAGGATTTGTCTGGTCAATCCTTAGTCAACTTGAGCATTTGAGGACCTCTAGGAGTATGTTTTGTGTGAAAATGGGAGGGAAAATTTTGGGGTACAACAACTTCCCCTATTCAATCTTCTTAGATCTGAGGATTTAGATTGGCTTGTCTGCCTTTCGTGATCTGAAGGTGTAAGATGATTGAACACTAGAGTGCCCAGAAATTTGCACTCGCATGAAGTGAATGTCGATCGATAATATCCAGAATGGGCTTACATATGCCATTTAGAAGGCGACGGAGAATCTTCGGAGATAGGCTTAAAGATGCCATCTAGAAAAGATATCAGTCGCATAAGAGATTCCTCTGCGAGAATCCATGTACCTTCCGTTGAGGAGGACTTCGTTTGGGAATGTTGATTTATGTCCTGGGAAATAGAGTCTAGGAGCTTCGGTTGTACATTACTCTACTAGAGAATATGAAATCGACTGTATCTGGTCGGGTCCAGGTTTTACAGTGTTGTAAACTGTTGTCCGAAGATAAAAGAGAAGGAACATGTATAGGGATTTCTCGGGATAAGTCCATGCAAAAATGCGTCAGGTAATTCATGAAAAGGAGTCTGGCTAGTAGGGCTATGAGAAGGAACCTGGGTAGTAGGGTTACTTTGAAATGAAGCCTGTGTAGTAGGGCTATGAGAAGGAACCTGGGTAGTAGGGTTACTTTGAAGTAAGTCCTGGGTAATAGGGCTATGATAAGGAACCTGGGTAGTAGGGTTACTTAGAAATAAAGCCTGGGTAGTAGGGTTGCTTTGGAATAAAGCCTGGGTGGTAGGACTGTGAGAAGGAACCTGGGTAGTAGGGTTACTTCTAAATAAAGCCTGGGTAGTAGGGCTGCTTTGGAATAAAGTCTGGGTGGTAGGTCTATGAGAAGGAACCTGGGTAGTATGGTTACTTTGAAATAAAGCCTGGGTAGTAGGGCTGCTTTGGAATAAAGCCTGGGTGGTAGGGCTGTGAGAAGGAACCTGGGTAGTAGGGTTACTTCGAAATAAAACTCTAGGTAGTAGGGCTATGAGAAGGAACTTGGGTAGTAGGTTTACTTCGAAATAAAGCCTGGGTAGTAAGGCCATGAGAATGAACCTGGGTAGTAGGGTTACTTCGAAATAAAGCCTAGGTAGTAGGGCTATGAGAAGGAACCTGGGTAGTAGGGTTACTTCGAAATAAATCCTGGGTAGTAGGGCTGCCTCATTTGATCACGTAGATTAGTTGACCCATTTGGTTTCGGGAACTGATTTTCCATTAGTTGTTTGCAGATATGACATGTATAGCTTCATGGATTTAATCTTGAACTGTTGGAATTTTTGATGATAACCATCTTTCCTGAAAAGGTACGGGATTAATTATATGTGATGCATGAAATGCATTGTGTGATGATGTTCTCAAAATAAATAAGATTATATTGTATGCAATATGTATGCGCATGTCATGATGTATGAACATGAAATTATATTGTGACATATCCAAGTCTGGGAAAATAAATCCCTGACTGCTGCTGGAGAGTACTGGAAATTGAATTCATGACCGTTGTAGAAAAAGTGGTTCTTCTAATTCCGCAGGGGATGGTGAACGAAGATGAGTAGGCCGTGGATTTACTCCTTTTTTTGTGAATATTCTTCCAGGGAGAGACTCTTCTTGAGAATAACTCTGCAGGGGAATAACTCTGTTTGAGAGAGGAGATGCTTTGCTGGAAGATTTTGCCAATTTGGAGAAATAAACTCTGCCAGGGGATGAGCTTCTGTAGCTAGAGAAATAAACTTTGTTGGGGATTGAGCTTTTGTATTCATAGAAATAAACTTTTCTTGGGATACAACTTTATGAACTGCTTGCGATTATAAAATTCGGCTGGGGAATATAGATGTCAGCTCTCTGAAGGAACTTTGCTGGGGAAAGTAGCTCCTATTTGGGGAAGCCGATGTCAAAGCTTTGGTTGCCTCTACTCTGTTGGGAGTGTATATGTCACGGGGGCGCATGTAATGGTGACTTCATTTCAAAGTTGTTCATGTCCCTGTACCTACTGGAAGGAGTAACTGTCGGGCTTGACATGGTTTTTTAGTCCTTGCCTCTGTTCCTTAAGTTATAAGCAACTGTCTTTCCGTTTCTTATGAAAATATTTGTGAATAGAAATCATATTCAAATGCATATGTCAAGAATAAATCGTTGGACGTTTTTGTAAAACAAAACAGAAAAAGAAAAACAAATGGTTTTGTAAAAGTGACTTGTATTAATTTCAAAGTTGGCCTATAACAGGCGTTTTTGTACAAGGAAGCCGACGCTCTAGTAAGAGAACACCGTCATGAAAATGAAAGATATATAATATTGTGTACAAAGAGAAGAAAACAACTATGTGTAATAATCCCATTGAGTTTCAATTCTACTATTGCCGCTATGTCTTCGAGCGTCTCATCACTTTGCTGCTTGTTTGAAGCTGACTAAATTGATTGATGCCGTTTTGAGCTTGATAGATGATGCTGAAGTCTGGTCGCAAGGTGATCCAATGGGACATAGTGATATGCTTTAAATCCCTAACTTTTGCCTGGACTGCCCTTTCGGGTTTTCAGTCCACCGGGATACCCTTTTTTCCCAAGCCGCCTTTTCAGGTTTTCGACTTACCGAGTGTACATATTTTTTTGTTTTCATCCCCAATTTTTTCCCGAACCCTTTTGGTTCATCGGGAAGCCCTTATTTTTTCCTAGGCTAGTCAACCTAACGGGTGTTTAATCATGCGTAGTATCTTTTCACTATGTCCGCATTGACAGGGTGAGGAAGGTCGTCACCGTCCATGGTGGTCAGAATCATGGCTCCACCAGAAAATATACTTTTGACCACAAATGGCCCTTCGTATATGGGAATCCATTTTCCCCAGGGATCACCTTGTGGCAGTATGATGCGCTTGATCACTAGATCCCCGACTTGATATACTTGGGGTCTGACCTTTTTGTTGAAAGCCTTGATCATTCATTTTTGATACATTTGACCATGACAGACAACAGTAAGTCTCTTTTCATCAATCAGATTTAGTTGATCAAGTCGAGTCTGGATCCAATCATCTTTATTCAGACCTGCATCCTTCATGATTCTCAGAGAAGGGATCTGGAACTCAATAGGAAGGATAACCTCGATGCCATATACCAGAGAGTAAGGTGTTTCCCCTGTTGACGTATGCACTGAGGTGCGGTAACCATGAAGAGAAAATGGTAACATCTCATGCCAGTCTTTGTATGTCACTGTCATATTCTGTATGATCTTCTTAATGTTCTTTTTAGCGGCTTCAACAACGCCATTCATCTTCGGTCAGTAAAGGGAAGAATTATGGTGCTGGATATTGAACTGTTCACAGAGTTCGGTGATCATTGTGTTGTTGAGATTTGTACCATTGTCAGTGATGATTCTCTCTGGCACACCATACCGACAGATCATGTTATGCTTGATAAATCACGCAATAACATTCTTGGTAACAGTAGAAAAAGAGGCAGCTTCAACCCACTTCGTGAAGTAATCAATAGCCACCAGGATGAAGCGATGCCCATTAGAAGCGGTAGGTCTAATCTCTCTGATCATGTCAATGCCCCACATTGCAAAGGGCCAAGGAGCCGTCAAGACATTCAACGGAACCAGAGGCACATGCACGTTATCAGCATAGATCTGACATTTGTGACAAGTTCGGGAATGCTGATAACATCCATCTTCCATAGTGGACCAATAGTATCCTGCCCGTAGTATCTATTTAGCCATGGTATATCCACTTGAATGGATTCCGAAGGTACCTTCGTGTAGATCTGTCATAATCCTCTCTGCTTCGCTCTTGTCTATGCACCAAAGTAAAGTAGAGTCATGGTTGCGCTTGTAGAGGATTCCATTACTGAGGAAGAATTTTGCGGAGAACCTTCTCAGAAACTTTTTGTCTTTGACAGATGCCCCCTCGGGATACTCTTGAGCCTCGAGATATCTCTTTACTTCATAGAACCAAGGTTTGTCCACTACTCCTTTAGTGTCGATCTCGTAGCAATATGCTGGTTCATCCAACCTATCAATAATGATCCGAGGGGCCTCATTATCCCACCTGACCTTGAACATAGAAGACATGGTAGCTAGCGCGTCCGCTAACTGATTCTCTTCTTATGGAAAATGTTCAAAGGTTACGTCCTCAAAGTGTGGAAGCAATGTCAGCACGTTCTCTTTGTACGAGATGAGATTCTAGTGCTTCGTATCCCACTCTCCTTTGACCTGACTTATCACAAGGCTGAATCCCCAAAAATGTTTAAGAACTTGATCCTCAGGTCTATAGCATCTTTGAGACCCATGATGCATGCTTCATACTCCTCCATGTTCTTGGTACAGTTGAAGCATAGTCAGGCAGTGAAAGGAGTATGACAGCCTTCAGGAGATATGCTTACAGCACCAATGCCATTACCGAGTGCGTTCGAAGCTCCGTCAAAAACCGTAGTCCATTGGGATCCTTCTCCAGGTCCTTCATCCGATCCAGCTTCTTCATAGTCAGTCACTAGCATCTCGTCCGGGAACTCAAAATTCATGGACTGGTAGTCATCCACAGCCTGATGAGCCAAATGATCAGCTAATACACTTCCCTTGATTGCTTTCTGGGTTGTATATTGGATATCGTATTCGGTTAAGATCATCTACTATCTTGCTATTCTTCCGGAGAGAGCGGGCTTCTCGAAGATGTACTTGATCAGATCCATCTTAGATATCAGCAAAGTTGTGTGGGTCAACATATACTGTCTTAGTCGACGAGCACCCCATGCCAAAGCACAACAAGTTTTCTCGAGCAGTGAGTATCTTGTCTCACAGTCGGTAAACTTTTTGCTAAGGTAGTATATTGCGTTCTCTTTTCGACCAGACTCGTCATGCTGTCCCAGCACACACCCCATTGAATTGTCTAACACTGTTAAGTACATTATCAAAGGTTTTCCTTCAATCGGAGGCATGAGAATGGAAGGCTCTTGGAGGTATTCCTTGATTCTGTCAAAGGCGACCTGCCATTCGTCATTCCACTTTACCACTTGATCTTACTTCAGAAGTTTGAAGATCGGCTCACAAGTAGCAGTCAGATGTGAAATGAACCTGGCGATATAATTTAGGCGTCCCAAGAAACCTCTAACTTCCTTCTCAGTACGGGGATCCGACATCTCTTGTATGGCATTCACCTTTGCAGGGTCTACCTGAATACCATTGTCACTGACGATGAACCTCAGAAGTTTACCATACCCTTACCCCGAAGGTGCACTTATTCGGATTTAACCTCAACTTGTATGTCTTCAACCTGTCAAATAGCTTTTGTAGATGATCAAGGTGTTCTTCCTTGGTTTCAGACCTGGCTATCATGTCATCAACATAAACCTCTATCTCATGGTGAATCATATCGTGGAACAAAGCTACCATGGCTCGCTGATAAGTTGCCCCAGCATTCTTCAACCCAAAAGGCATCACCTTGTAACAGAAAATGCCCCACTGTGTGGCGAAGGTTGTCTTCTCCATGTCTTTGGGTGCCATATTGATCTGGTTGTAGCTAGAGAAACCATCCATGAAGGAAAAGATTTTATGCTGTGCGGTGTTGTCAACCAGAACATAGATATGGGGAAGCGGGAAGTCATCCTTGGGGCTTTTCCTGTTCAGGTCTCTATAGTCCACACACATTCGTACTTTACTGTCTTTCTTAGGTACCGGGACCACGTTAGCAACCCACTGCGGATAGGAGGTGACAACTAAGAACCCAGTGTTAAACTGTTTCATAACCTCTGCTTTGATCTTCTTTGACATTTCAGGGCGCATACGGAGGACCTTTTGCTTTACCAGAGGGAAATCTTCTTTAGTCGGAAGACGATAAACCACTATATTTGTGTCTAGTCCCAACATGTCTTCATATGACCAGGCGAAGATCTCAACATAATCGTGCAACATTTGTACCAACTGCTATTTGACACTAAGCTCCAGATTTGCGCCAATTTTGACTTCTTTTCTGTCTACCTCTGTGCCCAAGTTTATTTTCTCAACTGGCTCTTCATGAGGCTGTATAGACCTTTCTTCATGCTGTAATAGTCTAGCAAGTTCTCCAGGTACCTCACAATCTTCCTCACCTTCGTCCTCGGCTTGTTTGATCGGATTTTCAAAGTTATAACTGAAAATAGAAGAATTGTTATCAATGGGATCCAGAGTGGATATGGATCTACATGTTGATATGTGAGTGTGTGTAAGAGCATAACTGTATTGATAAAGTGAAAAGCTGAAAAGAAAAACAGAGAGCGCAAAATTTGTATGCAAGAACGTCCAATGTTTTATTGATGACATATGATAATGACATATAATAACCCCACAAATAAACCATTGTGCCTCGGGTAAGACACAAGGCCGTAAAGTTTATATTGTTTATTACAAATCTAAAAAATATGCAAGACAATTACTGCTGAACAAAAGTAATCGGCACTAAATCATTGGTCGTCCAGTTACTAGGTCTATCGTTGGTAGTAGGTTAGATCCAACTGTCAATATCAGAATCCTCATCATTGTCCTCTATAGCATTGACCCATGATTGCTAATGCGTAGGGGAGGTCCTCCAGCCCGAGCATGTCGAACAACCCTTTGAGCTCCCGAAGTAAAGCCCAAACCAAATTTGTCTGTTTTGTAAGGAAAATCAGGGAGCTGTCCCTAAATGGTACACCCACCTTCTTCAACTACTGCTCTGGCGTCCTTGAGAGAAGCCATCTTCAAATGAGGTCGGGTGATCTTTGGCACACTGGTAATAGTCTAGGTTAATGCCGTAGTCTGGGGAACATCTTCAAAATTTTGACAAGCGGTCTCTATGAACTCACCGTCCATTTCCACATACCTGAAAAAGTTTAGATGGCTTACCATGTACTCCTCTTCACCATGCACGATGACAATCTTTCCCTTCACGGGATACTTCAGCATTTGGTGCAGCGTAGAAGTAACGGCTCCAGCTTCATGGATCCAAGGACGAACCAACAAACAATAATAAGATGGAATGATATCCATTATGTAGAAGGTGGATTCAAAGGTCTGGGAACCCACTTTGACAAGGATGTCCACCTCCCTGTGCACCATTATTTTTAAACCGTCGAAAGCTCTCACCATAATGTTACTGGGCTTTAAGGTCAAACCTTCACAATCTAGCCTATCAAGAGCCTTCTTGGGCAGAACATTCAGTGACGATCCAGTGTCCACTAGCACATGGTCCATAGTAGTTCCCCTGCATTCGATCGAGACATGCAGAGCATCATTATGCTTTCTCCCCTTTGGTGTCAAATCAACATCTGAAAAACCCAACCCATTATCAGCAGTCAAACTGGCCACACAGTCCTTAAATTGGTCAGCGAAGGTTTCTTGCGGTACATGAACAGTCTTGATAAATGTAACCAAAGCCTTTGCATGGTCCTCGAAACACAATAGCAGAGCCAACATTGATATCTTCGAAGGGGTCTTCCCCAGCTGTTCGACCACATTGTAGTCGCTCTTCTTGATTATCTTTAAAATCTCCTCCATTTCTTATTTAGAGGATTCCAAAATAACTTCTCTAGGTGCCTTCGTCCGGGCAGGCTCACCTACAACTTCTTTTCCCTGAGTTCTAGATGACTCATTGACAGAGGTAACAACTGGAGTAAGGATGGGAGTAGTAGCAGGAATACTAACCAAAACAATAGATGGAATAACAACAGGCTTATCAACAGTCTTCAAGGAGATCTCGAGAGAGAAAACCCTTCTACTTCGAGTAATTTTGCTGGTCCCGATAGTGTTATTGATATCGGGATCAACCTCTTTAGCTTTTTTGTCTTTAATGGTTAACAAATCCTGCTTGACGCCATGGTAGTAAACGTCAGCACCATAATTCCAAGGAACAACTTTGTCTGAGGAGTATGGGACAGGGACAGGAAAAGTGATTATTAATGGAGAAATTCTTGGAGCAGATGTAATATTAACAGGTCTTTTAAAGGAGGCCTTGGAAGGATTGGCGGAAATGGTTATGATGACAACATCTTCATGTAGAACAGTTGGAACCAGAGTCTTTTTGAAAAAAATATCTTTGTTATCCATCATGCGTTGAACACCTGCTTTCAGCAAATAACAACCAGAAGGAAGAGATAAACACATGTGGAAACCTTCACCACAACCCGGAAATAAACCGACTAGCAACAAATTCTTCTTGACGGTCATGAGAGGAGTAGAAACTTCATCAACAGAAGTAACAAATAGATCAGTATCAACGAAATTAACACCATGGTTGTGCTTAGGCATGGGAGCAATTATGACATTAGGCATCTCAGGAGCATCAAACTCAATCTCCTTTGCTTCGATCAGATCCTGTATCTTATTCTTCAGAGCCCAACAGTCGTTTGTATTGTGGCCTGGACTCTCAGAATGGTAAGCACACCAGCATTTGGATTGTAACAAGGAGATGTGGTGTTGGGGTTCTTGGGAGCTTCCCTTAAGGTTTCCAAATTAGATTTTAACAGATGGGGTAAAACCACAAACAACTTCATATTGATCTAGGTGAACTTCCTTTGAGGTCTTTCTACCCATGGTTGATGGTTTCGTTGTTGAGTAGCCACATGCCTATGTATTATCACAACCCTTACCATTGGAAGTTGCTCGGTTCTACTCTGACTTCTTGGATTGTAAATAGAATTGACCTCCTTCTTACCCATGATAGGATTTTTCACTGTACTTGAAGAGGTGTCTTTCTGGATCTTGCCACTTTGGATTGCAGCTTCTACCCTTTCTCCAGTCAATATCAGCTCAGTAAAACCAGTCGAGGAGCTACCAATCAAGTGATTAAAGAACAGACCATACAACGTACCAAGAAAAATGACCACCAACTCCCTATCAGACAAAGGGGGTTGGACTCTCCCTGCCAAATCTCTCCTCTTCTGAGCGTAGTCCTTAAAACCTTCGCTTGCACCATAGACATACTCTGGAGTTGAGTACGGGTAGGATCAAGGTCAGCGTTATATTGATATTGCTTATAAAAAGCAGCAGCCATATCTTCCCAGTTGCAGAAATTGACTCCCTCCAGCTGATAGAACCACTCAAGCTGAGTCCCGGATAGACTGTCTTGAAAGAAATGGACCCACAAGTTCCTATCAGCAGTGTGAGGCTGAATCTTCCTCACATAAGAACAGAGATGAAGCTTGGGACAAGAAACCCCATAATAATTTGCAAATACCAGAACCTTGAAATTCTGTTGGATGACAACCCCAAATACCAAACCCAGCTCTTCAAAATCTTGCCTTGGTACTCTTTGGATCTCCATTGCATTTAGACGATCCTCTAGCTGTTTGTACCTTTTGTCAGCCGGAGGATACTGCTCTTCATTGTAATTAGTGTCATTATCAGATTCCCCTGGACTAGGGTCTTCCTCCCTTGTCTCACCCTCTTGATTCTTTCCTTCCTTGGATGAAGAGGTCAGATCAACCATTTGCTTCAACGGTCCCTTGAATCTTCTTCCCAAGTTTACCACACAAGCGGTCTTCTTCGTCTTCTACTTTCTATCTTTCAGAATAAGGGCCTTCAGATCTTCCTGCCCTTTAGCCAAAGGTACGAACATTTGCTGAAATTGGGCAATTTGTGCCTGGAGATCCTTGATACTTTGTTCAGAAGTCATTATTGCTGAAATAAACAGCGAAGAGGATGAGAAACCTGTTATGAAACTTGTTTATGCATTGATATGTATGGCATGTGTATGCAATCATTTCAAGGATTTTGGGAAATTTAAATTTGCGAACCAAAATGAAACAAAGATTTTATTAGTAGAATTCAAAATACAATTTCCTTTTAGGCGTTTCAATTGAAAATTCTAAAAACTTAAAACTGGATCAGGTTTCCCATGGGCGCTTTCTTTTTGGCCCCAAAGTCTTGACGTAAGATCTTTTTACCATGCCCCAAGGTTGTATGAACCTCTGGCGATACCCTTGAACATCATACTCATAGTTAAACATAATGCCCTGGATAAGCATCTCATGAGGACCATCCATTCGAGCGTAACCAAATTGTCATAGAGACAAAGAAGGATTGTAAGCTATGCCTCCCCTAATGCCAAGTAGTGGGATATTAGGGAATTCCCCACAGCGGTCAATAATAGAAATATCTTCCATAGATCAGGAATACCAGAGAATATCTGTGTAAAAAATGGCATTATCCTTTGCGACCAACCCAAACCTTCTTCATTCTTTAACACTGACTTAGGGAGGTGAGAAATAAACTACCTCGATAGTAATGGCGTGCAGCACATAAGAACCCCTCTTCTCTTCATGGTACGAGTGTGGAGAGTATGCAAGATATCTCCGAGCAAAGTAGGCACAGGGTTACGAGAGAGGAAGATCTTGATAGCATTCACATCTATGAGTAAGTCTGGATTAGGGAACAGTACTAACCCATAAATTAGAAGAGCCAAGACCTCCTCAAAAGCTTGAAAGTCCAAATCATCCCAAAACAACTGGGCCTTCTCTATTAGGAACTTGGCTAGAAAACCCTTGACTCCTCTTCTTATTTCACAATTGGATACCAAGTCGGCCCATTTCAGATGCAAAGCTAAAGCAATGACATTTGGCTTGGGAACCTCTTCTAAACCTGTGAAAGTCATCTGGTCAAGAATAGGTATATACAATAACTGAGAGAACTCTTCCATGGTAGGAACCAACTGATAGTCTGGAAAGGTGAAGCAGTGGTGCTTGGGATCAAAGAACTGAAAGATTACACCCATCAACTTTTCATCAAATCTCGAAGTAACCAGGTTGAGAAGTCGACCATATCTCTTAGTGAACGAAGAGGTTTCAGGAACCCTTGATACTAGCTCATTGAGTTGGAGAGGTATTCTCACAAAGCTGATTCGGATAGTGTTTCTACGAGCTGAAGCCATGATCTGCAAAACAGAACAAAGATAAATTATATTGGTCCTTAAAATGAATAGTGTAATAAGAATGAATGTTATGTTATGATGCATGATGTTATGTTCAAACAGAGTAAATCACACACAAGCAAAGCACACAATAAACCTTAGGTTCAAAGGCTTGCATGAGGTTAAAGGTAAGTACCCTCTTGAAGTTTAGTTGGTTTTAAACCTGTCTTAGAAAAGTAACAGGGTTCTAAGGATTCTCAATATCACTGATCATCCTTTATCGGGCATTGTTTCAGCTCAGGCAATCTTTTCTTGCGGCCGAAATATCCTGAAAGTATGATCTCAATGAGTGTAGCATCGAGTATCAACCAATCCTCAGCTTTATACCGAGGCCGGCTATCTCACTACTTTCTAATGGCCAAGTTTGTTCAACTAAGGTTCTAAGGTTCGTTAGTGCTTCATGACACCATGCGGCGGCCCCGTATTCTCCTCGTTTCAATACGAAGGATATCGGTACCAACCAAAGTGTCACACCAACATAACCATCGCTTAAACCATATCAGTCTACGCCGTACAGTCTCCACGATCTATTGTTTTTTACCTAAAAAGTGTCCCCATATCCGTGTGTAGGATCCTCAACAATACCCAAGCAAAAACCCTTAAAGTAATGAACAAGAGGGTTTCAGGTGAAATTTCATGATCTTTTTCCTGACACCTACGGCCAAGATATGCATATCTTTCCCAGAAGATCGCTTCCCTATGTACGAGATTTCCTTCAGGGATCTAGGGCTTCGTCTACCCTTCAGTTATTTTCAAATGGGATTTTTTAATCATTTGTCCTTGGCGCTCTCCCAACTGCACCCCAACGCAATTTCTTTTATATGGGCTTTCAAGATTACTTGCCGATACTTGAGGATTGGGGCGACAATTCCTATGTTCTCCAGGGTTTTCCATCTTCAACGACAGTCTAGGGGAGGAAAACATAGTTGGGTTTCTTTCAAGCAATCCAAGACGTTGTTTCGAATGTATATGGACTCTGTCTGTGACTTTAAAGACAAGTTGTATGCCATGCAACCTTCATCCCAAGAGATTGTAGATGCGGTGTTTGTACCAGTTTCTCTCGTCGATGAGAGCGGGGAGGTTTGTTATGATGAAGAGGGGAACAAAGATATCAAAAGGCTCTCTAAGTTCCCTATCCATTGGTTTCAGGCTCACTACGACCACGGGCCTAGCCACTATCATACTCCTGCTAGAAGCATGGGCGTCGAGGATGAGGGGGCCTTCGGTATTCTCAACAGGTTCGTTGATGGTTTGAGACTTTGATGCTTTAGCTGGCCGTACTGAATCTGGGGCCCAATACTAAAGGCATTGGATTTTTGTCTCAGGTGGTTGATGTTAAGGTAATCCCTGCTCCAGACTCTTTCAAGCCATAGACTGAAGAGGGTACTCCAAGGAGTGACTAATATTTTCTTGATGGCTAGGTGTTTTTTTTGGGCTTGCGTACTTGTAATTTATAATTATTTGTATCGGGGCCTACGTGCATATATTTTTGTAATATTTGGACAACGTCAGCCTTCGTGGTCAGTACTTGTAAATGCCTTTATTTTGCCTCTATTATATTGTTAAATATTTTCTTGTCATTGTGAATGACTTATTTATTTCATGGAATTTTGATGAGTATAGGTTTGTGCTCGAACTTAGTTATGGTCGACACATGTTGGAATTTGTCGAGGAGGTGGAGTAGGACTCCATAGGGACGAGGTCAAGATTACAGTCAGGGTCTTGACTTCGTGGCGTGAACTTCCCATTGCGAGCAGGGTGTTCTGCCTATTGGGTACTTGGACAGTGGAGCTCGGTCGAGGTGTCCCTCACAGGCTAAGATTCCCCTTGACCAATGAGAAACAAATATGCCTTTCGTTATTGGTTGGAGGCTATGTTCGTACCTCAACATGCTTCCGTGGTTGAGCGCACCGTATCGTTTTTTGGAGAGGGCACATTGACTATTGGGCTCCGACGTTTATTAGAGACCTAGTTGTAATATTGTTTCAGCTTTATAACGTTCCTTGGCCGAGGTATTGGTTCTCCACTTAGGCGTTCGAGGTGGTAGGATCCAGTTCCTGTTGCTTCGCGGATGTGGTACGATCCTTCCCAGTTGGCCTCCAGCTTTCCTTCACGAGAATCTTTTTTATTTCTTCATAAGACTAGGATGCCGATTTGGAATTCGCGTTTTATGACTTTGGTGTCATGACGCAGGGATATCTGTTGATTCAGTGTGGCTTCGCAAAGACCCGCTCCTAATCGGATTTCTTCGACCAGATTGAGCTCTTCCCTTAGGGCTTCATCATTTAGTTCCTCGTCTAAAGGGACTTTAGTTCTCCTGGATGACTCCATGATTTCCATGGGGATTACGACTTTGGTGCCATAGGTTAGCCGAAATGGGGTTTCTTCGGTTGTTGAGAGTGGTGTTGTTCCGTAAGCCCAATGGACACTATGCAACTCTTCGACTCATCCCTTTTTGGCTTTGCCCAACCTGCTCTTGAGTCCTCGTAAGATGAATCTATTCGTGGCTTCAGATTTCCCGTTTGTTTGAGGATGTTCGACGGACGTGAAGTGTTGTTTGGTGCCGAGATTGGCGATGAACTCTTGGAAACTTTGGTCGGTGAACTGTGTCCCGTTGTCGGTGACGAGCGCTTATGGTATGCCGAATCAGGCAACACGTTTAATTTGTATAAATAGAGGGTGTTGTGTGATGTGATTCTGGCTAGAGCTTCAGCCTCTATCCACTTCGTGAAATAGTCGACGACCATGGTCACAAATTTATTTTGACATGATCCTTGTACGAATAGTTCGAGGATGTCCATTCCACACTAAGCAAACGACCATGGGGATGACTGTGTTTTGAGTTTGTGGGGGGGCGCAAGGTGCATGTCCGCGTGTCTTTAACATTTGTCGCATATTTTGACGTGCTCATTCGCGTTTTGCTGCATGGTGGACCAGTAATAGCCTACTCGCAGTGCCTTACGTGCCAGAGATCTTCCTCCCAAGTTTTTGGCATTAATTCCCTCGTGTATTTCCCGTAATATCTTAGGGATTTCGGGTTCCTCGATGCATTTCAGAAGTGGGATGGAGAATCCCTGCCGATAGAGTTTGTGCTCGACCAGTATGTAAGAGAAGGCTCGTCGTTTGGTCGCATTGGCCTCTTTTTGGTCAGTGGGAAATTCTCCCTTCGTGAGATAATTAAATATCAGGGTTATCCAACACGAATTGTCCCTGATGGCATTCACCTTGGGCGATGCATTTGGTTTTTCAATACTCGGACAAGAAAGGGATTCTTGGATGATGAATTTGTTCTCACCATTTTTCTTTGTGCTCGCAAGTTTTGAAAGTATGTCGGCCTGTGTGTTTTGTTCGTGAGGCACATGTTTTATTTCTTCCTAGTCGAACTTCTTCATTCGTTCTTTGACTAGGTTCAAGTATTCGATGAGGATATCATTCTTAGCCTGATATTCTCCTCGAAATTGAGATGCGACGAGTTGGGAGTCCATGAACATTAGTACTTCTCGGGCACCTAGGTCTTTGGCCAGCCTTAATCCTGCGAGTAAGGCCTTGTACTCCGCCTGGTTATTCGACATGGGAAACGATAGGGTGAGCGAATGTTCAATTGTGATGCCCTCTTCAATTTCGAGGAGGATTCCAACTCTGCTTCCCATCGAGCTGGAACCTCCGTCTACAAAGATGGTCCACTTGTGTTTCCTGCCTGCAGGGGGTTCGTGGGTGGTCATCTCCACAACAAATTCGGCCAATGCTTGGGCTTTAAGGGCTTTCCTACTCTTTTACTAAATGTCGAACTCCGAAAGATATAGGGACCATTTCAGCATTCGACAGACCATGTATGGTCGACCTATGGGTTGTCTCACGGGTTGGTCCATATGTACGACGAATGTGTGGGCCAGGAAGTAATATTTGAATCTCCTCGCTGTGTTGATGAGGGATAACTTTTTCAATTTTTTTATATCTGACATCGGGGCCTTGTAATGCTTTACTAGTAAACTACATTGGTTTCTGCTCGTTCGGTGTCTCGTAGACGAGGGTTGTGCTTACAGCCTCGATGGAGACGACCATATAAAGGAACTGAGTTTCTGCGCTCTCTGGCCGTGATAACATGGGCGGTTGTGAGAGGATTTTCTTGAGGTGGAGGAGGAAATTCTCGCAATCCTCGATCCACTTGAAAGCTTCCTCTTTACGCAAGAGTTTGAAAAACGGGAGTGCGTGCTGCGCGGACTTCGCGACAAAACGGGAAAGCAAGGTGAGCATACCGCTTAGGACTTGTATAGAGTTTTTTTAAGCTTGGCGTGGAGAGCTCGGAGAGTTCTTAACATTTATCAGGTTTGGCCTCAAATCCCTGTTTGGTTAGATAGAAACCGAGGAATTTTCCCTCCTTGACCCCGAATGTGCATTTCTCCGAGTTGAATATCATTTTGCATTGCCTTGCTTGGGAGAAAACTTTTTTGAGGTAGGTAGCATGGTCAATTTACGCTCTAGATTTGACGATCATATCGTCCATGTATACCTCGAGCATGGCCCCGATCTCCCTGCGGAAGACTTTGTTCATCATCCGCTAGTATGTGTCGTACCCCAAATTTGTCCTACCTCGACGATCGTATTTTCAAGATTAAAATAATAAAGAAACATTTAATTAAGGATGATTCAACAATATATGATGGCCCATTCTTAAACTTTAAGTCAACCGGGGGGTGTATATTAATCCAGGAGAGCGAGGATTTCTAAATCAGAAAGACTCGTGTATCCGTGAATGTTTGTGAGGCATGTTGACCAATGGCCCATGCGATTCGAAAATAAAATTATTCGAGTAACTACTAAGTTGAATTATTAGATAATTGTTATTAATAAAAGAGAGGTTAAAATTAAAAAGAGCAAAGCCCATTTAAGCGTATGTGGGGTTAAACAGGGAATGGGGGGTGTGATCATCAAATTAGAAGCCCATTAAGTTTTATTATTATTTAAGAGAAAATTATTTATTGTTATTATAAATAAATAAATAATAATATATATTAATAAAGAAAACAAATAACAAAATACTTTTTGGTTAAAAACATAACATATTTTTTGCTGATAAAATCTTTTTTGTCAGATATTATCTAAGTTTTTGTTGCTTCTAAAAAGGGTCAATTGGGCTTGGGTTTTTGCTGTAATAAAACGTTAGGCTGGGCTGTATCGATAATTAGCGCAGGCCCATTTTCTTGGTTGTGCACGTGCTGTAATAGAAAAAGAAGGAATGTTGTTGATTGGGTATAACAAATCAAAATATTAGTGCAGACCCAATTTAACAAAAATAATGCGCAAGGCCCAATTAAACAAAAAACAACCACTGTTTCAATCACCAAACAAATTAAGCGCATGTTTCGCTACTAACAACAACTGTTCAAATCAATTATCAAATCCAGAAAATCAGCATTAAACAAAACCAGATCTCATTGATACAAAGCCAGAATATTACAAAATCAAATGCACCTAAATCGTTACAAACAAAATTCGTAAAACTACAATGCAAGATCTGGAAGATACAGTAAAGCAAATAAATTTACAACAAGAATTTACAAAATCAAATCAATCCCTAAATTGATTATAATCCTCCTAATTTGTGCAAATTATAAACGACAAATTCTAAAACCCTAAATAAAAAAACCTATAAATATTTACAAGAACTAACAATACAGGGGAGGGGGAATTCAATACAGAGGCGGGGGGATTGAAATACAGCAAAGAGAAAGGGAGATTACGGTGGAAGAAAACTTGAAGAACAGGGGGTCAGATACCGAACAGTAGCGTGAAGAACAATAGGGTTCTAGAAGAACGATCCGGCAACTGGGGTTTCAATATCCGAAACCCTAGTTGATATCCTCACCAACTCCAGACATCTCATCACCGTCACCATTATCAGTCACCAGAACCTGCGATTAGAAAAGGAAAAAGAGATTAGCCCAAATCAATCAAAAGACGAACAACTGGAAGCGCAATCGCAAGAGGGGTAAAAAAACTTAGCTTTTTCTTTACTGTTCTTGTGTTTGGGTTGCGATGAATAGTTTTACGGCAAAGAAGGGTTGGGTAGAGCACCACCGTGGGACTGGATTAGGGTTTATGGAGGTGGAAGAAGAGGATAAGGTTGGGGTTTGGTGTGCGTGAGAGAGAGGAGAAAGATGATGTTTATGATGTAAAACAAAACTGAAATGTGAAAATAATGAAGAATGAAAACAAATGTAATATATTTCCTTCTGATCCATTGCACACGTGTCCATACTACCTATGATACTCCCTCTCTATTGTCTGCCAGATTTTACTTTGACGGTCGTTAGGCCAAGTCACGCGTTAACCTTCGTGCGCCTTCCCACACTCAATCTCCCAGAACTCTCCTAAAACGCCCTGGGCCTAAGCCCATTATTATTTACACCCCACATTCCCTTTTTTTACAAACGTGAGCAAGAACACACACCCCTTGTCTGAAATCTTACTTGGGCCCAGTCAGGTTACTAAAACAGCACCCCCATCCTTTTACTGCATAAGAGGAAATGCACCCCCTGGTATTATTTATATTTTATAATTAATCTTAATTATATTTTCTTAGTTATAATTATTATATTTTCCTATTTATAATAATAATTATTATTAATTATTTCTTTATAATTATTATTATTACTCATATTAATTTTTTATTATATATTATTATTTATTATATCATGAAAATATTTTTTTTCTATATCACAATGCATATATTATTTTCCCTATATAATTTCCATTAAAATATTTTTACTTATACATTAACCAAGAATTTCACAATTAATATTATAAAAAACACTCAACCAAGAATAAACTATTTTTTCGCAATCAACTAAGCTAATCAACTGTTTTTGCAAAAGAGTTTCAAACAGATTTTGACTTACTGCGCATTTAGTAAAAATCTCCGCAATCACTACTCTCGACCAAAATGCGAGGTGATTCAAAGTACGTTTGCAACCCCTAAAAAAACATCAACCCCATACGAACTACGAATTGGGACTCTGATTCCTCATAAGAGGATACGTAGCCATACGATCAAAAATCGTAGCGAGTTCTCCTATAAAAAAACAAACCCTTCTCCTATAAAAAAACAAACCCTTCCCCTATAAAAAATTTAAACCCTTTCCCTTAATAATATTTACAACCCTGTTTACCCCAACCTAAACCTAAAACCCAGTATCGTTGTGAACAATCTAGACGAAAGGTGCCTAACACCTTCCTTTTGTCTAGAACTGAGTCCGAACCCAGAATCTCTGTCTGCGAATTAGAGTTTTCTGTTAGATTCCATTCCCTAGGATAAAAACTAATAGTGGCGGCTCTGATTAAAAATACAGTTGCTACAGTTGGCGACTCTGCTGGGGACTTAAACTTTAGGTCTTAGGGTTTTTACGTTGGGTTTTTTATTTATTTATTTATTGCATTATTTATTTATTACATTACTTATTTATTGCATTTATTTATTTATCGCCAATTCTCATCATCATATATTTACTGCGTGGCGGGAATTTCTATCTCAAAAATATTTTCAATATAACCCTTAGAAAGAAGGTTTGTCTATTAGCTTAGGGGGTACATCATCCCTGCAAGTTTATGTGATGACTTCGCCTAGAGTCGACGGAATTCCGAAAAAGGAATACTTATCGAGAGATATCCTCTTGACGATTAGGACTTTGGAAGGCCACCCATGACTCTTTGTAACGACCATAACCTAAAATCTCATGACGAGACCTTTCCCGACTTGGAGAAGAAAGTTTTAGTCCGTAAAGAGGCTCCACCTAAGGGAGGCCCTTGTACCTTTTCCCTCTGGTGTTATTCATGACACCCTTAAGGAAGCCACCTTTTGGGAGGGTAAACCAACCATAGGTTAAAATTAAGGAGCCTACCTTCTAAGGGTACTTATCACAAAAACCCCGTCATTGAACCATACATCCCTAACTTATAGGGGTACTTATCACGAAAATCCCATCACTCAACCCTACACCTATGCATTCATGCATTTCATATATTAGTCATACATTTCATATATTCGTCACCCGTTTCTTTTTGTCTTATTCACAGGGGGTACAAAAAATAATAATAAACTCAAGATTTTTGGTGACTGCCCTTAAAAATGGATACCAAAGGAAACAACTTGTCCACGTCAATGCGCCAAACATGTCTGAAATCAAAGCCACAAAAGGGAAATAATATGCTGGAGACTTTCTCAAGCTTTGTCCAGCAATGGGGGATGATTTCAAGAGCAGATATCTGCAGGTACATCTAGAAGACTTATTTCCCTTTGCTTGATTTCATGCAAATAAAGTTTTGGTTTAAGATTGTAATATTTTTCAATATCTGAATTATGTTACCTTCAATAAAGGCATTTTGTTTCCACATCTCGTTTGCGTATCTATTTTAAAGATAGTCACCAAGTAAAAGAATAAGAAAAAGACAAGCATGTACCCATATGAATAAGACATTTAAAACAAGAAACCATTTCCTGTTCATACACATCTGTTCGCACGCATGCATTCACGAACACCTGCATATCATATCAAAACTCATTTTTTCAAAAAAATCTCTCCAGTTAAACCATTAGTAAAAGAAGATCTCCACCTCCTTGGCCTCCATATCAAACAAGGGCCTATCAACAAAGAATCCTGGAACAGATCGAGGAAAACCAGTTTGAATTCAAGGAAGGTCTAGACCAAGTCAAAGTTGATATGAGTTGGATTAAAGGAGATATGAATCAAGTTCTCCTAGCCATAAAGAACTTCATTGACAAACAAGATCAGATTCCCAGGGTAGCTCTCGAAGAAGTAGCTCAAACAGTTGGTGCATCAAGCGGTCGTCAACTAAGAAAAGAGCCAGAAGCAGAACCCCATAATCCAAAAAGGCCAGCTTCAGACTCCCCAAAAAGACAAGAGGGAGAAATTAGTGTTGTAGCCTCATAAGCAAGGGTACCACAACCATTAGTGATCCCACAAGGACAGCAGCAAGATAGATTTAAAAGGCCACCCAGAAATTATGATCCACTCCCCATGCCACCTAGCCAGTTATTACAACACTTGGTTAAGGCATACTTTGTGGAAATAAAGCCTCTAACTCCTCCAGTCTAGCCACTCTCGCAAAGGTACAATGCCGACGCCAGGTGCGAATACCATGCTAAATCTCTGGGGCACACCATAGAACAATGTTAGGCATTCAAGCACAAGGTTCAGAATTTGTTAGAATCTCAAGACATCACCTTTGAGAAGCCTAACATCAAATCAAACCCTATGCCTCCGCATGGTGGGCCGACAATAAATGCGATTGAAGTAGTCACTAATTTTGGGGCAACCAGACATGGAAAAACCCCAATCAACTTGTTGGAGGAATATCTGTTCGAATCCTCCAATCCAAGAAACCTTTATCAACAAAGGAACAGAGCATGGCAAACATGTGGCGATGATATCCAACAAAGTCAACACCAAAAAGGCAACTGACTTCATCCGAGAATGTGCCCCAGGAGAAGAACTTAAAAGATGGACTGCCATGGAGATTCTCGAGATCTCTTTCTTTCCTAAATATTTTTTCTTGTTTTTGAAAGAACCTATGTCAAGTCCGAGACATAGGGGTTGCTTGTAAGGGTTCCCCGTTTTATTTCAGACAATATTCATGATCAATAAAAGTTATATTTTGTTTTTAATTAAGATCCTTTCCTTTCTCTTGCATTTATTACGTAAATTTAAAAATGGCAATACTTTCTTTGCATATGCATTTTCAAATTTCATATACTAAATCTGCACCAAAACATGATAAGTGTGCAAATACATGCCCAAAACCACCGATAATGTTACTGATGTGACCCAATATAATTTTGATGACTCCTATCAACCAAGCTAAAGAGGAAGATCATAAAGATCTTGAACTCTCTGAGGAAAGGGCAGGAGAAATAGAACGAAAGGCTGACAATATACAACTATATCAAGAGGCTATTAAGACGATTAATCTAAGCATATGGGAAGATCCGAAAGAAACAAAGCTAAGGGGAAATGTTAGAGAGGAGCCATAAAGAAGCTGATCAAATTATTGCATATATTTTCTTGTTCCTACAGAAACAGACCAAGGTTAGATACAGACATTGCTGTAAAAATAAGTGACTACGAAATACCAGGACTTGACAAAGGACCCGAGCGAGGGGCACGTTGGATACTCATGTTCGACGGGGCTTCAAATGCACTGGGGCATGATATAGGGGCAGTTTTGACTTCTCCAAAGAATGCTCACAAGCCATATACCAAGTCAACAGCAAATGGGATACTAAACATCCAAAACTGATTCCCTATCAGGATCATGTTTTAAAGCTAGCTGCGGAACTTATAGATATCACTTTCAGCCGTATCCCACAAAAAGAAAATCAAATGGAAGATGCTCTGGCAACTATATCAGCTATGTTCAAAGTAACTTGGTCAAACCACGAACCACGCATCACAAACAGACACTTCAAAGAGCCCGCACATTACCTTGCTGTCAAAGAAAGACCGGATGACAAGCCTTGGTTTTATGACATCAAGAAGTACCTGGAAAAGCAAGAATACCCAGAAAATGCCTCTATTATCGACAAACAAACTATATGGAAATTAGCCTCAGAATTCTTTAAGAGTAACGGTGTACTGCACAAGATGAACCACAATATGATCTAGTACTCCATAAGATTCTGCTACCTTGCCTCTACTCACGTGGTAAATGGACACCCAACTATGAAGATCCATACATAGTGAAAAAAACATTCTCCGGTGGTAGTCTCATCCTCACAACAATGGATGGGGAAGAACTACCACATCCGACAAATTCATACGCAGTAAAAAAATACTATGTATAAAAATCTCGCTAAGCTCGAACCCTAAAAGGGAGACTTAGGAAAAATGGAGCTCTCAGTGGATCGAAAACCCTAAAGGGAGATCCAGGCAAAAATTAGGGGCATATAACAAAAAAAAACTATCCCGGTGGATTAAAAACCCGAAAGGGAAATCCAGGAAAAAATTAGGGATCATTCAAAAATAAATAAAGATAAAAAAGACTGCGATCTAAGAACTGCGACTACGAACCACGAAGGGAGAGATAGATATGAATCATACAACTCAAAAGCGAAGGAGATAAGGGCTATTAAAAGGATATTGGGGAACAGCAGCATCAATTATCATTTTTCATTTCCATTTACAGTTTTAAAACTTTTTGTAATTACCTCTTTCTAGGAATTGTATCTTGTATTCTCGCCTATTCAGAGGCATATCAATAAAACATTCTCTTTTCTTTTCATCTTTCAAATTGTGTTTTTTCTCAGACTTGTTTACAAAATACTATGATTATTGCTTGTGAATATTGTCTTGAAATCATTTCGGGGAAATTAACAAAATAAAAGAATTTTATAAAACATCGAAAAAGCATTTTGAATAGGAAAATATTGAAAGAAAATCCACGTCTACATTCACGCACATGGCTACGTCTGCGCCTACAACACAAAAATCTATACATATCTACTCCGACGTCTACGCTTGCAACACAAAAGTCTACGTCCGCACATGCGTCCATGCCTACGCCTGCACTTACAACATAAAAATCTACACATATGCCAATACATATGTCTACGCTTACGCCTGCGCTTACAACATACAAATCTACACATATGCCAATACATATGTCTATGTTTGCACCTGCACTTGGAATACAGAAAATCAATGTTCAAAATTTTGCTAACATTGTTCACTGCGTTCAAATTCAACAAAGCTACGATGACACGACATATAACGCCCGGGAATTGGTAACTCTAAGCCAATGGTTTAAAGGAGCGAATGCCATAAATAGTCTTCATAACATTTTAAGACATACGCGTATTTTACACATATTTCATACATACATCTGGCATATCCAAAACATGCATACCCTATACATTTTGCATACATATAAACATTCAATACGCATGCATACGCCTGTATCACATATCAAACGAACAACCTAACCCTCGATTCAATCATCTAATGGCCCATCAACGAAACACTTCTCCTGTGATCCAACCCGTCACCTAAGTCTCCGTGACGTGACGCATTCAGCCCATCACTTAAGTCTCCATGTAGTGATGACTTCCTAATAAAGTAGTCCATTACCTAAGTCTTCATGCAGTAATGAACGCAGTTCAGTACATTGCCTCTAAGCCTCAATGTATTCTCCTATCTCAGTATGTTACCTCTAAGCCTTAATGTATTATCCTAGCTCGGTACATTGCCTCTAAGCCTCAATGTATTCTCCTAGCTCGGTACATTGCCTCTAAGCCTCAATGTATTCTCCAAACTCGGTACATTGCCTCTAAGCCTCAATGTATTCTCCTAGCTCGGTACATTGCCTCTAATCCTCAATGTATTCTCCTAGATCGGTACATTTCCTCTAAGCCTCAATGTATTCTCCAAACTTAGTGCATTGCCTCTAAGCCTCAATGTATTCTCCAAACTCGGTACATTGCCTCTAAGCCTCAATGTATTCTCCTAGCTCGATACATTGCCTCTAAGCCTCAATGTATTCTCCAAACTTGATACATTTCCTCTAAGCCTGAGTGTATTCTCCAAACTCGATACATTGCCTCTAAGCCTCAATGTATTCTCCAAACTCGGTACATTGCCTCTAAGCCTTAATGTATTCTCCTAACTCGATACATTTCCTCTAAGTCTCAATGTATTCTCCAAACTCGGTACATTGCCTATAAGCCTCAATGTATTCTCCAAACTCGGTACATTGCCTCTAAGCCTTAATGTATTCTCCAAACTCGATACATTGCCTCTAAGCCTCATTGTATTCTCCAAACTCGGTACATCGCCTCTAAGCCTCAATGTATTCTCCTAGCTTGGTACATTTCTTCTAAGCCTCAATGCATCCTCCAAACTCGGTACATTGCCTCTAAGCCTTAATGTATTCTCCAAACTCGATTCATTTCCTCTAAGCCTCAATGTATTCTCCAAACTCGATACATTACCTCTAAGCCTCAATGTATTCTCCAAACTCGGTACATTACCTCTAAGCCTCAATGTATTCTCCAAACTGGGTACATTTCCTCTAAGCCTCAATGTATTCTCTGAACTCGATACATTGCCTCTAAGCCTCAATGTATTCTCCAAACTCGGTACATTGCCTCTAAGTCTCAATGTATTCTCCTAGATTAGTACATTGCCTCTAAGCCTCAATGTATTCTCCTCATCTAACCCACTACCTAAGACATCGTGCAGTAGTGCAGTTACTTGTTCCATAATAAATACCATTGCCTAAGACGTCGTGTAGAAATGTGTTTCTTTATTCTGCAACACAAACCATCGCCTAAGACATCATGCAGTGATGCTCGAAAACCAAAACTAGCCTATCGCCTAAGACGACATGCAGCGATTCACGAACCTAACCCACTGTCTAAGACGTCGTGCAACAGTACGGTTCCTTGTTCTGTAATAAAGACCATTGCCTAAGACGTCGTCTAACAATGTGTTTCTTTATTCTGCAACACAAACCATCGCCTAAGACGTCATGCAGCGATGCTCGAAGAAATTCAAATTTAGCTCATCGCCTCAGACTTCATGCAGCGATGCTCTAAAACCAAAACCTAGCTTATCGCCTCAAACTTCATGCAGCGATTTGCGAACCTAACTTATTGCCTAAGACTTCATGCAGCAATGTGTTTCTTTATTCCGCACCATAGACCATCGCCTCAAACTTCATGCAGCGATGCTCGAAAACCAAAACCTAGCTCATCACCTCAGACTTCATGCAGCGATTTGTGAACCTAACCCATTGCCTAAGACTTCATGCAGCAATGTGTTTATTTATTCCACAACATAGATCATCGCCTCAGACTTCATGCAACAATGTGTTTATTTATTCCGCGACACAGATCATCGCCTCAGACTTCATGCAGCGATGCTCGAAAACAAAATCTAGCTTATCTCCTAAGACGTCATGCTGCAATTCGCGAACAAAACCCATAGCCTCGGTCTCCAAGCATCCATGCATCATCAATTGTTGTTTCATTCATCCCTCCCAAATGGATGAGCAAGCAAAACCAAACCAAGACATACCAAATTGTGCTCTCAAGTTCAAAACCATTTGCCTCAAACCCTGGTGAGCGATATATCATCAGCTTCGCCTATTTCCTCAAGACTCATGAGGGTATACTATATCAGCGTGACCTTATGATTGGTCGGACAAATTTTGGGTATTCCAAGTATTCAAATAAACTTCCAATCAGAATGCGCCAGACCCGATTCTTCTCGCACTATTCGATTGGAAGATAATTGAATAGGGGCAGTTGTCGTACCCCAAATTTGTCCTACCTCGACGATCGCATTTTCAAGATTAAAATAATAAAGAAACATTTAATTAAGGATTGTACAACAATATCTGATGGCCCATTCTTAAAATTTAAGTCAACCGGGAGGTGTATTTTAATCCAGGAGAGTGGGGCTTTCTAAATCAGAAAGACTCGTGTATCCGTGAACGTTTGTGAGGCATGTTGGCCAATGGCCCATGCGATTCGAAAATAAAATTATTCGAGTAACTACAAAGTTTAATTATTAAATAGTTGTTATTAATAAAAGAGAGGTTAAAATTAAAAAGAGTTAAGCCCATTTAAGCGTATGTGGGATTAAACAGGGAATAAGGGGTGTGATCATCAAATTAAAGGCCCATTAAGTTTTATTATTATTTAAGAGAAAATTGTTTATTGTTATTATAAATAAATAAATAATAATATATATTAATAAAGAAAACAAATAAACAAAATACTTTTTGGTTAAAAACATAATATATTTTTTGCTGATAAAATCTTTTTTGTTAGATATTATCTAAGTTTTTGTTGTTTTTAAAAAGGGTCAATTTGGCTTGGGTTTTTGATGTAATAAAATGTTAGGCTGGGCTGTATGGATAATTAACACAGGCCCATTTTCTTGGTTGTGCACGTGCTGTAATAAAAAAAGAAGGGATGTTTGTTGATTGGGTATAACAAATCAAAATATTAATGCAGACCCAATTTAACAAAAATAACGTGCAAGGCCCAATTAAAAAAAACACTGTTTCAATCACCAACCAAATTAAGCGTGTGTTTTGCTACAAATAGCAACAGTTCAAATCAATTATCAAATCCAGAAAATCAGCATTAAACAAAACCAGATCTCATTGATACAAAGCCAAAATATTACAAAATCAAATGCACCTAAATCGTTACAAACCAAACGTAAAATTACAATGCAAGATCTGGAAGATATAGTAAAGCAAATTAATTTACAGCATCAATTTACAAAATCAAATCAATCCCTAAATTGATTCTAATCTCCCTAATCTGTACAACTTATAAACGATAAATTCTAAAACCCTAAATAAAAAACCTATAAATATTTACAAGAACAAACAGTACATTGGAGGGGGAATTCAATACAGAGGCGGGGGGTTTGAAATACAACAAAGAGAAAGGGATATTACGGTGGAAGAAAACTTGAAGAACAGGGGGTCAGATAAGAACAGTAGCGTGAAGAACAAAAGGGTTGCAGAAGAACGATCCAACAACTGGGGTTTCGATATCCGAAACCCTAGTTTCTATCCTCCCCAATGCCGGACATCTCATCACTGTTACCATTATAGGTCACTGGAACCTGCGATTAGAAAAGCAAAAAGAGATTAGCCCAAATCGATCAAAAGACGAACAACCAGAAGCGCAATCGCATGAGGGGTAAAAAATCTTATCTTTTTCTTTACTATTCTTGTGTTTGGGTTGCGATAAATAGGGTTACGACGAAGAAGGGTTGGGTATAGCGCCACCGTGGGACTGGATTATGGTTTATGGAGGTGGAAGAAGAGGATAAGGTTGGGGTTTGGTGTGCGTGAGAGAGAGGAGAAAGATGATGTTTATGATGTAAAACGAAACTGAAATGTGAAAATAATGAAGAATGAAAACAAATGTAATATATTTCCTTCTGATCCAGTGCACACGCGTCCATACTAACTATCATACTCCCTCGCTATTGTCTGCCAGATTTTACTTTGAAGGCCGTTAGGCCAAGTCACGCGTTAACCATCGTGCGCCTTCCCACACTCAATCTCCCAGATCTCTCCTAAAACGCCCTGGGCCTAAGCCCATTATTATTCACACCCCCCATTCCCTTGTTTTACAAACATGAGCAACAACACACACACCCTGTCTGAAATCTTACTTGGGCCCAGTCAGGTTACTAAAACAACACCCCCATTCTTTTAGTGTATAACAAGAAATGCACCCCCTGGTATTATTTATATTTTATAATTAATCTTAATTATATTTTCTTAGTTATAATTATTATATTTTCCTATTTATAATAATTATTATTATTAATTATTTGTTTATAATTATTATTATTACTAATATTAATTGTTTATTATATATTATTATTTATTATATCATGAAAATAATTTTTTCTATATCAGAATGCATATATTATTTTCCCTATATCATTTCCATTAAAATATTTTTACTCATACATTAACCAAGAATTTCACAATTAATATTATAAAAAACACTCAACCAACAACAAACTATTTTTTCGCAATCAACTTAGCTAATCAACTGTTTTTGCAAAAGAGTTTCAAACAGATTGACTTACCGCGCATTTAGTCAAAATATCTGCAATCACTACTCCCGGCCAAAATGCCAGGTGATTCAAAGTACGTTTACAACCCCTGAAAAACACCAACCCCATACGAACTACGAATTGGGACTCTGATTCCTCATAAGAGGATACGTAGGCATACGATCAAAAATCGTAGCGAGTTCTCCTATAAAAAAAACAAACCCTTCT
The DNA here is from genome assembly GCA_948472305.1 of Vicia faba. Taxonomy (NCBI): domain Eukaryota; kingdom Viridiplantae; phylum Streptophyta; class Magnoliopsida; order Fabales; family Fabaceae; genus Vicia; species Vicia faba. Next base: position 1,501,308,117 of record OX451739.1, on the reverse strand, counting down.
CCTATAAAAAAACAAACCCTTCCCCTATAAAAAATTTAAACCCTTTCCCTTAATAATATTTAAAATCCTATTTACCCCAACCTAAAACTAAAACCTAGTATCCTTGTGAACAAGCTAGATGAAAGGTGCCTAGCACCTTTCTTTTGTCTAGAACCGAGTCCGAACCTAGAATATCTGTCTGCGAATTAGGGTTTTATGTTATATTCCCTTTCCTAGGATAAAAACTAATAGTGGCGGCTCTGATTAAAAACCCAGTTGCTATAGTATATTGCTCCTGCATTTTTTAGGCTGAAGGGCATTGCGTTGTAGTAGTAATTTCCTGACCCGATCATGAAGGTGGTGCAATGTTTGCTGCTCATCACCATGGGAATTCGATTATAGCCCTAGTAGGCATCAATAAATGACAAACTTTTGTAGCCGACCGAGTTGTCGACCAACATTTCGATGTTAGGTAAAGGAAAAAAATCTTTGAGACATGCCCAGTTGAGATCAATATAGTCAACACACGTACCCCATTTTCCATTATTTTTCTTAAGAAGCACAAGATTTGAGAGCCAGGTTGAATATTGGGCCTTAGAAATAAAACTTCTCTCTAGGAGGTCTTTTACAGCTTTTTCAGCAGCCTCCGCTTTTTCGGGAGACTGCCTAGCCTACGTTGTACTATTGCCCTGGCGGATGGATCCACATCAAGTTAGGGACAAGAGACCTCAGGGTCGAGTTTGGGCATCTCTACAACACTCCATGCGAACAGGTCAGCATTCTCCCTCAAGCAGGCTTTGAGCTATTTCCTTGCTAAGTCGGGGAGTCTGGCACCGATCTTCACGCCTTTAATCGGGTCTTCACCGAGGGGGATGAACTCGAAGTCTCCGTCTGGGACGGGTCGGAGAGGATCATGTTCGCCATTTGGGGTTTCTACTTTATCTTTATTAAAGCGGGTGTCGAGCCCAATGGAGTTGATCTTTGGTGGAGCCTGTTGTTCTTCGACTCGAGCATGTTTGACCATAGAGATAACTATTGTTGTCGAGGTGGTTTCCCTTTTAGTAGGTCATGCCCCAGTGTCGACCAGGTTTTTCCCTTTGGAAGTCGCGTTGAAACATCTCCAGGCAGCTGAGATGTCTCCATGGATGGTGGCGACGCGGGCCCTCTTGGTGTAGAATTTCATCTTTAAATGCACCGTGGAGGGTACGACAATCAGCTCGGCCAATGTTGGTCTCCCTAGGATACAGTTGTAGAGAGATGGAAAATCGATCACTAGAAACCGCACTTTGACCTGTCGAGATGTAATTTCTTCCCCGAATGTGACAAAGAGCTTGACATAGCCCCATGGCTTAGAGGTCGAACTGTTAAATCCTTGCAGGTTGGACCCCACGTATGGTGACAGGTGGGTGTTGTCGAGCTGCTAGGTGCAGAACAGGTAGGTGTGCATGACATCGACGGAACTCCCTTTGTCGACCAAGATGCGATGTACATCAATATTGGCCATCCTTGCCCTCACCAGCAGAGGAATGCTTGAGTTTGGGGCTCTGTCAGGAAGCTCCTCGAGGTAGAAGGTGATCAGCTCAAATTTTCCCTTGAACCTTTCAAGGGATACTGCCTGGGTCGGGGCTGCGTCTACCAGCTCGTTGAGTTTCCTTTTCGCTGAATTTACTATTTTGTTGAATCCCCCGCCAAATATAACCATAAAGGAGGGGAACTTCTCCCATCTGCTGTGGGTGGACAAGGGGAAACTGCTGATGAATTGGTTTTTAAGGCTCCTCCATGAGGTTATCAACGCAGGGGAGAGGTTCTTGTATCAATTCATGACTGTTTTCCTCAGCATCATGGGGAACAACCTGCATTTAATTGGTCCCTCAATGTTGTGATAGTGGAGCACTACTTTAAACTCGTCGATATGGTCGACATGATAAGCAATGCCGTCGTACTCCTTCAGTAGAGGAGGCTTCTCCATTACTTTAGGAATGGGAGCATCCATGATGGCTTGGGATAGTGGACCACGGGGGTCGTCTTCATCACTTCTGTTTGGAGAGCGAGAGGGGGACCAATTGTAGCGGCAGCCGTTATGTCGGCCTTGGCCACATGGAGGGTCCATTGGCCGAGACTGCTTTTCTTCACTCCCCCTATTTCTTTTGAGCTCAGGGGATCAACGCTCCTTGCGCAGGGGAGGGGGGTGTGGGCGCCCTTCCTCACAGCTTCGGGATGGATCCTCTCCATTCTAGGACCTCGCCCTGTTCGACAGGGAGAGGGGCTTCGAGAGTCGTCCCGTCTGTGTCTCTGCGGGGGAGATCAGGGGAATTCATTGTTCTATTAGGGAGGAGGAGTTTGAGAGTAAGGTCACATGTGCCTTCTGGGGCCCGGTGAGTCTGCTCGAGCATCATCAGTTGCTCACCTTGTGAGAATATCATGTAGTTGGTCTGGTTGATTATCGTGAACAGAGCTCTGGTCATGGCCTCAACACCTGCAGGAATGAGGATTTCCTGATATGTATTGGTTTCATAATTCTGTGGAGGATGGTAGTTGTCATTTCACCTATTATTGGGGTCAGCAAAATAGACGTTTTGGTTATCATTGACAGCTTGGTTAGCCATGACAATCCGAAGATTAATGAAGAGTTTCTTTGGTCTTGAGAGAAGATGGGAAATTTGGATTCCCAAAGACGACGCCACTGAGTTTACCTGATTAGAAGGGATTGTCAAGGCCCACATGCTACAAGTCAAGCAGTGGTTGAATGTGAAGTAGGGGTACCTGTAAGACACTTTAATGCCAAAGTAATATTCAGAGTAAGTGAAAGTAAGTGTGAGAGTATGGGTGAATGAATGAATACCTGACCCTCTCAAGTGAGAGGATATTTATATCCCCTAATGCAGGGCCAAGGTCTCCATTGTTGGGCTGACCAAGCAGGCCCAAAAATGGAGGTTGTTAGGTATTACGTGTGTAGTGGAGGCCGACACGTGGTCCTCAACCTGAATGGACTCCTCTGAATTATCAAGAGGACGTAGATGCGATTTTTTCGGGGTCAAGAGGACTCCGTGACATTCAGAGGTGTTGGTTGTCTGCCTTACAAGGAAGGTGCTCGTGAGGACCTTCTGAGTGTCGTGGGTCCTCCTCGCTTCATCAGGTTGTCCATAAAGGACATATCCTGGTCGACGAGAGGAGTGAAGGGTGCTCGCGAGGACCTCCTAAGTATTATTGGTCCTCCTCTCTAGTCGTGATGTTGTCCCCGGAGGACATATCATGGTCGACGAGAGGAATGAAATTACTGCCTGATATTGCCAAGGGAAGACTCTCTCCTACTGGTTTACACCTCGATTGTTTGTTGGTCGAGGTTAAAACTATGTTATATAATATAATATTTGTTGTAGTGAAGTGATTTATTTTAAATTATTTGTGTGTGGGTATGTGTGTGTGTGTATGGTGTGTGTGCGTGTGTATGTGTGTGTGATGAGTCAAGATCTGTTGACCACGAATATAAGTCTAAAAATCTTAAATCAAATAATTAATAAAAATGAATCCAACAGTCATATTAAATTTTTAAAAAATGGTCTTTCTTTTCTTTAAAAAGTAGACTATTTTTTAAGAAAATAAATGAACAATTGAATCAGTTCTATTAGTAGTTGAGATTTTGTGTAAGAATTTAGACTTATCTCTGATGTCAAGATATTTCGATCTCTCTCTCTCTCTCTCTCTCTCTCTCTCTCTCTCTCTATATATATATATATATATATATATATATATATATATATATATATATATATATATATATATATATATATATATATATATATATATATATATATATATATATATATATATATATATATCATGTTTTAAAAATTGGACCGAATCGGTCGGTCGGAATGGAAATAAGAGGGGTCACCGGTCTGCTTTGATTGTTAGACAGAATAAACTATTGAACTGGTATAAGCTGTTAATAATCGGTTAAAACTGGAGAACTAGAAAATTTTGAAAGTCGGCGGCTTAAATGCCCGTTTTTTCTCTCTAACAAAACAATGTCATTTTGGTAATTTTAAAAAAATTAAAATTGAAGTATAAGTATACTTAATTCAAAACTTATTTGGAACAATTTTCTCTCATTAGAATTTAATTTAGAAGATCAGTTATTTTATTATTTAATCTATGATGTAATTAGACTTTGTTCAAAATGTATTTGAATTTATATTTTATACTATTTTATTATATGTGATGGCTATATTTAAAACATAGATTTAAATAATAAACTTTTAAAATTATAATATTTTAAAAATTTGAAATTTCATATGTGTCTTGATATTTTTTTAGAGATCGATTTTATGTGATTATAGTCATTGGTCTTTTAATAGGGACATGTGCTCCATTTTGATCCAGGATCATCACACTTCATTCTCCCTTTAGATGTATTTATTTAAATATGAGTTGGTCACTAATTTTATAAAAAATAATATTTAAAACATTTTTATAAAAAAATTATAAATTAACTATTTGATAACTATCTTAAATTCATTTTATATAATTTGAAATAAATTTTGAGGAAAAGTTGTAACAAACAACAGATAGTTTGTATTAGTGACAATTTTAAAAAGTTTGGTGCTATTTAAATGGAGGTTTGAGCTTCGGAATAAAGTTATCATTAGATTTAAAACATAAAATTTGAAGTCATATGTGTTGTACCCCAAAATTTGCCCTCCCATATTCTTCAAAGTTTTGACAAGCATCACCTCAAAGGGTTCAAAGTCTACTCAAGGGCTACACAGTCAAGCACCCTCCTAAGCCAGTCAAATTAGGGTTTTGGTTCTTGCAAGGAGGTTGAGGTTTTCAAGGGCTCAATCAAGTCCCATATGCTCATACACATTGTCAAGCATCCACATGTCAAGTTTCAAGACTCACAGCATCAAGTTGCACAGTCAAAAACCCTAATTGTTTCACAATCAACTGTAGGGGTAAAATGGTCATTTGGCAGTCAAAAGTCAAAAATTTTGGTCAACGTCTTATTTTGAAGCCACAATCATCATTTTATCAAATCTTAATCATGATTCCACAAGAATGGCTCAAAAATCATCAAGATGCAAAAGTTTCCATTTTTGGACAGCTGAAAAGTCAACTGTAACTTGACCAAGGCATAACGTTTTCATGGTTAATCAGAAAAATCCCATCCAATGCTCATTTTGAAGGGGAGGACATTTCCTACAACTCATCTTCACATTCCAAGTCCAAGAAATACTCTCACAAAAAGTTATCAATTTCAACATTATAGGTCATTTTTAAAAGTCAACAAAAAGGCATTTTAAGTCAAAGACCATAACTTGATATTGGTAAATCAAAATGACATGGGACCAAAGGCATTGGTTATAGGACTTCAAGACCTTTCCAAAATGTCCAAGAACATGTTCATATGATCAAAATTGAGCAAGATATGCATTGGAGAAGTTGGGAAATTTTTGTGAAATGGCAAAACTCAACTATCCTTGAAACTTCAATTTTTGACAAAAGTGCCCAATTTTTTCCACTTGATTCAGCCTTGTCATGCCACCCACGTGTCCCATGATAAATTTCAAGATTAAACATTAATTTTTCTATTTTATTTAATTTTATTGATTTAATCCATTTTAAATCCATAAAATTCAAATAAAATCAAAAAAATTAATTAAAGGGGATCTTTGTGGTTTGAATGACCTTTATATGCCATTTACTAGCTGCCAAATTCGTGCAAGCTATTTTTTGTACACAAAATTTTGAATTTGTGCCAAGTGTCCAGATACATGTAAGCATGGAAAGGGAAAGTTTTGCAAATTTTGGAAGCTTTTTAATTTGTTGGATTTTGGTTTGAAAGCTTGGCTTTATGGCTTGGATTCTTGCCTTATTTCTTTGTCCCCTCCATCTCCTCTATAAATACAAGCCATGAGAAAGCATTACAGACAAAAAAATACACACAGCCTAGAGAACGCCCCAAAATTGCAAAAATTTCCTTGAAGTTGTCAAGCTCGAAAGACCTGATCTAGCCAAATTCAACTACTTCCAAGAACTCCATCAACATCCCAGGTCCCCTAAATGCTTATTTCTATTTTTCCATAACATGTTCCTGTGCAGGTTTCACAAAGGCTTTCCACCATGTGCATCAAACGATCATGCACCAAGTGGCCTCAAAGATCAATCCAGGGGTTATGAGATGCTGGATACCATGCTCCAAGTCAAAGCACGTGCAGGCAATTCCTAAAGTCAACAAAGGCTTAAGCTTATTGGGCCATATTGCTTCCTCAAACCTCCATACCTGGGCCAACACCCCCATGGTTCTTTCATATTTTCTTTTGTTTTCTTTTCCTTTTTTATTTTCTTTTAACTAATTATTATTATTAACTATTATTATTATTATTTAATTCATAGATAATTTTTTTCATAAAAAAAAATCAAAAAAACTAATATTTTTATTATTCTTATTTATTAATTTCACTTTAATTCATTGTTTTGTAATTAAATTATAATTAATTAATTAGTTTAATTAGGCAATTTTAATCTTTTTTTTAATAACTAAAATAAATTTAGAATTAGATTTTATTAACTTTTAATTTTAATTCCTTTTTATTTTATTTCATTAAAAACATAAAAACACAAAAATATCATTTTCTTAATTAATTAATTAATTAGTTATTAGTTTTAATTTCATTAATTACAAAAAAAAGACAAAAAATTCAATTCTTTTCTTAAAAGGGTCAACACTTTTAGGATGTTCCCGATTCTTTCTTTCGCGCGTATTTATTTTCTTATTTTATATTTATGTATCTGTACATAGTATGTAATAGTTAATTAGGGATTTTTACCGCTTTATTTAAATTCTCGCACTTATTTACCAAAACGAGTTTTTATCTTTTGGCGATGTATAGACCCGCGCCTTGTAATAGCTAGATTTACATTTCCGCAATTTATTTTCCGCACTCCTAACTGTTAAAAAAATGCCTGCAAGAATGTATGTAAATAAAACCAATTCGTAGCTCACAAATAACATGTACAAGACAATTAAACATAAACTGAAATTGAACACACATGCACATGCCACCCCTAGGGTACGCCTCACTGGTTGCCTCGAACGTGGTCATCAAGTATAGGGTGTCTTAGAGGTCGCCCTTTTGTCCAAAAGATCCAGTTGCCTCGAAACGGTTGCCTCGGATACAAAGGATCTAGGACATTAGGGTTACTTCTAAGGTGTCCTACCATTGTTTCGGTGACCACACATGTCCCTATAATCGAATTGACCTGAACACCTCCAACGACGTGCTACCTACCCCTCAATGGTGGGATAGCACTATCTAAAGGACTCTTACACAGCTTAATTCCTTAGAGTAGGTAGATTTCTCTGAAGTACTTGCTCTTTTCAAAACAAACAAAAACAACTTTTCACACCGACACTTTCAAAAGTTTTCAACAAATTTTTCATACACTCTTGAGGACAGATACAAGAGTTACTTAGAAATTTTTCAAACGAAACTTTTTTCAAAACCCACACACACTTGAAAAGCAAACAATTTTGAAAACATAAGAGCAAGTACCTAAGAGCCCGTGGATAACCACGGATAGAAAGGGTGCTAACACCTTCCCTTTCTATAAATCTACCTCCCGAACCGAGAAACATTCTCGAATAAGGAATTTTGCTGTGCTTTTGTCCTTTCCATGTTAGAGAACATAAAAGACGGTGGCGACTCTTGCTTACTGCGACATTTCGCGAAACCAGCTAAAAAACAGTCAGTTCTATTTCCACCGATCACAGAACTAGCGACTCTGCTAGGGACTATAAAAGTGAGGTGTACCTTAGGATTAGATCATACTTATGTTTTCAATTGATTTGCTTTGATTTCTTTAATATTGTGGGCCTGTTTTGGGAGTTTCATAGATCCTAACCCGGATCTGGGGGATACCTTCTTAGAAAGTAGCAACAAACTGTGAGGGAACTGTGCGGGGTATACCGACACGGTTGAAGCAGTTTGCTACGTTGATGTGGCACTTTGGTGAGTACCGGTAACCCTTGAGTCAAGTCAAGGAGAGTACGGGGCCGCCGCGTGGTGTCGTGAAGCATCAACTGACCTTAGGAACCTTAATTGAACCATCCTGGCCTCTTTAGGGGTAGTGAGATGACTGACTTTGGTGCAGTCCGAAGTTGGTTGATACTCGGTACTACACTCATTGAGGGTTGTTTTCTTGGAATATTTTGATCGCCAGTCTAGTGGCTAAATCAAAACAATGAACACAGAAAATAACCCAATGATATTGAGCTCCTTAAAACTCGGTTACTTTTGATAGGACAGGTTTTGAGCCCACCAACTTCAAGAGGGTAGTATCCCAAACTTCATGCTGGCCTAAACTCTAAGGGCTGTCTTGTGTGACTTGTGTGCCTTCAAACTTGACTACTTGCATGCTTGTTATCTGACACATGAGTTTCCTTGCAGGTTTTGTTCACAGTCCTTAATCTGGACTCATAACAGGGTTTACCTACATTACTCCATGCATAGCATAACATCATACCATCATACCATTGCATGCATCCTACATAAGGACTAATCCATTTCAAGGACCTCAAGGGTTTTGTGATGCAGGTCATGATGAATCAAATGTCCAGCAAGGGGTAAAGGGCATTTATTTTCCTCTAGCCAAGGTTAATGACTTGAGTCAGGGGCTATGACCCACTCTATATGGTGAGCCTTGACTCTTGAAGAAGGACTCTCATCAACATGAAGTCCCTTCCATCAAGCTACAAAATTCAAATTCTAACAATTTTCTTGTTTACCCCGTGAGATCCTTGAAAATATTGCATGCATACATACATATCACGGCATTACAGGTACTCCTTTGACAGGTCACTTACCATTTTCGATGTTTATTTCAGCAATGGCTTCCCAACAAAACAACCAGGATCTTCATGCTCAAGAGACTCGGTTCGGGGAGATCCTCCTAAATCTATCTAAGGGGCAGGAATAGCTGAGAACACTCCTCATGGGGAATTTGGTCAGGAAGAGTCCCGAAGACGACAAGGACGGACGGCTGAAACATCTGCAAGCTGAGGTGGATGTAATGAGAACCCAGATGCTGGGGCAAATGGATCTTATCCAAGACTTATCTCAAAGACAAGGAGAGCTCAGGGTTCTCGTCAACCAACTGCTTCGGGATAACCAACTGGAGCAAACATCTAAGGTTGAAGAGCAAGCCATCATTCAACCACCTGTGGAGCAAGAAGACAAGGGAAAAGCTCCTCAGTTTGCTTCGGGGTCACAAGCCCAGCATCAACCTCACCAGCGTCAACAGGGTAATTGGCGTAAGCAAAATACGTCTGGAAGACATTTCTCGGAGACTGGTGTGCCATCCTCACTAATACTGAAACGCTTGTTGGAGGTCAAGCTGATTGCTTTAAAGGATCCTCCCAAGAAGCTCAACATAACCTCCCTAAAGTACAATCCTGATGAAAGGTGTGCCTACCATTCTGACAGTCCTGGACATGACACTGACGACTGTTGGAGCCTGAGGAACAAGATCCAAGACTTGATCGACGGAAGGGTGCTGGAGTTCATGCCGGGAGGGAAAATGAAAATCTTCTGCTGAGAATCTTCCATCTGAAATGACTGGTGCAAACTAAGAAGCTTTTGTTCATTCGAATGTTCAAGTTGTATTTTTCTCTGATTGTTAAAACATTTGTTCATGTCAAACTCTTTTACTTTATCAATGCATCGCATATGTCTGTTTTGAATCAATATATTCTCATTCTCTATATTCAAACTGCTTTCATTTTTTGATGTCAACTCTCAATTAATAATTCTAAGCCTCTTGAGGGAGGATGACGAAAACGATACCATAATCTACAGTATGCTTTTGAACAGACCCCGCTGATGAGGTACAGGCATTGTTTCAATTCCTAAACACTGGAGTTATAAGGAAGATAATCCCTCGTCAACCCCTTCGAGCCAAAGAAGTAGGAGTTTTTCTTTTTGAAAATTAAAACCCTTAATCATAACCTGGGGCAGGGTAGTTCTCTCAGTTGATCCAAGTGCACAACGAATAGCACCAAAGAGGTCCTCACAAAACAAAAGACAGTGATGGTTCCGAATAATCATAAAGACAGGCAGTCATTATCCCTCAAAATAAACGCCCATTAAGTCAAAACCTATGAAGGAGACTTACAAAACTGGGGCATCCCGCTGACTGTAATCACAAAAGAAACAGTTCAGGCAAAAAACAGGGATAACGAAATCAAAAAGAAAAGAGGACCTGTAAACCCTCAACAAGGAAATGACTGCCTATTCAAAATAAAATGTCAACATCCGAACCATCATGGGAATATTAGGACAAAGACTCGAACAAGGTCTAACGCACGATCAACTGAGTTTAGGTTTGAAGAACATCACGAAGAGCGGGTGGGTACAAATATAATTTGAGCCTTTATCCTTTGTTTCTTAAACCGTGAACCAGGCCACGTTATAACCCTTAAAATGTCCTAGCTGAAGCATGGGTTAGTTCGAAGGAATACTGTTACGAAAGGTATCCTGACTCCTTAAAGCTTGCTGTAAAATACTGAGTTGACATCACATTTTACAAAATTTGCTTGTTTTACTGAAAATGCATTTTCAAAAATTTCAAGACAGACATAAGCTTTGCATTTTTAATATAACATTGCTTGCATGTGACTATTTGTTTGAACAACATAGAAGTTCGCACGACGAATGTCTAATGAACAAAAGCACCTCCAATCAAGGGGAAGGGCATGATCATTGTCCATCATCTGGGGCAGTCCAGTCAAGATTCAGAGAATCTCTCAAATGCCTAATAGCCTGGGGCAAATCTCCACCTGAGTCACCTGGGGTATTGGACATGAGTTCCAGCTACGAATCTTGCCTGATCAAACATCTTCTGGTCGCATGGAAACACAACAACAGGGGCATCTCCCTACATTCTGAGAGCGTGGACATAGTCAAAAAAATACTACGCATAATCAAAGACCCGCTAGGTTGACACACCTAGGCAAAAATAAGGGCTTCCCGGTGAACCAAAAGGGTTCGGGCAAAAACAAGGGATGAAATGAAAAAATCTGTACACCCGGCAAGTCGAAAACCTGAAAAGGAGGCTTGGGTAAAAATGGGTATCCCGGTGGACTGAAAACCCGAAAGGGCGGTCCAGGCAAAAGTTAGGGATCAAAAGCATACGACTATGTCCCGACATCTCGTCACTTGCCTACCAGAAGAAGATTTGTCAATCGGCAGTCATCAAGCACTTCCACAGGTATCTTCTCCCACAGAAACAGGGGCAATAAGAATTGTCTGAATGATCTAGTTACTCTGTCCACCAAGGTACCAAGGTATGTTCGGCTGAAGAATGTAACCAAGACATCTCCACTCCATGGGAGTAAGACAAGGTTCAACAATACTCTCTCCCCGAGTATAGTTGGTCTCCCATCAACCCTGAAAAGGCACAACATCTCCAACAAGTCAGCAACACTCTCCCCAAGCAGAGTTAGCCTACAGTCAGCCTTAAGGAAGTTGGGTATCTCCAGAAAATCTCAATATTCCCCAGCGGAGTATACAGATTATTCCTCAGCAAGCATCCCCGACAGTCTTAATATAAGATTGTTCCCCGGTGGAATACAGACATCCAGTGGGGCCATTCCCCAGTACAGTCCAAAAGTCTCCCCAGGAAAGTTAAATCAATCTCCCCGGTAGATTCTGGAAGCTTATCCCTAGTAGATTCTGGAAGCTAATCCCCTGCACAGCGCAAAAGCATCTCCCCGGCTTTATTCAAAGGTCATTCTCCACCAGAGCCTATAACTGGGTTATCCTCAACTAATTACCATGGAAAGATCGTCCTCGACGAAGTTCTTCATATCCCCAGCGGAGTTCATCAAATTCCTCAACATAACTTCTCAATGGAATCCCCAACGAAGTTATCACCAAATCTCAGCGAAGTATATCTTCCCACAGAGTAATTCCCCGCAGAGTAATCTCTTCAACAAGTTTATTCCCCAACAGAGTCGTCTTCTCCTACCGGTTTATTCTTGTAATCATCATCCCCAGCGGAAACGAAGAACTCTGTTCTTCAACATCAGCCTAGGATTCAACTTCCCAGCATGCATCAAGGATTTACTTTCCCAGACGAAGATACATTCATAAACATCACATCATGATACATGCATATGCGCATCATGTCATACAATCTCATTTATGTCGAGAACATCATTGCTTGATCCATATCATGCATTGCATACGACTGACCTTTACCTTTCAGGAAGGATACAGTTAAATAATCAGCTATGTCAAAGTAGACAAATACAGTCAAAAGAGACCAATCCAGTCAAAAAAGACAAATCCAGTCAAAAAAGACAAATCCAGTCAAAGAAGACAAGTCCAGTTAAATCCCAAAGGTCTTTCTGATGCTCATCCAGTCAAAGAAGACATGTCCAGTTAAATTACTTCCTAAAGTCAAAGAAGACAACCCGTCATTATATACACCCGTCGTTATAGACACCCGTCATTATAGACAACTCGTCATTTAAGACAACTCGTCATTGAAGACAACACGTCATTGAAGATAACTCGTCATTAAAGACAACTCGTCATTGAAGACAACTCGTCATTGAAGACAACTCGTCATTGAAGACATCTCGTCATTGAAGACAACTCGTCATTGAAGACAACCCGTCATTATAGACACCCGTCATTGAAGACATCCCGTCATTGAAGACATCCCATCATTAAAGACAACCCGTCATTGAAGACAACTCGTCATTGAAGACAACCCGTCAGTATAGACACCCGTCATTGAAGACATCCCGTCATTGAAGACATCCCGTCGTTATAGACACCCGTCATTATAGACAACTCGTCATTGAAGACAACCCGTCATTGAAGACAACTCGTCATTAAAGACAACTCGTCATTGAAGACAAATCGTCATTTAAGACAACTCGTCAGTATAGACACCCGTCATTGAAGACATTCCGTATTATAGACACCCGTCGTTGAAGACAACCCGTCATTGAAGACAACTCGTCATTAAAGACAACTCGTCATTGAAGGCAACTCGTCATTTAAGACAACTCGTCAGTATAGACACCCGTCATTGAAGACATTCCGTCATTATAGACACCCGTCGTTGAAGACAACCCGTCATTGAAGACAACTCGTCATTTAAGACAACTCGTCGTTGAAGACAACTCGTCACTTAAGACAAATCGTCATTAAAGAAAACTCGTCATTGAAGACAACTCGTCATTTAAGACAACTCGTCAGTATAGACACCCGTCAATGAAGACATTTCGTCATTATAGACACCCGTCGTTGAAGACAACCCGTCATTGAAGACAACTCGTCATTTAAGACAACTCGTCATTGAAGACAACTCGTCACTTAAGACAACTCGTCATTGAAGACAACTCGTCATTGAAGACGACTCGTCATTGAAGATCACTCGTCGTTGAAGACAACCCGTCCATGAAGACAACCCGTCCAAAGAGACAACTCATCAAGAAAGACAAAACCTCCTCTGGTTCAGTTAAATCCTAAAGATTTTTCTGAGATAACCTGTCAGTAGAGACAACCCATCAACCTTTTGAAGTTCCAGATTCGATACCTGTATCTAGCCAGGGCATGTCTGTGAGAGACTGAGTGAGGATCAACACCTGTAACAGGCCAGGAAATGATCTTTCTCAGGTACGCAAGTTCTCGCTAAGGAATCTCTTACGCGATCGATACCTAGATGGCATCTATAAGCCCATCCACATACCAACAGTCTCCAAATGGCATCTATAAGCCCATTCCCGGCAAGATTCTATCACATATCCAGATGGCATCTATAAGCCCATCCTCCTATCCACTATCTCTCCAAATGGCATCTGTAAGCCCATTCCCGACATCACATTGTTGATACTCTACCATGTGAGTGCAAATTTCTGGGCACTCTAGTGTTCAATCATCTTCCACCCTCGGATCACGAAAGGCACACAAGCCAATCTACATCCTCAGGTCTAAGAAGATTGAACAGGGGCTACTGTTGTACCCCAAAATTTTCCCTCCCATATTCTTCAAAGTTTTGACAAGCATCACCTTAAAGGGTTCAAAGTCTACTCAAGGGCTACACAGTCAAGCACCCTCCTAAGCCAGTCAAATTAGGGTTTTGGTTCTTGCAAGGAGGTTGAGGTTTTCAAGGGCTCAATCAAGTCCCATATGCTCATACACATTGTCAAGCATCCAAATGTCAAGTTTCAAGACTCACAACATCAAGTTGCACAGTCAAAAACCCTAATTGCTTCACAATCAACTGTAGGGGTAAAATGGTCATTTGGCAGTCAAAAGTCAAAAATTTTGGTCAACATCTTATTTTGAAGCCACAATCATCATTGGATCAAATCTTGATCATGATTCCACAAGAATGGCTCAAAAATCATCAAGATGCAAAAGTTTCCATTTTTGGACAGCTGAAAAGTCAACTGTAACTTGACCAAGGCATAACTTTTTCATGGTTAATCAGAAAAATCCCATCCAATGCTCATTTTGAAGGGGAGGACATTTCCTACAACTCATCTTCACATTCCAAGTCCAGGAAATGCTCTCACAAAAAGTTATTAATTTCAACATTATAGGTCATTTTTAAAAGTCAACAAAAAGGCATTTTAAGTCAAAGACCATAACTTGATATTGGTAAATCAAAATGACATGGGACCAAATGCATTGGTTAGAGGACTTCAAGACCTTTCCAAAATGTCCAAGAACATGTTCATATGATCAAAATTGAGCAAGATATGCATTGGAGAAGTTGGGAAATTTTTGTGAAATGGCAAAAGTCAACTATCCTTGAAACTTCAATTTTTGACAAAAGGGCCCACTTTTTTCCACTTGATTCAGCCTTGTCATGCCACCCACGTGTCCCATGATTAATTTCAAGATTAAACATTAATTTTTCTATTTTATTTAATTTTATTGATTTAATCCATTTTAAATCCATAAAATTCAAATAAAATCAAAAAAATTAATTAAAGGGGATCTTTGTGGTTTGAATGACCTTTATATGCCATTTACTAGCTGCCAAATTCGTGCAAGCTATTTTTTGTACACAATTTTGAATTTGTGCCAAGATGTCCAGATACATGTAAGCATGGAAAGCGAAAGTTTTGCAATTTTTGGAAGCTTTTTAATTTGTTGGATTTTGGTTTGAAAGCATGGCTTTATGGCTTGGATTCTTGCCTTATTTCTTTGTCCCCTCCATCTCCTCTATAAATACAAGCCATGAGAAAGCATTACAGACAAAAAAATACACACAGCCTAGAGAACGCCCCAAAATTGCAAACATTTCCTTGAAGTTGTCAAGCTCGAAAGACCTGATCTAGCCAGATTCAACTACTTCCAAGCACTCCATCAACATCCCAGGTCCCCTAAATGCTTATTTATATTTTTCCATAACATGTTCCTGTGCAGGTTTCACAAAGGCTTTCCACCATGTGCATCAAACGATCATGCACCAAGTGGCCTCAAAGATCAATCCAGGGGCTATGAGATGCTGGATACCATGCTCCAAGTCAAAGCACGTGCAGGCAATTCCTAAAGTCAACAAAGGCTTAAGCTTATTGGGCCATATTGCTTCCTCAAACCTCCATACCTGGGCCAACACCCCCATGGTTCTTTCATATTTTCTTTTGTTTTCTTTTCCTTTTTTATTTTCTTTTAACTAATTATTATTATTAACTATTATTATTATTATTTAATTCATAGATAATTATTTTCATAAACAAAAAAATCAAGAAAACTAATATTTTTATTATTCTTATTTATTAATTTCACTTTAATTCATTGTTTTGTAATTAAATTATAATTAATTAATTAGTTTAATTAGGCAATTTTAATCTTTTTTTTAATAACTAAAATAAATTTAAAATTAGATTTTATTAACTTTTAATTTTAATTCCTTTTTATTTTATTTCATTAAAAACATAAAAACACAAAAATATCATTTTCTTAATTAATTAATTAATTAGTTATTAGTTTTAATTTCATTAATTACAAAAAAAAGACAAAAAATTCAATTCTTTTCTTAAAAGGGTCAACACCCTTAGGACGTTCCCGATTCTTTCTTTCGCGCGTATTTATTTTCTTATTTTATATTTATGTATCTGTACATAGTATGTAATAGTTAATTATGGATTTTTACCGCTTTATTTAAATTCTCGCACTTATTTACCAAAACGGGTTTTTGTCTTTTGGCGATGTATAGACCTGCGCCTTGTAATAGCTAGATTTACATTTCCGCAATTTATTTTCCGCACTCCTAACTGTTACAAAAATGCCTGCAAGAATGTATGTAAATAAAACCAATCTGTAGCTCACAAATAACATGTACAAGACAATTAAACATAAACTGAAATTGAACACACATGCACATGCCACCCCTAGGGTACGCCTCACTAGTTGCCTCGAACGTGGTCATCAAGTATAGGGTGTCTTAGAGGTCGCCCTTTTGTCCAAAAGATCCAGTTGCCTCGAAACGGTTGCCTCGGATACAAAGGATCTAGGACATTAGGGTTACTTCTAAGGTGTCCTACCATTGTTTCGGTGACCACACATGTCCCTATAATCGAATTGACCCGAACACCTCCAACGACGGTGCTACCTACCCCTCAATGGTGGGATAGCACTGTCTAAAAGACTCTTACATAGCTTAATTCCTTAGAGTAGGTAGATTTCTCTTAAGTACTTGCTCTTTTCAAAACAAACAAAAACAACTTTTCACACCGACACTTTCAAAAGTTTTCAACAAATTTTTCATACACTCTTGAGGACAGATACAAGAGTTACTTAGAAAATTTTCAAACGAAACTTTTTTCAAAGCCCACACACACTTGAAAAGCAAACAATTTTGAAAACATAAGAGCAAGTACCTAAGAGCCCGTGGATAACCACGGATAGAAAGGGTGCTAACACCTTCCCTTTCTATAAATCTACCTCCCGAACCGAGAAACATTCTCGAATAAGGAATTTTGCTATGCTTTTGTCCTTTCCATGTTGGAGAACATAAAAGACGGTGGCGACTCTTGCTTACCGCGACATTTCACGAAACCAGCTAAAAAACAGTCAGTTCTATTTCCACTGATCACAATATGGCACGACTATAAAATAGACAAACATGATAAAAATATATATAACACCGGTAATGTTTTTTTAAAGGCAAACGAGAAAAAAAATACTTTTTAGAATGACTACTATATATTTAATTTTAATAAATTAATAAAAAATAAAATATTTTAATTGATTAAAATAAACTATAAATCATGTAGACTCGGCCTAAAAAGAGGAACTTTACCCTTTCAATTGAAATCTTTTTGATATGTCGAATGCTTATCATCTAAAAAATATAACATAGCTTAACCATTATAAATAACTAAACCGTGTAGACTCAAAGTATGTACCTCTTAATTTAACCCTTATCACAAAAACCCTTTTCTTTTTATTTTTTTCCAAACTCATTTATCTCTTTTTGTCAATGAATAACATCAAATCAAAGAAGATGTGTGTGACATGTTATTTTCAAAGACAAAAATGCTCAAAAAATTATCTTTTAGCTCATTATTTTCCGGTCAATAGCCCAAAAATGTTTGATAACTCATCGTTTGTTTGGTATTTCAAACCTAGTGAAGATACTAAAGCAAATTCAAAAAGAAAAGAGAGATTTATCAATGAGAACAATTATTTATGAGTCAAATGTTCGCGCGATATT
Organism: Vicia faba; assembly: GCA_948472305.1. NCBI lineage: Eukaryota > Viridiplantae > Streptophyta > Magnoliopsida > Fabales > Fabaceae > Vicia > Vicia faba. The sequence continues at coordinate 1,501,290,393 of OX451739.1, read as the reverse complement.
TCTAATTCATGGATACCTTGGTCTTATTTTGCAATATCGTGATATGATCAATGTTGGAAATCTACCTAATACTATGATGAATTTCGACCAATAATGATGATTAGTTATGAGAAAAACAAATAAAAGAAGACAAGATAAATATTTCTGCAGAGTTTCTCTCTGTCCAAAAACTGTGGAAAACTTTCTTAATCACTTGCAACTGCAAATTCTGTGATTACAATGAATTGTCTTGCTTGACTTGCTTTCAAAATAGGGGTTACTCCCTCTATTTATAATTGAGCTTACACCCTAAGCCCAAGACCCAAAATATCTTTTTGTTACTAAATCAAATCTAATCAAATTTATTCTAGACTTAAATCAAATCTATTTAAATCTAAAACAAATCAAATCTTCTTTGACACATATGAATTACAATTTAACACACCACCTAATTCATTGTGTCTAAATTGTCTATATTCATCATGGCTCTTAGCTTTCTGAATACTTCGACTTGCACTCCCTTCGTCATGATTTCTGCAATCTGATTCTCAATTCTGCAGTGTTCCAAATTCATCTTCCCATCTGCTACCTGCTCTCGAAGATAATGGAACCTCATTTTGATGTGCTTACTTCGACCATGTGCTATTGGGTTCTTTGCCAGATTAATAGCTGACATGCTGTCTATCTTCATGGTAATTGCTCCATGATCTTTCCCTGTTATCTCTTCGACCAAGCTCATCATCCAAGTTGCTTGACATGCACAAAGAGAAGCAGCTATGTATTCTGCTTCACATGATGATAATGCCAATACTGGTTCCTTTCTTGAATTCCAAGCAATTGGTGCACCACCTAGCATAAACACATATCCTGCTGTTAACTTTCGATCTTCAGCATCACTACACCAACTCAAATTAGTGTATCCCACTAACTTGCATTCTTTTCTTTTATCAACTACAGGAAACAAAATGCCATAATTGAAAGTTCCTTTGAGATACCTTAGTATCCTCTTCACTGCTGCTAGATGTGATACCTTTAGCTTATGCATAAATCTACTTACCATACCTACACTGTATGCTAAGCCAGGCCTTGTATGACAAAGATATCTTAATGATCCAATAAGTCTTCTATATTGGGTTGGATCAACATCATCTTCATCTGCATCTTTCGACAGTTGCAGTCTTGGTTCTGCAGGTGTCGAAGTTGATTTGCATTCTTCCATCTCAAACCTCTTGAGAATTTCTCCTGCATATCTTCTTTGATGCATCATCAAATCTCTACTGCTCTTGTAGAATTCGATACCAAGGAAATATGAAATCTCACCCAAATCAGACATTTCGAATTCCTTGCTGAGATCACCTTTAAAGTCTTCGATCTCACTCTTGCAGCTACCTGTTATCAACAAATCATCTACATAGAGACATAGTATAGGCAATTTACTCTTGCTTCTTCTTACATATACTCCATGTTCAGTTATGCACTTCACAAATTCCTTCTCCCTTAGAAAACTATCAATTTTCTTATTCCAAGCCCTTGGAGCTTGTTTCAATCCATACAGGGCTTTATGTAGCCTATACACCTTTCTTTCTTCGTCATGTTTCATAAACCCAATTGGTTGTTTAACATAGACTTCTTCATCTAAGGGTCCATTTAGGAATGCACACTTCACGTCCATCTGACATATGTGCCAACTGTTGATTTCTGCTAGACCAACAACCAGCCTGATTGTTTCGATCCTAGCAATAGGTGAAAAGACTTCGTCGAAGTCTATTCCTTCTTTCTGTAGAAATCCTTTCGCCACAAGTCTTGCTTTGTGTCGAGTTACTTCACCTTTCGAATTCGTCTTCACTTTGTATACCCACTTGACATCAATTGCCTTCTTGCCTTGAGGCAATTCCACAAGTGACCAAGTGTTGTTGTCTTTGATAGACTTTACTTCTTCGTTCATTGCTTTCACCCACTTTGAATCCTTTAATGCTTCAGCTGCATTAACAGGTTCGACATCTGCATAGAAAGCATAATGTACCAGCTCACCTTCATCATTTATTACATCATCTGATGTAATCACACAATCTTGCAATCTTGCAGGCATGCGTCTTGTTCTTTGAGGCCTGCTTGTACTTGGTATATCTGCTGGTTCCTCTTGTCGAACTTCTCTTTCGACTTGAGTTTCTGGATCTTCGAATAAGATTCCCACTGAATCTTTCTTGACATTTGCACTCCAATCCCATTCTTTGAACTCATCTATGATCACGTCCCTGCTGATCACAATCTTCTTGTTCTCTGGATTGAACAACTTGTAGCCTCCTGTTGAATGATATCCAACTAGGATCATTTGACTTGACTTGTCATCAAGTTTTTTTCTCAAATGATATGGCACATGTCTATGTGCAATAGATCCAAATACCTTCAGATGACTTAAGCTAGGCTTCACACCATACCAACATTCTTCTGGAGTAATTCCTTCTAGCTTCTTTGTAGGACATCTGTTCAAAATGTATGTTGCAGTCGAAACAGCTTCACCCCAAAACTCTTTAGGTAAACTCTTTCCTTTCAACATACTTCTCACCATATTCATGATGGTTCGATTTTTCCTTTCTGCAATTCCATTTTGTTGTGGAGTATAAGGTGGCACCACCTCATGCACAATCCCTTCCTTTTCACATAATTTGTCGAAGTCTTTCGACACATATTCTCCACCACCATCAGTTCTCAAAACTTTGAGCTTTCGACCACTTTGTCTTTCGACCATAGACTTAAACCTGGTAAATACTTCGATCACTTCACTTTTCTTCTTGATCAGGTAAGTCCATAGCTTTCGACTGAAATCATCTATGAATGTAACAAAGTATTTGTTACCTCCCATCGAATCCACCTGGATTGGTCCACATACATCAGAGTATATGACTTCAAGACTAGCCTTCGATCTGCTTCCTGCATCCTTGCTGAAGCTATTCTTGTGTTGCTTTGCCTGCACACATTCTTCACATACTTCATTTGGAATGTCAATTTCAGGCAATCCTGAAACCATATTTCTTCTCTTCAAATCTCTGATGTCTCTGAAGTTGAGATGGCCTAGTCTATAATGCCATATCCATTCATCTCTGCTAGCTGCAGTCGAAAGGCACTTGTGCTCTATCACATTTAGTTCAATCTTGAAGGTTCAATTCTGAGACATAGGAGCCTTCAAGATTAATCTCCCATTTGCATCAACGACTCTCATCAACTTATCTTCGATTGACACTTTATAATTCTTTTCGACCAACTGCCCTATACTGAGCAAATTGCTCTTCATGCCTGGTATGTATAATACATTCGAAATTACTGACTTCTTGCCATCTTTCCTCATGATCATAACATCACCAATACCTTCAGCTGCTAGGGTGTTGTCATTTGCAAATTTTACCATATTTTTCGTTGAGGGTTTTATATTGACGAACCAGTCTTTCCTTCCAGATATATGTGATGAACATCCTGAACCCAAGTACCATTGGTCCTTGAATCTATCTTCATCTTTTGTTGTGACCATCAGCATCATCTCTTCTTCTTCTTCATGTTTTGCAAGCTTTGCATCACTTTCTTGATTCTTTCATTTTTCTGGACAATCACTTGAATAGTGTCCATATTTTTGACAATTGTAACATTGAATGTGACTTTTATCAGGTTTTCGACCACCACCTCTTCCTCTGTTTGCAGCACCACCTCTTTGGTTGCCTTGATGTGGTCTTCTTTTATTCGACACGTCTCCTTCGATTTGGTTTCCTCTACCATTCGATTTGTTGTAGCCACCTCTACTTCCATCGAAATACTTTCCTTTGCCTTTGGTCTCTTTTTCTGAATGTGCCTGTAAGGCCACATCACTCTTCGATTTTCCTGCAGCTCTTTCGTTCATTCTTTGTTCATGAGATTCGAGCATCCCTTGAATCTCTTCCTTTGTCAATTTCGACAAGTCTTTCCCCTCTTCGATCGCCACCACTATATGGTCGAACTTAGGAGCTAAAGATCTCAAGATCTTCGAAACAACAGCTCTTGTTGTTAATGTTTCTCCACATGCCTTGATTTGATTCACTAGTTTTGTAACTCTAGTGAAGAAATCAGATATGTTTTCACTGTCTTCCATCTGAAGCAGTTCATAGGTCCTTTTGTGAGTTTGTAACCTCACTTCTTTCACCTTCTCAGCGCCTACAAAAGACTTCTCAAGGATCTCCCAAGCTTCTTTTGCAGATTCTGAATCACTAATCTTTTCGAAATTGTCTGGGCTGACACATTGATGAATTATAAATAATGCTTTATAACTCTGCTTCTCAGATTCTGTATATTTCTTCTTTTCTTCTTCTGAAGCATTTTCGCCAAGCGCTTCGACTCCATCTTTTACAAGGTCCCAAAGGCCTTGACACCTTAATAGGACTTTCATCTACTTGCACCAATTCTCATAGTTGTCAACTTTCAGAATTGGCAGCGTTGCTGGATAGTTTGCATTCCCATAACTTGTCATCGTGAATTCTTCAATCGTTCTTGATTGATACTTCCCTTGAATCGAAACACAAGCTCTTGATACCAGATGTTGGAAATCTACCTAATACTATGATGAATTTCGACCAATAATGATGATTAGTTATGAGAAAAACAAATAAAAGAAGACAAGATAAATATTTCTGCAGAGTTTCTCTCTGCTCACAAACTGTGGAAAACTTTCTTAATCACTTGCAACTGCAAATTCTATGATTACAATGAATTGTCTTGCTTGACTTGCTTTCAAAATAGGGGTTACTCCTTCTATTTATAACTGAGCTTACACCCTAAGCCCAAGGCCCAAAATATCTTTTTGTTACTAAATCAAATCTAATCAAATTTATTCTAGACTTAAATCAAATCTATTTAAATCTAAAACAAATCAAATCTTCTTTAACACATATGAATTACAATTTAACAATCAAGGAGTATATTAAAGAGTTAGATCAAGTAAAAATATTACATTTTATGATTTGATTGTACTAGTCGTTGTGCTATTGTCCCTGTAATTGGTTAAAAAATATACTTTCTTTTCATGTTTTTATTATGAAAATGCTCCAACACCCTAATATAGTGAGCCTCATTGAGTTGATTGAGGACCTAGAATCAAATCACTTCCACATGGGTACTGATGGCTAGTTCTAATTTTTTTTTGTTTTGTTATTTAGTAATTTGAGTGCTAATAGAATAAGAATCTCCTTTTGGTTCGATGCTTGACATGCTACTGGAATATGTGGAAGATAAATGGGTTTTGGAAGGTTCTCGTTGAGTTTGTAGCATAGGTGAAGAGATTGCTAGCTAGGAGATACTTGAAAAATATCATTTATGCATTTAATGTATTCCCATGCTCATGTAATGTTGACAAAGATTCTCTCTCACATGCACTCGCACACAAACATATGATCATGCTTGATATAATGTAATAAACAACTTGTGAAACATCATATTGTTCATGTTTAATGATTATACTTTTATTCATAAAACGCTTGGAAATATTTTTTAATCATGTTCTATATTTGATCAAGTTAATATGGGTTTTAACGTTCTAAACATAGATGCAATATTTTATGAATAATCATTGTATATAAATGACAGAGGAAATATTTTATGAATATTACAGGATTTGATTCTATATGTTAAATGTTATGGGTGTCAGTAGGATTAGATGAATAAAAGAATAGGAAATTATTTATGTAACAAGTTTTTTTTTAAGGAATATTATGGCGGTCGAAAACGCCACAATATGCATTTCTTTAGTTAAAACGTGAATTTCGGCGGTCTAAGCCGACATTTTCACAAAAAGAGAACCTCCTTTTTCACCAATGTAAATTTATGGCGGTTTTGCTTAAACCGCCATTTTTTCCTAGCGGGGGCATTAAGGTTTACGAGTAAAATAGCGGTCAAAACCGCATTTATTTTCAAAATTAACCGCCACAATTAACTTGTTTTTTTATAGATAAATGTTGTACCCCAAAATTTGTCCTCTTATTTTATCAACATTTCTCATCACAAGGCTCTTTGAATTCAAGATCAAGCTAGGGTTTGTTCTGCTCAAGACATCTCCTTGCACGGTTGACCTAAATTAGGGTTTGAGTTTGCACCAGGAATTTTGGACTTTCAATGCTCAAAGTGACTTTGATATTTCATGTTGGACCATTAAGATTGCTCATACCAAGTTTCAAGCTTTGAATCAAATTTTTGCCCAGTCAATTGGACAACTGACCTAAAAATCAGCTGTATTGGGGAAAAAGTCAATTGTGGCCAATTTACAGTCAAGCCTCATAAATTTTGACCCACATCAACATTATGAACTCATATGAACCACTTTATCATGTTTGGACCACAACTCCACAAGAAATTTGATCAGATCACCAAAATGACAAAATGGTCATTTTTAGGGTTTTGACTGCACAAGGGCAATTTCTGATTTTTGACCTAGCCAATGGTAAATTGGGTTCAAGCATGGAGTCAAGGGCTAAATGGCATCATATTGACCTATTCACAAGGTTCAAAATATCTCAATTGCATTGGATTGACAGATGAATTTTTCAGTCAACTGATCAAATTTTGACTGTACACTGAAAAGTCAAACTTTGACTTTTTAGTCAAAATCAAGTTCCAAGGGTCATTTTTCATCAAAATATGTCAAAACATGAAACTTGTTCATCAAGAAACCCATTTTTGCAAATTAGGGTTTAAAGTTGAAAATTTCATAACTTCGAATTTTTCTAAGTTATGAAATTTTTTTAATTTTTCCTAACTTTGCCCAACATTTTCACCATGATTCATTTGGATTCAAACAAAACTTCCAACATGAAAGTTGTAGTCCTTCACAAAGTATACAACTTTTAATCACAAAGTTTTCCCAAAAGAAGCTTGGATCTCAAGTTATTATTTTTGGAACAAGGGTCCCTAAAACTTTTAACTTAGAGAAATTTTGCCCTAATTTAGGCAGGATTTTGACCTATCTTCATGGCCATTTTTCACATAGTTCCACTTGGAATCTAAAATTTCATTTCAAATATGGATTGTATAGCATGTTTCAAGCTTCCCAAAATATCGAAGAACTCTCCAAACTCATTTGTGATTAGGGAGAATCGAAGGCTTGAAGTTGGAAAAAACTCACTTTTCATCCATGGCATATTCATGTTGATACAAATTGCAATTTCAAGTCAACATGCTTTGCACTAGTTTACAGGCCTCTAAACCATTCCACCCTCAATAATTTAATGCAAATCCATTGGTCTAAGGCATTGTTTTGATCATTAGAACATTGCACACAAAATTAATCCCTAAGTAGAAAAAGCAACATTTCCATTTTTTGCCAAATCTTGCTTTATGTCAAAACTGATTTCTTGAGCATTGGTCCATATCTCATGCAGCAAATAAAATCCACAAATTGGAGGAGCCAAGGGCAAAGTGTGCAAGGTGGTGAATAGCCTGTACAGGCCTGCTAGACATCATTTCTCGTGTTTGCTTAAAATACAAGAAAGAGATCCAAAACACTAGGACTTGAACATTAGTCAAAAAAAACTTGTGCAAGCATTTGAAACATCTTTCTCACATCCCCTTGAACCAGAAACACGACCCTTGGAGCCCTCAAACATCCCATAGTTCAAAAACACTTTCCATTGGCAAAACAGGGCAGCATCTGCAACTTGAGTTCTATCTCACATTTTGCTCGTGCGTTTTGCCCCAAGTTGGTTCAAACACCTTCCATTCAATCCACCAAAGCTATCCCAAACCTTAAACACCAAATGTAACTCCATTTACAGGGATTGCCATTTTTATTTTGAGCTTGTGCAAGTTGAGTTTTGTAGGCTTGTTCAAGCATATTCAAGGCAAGCAGGGTATTGTAGAAGGTCAAGTGAAGTTCAAGCAAGCTCCCAGACATCTCAAGCCTTGTTGAAAAGCTCCACATTGCCATGCACAAAGTCAGCTGAAACAGGTTTTTACCAACTTCTTATCTCTCTATTTAGGAACATTTAGACTTAGGTTTGTGAATAAGAAATGTAGTATTCATAGCCATGAAGCTGTACATATGCTCAATTCTCATTTTTATTAAGCATGCTAAGACAATTTAGTCCATGAACATACTGAAAAAATTAGGTTAGATTTTAGTGCCAGAGAAATTCTCTCTGATCTTTGAGAGTTAGGATTAGTTTTTTATATGGTTGAATTCATCTTGAAGAGCTCTACAACTTTGATGTTATGTGTTTTTGCAATAGAGCTCGTATGCAGGATATTCATGATTGGTACAGGCGCACGCGTTTTGTGAAGGACAGAGGTTGAAGATGAAGTGGTGGGCTGGGCTTGGTCCTGGCTCACTATTGACACCCCCCTTTTACTTTTTGCACCCCCTGGCCCATTTCTTCATACTTTTGTATTTTTCCATTTTATTTTCATTTTTGATTTTATTTTCTTATTTTCTAAATATAAAAATACCCAAAAAATATTTTTATAATTTTTTACATTTATTTTATATTTTATTTTATTTCTTTCTAACATAAAAACAATTTAATTAATATGTATTTTATTTATAAAAAACTTAAAAATAATAAATAAGTTATACTTTTATTTTATTATTTTATTCACACTAAAAAATATTGTTCTAAATATATTTTTTTATTTTTATATATATTTTATTTTATTAGAATACTTTAGAATAAAAAATATTGTTCTAAATATATATATATATATATATATATATATATATATATATATATATATATATATATATATATATATATATATATATATATATATATATATATATATATATATATATATATATATATATATATATATATATATATATATATATATATATATAATATATATATATATATACTTTTATTTTATTAGATACTTTAGAATAAAAATATAAAAATATTACACTTTTATTTTTATTATTATTTATACTTAAAAAATACTTTTTCTAAAATATATTTTATTTTTTTACATACATTATTTTATCTTATTGTATATAAATAATATAATTAATATATTTATTTTCTTAAAGACAATTAGGGTTTTACCCTTAACCAAAAAAAATAATCTTTTCATTTATTTCTTTCTTTTTTGCATTAAATATTTTACATACATAAAAATAAACAAGAACCTTTTTGCATATTCATATTATTTTGAATGATTATTTAATTTGTTTATTTAATATTTGTTCATTATTTATGCCATTTGATTCAATTTGGATGTAATAGTAAAACTAGGGTTTTTATTTTTTTGTCAAATAATCCCCATTCAAAAATTGTACCCCCATTCCCATAATCTTGTTGTAATAGTGGTAGATTTATTTTTACGCATTTTTACGCTTTCAATTATGCCATGATTAGAGATTAGGGTTTGTATGCCAAATTCCAAAATCAACAAGTAGCTTGACCTAATACAAAGACAAAAATGCATGAAAATCAATACACAATGCACCCTTGCACCCCTAGGGTTACATCCACTTGTTGCCTTAAAAAAGGGCCATGTTATGCATGTTGGGTACTTTGGCAAAATAAAAATAAAACAAAAGATCATAGTCCCTCGATGACGCTATCTTGGTTGCCTAAACAAAATGATCAAGTCCCTCGGAAAATTGCTAAGAATACCTAACACGATTGCTATCATGGTCTATACGATGACCCGCGCCTGTCCTGTTTAACATCCTAATACAAGGTTGTTTACCAAATGCAATGGTAAAACAACACTGTCAAAAGGGTTAAAAACATATAGGAAAGATCTTTGAGTAAAATAGGGTAGATAACTTTTAGTTACTTGATCAAAACTTGCAAAACATCCTTGTTATTTTCAAACACACTTCCCAATACAATTTCAAAACATTTTCCAAATCAAATTTTCAAACATTGAATACCTTTTCAAAAGACAAAAACACCTTTGTATACATTCAAACAAGAGTCATTACAAAGGTTGCCACAACGATGGCCTCTTTTCAAAACATCTTTCAAAACCACACACAAAGCACCATTTCAAACAATTGAAAAGCAAAAGCAAGTGATCTAAATAAGTAACTAAGAGCCCATGGATAACCATGGATGAAAAGGGTGCTTGCACCTTCCCTTTTCATAATCTACTCCCTGAACCCAAGAAAACATCTCAAAGGTCTTTCCTGTGCTTTTTGACCTTTCCTTAGGATAAAATAAAAAGTCGGTGGCGACTCTTGCTAAACCGAAACATTTGCGAACACAAATGCAAAATCCCAAGTCAGTTCTCCCACCGTATCATAAAAAACTATTTTAGTTGATTCAGAATAAGATCATTAGAATTATTGCTGACACCATCAGAAAAACTAGAATTATTTTTGGAATAACTAGGTATTAAAAAAAATTCGCAAATAACGATGTTTCAGAGAAAATTACGCAAATAACCATATTTCAGAAAACCTCACAAGGGAGGAGCCAAACTAGCTGGTGCATGCACTTAGCATTTTGCCCTAGGCGCCATCCCACTTTGCGCATGCTCTCTCATTTAGCCAAGTGAGATGGCGCATACACTTTAGAAGTGAGAGGAGGCGCCATCTCACTTGGCTCCTAGGGAAAAATGCATTTTTTATAAATAATTCGTCTGTTTTTCCGTCATTCCTCACACTTTCTCGCACTGTCCTCTTATTTTTTTCTCTATTATTTGCGTCATGACATCGCCCATGATTTTTACCAGAGATGGTTACATTATTTTCTCCGCCATAAAACCTCTGATGAAAATGAAATTCTGGCACATTCACTCCATGGAGCGTTTGAAGAGGGAGTTGATGTGATGGCTAGAGGGAAACATCGAGGATGAGGAACAAATTAGAAGGATCCAGCGAACAAGAACAACAACCTCACTTGCAACGGGAAGACCTAATTTTGGGTTGGAGGAAGTCAAAACAGACAACAACGTAATGTTGATGATGCATGGGTCAGATGAAATTGTTTTAACGCTTGTAATTTCGTAGACGGTTTATCGTGTTTTATTTCTTGTTCGCGTAAGGTTTATTGTAACAAATGTTGTTAATGAAAAACCCTAATGTTTACAACTTAAAAAAGTAAAGATGTTTTGTAATACAATTTTTATGTGGTTGAACCAGTAACCCGATTCAGACAATTTTTGGGATTGTGTCTGACCTGATGACATAAACCACGCTTTCTTTCCAGCTTGTCAAGGGAGTCCATTTCAGTTGCGATCCGCTTACATTTGGGACGACCCTTTTTATTCCTTCGCATTTAGTTATTGTGCCATACTATTTCGTCGTCGTATGTAGGCCAATAATCAGGTTTTGCTACCAAAGGGAAGTTGTTGTTGTATACGTTGAGAAAGGTTTCAGATTTGTAAATGGGAGATAGAAGTTGTAGCGCATCTTGATGAGTATAGGCACACACAGCAATGACATGAGAGCAAGGCATACGAAAGGTTTGAAACTTGCCACAATCGCACCAACGAGAAGGTAGTATAACCCTATACTCTTGTCTTGGCAGGCCCTCGTTGTGGTCGATTGTCTCTTTGATAATGAAGTTATGTCTGTGTCGGTTGAACCGTATAACCAGATAGGTGTTGGATTTGGTACTTTCTTCCTTAGTATACTTCATGCAGCTTTCACTCCATAGTTGTCCAGATTGCAACATAACATTCCACATTTCACCTCTTTTGGAAAACAACGAACCCACCCTAAAATATGTTGATTTAACCAAAGCAGTTACTGGGAGGTTCCGTATGCCTTTGAATACCCCATTCATGGATTAAATTAGATTAGTTATCATGTGGCCCCATCTTTGTCCATTGTCGTATGACCTAGTCCATTTTTCTACCAGAATGTTATCTATTCACCTACCACCGTCCGAATTTGACAAACAGATCTCGTTGCAAAAATATTTGAATGTAGGTTGTGTCAATGCATATCCTGCATTCATAACCGCTTTCCTAAGAGCTTTGTCTTTTATCTATGTTGTACCCCAAAATTTTCCCTCTCATTTTATCAAGATTCTCCTCACAAGACTTCTTGGACTCCAGATCAGATTAGGGTTTGCTCAGCTCAAGACATCTTCTTGCACTGATGACCTGAAATTAAGGTTTGAGTTTGCACAAGGATTTTTGGACTTCCAATGCCTCATGTGACTTTCATACTTCATGTTGGACCCCTAAGATTGCACATACCAAGTTTTAAGCCTTGAATCAAATTTTTTCCCAGTCAATTGGATAATTGATCTAAAAATCATTTGTATTGGGGAAAAAGTGAATTGTGGCCAATTTACAGTCAAACCTCATAATTTTTGATCCACATAAACATTATAGACTCATATGAACCATTTTATCAAGTTTGGACCACAACTCCTCAAGAAATTTGATCAGATCATTCAAAAGGGCAAAATGGTCAAAATTAGGGTTTTGACTGTAGATGGGCAATTTCTGATTTTTCACCTAGCCAATGGCAAATTGGGTTCAAGCATGGTTTCAAGGACTAAATGGAATCATCTTGACCTAATCACAAGGTTCAAAAGGTCTCAAATGCATTGGTTGACAGATGAATTTTCCAGTCAACTGATCAAAAATCAATTGTACACTAAAAAGTCAAACTTTGACTTTTTGGTCAAAATCAAGTGCCAAGGGTAATTTTTCATCAAGATGTGTCAAAACATGAAACTTGTTCACCAAGAAACCTAATTTTGGAAATTAGGGTTTAAAATGGAAAATTTTCATAACATAGAAATTTTCCAAGTTATGAAAATTTCTTATTTTTTCCCAACTTTTCCCAACTTTTTCACCATGATGCAATTTGATTCAAAGAAAACCTCCAACATGAAAGTTGTAGTCCTCCAAAAAATCTACAACTTTAGTTCACAAAGTTTTCCCAAAATATGCTTGGATCTCAAGTTATGATTTTGTGAATAGGGGTCCATAAAACTTTTAACTTAGTGAAATTTTGCCCTAATTTAGGCAGGATTTTGACCTAACTTCATGGCAACTTTTCACCTAGTTCCAAGTGGAATCTAAAATTAATTTCAAATATGGATTGTAGATCGTGTTACAAGCTTTCCAAAATGTCCAAGAACTCTCCAAAATCATTTATGGTTAGGGAGCATCGAAGAAAAGAAAATGGCCACTTCTCACTTTTGTCCATGGCATTTTTCACATTGATACAAGCTGCAAATCAGTTTGGATCATGCTTGTACTTGGTTTACAGGTTCTAATCCTTTATACACTCATAAATTAAATGCAAATACATTGGTCAATGGCATTGTTTTAATCTTTGAAGCTTTGTACAAGGGTTTAATAGAAAAATGGCAAAAAGGTTACATTGCTACTTTGATAAAGCACACTTTATGCAATTTTATTTGTCTTGAGCATTGAACCTAATCTCTTTGTGCAAACAAGATCCATAAACATCAGAAAAGGTTTACCAACTCTCCTCAGGCCTCAAGCTATCCAGTACAGCCTTTTCCTTTGTCAACTCACCTTTTGCTTCAAAAACAAGAAAGCTTGCAAAAGTGAACATAACTCTTGTATCTGATAAAACCAAGTCTTGTAACATTTTCAAACAACCTCAACATATTATACCAAGCCAGAAAACACGAATTGCCAAGCTTCCAAACACCCAAAACATAAAAACACCAACTTCTTCCGAAAATATAGCCATCTCTGCAAATCATAAGCCAAAACATATTTCACTCGTGCGTTTTGTCTTGAACCACTTCAAACACATTCCCTACAACCCACCTGAACTATCCACACCATTGTTCAGCAATTGTAACCTCATTTTCAGACTTCACCATTTTCATTTTGAAGCTTTGCAGGTTGACTTCTACAGGCAAGCTCAAGGAAAGCTAAGCATTGGGAAAGGTTGAGGGAACATCAAGCAAGCTCAAAAGTACCTCAGGCCTCACTCAAAGTTGCTACATTGCCATATTCAAACTTGACTGAACAAGGTATTTTCTAAGTTTCTATCTCTCTATTTAGACATCCTTAGGCTTAGGTTTGTGAAGAAAAAATGTAGTCTTTAATGTGCTTGAGCTGTACATATGCATAGCTTGTATTTATATTAACTGAGCTAGGAGAATTTAGATGTTGAACATGCTGAAAAAGTTAGGTTAGAATTTAGGGCCACTGAAATTCTCTCTGGTCTTTGAGAGTTAGATCAAGTTTTTTATATCATTAGAATCGTGAGTTAACAAGCTACAAGTTTCATATTGAAAGATTTTGTTTTTATGCACGTATACAAGAGAACATGATTTGTACATGGCACGCGCGTTTTTCTGGTTTGAAGAACAGGGACGAAGTGGGAGTGGGCCTGGGCTTGGTTTGTCTGGCTATTTGCACCCTCCATTGTGTTATTTGCACCCCCTTGGCCAATTTCTTTTATTTTATATATTTTCCATTTCTTTTTATATTTTCTGACTTTTATTATTATTTTTAAATATTAAAAATCACCAAAAATATTTTCTTAATTTTTACATTTTTATTTTATTATTTTTATTATTTTCTGGGCATAAAAATATTTTATTAATAATAATATACTTTTATTTTCTTAAATAAACTTATAAATTATATAAAAATATTATACATTTTTATTTTTATACTTAAAATATTATTTTCTCACAAATATTATTTTTTTAACATTTTTGTATATATTTTTATTTATTTTCTTGTACATAAATGAATAAATAAATAATATAAAGCATATTTTCCTTTAAAACAAAAACTAGGGTTTTCACCCTTTCAAAAAATAATCATTTTATTTTCTCTTATTTTTAAGACTTAAATAAATTCATTTTTACATACATAAAAACAATTACAATACATTTTGTGCATATTTACATTTTTATTGTACATTTAAATAATTGTTCATTTATTTATTGCTGTATAAATTCAATTGGGTTGTAATAGTAAATTAGGGTTTTATTTTGTGCAAATACCCCCTATTCAAACTTGTACCCCCCTTCCCATAATATTGTTGTAATAGTCTTAGATTTACTTTACGCATTTATTGCTTTTATATGCCATGATAGTAAGAACTAGGGTTCTTATGCAAAGACAAAAAATCAAACAAATAGCATGACTTAAACACAAGACAAAATGCATGAAAAATGAAAACACAATGCACACAAGCACCCCTAGGGTTTCATCCACTTTGTTGCCTTAAAATGGCCATGGTATGCATGCTAGGTATCTTGGCAAAACAAAACAAAACAAAAGATCATAGTCCCTCGATGACGCTATCTTGGTTGCCTAACAAAAATGATCTAGTCCCATAAAACTTGCCTAGATACTTGGCAATATTGTTATCATGGTCATACGATGAGCCACACCCGTCCCGTTTAACATCCAAAGATAGGGTTGTTTACTAAATACAATGGTAAAACAACAATATCAAAGGAATAAAAATGTGTAGGAAAGATCTTTTGAGTAGGGTAGACAACTCCTAGTTACTTGGTCAACTTGCAAACCATCCTTTCTATTTTTAAACAAACACATACAATTTCAAAACATTTCCCAACAAACTTTCAAACATTGAAACATTTTTCAAAAGACAAACACCTTTGTATACATTCAAACAAGAATCATTCTAAAGGTTGCCTAAACAAAGGCCCCTTTTCAAAATACTTTCAAAACCAAACACAAAAGCACCATTTCAAACAATTGAAAAGCAAAAGCAAGTGATCTAAAACAAGTAACTAAAAGCCCATGGAAAACCATGGATGAAAAGGATGCTAGCACCTTCCCTTTTCATAATCTACCCCCCGAACCCAAAAACAATCTCAAAGGTCTTTCCTGTGCTTTTTTACCTTTCCTTTTGGATAAAATAAAAGTCGGTGGCGACTCTTGCTAAACCAAAAAATTTGCGAACACAAACGCAAAACCTCAAGTCAGTTCTCCCACCGTATCACAATCTCCCTCGTGAAATTTTGGACGATATGTCCAATGCAATAGACATGCGTAGAAGGAGGTCCATGCCAACCGTTTGCATGATTGTTGTATGTACTTTCAATAGATACATGTCTATCAGAGATCAAGCAGAGATATGGTTGAGGAGCCACGTGTGTTCGGAGATTCTTGAGAAAGAAGCTCTAAGCACCACCAGTCTCTCCCTCGACTAGGGCAAAGGCAATTAGGAAAATGTTGTTGTTGCCATCTTGTGCAACTGCCATCAGTAGCGTGCCTTTGTATTTCCCATAAAACCAAGTCCCATCAATTTGTATAATTGGTTTGCATGACACAAACCCTGTGATGTAAGGTTGAAAAGCCCAAAACACTCGATTGGATATTCCATATCCGGTGAGTTGACTACCATCTGGGGCGTATTCTGGCAGTGTTTCCATAATGTAAATAGTACCCGGAGAATAAGTCTGAAGTGCATTCAGGTAGCGAGGAAGTTCTTGGTATGACTCCTCCCAGTTTCCATATACCTTTTCAATCGCCTTGGTCCTTGCTAACCACGCATTTTGGTAAGACGGAGTATAGTTAAATACCATAGTGATGTGGGAGATTATGGTTTTCACCTTTAATGATGGATCTTTGATGACGAGGGGTAGGATTTCTTGACATATGAGATCATAATTTAGTTTCCGATGATCGTGTGATTGAGTAGAACTGATACACGTATGGGTGGACATAGAACCTATGACCCAACAATCACCTCTTAATTTGTATGATGCAGTGAGCTTGAACATACAATCCGGGTGGATACACTTGATCTTGTACCTTTCTGGATTTACACGATCCACCTTAAAATAGACCGAGTTGAGCATGTGAAATTTTTTTATGGCTCGGATACATTCTTCTCTATTACGAAAATTTTCTTTCTCTTTTAAGTTTTCATCTGACTGCATATACAGATTGAAAAATAAATCAGATGAATGTTCATCTCCTCCCATGTTGAAGTTTGTCATGTACGGAGGTGGTGTGTAGATCTCGTTTGAAGGTATACCATGTATCCCATCGTCTTCGGAATCATCGTTGACCATGTCGTCAAACTCCAAATCGTCATCTTCTTCTTCTTCGTCAACGACATCTACTTCTGCTTGTTCGGTCTCCAGAGGATCAACCACTTGTGATAGCTGAGGCTCTCGCAATATAATGTACAACTCAATAGAGTCGTACCCAGAATACTCATGATTGGAAAACATATTCTTAAGGTCCTCGTCATCTTGAACCTCAACCTTATAAAATATTATCAAAAAAACCGGATTCAGATAAAAGATTTGTGTCACGGGATCTCATCCAAGTTTGGCCTCCAATCGTTTTTTGAAATACAAGAAATTGGCTTTCCTGTTTAAACATAATCAGATGTTCTCAGTGTCTCTAAACAAAAACACATAGGTGGGATAAATGTATGTCTCACCGTTGAAATATGCACTGATCACATGTTAGGGTGCATAGGCCATTGTATATGACTGTTTGAAGGTTTAAAGGTTTAAAGTATTTGAGTTAATTGCTTGAATTTTTGAATGTTCTAGTGTTTGAGTGATTAAGTGTAGGATTGTTTTGATAAATGTAGTATTAAATAGGTTGTATTGAATTTGAATAAACCAACAGTAAGCAACCTCTAATTCGCCTCCCTTCACGTCCAATCGTGTTACATTCATGCAGAGATGCCTTCTCCATGGCTGTCACCTAGCCTGCACCAACACTGACAACCCATGCCACCTCTTATTCACCAACAAGGATGGAGACACCTTTCATTTTTGTACTCATTCACCAATTCCAATGACGCCTCCCTTCACGTCCAATCGTGTTACATGCATGCAGAGATGCCTTCTCCAAGGCTGTCACCTAGCCTGCACCTATACTGTAACCCATGCCACCTCTTATTCACTAACAGGGATGGCGATACCTTTCATTTTTGTACTCATTCACCAAGTCCAATGGCGCCTCCCTTCACGTCCAATTGTGTTACATGCATGCAGAGATGCCTTCCCCAAGGCTGCCACCTAGCCTGCACCTACACAGCAACCCATGCCACCTCTTATTCGCCAACAAGGATGGCGACACCTTTCATTTTTGTACTCATTTTCCAAGTCCAATGGCACCTCCCTTCATATCCAATCGTGTTACATGCATGTAGATATGCCTTCTCCAAGGTTGTCACCTAGCCTGCACCTACACTGCAACCCATGCCACCTCTTATTCCCCAACAGGGATGTTGACACCTTTCATTTTTGTACTCATTCTCCAAGTCCAATGGAGCCTCCCTTTACGTCCAATCGTGTTACATGCATGCAGAGATGCCTTCCCCAAGGATGCCACCTAGCCTGCACCTACACTGCAACCTATTCCACCTCTTATTCGCTAATAGAGATGGTGACACCTTTCATTTTTGTACTCATTCGCCAAGTCCAAAGGCGCCTTCCTTCACGTCCAATCGTGTTACATACATGCAGAGATGCCTTCCCCAAGGCTTTTACCTAGCCTGCACCTACACTGCAACCCATGCCACCTCTTATTCGCCAACAGGGATGGAGACACCTTTCATTTTTGTACTCATTCGCCAAGTCCAGTGGCACCTCCCTTCATGTCCAATCGTGTTACATGCATGCATAGATGCCTTCCCCAAGGCTGCCACCTAGCCCGCACCTACACTGCAAGAGTGACACTTATCATGCATGCATGCACCCACCAACCACCTCACTTACTATGTGATGAAAGTTTGCTTATAAATACAGATCCTCACATACTTCTATTGCATCCACAATCGTCTCACTCTGTGCTACAAACTCTTTCATAATCTCGTACAATTTCAAACTCTTTCATAATCTCAGATAATTTCAACAATGGCTCTTCTCACAATGGGCGATTCTCATAGAGGCACAAGGGACAATATTGCAGCGTTTGTAAGTTTTTTGTATACTTATACAGTTTTCATACTTCTATTAATTTTTTATTCATCTTATCGACTCTTGGATACTTCTATTAATGCTTTCTAGGATACTAAAAGATTCAGAATCCGGTCACACAACTACCTTGCTCCTGACCCGTTGATCGTACCCTATCTCGAATACGCATATTTCGGAAATGTTATAAAGATCTCCAACTGCACAATTGATTCAAAGTTCATACTTGTAATGTTGGAAAGGTGGAGACCAGAGACCCATATATTTTATCTACCAATAGGTGAATGTACTGTCACACTAGAGGACGTGTACATGTTATTGGGTCTCCCGGTCGACGGTGAGGCGGTTAACGGATTGGTTTAACAACCCAATTCTCTGTGTGAAGAATTATTGGGCAGGGATATGGTTGAAGGCGGTGGTGAGAGAGGTCGGGGTATACTACTTACTGAGCTAAAAAATCATTATGTGACTCTAGAATTGAACGAAAATTCATCCGAGCTAGCTAAGGTGATAAAAGCTAGAAATTGTATAATGATATTATTTGAACCTTTTTATTTCCTGAAAGTACGGGAAATAGTGTAAATTTTATGTATTTAAATTTACTTAGAGACTTCAAAAAAACTAGAAAGTATAGTCGGGGTTCTGCTGTTTTAACCCATCTATACAGTTCCTTGTGTAAAAATGCAATCAAGGAAAAATGTACATTTTAGGGCTGCGCTTTTTTACTTCAAGCCTGGGGTTGCTGGAGAATGGAGTCCCTAAACCCCGTCAACAACAACGCATTCGTTTTCCCATACGTAACAAAGTAAGTCATCAACTTATATCATTTATTATTATTCATCTCTTCACCAAATATATGATAAAAATAAAATATTTTTCAATTCCTTTAGGTACTGCGTGAGGGGTATGGATTACGGCAAGAATCCAAGATTCAATGTCGCTCTATACCACAATCTATTGGATCACCTTGGCCAAGATGATGTACGTCATACCTTTCAACTTTTCTACTTTTAAATTATTTGTTTATTACGTTTTCATTAAGCTGATTTAATTTTATCCGCGGTTTGTATGGAGACTGTGATCGGTGGATCTGGAACTGACTGTTTAAAGCTGGTTCGCGAAATGTCGCGGAAGCAAGAGTCGCCACCGTCTTTTATTTTCTCCAAATGGAAAGGACAAAAGCACAGAAAAATTCCTTAAAGAGATTGCTCTCGGTTCGGGAGGTAGGTTATAGAAAGGGAAGGTGTTAGCACCCTTTCTATCCATGGTTATCCATGGGCTCTTAGATACTTGCTCATTTGTGTTTTCAAAAATGGTTTGTTTGCTTTTCAATTGGGGGTTTTAAAAAGTTTCTTTGAAAATTCCAGTTCGACTCTTGTATCGGTCCTCAAGAGTGTTTGAAAAAATGCTTTCGAAAGCTTTTTGAAAATGTGTTGGTGTGAAAAGTATTTTTGAATTTGTTTTTAAATTTAGAGCAAGTATCTACGAGAACCTACCTACCCTAAGGAATTCGTCTGTGTAAATGTCCTTTAAAGTAATGCCATCCCACCATTGAGAGGTAGGTAGCACCACCGTTGGAGTTGTTCGGGTCAATTCGAGGGTTCAGGACATGGTGATCACCGGAGCAATGGGAAGACACCTTAGAAGCTACCCTCATGCCAGGTTCCCGGATCATGAGGACTTACTAAGACATCCTCTTCTCGACAATCACCTTTCGAGGCAAGGCAACAGTGAGGCGTACCCTAGGGGTGGTGTGTGAATTGTGTGTTATGTTCATTTTGCATTTATCTTGTTCATGTCAAAGTGATATATGCGTTTGTTTTTATTTTAGGCCATTCATTCTTGCATGCATTTATTTAGCAGTTAAAAAGTTGCGAGAAATGTAAAGTTCTAAACTATTACAAAGGCGCGGGTCCACATCGCCAAAATTAATCCAGGACCCGAT
This sequence comes from Vicia faba, assembly GCA_948472305.1. Taxonomy (NCBI): domain Eukaryota; kingdom Viridiplantae; phylum Streptophyta; class Magnoliopsida; order Fabales; family Fabaceae; genus Vicia; species Vicia faba. The sequence continues at coordinate 1,501,269,639 of OX451739.1, read as the reverse complement.
TTGACAGAAAATAAAGAAATAAAGTAAAGTGCGAGAAATTAAGTTTACACGGCTTTGGGAGAGGTACATAAACATTATAAGAAATAAAATAAGATGCGCGAATTGAATTGAATTTGAAAGCGAGGGCGTTGGACCCTTTTTAATGAAATTAAATTAAATGATTAAATTAATTAAATAAAAATGAAAAAAAGAAATTATTTTGAGATTTTTTGGATTTATGTTTTTTTTAATGAGAATTAAATGAAATTAAGAAATTAACCCTAATTCTACAACTTTTATTCATTTAAGAAAGAAAATATTAAAGTTAAACCTAAATTAACCTAATTAATTAAAGCAATTTGATTTATAAAAATAATAGTAAATTATTAGTGAAAAGAAAAGAAAAAGGATAAAAATTGATTAAAACCTAATTCTACAAATTTTAAGGATATTAGAAAAAATATTAAGATTTAAACCTAAATTTAACCTAATTAGTTAGTGAGATTTATTTACAAAAATATTAGTTGAATAAAATATATTTAATTTTTTGTCTTTTCTGATTTTTCTATTGTTTTTTATGTTTTTATGAAAATAAACTAAATTAAAGAAATTAATTAAAAAAGGAAATAATTGAATCAAATAAAAAAAATGAAAATATAAAAGAAATAGCAAACCTTGGGGGGTTCTGTCCCCAATTGGAGGTTTTGTTAGCATTGCTGGCCCAAGGTTTTAAGGCCTTATTTGACTTTGTGGCTAGCGTATGACTTCGTTGACTAGCGCCTATGGTATTCAGCAGATCTGGACCTTTGGACTGAGACCATTGCACGCGTGGCAAGCATGGATGTGGAGAATATGGTAAGCCCCAAGAACATATGTTGTATGGGAACTCGTTTAGAAGAAAAATAGGGAAATAAGGAGAAGGACCTGGGAATCGAACCCAGGTCCTATTGCTTACCAACATCACATCCCACCAACTGAACCACTTCAACGCGCTGTATACAAAATAATGCATAAATAATATAAGGGAAACTTAATGTTAGTGGCCTAAAAAAGCAAAAACGCGCGCTGCAGTTTGAATTGTCCACTCATGCATAGACACCTAAGCGTCTTCCTCCTTGTTGCGTTTTCCTGAAACAAAAACAAGTAAGATTGCGGGGGTTTTGAACCCCCACCATATGCAGTGTAAAAAAAATAGCGATTAGCTCGTTCTTAATCAGAAATTGGGCGCGACCCCATCAATGAATACGTTGGAAGCTTTTGATTCTCATGGTACCAGTCCCGCGTCCCAATTTTTCCATAGGAGTAAACCCCCAATTTTTCATCTCTGAAACCCTAAGGTGCTTCAATGGTAACTCTTCATAAAACGCATGAAAACTCAATTTAATCATATGGTTAGTTTCAGAAGCATCCAATTAGTGCAAATCAGTAAAGAAAACACATGAAAAATGCATAAAATTCATGATACGATTATGGATATTTTCGTGAAAAGTTTGACTCTCATATACCAATTCTTGATGTTTCAGGCTATGATATCGATCCAAGCCCCTTCCTTGATGTCTCAGCAAGACAATGGTATAGTTATTTTGGCTTGAATCGCCCTAGAACCTAGTTTTCAGTTTTTGAATTTTTGTCAAAAAACTCAAGTTTTGTTATGGATTTCTGGCGCAGCTGGGAGGTCTTGGGCACGAGGGTTAGCATGTATATATGTGTATGAGAGATTAGGGTTGAGTTTTTTGTCCAAAGAATCAAAGCATTGATGGAATGGATATTGATTTTCATGGCAAATATTTTCCAATCTTTTTCATGCAAACTTGGTTCCAATCATGGCCAATTAACTTGATTCTTTCTAAATCAGATAATGCACAAAATCTTAAGACTATTTCATGCATAAAAAGATTTGATTGCTTAGGTTTAGTATTTTCCACATATTTATTTTAATTAAATGAATTATTAATCATTAAAAATCCAAATAAATAAATAAAAATGGTGAAAAACTTCCCTTTGGGCAAAATGGTCGTGCACATGCCTTGGATAATGATTCTTGGAAGAAAAAGAAGCCCATTAGCATTTTTAAGACATTTGAAGCAATGTTGACTTTTCAAAATATCCAAAACTTTCCCAACTTCCACAAGACATATCTTGCTCAATTTTTAAGCTTTGCTCATGTTCTTGGACATTTTGGAAAGGTCTTTGCGTCCTCTAACCAATGCCTTTGGTCCCATGTCATTTTGATTAACCAATCTCAAGTTATGGCCTTTGACTTAAAGCCCCTTTTTGTTGACTTTTGAAAATGACCTATAATGTTGAAATTGATAACTTTTTGTGAGAGAATTTCTTGGACTTGAAGTGTGAATAGGAGTTGTAGGAAATGTCTTCATATTCAAAATGAGCTTTGGATGGAATTTTTCTGATAATCCATGTGGAACTTATGCCCTGGTCAAGTTACAGTTGACTTTTTCAACTGTCCAAATATGGAAACTTTTGCATCTTGAGACTTTTTGAGCCAAACTTTGAGAATCATGATCAAGCATTGATCAAATGATGTTTGTGGCTTCAAAATGAGATGTTGACCAAAAATTTGGACTTTTGACTGTCAAATGACCATTTTGCCCCTGCAGTTGACTGTAATGCAATTAGGGTTTTTGACTGTGCAATTTTGTGCTGTAAGTCTTGAAACTTGGTATGAGGATGATTGACCATGTTTGTAGGCATGTGGGACTTGATTGGACCCTTGGAAACTTCATTTTCTTTGTCAGAACCAAAACCCTAATTTTTGACTGTTAGGAGGCCCTTGAACTGTGCAACTCTTGGGGAGATTTTGAAGCTTTGACTTAGCAAATTTTTAAGAATATGGGAGGGCAAATTTTGGGGTACAACAGTTGCCCCTGTTCAATCTTCTTAAACCTGAGGATGCAGATTGGCTGACGTGCCTTTCGTAATCCGAAGGTGGAAGATGATTGAACACTAGAGTGCCCAGAAATTTGCGCTCACATAGCAGCGTGATGTGGGGAATGGGCTTACGGATTCCATTTGGAGATTGATGGATAGGATGCTGGGCTTATAGATGATGGAAGGTGGATGGGCTTATAGATTCCATCTGGATGTAGATCGCGTAAGAGATTCCTTAGCGAGAACTTGCGTACCTGCAAAAGAAAAATGATTACCTGACCTGTTACAGGAGCTGGTCTTCGGATTCTTTGTATAGATGTGTCCTGACTGGTTACAGGAGCTGGGTCTGGATCTTCAAAAGACGATGAACGAACCAGGGATGGTTACTACCTCAACAGGAACGGTGAGAGAACCTTAGGCGACTTCAACCTCAACAGTATCGCTGAGAGCATCTGGGGAGGATTGCTACCTCCGCAGTAACGGGGAGAGAACCATAAGCGACTTCAACCTCAACAGTAATCATTGAGAGAATCTTGGGCGACTTCAACCTCAACAGTAATCATTGAGAGAATCTTGGGGCGATTACTACCTCCGCGGTAACGGGGAGAGAACCACAGGCGACTACAACCTCAACAGTAATCATTGAGAGAATGTTGGATAACTTCTACTTCAACAGTAACGCTGAGAGAATCTTGGGGCGATTACTACCTCCGCAGTAACGGGGAGAGAACCACAGGCAACTACAACCTCAACAGTAATCATTGAGAGAATCTTGGATAACTTCTACTGAGTCTTTATCAGGAAAATCTGTTAGGGGTCGATTTAACTGGACTAGAGAAGGCCTTGGACTGGATAAGAAACAGAGAAATCTTAGGGTCGATTTAACTGAACCGGTCTAGGTCTTGAAATCCTCAACCGGATAAGAAATAGGGAGATCTTAGGGTCGATCTGACTGAACCAGAGAAGGCCTTTGACTGGATCAGAAACAGAAAAATCTTAGGGTCGATTTAACTGAACCGGTCAAGGTCTTGAAAATAGCTGGGAACTTAACTGGATCTTTCCTGAAAGGTAAAGGTCAGTCATATGCAATGCATGATATGGATCAAGCAATGATGTTCTCAACATAAATGAGATTTGTAAGATGTGATGCGTATATGCATGCTATAATGTATGGAAGTGCGATGTTTATGAATATTTTCGTCTTAGGAAAATAAATCCTTGACGGGTGCCGGGAAGTCACTCCTGGGCTGATGTTGAAGAATAGATTTTGCTTCCGCTGGGGAAGATAGTTGCAAGAATACCGGTAGGAGAGGATAACTCCGTTGGGGAATAAACTTGGCTAATGGATTACTCTGCGGGGAGAAAAGTACTCTAATGATCTTGCTGGGAAGCGATACTCTGTGGGGAGAGAGATACTTTGTTGAAATGTTGATGGTAACTTGCTGGGGATACCCTTGTTGTGTTGGAAGTGTTAATAGACCTCGCTGGGGATAAGAAGACTTCGTCGAGGACGCTCTTTCCGTGGCTTTTGGCTGAGGATAACCCAGTTATATCCTGGTAAGGAAATAACTCTTTGAATAAAGCCGGGAGACGTGTTCGTGTTCTGCGAGGATAAGCTTCCAGAATCTACTGGGGATAAGCTTACTGCTTGGGGAGATGAATTCCAACTTTCCTGGGGAACTAGATTGGACTCTCTTGGGGAAGTTTTGAACTATAATCTTTGTAAGCTGAAAGAGGGAACCTATGTAGGGTTGTCTGACCGCATCTTGGAAGGAAGGACACCTGTGTAGGGTTACTTCTGAGGTTGGGCTCGTGTGAAGCTGTATATGGGGTTGAAGGAAACCTGTGTAGGGTTTACTGACGATGAGTCCGTATAAGACTGTATCTAGAGCTGAGAAGGAAACCTGCGTAGGGTTTACTGATGACGAGTTCGTGTAAAACTACGTCTGGAGTTTTGAGAAGGAAACCTGTGTGGGGTTTACTGATGACGAGTCCGTGTAAAACTACGTCTGGAAAGAGATAACCTGTGTAGGGTTACTTCGGGATAAGTTCGTGTAAAACTTCTGGAAGAGCCGGGGTAAGGTAACTGCAGGATAAGTTCGTGTAAAACTTCTTGATGAATCGGGGTAAGGTTATCTTTGAGGTAAGTCCGTGTAAGACTTCTGGAGGAACCGGGGTAAGGTAACTGCAGGATAAGTTCGTGTAAAACTTCTTGATGAACCGGGGTAAGGTTATCTTTGAGATAAGTCCATGTGGGACTTCTGGAGGAACCGGGGTAAGGTTGCTTGATGATGGGTCCGTGTAAGACTTTATTTGAGAAGGAAAGGAACCGATGTAGGGTTACTTGTGGATGAGTCCGTGTAAGACTTTGCTTGAAAGTGGAGTAGGAACCGGTGTAGGGTTACTTGATGATGATCAAATGGATGATTGTCCTGTTTGGTTTCGGATGTTAACCCACGATCTGGAATTTGTAAAGGTAGATGGTAATCATCTTTGTATCAACCTTTCGTTGGTACTTTGGTTGACAAAGCAATTGGATCGCCTGGACGACTTATTATTGCCCCTGTTTCTATGGGAGATGGTACCCGTAGAGGTGCTTGATGACTGCCGATTGACAAATCTTCTTCTGGTAGGCAAGTGACGAGATGACGGAACATAGTCGTACGCTTTTGATCCCTAACTTTTTCCTGGACCGCCCTTTCGGGTTTTCGGTCCACCGGGATACCCATTTTTGCCCAAGCCGCCTTTTCAGGTTTTCGACTTGCCGGGTGTACAATTTTTCATTTTCATCCCTTATTTTTGCCCGAACCCTTTTGGTTCACCGGGAAGCCCTTATTTTTGCCTAGGCCAGTCGACCTAGCGGGTCTTTGATTTTGCGTAGTATTTTTTCGATTATGTCCACGCTCTCAGGATGTAGGGAGGTGCCCCTGTCAGTAGTGTTTTGTCATGCCACCAGAAAGTGTTTGATCAGGCAAGATTCGTTGTTGGAATGCCCCAAGTGACTCAGGCGGAGATTTGCCCCAGGCTATTTGGCCTTTGAGAGATTCTCCGAATCTTGATTGGACTGCCCCAGGTGGTGGACCATGATCATGTCGTGCCCCTTGATTGGAGTGCTTTTGTTCATTAGGTATTCATCGTGCGAATTTCCCTGCTGTTCAAACAAATAGTCATATGCAAACAAATGTTATATCAAAAATGAAAAGCTTATGTCTGTCTTGAAGATTTTGAAAATGCATTCTTTTTCATAAAACAAGTGAATGTTTGTAAAACGTGATGTCAACTCCGTATTTACAGTAGGCCTTAAGGAGTCAGGATACCTTTCGTAACAGTATGCTTTCGAACTAACCCACGCTTCAGCTAGGACTTTTAAGGGTTATAACGTGGCCTGGTTCACGGTTTAAGAAACAAAGGATAAAGGCTCAAATTTTATTTGTACCCACCCACTCTTCGTGATGTTCTTCAATCCTAAACTCAGTTAATCGTGCATTAGACCTTGTTTGAGTCTTTGCTTTGATATTCCAGTGATGGTTTGGACATTGACAGTTTATTTTGAATAGGCAGTCATTTCCTTTTTGTTGAGGGTTTTTAGGACCTCTTTCCTTTTGATTCTGTTATCCCTGTTTTTTGCCTGAACTGTTTCTTTTGCGTTTACAGTCAGCGGGATGCCCCAGTTTTGTAAGTCTCCTTCATAGGTTTTGACTTATTGGGCTTTTATTTCTGAGAGGTAACGACTGCCTGTCTGTATGATTGTTCGGAACCATCACTGTCTTTTGTTTTGTAAGGACCTCTTTGGTGCCATTCGTTATGCACTAGGATCAACTGAGAGAACTTACCTGCCCCAGGTTATGATTAAGGGTTTTAAATTTCGAAAAGAAAAACTCCTACTTCTTTGGCTCAAAGGGGTTGACGAGGGATTATCTTCCTTATAACTCCAGTGTTTAGGGATTGAAACAATGCCTGTACCTCATCAGCGGGGTCTGTTCAAAAGCATACTGTAGATTGTGGTATCATTTTCGTCATCCTCCCTCAAGAGGCTTAGCATTATTAACCAAGAGTTGATCATCAGAAAAATATGAAAACAATTTTAAGTATGGTAAACATAATTAATTCAAGACAGACATGTGTAATGCATTCATGAAATAAAAGCGTTTAACATGACAATTGTTTATTTGAACAAGAAAAGAAAAATACAACTTGAATTCAAATGAACAAAAATCTCTCAATCCTAACCATGTTTTGGCAAGGGAGCAGTGGTCACATTGGGAGTCTCAGCAGGCTCGAATTCAATCTCCTTAGCATCGATCATATTCTGGATCTTATATTTCAGCGCCCAACAGTCCTCAGTGTCGTGCCCCGAGCTATTAGAATGATAAGCACACCTCGCCTCTGGGTTGTAATTTGGAGAGGAGGTCTTGGGATTTGCAGGAGGGTTGATCACCGCAATCATATTCATTTTCAACATGTGCTGCAATGCTTGTGACCACGACATGTTGATGTTGGTGAATTGTCTTTTAGGCTCGTCCGGCCTTCGCTGATTTCCCTTTTGTGGTTGTCGGCGTGGTGCAGCACCAGAGATCATGACTGCCCCTGCTTGTTCGTCACGACGACTCTTTTGACTGTATGCAGCATTAGACTCTTTCCTGCCCGTGTAAGGCTTTTTGTGAGTATCAGAAGGTGTGGCCTCTTGAATCTTCCCACTTTTGATGCCCGCTTCAATTCTTTCCCCATTCAGAATGAGGTCGGTAAATCCCGCAGATGAATTACCAATGAGATGATTGAAGAACGGCCCGGATAGGGTCCCCAAGAACATATCAACGAGTTCCCGGTCAGTTAATGGAGGCTGCACCCTGCCAGCCAGGTCCCTCCACTTCTGTGCGTACTCTTTAAAACCTTCACTTGACCCTAGCGACATACCCTGGAGTTGGGTACGTGTAGGAGCAAGGTCGGCATTATATTGATACTGCTTGTAAAAAGAAGTAGCCAACTCCTCCCAGTTACGAACTTTGGTCCCGTCCAGCTGATAGAACCATTCGAGGTAAGTCCCTGAAAGACTCTCCTGGAAGAAGTGGATCCACAAGTTCTTGTCCACAGTGTATGGTTGAATCTTCCGCACGTAAGATCTGAGATGCAGCCTGGGACAGGATGCCCCATCATACTTAGCAAAAGAAGGGACCTTGAATTTGTAGGGGATCACCACACCAGAAGATAGACCCAGATCTCTGAAATCCAACCCCGGCACTTGTTGAATTTCCATGGCATTCAGACGATCCTCTAGTTGTTTGTACCGATCCTCAGCTGGAGGGTACTGCTCATCATTGAACTCCGTCTCGTTGTCGGAGACCACTGGACTAGGAACCTCTCTCTCATGGTGACTGCGTTCCCTCACAGATGGAGTGGTCCTCTCAGCTTCATTCTGTAGTGTGTTCCCAGATCTGCGTCTAGGGTTGAACAAAATAGTCCTCTTGCTCTTCTTCTTCTGAATCAGAGTCTTCAATTCCTTTTGACCCTGGGCTAGACTCATAATCAACTCCTGGAACTGGGCATTCTGGGCCTGGAGGGCCTTGATAGTTTGTCCCTCGGATGATTCAGGATTCATGATGACTGTTGAAATAAACAGCGAAGAAGGTAAGTGACCTGCAACAAGTGTACCTGTAATGCAATGATATGTATGTATATATATGCAATGTTTTCAAAGATCTCGCGGGGTAAACAAAGAAACTTGTTAGAATTCGAATTTGGTGGCTTGATTGAAGGAACTTCCTGTTGTAGAGAGTCCTTCTTTAAGAGTCAAAGGCTCACCATATCCAGTGAGTCATAGCCCCCTGACAATTTTGGCTAGAGGAAAATAAATCCCCTTTGCCCCTTGCTAGATGTTCGATTTATCGTGATCTGCATCACAAGCCCTTGAGATCCTTGAAATGGGTTAGGATGTATGCAATGGTATGATGTTATGGTATGCATGGGGTAATGTGAGTAAACCCTGTTACGAGTCCCTAATTAAGGACTGCAAACCAAAACCTGCAAGAAACTTAGTATACCCTGTTATGAGTCCCAATTAAGGACTATAAATAAAACCTGCAAGTAGCTCATGTGTCAGATAACAAGCATGCAAGTAGTCAAGTACGAAGGCACACAAGTCACACAATAGAAGCCCTTAGAGTTTAGGCCAACATGGGGTCTGGGTATTACCCTCTTTCAGTTTGTTGGTTCATACCTGTCCTATTAGAAGTAATCGGGTTCTAAGGGTCCCAATATCACCGAATTGCTTTCATTGTTCATCGTTTCGATTTAGCCACTGAACTGGCGACCGAAATATTCCAGGAAAGCAACCCTCAATTGAGTGTAGTATCGAGTATCAACCAACCTCGGACTGCACCAAAGTCAGTTATCTCACTACCCTAAAGAGGCCAAGATAGTTCAATTAAGGTTCCTAAGGTCTGTTGATGCTTCACGATACCACGTGGAGGCCCCGTACTCTCCTTGACTGAACTCAAGGGTTACCGGTACACACCAAAGTGCCACATCAACGTAGCAGACTGTTTCAACCATGTCGGTATACCCCGCACAGTTCCCTCACAGCCTTGTTGCTACTTTCTAAGAAGGTATCCCCAGATCCGGGTTAGGATCTATAGAACTCCCAAGCAACCCACAATTTAAAGCAAGCAAAGAAAGAAATTGAAAACACAGTTATGAACTAACCCTAAGGTACGCCTCACTTTAAGTTCCTATCCCCAGCAGAGTCGCCAGTTCTGTGATCGGTGGATCTGGAACTGACTGTTTAAAGCTGGTTCGCGAAATGTCGCGGAAGCAAGAGTCGCCACCGTCTTTTATTTTCTCCAAATGGAAAGGACAAAAGCACAGAAAAATTCCTTAAAGAGATTGCTCTCGGTTCGGGAGGTAGGTTATAGAAAGGGAAGGTGTTAGCACCCTTTCTATCCATGGTTATCCATGGGCTCTTAGATACTTGCTCATTTGTGTTTTCAAAAATGGTTTGTTTGCTTTTCAATTGGGGGTTTTAAAAAGTTTCTTTGAAAATTCCAGTTCGACTCTTGTATCGGTCCTCAAGAGTGTTTGAAAAAATGCTTTCGAAAGCTTTTTGAAAATGTGTTGGTGTGAAAAGTATTTTTGAATTTGTTTTGAAATTTAGAGCAAGTATCTACGAGAACCTACCTACCCTAAGGAATTCGTCTGTGTAAATGTCCTTTAAAGTAATGCCATCCCACCATTGAGAGGTAGGTAGCACCACCGTTGGAGGTGTTCGGGTCAATTCGAGGGTTCGGGACATGGTGATCACCGGAGCAATGGGAAGACACCTTAGAAGCTACCCTCATGCCAGGTTCCCGGATCATGAGGACTTACTAAGACATCCTCTACTCGACGATCACCTTTCGAGGCAAGGCAACAGTGAGGCGTACCCTAGGGGTGGTGTGTGATTTGTGTGTTATGTTCATTTTGCATTTATCTTGTTCATGTCAAAGTGATCTATGCGTTTGTTTTTATTTTAGGCCATTCATTCTTGCATGCATTTATTTAGCAGTTAAAAAGTTGCGAGAAATGTAAAGTTCTAAACTATTACAAAGGCGCGGGTCCACATCGCCAAAATTAATCCAGGACCCGATTTGACAGAAAATAAAGAAATAAAGTAAAGTGCGAGAAATTAAGTTTACACGGCTTTGGGAGAGGTACATAAACATTATAAGAAATAAAATAAGATGCGCGAATTGAATTGAATTTGAAAGCGAGGGCGTTGGACCCTTTTTAATGAAATTAAATTAAATGATTAAATTAATTAAATAAAAATGAAACAAAAAAATTATTTTGAGATTTTTTGGATTTATGTTTTTTTTAATGAGAATTAAATGAAATTAAGAAATTAACCTTAATTCTACAACTTTTATTCATTTAAGAAAGAAAATATTAAAGTTAAACCTAAATTAACCTAATTAATTAAAGCAATTTGATTTATAAAAATAATAGTAAATTATTAGTGAAAAGAAAAGAAAAAGGATAAAAATTGATTAAAACCTAATTCTACAAATTTTAAGGTTATTAAAAAAAATATTAAGATTTAAACCTAAATTTAACCTAATTAGTTAGTGAGATTTATTTACAAAAATATTAGTTGAATAAAATATATTTAATTTTTTGTCTTTTCTGATTTTTCTATTGTTTTTTATGTTTTTATGAAAATAAACTAAATTAAAGAAATTAATTAAAAAAGGAAATAATTGAATCAAATAAAAAAATGAAAATATAAAAGAAATAGCAAACCTTGGGGGGTTCTGTCCCCAATTGGAGGTTTTGTTAGCATTGCTGGCCCAAGGTTTTAAGGCCTTATTTGACTTTGTGGCTAGCGTATGACTTCGTTGACTAGCGCCTATGGTATTCAGCAGATCTGGACCTTTGGACTGAGACCATTGCACGCGTGGCAAGCATGGATGTGGAGAATATGGTAAGCCCCAAGAACATATGCTGTATGGGAACTCGTTTAGAAGAAAAATAGGGAAATAAGGAGAAGGACCTGGGAATCGAACCCAGGTCCTATTGCTTACCAACATCACATCCCACCAACTGAACCACTTCAACGCGCTGTATACAAAATAATGCATAAATAATATAAGGGAAACTTAATGTTAGTGGCCTAAAAAGCAAAAACGCACGTTGCAGTTTGAATTGTCCACTCATGCCTAGACACATAAGCGTCTTCCTCCTTGTTGCGTTTTCCTGAAACAAAAACAAGTAAGATTGCGGGGGTTTTGAACCCCCGCCATATGCAGTGTAAAAAAAATAGCGATTAGCTCGTTCTTAATCAGAAATTGGGCGCGACCCCATCAATGAATTCGTTGGAAGCTTTTGATTCTCATGGTACCAGTCCCGCGTCCCAATTTTTCCATAGGAGTAAACCCCCAATTTTTCATCTCTGAAACCCTAAGGTGCTTCAATGGTAACTCTTCATAAAACGCATGAAAACTCAATTAAATCATATGATTAGTTTCAGAAGCATCCAATTAGTGCAAATCAGTAAAGAAAACACATGAAAAATGCATAAAATTCATGATACGATTATGGATATTTTCGTGAAAAGTTTGACTCTCATATACCAATTCTTGATGTTTCAGGGTATAATATCGATCCAAGCCCCTTCCTTGATGTCTCAGCAAGACAATGGTATAGTTATTTTGGCTTGAATCGCCCTAGAACCTAGTTTTCAGTTTTTGAATTTTTGTCAAAAAACTCAAGTTTTGTTATGGATTTCTGGCGCAGCTGGGAGGTCTTGGGCACGAGGGTTAGCATGTATATATGTGTATGAGAGATTAGGGTTGAGTTTTTTGTCCAAAGAATCAAAGCATTGATGGAATGGATATTGATTTTCATGGCAAATATTTTCCAATCTTTTTCATGCAAACTTGGTTCCAATCATGGCCAATTAACTTGATTCTTTCTAAATCAGATAATGCACAAAATCTTAAGACTATTTCATGCATAAAAAGATTTGATTGCTTAGGTTTAGTATTTTCCACATATTTATTTTAATTAAATGAATTATTAATCATTAAAAATCCAAATAAATAAATAAAAATGGTGAAAAACTTCCATTTGGACAAATGGTCGTGCACATGCCTTGGATAATGATTCTTGGAAGAAAAAGAAGCCCATTAGCATTTTTAAGACATTTGAAGCAATGATGACTTTTCAAAATATCCAAAAATTTCCCAACTTCCACAAGGCATATCTTGCTCAATTTTTAAGCTTTGCTCATGTTCTTGGACATTTTGGAAAGGTCTTTGAGTCCTCTAACCAATGCCTTTGGTCCCATGTCATTTTGATTAACCAATATCAAGTTATGGCCTTTGACTTAAAGCCCCTTTTTGTTGACTTTTGAAAATGACCTATAATGTTGAAATTAATAAATTTTTGTGAGAGCATTTCTTGGACTTGAAGTGTGAAGAGGAGTTGTAGGAAATGTCTTCATCTTCAAAATGAGATTTGGATGGAATTTTTCTGATAATCCATGTGGAAGTTATGCCCTGGTCAAGTTACAGTTGACTTTTTCAACTGTCCAAATATGGAAACTTTTGCATCTTGAGACTTTTTGAGCCAAACTTTGAGAATCATGATCAAGCATTGATCAAATGATGTTTGTGGCTTCAAAATGAGATGTTGACCAAAAATTTGGACTTTTGACTGTCAAATGACCATTTTGCCCCTGTAGTTGACTGTAGTGCAATTAGGGTTTTTGACTGTGCAATTTTGTGCTGTAAGTCTTGAAACTTGGTATGAGGATGCTTGACCATGTTTGTAGGCATGTGGGACTTGATTGGACCCTTGGAAACTTCATTTTCTTTGTCAGAACCAAAACCCTAATTTTTGACTGTTAGGAGGCCCTTGAACTGTGCAACTCTTGGGGAGATTTTGAAGCTTTGACTTAGCAAATTTTGAAGAATATGGGAGGGCAAATTTTGGGGTACAACAGAGACCATATTTGGGTTTCGACCATGAACGGAACTCCGAGGATGCAACAATTTGTGGCGCGAAGACTCAATCATATGGTTAAATGTTATGGAGATGCACCACAGCGATCGTGTTAAGATGCAGTTTGGAATGCATCAAGAGATACCCTGTGATCCAACTTGTTTGTCCCCGTGGCATCTCAAAAGGGTCGACGCCCAATGGGGTCTTACCAACTGGAAATATTTTTCTCCAGAATGGTGTAATATGTAGCAGAGGCGTCACCGACATGTCTTGCAATTCCCTGTTTTCCTCATCCATGGTAATATGCGACACACAGATCAGTATTTAGCTTGGTACATATCGATTAGTACCCCAGAAATGCACGTGTCTCATCCAAGGTATTTGGTTGACCCACGAACACAATGGGCACAACCCTCATTTCCCTAACAACAAACCCAACACATATCAACCTCCCACCAACCTCCCCGACAAAACAGAACCACAAACACCACCACAATACGATTACACCCACATGCCCCATAACCAACTACAATCACCGCCTCAGTACCAATACCCCCATATGCCTCACACCCAACCACAATTTCAATCATAATAGAAATACACCCGCATACCCCACACATAATTCCAGTCTTCTACATATCCCAATATGGGCCCCTCAACATCTAACCTTAGCCCTGATCTGAGATTGTCCGAAGATTATGAACCAACCGACCCAACTTACCATTAACCACCACATCACCAAAGCACCCAATATTCTCAATACCAAACACCCCAAGATCCATTTCCTTTCTACCCCCCGTACTCAGACGACCAGTGCTACAAACTAACCATGGAACCCCACCCACCACCAACAAGACCAAACTTTGAGGGTATGGGAAACCGACTGTGCCAAAGCGGATCTTCTAGATATGGATATCTGACCAATTTCATGGATCCAGAACGCATTGACTTCTCTGGGCCATTGACCCTGCCACAACAGGAAATGCGACGAAACCCAGCACGGGAAAGGCGAGGACGGGGACAAATACCATTTTGGGCATTGTTGACTTTGTGCAAGTTTCCAATTTTGACCCTAAGAGGGTGTTCTAGGACTTTTTAGAAAGCTTAAGATGTCCTTTAAACAACCATTTTGGTTTCATTTCAATTGGATCTTCCACGTTCATGTAAGGAGCTTTGACCCAAAAGGTGTTTTTGTTGACTTTTTGAAATGACCTATAATGTCTGAATTCATATCTTTTCATGAGTAAATTTCTTGAACTTGAGGGTTGAAGATGAATTGTAGGGAATTTCCTCCTCTTCAAAATTAGCCTTGGATGGGAAATTTCTGATAAAGTATGAGAAAGTTATGCTTGGTCAAAGTTTGGTTGACTTTTCCTATAGGAACCCTAATTTAGCAACTTTTGAGTTTTGATGAATTTGGGGCATTCCTTGAGGAATCATGATCAAACCTTGATCAAATGATGGATATTACTTAAAAATGTTGATGTTGACCAAAAATCTTGAAGTTTGACTGTATGTGGGTCACAGTTGACTTTTGACCAAACACTGTTAATTTTCAGGCAGTTGAGCAATTGACTGAGCAAACATCTTGTGCAAGGCATGAAACTTGACATGGATGATCTTGAGAACATATTAGAGAAATGGATACCATTTAGGACCCTTGGAAATCAAACATCTTGATGAAAATGGAAACCCTAGTTTGAGGCTCATTGTCTTAGGAGGGCATTTGTCTGGTTAATTCTTGGGCATCCTTGAGCAAGTTGAGGATTTCAATGAGCATATGTTGCCTAAAATGAGAGGGAAAATTTTGGGGTACAACAGCTTCCCCTGTTCAATCTTCTTAAACCTGAGGATGTAGATTGGCTTGTCTGCCTTTCGTGATCTGAGGGTGGAAGATGATTGATCACTAGAGTGCCCAGAAATTGCACTCGCACGAAGTAATACTGATTGGTGTTATCGGGAATGGGGTTAAAAATTCCATTTGGAAGTTGACAGAGAATCGTTAGAGATGGGTTAAAGATTCCATCCGGAAAAGATATCGGGTGCATAAGAGATTCCTTTGCGAGAATTCCTGTACATGCCGTTGAGGAGGACTTCGTCGAGGAATGTTGATTTATGTCTTGGGAGATATAGTATAGGAGCTTCGGTTGTCCGCTACTCTACTGGGGAATTATCTCTTGATCTAGGAGGCTAAAGTAAACTGCATATCTGGTCAGGGTCCAGGCTGCACGGCGACTTACTGGGGAAATGCAAAATCAACCATTTCTAATCGGATCCAGGTCTTACAATGTTATAAACTGTTTTCTGGAGATAAGAGAGAAGGAACCTGAATAAGGGTTACTTCGAGATGAAAGCCTGGATAGTAGGGCTATGAGAAGGAACCTGGGTCGTAGGGTTACTTCGAGATGAAAGCCTGGATAGTAGAGCTATGAGAAGGAACCTGGGTCGTAGTGTTACTTCGAGATGAAAGCCTGGATAGTAGGGATTATGGGAAGGAACCTGGATAGTAGGGTTACTTCAAGATAACAGCCTGGATAGTAGGGCTTATGGGAAGGAACCTGGGTCGTAGGGTTACTTCGAGATGAAATCCTGGATAGTAGGGCTATGAGAAGGAACCTGGATAGTAGGCTTACTTTGAGATGAAAGCCTGGATAGTAGGGCTATAAAAAGGAACCTAGAAAGTAGGGTTACTTCAAGATGACAACCTGGATAGTAGGGCTTATGGGTAGGAACCTGGGTCGTAGGGTTACTTCGAGATGAAAGCTTGGATAGTAGGGCTATGAGAAGGAACCTGGATAGTAGGGTTACTTTGAGATGAAATCCTGGATAGTAGGGCTATGAGAAGGAACCTGGATAGTAGGGTTACTTCAAGATGACAGCCTGGATAGTAGGGCTTATGGGAAGGAACCTGGGTCGTAGGGTTACTTCGAGATGAAAGCCTGGATAGTAGGGCTATGAGAAGGAACCTGGATAGTAGGGTTACTTTGGGATGAAAGCCTGAATAGTAGGGCTTATGGGAAGGAGCTTGGATAGTAGGGTTACTTCAAGATGAAAGCCTGGATAGTAGGGCTTATGGGAAGGAATCTGGATAGTAGGGTTACTTCGTGGGGAGCTTGGGTAAAACTACATCTGAATCGAGAAGGAACCTAGGTAAGGTTGCTTCGTTTATTCATGTGGTTTGGTTGATGATAATTGTCTTTCCAGAAAAGATAACAGGGTTAATTATATGCAACGCATGAAATGATATTATGCTGTACGTGATATGTATGTGCATGTCATGATGTATGAACATGAGATGATATTGTGACATAACCGAGTCTAGGCAAATAAATTCCTGGTTGCTGCTAGAGAGTATAGTATTCCTGACTGTTGTAGAAAATCGTGGTTCTTCTACTTCCACTGGGGATGGTGAATAGAGATGACCATGCTGGAGATTTGCTCATTATTCACGGATACTCTGCCGGGGAGATACTCTGCTTAAGAATAACTCTGCGGAGAAATAACTCTGTTTGAGAGAGGTGAAACTTCTGTAGCTAGAGTGATAAGCTATGTCGAGGATTGAGCTTCTGTGTTCAGAGAAATAAACTTTGTTCGGGAGAAAACTTTATGACCCGCTTGCGATTATGAAATTCGGCTGGGGGATATAGATGTCAGATTTCTGAAAGAACCTGGCTGGGGAGATTACTTCCTGTTTTAGGAAAGCTGATATCAATGCTTTGATTACCTTTACTCTGTGGGGAAGTACAGATGTCACGAGGTCGTACGCACTGATGACTGTGTTTCAAAGTTGTCTCTGCCCCGGTACCTGCTGGACAGAATAACTGTTGGGTTTGACATTTTTGAAGTTTTTTTTTGTTTTTTCCCCAGTTTCTTATGTTGCGAGTAATTGTCTTTCTGTTTATTATGTGAATATTTGTGAACAACAATCATATTCAAATGCATATGTCAAGAATAAACCATTGGACGTTCTTGCAAAACAAAATAGAAAAAGGAAAAACCAATAGTTTTGTAAAAATGACTTGTATTAATTTTCGAAGATGGCCTATAACAGGTGTTTTGTACAAGGAGGCTGACGCTCTAGTAAGAGAACACCGCCATAAAAATGGAATCTATACAATATTGTGTACAACGAAAAGAAAACAGCTATGTGCAACAATCCCATTGAGTTTCAATTCTGCTATTGCCGCTATGTCTTCGAGTGTCTCATCACTTTGCTGCTTGTCTGAAGCTGATTAGACTGATTGGTGTCGTTCGAACTTGACAGTTGATACTGAGGTCTGGTCGCAAGGTGATCCAATGGGACATAGTGATATGCTTTACATCCCTAACTTTTTCTTGGACTTCCCTTTCGGGTTTTCAATCCACCGGGATATCCCTTTTTGCCCAAGCCGCCTTCTCAAGTTTTCGACTTGTCGGGTGTAGAGATTTTTTTTGTTTTCATCCCTTATTTTTGCTCGAACCCTTTTGGTTCACCGGGAAGCCCTTATTTTTTCCTAGGCCAGTCAACCTAGCGGGTCTTTTATCATGCGTAGTATCTTTTCACTATGTCCGCATTGACAGGGTGAGGAAGGTCGTCACCGTCCATGGTGGTTAGAATCGTGGCTCCAACTGAGAAAATATTTTTGATCACAATTGGACCTTCGTATGTGGGAGTACATTTTCCCCTGGGATCACCTTGCGGCAGTATGATGCGCTTGATTACTAGATCCCCGACTTGATATTCTTGGCATCTGACTTTTTTGTTGAAAGCCTTGATCATCCGTTTTTGATACGTTTGACCATGACAGGCAGCAGTAAGTCTCTTCTCATTGATCAGATTCAGTTGATCAAGTCGAGTCTGGATCCAGTCTTCTTCGTTCAAACCCGCATCTTTCATAATCCTTAAAGAAGGGATCTGGACCTCAATGGGTAGGACTGCCTCCATGCCATATACCAAAGAATTGGGTGTTGCCCCTGTCGACGTCTGTGCTGAGGTACAGTACCCATGAAGATAAAATGGTAACATCTCGTTCCAGTCTTTGTATGTCACTGTCATCTTCTGTATAATCTTCTTGATGTTCTTGTCAGGCGCTTCAACAATGCCATTCATCTTTGGCCGGTAGGGAGAAGAGTTATGATGCTGTATCTTGAATTTCTTACAGAGCTCAGTGATCATCGTGTTATTGAGATTGGTACCATTATTAGTGATAATTCTCTCTGGCACACCATACCGACAGATCAGGTTATGCCTGATAAACCGCACCACAACGTTCTTGGTAACGGTAGCAAAGGAGGCAGCCTCAACCTATTTTGTGAAGTAATCAATGGCCACCAGGATGAAGTGATGCCCATTGGAAGCGGTAGGTATGATTTCCCTGATCATGTCAATGCCCCACATTGCAAAGGGCCAAGGAGCCTTCAAGACATTCAAAGGAACAAGAGGCACATGCACCTTATCAGCATAGATTTGACACTTATGACAAGTTCGAGAGTGCTGATAACAATCTGCTTCTATAGTGGACCAGTATTATCCCGCCCATAGGATCTTCTTAGCCATGGTATGTCCACTAGAATGGGTTCCGAATGTACCTTCATGTAAATCTGACATAATCCTCTCTGCTTCGTCCTTTTCTACACATCGTAGTAAGGTAGAGTCATGATTACGCTTGTAGAAGATTCCATTACTGAGGAAGAATTTCGTAGCGAACCTTCTCAGAAACTTCTTATCATTGACAGATGCCCCTTCAGAATATTCTTGAGTCTCGAGATACCTTTTCACTTCGTGAAACCAAGGGTTATCTACTACCCCTTCAGTATCAATCTCGCAGCAGTGCACTGGTTCATCCAACCTTTCAATGGTGATTCGGGGAGCTTCGTTGTCCCACCTGACTTTGAACATAGAAGACATGGTAGGTAGTGCGTCAGCTAACTGATTCTCCTCTCGTGGGAAATGTTCAAAGGTTACCTCCTCAAAGTGTGGGACCAATGTCAGCACATGCTCTTTGTATGTGATAAAATTCGGATGCTTTGTATCCCATTCGCCTTTGATTTGGCTTATCACCAAAGCTGAATCCCCGAAGACCTTTAAGAACTTGATCCTAAGGTCGATAGCGGCTTTGAGACCCATAATGAAGGCTTCATACTCCGCCATGTTGTTAGTGCAATTGAAACATAGTCGGGAACTGAAAGGAGTATGACATCCCTCAGGAGATATGATTATGGTGCCAATTCCATTATCGAGTGCGTTCGATGCTCCGTCAAAAACCATAGTCCATCGGGATCCTTCTTCAGGTCCTTCATCCGGTCCAGGTTCTTCGTAGTCAGTCACTAGCATAATATTATCGTCCGGGAACTCAAAATTTATGGACTGGTATTCATCCACCGCCTGATGAGCCAAATGATCTGCTAATACACTTACCTTGATCACTTTCTGGGTTGTATATTGTATATCGTATTCAGTTAAGATCATATGCCATCTCGTTATTCTTCCGGAGAGTGTGGGCTTCTCAAAGATGTATTTAATTGGATCCATCTTAGATATCAACAAAGTAGTGTGGGTCAGCATATATGTCTTAGTCGGCGAGAAGCCCATGCCAAAGCACAACAAGTTTTCTCGAGCAGTGAGTATCTTGTCTCACAGTCGGTAAACGTTTTGCTAAGGTAGTATATTGCGTGCTCTTTTCGACCAGACTCGTCATGATGTCCCAGCACACACCCCATTGAATTGTCTATCACTTTTAAGTATAATATCAAAGGTATTCCTTCAACCGGAGGCATCAGAATTGGTGGTTCTTGAAGGTATTCCTTGATTCTTTAAAAAGTAGTTTGGCATTCTTCATTCCACTTTACCACTTGATCTTTCTTCAGAAGCTTGAATATAGGCTCACAAGTAGCAGTCAGATGTGAAATGAACCTGGTGATATAATTTAGGCGTCCCAAGAAACCTCTAACCTCCTTCTCTATACGGGGAGCCGGCATCTCTTGTATGGCCTTTACCTTTGTGGGGTCTACCTGAATACCTTTGTCACTGACGATGAACCCTAGAAGCTTACCAGACATTACCCCAAAGGTGCACTTGTTCGGATTTAGTCTCAGCTTGTATGTCTTCAGCCTATCAAACAGCTTTTGTAGGTGGTCAAGGTGCTCTTCCTCGGTTTGGGATATGGCTATCATGTCATCAACATAAACCTCAATCTCATGGTGAATCATATCATGGAACAAAGCAACCATGACTCGCTGATAAGTTACCCCAGCATTCTTCAACCCAAAAGGAATCACCTTGTAATAGAAAGTTCCCCACTGTGTGATGAAGGTTGTCTTCTCCATGTCTTCAGGAGCCATCTTGATCTGGTTGTAGCCAGAGAAACCATCCATGAAGGGGAAATTTTGTGTTGTGCGGTGTTGTCAACCAGAACGTCAATGTGGGGAAGCGGAAAGTCATCCTTGGGGCTTGCCCTGTTCAGGTCTATGTAGTCCACACACATCCTTACCTTACTGTCCTTCTTTGGCACCAGAACGACATTAGCAACCCACTGCGGATAGGAGGTGGCAGCTAAGAACCCAGTGTTGAACTGCTTCATGACCTCTTCCTTGATCTTCTCCGACATTTCAGGGTGCATGTGGCGGACCTTTTGCTTAACTGAAGGACACTCTTCTTTAGTCGGCAGAAGGTGTACCACAATATCAGTGTCTAAACAAGGCATGTCTTCATATGACCAGGCGAAGATCTCAACATAGTCGTGCAACATTTGTATCAACCGCTATTTGACATTAGTCTCCAGATTTGTGCCGATCTTGACTTCTTTTCTGTCTAACTCCGTGCCTAAGTTTATCGTCTCAACTGGCTCTTCACGAAGATGTATAGCCCTCTCTTCCTGCTGTAGCAGTCTAGCAAGTTCTCTGGGTACTTCACAATCGTCCTCAACTTGGTTGATCGGATTTTCAAAGTCATGACTGGCAATAGCAGAACTGTTATCAATGGCATCCAGAGTGGATATGGATCTGCAGTTTGATATGTGAGTGTGTGTAAGAGCATAGCTGTATTGATAAAGTGAAAAGAAAAAAAGAAAAACAAAAAGCGCAAACAAACGTCCAATGTTTTATTGATGACATATGAAAATGGCATATAATAACCCTCACAAACAAAACCATTGTGCCTCGGGTAAGACACAAGGTGGTAGAGTTTAAATTGTTTATTAAAAACTTGGAAAATAAGTAAGACAAATCCTGCTGAACAAAATAAATTGGTATAACATCTCTGGTCGTCCAGTTACTAGGTCCACCGTTGGTAGTCGGGTAGATCCAGCTGTCAATATCGGAATATTCCTCACTGTCTTCAATAGCATTGACCCCACGATTACTGATGCGTAGGGGAGGTCCTCCAGCCCGAGCACGTCGAACAACCCTTTAAGCTCCTTCTTCAACCGCTGCTCTAGCGTCCTTGAGAGAAGCCATCTCCAGAGGAGGTTTGGTGCTGGTGGTAGTCTCGATTGACGCCAAAATCTGGGGAACCTATTCAAAGTTTTGACAAGGAGTCTCTATGAATTCCCCGTCCATCTCCACATGCTTGAAGGAGTTCAGGTGGCTTACCATCTTCACCATGCACAGTGACGGTTTTCCCCTTCACCTGATATTTCAGCATTTGGTGCAGTGTAGAAGTAACAACCCCAACTTCATGGATCCAAGGACGACCCAACAAACAAGAGTACGATGGCCTGATGTCCATCACGTAGAAGGTGGACCCAAAGGTCTGAGAGCCCACTTTGACATGGATGCCCACCTCCCCATGTACCATTCTCTTCGACCCATCAAAAGCCCTCACCACAATGTTACTGGGCTTTAGGGTCAAGCCTTCAAAATCTAGCCAATCGAGAGCCTTCTTGGGTAGAACATTCATTGAAGATCCAGTGTCCACCAGCACATGACTCATAGTAGTGGCCCTGCATTCGATCGAGACATGCAGAGCATCATTATGCTTCCTCCCCTTCGGTGTTAAGTCGGTATCTGAAAAACCCGACTGATTGCCAGCGATCAAACTAGCCACGCAGTCTTTGAATTGATCGGCGGAGGTTTCTTGCGGCATATGCGCAGTCTTGAGGAATGCAATCAAAGCTTTTGCATGGGCCTCGAAACATAAAAAAAGAGACAACATCGATATCTTCGAAGGGGTCTGCCCCAGCTACTCTACCACATTGTAGTAGCTCTTCTTGATTATTTTTAAGATTTCCTCAATTTCTTGCTTAGAGGATTCCACAACAGTCTTTCTAGGTGCCTCCGTCCGGGCAGGCTCACACATAGCTTCTTTTCCCCGAGTCCTTGATGACTCATCGGCAGGGGTAACAATTGGAGTAAGAACGGGAGTAGTAACGGAAGTACCAGTAGGAACAACATATGAAATAACAACAGGCTTAGTGACAGTCTTCGGGGAGATTTAGGGAGAGAAAACCCTTCCACTTATGGTAATCTTGCTGGTCCCGACAATGTTACTGACATCGGGATCAACCTCTTCAGTCTTCAAATCCTATTTAACGCCATGATAGTAAACGTCGATGCCATAATTCCAAGGGACAGCTTTGTCTGAGGAGTACGGTACAGGAACAGGAAAAGTGATTTTCAATGGGGCGATTCTTGGAGCAGGTGTAATCCTAACAGGTCTTTTAGAGGAGACCTTGGAAGGGTTGGTGGAAATGGTTATAATGGAAACATCTTCATACAAAACATTCAGAATCAGAGTCTTTTCAAACAAAATCTTTATGCTGTCGATCAGGCGTTGAACACCTGCTTTCAGCAAATAGCAACCAGAGGGCAGAGATGAACACATGTGGCAACCTTCACTACAACCCAGAAATAAACCGGCCAACAAAAAATATTCTTGACAGTCATGAGAGGAGTGCATACTTCATTAACAAAGGTAATAAACTGATCAGTATCAATGGCATTAACTCCACGGTTGTGCTTGGGCATGGGAGCAGTTATGACATTAGGCTTCTCCAGAGCATCAAACTCAATCTCCTTGGCTTCAATTAGATCTTGTACCTTATTTCTCAGAGCCTAGCAGTCATTTGTATTGTGGCCTAGACTCTCAGAATGGTATGCACACCGAGTGTTTGGATTATACCGAGGAGATGTGGTGTTAGGATTCTTGGGAGCCTCTTCCGAGATTGCCAAGTTAGATCTTAGAAGGTGGGGTAGAACCTCAATTAATGTCATGTTAATCTAAGTAAACTGCCTTTGCGGTCTTTCTATCCTTTTCTGATTGTTTCGTGGTGGGGTAGCCGCGGGCCTAGGTATCATCATAGCACTTACCGTTGGATGACGTTCAACTCTGCTATGACCTCTTGGGCTATAAATAGCACTGACTTCCTTCTTACTCGCGAAGGGATTTTTCACTGAGCTTGACGAGGTATCTTTATGTATTTTGCCGCTCCGGATCCCAGCTTTTACCCTTTCTCCGGTTAATATCAGCTCGGTGAAACCGGCTGAGGAGCTACCAATTAGGTGATTGAAGAATGGACCAGACAGCGTCCTAAGAAACATATCAACCAACTCCCTATCAGACAAAGGGGGTTGGACTCTCCCTGCCAGATCTCTCCACTTCTGCGCATAGTCCTTAAAGCCTTCATTTGCACCCATGGACATACTCTGGAGTTGAGTACGAGTAGGGGCAAGGTCAGTGTTGTATTGATACTGCTTATAAAAAGCAGCAGCCAAATCCTCCCAGTTACGGACATTGGTTCCCTCTAGTTGATAAAACCATTCAAGCTGAGTCCCAGACAGACTATCGTGAAAGAAATGTACCCACAAGTTCCTATCAGCAGTGTGAGGCTGAATCTTCCTCACATAGGAACAGAGATGAATCTTGGGACAAGACACCCCATCATACTTCGTGAAAACCAGAGCTTTAAACTTCTATGGGATGACTACCCCAGACACCAAACTCAACTCTTCAAAATCTAGCCCGGGTATTCTCTAGATCTCCATAGTGCTCAGTCAATCCTCTAACTGTTTGTATCTAACCTCAGTGGGAGGATACTGCTCATCATTATAGTCTGTGTCATTATCAAAAACTTCAGGGCTAGGGTCCTTCTCCCTTGTCTCTCTCTCTCTCTTGATTCTCCCCTTCTTGGGACGAGGAGGTCAGATCAACTGGTTGCTTTAACGGCCCCCTGAACCTTATGCCCAGATTCAGAACACCAGAGGTCTTCTTCTTCTTTTCCTTTAGGATAAGGGCCTTCAGATCTTCCTGCCCTTTTGCCAAAGCTATGAACATTTGTTGAAATTGGGCCTTTTGTTCCTGGATATCTTTGACGCTTTGTTCAGAAGATATTATTGCTGAAATAAACAGCGAAGAAGATGAGAAACCTGTAATGGTACCTGTTTATGCAATGTCATGGATGGTATGCGTATGCAATGATTTCAAGGACTCTTAAAGGCTCAAATTTGTTTAACCAAAAGAAACATACGTTAATTGTATTAATAAGTTCGAATTGTTACAAAGAGTTCCTTTTAGGCTTACAATTAAACAAAACAAAACTTAAAGCAAAAAGAAAATTAGGTTTCCCAGGAGCGCATCCTCTTTGGTGCAATTAAGGCGTTTATGTTCCTCTCTTCATGAAGTAGCCTAGTGAGTTCTAGGACCTTTTTCTCACTGGCTTAGAATTGAGCTTCAACTCCTCTTTAAGTTGAACCTAGGATTTCTGTAACTCCTCATGATCAGTTGGCATGTCAGGATGATGAACAAGAGAAGAAGTGTCTCCTTCAGCAACCGGTTCTACAATCGTTGGTAGGACAGCAGGGTAAGGCATCACAAGACTTTGGGCACAGGCTCATACCCATTTGAGATAAGGATCAAGAGGGATGGAATTCTTGTGCCCTAGTGTCTTGCTATCAACTCTATATACCATGCCCCAAGCTCGCATGAACCTTTTACGGTATCCCTGGGCATCATTCTCGTAGTCGGAGGCGATTCCTTGGATAAGCGTATCATGAGGGCCATCCCTTCTTGCATAACCAAACTTCTGCAGTGCCAAACAAGGGTTATAAGTGATTCCTCCCCTAATGCCTAAGAGAGGGACATTAGGAAATTCACCACTGCGATCGATGATGGTAACATCTTCCGAGGACCGTGAACACCAATGATTGTATGAATGTGTAAGGGACATCAGCCTATGAGACTATTTCATACCTTGTTCATTCTTCAAAATAGACCTGGGTAGGTGCAAAATAAACCACCTAGCCAATAGAGGGGTGAAACACAAGAGGGTCCTCTTTCTCTTTAGAGCGCGAGCATGCAGAGAGTGTAGAATATCCCCAAGTAACGTAGGCACCGGATTATGAGACAGAAAAACCTTAATCGTATTCACATCTACGAGTTGGTCCGTGTTAGGGAATAATACCATCCAGTAGATGAGGAGTGCCAATACCTCTTCAAAAGCTTGTAAATCCAGGGTATCCCAAAAATAGTGAGCTTTCTCGAATAGAAATTTAACCGGGATTCCTTGGACACTTCCCCTAGTTTCCCAATTTGTCACTACATCGGACCGTTGTAAGGACAGAGCTCTAGCAATTTCTTCAGGCTTTGGATGTTTTTCCATACCATTGAAAGGTAACTGATCAAGAATAGGCACCCCTAACAACTAGGAAAATTCCTCCATAGTAGGTACTAGCTGGTAATCCGGGAAGGTGAAGCAGTGGTGCAAAGGATCAAAGAACTGAAATAGCACTTTTAACAATTCTTCATCAGGTTTTGAAGTGACCAAGTTAAGCAACCGACCATGTTTTCCAGTGAAGGGAGAGCTTTCAGGAATTCTTAATGCCAAGTCCTTTAGTTTGGGAGGCACTTTCACAAGGTTAATCTAGATAGTATTCTTGCGGGCGGATGCCATGTCCTACAAAACAAAGCAAAGATGAGCCCTAGAAAATCCTTGAAATGGTTAGTATGATATGCCATGTTTATGATGTCATGATTATGCTAAGAAATCACATGTATAGCAAGCAACAAACAAGTCACACCAAGTCCTTAGGTTTAAGGCCTACATGAGTTTTAAGGTCATACCCTCTTGAAGATGGATTGGTTCAACCTGTCTTATAAATAGTAACCGGGTTCTATGGATCTCAATATCACTGATATTTCTCCTAAGCTTCGTTCAATAAGCGATTGACTCGCAACTAAACAAAACTCAGGAGTCAAACCTCAATGAGTGTAGCATTGAGTATCTGTCGACCTTGGGAATACACCAAAGCCGGCCATCTCGCTACGTCCTACGAGCCAAGTTGTGCAATTAAAGGTTCTAAGGTCAGTTGATGCTTTATGACACCACGCAGTGGCCCCGTACTCTCCTTGATTGACTCAAGGGTTACCGATACCAACCAAAGTGTCACATGAACGTAGCTACTTCTTCAACTGTGTCGGTATACCCCACACAGTTCCCTCACAGTTTATTTCTACTTACCTAAAAGGCGTCCCCGGATTCGGGTGTAGGATCTACATAACCCCAACAGAACCCTTCAATATAAAGCAGGAAAAGAAAAACAAGAAAGAAATTTTAGAAATGAACTAGATCCTAAGGTATATCCCACTTATTAACTCCCCAGCAGAGTCTCCAGTTCTGTGATACGGTGGTAGAACCGACTGTTAATACTGGTTTTTTATTTTGTATTCACAAATGTCGCGGTAAGCAAGAGTCACCATCGACTTTTATTTTATCCAACAAAGGAAAGGAAAAAAGAACAGAAAAAACCTTTTTCGAGAGTTTCTGAGTACGGGGGGTAGATTATAGAAAGGGAATGTGTTAGCATCCTTTCTATCCATGGTTTTCCATGGGCTCTTAGGTACTTGCTCATTTTGAAATTTCTTGTGTGTGTTTTGAAAAAAAGTTTTTGTTTAACTTCGTGATAACCCTTGTATCTGTCCTCAAGAGTGTGACGGAGTTTTTTTTTAAAAACTATTTGTGAAAAAGTTTTATTGTTTTGAGCAAGTACTTAAGATTTTCTACCTACTCGAAAAAAGACTGTTCGTTCTCGTTTCCTTTAGAAAGCGCTATCCTACTATTAAGGAGTAGGTAGCCCCATCGTTGGAGTTTTAAGGGACATTCGAAGGGACGAGTACGGTCACAAAAGCAATAGTTAGGAAACTTTAGTGATTACCCTAAAGTCCTAAATATCTTTCTGAGGCAACATCCGAATGGGTCATTTTTTATCTTTTGGGACTAGAGGACGACCACTAAAATTCCCTATGCTTCATGACCGTTTACCGAAAGCAACCGAAGTGGGGCAAACCCTAGGAGTGAGCATGTGCAAGTGTGCTTTTTTCAGTTAATTATCTTTGCACAATTAGGGGTATCTACCTTTTAATCGTTTATTTATCTTTCTCATACAATCCTAATATCCATACATCTAGCAGTTTAATAGTTGCGTAAATTAAAAAGTGCGAGAAATTAAAGTCCTAACTATTACAATGCTTTTGGGGAAGGGGTTACATAACCAAAACTTGGGGAATGAACAGTAAATAAAAAGAGGTAAGATAAACCCTAATTAAAAACTATTACAAACCTCGAAGCAATTACAATTATTTGAATTAAAAATAAAGAAATGTGTGCGAGACGAATTAAATACGAGAACAAATTGGAAGCCTAAAAATCTAATTAAAAAAATATTTTTGTGTATTTTTTAATGAGAAAAACAATTTAATTTCAAATTAAACCTAATTTCTAGTTAATTTTAATTAATATAAAAACAACCAGGTTAATCTAATTAAACTAATTTATTTTCAATAATAATTAATTTAAATAAAAAACCTAATTATATATTTTTTGTTATTTTTTTGATTTAATAATAAAAAAATGATTTTTGTTGTTTTGTAAAAAGAAATAATTAACAAATAATTAAAAGATAAAATAAATAAAGAAAATAAATAATTTTGGGCCTTTGATGAAAGTAGATCAGGGGGTGCATTATTGATTTTCGTTGAGCCCAAATCATTTGGCCCAATCAATTGTCTGGATCTAGTGAGGGCCACACCTGAGGGTGCATCATGGACCTTTCATGCATGAGACATTAGATCTGGGAGGAGATTGATCCAATGGATTGGATCTTGTGGTGCATGATAGGCACTTGGTTGCATGGAGTATGGAATCCTGTAACACTTGTTAGGAAAATAATAAAATGTCTGGACTTGGGATCGAACCCAAGTCCTTCCCCTTACCAGCGTGAACCTTTGCCATGTGTGCTATCTTATTTAGTTGTTAATATAATAACAAATAATAATATAATGGAAAAACACGCCTTATGCCCAAAAACGCGCGTAATTTCAAACCGACCAGTAGGAGTCAGCCACATGATCACCTTCCTCCTCAGAACTATTGTTTTAGGTATCAGCCTTTTACCTACGGACAAAACCGTCACTAAAGGCTATAGTGACTGTTTTTGTCCGTAGCTACATCCATGCAAGATTCAAAACTAAAATACCAGCAAGATAAATCAAAACTAAAGGCGTAGATTAATTTCGAATCATGCCCTGAGTTCATTGGTACCCATAATTTGGTTTAATTTTGCCTCTACAGGGAGTCCCCAATTTGGGACCTTGAAACCCTAACAATGGCGTTATCCTATTCCTGCACTTAAAACTCAATTAAACCGTACAGATAACATCAAAACCTTATAATAAACATGAATGCATGATTAATTCTCATTGAAAACGCGCATACACACGTAATCGAGAATCAAAAAAATGGAAAGAACGAGTCTTGTACCTTACCATTATGGGCGTTTTATGGCTTGAGAGTTGTTGAAATAGCTTCAACACACGCCCAGGAATTGATTACTGGCTTTAAATCAACTTGAATCGCCCTCTAACTCAGAATTCGAACCACGCTTTTTTTTCAAAAAATTTCAGTTTTATTCTTCTTATGGAGGCAGCCTTTTCTTCCTCTCTAGGTCTGGCCACCTTGTGTATATGTATTGGAACGTATTAGGCAAACAAAAATAGATTGAATCTTGCACAATTATGAAGAGAAGATTTGATTTGTTCATTGCATCATTTGTTTCCAAAATAAGCCAAATCATGCCATTCTTGCTCCAATCACCCCTTGCACGATTTGATCTTGATATGTCAGCATATATCATCTTCATTCAATGCCAAAATCATTCCAAAAGCAATTTATATGATTTATTTTGATTTTATTTGAATTAAATCACAATAAATTAAATAAATAAGTTAATAAGGCATGAAGTGGTTCATGGGCCGTGGACCATGTTAGGAACAAGCTCCAATCTTGAAAAGATAGGCCCGTGTAGAGAAAGTACCATTTTGGGCATTGTTGACTTTGTGCAAGTTTCCAAAAATGGCCAACTTTGACAAGGCACATATCTCTCAATTTTGACCCTAAGAGGGTGTTCTTGGACTTTTTAGAAAGCTTAGGATGTCCTCTAAAAAAACCCTTTTTGTTTCATTTCAATTGGATCTTCCATGTTCATGTAAGTATCTTTGACCCAAAAGGTGTTTTTGTTGACTTTTTGAAATGACCTATAATGTCTGAATTCATATCTTTTCATGAGTACATTTTTTGAACTTGAGGGCTGAATATGAATTGTGGGGAATTGAATCCTCTTCAAAATGAGCCTTGGATGGGAAATTTCTAATAAAGTATGAGAAAGTTATGTTTGTTTAAAGTTTGGTTGACTTTTCCTATAGGAACCCTAATTTAGCAACTTTTGAGTTTTTATGAATTTGGGGCATTCCTTGAGGAATCATGATCAACCCTTGATCAAATGATGTATATCACTTCAAAATGTTGATGTTGACCAAAAATATTGAAGTTTGACTGTATGTGGGTCACAGTTGACTTTTGACCTAGCACAATAGATTTCAGGCATTTGAGTAGTTGACTGAGCAAACTTCTTGTGCAAGGCATGAAACATGAGATGGATGATTTTGAGAACATATTAGATTAATGGAGACCATTTAGGACCCTTGTAACTCAAACATCTTGATGAAAATGGAAACCCTAGTTTGAGGCTCATTGTCTTAGGAGGGTATTTGTCTGGTTAATTCTTGGGCATCCTTGAGCAAGTTGAGGATTTCAATGAGCATATGTTGAGTAAAATGAGAGGGAAAATTTTGGGGTACAACAGTCGCCATCCATAGTGGTTAAGATCATTTCTCCACCAGAGAATATGGTTTTGATCACAAATGGTCCTTCATATGTAGGAGTCCATTTGCCCTTGGGATCACCTTGTGACAATATGATACGCTTGATTACCAAGTCACCAACCCGATATACCTGACGTCTGACCTTCTTGTTAAAAGCTTTTATCATACTTTTTTGGTACATCTGACCATGACAAACAGCCGTAAGCCTCTTCTCATCAATCTAGTTCAACTGGTCAAGCCGAGTTTGAATCCATTCATCTTCATTCAGCCCTGCATCTTTTATGATTCTCAGAGAAGGTGTTTGGACTTCAATTGGTAGGACAGCTTCCATACCGTATACCAAAGAGAAAGGAGTTTCCCCTGTTGACGTGCGCGCCATGGTACAGTAACAATGGAGAGAAAATGGTAACATCTCATGCCAGTCCTTGTAGGTTACTGTCATTTTTGTATGATCTTCTTGATGTTTTTATTTGCAGCTTCGACAACACCATTCATCTTTGGCTGGTAAGGAGAAGAATCATGGTGTTGGATCTTGAATTGAACGCATAGTGCAGTGATCATAGTATTGTTGAGATTTGTACCATTGTCTGTGATGATTCTCTCTGGGATGCCATACCGACATATGAGATTCTGTTTGATGAAACGGGACACAACATTCTTGGTAACAGAAGCGAAAGAAGCTGCCTCAACCCACTTCGTGAAATCGTCAATGGAAACCAAGATGAATTGGTGCCCATTAGAAGCTGTAGGTTTTACTTCTCCAATCATGTCGATACCCCACATCGCGAATGGCCAGGGAGAAGTCAGGATGTTTATAGGAATTGGAGGCACATGTACTTAGTCAGCATAGATCTGACACTTTTGATAGGTTTGTGAATGCTGATGGCAATATGCTTCCATGGTAGACCAGTAGTACCCCGCCCATAGGATCTTTTTAGTCATCGTGTGCCCACTAGAATGGGTGCCAAAAGTTCCTTCATGTAGATTAGCCATGATCTTGTCTGCCTCAACCTTGTCTATGAAATGAAGCAAAGTAGAGACGTGGTTGCGCTTGTAGAGAATGCCATTACTGAGGAAGAATTGGCAGGGAATCTTCTCAAGAACTTCTTATCATTGACTGAAGCTCCCTCCGGATACTTGTGGGCCTCGAGATACGTCTTAACTTCTTGGAACCAAGGCTTGTCCACTATCTCTTCAGTATCGATCTCGTGACAGTAAGCTGGTTCATCCATCCGCTCAATGGTGATTTGGGGAGCCTCCTTAACCCACTTGAGTTTAAACATGGATGACATAGTGGCTAGCGCGTCCACTAGTCGATTTTCCTCTCGTGGAAAATGCTCAAAGATAATTTCCTCGAAATGTGGGATTAATGTCAACACATGTTCTTTGTAGGGGATGAGATTAGGGTGCTTCGTGTCCCGTTCTCCTTTGATCTGACTGATGATTAAGGCTAATCTCTAAATACCCTTAAGGACTTTATTCCTAAATCTATGGCGTCTTTGAGACCCATAATACACGCTTCATATTCCGCCATATTATTGGTACAGTTGAAACAAAGTCTTGCAGTGAAAGGAGTATGACATCCTTCAGGGGATATGATCATAGCACCTATGCCATTTCCGAGTGCGTTGGAAGCTCCATCAAAAACCAAGGTCCATCGGGATCCTTGTTCAGGTCCGTCATATGGTCTGAGTTCTTCACAATTGTTTGCCAACATGATGTCTTCATTTGGGAACTCGAATTTCATGGATTGGTAGTCATTCACAGCCTGATGAGCAAGGTGATCGGATAACACACTGCCCTTTATTGATTTTTGGGTAGTGTACTAAATGTCGTATTCAGTCAGGATCATCTGCCATCTTGCTATTCTTTCAGAGAGGGTGGGCTTCTCGAATATGTATTTAATTGGATCCATCTTGGATATCAATAAGGTAGTATGGGTCAACATATACTGTATTAGCCGGCGAGTATCCCATGCCAGAGCGTAGCAAGTTTTCTCGAGCAGTGAATATCTTGTTTCACAGTCGGTAAACTTTTTGCTCAGGTAGTATATTGCATGCTATTTTTCTCCAGACTCGTCAAGCTGCCCCAGCACACACCCCATTGAATTTTCCAAGACAGTTAGATACATGATCAAAGGTCTTCCCTCGACTGGAGGCATCAAAATAGGAGGCTCTTGAAGGTATTATTTGATCTTGTCGAAGGCAGCTTGGCATTCATCATTCCATCTGACTACTTGATCTTTCTTTAATAATTTGAAGATTGGTTCACAAGTAGCGGTTAGGTGAGAAATGAATCTGGCGATGTAGTTTAGCCGTCCTAAGAATCCTCTGACTTCCTTCTTTGTGCGAGGAGCAGGCATTTCTTGTATTGATTTTCCCTTTGCAAGGTCCACTTCGATACTTTTACCGTTGACGATGAAGCCTAGGAGTTTACCGGACCTTACTCCAAATGTACATTTACTTGGGTTCAACCTTAGCTTTTATTTTAGTCTTTCAAACAGTTTATGCAGATGGTCAAGATGTTCCTCTTCAGTTTGAGACCTGGCTATCATGTCATCCACATAGACCTCTCTTTCGTGATGGATCATGTCGTGAAATAGAGCTACAATGGCGCGCTGATAAGTTTCCCCAATGTTTTTCAACCCGAATGGCATAAGTTTGTAACAGAACATGCCCCACTTTGTGACGAAGGTCGTTTTCTCCATGTCCCCAGGTGCCATTTTGATTTGATTATAGCCTGAGAAACCATCCATAAATGAGAACACTTTATGCTGTGCGGTATTGTCAACCAGAATATCGATATGGGGAAGTGGGAAATCATCCTTAGGGATTGCCCTATTCAAATCTCTGTAATCCACACACATGCGTACTTTACCGTCCTTTTTAGGCACTGGAACAACATTGGCGACCCATTGTGGATAGGAGTTGACGGCTAAGAATCCGGCGTTGAATTGTTTCATGACTTCAGTCTTGATCTTCTTTGACATTTCTGGCCTTATGCGACAGACTTTCTGTTTTATCGGAGGGCAGTCTTCTTTTGTCGGTAGACGATGGACCACGATATCAGCGTCAAGTCCTAGCATGTCTTCATATGACCAAGAAAAGACCTCAACATAGTCATGTATTAACTGAGTTAAGCGCTTCTTGACATTGGGTTCCAGATTGGCACCTACCTTGACTTCTTTCTTGTCCTCTTCGGTACCTAAGTTAACTGTGTCAACCAGTTCTTCGTGGGGCTGTATGGTCCTTTCTTCTTGTTGTAGTAACATGGCTAGTTCCCCTGGCACTTCACAATCTTCCTCACCTTCGTCTTCGGCTTGGTAGATCGGATTTTCAAAGTCACAATAGGCCATAGCAGAATCGTTACCCATGGGATCCGGAGTGGATGTGGATCTGCATTTTGATATGTGAGTGTGTGTAAGAGCATAGCTATCTTTGAAAGAAATAAAAATGTATAAAAAAGAAGAACAAATAGCATAAAATTTGCATGCAAAAAACGTCCATGATTCATTGATGACATATGAAAATGTAGTAATAACCCTTACAAATGGACCGTTGTGCCTCGGGTAAGACACAAGGTTTTAAAAGTCTAAATTGTTTAATTATTACAAGTCCGACAAATATTTAAAGACAATTATTGTTGGATAAAAGTAATAGGGACAAATTTTTTGGCTTCCCAGTTGTTGAGTCCTCCGTTGATAATTGGAAAAATCCATTCTTTCAGGTCACAACTGTCATCATTATCCTCCACTGTGTTGACTCCATGGTTGCTGATCCACAAAGGTAGTCCCCTGGCACGAGCATGACGAACAACTTTCTGGGCTCCTGAAGTAAAACCCAAACCAAATTTGTCAGATTTGTAGGGAATATCCGGGAGTTAGCCCCAAATAGTACACCCACCTTCTTCGACTACTGCCTTGGCATCTTTCAGAGACGCCATCTTCAGTGGAGGTCTAGTGATCTTCGGAAATTTGGAAACAATTTTGGTTGCCGCAACTATTTGTGGGACTTCCTCGAAATGCTGACATGGAGTTTCGATGAATTCACCATCCATTTCCACATATTTGAAGGAGTTCAGATGACTGGCCATATATTCCTCCTCTCCATGGATAGTGATGATTTTTCCCTTGGTCGGGTATTTCAACATCTGATGTAATGTAGAGGTGACGACACCAGCGTCATGAATCCAAGGTCGGCCCAATAAACAGGAGTAGGAAGGGTGAATGTCCATTACATAGAAAGTTGAGTCAAAGGTTTGAGTTCCAACTTTAATGGGGATGTCCACCTCCCCGTGCACCATTCTATTTGAACCGTCGAAGGCCCTTACCACTATGTTATTGGGTTTTAAGGTCAAACCTTCACAGTCTAGTCTATCCAGAGCCTTCTTAGGCAACACATTAAATGATGAACCAATATCTACTAGGACATGGGCCAAAGTAGTTCCCCTGCATTCGACAGAGACATGCAATGCCTCATTGTGTTTCCTCCCTCTAGGTGTCAAGTCAGCATCAGAAAAGCCAAAACCGTTATCAGCGGTCAAACTGGCCACACAATCTTCGAATTGGTCAGCAGAGGTTTCTTATGGTACATGGGAAGTTTTGAGAAATTTCACCAAGGCCTTTGCATGAGCCTCATATCACAACAGTAGAGCTAGCATAGAAATCTTTGAAGGGGTCTGCCCTAGCTGTTCGACTACATTGTAGTCGCTTCTCTTTATAATTTTCAAAATTTCTTCCATCTCCTTCTTGGAAGCCTCTGGGATAGAAACTGATTGCACCTTCATCTGAACGGGTTCAACCAAAATGCCTTTGCCCCAAGTCTCAGTTGACTCAGTGATAGGGGTGTCAACAGGGGTAACCACAAGAATTGTAGTAGTAGTATCAACAAGAACAAAAGCAGGGATGATCACAGGATCGATAACAGTTTTTGTAGGAGAAATCTCAGGGGAGAATACCCTTCCACTTCGGGTTATTTTGCTGGTTCCCACAATGTTGCCGATGTCGGGGTCAGCCCTCTCAAAAACCGAGTCTTCATCAGTCAGCCAATCTTGCTTCACGTCGTGGTAGTAGACGTCACCCCCATAGTTCCAGGGGACAATTTTATCTGAGGAGTACGAGATTAGCCCTGGCATAGTAATTATCAGTGGAGTCACTTTCGGAACAGATGTAATCCTAACGGGTCTTTTGGTAGAGACCCTAGGAGGATTGGCGGAAATGGTTACTATTGAAAAATCCTTGTAAGCAATGGTTGGAATGGGAGTCTTCTCAAACAAAATCTCTTTGTCATCCATCAGGCGCTGAACACCTGCTTTCAATAAATGACAACCAGTTGGTAGGGATAAACAGAGGTGGCAGCCTTCGCCACAGCCCGGAAATAAACCGGCCTTCAACAGGTTCCTCTTGAAGGTTAGGAGAGGAGTAACAAGCTCATCAAAAATAGCAACAAACACATCATCTTTAACAACATTAACACCACAACCTTGCTTGGGCATATGAGCGGTGATAACATTTGGGATCTCGGGAGCGTCAAATTCAATTTCTTTTTCCTCGAGAAGGTCTTGCACCTTGTTTTTCAAAGCCCAGCAGTCGTTTGTATCATGGCCTAGACTTTCTGAATGGAAAGCACAACGGGCGTTTGGGTTGTAACGGGGAAAGGCAGTGTTGGGATTCTTCGGAGCTTTCCGTAAGGTTACCTGATTAGATTTTAACAAATGTGACAAGACTTGAGACAGTGTCATATTTATCTGGGTAAATTGTCTTACCAGTCTTTCTATTCTAGGTTGATTGTTCCTTTGTTGAGTAAGTGCAAGCTTAGGGATCATGACGGCCCCTACTGTTGGACGACGTTCAGTTCTGTCCTGATTCCTTTGATGGTACACAACAACAACCTATTTCTTCCCAGTGAATGGTTTTCTCATGGCACTGGAGGATGCATCCTTTTGGATCTTCCCACTCTTAATCCCAGCTTCCACTCTTTCCCCGGTCAAGATTAATTCAGTGAAGCCGGCTGAGTAGCTTCCAATTAGTTGATTAAAGAAAGGACCGGACAGGGTACCCAGAGACATGTCCACTAGCTCCCTGTCAGACAGGGGAGGTTGGACTCTTCCTGTCAAGTCCCTCCACTTCTGAGCGTAGTCTTTGAAACCCTCGCTTGAACCCATAGCCAGACTCTAGAGTTGAGTACAGATGGGAGCAAGGTCTACATTGTACTGATACTGCTTATAAAAAGCAGCGGCCAGGTCTTCCCAATTATGGATATTGGCCCTCTCCAGTTGATAGAACCAATCTAGCTAAGTCCCGGATAGACTATCTTGAAAGAAGTGGACCCACAAATCCCTGTCAGCAGTGTGAGGCTGTATCCTCCTCTCATAAGATCAGAGGTGCATCTTGGGATATGAAACCCCTTCGTACTTAGAAAACACTGGTGCCTTGAACTTTGGTGGAATAACAATCCCAGACACCAAACCCAGCTCTTCAAAGTCCAGCCCGGGCACTTTCTAAATCTCTATAGCACTTAAGCGATCTTCCAACTATTTGTATTTGTCGTCAGCTGGAGGATACTGCTCTTCATAGTAATCAACCTCTTCTTCCTCTTCATATTCTAGATGGTCAGTCACTTCCTTTTTTTCCCTTCTTGATTATCCTTTTCCCCTGATGATGTTGTGAAGTCTAGAGTTCGTCTGGCTGGCCCTTGGAACCTTCTTCCCAGATTCAAAACACCGGTTGATTTCTTCACTTTATTCTTATTTTCTTTGATCAACAGAGTTTTCAAATCCTCATGTCCTTTTGCCAGAGTCAAGAACATTTGTTGAAACTGAGCGTTCTACGCCTGGAGATCTTTTACTGTCTATTCAATATCCATCTCACTGAAATAAACAGTAGAAAGATAAGGAGACTTGTTGTAAGAAACATGTTTGTGTTATGATGAATGAATGTGCATATGCAAATGATTTCAAGGAAATTAGATATTTAAATTTGCTTTAGACAAAAAGGAACACACGTTATATTAATAAATCAAAGTTTAAGTACATCATGCCTCTTTGGGATTACAAAGAAATAAAAATACAAAACTTTAAGACAAAAAAGTTGAATGCATCCTCTTTAGTGCGATGTAGGCGTTCAGACTATGCTCTTCATGAAGCTGCTTGGTGAGTTCCAGAACCTTCTTCTTGCTGGCGTAGAATTAGGCTTCGGAAGTGTCTCTCTCTTCCTTAAGTTGTATCCAATCCCTTTGCAAGTCTTCGAGAGAGGTGGGCATGTTAGGATGAAGGATAGTGTATGGGACATCTCCTTCCAAAACGGGATCTATGATAACTGGGAGAATGGAGGGGTAAGGCATCACAAGACTTTGAACACAGATTCATACCCATTTGAGATAAGGCTCAAGAGGGATGGAATTCTTGTGCCCCAGTGTCTTTCTATAAACTCTATGTACCATGCCCCAAGCTCGCATGAACCTTTTGTGGTAACCCTGAGCATCATTCTCGTATTTGAAGATGATTCCCTGGAATAAGTGTATCATGAGGACCATCCCTTCTCGCATATCCAAACTGTCATAGTGCCAAACAAGGATTGTAAGTGATTCCTCACCTAATGCCTAAGAGAGGGACATTAGTGAATTCTCCGCATCGATCAATGATGGTAACATTCTCCGAGGATCGGGGACACCAATGAATGCCTGAATGTGTAAGTGTCATTAGCCTATGATACCATCTTAAGCCCTGTTCATTCTTCAAGACGAATCGGGGTAGGTGCGAAATAAACCACCTAGACAAAAGAGGTGTGCAACACAGAAGGGTTCCTCTCCTCTTTATAGTGCGAGTATGTAAAGAATGTAGGATATCTCCAAGTAGAGTATGTACTGGATTGTGTGACAGGAAAACCTTAACCGCATTGACGTCTATAAGCTGGTCCGAATTAGGAAATAGTACCAACCCACAGATGAGAAGGGATAACACCTCTTCAAAAGCTTGTAAGTCCAGGGTATCCCAAAAATGATGAGCTTTCTCAAACAAGAACTTAGCCAAAAAAACCTTGACACCTCTCCTGGTTTCCCAATTTGCTACTACGTCAGACCGTTGTAAGGATAAAGCTTTAGCAATATCTTCAGGTTTAGGGTCTCTTTCCATACCATTAAATGGTACCTCGTTAAGGATAGGCACCCCCAACAACAGAGAAAACTCCTCCATAGTAGGCACTAACTGGTAATCCGGAAAAGTGAAGCAGTGATGTAGAGGGTCAAAGAATTGAAAGAGCACTTTTAACATCTCTTCATCAGGCTTTGAGGTGACCAAGATGAGAAGTCGACCATGTCTTTCGGTGAACGGATAGCTTTCGGGAACCCTTGATACCAAATCCTTAAGATGAGGAGGTACTTTTACCAGACTGACTTGGATAGTGAATCTGCGGGCGAGGGCCATGTCCTACAAAACAAGATAAAAATAAACCCTAAGAATCCTTGAAATGGTTAGCATGACATGCTATGTTATGATGTCATGATTATGCTCAAATATAGTAGATATAGGAAGCATAAGCGAATCTCACAAAGACCTTAGGTTTAAGGCTTGCATGGATTTTAAGGTGATACCCTCTTGAAGTTGGGTTGGCTCAACCTGTCCTAAATATAGTAACCGAGTTCTAAGGGATCTCAATATCACCGGTCTTTCCCCCAAATCTCGTTCCAATAGACAATTGACTTGCCACCAAACAAAACCCAAGGGTCAAACCTCAATGAGTGTAGCATCGAGTATCAACTGACTTTGGGTTTACACCAAAGACGACTATCTCACTACGTCCTAAAAGCCAAGTTGGTCAATTAAGGTGCTAAGGTCAGTTGACGCTTTATGATACCATGCAGCGGCCCCGTATTCTCCTTGATTACTCAAGGGATACCGGTACACACCAAAGTATCGAATCAACGTAGCTACTATTTCAACCGTGTCAGTATACCCCACACAGTTTATTGCTACTTACTTAAAAAGGTGCCCCAAATCCGGTGTAGGATCAAAGCAAGCCTAAACAAGGAACCATAATGTAAAGCATGCAATTCAAACAAGGAAAGAAAGCAAATGTGATCTAGCCCTAAGGTAACCCCACTTTTAAGTAAGATTCCCCAGCAGAGTCACCAGTTCTGTAACGCGGTGGGAGAAATGACTTGGATGTTTTGCGTTTGATCACAATTGTGCGGATAGAAAGAGTCACCACCGACTTTTCTTTTATCCAATAAGGAAAGTCTGAAAAGAACAGGAAAGACCTTTAGAGATGTTTTCTGAGTTCGGGGGGTAGATTATGAAAAGGGAAGATATTATCACCCTTTTCATCCGTAGTTATCTACGGGCTCTTAGTCTCCTGCTAAATCACTTGCTTTTGTTTAAATGTGCTTGTGGTGTGGGTTTTGAAAGTATTTTTAAAATGTTTTTGTAATGGTTCTCGTTTTCTATAAGAACGCGTACAAAGTGTTGTTTTGAAAATAGTTCAAAGAGGTGTTTGTGGGATGTGTTTTTGAAAGTGATTTTGAAAAGGTGTCTTCTTTGTAATGGCTCTCGTTTCTATAACAACGCGTACAAAGTGTTGCCTTTTGAAAATGTTTCAAAATGAGAGTGTTGGTGTATAAAATGTTTTTTTGTTGTGAGAAAGTGAGCAACTAGGAGCGAATCTACCTACTCAAAAAGGTCTTAGATGTTCTTTTCCTCCTCCTTTAGATGTTGCTATCTTACCATTGTTTTGGTAAGAAGCCCCATCGTTGGATGTGAAGGGATAAGCGTGGGTCAATCGTACAGTCATAGAAGGCAACTTGTGAGACGCTTTTAGCAATTTTTGTAAGGGAGTAGATCATTTTATTAAAGGCAAGATCGAGGGACATCGAGGGACTAGGATCTTTTTTATCGAAGGGTCTTCGCTAAAGCATCCCATATTCGAGGAACATGATTGTGTTTCCGAGGCAACGGGCAAGGTTACCCTAGGGGTGCGCGTGTGAAAAAGTGTGTTTGTTTCAAGTTATTTTGTCTTTGAAATTATGTTATCTAGTGATTGATTTTAAATCTTGCCATGCACACCTAATTACTATACAGTATAAGGAAAAGAGTAAATTGGAGAAATTAAATTTCTACGCTATTACAGAGCTTTCGGGGATGGGGGTACAAATTTACAAATGGGGAAGGATTAATACAATTAAATGTCCAAATAGGCAAACAATACAACCAAATCGAATCGAACAATTAATTTAAACTACAACAAACTATGAAGTAAAGGTTAATTAACAAAATATAGAGATAAAAGTCATGGTACTTTGGTTTTGTAAAAAAAGAAAAATTGGAAAGAAAATAAAATTCTATTCTATAATTGATTAAATAAATTAAATCATTTGTATATATATTTTTGGTATTTTTGTTTATGGAAAATTTGAAAAGAATAATAATAAAAAAAAATTTATTATTTTGGAATTTTAATTTATTATGAAGGAAATAAATTAATTAAAAGAACTTAACTATACAACATTAAAAATAAAATGTTATCAAAATTAATTATTCACAAGTTTTAAATTTAAAACTAAACAAAAAGAAAATAATAATTAACATGAACTAATTAGTAAACCAAAAGAGTAAAGAAGAAAGAAAAATAAATCAAATTAAACCTTAAAATTTTTTTTAGAAAAAATCCAATTCATTTTGATGTAATAATAATAAAAGAAGTAATAATGGGTTAAAACAATAAACATGGGGTAAAATAGCATTAAAACGCCCGACTTAGAGTGTCATGGCCCAACCATTATTATTCTCAACAGAATAACCAAAATGG
The DNA here is from genome assembly GCA_948472305.1 of Vicia faba. Classification (NCBI taxonomy): domain Eukaryota; kingdom Viridiplantae; phylum Streptophyta; class Magnoliopsida; order Fabales; family Fabaceae; genus Vicia; species Vicia faba. Next base: position 1,501,228,372 of record OX451739.1, on the reverse strand, counting down.
GTGGTGTGAGCATGGAATTCGGATGGGCTAGCTGAATTGTAAGGCCCAAACATTATTGTTTGTTCTATTTAAAAAATAGAAAAGAAATGATAGAAAACTTAAAAATCTGGGCCATGAAAGGACCGGCTCGGGTCAGACCCGGGTCCAACCCTTTTTCAAACAAAAACAAACATGGGTTAAAGTAACCCTAGTTCATTACCAGCGCCTCTCTTCACTGCTTCAATGTTTTTTTCTCTCTCAAAAACTCTTCCTCGCTCTCATCTCTCTCTCTCGCTTCTGTGTTCACAACAAAACAATAACAACAAACTCTTTCTAACTCTCTCGCAAATACTCTCAACATGAATTCTCTATTTGTTCCATTTTCTCTTCTGTTCTTTTAGTTCGGTATGACATTGATACTCACATGCAGATTTACAAACAAAATAACAAGTATCGCCTACCTGTGATTTTGATACGGTGATGTGCTTCCGAGGCGATCTGCGTGTGTGAACGGTGTTGAGGGAGACACTCGCGGTGGACTCCGTCGTGATGGTGTGCGGTGGCCGGATGAACTGAATTAGGGGAGTTAAATTCTCGTTTTTTCTTTTCCTCTGTTTTGAATAGAAGTTGTTGTGTTTCTGAAGGGTTTATTTAGGGAAAATGGTGAGGTAAACTAGGGTTTTAGGACTGATGTTTGTATGCTTGCCGCGATCGTTTTTTTGGTTTGTGCTGACAGTGATTCGAAAATGGTGAATACTATTGAAGTTTTTAGTCTCCTGGTTTTTTGGCTATTATGGATGTTCTCTCTCTTTGTTCAATGAAACAATGGCTTTATTATATTGGAATACGGGTGAAAAGTGGGGGGGGGGGGGGGGGAATTTGAGGGTTTTGAACAAACTGTGGTATGCTTACCTTGGGGCTTTTGAGCACAGGTTTTATATTTTCTATTTATGTGTAAACCTTGGGCTGTCAATAGCAAGTTTGACACAGCTGACTTTGGCATATAGTAGGATTTTGGACTGTATTGCTAGGTGATATCTCTTTCATCTTTCCTTTTTCATCTTTCAATGAATTAAAGCAATTTTGCTTATTTTTCTATATTTTCTGAAGGGTTTGTATAACTTAGGGAAAATGATGATGCATTTTGGTTTGATGAGTAAGTTAACTTGTTGTTTTGCCTTGTTCTATTTTGTTTTACTTGTTGTTGCTGGACATTTTTGGCTATGTTTGGCAGCTTGTGCTGCATCGTTGCAGCCTACTGCTGTCTGTTCTATTATGTTGCTATTTTGTTTTTTTTCTCTTGCTTGCTGCCCTTGTCTTGGTTTATGCTGTTATATTTACAGCAACTGCTGCTTTGTTGCAATATCGTTGCAGGTTGACCTTGCATTTGCTGCTATGTTGCAGTATTTTATTGTTGTTTTGTTGCATGCCTTTGCTGCTATGTTTACAGTAGTTGCTGCATATATTTATTGCAGGTTCGCTGTAATGTTTGTTGCTTGTTTTGACAGCCTTGGGCTTGCACATTTTCTTTGCCTTTTTGTGAACCAAGGCCCAACCTTGTGATTTGCAAAAATGGGAGAAGAGGGATTATGATAAAACAAACCTTAAAATCTGATTCCTAAATACAAACCCTAATGATGAATTATTCCTTTCTTTACACATCACTTTTGCTTGATTGCTTTTCTAACTTTCTTTTTTCCCTTGTTTCATGGATGGCAAGCGAGGCAAGGTGAAGAGAAAATCATGGCTAGCAAAGATTGGATGGATTTCTTGAAGATGAAGCAAATGAAGACTTGAAGAAATAAAAAAAAATTTCTCTCTTTGTAAACAAAGCAAATTTTGTAATTTATTTCATTTGTAATGTGATAAACATAAAGCCTTGAATAAATTTGTAAATGATGAAATTTATTGTATGAAACTTTGAGTTTTAATTTAAACTTTGCAATTCTCAATTGAATGCTTTGAATAAAACATCTTGGTATGGTAACTTGAACTTCAAGCAATCACAAAGTGATCAAATAAATCATGCGCCTTGTACTCTAATAATTCTTAAACAAAATAAATGTTTAAGAATTCAATTCCAATTTGGTTAACTCAAACCCAAAACTATGGTCATTTAAATGAAAGTCTTAATCTTCAGATCTTAACCAAATCAAATTTGCATTCAAAACGAACTCGCATGCCATGCTCGATTAAAATGGGACTTCATTTGTCAAACAAACATGTCTTAAGAACATTCATCAATCTTGTAGAATTAACGAACTTCAACCTGAGAAACATAGTCCTGAGAAAAACAAATTATGATTAAGAACATTCGAAATCAAACAAATGACTTGCGACGATTCGATAACTTTCAAAGTCCTTCAAACACAATTTCCTTTCGATCTTTGAGGATAAACTCGTGAGCGACATCACTTATGACCATATGCAGAAATAATCATTTCAAGATTTTGTAATTTGAGGAAATCACAATTCTTAGAAATCAGGCGACCGTTACTTAAGATTAGGTCAAAGTTCCTGATGCAACCTCTAAAGTATTCGAATTTTGGTGATCCTCTACACGCTTTAACTGAACCTCTATACCCGACAGAGGAATGACAGCGGGAATGGACCTTAGCAACCCCCTTCTCCTTCCATTGCAAATACTTATATAGATGGAAATGGTTCCCTTCCTTGAGCAGGAATGCATGAGTTGTTAATCCGTATATGAGTCCCCTCACTTCCTCATGTAAGTCAATGTTTCCCTAGAAAGAATTATTAGGGCTTTGGAGAGTGAATAGCTATTCTTTTTCTCACATCTCGATTTCTGCCTTCTTTGGGAAGATAAGAGACTTTGCTGCTCTCCCACCTTCAACTAAGGTAGTCGCTTAGCTAACTAAAAAAGCATCCTTGATTTGTGAAGAGAAATTGGATATGGCGTGAAGGAGGGTCATACGCAAGAAAAACCTTTCAAAAATATCGAATAATGAAGAAGTTACAATCGCTTGAACTTGGTCTCGTAAAAGGTCAACTTTTGGGTCAATGGAGTCATTTTCAATCATCTGAACCCTTGACACAGCAAAATTGCAATGTGAGGTTTGAAACTTGGCACGAACATCCTTGAGGAGACATGAAGATCTATGAAGATTATTTGAAACCTTGAAGACTCAATTTTCTTCGAGAAATGCCAAACCCTAATTGTTGACTTACTGCCTAGGAAGAGAATATGTCTGATAAACTTATGAGCCAAATTGAGTATTCGAGAAACCCTAGGATAGTATCTTGAATAAAAACGGGAGGGAAAATTTTGGAGTACAACAATCTCAAATTACTAAGTTTCTTCCGTTTTCAAATAACTTTTTTAGTTTCAAATTATCATGAGTAGGTAGTCCTAAGGTATTTTAAATAATGAATTTATCAACAAAGTCGTCAAAGACATCTTATATATTTGTAAATAATAATTGTGATTATTTTGTAATCAAAATAAAGATTTCAATATTTCATAAAAATAAATTTCAATATTAAATTAATGGATACAAAATCCAAAAAAAATGTTTTTATGGTACTATAAGTATTATCGCTATGTTCCTATCCGGATTCAAATGATCAACTAAAATAATTTTATCACACAAAGATGGTTGGCCTATTAGTGAAGGTTTGGGACATGAGATTTTGCTACTCTTAATGTCTTGAGTTCAAAACTTGGTAGTGTCAACTTTTTTTTATTTACTTCTTTATCATCTCGAAGTCTCAAGCTAGACACATGATAGTGTAAACTTTTTGTCCTTTATTTTTTTATTAGTCGTTACATTGGTATTATTTTTTTATCAAAACATAATATTCATTTATAAAATTAATTTTTCATATTGTTAATAATTGTCTTTTATAATCACGATTAAATACACTATTTTAATTTTTGTAAGAGAGATTTAAGAATTTATATTAAATACTCCAATTCTATTAGATTGTAGAGCAAACTTAATTCGTATTAATGATGAATATAATATTTAGTTTGGATGCTTGGGCTCATACAATTAAACAAGCTCCATATACCGTTAATAAGTTTAGTGAGTATTGGATCTAAAAATTTTTAAAAAGTGAAAAAAATATAAAATTTTACATGATAAAATATATCTAAAGTGATGTGTGGTACTGACGTTGTCCATGTACTTGAAAGAATTACTTATAAGGATTGAGGTTGGAGCCTAAGAGTTTAATTACAATTTCACATCTTTGTTTTGATGCGCTAATGATCTCTGTTGCTTCTCTGTGATTTGATTCTTCTAACGTGTAAGGATTAGAAGGCTATTTTTGGAGGCATGACCTAACATATTTGATCTAGCTTGATGTTGTTTCCCTGTAATGAGTGAATTTGGATTGTTTGTAGTTATTGATGTAGTGTTCCCATCATATATTTTATTCTTTTTCCCTTCCATTTCAATAATTAGGAGTTATGTGCAATAATTTTTTACTTTCAAGTATTTCAGATTTTATTCTTTCCTTTCAGCATGCCCAAAGTTTTTCCTTTTATTCAAAACGTGTATGTCATACAACACATACCTATTTGGTTTAAAGTATTAAATTAAGAGGTTAAACATGGTATCAACTTAATATTCTATTTTGTGGGAATACATCAAAAATTTTGTATTTTCTTTATATTTATGAAATAAATTATTAATTATTAATTTTCCTGTTTTAAAAACATCATATGTTTTTAAAAGTCTCAAATCACTAATTTTCTTCGGTTTTCAAATAAGTTTTTAGTTTCAAATTATCATGAGTAGGTAGTCCTAAGGTATTTTAAATAATGAATTTATCAACAAAGTCGTAAAGACATCTTATAGATTTGTATATAATAATTGTGATTATTTTGTAATCAAAATAAAGATTTCAATATTTCAAAAAAATAAATTTCAATATTAAATTAATGGATACAAAATACAAAAAAAAAAAATCTTTTTATTGTAATATAAGTATTATCTCTATGTTGTTATCCGGATTCAAATGATCAATTAAAATAAATTTAGCACACAAAGATGGTTGGCCTATTGGTGAAGGTTTGGGACATGAGAGTTTGGTTCTTTTAATGCCTTGAGTTCAACATTTGGTAGTGTCAACTTTTTTTTTATTTACTTCTTTATTATCTCAAAGTCTCAAGCTCAACACATGATAGTGTAAAATTTTTGTTCTTTATTTTTTTATTAGTCGTTACATTGGTATTATTTTTTTTATCAAAACATAATATTCATTTATAAAATTACTTTTTTCATATTGTTAATAATTGTCTTTTATAATCACGATTAAATACACCATTTTAATTTTTGTAACAGAAATTTAAGAATTTTTATTAAATACTCCAATTCTATTAGATTGCAGAGCAAAATTAATTCGTATTAACGATGAATATAATATTTAGTTTGGATGCTTGGATACATACAATCAAACAATCTCCATACACCGTTAATAAGTTTAGTAAGTATTGGATCTAAAAAGTTTTAAAAAGTGAAAAAAAATATAAAATTTTACATGATAAAATATATCTAAAGTGATGCGTGGTACTGACGTTGTACATGTACTTGAAATAATTGCTTATCAGGATTGAGGTTGGATCCTAAGAGTTTAATTACAATTTCACATCATCGTTTTGATGCGCTAATGATCTTTGTTGCTTCTCTGTGATCTGATTCTTCTAACGTGTAAGGATTAGAAGGCTACTTTTGGAGACATGACGTAACCTATTTGATCTAGCTTGATGTTGTTTCAACGTAATGAGAGAATTTGGATTGTTTTTAGTTATTGATGTAGTGTTCCCATAATATCTTTTATTCTTTTTCCCTTTCATTTCAATAATATAGGACTTCCGTGCAATAATTTTTTTACTTTCAAGTATTTCAGATTTTATTCTTTCCTTTCAACATGCTCAACGTTTTTTCTTTTATTCCAAACATGTATGTCATACAACATATACCTATTTGTTTTAAAGTATTAAATTATGAAGTCAAACATGGTATCAACTTAATATTCTATTGTTTGGGAATACATCAAAAATTTTGTATTTTCTTTATATTTATGAAAAAAATTATTAATTATTAATTTTTCTATTTTAAAAACATCACATGTTTTTAAAAGTCTCAAATCACTAAGTTTCTTCCGTTTTCAAATAAGTTTCTTAGTTTAAAATTGCCATGAGTAGGTAGTTTTAAGGTATTATCTCTATGTTGCTATCCGGATTCAAATGATCAACTAAAATAAATTTATCACAAAAGATGGTTGGCATATTGGTGAAGGTTTGGGACATAAGTGTTTGTTCCTCTTATTGTCTTGAGTTCAACATTTGGTAGTGTCATTTTTTTTTATTTACTTCTTTATCATCTCAAAGTCTCAAGCTAGACACATGATAGTGTAAACTTTTTGTCCTTTATTTTTTTATTAGTCGTTACATTGGTATTATTTTTTTATCAAAACATAATATTCATTTATAAATTACTTTTTCCATATTGTTAGTAATTGTCTTTTATAATCACGATTAAATACACTATTTTAATTTTGCTAAGAGAGATTTAAGAATTTATATTAAATACTCCAATTCTATTAGATTGTAGAGCAAACTTAATTTGAATTAACGATGAATATAATATTTAGTTTGGATGCTTGGGTTCATACAATTAAACAAGCTCCATATATACTGTTAATAAGTTTAGTAAGTATTGGATCTAAAAAGTTTTAAAAAGTAAAAAAAATAAAAAAATTTACAAGATGAAATATATCTAAAGTGATGCGTGGTACTGGCGTTGTACATGTACTTGAAATAATTGCTTATAAGGATTGAGGTTGGAGCCTAAGAGTTTAATTACAATTTAACATCATTGTTTTGATGCGCTAATGATCTCTGTTGCTTCTCTGTAATCTGAATCTTCTAACGTGTAGGGATTAGAGGGCTATTTTTGGAGGCATGACCTGACAAATTTGATCTAGCTTGATGTTGTTTCCCAGTAATGAGAGAATTTGGATTGTTTGTAGTTATTGATGTAGTGTTCCCATCATATATTTTATTCTTTTTCCCTTCCATTTCAATAATTTAGGAGTTTCGTGCAATAATTTTTTACTTTCAAGTATTTCAGATTTTATTCTTTCCTTTCAGCATGCCCAACGTTTTTCCTTTTATTCCAAACATGTATTTCATACAACACATACCTATTTGGTTTAAAGTATTAAATTAAGAGGTCAAACATTGTATCAACTTAATATTCTATTGTTTGGGAATACATCGAAATTTTTGTATTTTCTTTATATTTATGAAAAAAAATATTAATTATTAATTTTCCTGTTTTAACAACATCACATGTTTTTTAAAGTCTCAAATTACTAAGTTTCTTCCGTTTTCAAATAACTTTTTTAGTTTCAAATTATCATGAGTAGGTAGTCCTGAGGTACTTTAAATAACGAATTTATCAACAAAGTCGTCAAAGACATCTTATAGATTTGTAAATAATAATTGTGACTATATTGTAATCAAAATAAAGATTTCAATATTTCATAAAAATAAATTTCAATATTAAATTAATGGATACAAAATACAAAAAAAAATTGTTTTTATTGTACTATAAGTATTATCTCTATGTTGCAATCCAGATTCAAACGATCAACTAAAATAAAATTATCACACAAAGATGGTTGGCTTATTGGTGAAGGTTTGGGACATGAGAGTTTGCTACTCTTACTTCTTTATTATCTTAAGGTCTCAAGCTCGACACATGATAGTGTGAATTTTTTGTTTATTTTTTTATTAGTCGTTACATTGGTAATCTTTTTTTATCAAAACATAATATTCATTTACAAAATTACTTTTTTCATATTGTTAGTAACTGTCTTTTATAATCATGATTAAATACACTTTTTTAATTTTAGTAAGAGAGATTTAAGAATTTATATTAAATACTCAAATTCTATTAGATTGTTGAGCAAAATTAATTCGAATTAACGATGAATATAATATTTAGTTTGGATGCTTGGGTTCATACATTTAAACAAGCTCCATATACTATTAATAAGTTTAGTAAGTATTGGATCTAAAAAGTTTTAAAAAGTGAAAAAAATAAAAAAAATTTACATGATGAAATATATCTAAAGTGATGCGTGGTACTGACATTGTACATGTAATTGAAATAATTGCTTAAAAGGATTTAGGTCGGAGCCTAAGAGTTTAATTACAATTTCACATCATTGTTTTGATGCGCTAATGATCTCTGTTGCTTCTCTGTGATCTAACTCTTCTAGCGTGTAAGGATTAGAAGGCTACTTTTGGAGGCATGACCTGACCAATTTGATCTAGCTTGATGTTGTTTCACCGTAATGAGAGAATTTGGATTGTTTGTAGTTATTAATGTAGTGTTCCCATCATATATTTTATTCTTTTTCCCTTCCATTTCAATAATTTAGGAGTTCCGTGCAATAATTTTTTACTTTCAAGTATTTCAAATTTTATTCTTTCCTTTCAGCATGCCCAATGTTTTTCCTTTTATTCCAAACATGTATGTCATACAACACATACCTATTTGGTTTAAAATATTAAATTATGAGGTCAAACATGGTATCAACTTAATATTCTATTTTTTGGGAATACATCGAAATTTTTGTATTTTCTTTATATTTATGAAAAAAGATATTAATTATTAATTTTCCTGTTTTAAAAACATCACATGTTTTTAAAAGTCTCAAATCACTAAGTTTCTTCCGTTTTCAAATATGTTTTTTAGTTTCAAATTTATCATGAGTAGGTAGTCCTAAGGTATTTTAAATAACGAATTTATCAAAAAAGTCGTCAAAGACATCTTATAGATTTGTAAATAATAATTGTGATTGATTTGTAATCAAAATAAAGATTTCAATATTTCATAAAAATAAATTTCAATATTAAATTAATGGATACAAAATACAAAAAAAAAAGCTTTGATTGTACTATAAATATTATCTCTATGTTGTTATTCGGATTCAAATGATCAACTAAAATAAATTTATCACACAAAGATGGTTGGCCTATTGGTGAATATTTCGGACAAGAGAGTTTGCTCCTCTTAATGTCTTGAGTTTAACACTTGGTAGTGTCAACTTTTTTTATCTACTTCTTCATCATCTTAAAGTTTCAAGCTCCACATATGATAGTGTAAACTTTTTTGTTGTTTATTTTTTTATTAGTCGTTACATTGGTATTATTTTTTTTATCAAAACATAATATTCATTTATAAAATTACTTTTTTCATATTGTTAATAATTGTCTTTTATAATTATGATTAAATACACTATTTTAATTTTTGTAACAGAGAGTTAAGAATTTATATTAAATACTCCAATTATATTAGATTGTAGAGCAAAATTAATTCGTATTAACGATGAATATAATATTTAGTTCGGATGCTTGGGTTCATACAATTAAACAAGCTCCATACCCCGTTAATAAGTTTAGTAAGTATTGGATCTAAAAAGTTTTAAAAAGTGAAAAAATATAAAATTTTACATGATGAAATATATCTAAAGTGATGTGTGGTACTGACGTTGTACATGTAATTGAAATAATTGCTTATAAGGATTGAGGTTGGAGCCTAAGAGTTTAATTACAATTTCACATCATCGTTTTGATGCGCTAATGATCTCTGTTGCTTCTCTGTGATCTGACTCTTCTAACGTGTAAGGATTAGAAGGCTACTTTTGGAGGCATGACCTGACCAATTTGATCTAGCTTGATGTTTTTTCACCATAATAAGAGAATTTGGATTGTTTGTAGTTATTGATGTAGTGTTCCCATCATATATTTTATTCTTTTTCCCTTCCATTTCAATAATTTAGGAATTCCATGCAATAATTTTTTACTTTCAAGTATTTCAAATTTTATTCTTTCCTTTCAGCATGCCCAATGTTTTTCCTTTTATTCCAAACATGTATGTCATACAACACATACCTATTTGGTTTAAAGTATTAAATTATGAGGTCAAACATGGTATCAACTTAATATTCTATTTGTTGGGAATACATCGAAATTTTTGTATTTTCTTTATATTTATGAAAAAAATTATTAATTATTAATTTTCCTGTTTTAAAAACATCACATGTTTTTAAAAGTCTCAAATCACTAAGTTTCTTCTGTTTTCAAATATGTTTTTTAGTTTCAAATTTATCATGAGTAGGTAGTCCAAAGGTATTTTAAATAACGAATTTATCAAAAAAGTCGTCAAAGACATGTTATAGATTTGTAAATAATAATTGTGATTGATTTGTAATCAAAATAAAGATTTCAATATTTCATAAAAATAAATTTCAATATTAAATTAATGGATACAAAATACAAAAAAAAACCTTTGATTGTACTATAAATATTATCTCTATGTTGTTATTCGGATTCAAATGATCAACTAAAATAAATTTATCACACAAAGATGGTTGGCCTATTGGTGAATATTTCGGACAAGAGAGTTTACTCCTCTTAACGTCTTGAGTTTAACACTTGGTAGTGTCAACTTTTTTTATCTACTTCTTTATCATCTTAAAGTTTCAAGCTCGACATATGATAGTGTAAACTTTTTTGTTGTTTATTTTTTTATTAGTCGTTACATTGGTATTATTTTTTTTATCAAAACATAATATTCATTTATAAAATTACTTTTTTCATATTGTTAATAATTGTCTTTTATAATCATGATTAAATACACTATTTTAATTTTTGTAACAGAGAGTTAAGAATTTATATTAAATACTCCAATTATATTAGATTGTAGAGCAAAATTAATTCGTATTAACGATGAATATAATATTTAGTTCGGATGCTTGGGTTCATACAATTAAACAAGCTCCATACCCCGTTAATAAGTTTAGTAAGTATTGGATCTAAAAAGTTTTAAAAAGTGAAAAAATATAAAATTTTACATGATGAAATATATCTAAAGTGATGTGTGGTACTGACGTTGTACATGTAATTGAAAGAATTGCTTATAAGGATTGAGGTTGGAGCCTAAGAGTTTAATTACAATTTCACATCATCGTTTTGATGCGCTAATGATCTCTGTTGCTTCTCTGTGATCTGACTCTTCTAACGTGTAAGGATTAGAAGGCTACTTTTGGAGGCATGACCTGACCAATTTGATCTAGCTTGATGTTTTTTCACCGTAATGAGAGAATTTGGATTGTTTGTAGTTATTGATGTAGTGTTCCCATCATATATTTTATTCTTTTTCCCTTCCATTTCAATAATTTAGGAGTTTCGTGCAATAATTTTTTACTTTCAAGTATTTCAGATTTTATTCTTTCCTTTCAGCATGCCCAACGTTTTTCCTTTTATTCCAAACATGTATTTCATACAACACATACCTATTTGGTTTAAAGTATTAAATTAAGAGGTCAAACATTGTATCAACTTAATATTCTATTGTTTGGGAATACATCGAAATTTTTGTATTTTCTTTATATTTATGAAAAAAATTATTAATTATTAATTTTCCTTTTTTAAAAACATCACATGTTTTTAAAAGTCTCAAATCACTAAGTTTCTTCCGTTTTCAAATAAGTTTTTTAGTTTCAAATTATCATGAGCAGGTAGTCCTAAGGTATTTTAAATAACGAATTTGTTACGAATTTATCAACAAAGTCGTCAAAGACATCTCATAGATTTGTAATTAATAATTGTGACTATTTTGTAATCAAAATAAAGATTTCAATATTTCATAAAAAGAAATTTCAATATTAAATTAATGGATACAAAATACAAAAAAAAATGTTTTTATTATACTATAAGTATTATCTCTATGTTGCTATACAGATTCAAATGATCAACTAAAATAAATTTATCACACAAAGACGGTTGACTTATTCGTGAATGTTTGGGACATGAGAGTTTGCTTCTCTTACTGTCTTGAGATCAACACTTGGTAGTGTCAACTTTTTTTTATCTACTTCTTTATTATCTTAAACTCTCAAGCTCGACACGTGATAGTGTGAATTTTTTGTTGTTTATTTTTTTATTAGTCGTTACATTGGTATTTTTTTTATCAAAACATAATATTCATTTATAAAATTACTTTTTTCATATTTCTAGTAATTGTCTTTTATAATCTCGACTAAATACACTATTTTAATTTTTGTAACAGAGATTTAAGAATTTATATTAAATACTCCAATTATATTAGATTGTAGAGCAAAATTAATTTGTATTAACGATGAATATAATATTTAGTTTGGATGCTTGGGTTCATACAATTAAACAAGCTCCATACCCCGTTAATTAGTTTAGTAAGCATTGGATCTAAAGAGTTTTAAAAAGTGAAAAAAAATATAAAATTTTACATGATGAAATATATCTAAAGCGATGTGTGGTACTGACGCTGTACATGTAATTGAAAGAATTGCTTATAAGGATTCATGTTGGAGCCTAGAAGTTTAATTACAATTTCACATTATCATTTTGATGCGCTAATGATCTCTGTTGCTTCTCTGTGATCTGACTCTTCTAACGTGTAAGGATTAGAAGGCTACTTTTGGAGGCATGACCTGACCAATTTGATCTAGCTTGATGTTGTTTCACCGTAATGAGAGAATTTGGATTGTTTGTAGTTATTTATGTAGTGTTCCCATCATATATTTTATTCTTTTTCCCTTCCATTTCAATAATTTAGGAGTTTCGTGCAATAATTTTTTACTTTCAAGTATTTCAGATTTTATTCTTTCCTTTCAGCATGCCCAACGTTTTTCCTTTTATTCCAAACATGTATTTCATAAAACACATACCTATTTGGTTTAAAGTATTAAATTAAGAGGTCAAACATTGTATCAACTTAATATTCTATTGTTTGGGAATACATCGAAATTTTTGTATTTTCTTTATATTTATGAAAAAAATTATTAATTATTAATTTTCCTGTTTTAAAAACATCACATGTTTTTAAAAGTCTCAAATCACTAAGTTTCTTCCGTTTTCAAATAAGTTTTTTAGTTTCAAATTATCATGAGCAGGTAGTCCTAAGGTATTTTAAATAACGAATTTATCAACAAAGTCGTCAAAGACATCTAATAGATTTGTAATTAATAATTGTGACTATTTTGTAATCAAAATAAAGATTTCAATATTTCATAAAAATAAATTTCAATATTAAATTAATGGATACAAAATACAAAAAAAAAAAAAATTATTATACTATAAGTATTATCTCTATGTTGCTATTCGGATTCAAATGATCAACTAAAATAAATTTATCACACAAAGATGGTTGGCCTATTGGTGAATGTTTGGGACAAGAGAGTTGGCTCCTCTTAATGTCTTGAGTTTAACACTTGGTAGTGTCAACTTTTTTTATCTACTTCTTTATCATCTTAAAGTTTCAAGCTCGACACATGATAGTGTAAACTTTTTGTTGTTTATTTTTTTATTAGTCGTTACATTGGTATTATTTTTTTATCAAAACATAACATTCATTTATAAAATTACTTTTTTCATATTGGTAGTAATTGTCTTTTATAATCACGATTAAATACACTATTTTAATTTTTGTAACAGAGATTTAAGAATTTTAAATTAAATACTCCAATTATATTAGATTGTAGAGCAAAATTAATTTGTATTAACGATGAATATAATATTTAGTTTGAATGCTTGCGTTCATACAATTAAACAAGCTCCATACCCCGTTAATAAGTTTAGTAAGTATTGGATCTAAAAAGTTTTAAAAAGTAAAAAAAATATAAAATTTTAGATGATGAAATATATATAAAGTGATGCGTGGTACTGACATTGTACATGTAATTGAAGGAATTGCTTATAAGGATTGAGGTTGGAGCCTAAGAGTTTAATTACAATTTCACATCATTGTTTTGATTCGCTAATGATCTCTGTTGCTTCTCTGTGATATGACTCTTCTAACGTGTAAGGATTAGAAGGCTACTTTTGAAGGCATGACCTGACCAATTTGATCTAGCTTGATGTTGTTTCACCGTAATGAGAGAATTTGGATTGTTTGTAGTTATTGATATAGTATTCCCATCATATATTTTATTCTTTTTCCCATCTGTTGTACCCCAAAATTTTCCCTCCCATATTCTCCAATAAACTGCCAAGCCAAGCTACAAAATTCCCCAAGAGTTGCACAATGCAAAGGCCTCCCTACAGTCAAAACTAGGGTTTGTGTGTTGATCAAGAAAAGGAAGTGTTCAAAGGTCCAATCAAGTCTCATATGCTTACAAAGATGGTCAAGCATCCTCATATCAAGTTTCAAGGCATTCAGCTCAAAATTGCACAGTCAAAACCCTAGATTGCACTACAGTCAACTGTAGGGGCAAAATGGTCATTTGACAATCAAAAGTTCAAATTTTTGGTCAATATATCATTTTGAAGCCACAAGCATCATTTGATCAATGCTTGATCATGATTCTCAAAATTTGGCTCAGAAATCATCAAAGATGCAAAAGTTGCTATATTTGGACAGCTGAAAAAGTCAACTGAAATTGACCAGGGCATAACTTTCACATGGATTATCAGAAAAATTCCATCCAAAGCTCATTTTGAAGAGAAAGACATTTCCTACAACTCATCTTCATACTTCAAGTCCAAGAAATGCTCTCACAAAAAGTTATCAATTTCTACATTACAGGTCATTTTCAAAAGTCAACAAAAAGGGACTTTAAGTCAAAGGCCATAATTTGAGATTGGTAAATCAAAATGACATGGGACCAAAGGCATTGGTTAAAGGACTCAAAGGCCTTTCCAAAATGTCCAAGAACATGTGAAAAGCTTAAAAATTGAGCAAGTTATGCCTTGTAGAAGTTGGGAAATTTTTTGTGAAATGGCAAAAGTCAACTATCCTTGAAAATCCAATTTTTGACAAAAGGGCCCCATTTTTTCCACTTGGTTCATCCTTGTCATGCCACACACGTGTCCCATGATTAGTTTCAAGACCTAATATTGATTTTTTTATTTTATTTAATTTTTGATGATTTAATTCATTTTAATTCTTTGAAAATTCAAATAAAATTTAAAAACCAATGGAATAGTGTCATGTGAACTTGGACAATTTCTATGTATCATGAACCAACTCAAGAAATCATGCTAGGGTTCATTTGCACACTAGGTCTAGGTTTTGGCTAAAAAGGAGGAAAAATGGTTAAGAGTGAAAACCCTAAGACCAATTCTCTCACAAGCATGAATTAAGGCCAAAGAGTAAGCCAATTCCATTCCATGATCATCACTGAGTCAAACCCTAGGCCTAAGACATCATAAGAGGCGCCCAAACAAGCATTGGCATGGGGAAAAATTTTGACATAAAATGCAAATCTGATTTCAAAGCTAGGGAGTTTTTTAGACCCTAATTCTTTTTCCATTAGCATCCTGAGGCAATTCTGAACACATCCCAACCCCTAACTTCAATCAAAACGCGAAGAAGCAGTCACGACAACTCAAACTGTACAGAACATTTTTTGAAATCGTGTTTTCAATTCTAAGCCTGATCATTGCATTTTAATTACATATTCATGTTCCTTACCAAGTTTCCAAACTATTCATGGTGTTTAATTTCATTTTTGTTAATCACACGCTAATCCACCATTTTCGAATCCTAGGGTTACAGTTTTCTTAAATTAGGGATTTTTCATAGAGGAAAAATTAGGGCCCATGACCACCATGGTTGAACTCAGTGTTTAGAGACGAAGAAGAAGATATGGTCGCGACAAATTTATGAGCTACAGGGACCTAATCGCTATTTTCTCAAAAGCTGCCTAATGCAACGTTTCAAAAACCGTTGCCTTCTTTCTTTGTGTTTCAGGAAAATGGAAGGGATGATGGCGTGGCACAAGTGGATTGGAGGAGTTTGAATTTGCGCGCGTTTTAAAAAGCACTAACCTTTTTCTTTTATAATGTTTGTTGATTAATATATATTAAATGAATTCAAAGTGGCTCAGTGGCCAGGGACACGCGCATGTAACCTCAATGACCTGGGTTCAAGTCCCAGGTCTGGCAAAATTCCCTATCATTTTTCTACATAAAATTCTATGCTTCACTAACTTCCAGGTACACCATACACCCAGGACCAAGCATTGACACGTCTTCCTGGAGATCAAACTAAAGGCTTAGATTTGAGAGACACGCTGCACCTGGTCAAAGGCATCACACCTGAGCCAAAAAGTCAATGGACTTCAAAGCTAATGGGCCAGAAATTCCAGGCCTGGACCCTCCAAATTGGGGATACCCCCCCCCCCCCCTGGTTTGCCTTATTGTTTTTCATTCTTATTTTAATTTTTTCTTTTTATTTCTTTTCTTTTTATTTAATTAACTATTTTCACAAAAATATAAAAACATTCAAAAAAATCAGAAAAGACCATAAAAAATATAATTTTTATCTTAATTACTTTTATAAATAAATAACATGTAAATATTTAGTTTTAATTAGGTTTTCAACTTTAATTCCTTTTAATAAAAATCAAAACAAAAACATAGAATTAGGTTAATGACTTTTTCCTTTTAACTTTCCTTGTTTTTTGCCATAGTATTAGTGTTTTTCATAATTAAACTAGGGTTGCATTTTAGGTTAGATTTTAATTCTTTTAATAACTAAAATCCAAAAAAATAGAGTTTAGGTTTAATAACTTTTTATTTTCTTTCTTTTTAATAATAATATTATTTATTTATTTAATGCACATAAATTAATTTAGAATTAAATTAGGTTAAAAGTCAATATTTTCATAATAAACTTAAAAGACATTAGAACTAGGATTTTAATTTTAATTAACTTTTCTTTTTTTTTTCTTTTAAATCTAAAAAACACAAAAATACCATTTTTCATTTAATTTTAATTTTAGATAACTTAATTATTTTAATTCTTTTAAAGGGTTCAACGCCCTCGCATTTGATTATTTTCTTTTTTTCGCGCGTTTCATTTATTTCTTTTGTAAATAATTATGTATATGTACCAAAGCCGTGTAATAGCTATTAGACATTTCTTTTCTGCAATTTATTTTAAAACGGGTCTGGATTAATTTGGCGTTGTAGACCCTCGCCTTTGTAATAGCGTAGGACTTTTATCTTTTCCGCACTTTAAATTCCCGCACCTTTAACTGTTAAACAATAACATGAAAGAATGAATGCCCAAAAATAAAATCGAATCGTTAGATCACCAATGCATGACAAGACAAACAATAAACTGAAAATGACACACAATTCGCACACACCACCCCTAGGGTACGCCTCACTGTTGCCTTTCGAAAGGTGGTCGTCGAGTATAGGACGTTTTAGTAAGTCCTTATGTCCATGACATGATCCAGTTGCCTCGAAACGGTTGCCTCGGAAAATAAAGGATCAATGGCATAAGGGTAGCTTCTAAGGTGTCCTACTGTTGCTCTGGTGACCACCACGTCCCTAAAACTCGAATTGACCCGAACACCTCTAACGGTGGTGCTACCTACCTCTCAATGGTGGGATGGCACTACTTCAAAGGACATTTACACAGACGAATTCCTTAGGGTAGGTAGGTTCTCAAGGGTACTTGCTCTAATTTCAAACAAAACAAAAACTCTTTTCACACCAACACACTTTCAAAAACTTTCAAAACAAACTTTTCAAACACTCTGACGTACGAGTTGAACTGAAACTTTTCAAAGAATATTTTTGAAACCCACATTGAAAAGCAAGCAAACAATTTTGAAAACACAATGAGCAAGTACCTAAGAGCCCATGGATAACCATGGATAGAAAGGGTGCTAACACCTTCCCTTTCTATAACCTACCTCCCGAACCGAGAGCAATCTCTTTAAGGAATTTTTCTGTGCTTTTGTCCTTTCCATTTGGAGAAAATAAAAGACGGTGGCGACTCTTGCTTACCGCGACATTTCGCGAACCAGCTTTAAACAGTCAGTTCCAGATCCACCGATCACAGAACTGGCGACTCTGCTGGGGAGAGAAACTTAAAGTGGGGTGTACCTTAGGATTAAGATCACTGTGTTTTCAATTGCTTTCTTTGCTTGCTTTAAATTGTGGGACTGTCTTGGGAGTTCTATAGGTCCTAATCCGGATCTGGGGGATACCTTCTTAGAAAGTAGCAACAAGGCTGTGAGGGAACTGTGCGGGGTATACCGACATGGTTGAAACAGTCTGCTACGTTGATGTGGCACTTTGGTGTGTACCGGTAACCCTTGAGTCAGTCAAGGAGAGTACGGGGCCTCCATGTGGTGTCATGAAGCATCAACAGACCTTAGGAACCTTAATTTAACAATCTTGGCCTCTTTAGGGTAGTGAGATAACTGACTTTGGTGCAGTCCGAGGTTGGTTGATACTCGATACTACACTCAATTGAGGGTTGCTTTCCTGGAATATTTCGGTCGCCAGTTCAGTGGCTAAATCGAAACGATGAACAATGAAAGCAATCCCGTGATATTGGGAACCTTAGAACCCGGTTACTTTGATAGGACAGGTTGAACCCACCAACTTCAAGAGGGTACTACCTAGACTCCATGCTGGCCTAAACTTTAAGGGCTTCTCTTGTGTGACTTGTGTGCCTTCCTACTTAAACTACTTGCATGCTTATTACCTGACATTTGTCTCTTGCAGGTTGTGTTTGCAGTCCTTAATTAGGACTCATAACAGGGTTACTTACATTACCCCATGCATATCATGACATCATACCATTGCATACATCCTAACCCATTTCAAGGATCTCAAGGGCTTGTGATGCAGGTCAGGACGAATCAACTGTCCCAGCAAGGGGCAAAGAGGATTTATTTTCCTCTAGACCAGGTTGTCAGGAGCTATGACCCACTTGATATGGTGAGCTTTTGACCCTTGGAGAAGGACTCTCAACAATACGAAGTACCTTCAATCAAGCCACCAGTTTCCAATGCTAAATATTTTCTTGTTTACCCCACGAGATTCTTGAAATCATTGCATGCATGTCATACATCTCGTTGCATTACAGGTATCCCCTTGACAGGTTGCTTACTGTTCTTCGCTGTTTATTTCAGCACTATGAACCCTGAATCATCAACCGAGGCATCTATCAAGGCTCTTCAGGCGCAGAACGCCCAATTTCAGGCGCAGAACGCCCAATTTCAGGAGCTGATCAAGGGCTTGGCTCAGGGTCAACAAGAGTTGAAGACCATGCTGCTGAAGAAGACTAAGAAGAAGAGGAGGGCTGTGCTATTTAACACTGGGCGCAGACTCGGGAACACTTTGGTTGAAGCTGAAAGGACTCCTCCATCTGTGACGGAAGGTAGTCACCAAGAAAGGGAGGTCCCTACTCCCGTGGGCTCTGATACTGAAACAGACTTCAACGACGAACAGTACCCTCCTGCTGAAGACCGGTACAAACAGCTGGAAGACATATTAAAGGCTATGGAGGTTCAGCAAGTGCCTGGACTGGATTTCGGAGACTTGGGGTTATCTACTGGGGTGGTGATTCCACACAAGTTCAAGGCACCTGCCTTTGTGAAGTATGACGGGGCTTCCTGTCCCAAGATACATCTCCGTTCTTATGTAAGGAAGATCCAGCCTTACACAGCAGACAAGAACCTTTGGATCCATTTCTTCCAGGAGAGTCTTTCAGGGACTCACCTCGATTGGTTCTATCAGCTGGATGGAATCAGCATTCGTAACTGGGAGGATCTGGCCACTGCTTTTTACAAGCAGTATCAATATAATGCCGACCTTGCCTCCACACGTACCCAACTTCAGGGTATGTCGTTAGGTGCAAGTGAAGGTTTTAAAGAGTACGCTCAGAGGTGGAGAGACCTAGCTGGCAGAGTGCAGCCACCGTTGACTGATCGGGAGTTGGTAGACACGTTCTTGGGGACCCTGTCTGGTCCATTCTTCAACCACTTGATTGGGAATTCTGCTGCTGGGTTTACAGATCTAATCTTGACCGGAGAAAGAATCGAAGCGGGCATCAAGTCAGGGAAAATACAGAATGGTGACTCCTCGAACACTGAAAAGAAACCATCCAGGAGGGAATCTAGTGCTGTCAACACATTAGCTATCGCAAAACCGGCCGGTGCTCCTCAGCGTCACCATCAACAAAAGGAAGAGAGACCTAAGAGGCAATTTACTCCCCTCGGCATGACCTTGTCACAAATATTGCCACAGTTGCTGGAAACCAAGTTGGTAACCCTCATGGACCCTCCAAAGAATCCTAACAGGACACCCTCGAGGTACAATCCCAATGCCCGCTGCGCCTATCATTCCGACAGCCCGGGGCATGCTACAGATGACTGTTGGACTTTGAGAAACAGGGTTCAAGATCTGATTGACGCAAAGGAAGTCCAGCTCGACTCTCCAGAGGCTCCCAATATGATCACTGCTCCCTTGCCAAGACATGGCTAGGATTAGTTTTTGTTCATTCAAATATTCAAGTTGTAA
This sequence comes from Vicia faba, assembly GCA_948472305.1. Classification (NCBI taxonomy): domain Eukaryota; kingdom Viridiplantae; phylum Streptophyta; class Magnoliopsida; order Fabales; family Fabaceae; genus Vicia; species Vicia faba. Next base: position 1,501,208,043 of record OX451739.1, on the reverse strand, counting down.
TTTTCTTTCAATTGTTCAAACATTTTATTTCATGTCAAACTTGGTTATTTCATTAATGCGTTACACATGTCTGTTTTGAAGTAATTATTTCGCATTCACTATATGCAAACTATTTTCATATTTTTTCTGATGTCAACCCTGGATCTAAACTCTAAGCCTCTTGAGGGAGGATGACGAAAACGATACCACGATTTACAGTATGCTTTTGAACAGACCCCGCTGATGAGGTACAGGCATTGTTTCAACCCCTAAACACTGGAGTTATAAGGATGATAATCCCTCGCCAACCCATCAGAGCCAAAGAAGTAGGAGTTTTATTTTCGAAAATCAAAACCCTTAATCATAACCTGGGGCAGGGTAGTCTCTCAGTTGATCCAAGTGCATAACGAATGGCACCAAAGAGGTCCTTACAAAATGAAGAAAGACAGTGATAGTTCCGAATAATCAATAAATAAAGGCAGTCATTATCTTTCAAAATAAAATAAAAAACCCATTAAGTCAAAACCCATGAAGGGGACTTACAAAATGGGGGCATCCCGCTGACTGTAATTCCAAAAAAGGAAACAGTTCAGGCAAAAAAAGACAGGGATAACAAAATCAAAAAACAAGAGGTCTTATGAACCCTCAACAAAAAAAGGAATGACTGCCTATTCAAAGTAAGTTATCAACATCCGAATCATCACCGGAAAATCAGAGCAAAGACTCAAACAAGGTCTAACGTATGATCAGCTAAGGTTAGGTTTGGAGAACATCACGAAGAGTGGGTGGGTACAAATAATTTGAGCCTTTACCCTTTGTTTCTTAAACCGTGAACCAGGCCACGTTATAACCCTCAAAAGTCCTAGCTGAAGCATGGGTTAGTTTGAAAGCATACTGTTACAAAAGGTATCCTGACTCCTGAAGGCCTACGGTAAATACAGAGTTGACATCATGTTTTACAAACATTCACATGTTTTATGAAAAAAATGCATTTTCAAAATCTTCAAGACAGACATAGGCTTTGCATTGTTAACATAACTTTGTTTGCATATGACTTTTTGTTTGAACAGCAGGGAAATTCGCACGATGAATACCTAGTGAACAAAAGCACTTCCAATCAAGGGGCACAACATGATCATGGTCCAATCATCTGGGGCAGTTCAGTCAAGATTCGGAGAATCTCTCAAAGGCCAACTAGCCTGGGGCAAATCTCCACCTGAGTCACTTGGGGCATTTCAACAACAAATCTCGCCTGATCAAACATCTTCTGATGATAAAACACTTCTAACAGGGGCAACTCCCTACATTCTGAGAACATGGACATAGTCGGAAAAATACTACGCACAATCAAAGGCCCGCTAGGTTGACACACCTAGGCAAAAATAAGGGTTTCCCGGCGAACCAAAAAGGTTCGTGCAAAATGAAGGGATGAAATGAAAAAATCTGTACACCCGGCAAGTCGAAAACCTGAAAAGGCGGCTTGGGCAAAAATGGGTATCCCGGTGGACTGAAAACCCGAAAAGGCGGTCCAGGCAAAAGTTAGGGATCAAAGCGTACGAGTATGTCCCAGCATCTCGGCACCTGCCTACCAGAAGACTCGTCAAGTACTCCCACAAGTGCCTCCTCCCACTGAAACTGGGGCAATAAGGAGTTGTCTAAAAGATCCGGTTGCTCTGTCCATCATAGGTTCGGCTAAAGAATGCGACCCAGATATTTTCACTCCCCGCAGAACACGAACGCGTCGTCCGGCTTTATTCAAAGAGTTATTTCCTTAATAAGATATAACTGGGTTATCCTCAGCCAATAGCCACGGAAAAGACCGTCCTCAGTAAAGTCTTATCATCCCCAGCGGAAGCAAAAGCTTGTTCTCCAACATCAGCCCAGGAGTGACTTCCCGGCACCCGTCAAGGATTTATTTTCCTAGACGAAAGCATACATTCATAAACATCACATTTTCGTACATCATGACACATGCATGTACGCATCATGTCATACAATTGCATTTATGCCGTTGCTTGATTCATACCACGTACTGCATATAACTGACCTTTACCTTTCAGGAAGGATACAGTTGAATGATCAGCTATGTCAAAATAGACAAAACACCGTCAGAAAAGACAAATCCCGTCATAAGAGACAAATCCGGTCAAAGAATACAAATCCAGTTTAAATCAATGCCTAAAGATTCCTCTGATACAACTCATCGTTATAGACACTCGTCGTGATAGACACTCGTCGTGATAGACACTCGTCGTGATAGACACTCGTCGTGATAGACACTCGTCGTGATAGACACTCGTCGTGATAGACACTCGTCGTGATAGACACTCGTCGTGATAGACACTCGTCGTGATAGACACTCGTCGTGATAGACACTCGTCGTGATAGACACTCGTCGTGATAGACACTCGTCGTGATAGACACTCGTCGTGATAGACACTCGTCGTGATAGACACTCGTCGTGATAGACACTCGTCGTGATAGACACTCGTCGTGATAGACACTCGTCGTGATAGACACTCGTCGTGATAGACACTCGTCGTGATAGACACTCGTCGTGATAGACACTCGTCGTGATAGACACTCGTCGTGATAGACACTCTTCGTGATAGACACTCGTCGTGATAGACACTCGTCGTGATAGACACTCATCGTGATAGACACTCGTCGTGATAGACACTCGTCGTGATAGACACTCGTTGTGATAGACACTCGTCGTGATAGACACTCGTCGTGATAGACACTCGTCGTGATAGACACTCGTCAGTGTAGACACTTGTCGTTATAGACATTCGTCATAGACACTAGTCGTTATAGACACCCATCGTTAAAGACCACTCGTCCTTGGAAACAACCTGTCAGTAGAGACAACTTCATCACCGTTTGAAGATCCAGACCCAGCTCCTGTAACCAGTCAGGACATATCTATACCAAGCATCTGAAAACCAGCTCCTGCGACGTGTCAGGTACTCATTTTCTTTTGCAGGTATGCAGGTTCTCGCTAAGGAATCTCTTACCCGATCAACATCCAGATGGCATCTATAAGCCCATCATCCTACCCATCAATCTCTAAATGGCATCTATAAGCCCATTCCCCCACCACACTGCTACCATGTGAGCGCAAATTTCTGGGCACTCTAGTGTCCAATCATCTTCTACCCTCGGATTACAAAAGGCACGTCAGCCAATCTCCATCCTCAGGTCTAAGAAGATTGAACAGGGGCAACTGTTGTACCCCAAAATTTTCCCTCCCATATTCTCCAATAAACTGCCAAGCCAAGCTACAAAATTCCCCAAGAGTTGCACAATGCAAAGGCCTCCCTACAGTCAAAACTAGGGTTTGTGTGTTGATCAAGAAAAGGAAGTGTTCAAAGGTCCAATCAAGTCTCATATGCTTACAAAGATGGTCAAGCATCCTCATATCAAGTTTCAAGGCATTCAGCTCAAAATTGCACAGTCAAAACCCTAGATTGCACTACAGTCAACTGTAGGGGCAAAATGGTCATTTGACAATCAAAAGTTCAAATTTTTGGTCAATATATCATTTTGAAGCCACAAGCATCATTTGATCAATGCTTGATCATGATTCTCAAAATTTGGCTCAGAAATCATCAAAGATGCAAAAGTTGCTATATTTGGACAGCTGAAAAAGTCAACTGAAATTGACCAGGGCATAACTTTCACATGGATTATCAGAAAAATTCCATCCAAAGCTCATTTTGAAGAGAAAGACATTTCCTACAACTCATCTTCATACTTCAAGTCCAAGAAATGCTCTCACAAAAAGTTATCAATTTCTACATTACAGGTCATTTTCAAAAGTCAACAAAAAGGGACTTTAAGTCAAAGGCCATAATTTGAGATTGGTAAATCAAAATGACATGGGACCAAAGGCATTGGTTAAAGGACTCAAAGGCCTTTCCAAAATGTCCAAGAACATGTGAAAAGCTTAAAAATTGAGCAAGTTATGCCTTGTAGAAGTTGGGAAATTTTTTGTGAAATGGCAAAAGTCAACTATCCTTGAAAATCCAATTTTTGACAAAAGGGCCCCATTTTTTCCACTTGGTTCATCCTTGTCATGCCACACACGTGTCCCATGATTAGTTTCAAGACCTAATATTGATTTTTTTATTTTATTTAATTTTTGATGATTTAATTCATTTTAATTCTTTGAAAATTCAAATAAAATTTAAAAACCAATGGAATAGTGTCATGTGAACTTGGACAATTTCTATGTATCATGAACCAACTCAAGAAATCATGCTAGGGTTCATTTGCACACTAGGTCTAGGTTTTGGCTAAAAAGGAGGAAAAATGGTTAAGAGTGAAAACCCTAAGACCAATTCTCTCACAAGCATGAATTAAGGCCAAAGAGTAAGCCAATTCCATTCCATGATCATCACTGAGTCAAACCCTAGGCCTAAGACATCATAAGAGGCGCCCAAACAAGCATTGGCATGGGGAAAAATTTTAACATAAAATGCAAATCTGATTTCAAAGCTAGGGAGTTTTTTAGACCCTAATTCTTTTTCCATTAGCATCCTGAGGCAATTCTGAACACATCCCAACCCCTAACTTCAATCAAAACGCGAAGAAGCAGTCACGACAACTCAAACTGTACAGAACATTTTTTGAAATCGTGTTTTCAATTCTAAGCCTGATCATTGCATTTTAATTACATATTCATGTTCCTTACCAAGTTTCCAAACTATTCATGGTGTTTAATTTCATTTTTGTTAATCACACGCTAATCCACCATTTTCGAATCCTAGGGTTACAGTTTTCTTAAATTAGGGATTTTTCATAGAGGAAAAATTAGGGCCCATGACCACCATGGTTGAACTCAGTGTTTAGAGACGAAGAAGAAGATATGGTCGCGACAAATTTATGAGCTACAGGGACCTAATCGCTATTTTCTCAAAAGCTGCCTAATGCAACGTTTCAAAAACCGTTGCCTTCTTTCTTTGTGTTTCAGGAAAATGGAAGGGATGATGGCGTGGCACAAGTGGATTGGAGGAGTTTGAATTTGCGCGCGTTTTAAAAAGCACTAACCTTTTTCTTTTATAATGTTTGTTGATTAATATATATTAAATGAATTCAAAGTGGCTCAGTGGCCAGGGACACGCGCATGTAACCTCAATGACCTGGGTTCAAGTCCCAGGTCTGGCAAAATTCCCTATCATTTTTCTACATAAAATTCTATGCTTCACTAACTTCCAGGTACACCATACACCCAGGACCAAGCATTGACACGTCTTCCTGGAGATCAAACTAAAGGCTTAGATTTGAGAGACACGCTGCACCTGGTCAAAGGCATCACACCTGAGCCAAAAAGTCAATGGACTTCAAAGCTAATGGGCCAGAAATTCCAGGCCTGGACCCTCCAAATTGGGGATACCCCCCCCCCTGGTTTGCCTTATTGTTTTTCATTCTTATTTTAATTTTTTCTTTTTATTTCTTTTCTTTTTATTTAATTAACTATTTTCACAAAAATATAAAAACATTCAAAAAAATCAGAAAAGACCATAAAAAATATAATTTTTATCTTAATTACTTTTATAAATAAATAACATGTAAATATTTAGTTTTAATTAGGTTTTCAACTTTAATTCCTTTTAATAAAAATCAAAACAAAAACATAGAATTAGGTTAATGACTTTTTCCTTTTAACTTTCCTTGTTTTTTGCCATAGTATTAGTGTTTTTCATAATTAAACTAGGGTTGCATTTTAGGTTAGATTTTAATTCTTTTAATAACTAAAATCCAAAAAAATAGAGTTTAGGTTTAATAACTTTTTATTTTCTTTCTTTTTAATAATAATATTATTTATTTATTTAATGCACATAAATTAATTTAGAATTAAATTAGGTTAAAAGTCAATATTTTCATAATAAACTTAAAAGACATTAGAACTAGGATTTTAATTTTAATTAACTTTTCTTTTTTTTTTCTTTTAAATCTAAAAAACACAAAAATACCATTTTTCATTTAATTTTAATTTTAGATAACTTAATTATTTTAATTCTTTTAAAGGGTTCAACGCCCTCGCATTTGATTATTTTCTTTTTTTCGCGCGTTTCATTTATTTCTTTTGTAAATAATTATGTATATGTACCAAAGCCGTGTAATAGCTATTAGACATTTCTTTTCTGCAATTTATTTTAAAACGGGTCTGGATTAATTTGGCGTTGTAGACCCTCGCCTTTGTAATAGCGTAGGACTTTTATCTTTTCCGCACTTTAAATTCCCGCACCTTTAACTGTTAAACAATAACATGAAAGAATGAATGCCCAAAAATAAAATCGAATCGTTAGATCACCAATGCATGACAAGACAAACAATAAACTGAAAATGACACACAATTCGCACACACCACCCCTAGGGTACGCCTCACTGTTGCCTTTCGAAAGGTGGTCGTCGAGTATAGGACGTTTTAGTAAGTCCTTATGTCCATGACATGATCCAGTTGCCTCGAAACGGTTGCCTCGGAAAATAAAGGATCAATGGCATAAGGGTAGCTTCTAAGGTGTCCTACTGTTGCTCTGGTGACCACCACGTCCCTAAAACTCGAATTGACCCGAACACCTCTAACGGTGGTGCTACCTACCTCTCAATGGTGGGATGGCACTACTTCAAAGGACATTTACACAGACGAATTCCTTAGGGTAGGTAGGTTCTCAAGGGTACTTTCTCTAATTTCAAACAAAACAAAAACTCTTTTCACACCAACACACTTTCAAAAACTTTCAAAACAAACTTTTCAAACACTCTGACGTACGAGTTGAACTGAAACTTTTCAAAGAATATTTTTGAAACCCACATTGAAAAGCAAGCAAACAATTTTGAAAACACAATGAGCAAGTACCTAAGAGCCCATGGATAACCATGGATAGAAAGGGTGCTAACACCTTCCCTTTCTATAACCTACCTCCCGAACCGAGAGCAATCTCTTTAAGGAATTTTTCTGTGCTTTTGTCCTTTCCATTTGGAGAAAATAAAAGACGGTGGCGACTCTTGCTTACCGCGACATTTCGCGAACCAGCTTTAAACAGTCAGTTCCAGATCCACCGATCACACCATCCATTTCAATAATTTAGGAGTTCTGTGCAATAATTTTTTACTTTCAAGTATTTCAGATTTTATTCTTTCCTTTCAGCATGCCCAACGTTTTTCCTTTTATTCCAAACATGTATGTCATACAACACATACCTATTTGGTTTAAAGTATTAAATTAAGAGGTCAAACATTGTATCAATTTAATATTCTATTGTTTGGGAATACATCAAATTTTTTGTATTTTCTTAATATTTATGAAAAAAATTATTAATTATTAATTTTCCTGTTTTAACAACATCACATGTTTTTTAAAGTCTCAAATTACTAAGTTTCTTCCGTTTTCAAATAACTTTTTTAGTTTCAAATTATCATGAGTAGGTAGTCCTAAGGTATTTTAAATAACGAATTTATCAACAAAGTCGTCAAAGACATCTTATAGATTTGCAAATAATAATTGTGACTTTTTTGTAATCAAAATAAAGATTTCAATAACTCATAGAAATATATTTCAATATTAAATTAATGGATACAAAATACAAAAAAAAAAGTTTTTATTCTACTATAAGTATTATCTCTATGTTGCTATCCGGATTCAAATGATCAACTAAAATAAATCTATCACACAAACACGGTTGACTTATTGGTGAAGTTTTGGGACTTGAGAGTTTGCTCCTCTTATTATCTTGAGTTCAACACTTGGTAGTGTCAACTTTTTTTATTTACTTCTTTATTATCTTAAGGTCTCAAGCTCGACACATGATAGTGTGAATTTTTTGTTTATTTTCTTATTAGTCGTTACATTGGTAATATTTTTTTATCAAAACATAATATTCATTTACAAAATTACTTTTTTCATATTGTTAGTAATTGTCTTTTATAATCACAATTAAATACACTATTTTAATTTTAGTAAGAGAGATTTAAGAATTTATATTAAATACTCAAATTCTATTAGATTGTTGAGCAAAATTAATTCGAATTAACGATGAATATAATATTTAGTTTGGATGCTTGGGTTCATACATTTAAACAAGCTCCATATACTGTTAATAAGTTTAGTAAGTATTGGATCTAAAAAGTTTTAAAAAGTGAAAAAAATAAAAAAATTTACATGATGAAATATATATAAAGTGATGCGTGGTACTGACATTGTACATGTAATTGAAATAATTGTTTAAAAGGATTTAGGTCGGAGCCTAAGAGTTTAATTACAATTTCACATCATTGTTTTGATGCGCTAATGATCTCTGTTGCTTCTATGTGATCTGACTCTTCTAACGTGTAAGGATTAGAATGCTACTTTTGGAGGCATGACCTGACCAATTTGATCTAGCTTGATGTTGTTTCACCGTAATGAGAGAATTTGGATTGTTTGTAGTTATTGATGTAGTGTTCCAATCATATATTTTATTCTTTTTCCCTTCCATTTTAATAATTTAGGAGTTCCGTGCAATAATTTTTTACTTTCAAGTATTTCAGATTTTATTCTTTCCTTTCAGCATGCCCAACGTTTTTCCTTTTAATCCAAACATGTATGTCATACAACCCAAACCTATTTGGTTTAAAGTATTAAATTAAAAGGTCAAACATGGTATAAACTTAATATTCTATTGTTTGGAAATACAACGAAATTTTTGTATTTTCTTTATATTTATGAAAAATATTATTAGTTATTAATTTTCCTGTTTTAAAAACATCACATGTTTTTAAAAGTCTCAAATCACTAAGTTTCTTCCGTTTTCAAATAAGTTTTTTAGTTTCAAATTTATCATGAGTAGGTAGTCCTAAGGTATTTTAAATAACGAATTTATCAAAAAGGTCGTCAAAGACATCTTATAGATTTGTAAATAATAATTGTGATTCTTTTGTAATCAAAATAAAGATTTCAATATTTCATAAAAATAAATTTCAATATTAAATTAATGGATACAAAATCCAAAAAAAAAAAGTTTTGATTGTACTATATGTATTTTCTCTATGTTGCTATTCAGATTCAAATGATCAACTAAAATAAATTTATCACACAAAGATGGTTGGCCTATTGGTGAATGTTTGGGACATGAGAGTTTGCTCCTCTTAATGTCTTGAGTTTAACACTTGGTAGTGTCAACTTGTTTTATCTACTTCTTTATCATCTTAAAGTTTCAAGCTCGACACATAATAGTGTAAACTTTTTTGTTGTTTATTTTTTATTAGTCGTTACAATGGTATAATTTTTTTATCAAAACATTATATTCATTTCTAAAATTACTTTTTTCATATTGTTAGTAATTGTCTTTTTTAATCACGATTAAATACACTATTTTAATTTTTGTAACAGAGATTTAAGAATTTATATTAAATACTCCAATTATATTAGATTGTAGAGCAAAATTAATTTGTATTAACGATGAATATAATATTTAGTTTGGATGCTTGGGTTCATACAATTAAACAAGCTCGATACCCCGTTAATAAGTTTAGTAAGTATTGGATCTAAAAAGTTTTAAAAACTGAAAAAATATAAAATTTTACATGATGAAATATATCTAAAGTGATGTGTGGTACTGACGTTGTACATGTAATTGAAAGAATTTCTTATAAGGATTGAGGTTGGAGCCTAAGAGTTTAATTACAATTTCACATCATCGTTTTGATGCGCTAATGATCTTTGTTGCTTCTCTGTGATCTGACTCTTCTAACGTGTAAGGATTAGAAGGCTACTTTTGGAGGCATGACCTGACCAATTTGATCTAGCTTGATGTTGTTTCACCGTAATGAGAGAATTTGGATTGTTTGTAGTTATTGATGTAGTGTTCCAATCATATATTTTATTCTTTTTCCCTTCCATTTCAATAATTTAGGAGTTCCGTGCAATAATTTTTTACTTTCAAGTATTTCAGATTTTATTCTTTCCTTTCAGCATGCCCAACGTTTTTCCTTTTATTCCAAACATGTATGTCATACAACACATACCTATTTGGTTTAAAGTATTAAATTAAGAGGTCAAACATGGTATCAACTTAATATTCTATTGTTTGGGAATACATCGAAATTTTTGTATTTTATTTATATTTATGAAAAAAATTATTAATTATTAATTTTCCTGTTTTAAAAACATCACATGTTTTTAAAAGTCTCAAATCACTAAGTTTCTTCCGTTTTCAAATAAATTTTTTAGTTTCAAATTATCATGAGCAGGTAGTCCTAAGGTATTTTAAATAACGAATTTATCAACAAAGTCGTCAAAGACATCTCATAGATTTGTAATTAATAATTGTGACTATTTTGTAATCAAAATAAAGATTTCAATATTTCATAAAAATAAATTTCAATATTAAATTAATGGATACAAAATACAAAAAAAAAAATGATTTTATTATACTATAAATATTATCTCTATGTTGCTATCCGGATTCAAATGATCAACTAAAATAAATTTATCACACAAAGACGGTTGACTTATTTGTGAATGTTTGGGACATGAGAGTTTGCTCCTCTTACTTTCTTGAGTTCAACACTTGGTAGTGTCAACTTTTTTTATTTACTTCTTTATTATCTTAAAGTCTCAAGCTCGACACATGATAGTGTGAATCTTTTGTTGTTTATTTTTTTATTAGTCGTTACATTGGTATTATTTTTTTTATCAAAACATAATATTCATTTATAAAATTATTTTTTTCATATTGCTAGTAATTGTCTTTTATAATCACGACTAAATACACTATTTTAAATTTTTGTAACAGAGATTTAAGAATTTATATTAAATACTCCAATTATATTAGATTGTAGAGCAAAATTAATTCGTATTAACGATGAATATAATATTTAGTTTGGATGCTTGGATTCATACAATTAAACAAGCTCCATACCCCGTTAATTAGTTTAGTAAGCATTGGATCTAAAGAGTTTTAAAAAGTGAAAAAATATATAAAATTTTACATGATGAAATAAATCTTAAGCGATGTGTGGTACTGACGCTGTACATGTAATTTAAAGAATTGCTTATAAGGATTGAGGTTGGAGCCTAGGAGTTTAATTACAATTTCACATCATCGTTTTGATGCGCTAATGATCTATGTTGCTTCTCTGTGATCTGACTCTTCAAACGTGTAAGGATTAGAAGGCTACTTTTGGACGCATGACCTGACCAATTTGATCTAGCTTGATGTTGTTTCACCGTAATGAGAGAGTTTGGATTGTTTGTAGTTATTTATGTAGTGTTCCCATCATATATTTTATTCTTTTTCCCTTCCATTTCAATAATTTAGGAGTTCCGTGCAATAATTTTTTACTTTCAAGTATTTCAGATTTTATTGTTTCCTTTCAGCATGCCCAACGTTTTTCCTTTTGTTCCAAACATGTATTTCATACAACACATACCTATTTGGTTTAAAGTGTTAAATTAAGAGGTCAAACATGGTATCAACTTAATATTCTATTGTTTGGGAATACATCGAAATTTTTGTATTTTCTTTATATTTATGAAAAAAATTATTAATTATTAATTTTCCTGTTTTAAAAACATCACATGTTTTTAAAAGTCTCAAATCACTAAGTTTCTTCCGTTTTCAAATAAATTTTTTAGTTTCAAATTATCATGAGCAGGTAGTCCTAAGGTATTTTAAATAACGAATTTATCAACAAAGTCGTCAAAGACATCTCATAGATTGTTGGAAATCCACCAATACTTTATGATGAATTTCGACCGCCACTGATGATTAGTTATGACAAACAATTAAAAGAACAATGGAGATATTTCTGCAGAATTTCTATTCTGCCCACAAACTGTGGAATCTTTATTAATTCACTTTGCAACTGCAAAATACTGTGAATGAGTTGATTACAAAATAGGGGTTACTCCCTCTATTTATAGATTTAGGTTAGCTTGCTCCCTAAGCTAAACCCAAGCCCAAAATATCTCTTTACTAAATCAAATCTAATCTAGATTTAAATTCAAATCTATTTAAATCTAAACAAATCAAATCTTCTTTTGACACATATGAATTACAATTTAACACACCACCTAATTCATTGTGTCTAAACTGTCTATGTTCATCATGGCCCTTAGCTTTCTGAATACTTCGACCTGCACTCCCTTCGTCATGATGTCTGCAATCTGATTCTCAGTTCTGCAGTGTTCCAAATTCATCTTCCCATCTGCTACCTGCTCTCGAAGATAATGGAACCTCATTTCGATGTGCTTACTTCGACCATGTGCTATTGGATTCTTTGCTAGATTGATAGCTGACATGCTGTCTATCTTCATGGTAATTGCTCCATGATTTTTCCCTGTTATCTCTTCGACCAAGTTCACCATCCAGGTTGCTTGACATGCACAAAGAGAAGCAGCTATGTATTCTGCTTCGCGTGATGATAATGCTACTACTGGTTCTTTTCTCAAACTCCAAGCAATTGTTGCACCACCTAGCATAAACACATATCCTGCTGTTGACTTTCGATCTTCAGCATCACTACACCAACTCGAATCAGTGTATCCCACTAACTTGCATTCTTTTCCTTTATCAACTGCAGGAAACAAAATGCCATAATCGAAAGTTCCTTTGAGATACCTTAGTATCCTCTTCACAGCTGCTAGATGTGATACCTTTGGCTTCTGCATGAATCTACTTACCATACCTACATTGTATGCTAAGTCAGGCCTTGTATGACAAAGGTATCTCAATGATCCAATAAGTCTTCTGTATTGGGTTGGATCAACATCATCTTCATCAACATCTTTCGACAGTTGCAGTCTTGGTTCTGCAGGTGTCGAAGTTGCGTTGCATTCTTCCATCTCAAACCTTTTGAGAATTTCTCCTGCATATCTTCTTTGATGCATCATCAAACCTCTACTGCTCTTGTAGAATTCGATACCAAGGAAATATGAAATCTCACCCAAATCAGACATTTCGAATTCCTTGCTAAGGTCAACTTTGAAGTCTTCGATCTCACTTTTACAGCTACCTGTTATCAACAAATCATCTACATAGAGACATAGTATAAGCAATTTACTCTTGCTTCTTCTTACATATACTCAATGTTCAGTTATGCACTTCACAAATTCCTTCTCCCTTAGAAAACTATCAATTTTCTTATTCCAAGCCCTTGGAGCTTGTTTCAAACCATACAGGGCTTTATGTAGCCTGTACACCTTTCTTTCTTCGTCATGTTTCACAAACCCAACTGGTTGTTTAACATAGACTTCTTCATTTAAGGGTCCATTTAGGAATGCACACTTCACGTCCATCTGACATATGTGCCAACTGTTGATTTCTGCTAGACCAACAACCAACCTGATTGTTTCGATCCTAGCCACAGGTGCAAAAACTTCGTCAAAGTCTATTCCTTCTTTCTGTAGAAATCCTTTCTCCACAAGTCTTGCTTTGTGTCGAGTTACTTCACCTTTCGAATTAGTCTTCACTTTGTATACCCACTTGACATCAATTGCCTTCTTGCCTTGGGGAAATTCGACAAGTGACCAAGTGTTGTTGTCTTCGATAGACTTTACTTCTTCGTTCATTGCTTTCACCCACTTCGAATCCTTTAATGCTTCAGCTGCATTAACAGGTTCGACATCTGCATAGAAAGCATAATGTAACAGCTCACCTTCATCATCTATTACATCATATGATGTAATCACACAATCTTGCAATCTTGCAGGCATGCGTCTTGTTCTTTGAGGTCTGCTTGTACTGCGTATATCTGCTGGCTCCTCTTGTCGAACTTCTCTTTCGACTTGAGTTTCTGGCTCTTCGAATAAGATTCCCACTGAATCTTTCTTGACATTTGCAGTCCAATCCCATTCTTTGAACTCATCTATGATTACGTCCCTGTTGATCACAATCTTCTTGTTCTCTGGATCGAACAACTTGTAGCCTCCTGTCGAATGATATCCAACTAGGATCATTTGACTTGACTTGTCATCAAGTTTCTTTCTCAACTGATCTGGCACATGTCTGTGTGCAATAGATCCAAATACTTTCAGATGACTTAGGCTAGGCTTCACACCAGACCAACATTCTTCTGGAGTAATTCCTTCTAGCTTCTTTGTAGGACTCCTGTTCAAAATGTATGTCGCAGTCGAAACAGCTTCACCCCAGAACTCTTTGGGTAAATTCTTGCCTTTCAACATAATTCTCACCATGTTCATGATGGTTCGATTTTTCCTTTCTGCAATTCCATTTTGCTGTGGAGTATAGGGTGGCACCACCTCATGTACAATCCCTTCTTTTTCACATAATTTATCGAAGTCTTTCGATACATATTCTCCTCCACCATCGGTTCTCAAAACTTTGAGCTTTCGACCACTTTGTCTTTCGACTATGGACTTGAACTTGGTAAATACTTTGATCACTTCACTTTTCTGCTTGATCAGGTAAGTCCATAGATTTCGACTGAAATCATCTATGAATGTAACAAAGTATTTGTTACCTCTCATCGAATCCACCTGGATTGGTCCACATACATCAGAGTATATGATTTCGAGACTAGCCTTCGATCTCCTTCCTGCATCCTTGCTGAAGATGTTCTTGTGTTGCTTCGCCTGCACACATTCTTCACATACTTCGTTTGGAATGTCAATTTCAGGCAATCCTGAAACCATATTTCTTCTCTTCAAATCTCTGATGTCTCTGAAGTTGAGATGACCAAGTCTATAATGCCATATCCATTCATCTCTGCTAGCTGCAGTCGAAAGGCACTTGTGCTCCATCACATTTAATTCAATCTTGAAGGTTCGATTCTGAGACATATGAGCCTTCAAGATTAATCTTCCATTTGCATCAACGACTCTCATCAACTTATCTTCGATTGACACTTTATAATTCTTTTCGACCAACTGCCCTATACTGAGCAAATTGCTCTTCATGCCTGGTATGTACAATACATTCGAAATTACTGACTTCTTGCCATCTTTCCTCATGATCATAACATCACCAATACCTTCAGCTGCTAGTGTGTTGTCATTTGCAAATTTTACCATATTCTTTGTTGAGGGTTTTATATTGACAAACCAGTCTTTCCTTCCAAACATATGTGATGAACATCCTGAATCCAAGTACCATTGGTCCTTGAATCTATCTTCATCTCTTGTTGTGACCATCAACATCATCTCTTCTTCTTCTTCATGTTTTGCCACCTTTGCATCACTTTCTTGATTTTTTCGTTTTTCTGGACAATCACTCGAATAGTGACCATACTTCTGACAATTGTAACATTGAATGTGACTCTTATCAGGTTTTCGACCACCACCTCTTCCTCTGTTTGCAGCACCACCTCTTTGGTTGCCTTGGTGTGGTCTTCTTTGATTCGACACGTCTCCTTCGATTTGGTTTCCTCTACCATTCGATTTGTTGTAGCCACCTCTACTTCTGTCGAAATACTTTCCTTTGCCTTTGGTTTCTTTTGCTGAATGTGCCTGCAAGGCTACATCACTCTTCGATTTTCCTACAGCTCTTTCGTTCATTCTTTGTTCACGAGATTCGAGCGTCCCTTGAAGCTCTTCCTTTGTCAATTTCGACAAGTCTTTCCCCTCTTCGATCTCCACCACTATGTGGTCGAACTTAGGAGCTAACGATCTCAAGATCTTCGAAACAACAGCTCTTGTTGTTAATGTTTCTCCACATGTCTTGATTTGATTCACTAGTTTTGTAACTCTAGTGAAGAAATCAGATATGTTTTCACTATCTTCCATCTGAAGCAGTTCATAGGTCCTTTTGTGAGTTTGTAACCTCACTTCTTTCACCTTCTCAGCGCCTCCAAAAGACTTCTCAAGGATCTCCCAAGCTTCTCTTGCAGATTCTGAATCACCAATCTTCTCGAAATTGTCTGGGCTGACACATTGATGAATTATAAACAATGCTTTATAACTCTGCTTCTCAGATTCAGTATATTTCTTCTTTTCTTCTTCTGAAGCGTTTTCTCCAAGCGCTTCGACTCCATCTTTTACAAGGTCCCAAAGGCCTTGACACCTTAATAGGACTTTCATCTGCTTGCACCAATTCTCATAGTTGTCAACTTTCAGAATTGGCAGCGTTGCTGGATAGTTTGCATTCCCATAACTTGTCATCGTGAATTCTTCAATCGTTCTTGATTGATACTTCCCTTGAATCGTAACACAAGCTCTTGATACCAGATGTTGGAAATCCACCAATACTTTATGATGAATTTCGACCACCACTGATGATTAGTTATGACAAACAAATAAAAGAACAATGGAGATATTTCTGCAGAATTTCTATTCTGCCCACAAACTGTGGAATCTTTATTAATTCACTTTGCAACTGTAAAATACTGTGAATGAGTTGATTACAAAATAGGGGTTACTCCCTCTATTTATAGATTTAGGTTAGCTTGCTCCCTAAGCTAAACCCAAGCCCAAAATATCTCTTTACTAAATCAAATCTAATCTAGATTTAAATTCAAATCTATTTAAATCTAAACAAATCAAATCTTATTTTGACACATATGAATTAAAATTTAACATGAGCAGGTAGTCCTAAGGTATTTTAAATAACGAATTAATCAACAAAGTCGTCAAAGACATCTCATAGATTTGTAATTAATAATTGTGACTATTTTGTAATCAAAATAAAGATTTCAATATTTCATAAAAATAAATTTCAATATTAAATTAATGGATACAAAATACAAAAAAAAATGTTTTTATTATACTATAAGTATTATCTCTATTTTGCTATCCGGATTCAAATGATCAACTAAAATAAATTTATCACACAAAGACGGTTGACTTATTCGTGAATGTTTGGGACATGAGAGTTTGCTCCTCTTACTGTCTTGAGTTCAACACTTGGTAGTGTCAACTTTTTTTTATTTACTTCTTTATTATCTTAAAGTCTCAAGCTCGACACATGATAGTGTGAATTTTTTGTTGTTTATTTTTTTATTAGTCGTTACATTGGTATAATTTTTTTTATCAAAACATAATATTAATTTATAAAATTACTTTTTTCATATTGCTAGTAATTGTCTTTTATAATCACGACTAAATACACTATTTTAATTTTTGTAACAGAGATTTAAGAATTTATATTAAATACTCCAAGTATATTAGATTGTAGAGCAAAATTAATTCGTATTAACGATGAATATAATATTTAGTTTGGATGCTTGGGTTCATACAATTAAACAAGCTCCATACCCGGTTAATTAGTTTAGTAAGTATTGGATCTAAAGAGTTTTAAAAAGTAAAAAAAAATATAAAATTTTACATGATGAAATATATCTAAAGCGATGTGTGGTACTGACGATGTACATGTAATTGAAAGAATTGCTTATAAGGATTGAGGTTGGAGCCTAGAAGTTTAATTACAATTTCACATCATCATTTTGATGGGCTAATGATCTCTGTTGCTTCTCTGTGATCTGACTCTTCTAATGTGTAGGGATTAGAAGGCTACTTTTGGAGGCATGACCTGACCAATTTGATCTAGCTTGATGTTGTTTCACCGTAATGAGAGAATTTGGATTGTTTGTAGTTATTGATGTAGTGTTCTAATCATATATTTTATTCTTTTTCCCTTCCATTTCAATAATATAGGAGTTCCGTGCAATAATTTTTTACTTTCAAGTATTTCAGATTTTATTTTTTCCGTTGAGCATGCCCAACGTTTTTCCTTTTATTCCAAACATGTATGTCATACAACATATACCTATTTGGTTTAAAGTATTAAATTAAGAGGTCAAACATGGTATCAACTTAATATTCTATTGTTTGGGAATACATCGAAATTTTTGTATTTTCTTTATATTTATGAAAAAAATTATTAATTATTAATTTTCCTGTTTTAAAAACATCACATATTTTTAAAAGTCTCAATTCGCTAATTTTCTTCTGTTTTCAAATAAGTTTTTTAGTTTCAAATTATCATGAGTAGGTAGTCCTAAGGTATTTTAAATAACGAATTTATCAACAAAGTCGTCAAAGACATCTTATAGATTTGTAAATAATAATTGTGATTATTTTGTAATCAAAATAAAGATTTCAATATTTCATAAAAATAAATTTCAATATTAAATTAATGGATACAAAATCCAAATAAAAATGTTTTGACTGTACTATAAGTATTATCTCTATGTTGCTATCCGGATTCAAATGATCAACTAAAATAAATTTATCACACAAAGACGGTTGTCCTATTGGTGAAGGTTTGGGACATGAGAGTTTGCTCCTCTTGATGTCTTGAGTTTAATACTTGTGGTGTCAACTTTTTTTTATTTACTTCTTTATAATCTCAAAGTCTAAAGCTCGACACATGATAGTGTAAACTTTTTGTTCTTTATTTTTTTATTAGTCGTTACATTGATATTATTTTTTTATCAATACATAATATTCATTTATAAAATTACTTTTTTTTCATATTGTTAGTAATTGTCTTTTATAATCACGAATAAATACACTATTTTAATTTTGTAAGAGAGATTTAAGAAATTATATTAAATACTGCAATTCTATTAGATTGTAGAGCAACATTAATTCGTATTCTCGATGAATATAATATTTAGTTTGGATGCTTGGGTTCATACGATTAAACAAGCTCCATACCCCGTTAATAAGTTTAGTAAGTATTGGATGTAAAGAGTTTTAAAAAGTGAAAAAAAGATAAAATTTTACATGATGAAATATATCTAAAGTGATGTGTGGTACTGATGTTGTACATGTAATTGAAAGAATTGCTTATAAGGATTGAGGTTGGAGCCTAAAAGTTTAACTACAATTTCACATCATCGTTTTGATGCGCAAATGATCTATGTTGCTTCTCTGTGATCTGACTCTTCTAACGTGTAAGGATTAGAAGGCTACTTTTGGAGGCATGACCTGACCAATTTGATCTAGCTTGGTGTTGTTTCACCTCTTGATGTCTTGAGTTCAATACTTGTGGTGTCAACTTTTTTTTATTTACTTCTTTATAATCTCAAAGTCTAAAGCTCGACACATGATAGTGTAAACTTTTTGTTCTTTATTTTTTTATTAGTCGTTACATTGATATTATTTTTTTATCAATACATAATATTCATTTATAAAATTACTTTTTTTTCATATTGTTAGTAATTGTCTTTTATAATCACGAATAAATACACTATTTTAATTTTGTAAGAGAGATTTAAGAAATTATATTAAATACTGCAATTCTATTAGATTGTAGAGCAACATTAATTCGTATTCTCGATGAATATAATATTTAGTTTGGATGCTTGGGTTCATACGATTAAACAAGCTCCATACCCCGTTAATAAGTTTAGTAAGTATTGGATGTAAAGAGTTTTAAAAAGTTAAAAAAAATATAAAATTTTACATGATGAAATATATCTAAAGTGATGTGTGGTACTGATGTTGTACATGTAATTGAAAGAATTGCTTATAAGGATTGAGGTTGGAGCCTAAAAGTTTAACTGCAATTTCACATCATCGTTTTGATGCGCAAATGATCTCTGTTGCTTCTCTGTGATCTGACTCTTCTAACGTGTAAGGATTAGAAGGCTACTTTTGGAGGCATGACCTGACCAATTTGATCTAGCTTGGTGTTGTTTCACCGTAATGAGATAATTTGGATAGTTTGTAGTTATTGATGTAGTGTTCCCATCATATATTATATTCTTTTTCCCTTCCATTTCAATAATTTAGGAGTTCCGTGCAATCATTTTTTACTTTCAAGTATTTCAAATTTTATTCTTTCCGTTGAGCATGCCTAACGTTTTTCCTTTTATTCCAAACATGTATGTCATACAACATACACCTATTTGGTTTAAAGTATTAAATTAAGAGGTCAAACATGGTATCAACTTAATATTCTATTGTTTGTGAATACATCGAAATTTTTGTATTTTCTTTATATTTATGAAAAAAAATTATTAGTTATTAATTTTCCTGTTTTAAAAACATCACATATTTTTAAAAGTCTCAATTCGCTAATTTTCTTCTGTTTTCAAATAAGTTTTTTAGTTTCAAATTATCATGAGTAGGTAGTCCTAAGATATTTTAAATAACGAATTTATCAACAAAGTCGTCAAAGACATCATATAGATTTGTAAATAATAATTGTGATTCATTTGTAATCAAAATAAAGATTTTAATATTTCATAAAAATAAATTTCAATATTAAATTAATGGATACAAAATCCAAATAAAAATGTTTTGACCGTACTATAAGTATTATCTCTATGTTGCTATCCGGATTCAAATGATCAACTAAAATAAATTTATCGCACAAAGACGGTTGGCCTATTAGTGAAGGTTTGGGACATGAGAGTTTGCTCCTCTTGATGTCTTGAGTTCAACACTTGTGGTGTCAACTTTTTTTTATTTACTTCTTTATAATCTCAAAGTCTAAAGCTCGACACATGATAGTGTAATCTTTTTGTTCTTTATTTTTTTATTAGTCGTTACATTGATATTATTTTTTTTATCAAAACATAATATTCATTTATAAAATTACTTTTTTTTCATATTGTTAGTAATTGTCTTTTATAATCACGAATAAATACACTATTTTAATTTTGTAAGAGAGATTTAAGAAATTATATTAAATACTGCAATTCTATTAGATTGTAGAGCAACATTAATTTGAATTAACGATGAATATAATATTTAGTTTGGATGCTTGGGTTCATACGATTAAACAAGCTCCATACCCCGTTAATAAGTTTAGTAAGTATTGGATGTAAAGAGTTTTAAAAAGTGAAAAAAATATAAAATTTTACATGATGAAATATATCTAAAGTGATGTGTGGTACTGACGCTGTACATGTAATTGAAAGAATTGCTTATAAGGATTCAGGTTGCAGCCTAAAAGTTTAATTACAATTTCACATCATCGTTGTGATGCGCTAATGATCTCTGTTGCATCTCTGTGATCTGACTCTTCTAACGTGTAAGGATTAGAAGGCTACTTTTGGAGGCATGACCTGACCAATTTGATCTAGCTTGGTGTTGTTTCACCGTAATGAGAGAATTTGGATTGTTTGTAGTTATTGATGTAGTGTTCCCATCATATATTATATTCTTTTTCCCTTCCATTTCAATAATTTAGGAGTTCCGTGCAATCATTTTTTACTTTCAAGTATTTCAATTTTATTCTTTCCGTTGAGCATGCCCAACGTTTTTCCTTTTATTCCAAACATGTATGTCATACAACATATACCTATTTGGTTTAAAGTATTAAATTAAGAGGTCAAACATGGTATCAACTTAATATTCTATTGTTTGGGAATACATCGAAATTTTTGTATTTTCTTTATATTTATGAAAAAAATTATTAATTATTAATTTTCCTGTTTTAAAAACATCACATATTTTTAAAAGTCTCAATTCGCTAATTTTCTTCTGTTTTCAAATAAGTTTTTTAGTTTCAAATTATCATGAGTAGGTAGTCCTAAGGTATTTTAAATAACGAATTTATCAACAAAGTCGTCAAAGACATCTTATAGATTTGTAAATAATAATTGTGATTATTTTGTAATCAAAATAAAGATTTCAATATTTCATAAAAATAAATTTCAATATTAAATTAATGGATACAAAATCCAAATAAAAATGTTTTGACTGTACTATAAGTATTATCTCTATGTTGCTATCCGGATTCAAATGATCAACTAAAATAAATTTACCACACAAAGACGGTTGTCCTATTGGTGAAGGTTTGGGACATGAGAATTTGCTCCTCTTGTTGTCTTGAGTTCAATACTTGTGGTGTCAACTTTTTTTTATTTACTTCTTTATAATCTCAAAGTCTAAAGCTCGACACATGATAGTGTAAACTTTTTGTTCTTTATTTTTTTATTAGTCGTTACATTGATATTATTTTTTTATCAATACATAATATTCATTTATAAAATTACTTTTTTTTCATATTGTTAGTAATTGTCTTTTATAATCACGAATAAATACACTATTTTAATTTTGTAAGAGAGATTTAAGAAATTATATTAAATACTGCAATTCTATTAGATTGTAGAGCAACATTAATTCGTATTCTCGATGAATATAATATTTAGTTTGGATGCTTGGGTTCATACGATTAAACAAGCTCCATACCCCGTTAATAAGTTTAGTAAGTATTGGATGTAAAGAGTTTTAAAAAGTGAAAAAAAGATAAAATTTTACATGATGAAATATATCTAAAGTGATGTGTGGTACTGATGTTGTACATGTAATTGAAAGAATTGCTTATAAGGATTGAGGTTGGAGCCTAAAAGTTTAACTACAATTTCACATCATCGTTTTGATGCGCAAATGATCTATGTTGCTTCTCTGTGATCTGACTCTTCTAACGTGTAAGGATTAGAAGGCTACTTTTGGAGGCATGACCTGACCAATTTGATCTAGCTTGGTGTTGTTTCACCTCTTGATGTCTTGAGTTCAATACTTGTGGTGTCAACTTTTTTTTATTTACTTCTTTATAATCTCAAAGTCTAAAGCTCGACACATGATAGTGTAAACTTTTTGTTCTTTATTTTTTTATTAGTCGTTACATTGATATTATTTTTTTATCAATACATAATATTCATTTATAAAATTACTTTTTTTTCATATTGTTAGTAATTGTCTTTTATAATCACGAATAAATACACTATTTTAATTTTGTAAGAGAGATTTAAGAAATTATATTAAATACTGCAATTCTATTAGATTGTAGAGCAACATTAATTCGTATTCTCGATGAATATAATATTTAGTTTGGATGCTTGGGTTCATACGATTAAACAAGCTCCATACCCCGTTAATAAGTTTAGTAAGTATTGGATGTAAAGAGTTTTAAAAAGTGAAAAAAAGATAAAATTTTACATGATGAAATATATCTAAAGTGATGTGTGGTACTGATGTTGTACATGTAATTGAAAGAATTGCTTATAAGGATTGAGGTTGGAGCCTAAAAGTTTAACTACAATTTCACATCATCGTTTTGATGCGCAAATGATCTATGTTGCTTCTCTGTGATCTGACTCTTCTAACGTGTAAGGATTAGAAGGCTACTTTTGGAGGCATGACCTGACCAATTTGATCTAGCTTGGTGTTGTTTCACCTCTTGATGTCTTGAGTTCAATAATTGTGGTGTCAACTTTTTTTTATTTACTTCTTTATAATCTCAAAGTCTAAAGCTCGACACATGATAGTGTAAACTTTTTGTTCTTTATTTTTTTATTAGTCGTTACATTGATATTATTTTTTTATCAATACATAATATTCATTTATAAAATTACTTTTTTTTCATATTGTTAGTAATTGTCTTTTATAATCACGAATAAATACACTATTTTAATTTTGTAAGAGAGATTTAAGAAATTATATTAAATACTGCAATTCTATTAGATTGTAGAGCAACATTAATTCGTATTCTCGATGAATATAATATTTAGTTTGGATGCTTGGGTTCATACGATTAAACAAGCTCCATACCCCGTTAATAAGTTTAGTAAGTATTGGATGTAAAGAGTTTTAAAAAGTGAAAAAAAGATAAAATTTTACATGATGAAATATATCTAAAGTGATGTGTGGTACTGATGTTGTACATGTAATTGAAAGAATTGCTTATAAGGATTGAGGTTGGAGCCTAAAAGTTTAACTACAATTTCACATCATCGTTTTGATGCGCAAATGATCTATGTTGCTTCTCTGTGATCTGACTCTTCTAACGTGTAAGGATTAGAAGGCTACTTTTGGAGGCATGACCTGACCAATTTGATCTAGCTTGGTGTTGTTTCACCTCTTGATGTCTTGAGTTCAATACTTGTGGTGTCAACTTTTTTTTATTTACTTCTTTATAATCTCAAAGTCTAAAGCTCGACACATGATAGTGTAAACTTTTTGTTCTTTATTTTTTTATTAGTCGTTACATTGATATTATTTTTTTATCAATACATAATATTCATTTATAAAATTACTTTTTTTTCATATTGTTAGTAATTGTCTTTTATAATCACGAATAAATACACTATTTTAATTTTGTAAGAGAGATTTAAGAAATTATATTAAATACTGCAATTCTATTAGATTGTAGAGCAACATTAATTCGTATTCTCGATGAATATAATATTTAGTTTGGATGCTTGGGTTCATACGATTAAACAAGCTCCATACCCCGTTAATAAGTTTAGTAAGTATTGGATGTAAAGAGTTTTAAAAAGTGAAAAAAAGATAAAATTTTACATGATGAAATATATCTAAAGTGATGTGTGGTACTGATGTTGTACATGTAATTGAAAGAATTGCTTATAAGGATTGAGGTTGGAGCCTAAAAGTTTAACTACAATTTCACATCATCGTTTTGATGCGCAAATGATCTATGTTGCTTCTCTGTGATCTGACTCTTCTAACGTGTAAGGATTAAAAGGCTACTTTTGGAGGCATGACCTGACCAATTTGATCTAGCTTGGTGTTGTTTCACCTCTTGATGTCTTGAGTTCAATACTTGTGGTGTCAACTTTTTTTTATTTACTTCTTTATAATCTCAAAGTCTAAAGCTCGACACATGATAGTGTAAACTTTTTGTTCTTTATTTTTTTATTAGTCGTTACATTGATATTATTTTTTTATCAATACATAATATTCATTTATAAAATTACTTTTTTTTCATATTGTTAGTAATTGTCTTTTATAATCACGAATAAATACACTATTTTAATTTTGTAAGAGAGATTTAAGAAATTATATTAAATACTGCAATTCTATTAGATTGTAGAGCAACATTAATTCGTATTCTCGATGAATATAATATTTAGTTTGGATGCTTGGGTTCATACGATTAAACAAGCTCCATACCCCGTTAATAAGTTTAGTAAGTATTGGATGTAAAGAGTTTTAAAAAGTGAAAAAAAATATAAAATTTTACATGATGAAATATATCTAAAGTGATGTGTGGTACTGATGTTGTACATGTAATTGAAAGAATTGCTTATAAGGATTGAGGTTGGAGCCTAAAAGTTTAACTACAATTTCACATCATCGTTTTGATGCGCAAATGATCTCTGTTGCTTCTCTGTGATCTGACTCTTCTAACGTGTAAGGATTAGAAGGCTACTTTTGGAGGCATGACCTGACCAATTTGATCTAGCTTGGTGTTGTTTCACCGTAACGAGAGAATTTGGATTGTTTGTAGATATTGATGTAGTGTTCCCATCATATATTATATTCTTTTTCCCTTCCATTTCAATAATTTATGAGTTCCGTGCAATCATTTTTTACTTTCAAGTATTTCAAATTTTATTCTTTCCGTTGAGCATGCCTAACGTTTTTCCTTTTATTCCAAACATGTATGTCATACAACATATACATATTTGGTTTAAAGTATTAAATTAAGAGGTCAAACATGGTATCAACTTAATATTCTATTGTTTGTGAATACATCGAAATTTTTGTATTTTCTTTATATTTATGAAAAAAATTATTAGTTATTAATTTTCCTGTTTTAAAAACATCACATATTTTTAAAAGTCTCAATTCGCTAATTTTCTTCTGTTTTCAAATAAGTTTTTTAGTTTCAAATTATCATGAGTAGGTAGTCCTAAGATATTTTAAATAACGAATTTATCAACAAAGTCGTCAAAGACATCTTATAGATTTGTAAATAATAATTGTGATTATTTTGTAATCAAAATAAAGATTTCAATATTTCATAAAAATAAATTTCAATATTAAATTAATGGATACAAAATCCAAATAAAAATGTTTTGACTGTACTATAAGTATTATCTCTATGTTGCTATCTGGATTCAAATTATCAACTAAAATAAATTTATCACACAAAGACGGTTGGCCTATTGGTGAAGGTTTGGGACATGAGAGTTTGCTCCTCTTGATGTCTTGAGTTCAACACTTGTGGTGTCAACTTTTTTTTATTTACTTCTTTATAATCTCAAAGTCTAAAGCTCGACACATGATAGTGTAAACTTTTTGTTCTTTATTTTTTTATTAGTCGTTACATTGATATTATTTTTTTTATCAAAACATAATATTCATTTATAAAATTACTTTTTTTTCATATTGTTAGTAATTGTCTTTTATAATCACGAATAAATACACTATTTTAATTTTGTAAGAGAGATTTAAGAAATTATATTAAATACTGCAATTCTATTAGATTGTAGAGCAACATTAATTCGTATTAACGATGAATATAATATTTAGTTTGGATGCTTGTGTTCATACGATTAAACAAGCTCCATACCCCGTTAATAAGTTTAGTAAGTATTGGATGTAAAGAGTTTTAAAAAGTGAAAAAAATATAAAATTTTACATGATGAAATATATCTAAAGTGATGTGTGGTACTGATGTTGTACATGTAATTGAAAGAATTGCTTATAAGGATTGAGGTTGGAGCCTAAAAGTTTAACTACAATTTCACATCATCGTTTTGATGCGCAAATGATCTATGTTGCTTCTCTGTGATCTGACTCTTCTAACGTGTAAGGATTAGAAGGCTACTTTTGGAGTCATGACCTGACCAATTTGATCTAGCTTGGTGTTGTTTCACCTCTTGATGTCTTGAGTTCAATACTTGTGGTGTCAACTTTTTTTTATTTACTTCTTTATAATCTCAAAGTCTAAAGCTCGACACATGATAGTGTAAACTTTTTGTTCTTTATTTTTTTATTAGTCGTTACATTGATATTATTTTTTTATCAATACATAATATTCATTTATAAAATTACTTTTTTTTCATATTGTTAGTAATTGTCTTTTATAATCACGAATAAATACACTATTTTAATTTTGTAAGAGAGATTTAAGAAATTATATTAAATACTGCAATTCTATTAGATTGTAGAGCAACATTAATTCGTATTCTCGATGAATATAATATTTAGTTTGGATGCTTGGGTTCATACGATTAAACAAGCTCCATACCCCGTTAATAAGTTTAGTAAGTATTGGATGTAAAGAGTTTTAAAAAGTGAAAAAAAATATAAAATTTTACATGATGAAATATATCTAAAGTGATGTGTGGTACTGATGTTGTACATGTAATTGAAAGAATTGCTTATAAGGATTGAGGTTGGAGCCTAAAAGTTTAACTACAATTTCACATCATCGTTTTGATGCGC
This sequence comes from Vicia faba, assembly GCA_948472305.1. Taxonomy (NCBI): domain Eukaryota; kingdom Viridiplantae; phylum Streptophyta; class Magnoliopsida; order Fabales; family Fabaceae; genus Vicia; species Vicia faba. The sequence goes on along the minus strand of OX451739.1, from coordinate 1,501,180,967 downwards.
AAATGATCTCTGTTGCTTCTCTGTGATCTGACTCTTCTAACGTGTAAGGATTAGAAGGCTACTTTTGGAGGCATGACCTGACCAATTTGATCTAGCTTGGTGTTGTTTCACCGTAACGAGAGAATTTGGATTGTTTGTAGTTATTGATGTAGTGTTCCCATCATATATTATATTCTTTTTCCCTTCCATTTCAATAATTTAGGAGTTCCGTGCAATCATTTTTTACTTTCAAGTATTTCAAATTTTATTCTTTCCGTTGAGCATGCCTAACGTTTTTCCTTTTATTCCAAACATGTATGTCATACAACATATACATATTTGGTTTAAAGTATTAAATTAAGAGGTCAAACATGGTATCAACTTAATATTCTATTGTTTGTGAATACATCGAAATTTTTGTATTTTCTTTATATTTATGAAAAAAATTATTAGTTATTAATTTTCCTGTTTTAAAAACATCACATATTTTTAAAAGTCTCAATTCGCTAATTTTCTTCTGTTTTCAAATAAGTTTTTTAGTTTCAAATTATCATGAGTAGGTAGTCCTAAGATATTTTAAATAACGAATTTATCAACATAGTCGTCAAAGACTTCTTATAGATTTGTAAATAATAATTGTGATTATTTTGTAATCAAAATAAAGATTTCAATATTTCATAAAAATAAATTTCAATATTAAATTAATGGATACAAAATCCAAATAAAAATGTTTTGACTGTACTATAAGTATTATCTCTATGTTGCTATCTGGATTCAAATGATCAACTAAAATAAATTTATCACACAAAGACGGTTGGCCTATTGGTGAAGGTTTGGGACATGAGAGTTTGCTCCTCTTGATGTCTTGAGTTCAACACTTGTGGTGTCAACTTTTTTTTATTTACTTCTTTATAATCTCAAAGTCTAAAGCTCGACACATGATAGTGTAAACTTTTTGTTCTTTATTTTTTTATTAGTCGTTACATTGATATTATTTTTTTATCAATACATAATATTCATTTATAAAATTACTTTTTTTTCATATTGTTAGTAATTGTCTTTTATAATCACGAATAAATACACTATTTTAATTTTGTAAGAGAGATTTAAGAAATTATATTAAATACTGCAATTCTATTAGATTGTAGAGCAACATCAATTCGTATTCTCGATGAATATAATATTTAGTTTGGATGCTTGGGTTCATACGATTAAACAAGCTCCATACCCCGTTAATAAGTTTAGTAAGTATTGGATGTAAAGAGTTTTAAAAAGTGAAAAAAAGATAAAATTTTACATGATGAAATATATCTAAAGTGATGTGTGGTACTGATGTTGTACATGTAATTGAAAGAATTGCTTATAAGGATTGAGGTTGGAGCCTAAAAGTTTAACTACAATTTCACATCATCGTTTTGATGCGCAAATGATCTATGTTGCTTCTCTGTGATCTGACTCTTCTAACGTGTAAGGATTAGAAGGCTACTTTTGGAGGCATGACCTGACCAATTTGATCTAGCTTGGTGTTGTTTCACCTCTTGATGTCTTGAGTTCAATACTTGTGGTGTCAACTTTTTTTTATTTACTTCTTTATAATCTCAAAGTCTAAAGCTCGACACATGATAGTGTAAACTTTTTGTTCTTTATTTTTTTATTAGTCGTTACATTGATATTATTTTTTTATCAATACATAATATTCATTTATAAAATTACTTTTTTTTCATATTGTTAGTAATTGTCTTTTATAATCACGAATAAATACACTATTTTAATTTTGTAAGAGAGATTTAAGAAATTATATTAAATACTGCAATTCTATTAGATTGTAGAGCAACATTAATTCGTATTCTCGATGAATATAATATTTAGTTTGGATGCTTGGGTTCATACGATTAAACAAGCTCCATACCCCGTTAATAAGTTTAGTAAGTATTGGATGTAAAGAGTTTTAAAAAGTGAAAAAAAATATAAAATTTTACATGATGAAATATATCTAAAGTGATGTGTGGTACTGATGTTGTACATGTAATTGAAAGAATTGCTTATAAGGATTGAGGTTGGAGCCTAAAAGTTTAACTACAATTTCACATCATCGTTTTGATGCGCAAATGATCTCTGTTGCTTCTCTGTGATCTGACTCTTCTAACGTGTAAGGATTAGAAGGCTACTTTTGGAGGCATGACCTGACCAATTTGATCTAGCTTGGTGTTGTTTCACCGTAACGAGAGAATTTGGATTGTTTGTAGATATTGATGTAGTGTTCCCATCATATATTATATTCTTTTTCCCTTCCATTTCAATAATTTAGGAGTTCCGTGCAATCATTTTTTACTTTCAAGTATTTCAAATTTTATTCTTTCCGTTGAGCATGCCTAACGTTTTTCCTTTTATTCCAAACATGTATGTCATACAACATATACATATTTGGTTTAAAGTATTAAATTAAGAGGTCAAACATGGTATCAACTTAATATTCTATTGTTTGTGAATACATCGAAATTTTTGTATTTTCTTTATATTTATGAAAAAAATTATTAGTTATTAATTTTCCTGTTTTAAAAACATCACATATTTTTAAAAGTCTCAATTCGCTAATTTTCTTCTGTTTTCAAATAAGTTTTTTAGTTTCAAATTATCATGAGTAGGTAGTCCTAAGATATTTTAAATAACGAATTTATCAACAAAGTCGTCAAAGACATCTTATAGATTTGTAAATAATAATTGTGATTATTTTGTAATCAAAATAAAGATTTCAATATTTCATAAAAATAAATTTCAATATTAAATTAATGGATACAAAATCCAAATAAAAATGTTTTGACTGTACTATAAGTATTATCTCTATGTTGCTATCTGGATTCAAATGATCAACTAAAATAAATTTATCACACAAAGACGGTTGGCCTATTGGTGAAGGTTTGGGACATGAGAGTTTGCTCCTCTTGATGTCTTGAGTTCAACACTTGTGGTGTCAACTTTTTTTTATTTACTTCTTTATAATCTCAAAGTCTAAAGCTCGACACATGATAGTGTAAACTTTTTGTTCTTTATTTTTTTATTAGTCGTTATATTGATATTATTTTTTTTATCAAAACATAATATTCATTTATAAAATTACTTTTTTTTCATATTGTTAGTAATTGTCTTTTATAATCACGAATAAATACACTATTTTAATTTTGTAAGAGAGATTTAAGAAATTATATTAAATACTGCAATTCTATTAGATTGTAGAGCAACATTAATTCGTATTAACGATGAATATAATATTTAGTTTGGATGCTTGTGTTCATACGATTAAACAAGCTCCATACCCCGTTAATAAGTTTAGTAAGTATTGGATGTAAAGAGTTTTAAAAAGTGAAAAAAATATAAAATTTTACATGATGAAATATATCTAAAGTGATGTGTGGTACTGATGTTGTACATGTAATTGAAAGAATTGCTTATAAGGATTCAGGTTGGAGCCTAAAAGTTTAACTACAATTTCACATCATCGTTTTGATGCGCAAATGATCTATGTTGCTTCTCTGTGATCTGACTCTTCTAACGTGTAAGGATTAGAAGGCTACTTTTGGAGTCATGACCTGACCAATTTGATCTAGCTTGGTGTTGTTTCACCTCTTGATGTCTTGAGTTCAATACTTGTGGTGTCAACTTTTTTTTATTTACTTCTTTATAATCTCAAAGTCTAAAGCTCGACACATGATAGTGTAAACTTTTTGTTCTTTATTTTTTTATTAGTCGTTACATTGATATTATTTTTTTATCAATACATAATATTCATTTATAAAATTACTTTTTTTTCATATTGTTAGTAATTGTCTTTTATAATCACGAATAAATACACTATTTTAATTTTGTAAGAGAGATTTAAGAAATTATATTAAATACTGCAATTCTATTAGATTGTAGAGCAACATTAATTCGTATTCTCGATGAATATAATATTTAGTTTGGATGCTTGGGTTCATACGATTAAACAAGCTCCATACCCCGTTAATAAGTTTAGTAAGTATTGGATGTAAAGAGTTTTAAAAAGTGAAAAAAAATATAAAATTTTACATGATGAAATATATCTAAAGTGATGTGTGGTACTGATGTTGTACATGTAATTGAAAGAATTGCTTATAAGGATTGAGGTTGGAGCCTAAAAGTTTAACTACAATTTCACATCATCGTTTTGATGCGCAAATGATCTCTGTTGCTTCTCTGTGATCTGACTCTTCTAACGTGTAAGGATTAGAAGGCTACTTTTGGAGGCATGACCTGACCAATTTGATCTAGCTTGGTGTTGTTTCACCGTAACGAGAGAATTTGGATTGTTTGTAGTTATTGATGTAGTGTTCCCATCATATATTATATTCTTTTTCCCTTCCATTTCAATAATTTAGGAGTTCCGTGCAATCATTTTTTACTTTCAAGTATTTCAAATTTTATTCTTTCCGTTGAGCATGCCTAACGTTTTTCCTTTTATTCCAAACATGTATGTCATACAACATATACATATTTGGTTTAAAGTATTAAATTAAGAGGTCAAACATGGTATCAACTTAATATTCTATTGTTTGTGAATACATCGAAATTTTTGTATTTTCTTTATATTTATGAAAAAAATTATTAGTTATTAATTTTCCTGTTTTAAAAACATCACATATTTTTAAAAGTCTCAATTCGCTAATTTTCTTCTGTTTTCAAATAAGTTTTTTAGTTTCAAATTATCATGAGTAGGTAGTCCTAAGATATTTTAAATAACGAATTTATCAACAAAGTCGTCAAAGACATCTTATAGATTTGTAAATAATAATTGTGATTATTTTGTAATCAAAATAAAGATTTCAATATTTCATAAAAATAAATTTCAATATTAAATTAATGGATACAAAATCCAAATAAAAATGTTTTGACTGTACTATAAGTATTATCTCTATGTTGCTATCCGGATTCAAATGATCAACTAAAATAAATTTATCACACAAAGACGGTTGGCCTATTGGTGAAGGTTTGGGACATGAGAGTTTGCTCCTCTTGATGTCTTGAGTTCAACACTTGTGGTGTCAACTTTTTTTTATTTACTTCTTTATAATCTCAAAGTCTAAAGCTCGACACATGATAGTGTAAACTTTTTGTTCTTTATTTTTTTATTAGTCGTTACATTGATATTATTTTTTTATCAAAACATAATATTCATTTATAAAATTACTTTTTTTTCATATTGTTAGTAATTGTCTTTTATAATCACGAATAAATACACTATTTTAATTTTGTAAGAGAGATTTAAGAAATTATATTAAATACTGCAATTCTATTAGATTGTAGAGCAACATTAATTCGTATTAACGATGAATATAATATTTAGAGTGGATGCTTGTGTTCATACGATTAAACAAGCTCCATACCCCGTTAATAAGTTTAGTAAGTATTGGATGTAAAGAGTTTTAAAAAGTGAAAAAAATATAAAATTTTACATGATGAAATATATCTAAAGTGATGTGTGGTACTGATGTTGTACATGTAATTGAAAGAATTGCTTATAAGGATTGAGGTTGGAGCCTAAAAGTTTAACTACAATTTCACATCATCGTTTGGATGCGCTAATGATCTCTGTTGCTTCTCTGTGATCTGACTCTTCTAACGTGTAAGGATTAGAAGGCTACTTTTGGAGGCATGACCTGACCAATTTGATCTAGCTTGGTGTTGTTTCACCGTAATGAGAGAATTTGGATTGTTTGTAGTTATTGATGTAGTGTTCCCATCATATATTATATTCTTTTTCCCTTCCATTTCAATAATTTAGGAGTTCCGTGCAATCATTTTTTACTTTCAAGTATTTCAAATTTTATTCTTTCCGTTGAGCATGCCTAACGTTTTTCCTTTTATTCCAAACATGTATGTCATACAACATATACCTATTTGGTTTAAAGTATTAAATTAAGAGGTCAAACATGGTATCAACTTAATATTCTATTGTTTGGGAATACATCGAAATTTTTGTATTTTCTTTATATTTATGAAAAAAATTATTAATTATTAATTTTCCTGTTTTAAAAACATCACATATTTTTAAAAGTCTCAATTCGCTAATTTTCTTCTGTTTTGAAATAAGTTTTTTAGTTTCAAATTATCATGAGTAGGTAGTCCTAAGGTATTTTAAATAACGAATTTATCAACAAAGTCGTCAAAGACATCTTATAGATTTGTAAATAATAAATGTGATTATTTTGTAATCAAAATAAAGATTTCAATATTTCATAAAAATAAATTTCAATATTAAATTAATGGATACAAAATCCAAATAAAAATGTTTTGACTGTACTATAAGTATTATCTCTATGTTGCTATCCGGATTCAAATGATCAACTAAGATAAATTTATCACACAAAGACGGTTCGCCTATTGGTGAGGGTTTGGGACATGAGAGTTTGCTCCTCTTGATGTCTTGAGTTCAACACTTGTGGTGTCAACTTTTTTTTATTTACTTCTTTATAATCTCAAAGTCTAAAGCTCGACACATGATAGTGTAAACTTTTTGTTCTTTATTTTTTTATTAGTCGTTACATTGATATTATTTTTTTTATCAAAACATAATATTCATTTATAAAATTACTTTTTTTTCATATTGTTAGTAATTGTCTTTTATAATCACGAATAAATACACTATTTTAATTTTGTAAGAGAGATTTAAGAAATTATATTAAATACTGCAATTCTATTAGATTGTAGAGCAACATTAATTCGTATTAACGATGAATATAATATTTAGTTTGGATGCTTGTGTTCATACGATTAAACAAGCTCCATACCCCGTTAATAAGTTTAGTAAGTATTGGATGTAAAGAGTTTTAAAAAGTGAAAAAAATATAAAATTTTACATGATGAAATATATCTAAAGTGATGTGTGGTACTGATGTTGTACATGTAATTGAAAGAATTGCTTATAAGGATTGAGGTTGGAGCCTAAAATTTAACTACAATTTCACATCATCGTTAGGATGCGCTAATGATCTCTGTTGCTTCTCTGTGATCTGACTCTTCTAACGTGTAAGGATTAGAAGGCTACTTTTGGAGGCATGACCTGACCAATTTGATCTAGCTTGGTGTTGTTTCACCGTAATGAGAGAATTTGGATTGTTTGTAGTTATTGATGTAGTGTTCCCATCATATATTATATTCTTTTTCCCTTCCATTTCAATAATTTAGGAGTTCCGTGCAATCATTTTTTACTTTCAAGTATTTCAAATTTTATTCTTTCCGTTGAGCATGCCTAACGTTTTTCCTTTTATTCCAAACATGTATGTCATACAACATATACCTATTTGGTTTAAAGTATTAAATTAAGAGGTCAAACATGGTATCAACTTAATATTCTATTGTTTGGGAATACATCGAAATTTTTGTATTTTCTTTATATTTATGAAAAAAATTATTAATTATTAATTTTCCTGTTTTAAAAACATCACATATTTTTAAAAGTCTCAATTCGCTAATTTTCTTCTGTTTTGAAATAAGTTTTTTAGTTTCAAATTATCATGAGTAGGTAGTCCTAAGGTATTTTATAAACGAATTTATCAACAAAGTCGTCAAAGACATCTTATAGATTTGTAAATAATAAATGTGATTATTTTGTAATCAAAATAAAGATTTCAATATTTCATAAAAATAAATTTCAATATTAAATTAATGGATACAAAATCCAAATAAAAATGTTTTGACTGTACTATAAGTATTATCTCTATGTTGCTATCCGGATTCAAATGATCAACTAAAATAAATTTATCACACAAAGACGGTTCGCCTATTGGTGAGGGTTTGGGACATGAGAGTTTGCTCCTCTTGATGTCTTGAGTTCAACACTTGTGGTGTCAACTTTTTTTTATTTACTTCTTTATAATCTCAAAGTCTAAAGCTCGACACATGATAGTGTAAACTTTTTGTTCTTTATTTTTTTATTAGTCGTTACATTGATATTATTTTGTTTATCAAAACATAATATTCATTTATAAAATTACTTTTTTTTCATATTGTTAGTAATTGTCTTTTATAATCACGAATAAATACACTATTTTAATTTTGTAAGAGAGATTTAAGAAATTATATTAAATATTGCAATTCTATTAGATTGTAGAGCAACATTAATTCGTATTAACGATGAATATAATATTTAGTTTGGATGCTTGTGTTCATACGATTAAACAAGCTCCATACCCCGTTAATAAGTTTAGTAAGTATTGGATGTAAAGAGTTTTAAAAAGTGAAAAAAATATAAAATTTTACATGATGAAATATATCTAAAGTGATGTGTGGTACTGATGTTGTACATGTAATTGAACGAATTGCTTATAAGGATTGAGGTTGGAGCCTAAAAGTTTAACTACAATTTCACATTATCGTTTGGATGCGCTAATGATCTCTGTTGCTTCTCTGTGATCTGACTCTTCTAACGTGTAAGGATTAGAAGGCTACTTTTGGAGGCATGACCTGACCAATTTGATCTAGCTTGGTGTTGTTTCACCGTAATGAGAGAATTTGGATTGTTTGTAGTTATTGATGTAGTGTTCCCATCATATATTATATTCTTTTTCCCTTCCATTTCAATAATTTAGGAGTTCCGTGCAATCATTTTTTACTTTCAAGTATTTCAAATTTTATTCTTTCCGTTGAGCATGCCTAACGTTTTTCCTTTTATTCCAAACATGTATGTCATACAACATATACCTATTTGGTTTAAAGTATTAAATTAAGAGGTCAAACATGGTATCAACTTAATATTCTATTGTTTGGGAATACATCGAAATTTTTGTATTTTCTTTATATTTATGAAAAAAATTATTAATTATTAATTTTCCTGTTTTAAAAACATCACATATTTTTAAAAGTCTCAATTCGCTAATTTTCTTCTGTTTTGAAATAAGTTTTTTAGTTTCAAATTATCATGAGTAGGTAGTCCTAAGGTATTTTAAATAACGAATTTATCAACAAAGTCGTCAAAGACATCTTATAGATTTGTAAATAATAAATGTGATTATTTTGTAATCAAAATAAAGATTTCAATATTTCATAAAAATAAATTTCAATATTAAATTAATGGATACAAAATCCAAATAAAAATGTTTTGACTGTACTATAAGTATTATCTCTATGTTGCTATCCGGATTCAAATGATCAACTAAGATAAATTTATCACACAAAGACGGTTCGCCTATTGGTGAGGGTTTGGGACATGAGAGTTTGCTCCTCTTGATGTCTTGAGTTCAACACTTGTGGTGTCAACTTTTTTTTATTTACTTCTTTATAATCTCAAAGTCTAAAGCTCGACACATGATAGTGTAAACTTTTTGTTCTTTATTTTTTTATTAGTCGTTACATTGATATTATTTTTTTTATCAAAACATAATATTCATTTATAAAATTACTTTTTTTTCATATTGTTAGTAATTGTCTTTTATAATCACGAATAAATACACTATTTTAATTTTGTAAGAGAGATTTAAGAAATTATATTAAATACTGCAATTCTATTAGATTGTAGAGCAACATTAATTCGTATTAACGATGAATATAATATTTAGTTTGGATGCTTGTGTTCATACGATTAAACAAGCTCCATACCCCGTTAATAAGTTTAGTAAGTATTGGATGTAAAGAGTTTTAAAAAGTGAAAAAAATATAAAATTTTACATGATGAAATATATCTAAAGTGATGTGTGGTACTGATGTTGTACATGTAATTGAAAGAATTGCTTATAAGGATTGAGGTTGGAGCCTAAAATTTAACTACAATTTCACATCATCGTTAGGATGCGCTAATGATCTCTGTTGCTTCTCTGTGATCTGACTCTTCTAACGTGTAAGGATTAGAAGGCTACTTTTGGAGGCATGACCTGACCAATTTGATCTAGCTTGGTGTTGTTTCACCGTAATGAGAGAATTTGGATTGTTTGTAGTTATTGATGTAGTGTTCCCATCATATATTATATTCTTTTTCCCTTCCATTTCAATAATTTAGGAGTTCCGTGCAATCATTTTTTACTTTCAAGTATTTCAAATTTTATTCTTTCCGTTGAGCATGCCTAACGTTTTTCCTTTTATTCCAAACATGTATGTCATACAACATATACCTATTTGGTTTAAAGTATTAAATTAAGAGGTCAAACATGGTATCAACTTAATATTCTATTGTTTGGGAATACATCGAAATTTTTGTATTTTCTTTATATTTATGAAAAAAATTATTAATTATTAATTTTCCTGTTTTAAAAACATCACATATTTTTAAAAGTCTCAATTCGCTAATTTTCTTCTGTTTTGAAATAAGTTTTTTAGTTTCAAATTATCATGAGAAGGTAGTCCTAAGGTATTTTAAATAACGAATTTATCAACAAAGTCGTCAAAGACATCTTATAGATTTGTAAATAATAATTGTGATTATTTTGTAATCAAAATAAAGATTTCAATATTTCATAAAAATAAATTTCAATATTAAATTAATGGATACAAAATCCAAATAAAAATGTTTTGACTGTACTATAAGTATTATCTCTATGTTGCTATCCGGATTCAAATGATCAACTAAAATAAATTTATCACACAAAGACGGTTGGCCTATTGGTGAAGGTTTGAGACATGAGAGTTTGCTCCTCTTGATGTCTTGAGTTCAACACTTGTGGTGTCAACTTTTTTTTATTTACTTCTTTATAATCTCAAAGTCTAAAGCTCGACACATGATAGTGTAAACTTTTTGTTCTTTATTTTTTTATTAGTCGTTACATTGATATTATTTTTTTTATCAAAACATAATATTCATTTATAAAATTACTTTTTTTTCATATTGTTAGTAATTGTCTTTTATAATCACGAATAAATACACTATTTTAATTTTGTAAGAGAGATTTAAGAAATTATATTAAATATTGCAATTCTATTAGATTGTAGAGCAACATTAATTCGTATTAACGATGAATATAATATTTAGTTTGGATGCTTCTGTTCATACGATTAAACAAGCTCCATACCCCGTTAATAAGTTTAGTAAGTATTGGATGTAAAGAGTTTTAAAAAGTGAAAAAAATATAAAATTTTACATGATGAAATATATCTAAAGTGATGTGTGGTACTGACGCTGTACATGTAATTGAAAGAATTGCTTATAAGGATTGAGGTTGCAGCCTAAACGTTTAATTACAATTTCACATCATCGTTTTGATGCGCTAATGATCTCTGTTGCTTCTCTGTGATCTGACTCTTCTAACGTGTAAGGATTATAAGGCTACTTTTGGAGGCATGACCTGACCAATTTGATCTAGCTTGGTGTTGTTTCACCGTAATGAGAGAATTTGGATTGTTTGTAGTTATTGATGTAGTGTTCCCATCATATATTATATTCTTTTTCCCTTCCATTTCAATAATTTAGGAGTTCCGTGCAATCATTTTTTACTTTCAAGTATTTCAAATTTTATTCTTTCCGTTGAGCATGCCTAACGTTTTTCCTTTTATTCCAAACATGTATGTCATACAACATATACCTATTTGGTTTAAAGTATTAAATTAAGAGGTCAAACATGGTATCAACTTAATATTCTATTGTTTGGGAATACATCGAAATTTTTGTATTTTCTTTATATTTATGAAAAAAATTATTAATTATTAATTTTCCTGTTTTAAAAACATCACATATTTTTAAAAGTCTCAATTCACTAATTTTCTTCTGTTTTGAAATAAGTTTTTTAGTTTCAAATTATCATGAGAAGGTAGTCCTAAGGTATTTTAAATAACGAATTTATCAACAAAGACATCTTATAGATTTGTAAATAATAATTGTGATTATTTTGTAATCAAAATAAAGATTTCAATATTTCATAAAAATAAATTTCAATATTAAATTAATGGATACAAAATCCAAATAAAAATGTTTTGACTGTACTATAAGTATTATCTCTATGTTGCTATCCAGATTCAAATGATCAACTAAAATAAATTTATCACACAAAGACGGTTGGCCTATTGGTGAAGGTTTGGGACATGAGAGTTTGCTCCTCTTGATGTCTTGAGTTCAACACTTGAGGTGTCAACTTTTTTTTATTTACTTCTTTATAATCTCAAAGTCTAAAGCTCGACACATGATAGTGTAAACTTTTTGTTCTTTATTTTTTTATTAGTCGTTACATTGATATTATTTTTTTTATCAAAACATAATATTCATTTATAAAATTACTTTTTTTTCATATTGTTAGTAATTGTCTTTTATAATCACGAATAAATACACTATTTTAATTTTGTAAGAGAGATTTAAGAAATTATATTAAATATTGCAATTCTATTAGATTGTAGAGCAACATTAATTCGTATTAACGATGAATATAATATTTAGTTTGGATGCTTGTGTTCATACGATTAAACAAGCTCCATACCCCGTTAATAAGTTTAGTAAGTATTGGATGTAAAGAGTTTTAAAAAGTGAAAAAAATATAAAATTTTACATGATGAAATATATCTAAAGTGATGTGTGGTACTGACGCTGTACATGTAATTGAAAGAATTGCTTATAAGGATTGAGGTTGCAGCCTAAAAGTTTAATTACAATTTCACATCATCGTTTTGATGCGCTAATGATCTATGTTGCTTCTCTATGATCTGACTCTTCTAACGTGTAAGGATTAGAAGGCTACTTTTGGAGGCATGACCTGACCAATTTGATCTAGCTTGGTGTTGTTTCACCGTAATGAGAGAATTTGGATTGTTTGTAGTTATTGATGTAGTGTTCCCATCATATATTATATTCTTTTTCCCTTCCATTTCAATAATTTAGGAGTTCCGTGCAATCATTTTTTACTTTCAAGTATTTCAAATTTTATTCTTTCCGTTGAGCATGCCTAACGTTTTTCCTTTTATTCCAAACATGTATGTCATACAACATATACCTATTTGGTTTAAAGTATTAAATTAAGAGGTCAAACATGGTATCAACTTAATATTCTATTGTTTGGGAATACATCGAAATTTTTGTATTTTCTTTATATTTATGAAAAAAATTATTAATTATTAATTTTCCTGTTTTAAAAACATCACATATTTTTAAAAGTCTCAATTCGCTAATTTTCTTCTGTTTTGAAATAAGTTTTTTAGTTTCAAATTATCATGAGAAGGTAGTCCTAAGGTATTTTAAATAACGAATTTATCAACAAAGTCGTCAAAGACATCTTATAGATTTGTAAATAATAATTGTGATTATTTTGTAATCAAAATAAAGATTTCAATATTTCATAAAAATAAATTTCAATATTAAATTAATGGATACAAAATCCAAATAAAAATGTTTTGACTGTACTATAAGTATTATCTCTATGTTGCTATCCGGATTCAAATGATCAACTAAAATAAATTTATCACACAAAGACGGTTGGCCTATTGGTGAAGGTTTGAGACATGAGAGTTTGCTCCTCTTGATGTCTTGAGTTCAACACTTGTGGTGTCAACTTTTTTTTATTTACTTCTTTATAATCTCAAAGTCTAAAGCTCGACACATGATAGTGTAAACTTTTTGTTCTTTATTTTTTTATTAGTCGTTACATTGATATTATTTTTTTATCAAAACATAATATTCATTTATAAAATTACTTTTTTTTCATATTGTTAGTAATTGTCTTTTATAATCACGAATAAATACACTATTTTAATTTTGTAAGAGAGATTTAAGAAATTATATTAAATACTGCAATTCTATTAGATTGTAGAGCAACATTAATTCGTATTAACGATGAATATAATATTTAGTTTGGATGCTTGGGTTCATACGATTAAACAAGCTCCATACCCCGTTAATAAGTTTAGTAAGTATTGGATGTAAAGAGTTTTAAAAAGTGAAAAAAATATAAAATTTTACATGATGAAATATATCTAAAGTGATGTGTGGTACTGATGTTGTACATGTAATTGAAAGAATTGCTTATAAGGATTGAGGTTGGAGCCTAAAAGTTTAACTACAATTTCACATCATCGTTTTGATGCGCAAATGATCTCTGTTGCTTCTTGTGATCGGTGGATCTGGAACTGACTGTTTAACGCTGGTTCGCGAAATGTCGCGGAAGCAAGAGTCGCCACCGTCTTTTATTTTCTCCAAATGGAAATGACAAAAGCACAGAAAAATTCCTTAAAAGAGATTGCTCTCGGTTCGGGAGGTAGGTTATAGAAAGGGAAGGTGTTAGCACCCTTTCTATCCATGGTTATCCATGGGCTCTTAGATACTTGCTCATTGTGTTTTCAAAATGGTTTGTTTGCTTTTCAATAATGTGGGTTTAAAAAGTTTCTTTGAAAAATTTCAGTTCGACTCGTGCGTCAGAGTGTTTGAAAAATTTGCTTTGAAAGCTTTTGAAAATGTGTTGGTGAAAAGTATTATTTGTTTTGTTTTTGAAGAGAGCAAGTATCTACGAGAACCTACCTACCCTAAGGAATTCGTCTGTGTAAACATCCTTTAAAGTAATGCCATCCCACCATTGAGAGGTAGGTAGCATCACCGTTGGAGGTGTTCGGGTCAATTCGAGGTTCGGGACATGGTGATCACCAGAGCAATGAGAAGACACCTTAGAAGCTACCCTCATGCCAGGTGCCCGGATCATGAGGACTTACTAAGACATCCTCTACTCGACGATCACCTTTCGAAAGGCAAGGCAACAGTGAGGCGTACCCTAGGGATGGTGTGTGCGATTTGTGTGTCGTTTTCATTGATATTTGTCTTGTCATGTTTGTTGTGATCTACGCTTGATTTTATTTTAAGTCCATACATTCTTTCATGCTTATTTAACAGTTAAAAGTTGCGGGAAAATAAGTCTACAACTATTACAAATGGCGCGGGTCCACATCGCCAAAATTAAACCGGACCCGATTTGACGGAAAGTAAATAAAGCGAAAGAAATAAAAGTGCGAGCAATTGTTTACACGGCTTTGGGAGAGATACATAATGAATTAAGCGAAATAAAATAAATGTGCGAATTAAACGAATTTAAGAACATGGGCGTTGGACCCTTTTTGCAAAAAAATTAAAGTTAATGAATTTAATTAATTAGAATTAATGAGGAATAAACAATTAAAAATTAACAAGGAATGTTTTTTGGTGTTTTTGTATTTTTAAGATTTAATAGAAAAAATAATTAATTAAAACTAAATATTAAACCTAATTCTAATTATTTTAAGTTTATTAAGAAAATATTGACCTTTTTTAACCTAAATGAAACCCTAATTAATTTACAAGTTAATTATGAAAATAAAATAAGTAAATAATGTTATGGGAAAAAAAAGGGAAAAAAGATTAAAAGGAAAAAATTATCAATTACCTAATTCTATGTTTTTTATATTTTATTATGAAAAGAATTAAAGTTGCAACCTAAATTAATACTAAGTTAATTTACAAGTTAATTTATTTATGAAAATAATTAAATTAAATATTTATTATATTTTTCATCTTTTCTAGATTTTTTTATGATGTTTTTTATATTTTGTAAAAATAATAATTACTTTAAACAAATAACAAAAATAAAATAACAATAAAAAATAAAATAAGAAAAATATAGCAAAAGCAAACCAGGGGGGGTTCAGGCCCTAAAGTGGAGGTATTGTCCTTAGAATGCTGGCCCAATAGCATTCTGATTCGTTGACTTTCCAGATGGCCTATTGACACGTTGACCAGGGTTTAGAGTATTCTTGAGATCCCTGCCCTTGATTTGATCTGCCAGGCACGTGGATGGATAGATAATGAGGGAATATGGTGTGCATCACTGTTGTGCCTGCATGGGAATTAGCGTGGAAAAATAACATGAAATATTATACAGACCTGGGACTCGAACCCAGGTCTTGGATGTGAACGCTATCACCAACTGCCAGCTGAGCCACTACACGTATTTGTTAATATACCAACACATAAATAATAAAAGAAAGACCAACGCGTTAGTGGAGAGAAACGCACGAAATTCAAACGCTCCAATCGCTTGTGGCCACGTCTTCGTCTCTTTCACATTCCCTGTAACATAAACATTCAGCAACGGTTTTGGACGCGTTGCTTTAGGGATGCTTTAAGAAAATAGCGATTAGCCCCTCAACGCTCATAAATTGAGCGCGAGGGTTCCATCCTCTTCGTCTTCAAGCGCTGAGTCTAATGGCCATGGTCTGGAATTCTAATTTTGCTTCGTTACCAAAGCCCTAAATTGACAAACCTGTAAACCCTAGAAATCGCGCATGGTAAAATCTCATACACAGCACGATAATCAAATTAAACATAAGGGTTAGCTTTAAAACATCACAAGGAACAAGAATCCATAATTAGAATGTCATGAGAATGCCTAGAATTGAAAATACGATTGTCACTTTTTTGCTGTACAGGGAAGGTTCTATGTACCAATTCCTGGAGTTTGAGTTGAGGTTAGGGATTGGAATCGCTTCTGGGAACCTTGAGGAAGCCAATGGAGTCAATATTAGGACTTTTATCCACCCAGAACACTGATTTCAGATTTTAGTTTTATGGCAATTTTTTCAAGTTTGTAATAGCTCTTTCTGCGCAGCATCCAGCGTGTTGTGATTAGGGTTTGACTCAGTACTTATGAGGGAAGGGAATTAAGTCATTAGCTGGCCTTGATCCATGCCCATGAGAGAACTAGTCTTAGGTTTTTCACCATTAACAAACTTTCCCTTTTTTAAGCAAAACCAAGACTTGGTGTACAACCTAACCCTAGCATGAGTTTGTGAGCTGGCACATGATATATGGAAGCTATTCAAATTCAAATGACACTATTCCATTGATTTTTAAATTTTATTTGAATTATTAAAGATTTAAAATGAATTAAATTAATAAAAATTAAATAAAATAGAAAAATCAATGTTTGATCTTGAAATTAATCATGGGACACGTGTGTGGCATGACAAGGCTGAATCAAGTGGAAGAAAGTGGGCCCTTTTGTCAAAAATTGAAGTTTCAAGGATAGTTGACTTTTGCCATTTCACAAATATTTCCCAACTTCTCCAATGCATAACTTGCTCAATTTTTAAGCTTTTCTCATGTTCTTGGACATTTTGGAAAGGTCTTTGAGTCCTTTAACCAATGCCTTTGGTCCCATGTCATTTTGATTTTCCAATCTCAAGTTATGGCCTTTGACTTAAAGTCCCTTTTTGTTGACTTTTGAAAATGACCTATAATGTTGAAATTGATAACTTTTTGTGAGAGCATTTCTTGGACTTGAAGTATGAAGATGAGTTGTAGGAAATGTCTTTCTATTCAAAATGAGCTTTGGATGGAATTTTTCTGATAATCCATGTGAAAGTTATGCCCTGGTCAATTTCAGTTGACTTTTTCAGCTGTCCAAATAAAGAAACTTTGCATCTTGATGATTTTCTGAGCCAAATTTTGAGAATCATGATCAAGAATTGATCAAATGATGTTTGTGGCTTCAAAATGATATGTTGACCAAAAATTTGAAAATTTGACTGTCAAATGACCATTTTGCCCCTACAGTTGACTGTAGTGCAATTTAGGGTTTTGACTGTGCAATCTTGAGCTGAATGCCTTGAAACTTGATATGAGGATGCTTGACCATATTTTTAGGCATGTGAGACTTGATTAGGCCTTTGAAAACTACCTTTTCTTGGTCAGAACACAAACCCTAGTTTTGACTGTATAGGAGACAGTTGGACTGTGCAACCCTTGGGGAATTTTGTGACTTGGCTTGGCAATTTCTTGAAGAATATGGGAGGGCAAATTTTGGGGTATAACACTTCTCTGTGATCTGACTCTTCTAACGTGTAAGGATTAGAAGGCTACTTTTGGAGGCATGACCTGACCAATTTGATCTAGCTTGGTGTTGTTTCACCGTAATGAGAGAATTTGGATTGTTTGTAGTTATTGATGTAGTGTTCCCATCTTATATTATATTCTTTTTCCCTTCCATTTCAATAATTTAGGAGTTCCGTGCAATCATTTTTTACTTTCAAGTATTTCAAATTTTATTCTTTCCTTTCAGCATGCCCAACGTTTTTCCTTTTATTCTAAACATGTATGTCATACAACATATACCTATTTGGTTTAAAGTATTAAATTAAGAGGTCAAACATGGTATCAACTTAATATTCTATTGTTTGGGAATACATCGAAAAAAATTGTATTTTCTTTATATTTATGAAAAAAATTATTAATTATTAATTTTCCTGTTTTAAAAACATCACATATTTTTAAAAGTCTCAATTCGCTAATTTTCTTCTGTTTTGAAATAAGTTTTTTAGTTTCAAATTATCATGAGTAGGTAGTCCTAAGGTATTTTAAATAACGAATTTATCAACAAAGTCGTCAAAGACATCTTATAGATTTGTAAATAATAATTGTGATTATTTTGTAATCAAAATAAAGATTTCAATATTTCATAAAAATAAATTTCAATATTAAATTAATGGATACAAAATCCAAATAAAAATGTTTTGACTGTACTATAAGTATTATCTCTATGTTGCTATCCGGATTCAAATGATCAACTAAAATAAATTTATCACACAAAGACGGTTGGCCTATTGGTGAAGGTTTGGGACATGAGAATTTGCTCCTCTTGATGTCTTGAGTTCAACACTTGTGGTGTCAACTTTTTTTTATTTACTTCTTTATAATCTCAAAGTCTAAAGCTCGACACATGATAGTGTAAACTTTTTGTTCTTTATTTTTTTATTAGTCGTTACATTGATATTATTTTATTTATCAAAACATAATATTCATTTATAAAATTACTTTTTTTTCATATTGTTAGTAATTGTCTTTTATAATCACGAATAAATACACTATTTTAATTTTGTAAGAGAGATTTAAGAAATTATATTAAATATTGCAATTCTATTAGATTGTAGAGCAACATTAATTCGTATTAACGATGAATATAATATTTAGTTTGGATGCTTGTGTTCATACGATTAAACAAGCTCCATACCCCGTTAATAAGTTTAGTAAGTATTGGATGTAAAGAGTTTTAAAAAGTGAAAAAAATATAAAATTTTACATGATGAAATATATCTAAAGTGATGTGTGGTACTGACGCTGTACATGTAATTGAAAGAATTGCTTATAAGGATTGAGGTTGCAGCCTAAAAGTTTAATTACAATTTCACATCATCGTTTTGATGCGCTAATGATCTCTGTTGCTTCTCTGTGATCTGACTCTTCTAACGTGTAAGGATTAGAAGGCTACTTTTGGAGGCATGACCTGACCAATTTGATCTAGCTTTGTGTTGTTTCACCGTAATGAGAGAATTTGGACTGTTTGTAGTTATTGATGTAGTATTCCCATCATATATTATATTATTTTTCCCGTCCATTTCAATAATTTAGGAGTTCCGTGCAATCATTTTTTACTTTCAAGTATTTCAAATTTTATTCTTTCCGTTGAGCATGCCCAACGTTTTTCCTTTTATTCCAAACATGTATGTCATACATCATATACCTATTTGGTTTAAAGTATTAAATTAAGAGGTCAAACATGGTATCAACTTAATATTCTATTGTTTGGGAATACATCGAAATTTTTGTATTTTCTTTATATTTATGAAAAAAATTATTAATTATTAATTTTCCTGTTTTAAAAACATCACATATTTTTAAAAGTCTCAATTCGCTAATTTTCTTCTGTTTTCAAATAAGTTTTTTAGTTTCGAATTATCATGAGTAGGTAGTCCTAAGGTATTTTAAATAACGAATTTATCAACAAAGTCGTCAAAGACATCTTATAGATTTGTAAATAATAATTGTGATTATTTTGTAATCAAAATAAAGATTTCAATATTTCATAAAAATAAATTTCAATATTAAATTAATGGATACAAAATCCAAATAAAAATGTTTTGACTGTACTATAAGTATTATCTCTATGTTGCTATCCGGATTCAAATGATCAACTAAAATAAATTTATCACACAAAGACGGTTGGCCTATTGGTGTAGGTTTGGGACATGAGAGTTTGCTTCCTTGATGTCTTGAGTTCAACACTTGTGGTGTCAACTTTTTTTTATTTACTTCTTTATAATCTCAAAGTCTAAAGCTCGACACATGATAGTGTAAACTTTTTGTTCTTTATTTTTTTATTAGTCGTTACATTGATATTATTTTTTTATCAAAACATAATATTCATTTATAAAATTACTTTTTTTTCATATTGTTAGTAATTGTCTTTTATAATCACGAATAAATACACTATTTTAATTTTGTAAGAGAGATTTAAGAAATTATATTAAATACTGCAATTCTATTAGATTGTAGAGCAACATTAATTCGTATTAACGATGAATATACTATTTAGTTTGGATGCTTGGGTTCATACGATTAAACAAGCTCCATACCCCGTTAATAAGTTTAGTAAGTATTGGATGTAAAGAGTTTTAAAAAGTGAAAAAAATATAAAATTTTACATGATGAAATATATCTAAAGTGATGTGTGGTACTGATGTTGTACATGTAATTGAAAGAATTGCTTATAAGGATTGAGGTTGGAGCCTAAAAGTTTAACTACAATTTCACATCATCGTTTTGATGCGCAAATGATCTCTGTTGCTTCTCTGTGATCTGACTCTTCTAACGTGTAAGGATTAGAAGGCTACTTTTGGAGGCATGACCTGACCAATTTGATCTAGCTAGGTGTTGTTTCACCGTAATAAGAGAATTTGGATTGTTTGTAGTTATTGATGTAGTGTTCCCATCATATATTATATTCTTTTTCCCTTCCATTTCAATAATTTAGGAGTTCCGTGCAACCATTTTTTACTTTCAAGTATTTCAAATTTTATTCTTTCCTTTCAGCATGCCCAACGTTTTTCCTTTTATTCTAAACATGTATGTCATACAACATATACCTATTTGGTTTAAAGTATTAAATTAAGAGGTCAAACATGGTATCAACTTAATATTCTATTGTTTGGGAATACATCGAAAAAATTGTATTTTCTTTATATTTATGAAAAAAATTATTAATTATTAATTTTCCTGTTTTAAAAACATCACATATTTTTAAAAGTCTCAATTCGCTAATTTTCTTCTGTTTTGAAATAAGTTTTTTAGTTTCAAATTATCATGAGTAGGTAGTCCTAAGGTATTTTAAATAACGAATTTATCAACAAAGTCGTCAAAGACATCTTATAGATTTGTAAATAATAATTGTGATTATTTTGTAATCAAAATAAAGATTTCAATATTTCATAAAAATAAATTTCAATATTAAATTAATGGATACAAAATCCAAATAAAAATGTTTTGACTGTACTATAAGTATTATCTCTATGTTGCTATCCGGATTCAAATGATCAACTAAAATAAATTTATCACACAAAGACGGTTGGCCTATTGGTGAAGGTTTGGGGCATGAGAGTTTGCTCCTCTTGATGTCTTGAGTTCAACACTTGTGGTGTCAACTTTTTTTTATTTACTTCTTTATAATCTCAAAGTCTAAAGCTCGACACATGATAGTGTAAACTTTTTGTTCTTTATTTTTTTATTAGTCGTTACATTGATATTATTTTATTTATCAAAACATAATAATCATTTATAAAATTACTTTTTTTTCATATTGTTAGTAATTGTCTTTTATAATCACGAATAAATACACTATTTTAATTTTGTAAGAGAGATTTAAGAAATTATATTAAATATTGCAATTCTATTAGATTGTAGAGCAACATTAATTCGTATTAACGATGAATATAATATTTAGTTTGGATGCTTGTGTTCATACGATTAAACAAGCTCCATACCCCGTTAATAAGTTTAGTAAGTATTGGATGTAAAGAGTTTTAAAAAGTGAAAAAAATATAAAATTTTACATGATGAAATATATCTAAAGTGATGTGTGGTACTGACGCTGTACATGTAATTGAAAGAATTGCTTATAAGGATTGAGGTTGCAGCCTAAAAGTTTAATTACAATTTCACATCATCGTTTTGATGCGCTAATGATCTCTGTTGCTTCTCTGTGATCTGACTCTTCTAACGTGTAAGGATTAGAAGGCTACTTTTGGAGGCATGACCTGACCAATTTGATCTAGCTTGGTGTTGTTTCACCGTAATGAGAGAATTTGGATTGTTTGTAGTTATTGATGTAGTGTTCCCATCATATATTATATTCTTTTTCCCTTCCATTTCAATAATTTAGGAGTTCCGTGCAATCATTTTTTACTTTCAAGTATTTCAAATTTTATTCTTTCCGTTGAGCATGCCTAACGTTTTTCCTTTTATTCCAAACATGTATGTCATACAACATATACCTATTTGGTTTAAAGTATTAAATTAAGAGGTCAAACATGGTATCAACTTAATATTCTATTGTTTGGGAATACATCGAAATTTTTGTATTTTCTTTATATTTATGAAAAAAATTATTAATTATTAATTTTCCTGTTTTAAAAACATCACATATTTTTAAAAGTCTCAATTCGCTAATTTTCTTCTGTTTTCAAATAAGTTTTTTAGTTTCAAATTATCATGAGTAGGTAGTCCTAAGGTATTTTAAATAACGAATTTATCAACAAAGTCGTCAAAGACATCTTATAGATTTGTAAATAATAATTGTGATTATTTTGTAATCAAAATAAAGATTTCAATATTTCATAAAAATAAATTTCAATATTAAATTAATGGATACAAAATCCAAATAAAAATGTTTTGACTGTACTATAAGTATTATCTCTATGTTGCTATCCGGATTCAAATGATCAACTAAAATAAATTTATCACACAAAGACGGTTGGCCTATTGGTGATGGTTTGGGACATGAGTTTTTGCTTCCTTGATGTCTTGAGTTCAACACTTGTGGTGTCAATTTTTTTTTATTTACTTCTTTATAATCTCAAAGTCTAAAGCTCGACACATGATAGTGTAAACTTTTTGTTCTTTATTTTTTTATTAGTCGTTACATTGATATTATTTTTTTATCAAAACATAATATTCATTTATAAAATTACTTTTTTTTCATATTGTTAGTAATTGTCTTTTATAATCACGAATAAATACACTATTTTAATTTTGTAAGAGAGATTTAAGAAATTATATTAAATACTGCAATTCTATTAGATTGTAGAGCAACATTATATCGTATTAACGATGAATATAATATTTAGTTTGGATGCTTGGGTTCATACGATTAAACAAGCTCCATACCCCGTTAATAAGTTTAGTAAGTATTGGATGTAAAGAGTTTTAAAAAGTGAAAAAAATATAAAATTTTACATGATGAAATATATCTAAAGTGATGTGTGGTACTGATGTTGTACATGTAATTGAAAGAATTGCTTATAAGGATTGAGGTTGGAGCCTAAAAGTTTAACTACAATTTCACATCATCGTTTTGATGCGCAAATGATCTCTGTTGCTTCTCTGTGATCTGACTCTTCTAACGTGTAAGGATTAGAAGGCTACTTTTAGAGGCATGACCTGACCAATTTGATCTAGCTTGGTGTTGTTTCACCGTAACGAGAGAATTTGGATTGTTTGTAGTTATTGATGTAGTGTTCCCATCATATATTATATTCTTTTTCCCTTCCATTTCAATAATTTAGGAGTTCCGTGCAATCATTTTTTACTTTCAAGTATTTCAAATTTTATTCTTTCCGTTGAGCATGCCTAACGTTTTTCCTTTTATTCCAAACATGTATGTCATACAACATATACCTATTTGGTTTAAAGTATTAAATTAAGAGGTCAAACATGGTATCAACTTAATATTCTATTGTTTGTGAATACATCGAAATTTTTGTATTTTCTTTATATTTATGAAAAAAATTATTAGTTATTAATTTTCCTGTTTTAAAAACATCACATATTTTTAAAAGTCTCAATTCGCTAATTTTCTTCTGTTTTCAAATAAGTTTTTTAGTTTCAAATTATCATGAGTAGGTAGTCCTAAGGTATTTTAAATAACGAATTTATCAACAAAGTCGTCAAAGACATCTTATAGATTTGTAAATAATAATTGTGATTATTTTGTAATCAAAATAAAGATTTCAATATTTCATAAAAATAAATTTCAATATTAAATTAATGGATACAAAATCCAAATAAAAATGTTTTGACTGTACTATAAGTATTATCTCTATGTTGCTATCCGGATTCAAATGATCAACTAAAATAAATTTATCACACAAAGACGGTTGGCCTATTGGTGTAGGTTTGGGACATGAGAGTTTGCTTCCTTGATGTCTTGAGTTCAACACTTGTGGTGTCAACTTTTTTTTATTTACTTCTTTATAATCTCAAAGTCTAAAGCTCGACACATGATAGTGTAAACTTTTTGTTCTTTATTTTTTTATTAGTCGTTACATTGATATTATTTTTTTATCAAAACATAATATTCATTTATAAAATTACTTTTTTTTCATATTGTTAGTAATTGTCTTTTATAATCACGAATAAATACACTATTTTAATTTTGTAAGAGAGATTTAAGAAATTATATTAAATACTGCAATTCTATTAGATTGTAGAGCAACATTAATTCGTATTAACGATGAATATACTATTTAGTTTGGATGCTTGGGTTCATACGATTAAACAAGCTCCATACCCCGTTAATAAGTTTAGTAAGTATTGGATGTAAAGAGTTTTAAAAAGTGAAAAAAATATAAAATTTTACATGATGAAATATATCTAAAGTGATGTGTGGTACTGATGTTGTACATGTAATTGAAAGAATTGCTTATAAGGA
The DNA here is from genome assembly GCA_948472305.1 of Vicia faba. Classification (NCBI taxonomy): domain Eukaryota; kingdom Viridiplantae; phylum Streptophyta; class Magnoliopsida; order Fabales; family Fabaceae; genus Vicia; species Vicia faba. Next base: position 1,501,156,290 of record OX451739.1, on the reverse strand, counting down.
TTGAGGTTGGAGCCTAAAAGTTTAACTACAATTTCACATCATCATTTTGATGCGCAAATGATCTCTGTTGCTTCTCTGTGATCTGACTCTTCTAACGTGTAAGGATTAGAAGGCTACTTTTGGAGGCATGACCTGACCAATTTGATCTAGCTAGGTGTTGTTTCACCGTAATAAGAGAATTTGGATTGTTTGTAGTTATTGATGTAGTGTTCCCATCATATATTATATTCTTTTTCCCTTCCATTTCAATAATTTAGGAGTTCCGTGCAATCATTTTTTACTTTCAAGTATTTCAAATTTTATTCTTTCCGTTGAGCATGCCTAACGTTTTTCCTTTTATTCCAAACATGTATGTCATACAACATATACCTATTTGGTTTAAAGTATTAAATTAAGAGGTCAAACATGGTATCAACTTAATATTCTATTGTTTGGGAATACATCGAAATTTTTGTATTTTCTTTATATTTATGAAAAAAATTATTAATTATTAATTTTCCTGTTTTAAAAACATCACATATTTTTAAAAGTCTCAATTCGCTAATTTTCTTCTGTTTTCAAATAAGTTTTTTAGTTTCAAATAATCATGAGTAGGTAGTCCTAAGGTATTTTAAATAACGAATTTATCAACAAAGTCGTCAAAGACATCTTATAGATTTGTAAATAATAATTGTGATTATTTTGTAATCAAAATAAAGATTTCAATATTTCATAAAAATAAATTTCAATATTAAATTAATGGATACAAAATCCAAATAAAAATGTTTTGACTGTACTATAAGTATTATCTCTATGTTGTTATCCGGATTCAAATGATCAACTAAAATAAATTTATCACACAAAGACGGTTGGCCTATTGGTGATGGTTTGGGACATGAGTTTTTGCTTCCTTGATGTCTTGAGTTCAACACTTGTGGTGTCATCTTTTTTTTATTTACTTCTTTATAATCTCAAAGTCTAAAGCTCGACACATGATAGTGTAAACTTTTTGTTCTTTATTTTTTATTAGTCGTTACATTGATATTATTTTTTTATCAAAACATAATATTCATTTATAAAATTACTTTTTTTTCATATTGTTAGTAATTGTCTTTTATAATCACGAATAAATACACTATTTTAATTTTGTAAGAGAGATTTAAGAAATTATATTAAATACTGCAATTCTATTAGATTGTAGAGCAACATTAATTCGTATTAACGATGAATATAATATTTAGTTTGGATGCTTGTGTTCATACGATTAAACAAGCTCCATACCCCGTTAATAAGTTTAGTAAGTATTGGATGTAAAGAGTTTTAAAAAGTGAAAAAAATATAAAATTTTACATGATGAAATATATCTAAAGTGATGTGTGGTACTGACGCTGTACATGTAATTGAAAGAATTGCTTATAAGGATTGAGGTTGCAGCCTAAAAGTTTAATTACAATTTCACATCATCGTTTTGATGCGCTAATGATCTCTGTTGCTTCTCTGTGATCTGACTCTTCTAACGTGTAAGGATTAGAAGGCTACTTTTGGAGGCATGACCTGACCAATTTGATCTAGCTTGGTGTTGTTTCACCGTAATGAGAGAATTTGGACTGTTTGTAGTTATTGATGTAGTATTCCCATCATATATTATATTATTTTTCCCGTCCATTTCAATAATTTAGGAGTTCCGTGCAATCATTTTTTACTTTCAAGTATTTCAAATTTTATTCTTTCCGTTGAGCATGCCCAACGTTTTTCCTTTTATTCCAAACATGTATGTCATACATCATATACCTATTTGGTTTAAAGTATTAAATTAAGAGGTCAAACATGGTATCAACTTAATATTCTATTGTTTGGGAATACATCGAAATTTTTGTATTTTCTTTATATTTATGAAAAAAATTATTAATTATTAATTTTCCTGTTTTAAAAACATCACATATTTTTAAAAGTCTCAATTCGCTAATTTTCTTCTGTTTTCAAATAAGTTTTTTAGTTTCGAATTATCATGAGTAGGTAGTCCTAAGGTATTTTAAATAACGAATTTATCAACAAAGTCGTCAAAGACATCTTATAGATTTGTAAATAATAATTGTGATTATTTTGTAATCAAAATAAAGATTTCAATATTTCATAAAAATAAATTTCAATATTAAATTAATGGATACAAAATCCAAATAAAAATGTTTTGACTGTACTATAAGTATTATCTCTATGTTGCTATCCGGATTCAAATGATCAACTAAAATAAATTTATCACACAAAGACGGTTGGCCTATTGGTGATGGTTTGGGACATGAGTTTTTGCTTCCTTGATGTCTTGAGTTCAACACTTGTGGTGTCAATTTTTTTTTTATTTACTTCTTTATAATCTCAAAGTCTAAAGCTCGACACATGATAGTGTAAACTTTTTGTTCTTTATTTTTTTATTAGTCGTTACATTGATATTATTTTTTTATCAAAACATAATATTCATTTATAAAATTACTTTTTTTTCATATTGTTAGTAATTGTCTTTTATAATCACGAATAAATACACTATTTTAATTTTGTAAGAGAGATTTAAGAAATTATATTAAATACTGCAATTCTATTAGATTGTAGAGCAACATTAATTCGTATTAACGATGAATATAATATTTAGTTTGGATGCTTGGGTTCATACGATTAAACAAGCTCCATACCCCGTTAATAAGTTTAGTAAGTATTGGATGTGAAGAGTTTTAAAAAGTGAAAAAAATATAAAATTTTACATGATGAAATATATCTAAAGTGATGTGTGGTACTGATGTTGTACATGTAATTGAAAGAATTGCTTATAAGGATTGAGGTTGGAGCCTAAAAGTTTAACTACAATTTCACATCATCGTTTTGATGCGCAAATGATCTCTGTTGCTTCTCTGTGATCTGACTCTTCTAACGTGTAAGTATTAGAAGGCTACTTTTGGAGGCATGACCTGACCAATTTGATCTAGCTTGGTGTTGTTTCACCGTAACGAGAGAATTTGGATTGTTTGTAGTTATTGATGTAGTGTTCCCATCATATATTATATTCTTTTTCCCTTCCATTTCAATAATTTAGGAGTTCCGTGCAATCATTTTTTACTTTCAAGTATTTCAAATTTTATTCTTTCCGTTGAGCATGCCTAACGTTTTTCCTTTTATTCCAAACATGTATGTCATACAACATATACATATTTGGTTTAAAGTATTAAATTAAGAGGTCAAACATGGTATCAACTTAATATTCTATTGTTTGTGAATACATCGAAATTTTTGTATTTTCTTTATATTTATGAAAAAAATTATTAGTTATTAATTTTCCTGTTTTAAAAACATCACATATTTTTAAAAGTCTCAATTCGCTAATTTTCTTCTGTTTTCAAATAAGTTTTTTAGTTTCAAATTATCATGAGTAGGTAGTCCTAAGATATTTTAAATAACGAATTTATCAACAAAGTCGTCAAAAACATCATATAGATTTGTAAATAATAATTGTGATTCATTTGTAATCAAAATAAAGATTTCAATATTTCATAAAAATAAATTTCAATATTAAATTAATGGATACAAAATCCAAATAAAAATGTTTTGACCGTACTATAAGTATTATCTCTATGTTGCTATCCGAATTCAAATGATCAACTAAAATAAATTTATCACACAAAGATGGTTGGCCTATTGGTGAAGGTTTGGGAGATGAGAGTTTGCTCCTCTTGATGTCTTGAGTTCAACACTTGTGGTGTCAACTTTTTTTTTATTTACTTCTTTATAATCTCAAAGTCTAAAGCTCGACACATGATAGTGTAAACTTTTTGTTCTTTATTTTTTTATTAGTCGTTACATTGATATTATTTTTTTATCAAAACATAATATTCATTTATAAAATTACTTTTTTTTCATATTGTTAGTAATTGTCTTTTATAATCACGAATAAATACACTATTTTAATTTTGTAAGAGAGATTTAAGAAATTATATTAAATACTGCAATTCTATTAGATTGTAGAGCAACATTAATTCGTATTAACGATGAATATAATATTTAGTTTGGATGCTTGTGTTCATACGATTAAACAAGCTCCATACCCCGTTAATAAGTTTAGTAAGTATTGGATGTAAAGAGTTTTAAAAAGTGAAAAAAATATAAAATTTTACATGATGAAATATATCTAAAGTGATGTGTGGTACTGACGTTGTACATGTAATTGAAAGAATTGCTTATAAGGATTGAGGTTGCAGCCTAAAAGTTTAATTACAATTTCACATTATCGTTTTGATGCGCTAATGATCTCTGTTGCTTCTCTATGATCTGACTCTTCTAACGTGTAAGGATTAGAAGGCTACTTTTGGAGGCATGACCTGACCAATTTGATCTAGCTTGGTGTTGTTTCACCGTAATGAGAGAATTTGGACTGTTTGTAGTTATTGATGTACTATTCCCATCATATATTATATTATTTTTCCCGTCCATTTCAATAATTTAGGAGTTCCGTGCAATCATTTTTTACTTTCAAGTATTTCAAATTTTATTCTTTCCGTTGAGCATGCCCAACGTTTTTCCTTTTATTCCAAACATGTATGTCATACATCATATACCTATTTGGTTTAAAGTATTAAATTAAGAGGTCAAACATGGTATCAACTTAATATTCTATTGTTTGGGAATACATCGAAATTTTTGTATTTTCTTTATATTTATGAAAAAAATTATTAATTATTAATTTTCCTGTTTTAAAAACATCACATATTTTTAAAAGTCTCAATTCGCTAATTTTCTTCTGTTTTCAAATAAGTTTTTTAGTTTCAAATTATCATGAGTAGGTAGTCCTAAGGTATTTTAAATAACGAATTTATCAACAAAGTCGTCAAAGACATCTTATAGATTTGTAAATAATAATTGTGATTATTTTGTAATCAAAATAAAGATTTCAATATTTCAATATTAAATTAATGGATACAAAATCCAAATAAAAATGTTTTGACTGTACTATAAGTATTATCTCTATGTTGCTATCCGGATTCAAATGATCAACTAAAATAAACTTATCACACAAAGACGGTTGGCCTATTGGTGTAGGTTTGGGACATGAGTTTTTGCTTCCTTGATGTCTTGAGTTCAACACTTGTGGTGTCAATTTTTTTTTTATTTACTTCTTTATAATCTCAAAGTCTAAAGCTCGACACATGATAGTGTAAACTTTTTGTTCTTTATTTTTTTATTAGTCGTTACATTGATATTATTTTTTTATCAAAACATAATATTCATTTATAAAATTACTTTTTTTTCATATTGTTAGTAATTGTCTTTTATAATCACGAATAAATACACTATTTTAATTTTGTAAGAGAGATTTAAGAAATTATATTAAATACTGCAATTCTATTAGATTGTAGAGCAACATTAATTCGTATTAACGATGAATATACTATTTAGTTTGGATGCTTGGGTTCATACGATTAAACAAGCTCCATACCCCGTTAATAAGTTTAGTAAGTATTGGATGTAAAGAGTTTTAAAAAGTGAAAAAAATATAAAATTTTACATGATGAAATATATCTAAAGTGATGTGTGGTACTGATGTTGTACATGTAATTGAAAGAATTGCTTATAAGGATTGAGGTTGGAGCCTAAAAGTGTAACTACAATTTCACATCATCGTTTTGATGCGCAAATGATCTCTATTGCTTCTCTGTGATCTGACTCTTCTAACGTGTAAGGATTAGAAGGCTACTTTTGGAGGCATGACCTGACCAATTTGATCTAGCTTGGTGTTGTTTCACCGTAATAAGAGAATTTGGATTGTTTGTAGTTATTGATGTAGTGTTCCCATCATATATTATATTCTTTTTCCCTTCCATTTCAATAATTTAGGAGTTCCGTGCAACCATTTTTTACTTTCAAGTATTTCAAGTTTTATTCTTTCCTTTCAGCATGCCCAACGTTTTTCCTTTTATTCTAAACATGTATGTCATACAACATATACCTATTTGGTTTAAAGTATTAAATTAAGAGGTCAAACATGGTATCAACTTAATATTCTATTGTTTGGGAATACATCGAAAAAATTGTATTTTCTTTATATTTATGAAAAAAATTATTAATTATTAATTTTCCTGTTTTAAAAACATCACATATTTTTAAAAGTCTCAATTCGCTAATTTTCTTCTGTTTTGAAATAAGTTTTTTAGTTTCAAATTATCATGAGTAGGTAGTCCTAAGGTATTTTAAATAACGAATTTATCAACAAAGTCGTCAAAGACATCTTATAGATTTGTAAATAATAATTGTGATTATTTTGTAATCAAAATAAAGATTTCAATATTTCATAAAAATAAATTTCAATATTAAATTAATGGATACAAAATCCAAATAAAAATGTTTTGACTGTACTATAAGTATTATCTCTATGTTGCTATCCGGATTCAAATGATCAACTAAAATAAATTTATCACACAAAGATGGTTGGCCTATTGTTGAAGGTTTGGGACATGAGAGTTTGCTTCCTTGATGTCTTGAGTTCAACACTTGTGGTGTCAACTTTTTTTTATTTACTTCTTTATAATCTCAAAGTCTAAAGCTCGACACATGATAGTGTAAACTTTTTGTTCTTTATTTTTTTATTAGTCGTTACATTGATATTATTTTTTTATCAAAACATAATATTCATTTATAAAATTACTTTTTTTTCATATTGTTAGTAATTGTCTTTTATAATCACGAATAAATACACTATTTTAATTTTGTAAGAGAGATTTAAGAAATTATATTAAATACTGCAATTCTATTAGATTGTAGAGCAACATTAATTCGTATTAACGATGAATATACTATTTAGTTTGGATGCTTGGGTTCATACGATTAAACAAGCTCCATACCCCGTTAATAAGTTTAGTAAGTATTGGATGTAAAGAGTTTTAAAAAGTGAAAAAAATATAAAATTTTACATGACGAAATATATCTAAAGTGATGTGTGGTATTGATGTTGTACATGTAATTGAAAGAATTGCTTATAAGGATTGAGGTTGGAGCCTCAAAGTTTAACTACAATTTTACATCATCGTTTTGATGCGCAAATGATCTCTGTTGCTTCTCTGTGATCTGACTCTTCTAACGTGTAAGGATTAGAAGGCTACTTTTGGAGGCATGACCTGACCAATTTGATCTAGCTTGGTGTTGTTTCACCGTAATAAGAGAATTTGGATTGTTTGTAGTTATTGATGTAGTGTTCCCATCATATATTATATTCTTTTTCCCTTCCATTTCAATAATTTAGGAGTTCCGTGCAACCATTTTTTACTTTCAAGTATTTCAAATTTTATTCTTTCCTTTCAGCATGCCCAACGTTTTTCCTTTTATTCTAAACATGTATGTCATACAACATATACCTATTTGGTTTAAAGTATTAAATTAAGAGGTCAAACATGGTATCAACTTAATATTCTATTGTTTGGGAATACATCGAAAAAATTGTATTTTCTTTATATTTATGAAAAAAATTATTAATTATTAATTTTCCTGTTTTAAAAACATCACATATTTTTAAAAGTCTCAATTCGCTAATTTTCTTCTGTTTTGAAATAAGTTTTTTAGTTTCAAATTATCATGAGTAGGTAGTCCTAAGGTATTTTAAATAACGAATTTATCAACAAAGTCGTCAAAGACATCTTATAGATTTGTAAATAATAATTGTGATTATTTTGTAATCAAAATAAAGATTTCAATATTTCATAAAAATAAATTTCAATAATAAATTAATGGATACAAAATCCAAATAAAAATGTTTTGACTGTACTATAAGTATTATCTCTATGTTGCTATCCGGATTCAAATGATCAACTAAAATAAATTTATCACACAAAGACGGTTGGCCTATTGGTGAAGGTTTGGGACATGAGAATTTGCTCCTCTTGATGTCTTGAGTTCAACACTTGTGGTGTCAACTTTTTTTTATTTACTTCTTTATAATCTCAAAGTCTAAAGCTCTACACATGATAGTGTAAACTTTTTGTTCTTTATTTTTTTATTAGTCGTTACATTGATATTAATTTTTTTATCAAAACATAATATTCATTTATAAAATTACTTTTTTTTCATATTGTTAGTAATTGTCTTTTATAATCACGAATAAATACACTATTTTAATTTTGTAAGAGAGATTTAAGAAATTATATTAAATATTGCAATTCTATTAGATTGTAGAGCAACATTAATTCGTATTAACGATGAATATAATATTTAGTTTGGATGCTTGTGTTCATACGATTAAACAAGCTCCATACCCCGTTAATAAGTTTAGTAAGTATTGGATGTAAAGAGTTTTAAAAAGTGAAAAAATATAAAATTTTACATGATGAAATATATCTAAAGTGATGTGTGGTACTGATGTTGTACATGTAATTGAAAGAATTGCTTATAAGGATTGAGGTTGGAGCCTAAAAGTTTAACTACAATTTCACATCATCGTTTGGATGCGCTAATGATCTCTGTTGCTTCTCTGTGATCTGACTCTTCTAACGTGTAAGGATTAGAAGGCTACTTTTGGAGGCATGACCTGACCAATTTGATCTAGCTTGGTGTTGTTTCACCGTAATGAGAGAATTTGGATTGTTTGTAGTTATTGATGTAGTGTTCCCATCATATATTATATTCTTTTTCCCTTCCATTTCAATAATTTAGGAGTTCCGTGCAATCATTTTTTACTTTCACGTATTTCAAATTTTATTCTTTCCGTTGAGCATGCCTAACGTTTTTCCTTTTATTCCAAACATGTATGTCATACAACATATACATATTTGGTTTAAAGTATTAAATTAAGAGGTCAAACATGGTATCAACTTAATATTCTATTGTTTGGGAATACATCGAAATTTTTGTATTTTCTTTATATTTATGAAAAAAATTATTAATTATTAATTTTCCTGTTTTAAAAACATCACATATTTTTAAAAGTCTCAATTCGCTAATTTTCTTCTGTTTTGAAATAAGTTTTTTAGTTTCAAATTATCATGAGTAGGTAGTCCTAAGGTATTTTAAATAACGAATTTATCAACAAAGTCGTCAAAGGCATCTTATAGATTTGTAAATAATAAATGTGATTATTTTGTAATCAAAATAAAGATTTCAATATTTCATAAAAATAAATTTCAATATTAAATTAATGGATACAAAATCCAAATAAAAATGTTTTGACTGTACTATAAGTATTATCTCTATGTTGCTATCCGGATTCAAATGATCAACTAAAATAAATTTATCACACAAAGACGGTTGGCCTATTGGTGAAGGTTTGGGACATGAGAGTTTGCTCCTCTTGATGTCTTGAGTTCAACACTTGTGGTGTCAACTTTTTTTTATTTACTTCTTTATAATCTCAAAGTCTAAAGCTCGACACATGATAGTGTAAACTTTTTGTTCTTTATTTTTTTATTAGTCGTTACATTGATATTATTTTTTTTATCAAAACATAATATTCATTTATAAAATTACTTTTTTTTCATATTGTTAGTAATTGTCTTTTATAATCACGAATAAATACACTATTTTAATTTTGTAAGAGAGATTTAAGAAATTATATTAAATATTGCAATTCTATTAGATTGTAGAGCAACATTAATTTGTATTAACGATTAAACAAGCTCCATACCCCGTTAATAAGTTTAGTAAGTATTGGATGTAAAGAGTTTTAAAAAGTGAAAAAAATATAAAATTTTACATGATGAAATATATCTAAAGTGATGTGTGGTACTGACGCTGTACATGTAATTGAAAGAATTGCTTATAAGGATTGAGGTTGGAGCCTAAAAGTTTAATTACAATTTCACATCATCGTTTTGATGCGCTAATGATCTCTGTTGCTTCTCTGTGATCTGACTCTTCTAACGAGTAAGGATTAGAAGGCTACTTTTGGAGGCATGACCTGACCAATTTGATCTAGCTTGGTGTTGTTTCACCGTAATGAGAGAATTTGGATTGTTTGTAGTTATTGATGTAGTGTTCCCATCATATATTATATTCTTTTTCCCTTCCATTTCAATAATTTAGGAGTTCCGTGCAATCATTTTTTACTTTCAAGTATTTCAAATTTTATTCTTTCCGTTGAGCATGCCTAACGTTTTTCCTTTTATTCCAAACATGTATGTCATACAACATATACCTATTTGGTTTAAAGTATTAAATTAAGAGGTCAAACATGGTATCAACTTAATATTCTATTGTTTGGGAATACATCGAAATTTTTGTATTTTCTTTATATTTATGAAAAAAATTATTAATTATTAATTTTCCTGTTTTAAAAACATCACATATTTTTAAAAGTCTCAATTCGCTAATTTTCTTATGTTTTGAAATAAGTTTTTTAGTTTCAAATTATCATGAGTAGGTAGTCCTAAGGTATTTTAAATAACGAATTTATCAACAAAGTCGTCAAAGACATCTTATAGATTTGTAAATAATAATTGTGATTATTTGGTAATCAAAATAAAGATTTCAATATTTCATAAAAATAAATTTCAATATTAAATTAATGTATACAAAATCCAAATAAAAATGTTTTGACTGTACTATAAGTATTATCTCTATGTTGCTATCCGGATTCAAATGATCAACTAAAATAAATTTATCACACAAAGACGGTTGGCCTATTGGTGAAGGTTTGGGACATGAGAGTTTGCTCCTCTTGATGTCTTGAGTTCAACACTTGTGGTGTCAACTTTTTTTTATTTACTTCTTTATAATCTCAAAGTCTAAAGCTCGACACATGATAGTGTAAACTTTTTGTTCTTTATTTTTTTTATAGTCGTTACATTGATATTATTTTTTTTATCAAAACATAATATTCATTTATAAAATTACTTTTTTTTCATATTGTTAGTAATTGTCTTTTATAATCACGAATAAATACACTATTTTAATTTTGTAAGAGAGATTTAAGAAATTATATTAAATATTGCAATTCTATTAGATTGTAGAGCAACATTAATTCGTATTAACGATGAATATAATATTTAGTTTGGATGCTTGGGTTCATACGATTAAACAAGCTCCATACCCCGTTAATAAGTTTAGTAAGTATTGGATGTAAAGAGTTTTAAAAAGTGAAAAAAATATAAAATTTTACATGATGAAATATATCTAAAGTGATGTGTGGTACTGACGCTGTACATGTAATTGAAAGAATTGCTTATAAGGATTGAGGTTGGAGCCTAAAAGTTTAATTACAATTTCACATCATCGTTTTGATGCGCTAATGATCTCTGTTGCTTCTCTGTGATCTGACTCTTCTAACGTGTAAGGATTAGAAGGCTACTTTTGGAGGCATGACCTGACCAATTTGATCTAGCTTGGTGTTGTTTCACCGTAATGAGAGAATTTGGATTGTTTGTAGTTATTGATGTAGTGTTCCCATCATATATTATATTCTTTTTCCCTTCCATTTCAATAATTTAGGAGTTCCGTGCAATCATTTTTTACTTTCAAGTATTTCAAATTTTATTCTTTCCGTTGAGCATGCCTAACGTTTTTCCTTTTATTCCAAACATGTATGTCATACAACATATACCTATTTGGTTTAAAGTATTAAATTAAGAGGTCAAACATGGTATCAACTTAATATTCTATTGTTTGGGAATACATCGAAATTTTTGTATTTTCTTTATATTTATGAAAAAAATTATTAATTATTAATTTTCCTGTTTTAAAAACATCACATATTTTTAAAAGTCTCAATTCGCTAATTTTCTTCTGTTTTGAAATAAGTTTTTTAGTTTCAAATTATCATGAGTAGGTAGTCCTAAGGTATTTTAAATAACGAATTTATCAACAAAGTCGTCAAAGACATCTTATAGATTTGTAAATAATAATTGTGATTATTTGGTAATCAAAATAAAGATTTCAATATTTCATAAAAATAAATTTCAATATTAAATTAATGTATACAAAATCCAAATAAAAATGTTTTGACTGTACTATAAGTATTATCTCTATGTTGCTATCCGGATTCAAATGATCAACTAAAATAAATTTATCACACAAAGACGGTTGGCCTATTGGTGAAGGTTTGGGACATGAGAGTTTGCTCCTCTTGATGTCTTGAGTTCAACACTTGTGGTGTCAACTTTTTTTTATTTACTTCTTTATAATCTCAAAGTCTAAAGCTCGACACATGATAGTGTAAACTTTTTGTTCTTTATTTTTTTATTAGTCGTTACATTGATATTATTTTTTTTATCAAAACATAATATTCATTTATAAAATTACTTTTTTTTCATATTGTTAGTAATTGTCTTTTATAATCACGAATAAATACACTATTTTAATTTTGTAAGAGAGATTTAAGAAATTATATTAAATATTGCAATTCTATTAGATTGTAGAGCAACATTAATTCGTATTAACGATGAATATAATATTTAGTTTGGATGCTTGGGTTCATACGATTAAACAAGCTCCATACCCCGTTAATAAGTTTAGTAAGTATTGGATGTAAAGAGTTTTAAAAAGTGAAAAAAATATAAAATTTTACATGATGAAATATATCTAAAGTGATGTGTGGTACTGATGTTGTACATGTAATTGAAAGAATTGCTTATAAGGATTGAGGTTGGAGCCTAAAAGTTTAACTACAATTTTACATCATCCTTTGGATGCGCTAATGATCTCTGTTGCTTCTCTGTGATCTGACTCTTCTAACGTGTAAGGATTAGAAGGCTACTTTTGGAGGCATGACCTGACCAATTTGATCTAGCTTGGTGTTGTTTCACCGTAATGAGAGAATTTGGATTGTTTGTAGTTATTGATGTAGTGTTCCCATCATATATTATATTCTTTTTCCCTTCCATTTCAATAATTTAGGAGTTCCGTGCAATCATTTTTTACTTTCAAGTATTTCAAATTTTATTCTTTCCGTTTAGCATGCCTAACGTTTTTCCTTTTATTCCAAACATGTATGTCATACAACATATACATATTTGGTTTAAAGTATTAAATTAAGAGGTCAAACATGGTATCAACTTAATATTCTATTGTTTGGGAATACATCGAAATTTTTGTATTTTCTTTATATTTATGAAAAAAATTATTAATTATTAATTTTCCTGTTTTAAAAACATCACATATTTTTAAAAGTCTCAATTCGCTAATTTTCTTCTGTTTTGAAATAAGTATTTTAGTTTCAAATTATCACGAGTAGGTAGTCCTAAGGTATTTTAAATAACGAATTTATCAACAAAGTCGTCAAAGGCATCTTATAGATTTGTAAATAATAAATGTGATTATTTTGTAATCAAAATAAAGATTTCAATATTTCATAAAAATAAATTTCAATATTAAATTAATGGATACAAAATCCAAATAAAAATGTTTTGACTGTACTATAAGTATTATCTCTATGTTGCTATCCGGATTCAAATGATCAACTAAAATAAATTCATCACACAAAGACGGTTGGCCTATTGGTGAAGGTTTGGGACATGAGAGTTTGCTCCTCTTGATGTCTTGAGTTCAACACTTGTGGTGTCAACTTTTTTTTATTTACTTCTTTATAATCTCAAAGTCTAAAGCTCGACACATGATAGTGTAAACTTTTTGTTCTTTATTTTTTTATTAGTCGTTACATTGATATTATTTTTTTTTATCAAAACATAATATTCATTTATAAAATTACTTTTTTTTCATATTGTTAGTAATTGTCTTTTATAATCACGAATAAATACACTATTTTAATTTTGTAAGAGAGATTTAAGAAATTATATTAAATATTGCAATTCTATTAGATTGTAGAGCAACATTAATTTGTATTAACGATGAATATAATATTTAGTTTGGATGTTTGGGTTCATACGATTAAACAAGCTCCATACCCCGTTAATAAGTTTAGTAAGTATTGGATGTAAAGAGTTTTAAAAAGTGAAAAAAATATAAAATTTTACATGATGAAATATATCTAAAGTGATGTGTGGTACTGACGCTGTACATGTAATTGAAAGAATTGCTTATAAGGATTGAGGTTGGAGCCTAAAAGTTTAATTACAATTTCACATCATCGTTTTGATGCGCTAATGATCTCTGTTGCTTCTCTGTGATCTGACTCTTCTAACGTGTAAGGATTAGAAGGCTACTTTTGGAGGCATGACCTGACCAATTTGATCTAGCTTGGTGTTGTTTCACCGTAATGAGAGAATTTGGATTGTTTGTAGTTATTGATGTAGTGTTCCCATCATATATTATATTCTTTTTCCCTTCCATTTCAATAATTTAGGAGTTCCGTGCAATCATTTTTTACTTTCAAGTATTTCAAATTTTATTCTTTCCGTTGAGCATGCCTAACGTTTTTCCTTTTATTCCAAACATGTATGTCATACAACATATACCTATTTGGTTTAAAGTATTAAATTAAGAGGTCAAACATGGTATCAACTTAATATTCTATTGTTTGGGAATACATCGAAATTTTTGTATTTTCTTTATATTTATGAAAAAAATTATTAATTATTAATTTTCCTGTTTTAAAAACATCACATATTTTTAAAAGTCTTAATTCGCTAATTTTCTTCTGTTTTGAAATAAGTATTTTAGTTTCAAATTATCACGAGTAGGTAGTCCTAAGGTATTTTAAATAACGAATTTATCAACAAAGTCGTCAAAGGCATCTTATAGATTTGTAAATAATAAATGTGATTATTTTGTAATCAAAATAAAGATTTCAATATTTCATAAAAATAAATTTCAATATTAAATTAATGGATACAAAATCCAAATAAAAATGTTTTGACTGTACTATAAGTATTATCTCTATGTTGCTATCCGGATTCAAATGATCAACTAAAATAAATTTATCACACAAAGACGGTTGGCCTATTGGTGAAGGTTTGGGACATGAGAGTTTGCTCCTCTTGATGTCTTGAGTTCAACACTTGTGGTGTCAACTTTTTTTTATTTACTTCTTTATAATCTCAAAGTCTAAAGCTCGACACATGATAGTGTAAACTTTTTGTTCTTTATTTTTTTATTAGTCGTTACATTGATATTATTTTTTTTTATCAAAACATAATATTCATTTATAAAATTACTTTTTTTTCATATTGTTAGTAATTGTCTTTTATAATCACGAATAAATACACTATTTTAATATTGTAAGAGAGATTTAAGAAATTATATTAAATATTGCAATTCTATTAGATTGTAGAGCAACATTAATTTGTATTAACGATGAATATAATATTTAGTTTGGATGTTTGGGTTCATACGATTAAACAAGCTCCATACCCCGTTAATAAGTTTAGTAAGTATTGGATGTAAAGAGTTTTAAAAAGTGAAAAAAATATAAAATTTTACATGATGAAATATATCTAAAGTGATGTGTGGTACTGACGCTGTACATGTAATTGAAAGAATTGCTTATAAGGATTGAGGTTGGAGCCTAAAAGTTTAATTACAATTTCACATCATCGTTTTGATGCGCTAATGATCTCTGTTGCTTCTCTGTGATCTGACTCTTCTAACGTGTAAGGATTAGAAGGCTACTTTTGGAGGCATGACCTGACCAATTTGATCTAGCTTGGTGTTGTTTCACCGTAATGAGAGAATTTGGATTGTTTGTAGTTATTGATGTAGTGTTCCCATCATATATTATATTCTTTTTCCCTTCCATTTCAATAATTTAGGAGTTCCGTGCAATCATTTTTTACTTTCAAGTATTTCAAATTTTATTCTTTCCGTTGAGCATGCCTAACGTTTTTCCTTTTATTCCAAACATGTATGTCATACAACATATACCTATTTGGTTTAAAGTATTAAATTAAGAGGTCAAACATGGTATCAACTTAATATTCTATTGTTTGGGAATACATCGAAATTTTTGTATTTTCTTTATATTTATGAAAAAAATTATTAATTATTAATTTTCCTGTTTTAAAAACATCACATATTTTTAAAAGTCTCAATTCGCTAATTTTCTTCTGTTTTGAAATAAGTTTTTTAGTTTCAAATTATCATGAGTAGGTAGTCCTAAGGTATTTTAAATAACGAATTTATCAACAAAGTCGTCAAAGACATCTTATAGATTTGTAAATAATAATTGTGATTATTTGGTAATCAAAATAAAGATTTCAATATTTCATAAAAATAAATTTCAATATTAAATTAATGGATACAAAATCCAAATAAAAATGTTTTGACTGTACTATAAGTATTATCTCTATGTTGCTATCCGGATTCAAATGATCAACTAAAATAAATTTATCACACAAAGACGGTTGGCCTATTGGTGAAGGTTTGGGACAAGAGAGTTTGCTCCTCTTGATGTCTTGAGTTCAACACTTGTGGTGTCAACTTTTTTTTATTTACTTCTTTATAATCTCAAAGTCTAAAGCTCGACACATGATAGTGTAAACTTTTTGTTCTTTATTTTTTTTATAGTCGTTACATTGATATTATTTTTTTTATCAAAACATAATATTCATTTATAAAATTACTTTTTTTTCATATTGTTAGTAATTGTCTTTTATAATCACGAATAAATACACTATTTTAATTTTGTAAGAGAGATTTAAGAAATTATATTAAATATTGCAATTCTATTAGATTGTAGAGCAACATTAATTCGTATTAACGATGAATATAATATTTAGTTTGGATGCTTGGGTTCATACGATTAAACAAGCTCCATACCCCGTTAATAAGTTTAGTAAGTATTGGATGTAAAGAGTTTTAAAAAGTGAAAAAAATATAAAATTTTACATGATGAAATATATCTAAAGTGATGTGTGGTACTGACGCTGTACATGTAATTGAAAGAATTGCTTATAAGGATTGAGGTTGCAGCCTAAAAGTTTAATTACAATTTCACATCATCGTTTTGATGCGCTAATGATCTCTGTTGCTTCTCTGTGATCTGACTCTTCTAACGTGTAAGGATTAGAAGGCTACTTTTGGAGGCATGACCTGACCAATTTGATCTAGCTTGGTGTTGTTTCACCGTAATGAGAGAATTTGGATTGTTTGTAGTTATTGATGTAGTGTTCCCATCATATATTATATTCTTTTTCCCTTCCATTTCAATAATTTAGGAGTTCCGTGCAATCATTTTTTACTTTCAAGTATTTCAAATTTTATTCTTTCCGTTGAGCATGCCTAACGTTTTTCCTTTTATTCCAAACATGTATGTCATACAACATATACCTATTTGGTTTAAAGTATTAAATTAAGAGGTCAAACATGGTATCAACTTAATATTCTATTGTTTGGGAATACATCGAAATTTTTGTATTTTCTTTATATTTATGAAAAAAATTATTAATTATTAATTTTCCTGTTTTAAAAACATCACATATTTTTAAAAGTCTCAATTCGCTAATTTTCTTCTGTTTTGAAATAAGTTTTTTAGTTTCAAATTATCATGAGTAGGTAGTCCTAAGGTATTTTAAATAACGAATTTATCAACAAAGTCGTCAAAGGCATCTTATAGATTTGTAAATAATAAATGTGATTATTTTGTAATCAAAATAAAGATTTCAATATTTCATAAAAATAAATTTCAATATTAAATTAATGGATACAAAATCCAAATAAAAATGTTTTGACTGTACTATAAGTATTATCTCTATGTTGCTATCCGGATTCAAATGATCAACTAAAATAAATTTATCACACAAAGACGGTTGGCCTATTGGTGAAGGTTTGGGACATGAGAGTTTGCTCCTCTTGATGTCTTGAGTTCAACACTTGTGGTGTCAACTTTTTTTTATTTACTTCTTTATAATCTCAAAGTCTAAAGCTCGACACATGATAGTGTAAACTTTTTGTTCTTTATTTTTTTATTAGTCGTTACATTGATATTATTTTTTTTATCAAAACATAATATTCATTTATAAAATTACTTTTTTTTCATATTGTTAGTAATTGTCTTTTATAATCACGAATAAATACACTATTTTAATTTTGTAAGAGAGATTTAAGAAATTATATTAAATATTGCAATTCTATTAGATTGTAGAGCAACATTAATTCGTATTAACGATGAATATAATATTTAGTTTGGATGCTTGTGTTCATACGATTAAACAAGCTCCATACCCCGTTAATAAGTTTAGTAAGTATTGGATGTAAAGAGTTTTAAAAAGTGAAAAAAATATAAAATTTTACATGATGAAATATATCTAAAGTGATGTGTGGTACTGACGCTGTACATGTAATTGAAAGAATTGCTTATAAGGATTGAGGTTGCAGCTTAAAAGTTTAATTACAATTTCACATCATCGTTTTGATGCGCTAATGATCTTTGTTGCTTCTCTGTGATCTGACTCTTCTAACGTGTAAGGATTAGAAGGCTACTTTTGGAGGCATGACCTGACCAATTTGATCTAGCTTGGTGTTGTTTCACCGTAATGAGAGAATTTGGATTGTTTGTAGTTATTGATGTAGTGTTCCCATCATATATTATATTCTTTTTCCCTTCCATTTCAATAATTTAGGAGTTCCGTGCAATCATTTTTTACTTTCAAGTATTTCAAATTTTATTCTTTCCGTTGAGCATGCCTAACGATTTTCCTTTTATTCCAAACATGTATGTCATACAACATATACCTATTTGGTTTAAAGTATTAAATTAAGAGGTCAAACATGGTATCAACTTAATATTCTATTGTTTGGGAATACATCGAAATTTTTGTATTTTCTTTATATTTATGAAAAAAATTATTAATTATTAATTTTCCTGTTTTAAAAAGATCACATATTTTTAAAAGTCTCAATTCGCTAATTTTCTTCTGTTTTGAAATAAGTTTTTTAGTTTCAAATTATCATGAGTAGGTAGTCCTAAGGTATTTTAAATAACGAATTTATCAACAAAGTCGTCAAAGACATCTTATAGATTTGTAAATAATAATTGTGATTATTTTGTAATCAAAATAAAGATTTCAATATTTCATAAAAATAAATTTCAATATTAAATTAATGGATACAAAATCCAAATAAAAATGTTTTGACTGTACTATAAGTATTATCTCTATGTTGCTATCCGGATTCAAATGATCAACTAAAATAAATTTATCACACAAAGACGGTTGGCCTATTGGTGAAGGTTTGGGACATGAGAGTTTGCTCCTCTTGATGTCTTGAGTTCAACACTTGTGGTGTCAACTTTTTTTTATTTACGATTAAACAAGCTCCATACCCCGTTAATAAGTTTAGTAAGTATTGGATGTAAAGAGTTTTAAAAAGTGAAAAAAATATAAAATTTTACATGATGAAATATATCTAAAGTGATGTGTGGTATTGATGTTGTACATGTAATTGAAAGAATTGCTTATAAGGATTGAGGTTGGAGCCTAAAAGTTTAACTACAATTTCACATCATCGTTTGGATGCGCTAATGATCTCTGTTGCTTCTCTGTGATCTGACTCTTCTAACGTGTAAGGATTAGAAGGCTACTTTTGGAGGCATGACCTGACCAATTTGATCTAGCTTGGTGTTGTTTCACCGTAATGAGAGAATTTGGATTGTTTGTAGTTATTGATGTAGTGTTCCCATCATATATTATATTCTTTTTCCCTTCCATTTCAATAATTTAGGAGTTCCGTGCAATCATTTTTTACTTTCAAGTATTTCAAATTTTATTCTTTCCGTTGAGCATGCCTAACGTTTTTCCTTTTATTCCAAACATGTATGTCATACAACATATACCTATTTGGTTTAAAGTATTAAATTAAGAGGTCAAACATGGTATCAACTTAATATTCTATTGTTTGGGAATACATCGAAATTTTTGTATTTTCTTTATATTTATGAAAAAAATTATTAATTATTAATTTTCCTGTTTTAAAAACATCACATATTTTTAAAAGTCTCAATTCGCTAATTTTCTTCTGTTTTGAAATAAGTTTTTTAGTTTCAAATTATCATGAGTAGGTAGTCCTAAGGTATTTTAAATAACGAATTTATCAACAAAGTCGTCAAAGGCATCTTATAGATTTGTAAATAATAAATGTGATTATTTTGTAATCAAAATAAAGATTTCAATATTTCATAAAAATAAATTTCAATATTAAATTAATGGATACAAAATCCAAATAAAAATGTTTTGACTGTACTATAAGTATTATCTCTATGTTGCTATCCGGATTCAAATGATCAACTAAAATAAATTTATCACACAAAGACGGTTGGCCTATTGGTGAAGGTTTGGGACATGAGAGTTTGCTCCTCTTGATGTCTTGAGTTCAACACTTGTGGTGTCAACTTTTTTTTATTTACTTCTTTATAATCTCAAAGTCTAAAGCTCGACACATGATAGTGTAAACTTTTTGTTCTTTATTTTTTTATTAGTCGTTACATTGATATTATTTTTTTTATCAAAACATAATATTCATTTATAAAATTACTTTTTTTTCATATTGTTAGTAATTGTCTTTTATAATCACGAATAAATACACTATTTTAATTTTGTAAGAGAGATTTAAGAAATTATATTAAATATTGCAATTCTATTAGATTGTAGAGCAACATTAATTCGTATTAACGATGAATATAATATTTAGTTTGGATGCTTGTGTTCATACGATTAAATAAGCTCCATACCCCGTTAATAAGTTTAGTAAGTATTGGATGTAAAGAGTTTTAAAAAGTGAAAAAAATATAAAATTTTACATGATGAAATATATCTAAAGTGATGTGTGGTACTGACGCTGTACATGTAATTGAAAGAATTGCTTATAAGGATTGAGGTTGCAGCTTAAAAGTTTAATTACAATTTCACATCATCGTTTTGATGCGCTAATGATCTTTGTTGCTTCTCTGTGATCTGACTCTTCTAACGTGTAAGGATTAGAAGGCTACTTTTGGAGGCATGACCTGACCAATTTGATCTAGCTTGGTGTTGTTTCACCGTAATGAGAGAATTTGGATTGTTTGTAGTTATTGATGTAGTGTTCCCATCATATATTATATTCTTTTTCCCTTCCATTTCAATAATTTAGGAGTTCCGTGCAATCATTTTTTACTTTCAAGTATTTCAAATTTTATTCTTTCCGTTGAGCATGCCTAACGATTTTCCTTTTATTCCAAACATGTATGTCATACAACATATACCTATTTGGTTTAAAGTATTAAATTAAGAGGTCAAACATGGTATCAACTTAATATTCTATTGTTTGGGAATACATCGAAATTTTTGTATTTTCTTTATATTTATGAAAAAAATTATTAATTATTAATTTTCCTGTTTTAAAAAGATCACATATTTTTAAAAGTCTCAATTCGCTAATTTTCTTCTGTTTTGAAATAAGTTTTTTAGTTTCAAATTATCATGAGTAGGTAGTCCTAAGGTATTTTAAATAACGAATTTATCAACAAAGTCGTCAAAGACATCTTATAGATTTGTAAATAATAATTGTGATTATTTTGTAATCAAAATAAAGATTTCAATATTTCATAAAAATAAATTTCAATATTAAATTAATGGATACAAAATCCAAATAAAAATGTTTTGACTGTACTATAAGTATTATCTCTATGTTGCTATCCGGATTCAAATGATCAACTAAAATAAATTTATCACACAAAGACGGTTGGCCTATTGGTGAAGGTTTGGGACATGAGAGTTTGCTCCTCTTGATGTCTTGAGTTCAACACTTGTGGTGTCAACTTTTTTTTATTTACGATTAAACAAGCTCCATACCCCGTTAATAAGTTTAGTAAGTATTGGATGTAAAGAGTTTTAAAAAGTGAAAAAAATATAAAATTTTACATGATGAAATATATCTAAAGTGATGTGTGGTACTGATGTTGTACATGTAATTGAAAGAATTGCTTATAAGGATTGAGGTTGGAGCCTAAAAGTTTAACTACAATTTCACATCATCGTTTGGATGCGCTAATGATCTCTGTTGCTTCTCTGTGATCTGACTCTTCTAACGTGTAAGGATTAGAAGGCTACTTTTGGAGGCATGACCTGACCAATTTGATAAGCTTGGTGTTGTTTCACCGTAATGAGAGAATTTGGATTGTTTGTAGTTATTGATGTAGTGTTCCCATCATATATTATATTCTTTTTCCCTTCCATTTCAATAATTTAGGAGTTCCGTGCAATCATTTTTTACTTTCAAGTATTTCAAATTTTATTCTTTCCGTTGAGCATGCCTAACGTTTTTCCTTTTATTCCAAACATGTATGTCATACAACATATACCTATTTGGTTTAAAGTATTAAATTAAGAGGTCAAACATGGTATCAACTTAATATTCTATTGTTTGGGAATACATCGAAATTTTTGTATTTTCTTTATATTTATGAAAAAAATTATTAATTATTAATTTTCCTGTTTTAAAAACATCACATATTTTTAAAAGTCTCAATTCGCTAATTTTCTTCTGTTTTGAAATAAGTTTTTTAGTTTCAAATTATCACGAGTAGGTAGTCCTAAGGTATTTTAAATAACGAATTTATCAACAAAGTTGTCAAAGGCATCTTATAGATTTGTAAATAATAAATGTGATTATTTTGTAATCAAAATAAAGATTTCAATATTTCATAAAAATAAATTTCAATATTAAATTAATGGATACAAAATCCAAATAAAAATGTTTTGACTGTACTATAAGTATTATCTCTATGTTGCTATCCGGATTCAAATGATCAACTAAAATAAATTTATCACACAAAGACGGTTGGCCTATTGGTGAAGGTTTGGGACATGAGAGTTTGCTCCTCTTGATGTCTTGAGTTCAACACTTGTGGTGTCATCTTTTTTTTATTTACTTCTTTATAATCTCAAAGTCTAAAGCTCGACACATGATAGTGTAAACTTTTTGTTCTTTATTTTTTTATTAGTCGTTACATTGATATTATTTTTTTTATCAAAACATAATATTCATTTATAAAATTACTTTTTTTTCATATTGTTAGTAATTGTCTTTTATAATCACGAATAAATACACTATTTTAATTTTGTAAGAGAGATTTAAGAAATTATATTAAATATTGCAATTCTATTAGATTGTAGAGCAACATTAATTCGTATTAACGATGAATATAATATTTAGTTTGGATGCTTGGGTTCATACGATTAAACAAGCTCCATACCCCGTTAATAAGTTTAGTAAGTATTGGATGTAAAGAGTTTTAAAAAGTGAAAAAAATATAAAATTTTACATGATGAAATATATCTAAAGTGATGTGTGGTACTGATGTTGTACATGTAATTGAAAGAATTGCTTATAAGGATTGAGGTTGGAGCCTAAAAGTTTAACTACAATTTCACATCATCGTTTGGATGCGCTAATGATCTCTGTTGCTTCTCTGTGATCTGACTCTTCTAACGTGTAAGGATTAGAAGGCTACTTTTGGAGGCATGACCTGACCAATTTGATCTAGCTTGGTGTTGTTTCACCGTAATGAGAGAATTTGGATTGTTTGTAGTTATTGATGTAGTGTTCCCATCATATATTATATTCTTTTTCCCTTCCATTTCAATAATTTAGGAGTTTCGTGCAATCATTTTTTACTTTCAAGTATTTCAAATTTTATTCTTTCCGTTGAGCATGCCTAACGTTTTTCCTTTTATTCCAAACATGTATGTCATACAACATATACCTATTTGGTTTAAAGTATTAAATTAAGAGGTCAAACATGGTATCAACTTAATATTCTATTGTTTGGGAATACATCGAAATTTTTGTATTTTCTTTATATTTATGAAAAAAATTATTAATTATTAATTTTCCTGTTTTAAAAACATCACATATTTTTAAAAGTCTCAATTCGCTAATTTTCTTCTGTTTTGAAATAAGTTTTTTAGTTTCAAATTATCACGAGTAGGTAGTCCTAAGGTATTTTAAATAACGAATTTATCAACAAAGTCGTCAAAGGCATCTTATAGATTTGTAAATAATAAATGTGATTATTTTGTAATCAAAATAAAGATTTCAATATTTCATAAAAATAAATTTCAATATTAAATTAATGGATACAAAATCCAAATAAAAATGTTTTGACTGTACTATAAGTATTATCTCTATGTTGCTATCCGGATTCAAATGATCAACTAAAATAAATTTATCACACAAAGACGGTTGGCCTATTGGTGAAGGTTTGGGACATGAGAGTTTGCTCCTCTTGATGTCTTGAGTTCAACACTTGTGGTGTCAACTTTTTTTTATTTACTTCTTTATAATCTCAAAGTCTAAAGCTCGACACATGATAGTGTAAACTTTTTGTTCTTTATTTTTTTATTAGTCGTTACATTGATATTATTTTTTTTATCAAAACATAATATTCATTTATAAAATTACTTTTTTTTCATATTGTTAGTAATTGTCTTTTATAATCACGAATAAATACACTATTTTAATTTTGTAAGAGAGATTTAAGAAATTATATTAAATATTGCAATTCTATTAGATTGTAGAGCAACATTAATTCGTATTAACGATGAATATAATATTTAGTTTGGATGCTTGGGTTCATACGATTAAACAAGCTCCATACCCCGTTAATAAGTTTAGTAAGTATTGGATGTAAAGAGTTTTAAAAAGTGAAAAAAATATAAAATTTTATATGATGAAATATATCTAAAGTGATGTGTGGTACTGATGTTGTACATGTAATTGAAAGAATTGCTTATAAGGATTGAGGTTGGAGCCTAAAAGTTTAACTACAATTTCACATCATCGTTTGGATACGCTAATGATCTCTGTTGCTTCTCTGTGATCTGACTCTTCTAACGTGTAAGGATTAGAAGGCTACTTTTGGAGGCATGACCTGACCAATTTGATCTAGCTTGGTGTTGTTTCACCGTAATGAGAGAATTTGGATTGTTTGTAGTTATTGATGTAGTGTTCCCATCATATATTATATTCTTTTTCCCTTCCATTTCAATAATTTAGGAGTTCCGTGCAATCATTTTTTACTTTCAAGTATTTCAAATTTTATTCTTTCCGTTGAGCATGCCTAACGTTTTTCCTTTTATTCCAAACATGTATGTCATACAACATATACCTATTTGGTTTAAAGTATTAAATTAAGAGGTCAAACATGGTATCAACTTAATATTCTATTGTTTGGGAATACATCGAAATTTTTGTATTTTCTTTATATTTATGAAAAAAATTATTAATTATTAATTTTCCTGTTTTAAAAACATCACATATTTTTAAAAGTCTCAATTCGCTAATTTTCTTCTGTTTTGAAATAAGTTTTTTAGTTTCAAATTATCACGAGTAGGTAGTCCTAAGGTATTTTAAATAACGAATTTATCAACAAAGTCGTCAAAGGCATCTTATAGATTTGTAAATAATAAATGTGATTATTTTGTAATCAAAATAAAGATTTCAATATTTCATAAAAATAAATTTCAATATTAAATTAATGGATACAAAATCCAAATAAAAATGTTTTGACTGTACTATAAGTATTATCTCTATGTTGCTATCCGGATTCAAATGATCAACTAAAATAAATTTATCACACAAAGACGGTTGGCCTATTGGTGAAGGTTTGGGACATGAGAGTTTGCTCCTCTTGATGTCTTGAGTTCAACACTTGTGGTGTCAACTTTTTTTTATTTACTTCTTTATAATCTCAAAGTCTAAAGCTCGACACATGATAGTGTAAACTTTTTGTTCTTTATTTTTTTATTAGTCGTTACATTGATATTATTTTTTTTATCAAAACATAATATTCATTTATAAAATTACTTTTTTTTCATATTGTTAGTAATTGTCTTTTATAATCACGAATAAATACACTATTTTAATTTTGTAAGAGAGATTTAAGAAATTATATTAAATATTGCAATTCTATTAGATTGTAGAGCAACATTAATTCGTATTAACGATGAATATAATATTTAGTTTGGATGCTTGGGTTCATACGATTAAACAAGCTCCATACCCCGTTAATAAGTTTAGTAAGTATTGGATGTAAAGAGTTTTAAAAAGTGAAAAAAATATAAAATTTTACATGATGAAATATATCTAAAGTGATGTGTGGTACTGACGCTGTACATGTAATTGAAAGAATTTCTTATAAGGATTGAGGTTGCAGCCTAAAAGTTTAATTACAATTTCACATCATCGTTTTGATGCGCTAATGATCTCGGTTGCTTCTCTGTGATCTGACTCTTCTAACGTGTAAGGATTAGAAGGCTACTTTTGGAGGCATGACCTGACCAATTTGATCTAGCTTGGTGTTGTTTCACCGTAATGAGAGAATTTGGATTGTTTGTAGTTATTGATGTAGTGTTCCCATCATATATTATATTCTTTTTCCCTTCCATTTCAATAATTTAGGAGTTCCGTGCAATCATTTTTTACTTTCAAGTATTTCAAATTTTATTCTTTCCGTTGAGCATGCCTAACGTTTTTCCTTTTATTCCAAACATGTATGTCATACACCATATACCTATTTGGTTTAAAGTATTAAATTAAGAGGTCAAACATGGTATCAACTTAATATTCTATTGTTTGGGAATACATCGAAATTTTTGTATTTTCTTTATATTTATGAAAAAAATTATTAATTATTAATTTTCCTGTTTTAAAAACATCACATATTTTTAAAAGTCTCAATTCGCTAATTTTCTTCTGTTTTGAAATAAGTTTTTTAGTTTCAAATTATCACGAGTAGGTAGTCCTAAGGTATTTTAAATAACGAATTTATCAACAAAGTCGTCAAAGGCATCTTATAGATTTGTAAATAATAAATGTGATTATTTTGTAATCAAAATAAAGATTTCAATATTTCATAAAAATAAATTTCAATATTAAATTAATGGATACAAAATCCAAATAAAAATGTTTTGACTGTACTATAAGTATTATCTCTATGTTGCTATCCGGATTCAAATGATCAACTAAAATAAATTTATCACACAAAGACGGTTGGCCTATTGGTGAAGGTTTGGGACATGAGAGTTTGCTCCTCTTGATGTCTTGAGTTCAACACTTGTGGTGTCAACTTTTTTTTATTTACTTCTTTATAATCTCAAAGTCTAAAGCTCGACACATGATAGTGTAAACTTTTTGTTCTTTATTTTTTTATTAGTCGTTACATTGATATTATTTTTTTTATCAAAACATAATATTCATTTATAAAATTACTTTTTTTTCATATTGTTAGTAATTGTCTTTTATAATCACGAATAAATACACTATTTTAATTTTGTAAGAGAGATTTAAGAAATTATATTAAATATTGCAATTCTATTAGATTGTAGAGCAACATTAATTCGTATTAACGATGAATATAATATTTAGTTTGGATGCTTGGGTTCATACGATTAAACAAGCTCCATACCCCGTTAATAAGTTTAGTAAGTATTGGATGTAAAGAGTTTTAAAAAGTGAAAAAAATATAAAATTTTACATGATGAAATATATCTAAAGTGATGTGTGGTACTGATGTTGTACATGTAATTGAAAGAATTGCTTATAAGGATTGAGGTTGGAGCCTAAAAGTTTAACTACAACTTCACATCATCGTTTGGATGCGCTAATGATCTCTGTTGCTTCTCTGTGATCTGACTCTTCTAACGTGTAAGGATTAGAAGGCTACTTTTGGAGGCATGACCTGACCAATTTGATCTAGCTTGGTGTTGTTTCACCGTAATGAGAGAATTTGGATTGTTTGTAGTTATTGATGTAGTGTTCCCATCATATATTATATTCTTTTTCCCTTCCATTTCAATAATTTAGGAGTTCCGTGCAATCATTTTTTACTTTCAAGTATTTCAAATTTTATTCTTTCCGTTGAGCATGCCTAACGTTTTTCCTTTTATTCCAAACATGTATGTCATACAACATATACATATTTGGTTTAAAGTATTAAATTAAGAGGTCAAACATGGTATCAACTTAATATTCTATTGTTTGGGAATACATCGAAATTTTTGTATTTTCTTTATATTTATGAAAAAAATTATTAATTATTAATTTTCCTGTTTTAAAAACATCACATATTTTTAAAAGTCTCAATTCGCTAATTTTCTTCTGTTTTGAAATAAGTTTTTTAGTTTCAAATTATCACGAGTAGGTAGTCCTAAGGTATTTTAAATAACGAATTTATCAACAAAGTCGTCAAAGGCATCTTATAGATTTGTAAATAATAAATGTGATTATTTTGTAATCAAAATAAAGATTTCAATATTTCATAAAAATAAATTTCAATATTAAATTAATGGATACAAAATCCAAATAAAAATGTTTTGACTGTACTATAAGTATTATCTCTATGTTGCTATCCGGATTCAAATGATCAACTAAAATAAATTTATCACACAAAGACGGTTGGCCTATTGGTGAAGGTTTGGGAAATGAGAGTTTGCTCCTCTTGATGTCTTGAGTTCAACACTTGTGGTGTCAACTTTTTTTTATTTACTTCTTTATAATCTCAAAGTCTAAAGCTCGACACATGATAGTGTAAACTTTTTGTTCTTTATTTTTTTATTAGTCGTTACATTGATATTATTTTTTTTATCAAAACATAATATTCATTTATAAAATTACTTTTTTTTCATATTGTTAGTAATTGTCTTTTATAATCACGAATAAATACACTATTTTAATTTTGTAAGAGAGATTTAAGAAATTATATTAAATATTGCAATTCTATTAGATTGTAGAGCAACATTAATTCGTATTAACGATGAATATAATATTTAGTTTGGATGCTTGGGTTCATACGATTAAACAAGCTCCATACCCCGTTAATAAGTTTAGTAAGTATTGGATGTAAAGAGTTTTAAAAAGTGAAAAAAATATAAAATTTTACATGATGAAATATATCTAAAGTGATGTGTGGTACTGATGTTGTACATGTAATTGAAAGAATTGCTTATAAGGATTGAGGTTGGAGCCTAAAAGTTTAACTACAATTTCACATCATCGTTTGGATGCGCTAATGATCTCTGTTGCTTCTCTGTGATCTGACTCTTCTAACGTGTAAGGATTAGAAGGCTACTTTTGGAGGCATGACCTGACCAATTTGATCTAGCTTGGTGTTGTTTCACCGTAATGAGAGAATTTGGATTGTTTGTAGTTATTGATGTAGTGTTCCCATCATATATTATATTCTTTTTCCCTTCCATTTCAATAATTTAGGAGTTCCGTGCAATCATTTTTTACTTTCAAGTATTTCAAATTTTATTCTTTCCGTTGAGCATGCCTAACGTTTTTCCTTTTATTCCAAACATGTATGTCATACAACATATACCTATTTGGTTTAAAGTATTAAATTAAGAGGTCAAACATGATATCAACTTAATATTCTATTGTTTGGGAATACATCAAATTTTTTGTATTTTCTTTATATTCATGAAAAAAATTATTAATTATTAATTTTCCTGTTTTAAAAGCATCACATATTTTTAAAAGTCTCAATTCGCTAATTTTCTTCTGTTTTGAAATAAGTTTTTTAGTTTCAAATTATCATGAGTAGGTAGTCCTAAGGTATTTTAAATAACGAATTTATCAACAAAGTCGTCAAAGACATCTTATAGATTTGTAAATAATAATTGTGATTATTTTGTAATCAAAATAAAGATTTCAATATTTCATAAAAATAAATTTCAATATTAAATTAATGGATACAAAATCCAAATAAAAATGTTTTGACTGTACTATAAGTATTATCTCTATGTTGCTATCCGGATTCAAATGATCAACTAAAATAAATTTATCACACAAAGACGGTTGACCTATTGGTGAAGGTTTTGGACATGAGAGTTTGCTCCTCTTGATGTCTTGAGTTCAACACTTGTGGTGTCAACTTTTTTTTATTTACTTCTTTATAATCTCAAAGTCTAAAGCTCGACACATGATAGTGTAAACTTTTTGTTCTTTATTTTTTTATTAGTCGTTACATTGATATTATTTTTTTTTATCAAAACATAATATTCATTTATAAAATTACTTTTTTTTCATATTGTTAGTAATTGTCTTTTATAATCACGAATAAATACACTATTTTAATTTTGTAAGAGAGATTTAAGAAATTATATTAAATATTGCAATTCTATTAGATTGTAGAGCAACATTAATTCGTTTTAACGATGAATATAATATTTAGTTTGGATGCTTGTGTTCATACGATTAAACAAGCTCCATACCCCGTTAATAAGTTTAGTAAGTATTGGATGTAAAGAGTTTTAAAAAGTGAAAAAAATATAAAATTTTACATGATGAAATATATCTAAAGTGATGTGTGGTACTGATGTTGTACATGTAATTGAAAGAATTGCTTATAAGGATCGAGGTTGGAGCCTAAAAGTTTAATTACAATTTCACATCATCGTTTTGATGCGCTAATGATCTCTGTTGCTTCTCTGTGATCTGACTCTTCTAACGTGTAAGGATTAGAAGGCTACTTTTGGAGGCATGACCTGACCAATTTGATCTAGCTTGGTGTTGTTTCACCGTAATGAGAGAATTTGGATTGTTTGTAGTTATTGATGTAGTGTTCCCATCATATATTATATTCTTTTTCCCTTCCATTTCAATAATTTAGGAGTTCCGTGCAATCATTTTTTACTTTCAAGTATTTCAAATTTTATTCTTTCCGTTGAGCATGCCTAACGTTTTTCCTTTTATTCCAAACATGTATGTCATACAACATATACCTATTTGGTTTAAAGTATTAAATTAAGAGGTCAAACATGGTATCAACTTAATATTCTATTGTTTGGGAATACATCGAAATTTTTGTATTTTCTTTATATTTATGAAAAAAATTATTAATTATTAATTTTCCTGTTTTAAAAACATCACATATTTTTAAAAGTCTCAATTCGCTAATTTTCTTCTGTTTTGAAATAAGTTTTTTAGTTTCAAATTATCATGAGTAGGTAGTCCTAAGGTATTTTAAATAACGAATTTATCAACAAAGTCGTCAAAGGCATCTTATAGATTTGTAAATAATAAATGTGATTATTTTGTAATCAAAATAAAGATTTCAATATTTCATAAAAATAAATTTCAATATTAAATTAATGGATACAAAATCCAAATAAAAATGTTTTGACTGTACTATAAGTATTATCTCTATGTTGCTATCCGGATTCAAATGATCAACTAAAATAAATTTATCACACAAAGACGGTTGGCCTATTGGTGAAGGTTTGGGACATGAGAGTTTGCTCCTCTTGATGTCTTGAGTTCAACACTTGTGGTGTCAACTTTTTTTTATTTACTTCTTTATAATCACAAAGTCTAAAGCTCGACACATGATAGTGTAAACTTTTTGTTCTTTATTTTTTTATTAGTCGTTACATTGATATTATTTTTTTTATCAAAACATAATATTCATTTATAAAATTACTTTTTTTTCATATTGTTAGTAATTGTCTTTTATAATCACGAATAAATACACTATTTTAATTTTGTAAGAGAGATTTAAGAAATTATATTAAATATTGCAATTCTATTAGATTGTAGAGCAACATTAATTCGTATTAACGATGAATATAATATTTATTTTGGATGCTTGGGTTCATACGATTAAACAAGCTCCATACCCCGTTAATAAGTTTAGTAAGTATTGGATGTAAAGAGTTTTAAAAAGTGAAAAAAATATAAAATTTTATATGATGAAATATATCTAAAGTGATGTGTGGTACTGATGTTGTACATGTAATTGAAAGAATTGCTTATAAGGATCGAGGTTGGAGCCTAAAAGTTTAACTACAATTTCACATCATCGTTTGGATGCGCTAATGATCTCTGTTGCTTCTCTGTGATCTGACTCTTCTAACGTGTAAGGATTAGAAGGCTACTTTTGGAGGCATGACCTGACCAATTTGATCTAGCTTGGTGTTGTTTCACCGTAATGAGAGAATTTGGATTGTTTGTAGTTATTGATGTAGTGTTCCCATCATATATTATATTCTTTTTCCCTTCCATTTCAATAATTTAGGAGTTCCGTGCAATCATTTTTTACTTTCAAGTATTTCAAATTTTATTCTTTCCGTTGAGCATGCCTAACGTTTTTCCTTTTATTCCAAACATGTATGTCATACAACATATACCTATTTGGTTTAAAGTATTAAATTAAGAGGTCAAACATGGTATCAACTTAATATTCTATTGTTTGGGAATACATCGAAATTTTTGTATTTTCTTTATATTTATGAAAAAAATTATTAATTATTAATTCTCCTGTTTTAAAAACATCACATATTTTTAAAAGTCTCAATTCGCTAATTTTCTTCTGTTTTGAAATAAGTTTTTAAGTTTCAAATTATCATGAGTAGGTAGTCCTAAGGTATTTTAAATAACGAATTTATCAACAAAGTCGTCAAAGACATCTTATAGATTTGTAAATAATAATTGTGATTATTTTGTAATCAAAATAAAGATTTCAATATTTCATAAAAATAAATTTCAATATTAAATTAATGGATACAAAATCCAAATAAAAATGTTTTGACTGTACTTTAAGTATTATCTCTATGTTGCTATCCGGATTCAAATGATCAACTAAAATAAATTTATCACACAAAGACGGTTGGCCTATTGGTGAAGGTTTGGGACATGAGAGTTTTCTCCTCTTGATGTCTTGAGTTCAACACTTGTGGTGTCAACTTTTCAAGTGTTGTCAACTTTTTTTTATTTACTTCTTTATAATCTCAAAGTCTAAAGCTCGACACATGATAGTGTAAACTTTTTGTTCTTTATTTTTTTATTAGTCGTTACATTGATATTATTTTTTTTTATCAAAACATAATATTCATTTATAAAATTACTTTTTTTTCATATTGTTAGTAATTGTCTTTTATAATCACGAATAAATACTCTATTTTAATTTTGTAAGAGAGATTTAAGAAATTATATTAAATATTGCAATTCTATTAGATTGTAGAGCAACATTAATTCGTATTAACGATGAATATAATATTTAGTTTGGATGCTTGGGTTCATACGATTAAACAAGCTCCATACCCCGTTAATAAGTTTAGTAAGTATTGGATGTAAAGAGTTTTAAAAAGTGAAAAAAATATAAAATTTTACATGATGAAATATATCTAAAGTGATGTGTGGTACTGACGCTGTACATGTAATTGAAAGAATTGCTTATAAGGATTGAGGTTGCAGCCTAAAAGTTTAATTACAATTTCACATCATCGTTTTGATGCGCTAATGATCTCTGTTGCTTCTCTGTGATCTGACTCTTCTAACGTGTAAGGATTAGAAGGCTACTTTTGGAGGCATGACCTGACCAATTTGATCTAGCTTGGTGTTGTTTCACCGTAATGAGAGAATTTGGATTGTTTGTAGTTATTGATGTAGTGTTCCCATCATATATTATATTCTTTTTCCCTTCCATTTCAATAATTTAGGAGTTCCGTGCAATCATTTTTTACTTTCAAGTATTTCAAATTTTATTCTTTCCGTTGAGCATGCCTAACGTTTTTCCTTTTATTCCAAACATGTATGTCATACAACATATACCTATTTGGTTTAAAGTATTAAATTAAGAGGTCAAACATGGTATCAACTTAATATTCTATTGTTTGGGAATACATCGAAATTTTTGTATTTTCTTTATATTTATGAAAAAATTTATTAATTATTAATTTTCCTGTTTTAAAAACATCACATATTTTTAAAAGTCTCAATTCGCTAATTTTCTTCTGTTTTGAAATAAGTTTTTTAGTTTCAAATTATCATGAGTAGGTAGTCCTAAGGTATTTTAAATAACGAATTTATCAACAAAGTCGTCAAAGACATCTTATAGATTTGTAAATAATAATTGTGATTATTTTGTAATCAAAATAAAGATTTCAATATTTCATAAAAATAAATTTCAATATTAAATTAATGGATACAAAATCCAAATAAAAATGTTTTGACTGTACTATAAGTATTATCTCTATGTTGCTATCCGGATTCAAATGATCAACTAACATAAATTTATCACACAAAGACGGTTGGCCTATTGGTGAAGGTTTGGGACATGAGAGTTTGCTCCTCTTGATGTCTTGAGTTCAACACTTGTGGTGTCAACTTTTTTTTATTTACTTCTTTATAATCTCAAAGTCTAAAGCTCGACACATGATAGTGTAAACTTTTTGTTCTTTTATAATCACGAATAAATACACTATTTTAATTTTGTAAGAGAGATTTAAGAAATTATATTAAATATTGCAATTCTATTAGATTGTAGAGCAACATTAATTCGTATTAACGATGAATATAATATTTAGTTTGGATGCTTGGGTTCATACGATTAAACAAGCTCCATACCCCGTTAATAAGTTTAGTAAGTATTGGATGTAAAGAGTTTTAAAAAGTGAAAAAAATATAAAATTTTATATGATGAAATATATCTAAAGTGATGTGTGGTACTGATGTTGTACATGTAATTGAAAGAATTGCTTATAAGGATTGAGGTTGGAGCCTAAAAGTTTAACTACAATTTCACATCATCGTTTGGATGCGCTAATGATCTCTGTTGCTTCTCTGTGATCTGACTCTTCTAACGTGTAAGGATTAGAAGGCTACTTTTGGAGGCATGACCTGACCAATTTGATCTAGCTTGGTGTTGTTTCACCGTAATGAGAGAATTTGGATTGTTTGTAGTTATTGATGTAGTGTTCCCATCATATATTATATTCTTTTTCCCTTCCATTTCAATAATTTAGGAGTTCCGTGCAATCATTTTTTACTTTCAAGTATTTCAAATTTTATTCTTTCCGTTGAGCATGCCTAACGTTTTTCCTTTTATTCCAAACATGTATGTCATACAACATATACCTATTTGGTTTAAAGTATTAAATTAAGAGGTCAAACATGGTATCAACTTAATATTCTATTGTTTGGGAATACATCGAAATTTTTGTATTTTCTTTATATTTATGAAAAAAATTATTAATTATTAATTTTCCTGTTTTAAAAACATCACATATTTTTAAAAGTCTCAATTCGCTAATTTTCTTCTGTTTTCAAATAAGTTTTTTAGTTTCAAATTATCATGAGTAGGTAGTCCTAAGGTATTTTAAATAACGAATTTATCAACAAAGTCATCAAAGACATCTTATAGATTTGTAAATAATAATTGTGATTATTTTGTAATCAAAATAAAGATTTCAATATTTCATAAAAATAAATTTCAATATTAAATTAATGGATACAAAATCCAAATAAAAATGTTTTGACTGTACTATAAGTATTATCTCTATGTTGCTATCCGGATTCAAATGATCAACTAAAATAAATTTATCACACAAAGACGGTTGGCCTATTGGTGAAGGTTTGGGACATGAGAGTTTGCTCCTCTTGATGTCTTGAGTTCAACACTTGTGGTGTCAACTTTTTTTTATTTACTTCTTTATAATCTCAAAGTCTAAAGCTCGACACATGATAGTGTAAACTTTTTGTTCTTTATTTTTTTATTAGTCGTTACATTGATATTAATTTTTTTATCAAAACATAATATTCATTTATAAAATTACTTTTTTTTCATATTGTTAGTAATTGTCTTTTATAATCACGAATAAATACACTATTTTAATTTTGTAAGAGAGATTTAAGAAATTATATTAAATATTGCAATTCTATTAGATTGTAGAGCAACATTAATTCGTATTAACGATGAATATAATATTTAGTTTGGATGCTTCTGTTCATACGATTAAACAAGCTCCATACCCTGTTAATAAGTTTAGTAAGTATTGGATGTAAAGAGTTTTAAAAAGTGAAAAAAATATATAATTTTACATGATGAAATATATCTAAAGTGATGTGTGGTACTGATGTTGTACATGTAATTGAAAGAATTGCTTATAAGGATTGAGGTTGCAGCCTAAAAGTTTAATTACAATTTCACATCATCGTTTTGATGCGCTAATGATCTCTGTTGCTTCTCTGTGATCTGACTCTTCTAACGTGTAAGGATTAGAAGGCTACTTTTGGAGGCATGACCTGACCAATTTGATCTAGCTTGGTGTTGTTTCACCGTGATGAGAGAATTTGGATTGTTTGTAGTTATTGATGTAGTGTTCCCATCATATATTATATTCTTTTTCCCTTCCATTTCAATAATTTAGGAGTTCCGTGCAATCATTTTTTACTTTCAAGTATTTCAAATTTTATTCTTTCCGTTGAGCATGCCTAACGTTTTTCCTTTTATTCCAAACATGTATGTCATACAACATATACCTATTTGGTTTAAAGTATTAAATTAAGAGGTCAAACATGGTATCAACTTAATATTCTATTGTTTGGGAATACATCGAAATTTTTGTATTTTCTTTATATTCATGAAAAAAATTATTAATTATTAATTTTCCTGTTTTAAAAGCATCACATATTTTTAAAAGTCTCAATTCGCTAATTTTCTTCTGTTTTGAAATAAGTTTTTTAGTTTCAAATTATCATGAGTAGGTAGTCCTAAGGTATTTTAAATAACGAATTTATCAACAAAGTCGTCAAAGACATCTTATAGATTTGTAAATAATAATTGTGATTATTTTGTAATCAAAATAAAGATTTCAATATTTCATAAAAATAAATTTCAATATTAAATTAATGGATACAAAATCCAAATAAAAATGTTTTGACTGTACTATAAGTATTATCTCTATGTTGCTATCCGGATTCAAATGATCAACTAAAATAAATTTATCCCACAAAGACGGTTGGCCTATTGGTGAAGGTTTTGGACATGAGAGTTTGCTCCTCTTGATGTCTTGAGTTCAACACTTGTGGTGTCAACTTTTTTTTACTTACTTCTTTATAATCTCAAAGTCTAAAGCTCGACACATGATAGTGTAAACTTTTTGTTCTTTATTTTTTTATTAGTCGTTACATTGATATTATTTTTTTTTATCAAAACATAATATTCATTTATAAAATTACTTTTTTTTCATATTGTTAGTAATTGTCTTTTATAATCACGAATAAATACACTATTTTAATTTTGTAAGAGAGATTTAAGAAATTATATTAAATATTGCAATTCTATTAGATTGTAGAGCAACATTAATTCGTATTAACGATGAATATAATATTTAGTTTGGATGCTTGGGTTCATACGATTAAACAAGCTCCATACCCCGTTAATAAGTTTAGTAAGTATTGGATGTAAAGAGTTTTAAAAAGTGAAAAAAATATAAAATTTTATATGATGAAATATATCTAAAGTGATGTGTGGTACTGATGTTGTACATGTAATTGAAAGAATTGCTTATAAGGATCGAGGTTGGAGCCTAAAAGTTTAACTATAATTTCACATCATCGTTTGGATGCGCTAATGATCTCTGTTGCTTCTCTATGATCTGACTCTTCTAACGTGTAAGGATTAGAAGGCTACTTTTGGAGGCATGACCTGACCAATTTGATCTAGCTTGGTGTTGTTTCACCGTAATGAGAGAATTTGGATTGTTTGTAGTTATTGATGTAGTGTTCCCATCATATATTATATTCTTTTTCCCTTCCATTTCAATAATTTAGGAGTTCCGTGCAATCATTTTTTACTTTCAAGTATTTCAAATTTTATTCTTTCCGTTGAGCATGCCTAACGTTTTTCCTTTTATTCCAAACATGTATGTCATACAACATATACCTATTTGGTTTAAAGTATTAAATTAAGAGGTCAAACATGGTATCAACTTAATATTCTATTGTTTGGGAATACATCGAAATTTTTGTATTTTCTTTATATTTATGAAAAAAATTATTAATTATTAATTTTCCTGTTTTAAAAACATCACATATTTTTAAAAGTCTCAATTCGCTAATTTTCTTCTGTTTTGAAATAAGTTTTTTAGTTTCAAATTATCATGAGTAGGTAGTCCTAAGGTATTTTAAATAACGAATTTATCAACAAAGTCGTCAAAGACATCTTATAGATTTGTAAATAATAATTATGATTATTTTGTAATCAAAATAAAGATTTCAATATTTCATAAAAATAAATTTCAATATTAAATTAATGGATACAAAATCCAAATAAAAATGTTTTGACTGTACTATAAGTATTATCTCTATGTTGCTATCCGGATTCAAATGATCAACTAAAATAAACTTATTACACAAAGACGGTTGGCCTATTGGTGAAGGTTTTGGACATGAGAGTTTGCTCCTCTTGATGTCTTGAGTTCAACACTTGTGGTGTCAACTTTTTTTTATTTACTTCTTTATAATCTCAAAGTCTAAAGCTCGACACATGATAGTGTAAACTTTTTGTTCTTTATTTTTTTATTAGTCGTTACATTGATATTATTTTTTTTATCAAAACATAATATTCATTTATAAAATTACTTTTTTTTCATATTGTTAGTAATTGTCTTTTATAATCACGAATAAATACACTATTTTAATTTTGTAAGAGAGATTTAAGAAATTATATTAAATATTGCAATTCTATTAGATTGTAGAGCAACATTAATTCGTATTAACGATGAATATAATATTTAGTTTGGATGCTTGTGTTCATACGATTAAACAAGCTCCATACCCCGTTAATAAGTTTAGTAAGTATTGGATGTAAAGAGTTTTAAAAAGTGAAAAAAATATAAAATTTTACATGATGAAATATATCTAAAGTGATGTGTGGTACTAACGATGTACATGTAATTGAAAGAATTGCTTATAAGGATTGAGGTTGCAGCCTAAAAGTTTAATTACAATTTCACATCATCGTTTGGATGCGCTAATGATCTCTGTTGCTTCTCTGTGATCTGACTCTTCTAACGTGTAAGGATTAGAAGGCTACTTTTGGAGGCATGACCTGACCAATTTGATCTAGCTTGGTGTTGTTTCACCGTAATGAGAGAATTTGGATTGTTTGTAGTTATTGATGTAGTGTTCCCATCATATATTATATTCTTTTTCCCTTCCATTTCAATAATTTAGGAGTTCCGTGCAATCATTATTTACTTTCAAGTATTTCAAATTTTATTCTTTCCGTTGAGCATGCCTAACGTTTTTCCTTTTATTCCAAACATGTATGTCATACAACATATACCTATTTGGTTTAAAGTATTAAATTAAGAGGTCAAACATGGTATCAACTTAATATTCTATTGTTTGGGAATACATCGAAATTTTTGTATTTTCTTTATATTTATGAAAAAAATTATTAATTATTAATTTTCCTGTTTTAAAAACATCACATATTTTTAAAAGTCTCAATTCGCTAATTTTCTTCTGTTTTCAAATAAGTTTTTTAGTTTCAAATTATCATGAGTAGGTAGTCCTAAGGTATTTTAAATAACGAATTTATCAACAAAGTCATCAAAGACATCTTATAGATTTGTAAATAATAATTGTGATTATTTTGTAATCAAAATAAAGATTTCAATATTTCATAAAAATAAATTTCAATATTAAATTAATGGATACAAAATCCAAATAAAAATGTTTTGACTGTACTATAAGTATTATCTCTATGTTGCTATCCGGATTCAAATGATCAACTAAAATAAATTTATCACCCAAAGACTGTTGGCCTATTGGTGAAGGTTTGGGACATGAGAGTTTGCTCCTCTTGATGTCTTGAATTCAACACTTGTGGTGTCAACTTTTTTTTATTTACTTCTTTATAATCTCAAAGTCTAAAGTTCGACACATGATAGTGTAAACTTTTTGTTCTTTATTTTTTTATTAGTCGTTACATTGATATTATTTTTTTTATCAAAACATAATATTCATTTATAAAATTACTTTTTTTTCATATTGTTAGTAATTGTCTTTTATAATCACGAATAAATACACTATTTTAATTTTGTAAGAGAGATTTAAGAAATTATATTAAATATTGCAATTCTATTAGATTGTAGAGCAACATTAATTCGTATTAACGATGAATATAATATTTAGTTTGGATGCTTGTGTTCATACGATTAAACAAGCTCCATACCCCGTTAATAAGTTTAGTAAGTATTGGATGTAAAGAGTTTTAAAAAGTGAAAAAAATATAAAATTTTACATGATGAAATATATCTAAAGTGATGTGTGGTACTGACGCTGTACATGTAATTGAAAGAATTGCTTATAAGGATTGAGGTTGCAGCCTAAAAGTTTAATTACAATTTCACATCATCGTTTGGATGCGCTAATGATCTCTGTTGCTTCTCTGTGATCTGACTCTTCTAACGTGTAAGGATTAGAAGGCTACTTTTGGAGGCATGACCTGACCAATTTGATCTAGCTTGGTGTTGTTTCACCGTAATGAGAGAATTTGCATTGTTTGTAGTTATTGATGTAGTGTTCCCATCATATATTATATTCTTTTTCCCTTCCATTTCAATAATTTAGGAGTTCCGTGCAATCATTTTTTACTTTCAAGTATTTCAAATTTTATTCTTTCCGTTGAGCATGCCTAACGTTTTTCCTTTTATTCCAAACATGTATGTCATACAACATATACCTATTTGGTTTAAAGTATTAAATTAAGAGGTCAAACATGGTATCAACTTAATATTCTATTGTTTGGGAATACATCGAAATTTTTGTATTTTCTTTATATTCATGAAAAAAATTATTAATTATTAATTTTCCTGTTTTAAAAGCATCACATATTTTTAAAAGTCTCAATTCGCTAATTTTCTTCTGTTTTGAAATAAGTTTTTTAGTTTCAAATTATCATGAGTAGGTAGTCCTAAGGTATTTTAAATAACGAATTTATCAACAAAGTCGTCAAAGACATCTTATAGATTTGTAAATAATAATTGTGATTATTTTGTAATCAAAATAAAGATTTCAATATTTCATAAAAATAAATTTCAATATTAAATTAATGGATACAAAATCCAAATAAAAATGTTTTGACTGTACTATAAGTATTATCTCTATGTTGCTATCCGGATTCAAATGATCAACTAAAATAAATTTATACCACAAAGACGGTTGGCCTATTGGTGAAGGTTTTGGACATGAGAGTTTGCTCCTCTTGATGTCTTGAGTTCAACACTTGTGGTGTCAACTTTTTTTTATTTACTTCTTTATAATCTCAAAGTCTAAAGCTCGACACATGATAGTGTAAACTTTTTGTTCTTTATTTTTTTATTAGTCGTTACATTGATATTATTTTTTTTTATCAAAACATAATATTCATTTATAAAATTACTTTTTTTTCATATTGTTAGTAATTGTCTTTTATAATCACAAATAAATACACTATTTTAATTTTGTAAGAGAGATTTAAGAAATTATATTAAATATTGCAATTCTATTAGATTGTAGAGCAACATTAATTCGTATTAACGATGAATATAATATTTAGTTTGGATGCTTGGGTTCATACGATTAAACAAGCTCCATACCCCGTTAATAAGTTTAGTAAGTATTGGATGTAAAGAGTTTTAAAAAGTGAAAAAAATATAAAATTTTATATGATGAAATATATCTAAAGTGATGTGTGGTACTGATGTTGTACATGTAATTGAAAGAATTGCTTATAAGGATCGAGGTTGGAGCCTAAAAGTTTAACTACAATTTCACATCATCGTTTGGATGCGCTAATGATCTCTGTTGCTTCTCTATGATCTGACTCTTCTAACGTGTAAGGATTAGAAGGCTACTTTTGGAGGCATGACCTGACCAATTTGATCTAGCTTGGTGTTGTTTCACCGTAATGAGAGAATTTGGATTGTTTGTAGTTATTGATGTAGTGTTCCCATCATATATTATATTCTTTTTCCCTTCCATTTCAATAATTTAGGAGTTCCGTGCAATCATTTTTTACTTTCAAGTATTTCAAATTTTATTCTTTCCGTTGAGCATGCCTAACGTTTTTCCTTTTATTCCAAACATGTATGTCATACAACATATACCTATTTGGTTTAAAGTATTAAATTAAGAGGTCAAACATGGTATCAAAGTAATATTCTATTGTTTGGGAATACATCGAAATTTTTGTATTTTCTTTATATTTATGAAAAAAATTATTAATTATTAATTTTCCTGTTTTAAAAACATCACATATTTTTAAAAGTCTCAATTCGCTAATTTTCTTCTGTTTTGAAATAAGTTTTTTAGTTTCAAATTATCATGAGTAGGTAGTCCTAAGGTATTTTAAATAACGAATTTATCAACAAAGTCGTCAAAGACATCTTATAGATTTGTAAATAATAATTGTGATTATTTTGTAATCAAAATAAAGATTTCAATATTTCATAAAAATAAATTTCAATATTAAATTAATGGATACAAAATCCAAATAAAAATGTTTTGACTGTACTATAAGTATTATCTCTATGTTGCTATCCGGATTCAAATGATCAACTAAAATAAATTTATCACACAAAGACGGTTGGCCTATTGGTGAAGGTTTGGGACATGAGAGTTTGCTCCTTTTGATGTCTTGAGTTCAACACTTGTGGTGTCAACTTTTTTTTATTTACTTCTTTATAATCTCAAAGTCTAAAGCTCGACACATGATAGTGTAAACTTTTTGTTTATTTTTTTATTAGTCGTTACATTGATATTATTTTTTTTATCAAAACATAATATTCATTTATAAAATTACTTTTTTTTCATATTGTTAGTAATTGTCTTTTATAATCACGAATAAATAGACTATTTTAATTTTGTAAGAGAGATTTAAGAAATTATATTAAATATTGCAATTCTATTAGATTGTAGAGCAACATTAATTCGTATTAACGATGAATATAATATTTAGTTTGGATGCTTCTGTTCATACGATTAAACAAGCTCCATACCCTGTTAATAAGTTTAGTAAGTATTGGATGTAAAGAGTTTTAAAAAGTGAAAAAAATATATAATTTTACATGATGAAATATATCTAAAGTGATGTGTGGTACTGATGTTGTACATGTAATTGAAAGAATTGCTTATAAGGATTGAGGTTGCAGCCTAAAAGTTTAATTACAATTTCACATCATCGTTTGGATGCGCTAATGATCTCTGTTGCTTCTCTGTGATCTGACTCTTCTAACGTGTAAGGATTAGAAGGCTACTTTTGGAGGCATGACCTGACCAATTTGATCTAGCTTGGTGTTGTTTCACCGTAATGAGAGAATTTGGATTGTTTGTAGTTATTGATGTAGTGTTCCCATCATATATTATATTCTTTTTCCCTTCCATTTCAATAATTTAGGAGTTCCGTGCAATCATTTTTTACTTTCAAGTATTTCAAATTTTATTCTTTCCGTTGAGCATGCCTAACGTTTTTCCTTTTATTCCAAACATGTATGTCATACAACATATACCTATTTGGTTTAAAGTATTAAATTAAGAGGTCAAACATGGTATCAACTTAATATTCTATTGTTTGGGAATACATCGAAATTTTTGTATTTTCTTTATATTCATGAAAAAAATTATTAATTATTAATTTTCCTGTTTTAAAAGCATCACATATTTTTAAAAGTCTCAATTCGCTAATTTTCTTCTGTTTTGAAATAAGTTTTTTAGTTTCAAATTATCATGAGTAGGTAGTCCTAAGGTATTTTAAATAACGAATTTATCAACAAAGTCGTCAAAGACATCTTATAGATTTGTAAATAATAATTGTGATTATTTTGTAATCAAAATAAAGATTTCAATATTTCATAAAAATAAATTTCAATATTAAATTAATGGATACAAAATCCAAATAAAAATGTTTTGACTGTACTATAAGTATTATCTCTATGTTGCTATCCGGATTCAAATGATCAACTAAAATAAATTTATCCCACAAAGACGGTTGGCCTATTGGTGAAGGTTTTGGACATGAGAGTTTGCTCCTCTTGATGTCTTGAGTTCAACACTTGTGGTGTCAACTTTTTTTTATTTACTTCTTTATAATCTCAAAGTCTAAAGCTCGACACATGATAGTGTAAACTTTTTGTTCTTTATTTTTTTATTAGTCGTTACATTGATATTATTTTTTTTTATCAAAACATAATATTCATTTATAAAATTACTTTTTTTTCATATTGTTAGTAATTGTCTTTTATAATCACAAATAAATACACTATTTTAATTTTGTAAGAGAGATTTAAGAAATTATATTAAATATTGCAATTCTATTAGATTGTAGAGCAACATTAATTCGTATTAACGATGAATATAATATTTAGTTTGGATGCTTGGGTTCATACGATTAAACAAGCTCCATACCCCGTTAATAAGTTTAGTAAGTATTGGATGTAAAGAGTTTTAAAAAGTGAAAAAAATATAAAATTTTATATGATGAAATATATCTAAAGTGATGTGTGGTACTGATGTTGTACATGTAATTGAAAGAATTGCTTATAAGGATCGAGGTTGGAGCCTAAAAGTTTAACTACAATTTCACATCATCGTTTGGATGCGCTAATGATCTCTGTTGCTTCTCTATGATCTGACTCTTCTAACGTGTAAGGATTAGAAGGCTACTTTTGGAGGCATGACCTGACCAATTTGATCTAGCTTGGTGTTGTTTCACCGTAATGAGAGAATTTGGATTGTTTGTAGTTATTGATGTAGTGTTCCCATCATATATTATATTCTTTTTCCCTTCCATTTCAATAATTTAGGAGTTCCGTGCAATCATTTTTTACTTTCAAGTATTTCAAATTTTATTCTTTCCGTTGAGCATGCCTAACGTTTTTCCTTTTATTCCAAACATGTATGTCATACAACATATACCTATTTGGTTTAAAGTATTAAATTAAGAGGTCAAACATGGTATCAAAGTAATATTCTATTGTTTGGGAATACATCGAAATTTTTGTATTTTCTTTATATTTATGAAAAAAATTATTAATTATTAATTTTCCTGTTTTAAAAACATCACATATTTTTAAAAGTCTCAATTCGCTAA
Organism: Vicia faba; assembly: GCA_948472305.1. Taxonomy (NCBI): domain Eukaryota; kingdom Viridiplantae; phylum Streptophyta; class Magnoliopsida; order Fabales; family Fabaceae; genus Vicia; species Vicia faba. Next base: position 1,501,111,568 of record OX451739.1, on the reverse strand, counting down.
TTTTCTTCTGTTTTGAAATAAGTTTTTTAGTTTCAAATTATCATGAGTAGGTAGTCCTAAGGTATTTTAAATAACGAATTTATCAACAAAGTCGTCAAAGACATCTTATAGATTTGTAAATAATAATTGTGATTATTTTGTAATCAAAATAAAGATTTCAATATTTCATAAAAATAAATTTCAATATTAAATTAATGGATACAAAATCCAAATAAAAATGTTTTGACTGTACTATAAGTATTATCTCTATGTTGCTATCCGGATTCAAATGATCAACTAAAATAAATTTATCACACAAAGACGGTTGGCCTATTGGTGAAGGTTTGGGACATGAGAGTTTGCTCCTTTTGATGTCTTGAGTTCAACACTTGTGGTGTCAACTTTTTTTTATTTACTTCTTTATAATCTCAAAGTCTAAAGCTCGACACATAATAGTGTAAACTTTTTGTTTATTTTTTTATTAGTCGTTACATTGATATTATTTTTTTTATCAAAACATAATATTCATTTATAAAATTACTTTTTTTTCATATTGTTAGTAATTGTCTTTTATAATCACGAATAAATAGACTATTTTAATTTTGTAAGAGAGATTTAAGAAATTATATTAAATATTGCAATTCTATTAGATTGTAGAGCAACATTAATTCGTATTAACGATGAATATAATATTTAGTTTGGATGCTTCTGTTCATACGATTAAACAAGCTCCATACCCTGTTAATAAGTTTAGTAAGTATTGGATGTAAAGAGTTTTAAAAAGTGAAAAAAATATATAATTTTACATGATGAAATATATCTAAAGTGATGTGTGGTACTGATGTTGTACATGTAATTGAAAGAATTGCTTATAAGGATTGAGGTTGCAGCCTAAAAGTTTAATTACAATTTCACATCATCGTTTTGATGCGCTAATGATCTCTGTTGCTTCTCTGTGATCTGACTCTTCTAACGTGTAAGGATTAGAAGGCTACTTTTGGAGGCATGACCTGACCAATTTGATCTAGCTTGGTGTTGTTTCACCGTAATGAGAGAATTTGGATTGTTTGTAGTTATTGATGTAGTGTTCCCATCATATATTATATTCTTTTTCCCTTCCATTTCAATAATTTAGGAGTTCCGTGCAATCATTATTTACTTTCAAGTATTTCAAATTTTATTCTTTCCGTTGAGCATGCCTAACGTTTTTCCTTTTATTCCAAACATGTATGTCATACAACATATACCTATTTGGTTTAAAGTATTAAATTAAGAGGTCAAACATGGTATCAACTTAATATTCTATTGTTTGGGAATACATCGAAATTTTTGTATTTTCTTTATATTTATGAAAAAAATTATTAATTATTAATTTTCCTGTTTTAAAAACATCACATATTTTTAAAAGTCTCAATTCGCTAATTTTCTTCTGTTTTCAAATAAGTTTTTTAGTTTCAAATTATCATGAGTAGGTAGTCCTAAGGTATTTTAAATAACGAATTTATCAACAAAGTCATCAAAGACATCTTATAGATTTGTAAATAATAATTGTGATTATTTTGTAATCAAAATAAAGATTTCAATATTTCATAAAAATAAATTTCAATATTAAATTAATGGATACAAAATCCAAATAAAAATGTTTTGAATGTACTATAAGTATTATCTCTATGTTGCTATCCGGATTCAAATGATCAACTAAAATAAATTTATCACCCAAAGACTGTTGGCCTATTGGTGAAGGTTTGGGACATGAGAGTTTGCTCCTCTTGATGTCTTGAATTCAACACTTGTGGTGTCAACTTTTTTTTATTTACTTCTTTATAATCTCAAAGTCTAAAGTTCGACACATGATAGTGTAAACTTTTTGTTCTTTATTTTTTTATTAGTCGTTACATTGATATTATTTTTTTTATCAAAACATAATATTCATTTATAAAATTACTTTTTTTTCATATTGTTAGTAATTGTCTTTTATAATCACGAATAAATACACTATTTTAATTTTGTAAGAGAGATTTAAGAAATTATATTAAATATTGCAATTCTATTAGATTGTAGAGCAACATTAATTCGTATTAACGATGAATATAATATTTAGTTTGGATGCTTGTGTTCATACGATTAAACAAGCTCCATACCCCGTTAATAAGTTTAGTAAGTATTGGATGTAAAGAGTTTTAAAAAGTGAAAAAAATATAAAATTTTACATGATGAAATATATCTAAAGTGATGTGTGGTACTGACGATGTACATGTAATTGAAAGAATTGCTTATAAGGATTGAGGTTGCAGCCTAAAAGTTTAATTACAATTTCACATCATCGTTTGGATGCGCTAATGATCTCTGTTGCTTCTCTGTGATCTGACTCTTCTAACGTGTAAGGATTAGAAGGCTACTTTTGGAGGCATGACCTGACCAATTTGATCTAGCTTGGTGTTGTTTCACCGTAATGAGAGAATTTGGATTGTTTGTAGTTATTGATGTAGTGTTCCCATCATATATTATATTCTTTTTCCCTTCCATTTCAATAATTTAGGAGTTCCGTGCAATCATTTTTTACTTTCAAGTATTTCAAATTTTATTCTTTCCGTTGAGCATGCCTAACGTTTTTCCTTTTATTCCAAACATGTATGTCATACAACATATACCTATTTGGTTTAAAGTATTAAATTAAGAGGTCAAACATGGTATCAACTTAATATTCTATTGTTTGGGAATACATCGAAATTTTTGTATTTTCTTTATATTTATGAAAAAAATTATTAATTATTAATTTTCCTGTTTTAAAAACATCACATATTTTTAAAAGTCTCAATTCGCTAATTTTCTTCTGTTTTCAAATAAGTTTTTTAGTTTCAAATTATCATGAGTAGGTAGTCCTAAGGTATTTTAAATAACGAATTTATCAACAAAGTCATCAAAGACATCTTATAGATTTGTAAATAATAATTGTGATTATTTTGTAATCAAAATAAAGATTTCAATATTTCATAAAAATAAATTTCAATATTAAATTAATGGATACAAAATCCAAATAAAAATGTTTTGACTGTACTATAAGTATTATCTCTATGTTGCTATCCGGATTCAAATGATCAACTAAAATAAATTTATCACCCAAAGACTGTTGGCCTATTGGTGAAGGTTTGGGACATGAGAGTTTGCTCCTCTTGATGTCTTGAATTCAACACTTGTGGTGTCAACTTTTTTTTATTTACTTCTTTATAATCTCAAAGTCTAAAGTTCGACACATGATAGTGTAAACTTTTTGTTCTTTATTTTTTTATTAGTCGTTACATTGATATTATTTTTTTTATCAAAACATAATATTCATTTATAAAATTACTTTTTTTTCATATTGTTAGTAATTGTCTTTTATAATCACGAATAAATACACTATTTTAATTTTGTAAGAGAGATTTAAGAAATTATATTAAATATTGCAATTCTATTAGATTGTAGAGCAACATTAATTCGTATTAACGATGAATATAATATTTAGTTTGGATGCTTGTGTTCATACGATTAAACAAGCTCCGTACCCCGTTAATAAGTTTAGTAAGTATTGGATGTAAAGAGTTTTAAAAAGTGAAAAAAATATAAAATTTTACATGATGAAATATATCTAAAGTGATGTGTGGTACTGACGCTGTACATGTAATTGAAAGAATTGCTTATAAGGATTGAGGTTGCAGCCTAAAAGTTTAATTACAATTTCACATCATCGTTTGGATGCGCTAATGATCTCTGTTGCTTCTCTGTGATCTGACTCTTCTAACGTGTAAGGATTAGAAGGCTACTTTTGGAGGCATGACCTGACCAATTTGATCTAGCTTGGTGTTGTTTCACCGTAATGAGAGAATTTGGATTGTTTGTAGTTATTGATGTAGTGTTCCCATCATATATTATATTCTTTTTCCCTTCCATTTCAATAATTTAGGAGTTCCGTGCAATCATTTTTTACTTTCAAGTATTTCAAATTTTATTCTTTCCGTTGAGCATGCCTAACGTTTTTCCTTTTATTCCAAACATGTATGTCATACAACATATACCTATTTGGTTTAAAGTATTAAATTAAGAGGTCAAACATGGTATCAACTTAATATTCTATTGTTTGGGAATACATCGAAATTTTTGTATTTTCTTTATATTCATGAAAAAAATTATTAATTATTAATTTTCCTGTTTTAAAAGCATCACATATTTTTAAAAGTCTCAATTCGCTAATTTTCTTCTGTTTTGAAATAAGTTTTTTAGTTTCAAATTATCATGAGTAGGTAGTCCTAAGGTATTTTAAATAACGAATTTATCAACAAAGTCGTCAAAGACATCTTATAGATTTGTAAATAATAATTGTGATTATTTTGTAATCAAAATAAAGATTTCAATATTTCATAAAAATAAATTTCAATATTAAATTAATGGATACAAAATCCAAATAAAAATGTTTTGACTGTACTATAAGTATTATCTCTATGTTGCTATCCGGATTCAAATGATCAACTAAAATAAATTTATGCCACAAAGACGGTTGGCCTATTGGTGAAGGTTTTGGACATGAGAGTTTGCTCCTCTTGATGTCTTGAGTTCAACACTTGTGGTGTCAACTTTTTTTTACTTACTTCTTTATAATCTCAAAGTCTAAAGGTCGACACATGATAGTGTAAACTTTTTGTTCTTTATTTTTTTATTAGTCGTTACATTGATATTATTTTTTTTTATCAAAACATAATATTCATTTATAAAATTACTTTTTTTTCATATTGTTAGTAATTGTCTTTTATAATCACGAATAAATACACTATTTTAATTTTGTAAGAGAGATTTAAGAAATTATATTAAATATTGCAATTCTATTAGATTGTAGAGCAACATTAATTCGTATTAACGATGAATATAATATTTAGTTTGGATGCTTGGGTTCATACGATTAAACAAGCTCCATACCCCGTTAATAAGTTTAGTAAGTATTGGATGTAAAGAGTTTTAAAAAGTGAAAAAAATATAAAATTTTATATGATGAAATATATCTAAAGTGATGTGTGGTACTGATGTTGTACATGTAATTGAAAGAATTGCTTGTAAGGATCGAGGTTGGAGCCTAAAAGTTTAACTATAATTTCACATCATCGTTTGGATGCGCTAATGATCTCTGTTGCTTCTCTATGATCTGACTCTTCTAACGTGTAAGGATTAGAAGGCTACTTTTGGAGGCATGACCTGACCAATTTGATCTAGCTTGGTGTTGTTTCACCGTAATGAGAGAATTTGGATTGTTTGTAGTTATTGATGTAGTGTTCCCATCATATATTATATTCTTTTTCCCTTCCATTTCAATAATTTAGGAGTTCCGTGCAATCATTTTTTACTTTCAAGTATTTCAAATTTTATTCTTTCCGTTGAGCATGCCTAACGTTTTTCCTTTTATTCCAAACATGTATGTCATACAACATATACCTATTTGGTTTAAAGTATTAAATTAAGAGGTCAAACATGGTATCAACTTAATATTCTATTGTTTGGGAATACATCGAAATTTTTGTATTTTCTTTATATTTATGAAAAAAATTATTAATTATTAATTTTCCTGTTTTAAAAACATCACATATTTTTAAAAGTCTCAATTCGCTAATTTTCTTCTGTTTTGAAATAAGTTTTTTAGTTTCAAATTATCATGAGTAGGTAGTCCTAAGGTATTTTAAATAACGAATTTATCAACAAAGTCGTCAAAGACATCTTATAGATTTGTAAATAATAATTGTGATTATTTTGTAATCAAAATAAAGATTTCAATATTTCATAAAAATAAATTTCAATATTAAATTAATGGATACAAAATCCAAATAAAAATGTTTTGACTGTACTATAAGTATTATCTCTATGTTGCTATCCGGATTCAAATGATCAACTAACATAAATTTATCACACAAAGACGGTTGGCCTATTGGTGAAGGTTTCGGACATGAGAGTTTGCTCCTCTTGATGTCTTGAGTTCAACACTTGTGGTGTCAACTTTTTTTTATTTACTTCTTTATAATCTCAAAGTCTAAAGCTCGACACATGATAGTGTAAACTTTTTGTTCTTTTATAATCACGAATAAATACACTATTTTAATTTTGTAAGAGAGATTTAAGAAATTATATTAAATATTGCAATTCTATTAGATTGTAGAGCAACATTAATTCGTATTAACGATGAATATAATATTTAGTTTGGATGCTTGGGTTCATACGATTAAACAAGCTCCATACCCCGTTAATAAGTTTAGTAAGTATTGGATGTAAAGAGTTTTAAAAAGTGAAAAAAATATAAAATTTTATATGATGAAATATATCTAAAGTGATGTGTGGTACTGATGTTGTACATGTAATTGAAAGAATTGCTTATAAGGATTGAGGTTGGAGCCTAAAAGTTTAACTACAATTTCACATCATCGTTTGGATGCGCTAATGATCTCTGTTGCTTCTCTGTGATCTGACTCTTCTAACGTGTAAGGATTAGAAGGCTACTTTTGGAGGCATGACCTGACCAATTTGATCTAGCTTGGTGTTGTTTCACCGTAATGAGAGAATTTGGATTGTTTGTAGTTATTGATGTAGTGTTCCCATCATATATTATATTCTTTTTCCCTTCCATTTCAATAATTTAGGAGTTCCGTGCAATCATTTTTTACTTTCAAGTATTTCAAATTTTATTCTTTCCGTTGAGCATGCCTAACGTTTTTCCTTTTATTCCAAACATGTATGTCATACAACATATACCTATTTGGTTTAAAGTATTAAATTAAGAGGTCAAACATGGTATCAACTTAATATTCTATTGTTTGGGAATACATCGAAATTTTTGTATTTTCTTTATATTTATGAAAAAAATTATTAATTATTAATTTTCCTGTTTTAAAAACATCACATATTTTTAAAAGTCTCAATTCGCTAATTTTCTTCTGTTTTCAAATAAGTTTTTTAGTTTCAAATTATCATGAGTAGGTAGTCCTAAGGTATTTTAAATAACGAATTTATCAACAAAGTCTTCAAAGACATCTTATAGATTTGTAAATAATAATTGTGATTATTTTGTAATCAAAATAAAGATTTCAATATTTCATAAAAATAAATTTCAATATTAAATTAATGGATACAAAATCCAAATAAAAATGTTTTGACTGTACTATAAGTATTATCTCTATGTTGCTATCCGGATTCAAATGATCAACTAAAATAAATTTATCACACAAAGACGGTTGGCCTATTGGTGAAGGTTTGGGACATGAGAGTTTGCTCCTCTTGATGTCTTGAGTTCAACACTTGTGGTGTCAACTTTTTTTTATTTACTTCTTTATAATCTCAAAGTCTAAAGCTCGACACATGATAGTGTAAACTTTTTGTTCTTTATTTTTTTATTAGTCGTTACATTGATATTAATTTTTTTATCAAAACATAATATTCATTTATAAAATTACTTTTTTTTCATATTGTTAGTAATTGTCTTTTATAATCACGAATAAATACACTATTTTAATTTTGTAAGAGAGATTTAAGAAATTATATTAAATATTGCAATTCTATTAGATTGTAGAGCAACATTAATTCGTATTAACGATGAATATAATATTTAGTTTGGATGCTTCTGTTCATACGATTAAACAAGCTCCATACCCTGTTAATAAGTTTAGTAAGTATTGGATGTAAAGAGTTTTAAAAAGTGAAAAAAATATATAATTTTACATGATGAAATATATCTAAAGTGATGTGTGGTACTGATGTTGTACATGTAATTGAAAGAATTGCTTATAAGGATTGAGGTTGCAGCCTAAAAGTTTAATTACAATTTCACATCATCGTTTTGATGCGCTAATGATCTCTGTTGCTTCTCTGTGATCTGACTCTTCTAACGTGTAAGGATTAGAAGGCTACTTTTGGAGGCATGACCTGACCAATTTGATCTAGCTTGGTGTTGTTTCACCGTGATGAGAGAATTTGGATTGTTTGTAGTTATTGATGTAGTGTTCCCATCATATATTATATTCTTTTTCCCTTCCATTTCAATAATTTAGGAGTTCCGTGCAATCATTATTTACTTTCAAGTATTTCAAATTTTATTCTTTCCGTTGAGCATGCCTAATGTTTTTCCTTTTATTCCAAACATGTATGTCATACAACATATACCTATTTGGTTTAAAGTATTAAATTAAGAGGTCAAACATGGTATCAACTTAATATTCTATTGTTTGGGAATACATCGAAATTTTTGTATTTTCTTTATATTTATGAAAAAAATTATTAATTATTAATTTTCCTGTTTTAAAAACATCACATATTTTTAAAAGTCTCAATTCGCTAATTTTCTTCTGTTTTCAAATAAGTTTTTTAGTTTCAAATTATCATGAGTAGGTAGTCCTAAGGTATTTTAAATAACGAATTTATCAACAAAGTCATCAAAGACATCTTATAGATTTGTAAATAATAATTGTGATTATTTTGTAATCAAAATAAAGATTTCAATATTTCATAAAAATAAATTTCAATATTAAATTAATGGATACAAAATCCAAATAAAAATGTTTTGACTGTACTATAAGTATTATCTCTATGTTGCTATCCGGATTCAAATGATCAACTAAAATAAATTTATCACCCAAAGACTGTTGGCCTATTGGTGAAGGTTTGGGACATGAGAGTTTGCTCCTCTTGATGTCTTGAATTCAACACTTGTGGTGTCAACTTTTTTTTATTTACTTCTTTATAATCTCAAAGTCTAAAGTTCGACACATGATAGTGTAAACTTTTTGTTCTTTATTTTTTTATTAGTCGTTACATTGATATTATTTTTTTTATCAAAACATAATATTCATTTATAAAATTACTTTTTTTTCATATTGTTAGTAATTGTCTTTTATAATCACGAATAAATACACTATTTTAATTTTGTAAGAGAGATTTAAGAAATTATATTAAATATTGCAATTCTATTAGATTGTAGAGCAACATTAATTCGTATTAACGATGAATATAATATTTAGTTTGGATGCTTGTGTTCATACGATTAAACAAGCTCCATACCCCGTTAATAAGTTTAGTAAGTATTGGATGTAAAGAGTTTTAAAAAGTGAAAAAAATATAAAATTTTACATGATGAAATATATCTAAAGTGATGTGTGGTACTGACGCTGTACATGTAATTGAAAGAATTGCTTATAAGGATTGAGGTTGCAGCCTAAAAGTTTAATTACAATTTCACATCATCGTTTGGATGCGCTAATGATCTCTGTTGCTTCTCTGTGATCTGACTCTTCTAACGTGTAAGGATTAGAAGGCTACTTTTGGAGGCATGACCTGACCAATTTGATCTAGCTTGGTGTTGTTTCACCGTAATGAGAGAATTTGGATTGTTTGTAGTTATTGATGTAGTGTTCCCATCATATATTATATTCTTTTTCCCTTCCATTTCAATAATTTAGGAGTTCCGTGCAATCATTTTTTACTTTCAAGTATTTCAAATTTTATTCTTTCCGTTGAGCATGCCTAACGTTTTTCCTTTTATTCCAAACATGTATGTCATACAACATATACCTATTTGGTTTAAAGTATTAAATTAAGAGGTCAAACATGGTATCAACTTAATATTCTATTGTTTGGGAATACATCGAAATTTTTGTATTTTCTTTATATTCATGAAAAAAATTATTAATTATTAATTTTCCGGTTTTAAAAGCATCACATATTTTTAAAAGTCTCAATTCGCTAATTTTCTTCTGTTTTGAAATAAGTTTTTTAGTTTCAAATTATCATGAGTAGGTAGTCCTAAGGTATTTTAAATAACGAATTTATCAACAAAGTCGTCAAAGACATCTTATAGATTTGTAAATAATAATTGTGATTATTTTGTAATCAAAATAAAGATTTCAATATTTCATAAAAATAAATTTCAATATTAAATTAATGGATACAAAATCCAAATAAAAATGTTTTGACTGTACTATAAGTATTATCTCTATGTTGCTATCCGGATTCAAATGATCAACTAAAATAAATTTATCCCACAAAGACGGTTGGCCTATTGGTGAAGGTTTTGGACATGAGAGTTTGCTCCTCTTGATGTCTTGAGTTCAACACTTGTGGTGTCAACTTTTTTTTACTTACTTCTTTATAATCTCAAAGTCTAAAGCTCGACACATGATAGTGTAAACTTTTTGTTCTTTATTTTTTTATTAGTCGTTACATTGATATTATTTTTTTTTATCAAAACATAATATTCATTTATAAAATTACTTTTTTTTCATATTGTTAGTAATTGTCTTTTATAATCACGAATAAATACACTATTTTAATTTTGTAAGAGAGATTTAAGAAATTATATTAAATATTGCAATTCTATTAGATTGTAGAGCAACATTAATTCGTATTAACGATGAATATAATATTTAGTTTGGATGCTTGGGTTCATACGATTAAACAAGCTCCATACCCCGTTAATAAGTTTAGTAAGTATTGGATGTAAAGAGTTTTAAAAAGTGAAAAAAATATAAAATTTTATATGATGAAATATATCTAAAGTGATGTGTGGTACTGATGTTGTACATGTAATTGAAAGAATTGCTTATAAGGATCGAGGTTGGAGCCTAAAAGTTTAACTATAATTTCACATCATCGTTTGGATGCGCTAATGATCTCTGTTGCTTCTCTATGATCTGACTCTTCTAACGTGTAAGGATTAGAAGGCTACTTTTGGAGGCATGACCTGACCAATTTGATCTAGCTTGGTGTTGTTTCACCGTAATGAGAGAATTTGGATTGTTTGTAGTTATTGATGTAGTGTTCCCATCATATATTATATTCTTTTTCCCTTCCATTTCAATAATTTAGGAGTTCCGTGCAATCATTTTTTACTTTCAAGTATTTCAAATTTTATTCTTTCCGTTGAGCATGCCTAACGTTTTTCCTTTTATTCCAAACATGTATGTCATACAACATATACCTATTTGGTTTAAAGTATTAAATTAAGAGGTCAAACATGGTATCAACTTAATATTCTATTGTTTGGGAATACATCGAAATTTTTGTATTTTCTTTATATTTATGAAAAAAATTATTAATTATTAATTTTCCTGTTTTAAAAACATCACATATTTTTAAAAGTCTCAATTCGCTAATTTTCTTCTGTTTTGAAATAAGTTTTTTAGTTTCAAATTATCATGAGTAGGTAGTCCTAAGGTATTTTAAATAACGAATTTATCAACAAAGTCGTCAAAGACATCTTATAGATTTGTAAATAATAATTATGATTATTTTGTAATCAAAATAAAGATTTCAATATTTCATAAAAATAAATTTCAATATTAAATTAATGGATACAAAATCCAAATAAAAATGTTTTGACTGTACTATAAGTATTATCTCTATGTTGCTATCCGGATTCAAATGATCAACTAAAATAAACTTATTACACAAAGACGGTTGGCCTATTGGTGAAGGTTTGGGACATGAGAGTTTGCTCCTCTTGATGTCTTGAGTTCAACACTTGTGGTGTCAACTTTTTTTTATTTACTTCTTTATAATCTCAAAGTCTAAAGCTCGACACATGATAGTGTAAACTTTTTGTTCTTTATTTTTTTATTAGTCGTTACATTGATATTATTTTTTTTATCAAAACATAATATTCATTTATAAAATTACTTTTTTTTCATATTGTTAGTAATTGTCTTTTATAATCACGAATAAATACACTATTTTAATTTTGTAAGAGAGATTTAAGAAATTATATTAAATATTGCAATTCTATTAGATTGTAGAGCAACATTAATTCGTATTAACGATGAATATAATATTTAGTTTGGATGCTTGTGTTCATACGATTAAACAAGCTCCATACCCCGTTAATAAGTTTAGTAAGTATTGGATGTAAAGAGTTTTAAAAAGTGAAAAAAATATAAAATTTTACATGATGAAATATATCTAAAGTGATGTGTGGTACTAACGATGTACATGTAATTGAAAGAATTGCTTATAAGGATTGAGGTTGCAGCCTAAAAGTTTAATTACAATTTCACATCATCGTTTGGATGCGCTAATGATCTCTGTTGCTTCTCTGTGATCTGACTCTTCTAACGTGTAAGGATTAGAAGGCTACTTTTGGAGGCATGACCTGACCAATTTGATCTAGCTTGGTGTTGTTTCACCGTAATGAGAGAATTTGGATTGTTTGTAGTTATTGATGTAGTGTTCCCATCATATATTATATTCTTTTTCCCTTCCATTTCAATAATTTAGGAGTTCCGTGCAATCATTATTTACTTTCAAGTATTTCAAATTTTATTCTTTCCGTTGAGCATGCCTAACGTTTTTCCTTTTATTCCAAACATGTATGTCATACAACATATACCTATTTGGTTTAAAGTATTAAATTAAGAGGTCAAACATGGTATCAACTTAATATTCTATTGTTTGGGAATACATCGAAATTTTTGTATTTTCTTTATATTTATGAAAAAAATTATTAATTATTAATTTTCCTGTTTTAAAAACATCACATATTTTTAAAAGTCTCAATTCGCTATTTTTCTTCTGTTTTCAAATAAGTTTTTTAGTTTCAAATTATCATGAGTAGGTAGTCCTAAGGTATTTTAAATAACGAATTTATCAACAAAGTCATCAAAGACATCTTATAGATTTGTAAATAATAATTGTGATTATTTTGTAATCAAAATAAAGATTTCAATATTTCATAAAAATAAATTTCAATATTAAATTAATGGATACAAAATCCAAATAAAAATGTTTTGACTGTACTATAAGTATTATCTCTATGTTGCTATCCGGATTCAAATGATCAACTAAAATAAATTTATCACCCAAAGACTGTTGGCCTATTGGTGAAGGTTTGGGACATGAGAGTTTGCTCCTCTTGATGTCTTGAATTCAACACTTGTGGTGTCAACTTTTTTTTATTTACTTCTTTATAATCTCAAAGTCTAAAGTTCGACACATGATAGTGTAAACTTTTTGTTCTTTATTTTTTTATTAGTCGTTACATTGATATTATTTTTTTTATCAAAACATAATATTCATTTATAAAATTACTTTTTTTTCATATTGTTAGTAATTGTCTTTTATAATCACGAATAAATACACTATTTTAATTTTGTAAGAGAGATTTAAGAAATTATATTAAATATTGCAATTCTATTAGATTGTAGAGCAACATTAATTCGTATTAACGATGAATATAATATTTAGTTTGGATGCTTGTGTTCATACGATTAAACAAGCTCCATACCCCGTTAATAAGTTTAGTAAGTATTGGATGTAAAGAGTTTTAAAAAGTGAAAAAAATATAAAATTTTACATGATGAAATATATCTAAAGTGATGTGTGGTACTGACGATGTACATGTAATTGAAAGAATTGCTTATAAGGATTGAGGTTGCAGCCTAAAAGTTTAATTACAATTTCACATCATCGTTTGGATGCGCTAATGATCTCTGTTGCTTCTCTGTGATCTGACTCTTCTAACGTGTAAGGATTAGAAGGCTACTTTTGGAGGCATGACCTGACCAATTTGATCTAGCTTGGTGTTGTTTCACCGTAATGAGAGAATTTGGATTGTTTGTAGTTATTGATGTAGTGTTCCCATCATATATTATATTCTTTTTCCCTTCCATTTCAATAATTTAGGAGTTCCGTGCAATCATTTTTTACTTTCAAGTATTTCAAATTTTATTCTTTCCGTTGAGCATGCCTAACGTTTTTCCTTTTATTCCAAACATGTATGTCATACAACATATACCTATTTGGTTTAAAGTATTAAATTAAGAGGTCAAACATGGTATCAACTTAATATTCTATTGTTTGGGAATACATCGAAATTTTTGTATTTTCTTTATATTCATGAAAAAAATTATTAATTATTAATTTTCCTGTTTTAAAAGCATCACATATTTTTAAAAGTCTCAATTCGCTAATTTTCTTCTGTTTTGAAATAAGTTTTTTAGTTTCAAATTATCATGAGTAGGTAGTCCTAAGGTATTTTAAATAACGAATTTATCAACAAAGTCGTCAAAGACATCTTATAGATTTGTAAATAATAATTGTGATTATTTTGTAATCAAAATAAAGATTTCAATATTTCATAAAAATAAATTTCAATATTAAATTAATGGATACAAAATCCAAATAAAAATGTTTTGACTGTACTATAAGTATTATCTCTATGTTGCTATCCGGATTCAAATGATCAACTAAAATAAATTTATGCCACAAAGACGGTTGGCCTATTGGTGAAGGTTTTGGACATGAGAGTTTGCTCCTCTTGATGTCTTGAGTTCAACACTTGTGGTGTCAACTTTTTTTTACTTACTTCTTTATAATCTCAAAGTCTAAAGCTCGACACATGATAGTGTAAACTTTTTGTTCTTTATTTTTTTATTAGTCGTTACATTGATATTATTTTTTTTTATCAAAACATAATATTCATTTATAAAATTACTTTTTTTTCATATTGTTAGTAATTGTCTTTTATAATCACGAATAAATACACTATTTTAATTTTGTAAGAGAGATTTAAGAAATTATATTAAATATTGCAATTCTATTAGATTGTAGAGCAACATTAATTCGTATTAACGATGAATATAATATTTAGTTTGGATGCTTGGGTTCATACGATTAAACAAGCTCCATACCCCGTTAATAAGTTTAGTAAGTATTGGATGTAAAGAGTTTTAAAAAGTGAAAAAAATATAAAATTTTATATGATGAAATATATCTAAAGTGATGTGTGGTACTGATGTTGTACATGTAATTGAAAGAATTGCTTGTAAGGATCGAGGTTGGAGCCTAAAAGTTTAACTATAATTTCACATCATCGTTTGGATGCGCTAATGATCTCTGTTGCTTCTCTATGATCTGACTCTTCTAACGTGTAAGGATTAGAAGGCTACTTTTGGAGGCATGACCTGACCAATTTGATCTAGCTTGGTGTTGTTTCACCGTAATGAGAGAATTTGGATTGTTTGTAGTTATTGATGTAGTGTTCCCATCATATATTATATTCTTTTTCCCTTCCATTTCAATAATTTAGGAGTTCCGTGCAATCATTTTTTACTTTCAAGTATTTCAAATTTTATTCTTTCCGTTGAGCATGCCTAACGTTTTTCCTTTTATTCCAAACATGTATGTCATACAACATATACCTATTTGGTTTAAAGTATTAAATTAAGAGGTCAAACATGGTATCAACTTAATATTCTATTGTTTGGGAATACATCGAAATTTTTGTATTTTCTTTATATTTATGAAAAAAATTATTAATTATTAATTTTCCTGTTTTAAAAACATCACATATTTTTAAAAGTCTCAATTCGCTAATTTTCTTCTGTTTTGAAATAAGTTTTTTAGTTTCAAATTATCATGAGTAGGTAGTCCTAAGGTATTTTAAATAACGAATTTATCAACAAAGTCGTCAAAGACATCTTATAGATTTGTAAATAATAATTGTGATTATTTTGTAATCAAAATAAAGATTTCAATATTTCATAAAAATAAATTTCAATATTAAATTAATGGATACAAAATCCAAATAAAAATGTTTTGACTGTACTATAAGTATTATCTCTATGTTGCTATCCGGATTCAAATGATCAACTAAAATAAACTTATTACACAAAGACCGTTGGCCTATTGGTGAAGGTTTGGGACATGAGAGTTTGCTCCTCTTGATGTCTTGAGTTCAACACTTGTGGTGTCAACTTTTTTTTATTTACTTCTTTATAATCTCAAAGTCTAAAGCTCGACACATGATAGTGTAAATTTTTGTTCTTTATTTTTTTATTAGTCGTTACATTGATATTATTTTTTTTATCAAAACATAATATTCATTTATAAAATTACTTTTTTTTCATATTGTTAGTAATTGTCTTTTATAATCACGAATAAATACACTATTTTAATTTTGTAAGAGAGATTTAAGAAATTATATTAAATATTGCAATTCTATTAGATTGTAGAGCAACATTAATTCGTATTAACGATGAATATAATATTTAGTTTGGATGCTTGTGTTCATACGATTAAACAAGCTCCATACCCCGTTAATAAGTTTAGTAAGTATTGGATGTAAAGAGTTTTAAAAAGTGAAAAAAATATAAAATTTTACATGATGAAATATATCTAAAGTGATGTGTGGTACTGACGCTGTACATGTAATTGAAAGAATTGCTTATAAGGATTGAGGTTGCAGCCTAAAAGTTTAATTACAATTTCACATCATCGTTTGGATGCGCTAATGATCTCTGTTGCTTCTCTGTGATCTGACTCTTCTAACGTGTAAGGATTAGAAGGCTACTTTTGGAGGCATGACCTGACCAATTTGATCTAGCTTGGTGTTGTTTCACCGTAATGAGAGAATTTGGATTGTTTGTAGTTATTGATGTAGTGTTCCCATCATACATTATATTCTTTTTCCCTTCCATTTCAATAATTTAGGAGTTCCGTGCAATCATTTTTTACTTTCAAGTATTTCAAATTTTATTCTTTCCGTTGAGCATGCCTAACGTTTTTCCTTTTATTCCAAACATGTATGTCATACAACATATACCTATTTGGTTTAAAGTATTAAATTAAGAGGTCAAACATGGTATCAACTTAATATTCTATTGTTTGGGAATACATCGAAATTTTTGTATTTTCTTTATATTTATGAAAAAAATTATTAATTATTAATTTTCCTGTTTTAAAAACATCACATATTTTTAAAAGTCTCAATTCGCTAATTTTCTTCTGTTTTGAAATAAGTTTTTTAGTTTCAAATTATCATGAGTAGGTAGTCCTAAGGTATTTTAAATAACGAATTTATCAACAAAGTCGTCAAAGACATCTTATAGATTTGTAAATAATAATTGTGATTATTTTGTAATCAAAATAAAGATTTCAATATTTCATAAAAATAAATTTCAATATTAAATTAATGGATACAAAATCCAAATAAAAATGTTTTGACTGTACTATAAGTATTATCTCTATGTTGCTATCCGGATTCAAATGATCAACTAAAATAAACTTATTACACAAAGACGGTTGGCCTATTGGTGAAGGTTTGGGACATGAGAGTTTGCTCCTCTTGATGTCTTGAGTTCAACACTTGTGGTGTCAACTTTTTTTTATTTACTTCTTTATAATCTCAAAGTCTAAAGCTCGACACATGATAGTGTAAACTTTTTGTTCTTTATTTTTTTATTAGTCGTTACATTGATATTATTTTTTTTATCAAAACATAATATTCATTTATAAAATTACTTTTTTTTCATATTGTTAGTAATTGTCTTTTATAATCACGAATAAATACACTATTTTAATTTTGTAAGAGAGATTTAAGAAATTATATTAAATATTGCAATTCTATTAGATTGTAGAGCAACATTAATTCGTATTAACGATGAATATAATATTTAGTTTGGATGCTTGTGTTCATACGATTAAACAAGCTCCATACCCCGTTAATAAGTTTAGTAAGTATTGGATGTAAAGAGTTTTAAAAAGTGAAAAAAATATAAAATTTTACATGATGAAATATATCTAAAGTGATGTGTGGTACTGACGCTGTACATGTAATTGAAAGAATTGCTTATAAGGATTGAGGTTGCAGCCTAAAAGTTTAATTACAATTTCACATCATCGTTTGGATGCGCTAATGATCTCTGTTGCTTCTCTGTGATCTGACTCTTCTAACGTGTAAGGATTAGAAGGCTACTTTTGGAGGCATGACCTGACCAATTTGATCTAGCTTGGTGTTGTTTCACCGTAATGAGAGAATTTGGATTGTTTGTAGTTATTGATGTAGTGTTCCCATCATATATTATATTCTTTTTCCCTTCCATTTCAATAATTTAGGAGTTCCGTGCAATCATTATTTACTTTCAAGTATTTCAAATTTTATTCTTTCCGTTGAGCATGCCTAACGTTTTTCCTTTTATTCCAAACATGTATGTCATACAACATATACCTATTTGGTTTAAAGTATTAAATTAAGAGGTCAAACATGGTATCAACTTAATATTCTATTTTTTGGGAATACATCGAAATTTTTGTATTTTCTTTATATTTATGAAAAAAATTATTAATTATTAATTTTCCTGTTTTAAAAACATCACATATTTTTAAAAGTCTCAATTCGCTAATTTTCTTCTGTTTTCAAATAAGTTTTTTAGTTTCAAATTATCATGAGTAGGTAGTCCTAAGGTATTTTAAATAACGAATTTATCAACAAAGTCATCAAAGACATCTTATAGATTTGTAAATAATAATTGTGATTATTTTGTAATCAAAATAAAGATTTCAATATTTCATAAAAATAAATTTCAATATTAAATTAATGGATACAAAATCCAAATAAAAATGTTTTGACTGTACTATAAGTATTATCTCTATGTTGCTATCCGGATTCAAATGATCAACTAAAATAAATTTATCACCCAAAGACTGTTGGCCTATTGGTGAAGGTTTGGGACATGAGAGTTTGCTCCTCTTGATGTCTTGAATTCAACACTTGTGGTGTCAACTTTTTTTATTTACTTCTTTATAATCTCAAAGTCTAAAGTTCGACACATGATAGTGTAAACTTTTTGTTCTTTATTTTTTTATTAGTCGTTACATTGATATTATTTTTTTTATCAAAACATAATATTCATTTATAAAATTACTTTTTTTTCATATTGTTAGTAATTGTCTTTTATAATCACGAATAAATACACTATTTTAATTTTGTAAGAGAGATTTAAGAAATTATATTAAATATTGCAATTCTATTAGATTGTAGAGCAACATTAATTCGTATTAACGATGAATATAATATTTAGTTTGGATGCTTGTGTTCATACGATTAAACAAGCTCCATACCCCGTTAATAAGTTTAGTAAGTATTGGATGTAAAGAGTTTTAAAAAGTGAAAAAAATATAAAATTTTACATGATGAAATATATCTAAAGTGATGTGTGGTACTGACGCTGTACATGTAATTGAAAGAATTGCTTATAAGGATTGAGGTTGCAGCCTAAAAGTTTAATTACAATTTCACATCATCGTTTGGATGCGCTAATGATCTCTGTTGCTTCTCTGTGATCTGACTCTTCTAACGTGTAAGGATTAGAAGGCTACTTTTGGAGGCATGACCTGACCAATTTGATCTAGCTTGGTGTTGTTTCACCGTAATGAGAGAATTTGGATTGTTTGTAGTTATTGATGTAGTGTTCCCATCATATATTATATTCTTTTTCCCTTCCATTTCAATAATTTAGGAGTTCCGTGCAATCATTATTTACTTTCAAGTATTTCAAATTTTATTCTTTCCGTTGAGCATGCCTAACGTTTTTCCTTTTATTCCAAACATGTATGTCATACAACATATACCTATTTGGTTTAAAGTATTAAATTAAGAGGTCAAACATGGTATCAACTTAATATTCTATTTTTTGGGAATACATCGAAATTTTTGTATTTTCTTTATATTTATGAAAAAAATTATTAATTATTAATTTTCCTGTTTTAAAAACATCACATATTTTTAAAAGTCTCAATTCGCTAATTTTCTCCTGTTTTCAAATAAGTTTTTTAGTTTCAAATTATCATGAGTAGGTAGTCCTAAGGTATTTTAAATAACGAATTTATCAACAAAGTCATCAAAGACATCTTATAGATTTGTAAATAATAATTGTGATTATTTTGTAATCAAAATAAAGATTTCAATATTTCATAAAAATAAATTTCAATATTAAATTAATGGATACAAAATCCAAATAAAAATGTTTTGACTGTACTATAAGTATTATCTCTATGTTGCTATCCGGATTCAAATGATCAACTAAAATAAATTTATCACCCAAAGACTGTTGGCCTATTGGTGAAGGTTTGGGACATGAGAGTTTGCTCCTCTTGATGTCTTGAATTCAACACTTGTGGTGTCAACTTTTTTTATTTACTTCTTTATAATCTCAAAGTCTAAAGTTCGACACATGATAGTGTAAACTTTTTGTTCTTTATTTTTTTATTAGTCGTTACATTGATATTATTTTTTTTATCAAAACATAATATTCATTTATAAAATTACTTTTTTTTCATATTGTTAGTAATTGTCTTTTATAATCACGAATAAATACACTATTTTAATTTTGTAAGAGAGATTTAAGAAATTATATTAAATATTGCAATTCTATTAGATTGTAGAGCAACATTAATTCGTATTAACGATGAATATAATATTTAGTTTGGATGCTTGTGTTCATACGATTAAACAAGCTCCATACCCCGTTAATAAGTTTAGTAAGTATTGGATGTAAAGAGTTTTAAAAAGTGAAAAAAATATAAAATTTTACATGATGAAATATATCTAAAGTGATGTGTGGTACTGACGCTGTACATGTAATTGAAAGAATTGCTTATAAGGATTGAGGTTGCAGCCTAAAAGTTTAATTACAATTTCACATCATCGTTTGGATGCGCTAATGATCTCTGTTGCTTCTCTGTGATCTGACTCTTCTAACGTGTAAGGATTAGAAGGCTACTTTTGGAGGCATGACCTGACCAATTTGATCTAGCTTGGTGTTGTTTCACCGTAATGAGAGAATTTGGATTGTTTGTAGTTATTGATGTAGTGTTCCCATCATATATTATATTCTTTTTCCCTTCCATTTCAATAATTTAGGAGTTCCGTGCAATCATTTTTTACTTTCAAGTATTTCAAATTTTATTCTTTCCGTTGAGCATGCCTAACGTTTTTCCTTTTATTCCAAACATGTATGTCATACAACATATACCTATTTGGTTTAAAGTATTAAATTAAGAGGTCAAACATGGTATCAACTTAATATTCTATTGTTTGGGAATACATCGAAATTTTTGTATTTTCTTTATATTCATGAAAAAAATTATTAATTATTAATTTTCCTGTTTTAAAAGCATCACATATTTTTAAAAGTCTCAATTCGCTAATTTTCTTCTGTTTTGAAATAAGTTTTTTAGTTTCAAATTATCATGAGTAGGTAGTCCTAAGGTATTTTAAATAACGAATTTATCAACAAAGTCGTCAAAGACATCTTATAGATTTGTAAATAATAATTGTGATTATTTTGTAATCAAAATAAAGATTTCAATATTTCATAAAAATAAATTTCAATATTAAATTAATGGATACAAAATCCAAATAAAAATGTTTTGACTGTACTATAAGTATTATCTCTATGTTGCTATCCGGATTCAAATGATCAACTAAAATAAATTTATCCCACAAAGACGGTTGGCCTATTGGTGACGGTTTTGGACATGAGAGTTTGCTCCTCTTGATGTCTTGAGTTCAACACTTGTGGTGTCAACTTTTTTTTATTTACTTCTTTATAATCTCAAAGTCTAAAGCTCGACACATGATAGTGTAAACTTTTTGTTCTTTATTTTTTTATTAGTCGTTACATTGATATTATTTTTTTTTATCAAAACATAATATTCATTTATAAAATTACTTTTTTTTCATATTGTTAGTAATTGTCTTTTATAATCACGAATAAATACACTATTTTAATTTTGTAAGAGAGATTTAAGAAATTATATTAAATATTGCAATTCTATTAGATTGTAGAGCAACATTAATTCGTATTAACGATGAATATAATATTTAGTTTGGATGCTTGGGTTCATACGATTAAACAAGCTCCATACCCCGTTAATAAGTTTAGTAAGTATTGGATGTAAAGAGTTTTAAAAAGTGAAAAAAATATAAAATTTTATATGATGAAATATATCTAAAGTGATGTGTGGTACTGATGTTGTACATGTAATTGAAAGAATTGCTTATAAGGATCGAGGTTGGAGCCTAAAAGTTTAACTACAATTTCACATCATCGTTTGGATGCGCTAATGATCTCTGTTGCTTCTCTATGATCTGACTCTTCTAACGTGTAAGGATTAGAAGGCTACTTTTGGAGGCATGACCTGACCAATTTGATCTAGCTTGGTGTTGTTTCACCGTAATGAGAGAATTTGGATTGTTTGTAGTTATTGATGTAGTGTTCCCATCATATATTATATTCTTTTTCCCTTCCATTTCAATAATTTAGGAGTTCCGTGCAATCATTTTTTACTTTCAAGTATTTCAAATTTTATTCTTTCCGTTGAGCATGCCTAACGTTTTTCCTTTTATTCCAAACATGTATGTCATACAACATATACCTATTTGGTTTAAAGTATTAAATTAAGAGGTCAAACATGGTATCAACTTAATATTCTATTGTTTGGGAATACATCGAAATTTTTGTATTTTCTTTATATTTATGAAAAAAATTATTAATTATTAATTTTCCTGTTTTAAAAACATCACATATTTTTAAAAGTCTCAATTCGCTAATTTTCTTCTGTTTTGAAATAAGTTTTTTAGTTTCAAATTATCATGAGTAGGTAGTCCTAAGGTATTTTAAATAACGAATTTATCAACAAAGTCGTCAAAGACATCTTATAGATTTGTAAATAATAATTGTGATTATTTTGTAATCAAAATAAAGATTTCAATATTTCATAAAAATAAATTTCAATATTAAATTAATGGATACAAAATCCAAATAAAAATGTTTTGACTGTACTATAAGTATTATCTCTATGTTGCTATCCGGATTCAAATGATCAACTAAAATAAATTTATCACACAAAGACGGTTGGCCTATTGGTGAAGGTTTGGGACATGAGAGTTTGCTCCTCTTGATGTCTTGAGTTCAACACTTGTGGTGTCAACTTTTTTTTATTTACTTCTTTATAATCTCAAAGTCTAAAGCTCGACACATGATAGTGTAAACTTTTTGTTTATTTTTTTATTAGTCGTTACATTGATATTATTTTTTTTATCAAAACATAATATTCATTTATAAAATTACTTTTTTTTCATATTGTTAGTAATTGTCTTTTATAATCACGAATAAATACACTATTTTAATTTTGTAAGAGAGATTTAAGAAATTATATTAAATATTGCAATTCTATTAGATTGTAGAGCAACATTAATTCGTATTAACGATGAATATAATATTTAGTTTGGATGCTTGTGTTCATACGATTAAACAAGCTCCATACCCCGTTAATAAGTTTAGTAAGTATTGGATGTAAAGAGTTTTAAAAAGTGAAAAAAATATAAAATTTTACATGATGAAATATATCTAAAGTGATGTGTGGTACTGACGCTGTACATGTAATTGAAAGAATTGCTTATAAGGATTGAGGTTGCAGCCTAAAAGTTTAATTACAATTTCACATCATCGTTTGGATGCGCTAATGATCTCTGTTGCTTCTCTGTGATCTGACTCTTCTAACGTGTAAGGATTAGAAGGCTACTTTTGGAGGCATGACCTGACCAATTTGATCTAGCTTGGTGTTGTTTCACCGTAATGAGAGAATTTGGATTGTTTGTAGTTATTGATGTAGTGTTCCCATCATATATTATATTCTTTTTCCCTTCCATTTCAATAATTTAGGAGTTCCGTGCAATCATTTTTTACTTTCAAGTATTTCAAATTTTATTCTTTCCGTTGAGCATGCCTAACGTTTTTCCTTTTATTCCAAACATGTATGTCATACAACTGTTGGCTCCTAAATTTGACACCTTTGTTTTGATTGATGGCAGCCATTAAAAGCTGAAAGATGCTTTCGACTGGCTGAGCCTGTCGAAGTGCCCGTCGAAAGATGGCAAAATACTTAGAAGATTTCTTCCAAGGAAGAAGGATGGTTGCCTTCGACGTCGAAGGAGTTGGCGTCGAAGACGTCTTTTGATGAAAGTGTTCGATGGTCCAGAGTGGAGCAGTTTGAAATTCAAAGCTTTGGAGGGAAAACGGTTTCCAGCAGTTACTACGTGCAAACGTGCAAGGATCTGGAGCGTCGAGCATGGAGAACGTGCCAAGTGGATTGATCTCGAAGCAGTGTAACTGCCCGACGGTTACTTGGAATGTTTTAGTATAAATAGGAGTAGACATGTAGTTTCTCGCGTGTGTTCACAAATAGATACATAGTCACTCATTTAGATTCAAGTACTCAGTGTGAGCGAAAGAATTGTTGAGAAATGTATGTGTGAAACACCAATTTTATCAATTAAAGTCATTTACTTTTCCAGTATTTTACTTGCTTTTCTCCTTTAAATTCCTGTCGAACCTTTACTTTAAAGCCTTGTTTATTTTACCAAGCCTTTCCTTTATGCAATTTACTTGAAACATTTTACTTAAAGCCTTATCCACCTTAATCAAACTTCAAAATCAACCTATGTCCATAGGATCAATCTGATCGATCCTGCGAGTAACCAAATAAATAACCATTTGGAGGATCAGCGGTTGTTTACCAAAACCCAAGGTAAACAAATTGGCACACCCGGTGGGACTGTGTGTTGATTGTTGAAAAATAATCTCATCTTTTCGAGTTGTATGTTATTGAGGAGTGGTAGAATATACACTAACGATAACAATACTGCCAGAAGAAGGGAAGAGATGGCGAATCCGCCAAACAATAATGAAATCCCACAAACGAGTGTGGGAGCAACGGTTAATATGACCGTAAGTGAAGCGACGAATGTTGGTTCGACACCAGCAGTGTCAGTCACAACCACGGGGCCAATAACTTCGTTTTCAGGCCCCAGAATACCTTTGGGAACTCCCCCTCCAAGGGGAAATATAGGCACAAGGCCTGTGGTTCCCCCAGGATTTATTCCATTCTATGGTATGCCAACTTCTGAAGTGGCAAGCCTGACGAATGCTGCGTCCACTTATTCAGACCCTTTCGTGAGTGCCTCTTCGCCACTCCAAGGCTCTGGAGTAGGCATGGCGAATAGAAATAGGACCCAACTCTTAGGAGGAACGTCCCAAGTAGCCCATGGCCTTACAAATGCCTCGACAGTAGTCTTGAGGCAACAGATGGACGAAAGCAACCATGATATGGTGCAAATGTTGGCACAAACTTTGAGTACAGTGCTAAATCCTCTAATACAAAATACTACTCAATCGAATCAGCAAGTTACAGCGCAAATGACGCGTTTGGCTGACTTCTTTGGAGTACCCCCACCTATTCGACAGCCCCAAAGGGCGCAAACAAGAGGAAATCAGGGGATATTTGTAGAGGAAGAAACCACCATTAATCAGGCTCAACAGCCTGTAGAACAACCTGTCGAAGAACCTAGGGTAATAGCCCCAGAGGTAAGGTTAGTTAACAGAAACCAAAATGCTGACGAAGTGGTTCAGCATATCCAACACCAAAACATGGGTTTGGAAAATAATCTGGCAACCATGATCGAAAGGATCATGAATCAGAATGGGATGAACATGGGCTTTCGAAGGCCCAACTTTACATCTCCATTGTCAGAATACGTATTACAAACGGATTTACCTCCTAGGAGCAAAGTCCCCAAATTTACTAAGTTCTCTGGGGACACGACAGAATCTACTGTCGAACATGTGGCAAGGTATTTGATCGAAGCAGGAGACATTTCAAATAATGAAAACCTAAGGATCAAATACTTCCCAAGTTCCTTAACCAAGAACGCTTTTACTTGGTTCACAACTCTACCCCCCAATTCGATCCACCATTGGACCCAGTTGGAAAGATTGTTCCATGAACAATTCTATATGGGGCAAACCAAGATAAGCCTGAAAGAACTGGCGAGTGTGAAGAGACGTTTCACTGAACCTATAGACGAATATCTGAATAGGTTTAGGTTGCTTAAGGCGAGATGTTTTACACAAGTGCCAGAACATGAGTTGGTCGAAATAGCCGCAGGCGGTTTAGATTATTCCATTAGGAAGAAGCTAGATACCCAGTACCTAAGAGACATGGCCCAACTGGCCGATAGAGTTCGACAGGTCGAACGCCTCAAAGCTGAAAAAGCTAAGGCAACGAAAACTCACAAAAGAGAGAGAATAGCGTACGTTGAGATGGACGACGACGATCTAGAATCCTTCGACGATACTTTAACTGTCGAAGAAGGAGAAGTCGATTTAGCAGAACTAAAACAAGGGCCACCATACTCTTGTAAACAGTTAGTCCCCTCAAATGGGAAAAATCCCATTGGTCCAGACAGGACCAACGATAGGTTCCCAAAAAAGACTTATAGTTTTGACATCACAAAATGTGATGAAATATTCGACTTGCTAGTTAAAGATGGCCAAATGATAGTACCCCCTGGGGTAAAAGTGCCTCCTCTTGATCAAAGAAAGAAGAGAGGTTTTTGCAAATATCATAATTTTTTGGGCCATAAAACTTCTCAATGTTTTCTTTTCAGGAATCTTGTGCAAGACGCTATTGAGGAAGGGAGATTAAAGTTTGCTGACAAATCCCCCATGGCTGTCGACTCCAATCCACTAAAGGCTGAAGCCCACTACGCAGAACCCTCTGAAGTGAACATGATAGAGGCGACCAGCATCCCGTCGAAGAAGCCAGGAATTACCATGGTCGAAGTCTCAAAGGACCACATCAACATGCCAATCTTTGGCAGTTTTTCTGGAAATTTATCCAGGAAGACAATTGAGGTTGTCCAGAAAGCGGTCGAAGACCCGAAGTCGAAGACTGCTGAAGCACAAAAAACTGGACCAAAGCCCAGTTCCCACTTGGCCACTGTTCAAGGCCAGACGGAGAATCTGGAGACACAAATGAAGCAACTAACTCTTGCTAATAAGGATACAATGAATATCAACATGGTTGAACTTTCTGACCCTAAAGCTTCAGAAGAAGCCATAAGGCAAGAGCAGGCAAATAAAACGGCTTTCCCTAGGGAAAACGAAAACTTGGCAGATTTTTTACAAAGATGCCAGAAGAAGAAATCAGAGGTGATGCTATGTCCAAGATGCAGTTCTATCTTTGATAAAAAAGCTGCTGAGCACATACAAGGCGTAAGAGCAGCGAACAAGAGAAGGGAGAATGCTGACCTTCGACATGATCCCAGGAGGGGTTCTAATCAAGACAAGAGGCCATTGACTTTTAGGCCTCCAACAAATGTACCAGTAGACACTTGGTACAAAACATCTGGCCGGAAAAGGCCAAGTGAAGAGAAATGGCATTCTTTCGATGTGCCAAGAGGTTCCTCTTTAATTCAGAAGAAAGAGCCTCAAGTTGCTGCACCCAAGGTTGCTCAAGTGTCCAGCAACTACAAGGGAAAAAATCCTATGTCGCGATCCCAATGGAGGAGATATCAAAGAAGGCGAAAAGCTGAAAGGGAGGCTGCCAACGAACCTAAGGCAGAAACTAGTTCGAATGTGCCTCAAAGGAAACAAAGAAAGCCTCTTGAGAGAGAACCAGTTACCAACAGGCTAGTTTGGCCTAACCAAAGTGAAGTCGAAGACGAAGATGATGCTGAGTCCGACGATACTCTGGATATAATGGTGAATATTGTTTCAGTACTGCCTAGGGAATTCAATCGACAGGTAGAAGTCGAAGCCAGTGACTAGGAGGTGGAACAAGAAATGGCCAAACATAGGCCAGTGTGCTATTTTGTCATGGACAATGGCACTACAGAGGAACAAAATGGCTTCTTCGAGCCACCTACAGAGGCGATAAAGAATCACCTCAAACCTTTGTTCATAAGGGCTAAGCTCGAAGAGACCACTGTGAACAAAATATTGGTCGACTGTGGGGCCATTATCAATATTATCCCTCATTCTATGCTAAGGAAGATTGGCAAAAGGGATGAAGAAATCAAACCTCACAATATGGTCCTGTCCAACTATGAGGGAGGCATTGGGACCACCATGGGAGTGATCCAGCTAGACATAAAAGTTGGGTCGATCCTTCGACCAACAATGTTCATGGTCATATCGGCCAAACCTAACTACAACCTTTTGTTAGGCCGTGAGTGGATTCATGGTGTTGGCGCTGTGCCTTCATCGATGCATCAAAGACTGCTGCTATGGCGTCCAGATGGGATGGTCGAAAACATAGAGGCGGATCAAAGTTACTACCTTGGCGAAGTGAATCACTTGGGTGTAACAGATTTCGACAAAAACTTGGCTCACATAGGGCCATGTCCAACTCCTGACTTCGACATGGCACCAGCGCCAAACACTTTTTGTTCCCTATACCTGCATCCTGAGAATGGTTTCCAATGGGACAGAGAAGACTTGTCCCACATAGACTTCAGTGGGCTAACTGATATCCAACCAACTGGTTGGGGAAGTGAATTCAGTGATAATGACTGAGTCACAATCTCTGAAGCGAATTTCGGCTTATGTGGCCGAAACCAAGATGATAACGGCTCTCGAAGCCGAAGTAAAGTACATGGCCACACAGGCCAATGGTCAACAATTATCTGCTGTTGGCCCAGGAAAGGATTTCGATCCAAGACCTCCTGATATCATGCCAGATGAAATGCAGGAACAGAGGCTCGACGCCATCTATGACGATGAGCCTTTGGGCTTCGAAAAGGATCCCTTGGCGAACAACATTAAGATGTTAGCACAAGACCCTTTAGAAGAAATCAACTTAGGCGAAGGATCAGAGAACAGGCCAACTTACATCAGCGCCAAAATTGATCCAGAACTTAGGTTGGAAGTAATCCAATTGCTGAAAGAGTTTAAAGACTGTTTTGCATGGGATTATGACGAAATGCCCGGTCTCGACAGAGGATTGGTAGAACTTCAGTTGCCAATCAAACCGGGAAAGAAGCCAATCAAGCAAAATCCAAGACGCTTCGCTCCAGAAATATTGTCGAAGATCAAAACAGAGGTCGAAAGACTTCTGAAATGCAAATTCATCCGTGTTACAAGGTATGTCGAATGGATTGCAAATATTGTGCCAGTAATTAAGAAAAATGGCACATTAAGGGTGTGCATAGATTTCAGAGATTTGAATGCTGCCACCCCCAAAGATGAATATCCTATGCCTGTGGCGGAAATGCTAGTCGATTCTGCCGCTGGCTACGAATACCTGAGTATGCTCGATGGTTATTCAGGATATAATCAAATATTCATTGCTGAAGAGGATGTGTCGAAAACAGCTTTTCGATGCCCAGGGGCCTTAGGCACTTACGAATGGGTAGTGATGCCTTTTGGCCTAAAAAACGCTGGGGAAACGTACCAGCGAGCAATGAATACTATCTTCCATGATTTTATTAACACTTTTATGCAAGTTTATATTGATGATATTGTTATAAAATCTGTTTCCAGGAAGAGTCACATTGACCACCTTCGACAATCATTCGAAAGAATGAGAGAACATGGTCTGAAGATGAACCCTTTGAAGTGTGCGTTCTGTGTGAAAGCTGGAGATTTCTTGGGTTTCGTTGTCCACAAGAAAGGAATCGAAATCAATCAGAACAAGACGAAGGCAATTTTGGAAGCGAAAGCGCCATCGAATAAGAAGGAATTGCAATCTCTCTTAGGCAAGATAAATTTCTTGAGAAGGTTTATATCTAACCTAAGTGGGAAAGCTCAGGCCTTTTCACCCTTACTTCGACTGAATAAAGAGGGGTTCGAATGGGGGCAAGAGCAACAAGAAGCCTTCGACAAAATCAAAGGGTACCTCACTAAGCCACCTATTTTGGTGCCTCCTTGTAGCAATAGGAGTATGAGATTGTACATAGCTGCATCTGACAAAACTCTGGGAAGTATGTTAGCCCAAGAGGATGAGAATGGAGTCGAAAGACCCATTTATTATCTCAGTCGAGTTTTGAATGATGCAGAAACTAGATATAGCGAAGTTGAAAAATTGTGTCTATGTCTGTATTTCTCTTGTACAAAACTCAAGCAATATATAAAACCAGTTGATGTTTATGTTTCGTCTCATTTTGATGTTTTCAAATATATGCTGTCGAAACCGATCTTGCATAGTCGAATCGGCAAGTGGGCATTAGCATTAACTGAATACTCCTTGACCTTTATGCCTCTTAAGGCAGTAAAAGGACAAGTGGTCGCAGACTTCATAGTCGACCACTCAATTCAAGTCGAGGATATTAATTATGTGGAGATAGAACCTTGGAAATTCTACTTCGATGGTTCCAGCCATAAAAATGGAATAGGAGTAGGAGTCTTGATTGTTTCTCCAGATAAAATTCCAACAACATTCAAGTACCAAATAGAAGGTTCTTGTTCGAACAATGAGGCTGAGTATGAAGCTCTAATTACTGGCCTTGAGATATTGTTGGAATTGGGGGCAACTCGAGTCGAAATAATGGGAGACTCAGAGTTAGTCATCAAGCAAGTCACAAAAGAATATAAATGCATAAGAGAGAATCTCATTATGTACTTTGTGATAGCAAATCGTTTATTGAAACAATTTGAGAGTGTCAATATTCGACACATACCCAGAGTCGAAAATCAAATAGCCAATGACTTGGCACAAATTGCATCTGGGTATAAGATTTCAAAAACGAAGTTACAAAGAGCAATCGAAGTTCGAGAAAAGATAAAAGCAACTTGTCTATCACCATCAGACTTGGAATCGACGAGGCTAGGATATGCTGATCACTCAAACTTCGAGATTTCGTTCATTGATAATTTGTCAGAGCAAGATTGGAGGAAACCTATTGTGGACTATCTTCAAAATCCAGGAGCTTCGACAGAACGAAAAACAAAATACAGGGCGTTGAGTTTTGTACTCATGGGTAATGAGTTATTCAAGAAGACGCCTGAAGGGGTGTTGCTGAAATGTTTAAGTGAAACTGAAGCATACATAGCCCTTTCGACTACGCATGCTGGGGCATGTGGGGCTCACCAAGCAGGCCATAAGATGAAATGGTTGTTGTTTCGACAAGGACTATATTGGCCCACTATGCTGAAAGATTGTGTTGAGTTCGCCAAAGGTTGCCAAGAGTGTCAAGTTCATACAGGCATCCAACATGTACCAGCAAGCGAACTTCACTCGATAGTGAAGCCTTGGCCCTTTCGAGGATGGGCGTTGGATCTTATTGGAGAGATTCGACCAGCATCATCAAAGAGTCAGAAATACATATTGGTAGGCATTGATTATTTTACTAAGTGGATCGAAGCGATCCCTTTAGTCAATGTGGACCAAGAAAATGTCATTGAATTTATTCAAAAGAACATTATCTTTCGATATGGAATTCCTGAGACAATAACAACTGATCAAGGGTCAGTTTTCACCGGTCGAAAGATGCAAGAATTTGCTCAGGAAACAGGTTTCAAACTCCTAACATCCACGCCTTACTATGCACAGGCGAATGGTCAAGTCGAAGCAGCTAACAAAGTAGTGATTGGCTTGATAAAGAAACATGTTGGGAAGAAACCAAAGAATTGGCATAAGACGTTAGACCAGATTTTATGGGCTTGTCGAACGTCCCCAAAAGAAGCCACTGGTACAACGCCATATAGGCTAACTTTTGGCCATGATGCAGTGTTGCCAGCAGAAATTTGTCTTCAATCTGCAAGAGTTCAGAGGCATTATGATATTCCTTCTGAGGTTTATTGGAATATGATGTTAGATGAATTGGTGGATTTAGACGAAGAGAGATTACACGCTCTCGACTTACTCAGGCTTCAGAAGAAAAGAGTAGAAGACTCTTATAATAGAAAGGTAAAACCTAAGGTATTTTTGCCTGAAGATTTAGTTTGGAAGGTAATTCTTCCCATGGATCGACGGGATCGAAGCATGGGGAAATGGTCACCCAAATGGGAAGGACCCTTCAGAGTTATCCAAACTTTTTCTGGTGGAGCCTATGAGGTCGAAGAGATAAGTGGTGATAAAAGGCTCTTGAGAGTAAATGGTAAATATTTGAAAAAATATAAGCCTATACTTCAAGAGATAAAAATAAAATAATAAAAGAACAAACTAAATTAACCATAAAAATGCCAAAATGGAAATTTTTATTAATTTCAGCCAAGATGGCAATTGTTGTCGAAAACGATTACAGAAGATGGTTACAAAAGAGAATCAATCAAAAGGTAAGAGAATTCTTGAGTCGAAGATACTTGGCATACTGCAGCTCCAACCTCTTTTTGCACCAAGAGTTTTCTTGCACTAGTTTGGCAATTTGAGCGTCGAGGCTTTGAGCCCTCTCAGCGAATTCCAGGCCTTGCTTGATCTCAGTCTGGCTCTCAGTGTCTGGGATGGTCGAAAGAATTTCCTCCTGGAGTACAGTGTTGGCGTTTATCTTCGCCTCTATCTCTGCAATTTGTGCTCGGAAGGAGACATTCTCTCGCTCAATAGCATCGACCCTTTCCTGTGCAGACGCTTTCTGTTTCGACAACTCGGCAATTCGAGAAGTCGAATCTGAGACAGCAGTCCACGCAGATGAGCTTTTGCCATGCAGCACTTCGAGCTGACTGTTAAAACCTCGTTGGCGCCTGTAATCCGCTGAGACTTGATCAATCATAGAATGTAATTCCATGATTAAGTCTGAGATTTCTGGGGCTACAGCTTCGAAGTCAACAGCATTCAAAACCTCTTTTAAGCATGATGGAGCAGTGGGGTCCCCCTCTAAAGTCTTCATTAAATCTCTCTTGAAGAACTGGGCCTTAACCTTCGCCAACGCATCATCAAGAGGAGAAGTTTCAGTAGACTTCCCCGACAGGGTAGGAATTTCCTGACTAGTGTCAGAAGAACTCTTACTCTCGATGATTGCATTGAGGTAGCTGACAGGGTCAGTTTGTTTCAAGATTTCCAAGTCCTCTTTTGACCTGTGCTTTGAGGAGGTGACCCTTGCCACAGTATTATCTTGGGCTTGAGGCTGTTGAATGCTGAGTGCCTCGTTTGGTTGCTCTTCGACTTGGACTGAGGCGGTACTAGCGTCGACTTGTGGTTCTTCGTTAACATCACCTTGGGGTCCTTCGCCAGCGTCATTTTGTGGCTCTTCGCTAGCGTCACCCTGGTGTTCTTCGCCAGTACCACCTTGGTGCTCTTCGTCAACAGCATCTTGATTCTCTTCGCCATTGCCTTGGTCTCTTCCTTCAGGATTCTCTTCTGACGACAAGTCCACCACAGGAACCGTTTCTGGCTGTGTTTCCTCCACCATAGGTTCTTCTGTTGTCTTCTCCACTGTTTCAGCATTGGCCTCATTCTCAGTGTGGGCTTCGTCATTGCCCAAATCTTTTTCCTGAGGCCTGCTAAGGTCAGCAGATTCTAGAGTTTCTGAAGTCCTTGGTGGAGAACTTTCAGTAGTGTCCTGAAAAGGAGAAAGAAGACAAATCTTCAGATGTCAAAAGAGATACAATCGAATACTGGTATCTATGCCTAAAATAGATTACCTGTGGATTAACTTCAGCCCCAGGGCTGGAATTGTCACTTTCGACAGGCTTGGTAAGAAGAGCGTTCAGTTCCTCCTCAGTTGGCTCCTCGATGATCACTGCAGGTGGCCTAGGCTTTCTCACAGCGACCTTTATTCTGACGGTTCGACCTTCAGGGGCAGGAGTAGGAACAGAAGCGTCCTTCGTTAACTTTCGCCTCTTTAAGGGAGCAGGAGGGGAATCACTTTCGTCATCACTCCCCGATTCGACCACCAATGCTGCCCTTTTCTTGGGCGAAGGGGCCTAGAAAACCAATAGGAATTCGATTGAATAATTACATCGAAAATAAAAAATCGAAAGCCAGAAGAAAAATGAGGAAAATCTGGTTACCGATGCAGGAGGCCTCCTCGAAGAGCCTTCCCCCTGTTGGTTGCCTGTTGTCTTCGCCGGCGCTATAGTCTTCGCCGGCGGCGGAGGTTTTGTCGAAGGGACTCCTCCTTGTGGGCCTTCTGTAGCCTTCTTGGCTAGGGGCTTTCGAACAACTGAAAGCGAAAAGGAAAGTTAACAGGCTAACAGTCGAAGAGAAAGATAAAAAGTAATGTGAGAGCATGAACTTACATTTCTTTACTTTGTCCAACACAAGGACAAAAGACTTCTGCAACTCTGCCATGAAGTCCTTCTCGTCGAAGAAGTACTCAGCATAATAGCTTCTCCACCACTCCTCAAAGGATGGTGAGCAAAGGAAATTAAGCTGGTAGTCAAACAGCGAGAGGATTGTTCGACCAGCATATCTTCCGATATGCTTGATGGCAGCTTCTTCTGTATAATCGTTGCAGAAGTACAACATTGACTTCTCTCTTTGAAAAATAGGAGAAGGCAGGGTTTGGATGATACCAAACTGGCGAGATACCAGATTTGGTTGATAGGCAAGCAGACTCAAATGAGTCTTAGAACTCTTAAATCGAAGAGGCATGATCCTGGGTGTCAGGAACGCCTCCCAAAGTACAGTGTGCTCATCGACATTGGGACCACTCGACTCCTTTGGATGTGGCCTTGTGAACCATGCTGGCCCCACCCTCCGTTGAGCAAATGGAGCCATAGTTGAAACAAATTCCTTCCTTCGAGCGAACATCAGAACGAAGTTAGTGAAGGTTTGTTGAAACTCCAGCCCATCTTCCACAGGTGTCAGTAGAGCCAGCCTAATTCCTTCGATACGTATATTAGCTATCGCTGGGGCTTGTTCATTTATCTGAATCTTCTTGGGTAAGAAAGATTCGAAAGTGGCGTTGAGCCACAGTTGAAGTAGCCAGAAAGGCCCAGCGAGTAGCAAACTGGCCCTATCTTCGATATGTTTCAAGAGAGTAACCCCATTGCTGATTGAGTCATAAAGACTGGCCAGAATTAGTTCTGCCAAACAGATGTTTTGGCGGTGATGCAGTTGGGTGGCAAGAGTGACCATCTTTTTGGTCACTTGTAGAGACTTCGAGCAAAACACAAAGCGAGTTAGCCATAAGGCTAGAAACGCTATGTGTTCGACATCCGACACTGTATCCGTCGACCTGTCGTGATAATGGTTGATAAAGGTGGTGTATGTTGGCTTGGTCTCAGAGAAGCCAATTTGGTCCTCCGACATCTCCTCCGGGTCGAAGTAATCTCCGGTTGGTCGAAGGCCAGTAATGGCCGCTACGTCGAAGAGTGTGGGGGTTAACATCCCACATGGAAGGTGAAAGGTGAAGTGAGAGTAATCCCAAAACAACAGCGAAGCTATAAGCATCTCTGGGGAGTAGTTTAAGCCTGTCTTCGACAGCATTACTAGGTCAAAGATTCCCATTTCCTTCCAGACTGGAGTTTGATGTTTCTCCAACTTTGTTAGCCAAGCAACATAGTCAGAGGTCAGATTAGGGCAAGACCTGAAGACCCTAACACTTCTGTTGAAGAAACGGAGGTCGATTTTCTCGCGTGTAGGGTCTTCGTTGTCTTCTGCGTCCTTCTTGGCGCATGCTACTGGTTTGAGTTTCTCGACGATAGGGAAATAGCTCTTGATCTTCAGAGCTTCAGAGATGCTTGGGTTCATGGGGCCAGACATTGCGAAGATCTGGTTGGAGTATCCAACCGGGATCATCAAATGACGCGAGTAAGCATCGCGAACTGAGATGTCAGAAGGTTCAGGAACCCTTCGTTTCCCTGTAGAGTTCACTACCGGAGCAGTAACAAAGACCTTGGGTTTAACAAGTTGTTCAGTTGGTGCGTTAGTCTTGGGGGCAGTAGAAGCAGAGGCCATTGTTGAGGATGAAGATGAAGTGAAAAAGGAAGAGTTTTTCTGCAAAGAGAGCAAGTTTGTACGAAAGCAAGGGAGTTTGAGGGCTAGTTTGCGTAAAAAGTCCCACAATGGGATATTCACTACTATTTATAGTAGTGAGAGAAATTCCCAATAACGAGGACATTAAATGTCATTTAATGCTGCAGGAATTAGTGGGACGCGTGGCAGCATCCTGTTGTTTTGGCCGTTTCTGCAGAAACAGAGAGACGCAGCGTGCGTCCTCGTTTTTGGGATTTGTCATAATGACAAATTCTGAAGTGACGTTTGGTACTGCACGCCGTACTGAAAGTGACGTCCTAGGATCAAATCAATGATGGTTTCTTGGGATTGCCAATAGTTGGTAAAAAGCAACAAAAAGTGCACAAGTTAACTTGTGACTAAGCGTGGAAAAACAGGTGTCGAATGGCGTTTTCAAAGAATGCCTTTTTCTTTCAGAGTCGAAATAAGGCATTCTTGGGGGGCAATTTGTTGGCTCCTAAATTCGACACCTTTGTTTTGATTGATGGCAGCCATTAAAAGCTGAAAGATGCTTTCGACTGGCTGAGCCTGTCGAAGTGCCCGTCGAAAGATGGCAAAATACTTAGAAGATTTCTTCCAAGGAAGAAGGCTGGTTGCCTTCGACGTCGAAGGAGTTGGCGTCGAAGACGTCTTTTGATGAAAGTGTTCGATGGTCCAGAGTGGAGCAGTTTGAAATTCAAAGCTTTGGAGGGAAAACGGTTTCCAGCAGTTACTACGTGCAAACGTGCAAGGATCTGGAGCGTCGAGCATGGAGAACGTGCCAAGTGGATTGATCTCGAAGCAGTGTAACTGCCCGACGGTTACTTGGAATGTTTTAGTATAAATAGGAGTAGACATGTAGTTTCTCGCGTGTGTTCACAAATAGATACATAGTCACTCATTTAGATTCAAGTACCCAGTGTGAGCGAAAGAATTGTTGAGAAATGTACGTGTGAAACACCAATTTTATCAATTAAAGTCATTTACTTTTCCAGTATTTTACTTGCTTTTCTCCTTTAAATTCCTGTCGAACCTTTACTTTAAAGCCTTGTTTATTTTACCAAGCCTTTCCTTTATGCAATTTACTTGAAACATTTTACTTAAAGCCTTATCCACCTTAATCAAACTTCAAAATCAACCTATGTCCATAGGATCAATCTGATCGATCCTGCGAGTAACCAAATAAATAACCATTTGGAGGATCAGCGGTTGTTTACCAAAACCCAAGGTAAACAACAACATATACCTATTTGGTTTAAAGTATTAAATTAAGAGGTCCAACATGGTATCAACTTAATATTCTATTGTTTGGGAATACATCGAAATTTTTGTATTTTCTTTATATTCATGAAAAAAATTATTAATTATTAATTTTCCTGTTTTAAAAGCATCACATATTTTTAAAAGTCTCAATTCGCTAATTTTCTTCTGTTTTGAAATAAGTTTTTTAGTTTCAAATTATCATGAGTAGGTAGTCCTAAGGTATTTTAAATAACGAATTTATCAACAAAGTCGTCAAAGACATCTTATAGATTTGTAAATAATAATTGTGATTATTTTGTAATCAAAATAAAGATTTCAATATTTCATAAAAATAAATTTCAATATTAAATTAATGGATACAAAATCCAAATAAAAATGTTTTGACTGTACTATAAGTATTATCTCTATGTTGCTATCCGGATTCAAATGATCAACTAAAATAAATTTATCCCACAAAGACGGTTGGCCTATTGGTGAAGGTTTTGGACATGAGAGTTTGCTCCTCTTGATGTCTTGAGTTCAACACTTGTGGTGTCAACTTTTTTTTATTTACTTCTTTATAATCTCAAAGTCTAAAGCTCGACACATGATAGTGTAAACTTTTTGTTCTTTATTTTTTTATTAGTCGTTACATTGATATTATTTTTTTTTATCAAAACATAATATTCATTTATAAAATTACTTTTTTTTTCATATTGTTAGTAATTGTCTTTTATAATCACGAATAAATACACTATTTTAATTTTGTAAGAGAGATTTAAGAAATTATATTAAATATTGCAATTCTATTAGATTGTAGAGCAACATTAATTCGTATTAACGATGAATATAATATTTAGTTTGGATGCTTGGGTTCATACGATTAAACAAGCTCCATACCCCGTTAATAAGTTTAGTAAGTATTGGATGTAAAGAGTTTTAAAAAGTGAAAAAAATATAAAATTTTATATGATGAAATATATCTAAAGTGATGTGTGGTACTGATGTTGTACATGTAATTGAAAGAATTGCTTATAAGGATCGAGGTTGGAGCCTAAAAGTTTAACTACAATTTCACATCATCGTTTGGATGCGCTAATGATCTCTGTTGCTTCTCTATGATCTGACTCTTCTAACGTGTAAGGATTAGAAGGCTACTTTTGGAGGCATGACCTGACCAATTTGATCTAGCTTGGTGTTGTTTCACCGTAATGAGAGAATTTGGATTGTTTGTAGTTATTGATGTAGTGTTCCCATCATATATTATATTCTTTTTCCCTTCCATTTCAATAATTTAGGAGTTCCGTGCAATCATTTTTTACTTTCAAGTATTTCAAATTTTATTCTTTCCGTTGAGCATGCCTAACGTTTTTCCTTTTATTCCAAACATGTATGTCATACAACATATACCTATTTGGTTTAAAGTATCAAATTAAGAAGTCAAACATGGTATCAACTTAATATTCTATTGTTTGGGAATACATCGAAATTTTTGTATTTTCTTTATATTTATGAAAAAAATTATTAATTATTAATTTTCCTGTTTTAAAAACATCACATATTTTTAAAAGTCTCAATTCGCTAATTTTCTTCTGTTTTGAAATAAGTTTTTTAGTTTCAAATTATCATGAGTAGGTAGTCCTAAGGTATTTTAAATAACGAATTTATCAACAAAGTCGTCAAAGACATCTTATAGATTTGTAAATAATAATTGTGATTATTTTGTAATCAAAATAAAGATTTCAATATTTCATAAAAATAAATTTCAATATTAAATTAATGGATACAAAATCCAAATAAAAATGTTTTGACTGTACTATAAGTATTATCTCTATGTTGCTATCCGGATTCAAATGATCAACTAAAATAAATTTATCCCACAAAGACGGTTGGCCTATTGGTGAAGGTTTGGGACATGAGAGTTTGCTCCTCTTGATGTCTTGAGTTCAACACTTGTGGTGTCAACTTTTTTTTATTTACTTCTTTATAATCTCAAAGTCTAAAGCTCGACACATGATAGTGTAAACTTTTTGTTCTTTATTTTTTTATTAGTCGTTACATTGATATTATTTTTTTTATCAAAACATAATATTCATTTATAAAATTACTTTTTTTTCATATTGTTAGTAATTGTCTTTTATAATCACGAATAAATACACTATTTTTGTAAGAGAGATTTAAGAAATTATATTAAATATTGCAATTCTATTAGATTGTAGAGCAACATTAATTCGTATTAACGATGAATATAATATTTAGTTTGGATGCTTGTGTTCATACGATTAAACAAGCTCCATACCCCGTTAATAAGTTTAGTAAGTATTGGATGTAAAGAGTTTTAAAAAGTGAAAAAAATATAAAATTTTACATGATGAAATATATCTAAAGTGATGTGTGGTACTGACGCTGTACATGTAATTGAAAGAATTGCTTATAAGGATCGAGGTTGGAGCCTAAAAGTTTAATTACAATTTCACATCATCGTTTGGATGCGCTAATGATCTCTGTTGCTTCTCTGTGATCTGACTCTTCTAACGTGTAAGGATTAGAAGGCTACTTTTGGAGGCATGACCTGACCAATTTGATCTAGCTTGGTGTTGTTTCACCGTAATGAGAGAATTTGGATTGTTTGTAGTTATTGATGTAGTGTTCCCATCATATATTATATTCTTTTTCCCTTCCATTTCAATAATTTAGGAGTTCCGTGCAATCATTTTTTACTTTCAAGTATTTCAAATTTTATTCTTTCCGTTGAGCATGCCTAACGTTTTTCCTTTTATTCCAAACATGTATGTCATACAACATATACCTATTTGGTTTAAAGTATTAAATTAAGAGGTCAAACATGGTATCAACTTAATATTCTATTGTTTGGGAATACATCGAAATTTTTGTATTTTCTTTATATTTATGAAAAAAATTATTAATTATTAATTTTCCTGTTTTAAAAACATCACATATTTTTAAAAGTCTCAATTCGCTAATTTTCTTCTGTTTTCAAATAAGTTTTTTAGCTTCAAATTATCATGAGTAGGTAGTCCTAAGGTATTTTAAATAACGAATTTATCAACAAAGTCGTCAAAGACATCTTATAGATTTTTAAATAATAATTGTGATTATTTTGTAATCAAAATAAAGATTTCAATATTTCATAAAAATAAATTTCAATATTAAATTAATGGATACAAAATCCAAAAAAAATAAAATTTGATTGTACTATAAGTATTATCTCTATGTTGCTATCCGGATTCAAATGATCAACTAAAATAAATTTATCACATAAAGACGGTTGGCCTATTGGTGAAGGTTTGGGACATGAGAGTTTGCTCCTTTCTGTCTTGAGTTCAACGTTTGGTAGTGTCAACTTTTTTTTTATTTACTTCTTCATCATCTCAAAGTCTCAAGCTCGACACATGATAGTGTAAACTTTTTGTTCTTTATTTTCTTTATTATTCGTTACATTGATATTATTTTTTCATCAAAACATAATATTCATTTATAAAATTACTTTTTTCATATTGTTAGTAATTGTCTTTTATAATCACAACTAAATACACTATTTTAATTTTTGTAACAAAGATTTAAGAATTTATATTAAATACTCCAATTCTATTAGATTGTAGAACAAAATTAATTTGTATTAATGATGAATATAATATTTAGTTTGGATGCTTGGGTTCATACAATTAAACAAGCTTCATTCCCTGTTAATAAGTTTAGTAAGTATTGGATCTAAAAAATTTTAAAAAGTGAAAAATATATAAAATTTTACATGATGAAATATATCTAAAGTGATGCGTGGTACTGACGTTGTACATGTAATTGAAAGAATTGCTTATTAGGATTGAGGTTGAAACCTAAGAGTTTAATTACAATTTCACATCATCGTTTTGATGCGCTAATGATCTCTGTTGCTTCTTTCTGATCTGATTCTTCTAACGTGTAAGGATTAGAAGGCTACTTTTGGAGGCATGTCCTGACCAATTTGATCTAGCTTGATGTTGTTTCACCGTAATGAGAGAATTTGGATTGTTTGTAGTTATTGATGTAGTGTTCCCATCATATATTTTATTCATTTTCCCTTCCATATCAATAACTTAGGAGTTATGTGCAATAATTTTTTACTTATAAGTATTTCAAATTTTATTCTTTCCTTTCAGCATGCCCAACGTTTTTCCTTTTATTCTAAACATGTATGTCATACAACATATACCTATTTGGTTTAAAGTATTAAATTAAGAGGTCAAACATGGTATCAACTTAATATTCTATTGTTTGGGAATACATCAAAAAAATTGTATTTTCTTTATATTTATGAAAAAATTTATTAATTATTAATTTTCCTGTTTTAAAAACATTACATGTTTTTAAAAGTCTCAAATCACTAATTTTCTTCTGTTTTCAAATAAGTTTTTTGGTTTCAAAT
This sequence comes from Vicia faba, assembly GCA_948472305.1. Taxonomy (NCBI): domain Eukaryota; kingdom Viridiplantae; phylum Streptophyta; class Magnoliopsida; order Fabales; family Fabaceae; genus Vicia; species Vicia faba. The sequence goes on along the minus strand of OX451739.1, from coordinate 1,501,070,434 downwards.
TATCATGAGTAGGTAGTCCTAAGGTATTTTAAATAACGAATTTATCAACAAAGTCGTCAAAGACATCTTATAGATTTGTAAATAATAATTGTGATTATTTTGTAATCAAAATAATGATTTCAACATTTCATAAAAATAAACTTCAATATTAAATTAATGGATACAAAATCCAAAAAAAAATTGTTTTGACTGTACTATAAGTATTATCTCTATGTTGCTATCCGGATTCAAATGGTCAACTAAAATAAATTCATCACACAAATACGGTTGGCCTATTGATGAAGGTTTTGGACATGAGAGTTTGCTTCTATTTATGTCTTGAGTTCAACATTTGGTAGTGTCAACTTTTTTTATTTACTTCTTTATCATCTCAAAGTCTCAAGCTCGACACATGATAGTTTAAACTTTTTGTTCTTTATTTTTTTATTAGTCGTTACATTGATATTATTTTTTTATCAAAACAGAATATTCATTTATAAAATTAATTTTTTCATATTGTTAGTAATTGTCTTTTATAATCACCACTAAATACACTATTTTAATTTTTGTAACAGAGATTTAAGAATTTATATTAAATACTCCAATTCTATTAGATTGTAGAGCAAAATTAATTAGTATTAACGATGAATATAATATTTAGTTTGGATGATTGGGTTCATACAATTAAACAAGCTCCATACCCCGTTAATAAGTTTAGTAAGTATTGTATCTAAAAAGTTTTAAAAAGTGAAAAAATATAAAATTTTACATTATGAAATATATCTAAAGTGATGCGTGGTACTGACATTGTACATGTAATTGAAATAATTGCTTATAGGGATTGAGGTTGGAGCCTAAGAGTTTAATTACAATTTCACATCATCGTTTTGATGCGCTAATGATCTCTGTTGCTTCTTTGTGATCTGATTCTTCTAACGTGTAAGGATTATAAGGCTACTTTTGGAGGCATAACCTGACCAATTTGATCTAGCTAAATGTTCTTTCACCGTAATGAGAGAATTTGGATTCTTTGTAGTTATTGATGTAGTGTTCCCATCATATACTTTATTCTTTTTCCCTTCCATTTCAATAATTTAGGAGTTCTGTGCAATAGCTTTTTACTTTCAAGTATTTCAGATTTTATTCTTTCCTTTAAGCATGCCCAACGTTTTTCCTTTTATTTCAAACATGTATGTCATACAACATATACCTATTTGGTTTAAAGTATTAAATTAAGAGGTCAAACAAGGTATCAACTTAATATTCTATTGTTTGGGAATACATCGAAATTTTTGTATTTTCTTTATATTTATAAAAAAATTATTAATTATTAATTTTCCTGTTTTAAAAACATCACATGTTTTTAAAACTCTCAAATCACTAATTTTCTTCTGTTTTCAAATAAGTTTTTTAGTTTCAAATTATCATGAGTAGGTAGTCCTAAGGTATTTTAAATAACTAATTTATCAACTAAGTCGTCAAAGACATCTTATAGATTTGTAAATAATAATTGTGATTATTTTGTAATCAAAATAAAGATTTCAATATTTCATAAAAATAAAATTCAATATTAAATTAATGGATACAAAATCCAAAAAAAATTGTTTTGACTGTACTATAAGTATTATCTCTATGTTGCTATCTGGAATCAAATGATCAACTAAAATAAATTTATCACACAAATATGGTTGGCCTATTGGTGAAGGTTAGGGACATGAGAGTTTGCTTCTCTTGATGTCTTGAGTTCAACATTTAGTAGTGTCAACTTTTTTTTTATTTACTTCTTTATCATCTCAAAGTCTCAAGCTCGGCACATGGTAGTGTAAACTTTTTGTTGTTTATTTTTTTATTAGTCGTTACATTGATATTATTTTTTTATCAAACCATAATATTCATTTATAAAATTACTTTTTTCATATTGTTAGTAATTTTCTTTTATAATCACGATTAAATACACTATTTTAATTTTTGTAACAGAGATTTAAGAATTTATATTAAATACTCCAATTCTATTATATTGTAGAGCAAAATTAATTCGTATTAACGATGAATATAATATTTAGTTTGGATGCTTGGGTTCATACAATTAAACAAGCTCCATACACCATTAATAAGTTTAGTTTGTATTGGATCTAAAAAGTTTTAAAAAGTGAAAAAATTATAAAATTTTACATGATGAAATATATCTAAAGTGATGCGTGGTACTGACGTTGTACATGTAATTGAAATAATTGCTTATAAGGATTGAGGTTGGAGCCTAAGAGTTTAATTACAATTTCACATCATCGTTTTGATGCGCTAATGATCTATGTTGCTTCTCTATGATCTGATTCTTCTAAGGTGTAAGGATTAGAAGGTTACTTTTGGAGGCATGACCTGACTAATTTGATCTAGCTTGATGTTGTTTCACCGTAATGAGAGAATTTGGATTGTTTGTAGTTGTAATACGGTGGGAGAACTGACTTGAGTGTTTTGCAATTGATTGCAAATGTTGCGGTTAGCAAGAGTCGCCACCGACTTTTCTTTTATCCAAAAGGAAAGGTGTAAAAGCACAGGAAAGACCTTTGAGATTGTTTCTTGAGTTCGGGGGGTAGATTGTGAAAAGGGAAGGTATTAGCACCCTTTTCATCCACGGTTTTCCATGGGCTCTTAGTTACTTGCTAGATCACTTGCTTTTGTTTTGAAATTGTGCTTTGTGTGGTTTTTGAAAGTATTTTGTAAAAGAGGCCATTCGTTTAGGCAATCTTTGTAATGATTCTCGTTTGTAAGAATGTATACAAAGATGTTTGTCTTTTTGAAAATGTTTTCAATGTTTGTAAAATGTTTGGAAATGTGTGTGTTTGTTTTGAAAATAGCAAGGATAATTGTTTGAAAATAGAGCAAGTAACTTGAAGTAATCTACCTACTCAAATATCTTTCTTGTGCATTTCCTATTCCTTTGACATTGTTGTCTTACCATTGATTTGGTAAGCAACCATATCTTGGGATGTAAATGGGACGGGCATGGGTCATCGTATAACCATGATTAGCAATGTTGCAAAGTATCTTAGCATTTTTTGAGGGACTAAGATAATCTTTATAAGGCAACTTTAGATAGCGTCATCGAGGGACTATGATCTTATACTTGTTTGTTTTGCCAAGATACTTCGCATGCATAATATGGCCATTTTTGTATAAGGCAACCAAGTGGATAAACCCTAAGGATGCTTGTGTTCAAGTGTGTTATTTTCATGCTTTGATTTTGTCTTGGATTTATGGTTTTCTATTTGCTTTGTTTTGATCTTACCATACAAACCCTAATTACTAACATGGAATGTAAAGTGGTAAATTGCGTAATGTAAAAATTACTAAGCTATTACAAAAATTTATGGGAGGGGGAAATAAAAATTTGAATGGGGATTTGCAATAATGTAAATCTAAATAAGCTATTACAACCAAATCGAATTTATACGAATATTGGAATAAACAAATACAACATTTAGATATGCAATATTATGTACATGCAAGAAAAGATTTTGTTTTGTTCTTTTGTGTGAAAAGGAATTTTAACCTAATCCTAAAAATATATATATAAAAAAGAAATTATATCTTTAAGAAAAAGGGTTAACCCTAATTTCTAGTTTGAAAGAAAATAAGTTTCTTATGTATTATTTTTTTGTGTATTCTTTGTATTAAAAATAATAAATAATATTGTATGAAAATATTTAGTTTTTATATGTTAAAATAAATATTTACAAATATATATAAAAATATATATAAAAATATAAAAGAAAATATAAGAATATATCTAAGTTTATTTTTACAAATTTATTTAAGAAAGATAGTTAGTATATATTGAAGATAAAATATATTTTTTATGTGAAAAATAAAATAAAATAAAATAAAAATGCAATATTATCATATTTATATTTTTCATGATTTTTATGTATTAAAGAAAATATTTAATAAACAAAAATGAAAATAAAATAAATAAATAAAATAGATGAAAATAGTTGGGCTAGGGGGGTATCCTGAGAAATCAAGTGGTGTTATGTTAGAAAAAATGCTAGGCCCAACGTTGAAGCCCAATCCTGTAAAACAGCCAAAAAAATGAAAAGGGAAAAGTATGACAAAACAAAAGGTAGCGCCAAGGTTCAAACCCACGACCTAGGCCTTACCAGCGCGCTACCTTGTCACTGGGGTGGCTATACATCCGTTAATTTATATGAAAAAACAAAAACATAACACAAACAAGGTCCTTGCCCTGTACTTCATCTTCTTCCCCAAGCTGGCCAGAAGCTCTATAACTTTCTCATCTCTCAATAAAAATGGAAACTGATAACATGAATGTTGTAGCATTTTGTCTCACGATTCTAACCATGTAAATCATGTAAACTAACAATCAAAGATCAAAACGAATTTTAAAAGCCCTAAATTTAAACCTAATTTTTCCAGGAACTTCAAGTTCAAAATTCTCTCAACTCGGTCCAAATAAATGCAAGATATATATATAAATGCAAGATATATATATATATATATATATATATATATATATATATATATATATATATATATATATATATATATATATATATATATATATATATATATATATATATATATATATATATATATATATGTACAACTTCGTAGCAATGAGGTCTACATTGTTTATTCACAAATCGTGGCCAATGGATGCCTGTATGAAGAGATAGAAGTTGAGATTCTTACCTCTTTCAGTTGAAATCGTGAATGGAGTTTGAGTAATATTTATGAAGGCCTGATGATTGCTTGAGCTTGCTTGAACCTCCCTGAGTGTGTTCCAACCCTTGCCTTGCTTTGGAAGTGCCTGGAACTCTCTATCCAAGTCAACCTGTAAGCTTTGAAAACAAAAATGGCAGATGAAGAAGGAGGTGTTCCAGTGCAGGGATGATGGTCTGGATCTCTTAGATATGAATTAGGTAAAGTGTTTTGATGGTTAAAACTTAAAATGCACGAGCCAAATGATGGATTGCTATGCTTATGCAAAAAACTGCCAGTTTTGACAGTTTTTTGGTGATATGGAGTGTTTGAATGTTTTAGGCCTCTAGAAATCGTGTTTCTAGTGGTAATGTGTTTGTGTATTAGTATGGGATAGGTTTCAAGTCAGCTCTCCAACAGATTTGTGAGTTCTAGCCTTTTGGCACACTTTCTTGCTTTTGAAGCAAAGTGAAGAGACAAGTCTTCACATACTTGTATTGGCATGCTTGGGGTTGGTATAAGCTTTGTACAATTTTCTTTAGGCCTGTAAGACTTGTGTGTGCAGAGAAGACAATTCCAATGCTAAAGAATTGGAAAGTTGCAAAAGTGAAGCTTTTTCAAAATGGCAATGGCCACTTTATGCCATTTATGGAATTACAACTTGGACAAAGGCTCTTGAGCTTGAATTAAAGCTTTTTCAACTGAGTAAGCATTAAATTATAAAGTGAGAAACAAGTTAGGGACCTGTAAAGCATGAATTAGGCAGCATAGGTTCAAATTTTAATTTTGTTCTTCATGAAATGGCTTAAATTCAAAGTGAGAAATTGTCAACTTCATCTCTTTGATTCTCCCTACTCAAAAATGATCTTGAGGAGTTCTTGGACATTTTGGAAATCTTGAAATGTTCCCTGTAACTCATCTTTAAAATGCATTTCAAGACTCCTCTTGGAACTATGTAAAAAGTTGCCATGAAGTTGGGTCTAAAACCTGCCTAAATTAGGGCAAAATTTCACTAAGTTATCTAGTTCATGAGCATGTATTCATAAAATTATATCTTGAGATCCAAGCATCTTTAGGGAAAAGCATGTGAAGCAAAGTTGTATATTTCATGGAGGTCTACAACTTTCATGTTGGAAACTTTCCTTGAATCATCTTGTATCATGGTGAAAAAATGGCTTAAAGTTGAGAAAACATAAGAAATTTTCTATACTTAGAAAAATTTCTAAGTTAAGAAATTTTCCAATTTTAAAAACCTAATCTTCAATCCTTGATTTCTTGATGAACAAGTTTCACATTTTGACTTGTTTTGATGAATTGTGACCCTTGGCACTTGATTTTGACCAAAAAGTCAAAGTTTGACTTTTCAGTATACAGATGACTTTTGATCAGTTGACTACAAATTTCATCTGTCAAACCAATGAAATTGCAATGTTTTGAACCATGTCATTAGTTCAAGATGATAAAATTTAATCCTTGAAATCATGCTTCAAACCAATTGGTCATTTGCTAGGTCAAAAATCAGAAATTGCCCTTCCTCAGTCAAAATCCTAATTTTGACCATTTTGCCCTTTTGATGATTTGATCAAATTTCTTGAGGAATTGTGATCCAAAATTGATCAAATGATACATATGAGTCTAGAATGTTGATGCGGATCAAAAATTATGAAGTTTGACTGTAAATTGGCCATGGTTGACTTTTTCCCCAATATAGTTGATTTTTAGGTCAATTGTCCAATTGACTGATCAAAAATGTGGTTCAAGGCTTGAAACTTGTCATGATTAAACTTAGGGGTCCATAATGATGCTTCAAAGTCATATGAAGCATTGATAGTCCAAAAATCCTTGTGCAAACTCAAACCCTAATTTTGGGTTAACAGTGTAAGATGAGATGTCTTGAGCTGACCAAACCCTAATCCAGTCTTGAGTCAAAGAGATCTTGTGAGAATAGTCTTGATAAATGAGAGGGAAAATTTTGGGGTACAACAGCTGCCCCTGTTCAATCTTCTTAAACCTGAAGAGTTAGATTGGCGAGCTTTGCCATTCGTGGCTCGAAGGTGAGAGAATGATTGGACACTAGAGTTCCCAGAAATTTGCACTCGACGATGTGTAGTTGAGGGAATGGGCTTAAAGATGCCATTTGGAGAAGTGATAGAACCTTGTTGGATATGGGCTCGTAGATGCCATCCAAAAATGTTTGTTGAATTGTAAGTTGTAAGCTGAAAGAATGAGTATCAGAATTGCGCCCGTGTCTGAAGCGTGTCTGAACTATATCTGAAAGTTGAATATGAATAATTATCAGGATGGAATCCGTGTCTAGAGCGTACCTGAACTGCATCTGAATGTTGAATCTGAATGAGTATCAGAATGGCATCCGTGTCTAGAGCGTATTCGTACAGTATTTGAAAGTTGAATTTGAATGAGTATTAGAATGGCATCTGTGTCTGGAGTGTATCTGAACTGTATCTGAACTTTGAAATCTGAAAGAGTATCAGAATGGCATCTGTGTCTGGAGCGTATCCGTACAGTATCTGAAAGTTGAATCTAAATGAGTATCAGGATGGCATCCGTGTCTGGAGCGTATCTGAACTGTATCTAAACTTGAAATCTGAATGAGTATCAGAAGGGGCATCTGTGTCTGGAGCGTATTCGTACAGTATCTGATAGTTGAATCTAAATGGGTATCAGAATGGAATCCGTGTCTAGAGCGTATCCGCACTGTATCATGATTTCATATTGTTAATGGTAGCTGTTAATCTTATCCTGAAAAGGGTAAAATGTTAGCTGAAACACAAAGTAATGTTGCATGAAATGTATGATGCAATGTACTTGTTTTATCAATGTTTATGATATATGGATGTAATGTATGCGCATGTAAGCTAATTTTCTGTATTGTCGTTTGATTGAGGAAAATAAATCTTTGAACGCTGATGAGGATATGTGAATTCTTCATGTCTTGAAGTTGAAGTATTGATGAACTCTTGTTGAGAGAAGTAAATTCTGTTGTGAGGGCGACGCCATGTACTGCTTGTAAGATTTTCTTGGGGAATCTTGAGAAATTTGATGATTTCTACTGGGGATTAATAATTTGAAATTTTGTTCCGCCAGGGATCTAAGTGACGTGCTGCAGGGATTTCTTATGGAATAGCCTAGAGACGTTTTCCTATCTTTTCGACCTATCAGTAATTATCTTTCTCATTTTGTTTATTTGTAAACAGTAATTATGTTCAAATGCATATGTTCATCAATGAATCATTGGACACTTTTGCAAACAAAACACAATCGTAAAGAAAAAGATAAATAGTTTTTTGCACTTTCAAAGGGGTATCTTTGTATTGACTTTGAATAAGTATTTTGTACAAAGGAGACAAACATTCTAGTAAGAGAATGGTGCCATAAAACAAGACAAATTTAAAGAAAGATAGATATGTGTAATAATTCCATGGGGTTCCCATTCTGCTATAGCCTTTATATCTCTGAATATCTTGTCTACTTGTTGCTTCGTCCAAACATGATTGAACTGATCAGAAACTCCGAGTTGGTCAGTGGAAGTCAAAGGTTGTCCGTAAAGTAATCCGACGGGACATAGTCATACGTTTTAATTCCCTAACTTTTGCCTGGACCGCCCTTTCAGGTTTTCACTCCACCGGGAAACCCTTTTTTGCCCAAGTCGCCCTTTCGGGTTTTCAACTTTCCGGGTGTACAGATTTTTTATTTTATCCCTAATTTTTTCCTGAACCTTTTTGGTTCTCCGGGATGCCCTTGTTTTGCCTAGGTGTGTCAACCTAGCGGGTCTCTTATGCATAGTACCTTTTGACTATGTTTGTGTTCGCAGGGTGTGGCAGGTCCACGCCATCCATGGTGGTCAAAATCATTGCCCCACCGGAGAATATATTTTTGATTACAAATGGTCCTTCATAGGTAGGAGTCCATTTGCCCCTGGGATCACTTTGTGGCAAGATGATATGTTTGATAACCAGATCCCCAACTTGATATAGTTGGCGTCTGACTTTCTTGTTGAAAGCCTTGATCATCCGTTTTTGATACATTTAACCATGGAAAACAACAATAAGTCTCTTTTCATCAATTAAGTTTAGTTGATCAAGTCGAGTCTGGATCCAATCGTCTTCACTCAAACCTGCGTCCTTCATAATCCTTAGAGAGGGGATCTGAACCTCAATAGGCAAGACAACCTCCATGCCATATACCAAAGAATAGGGTGTTGCCCCAGTTGACGTGCGGGCCGTGGTACGATACCCGTGGAGAGCGAATGGTAGCATCTCATGCCAGTCTTTGTATGTGACTGTCATCTTTTGTATGATCTTTTTAATGTTCTTATTTGCAGCTTCGACAACACCATTCATCTTTGGCCGATAGGGGGAAGAATTGTGATGCTGAATCTTGAATTGCTCGCACAAGGAGGTGATGTTATTAAGATTTGTACCATTGTCAGTGATGATCCTTTCTGGGATACCGTACCAGCAAATGAGATTTTGCTTGATGAAGCAGGCAACAACATTCTTAGTAACGGAAGCGAAGGAAGCTGTTTCGACCCATTTGGTAAAATAGTCAATGGCCACTAGGATGAAGCGGTGTCCATTGAAGGTCGTCAGCTTGATCTCTCCAATCATATCAATTCCCCACATAGCGAAGGGCCAAGGAGCCGTCAAGACATTCAGAGGAACCGGAGGTATGTGCACCTTGTCGGTATAAATTTGACACTTATGACAGGTCCGAGAGTGTTGATAGCAATCTGCTTCCATGGTAGACCAATAATAGCCTGCCCGTAGGATTTTCTTCGCCATCGTATGCCCACTGGAGTGAGTGCCAAAAGTACCTTCATGTAATTCAGCCATGATCTTTTCCGCCTCAATCTTATCCACACACCGAAGCAGAATGGAGTCATGATTGCGTTTGTACAGGATGACATTACTAAGGAAGAACTTAGCATAGAATCTCCTTAAGAACTTATTATCATTGATTGAAGCTCCTTCTGGATATTCTTGAGCCTCGAGATACCTCTTGACTTTTTGAAACCAAGGCTAGTCCCCTACCTCTTCAGTATTAATCTCGTGACAATGTGCTGGCTCATCCATTCGTTCGATGGTGATCTGGGGAGCCTCGTTATCCTAATCAAGTTTAAACATAGATGACATTGTGGCTAGAGCGCCTGTTAGCTGATTTTCTTCTCGCGGGAAATGCTCGAAGGTAATCTTCTCAAAATGTGGTAGCAATGTCAAAACATGTTCTTTATAAGGGATAAGATTTGGGTGCTTAGTGTCCCATTCCCCTTTGATCTGACTGATGACCAAAGCTGAATCTCCAAATACATCTAAGGATTTGATTCCCAAGTCTATAGCAGCTCTGAGACCAAAGATGCATGCTTCGTACTCCGCCATGTTGACTGTACAATTGAAGCAAAGTATATCAGTAAAAGGAGTATGACACCCTTCTGGAGATATGAGTACAGCGCCGATACCATTACCAAGTGCATTGGATGCCCAATCAAAGAACAGGGTCCATCGGGATCCTTGTTCAGGTCCGTCATATAGTTTGATTTCTTTACAGTTGTTTAATGTCATGATGTCTTCATTCGGGAATTCAAACTTCATGGTCTGATAATCTTCTACAACTTGATGAGCAAGATGATCAGCCAACACACTGCCCTTTATAGCTTTCTGAGTAGTATATTGTATGTCATATTCTGTTAGGATCATCTTCCATCTAGCTATCCTCCCAGACAGAGAAGGCTTTTCGAAGATGTACTTTATTGGATCCATCTTAGATATCAACAAAGTAGTATGAGTCAGCATATACTGTCTTAGCCGGCGAGCAGCCCATGCCATAGTGCAACAAGTTTTCTCGAGCAGTGAATATCTAGTTTCACAGTCGGTAAACTTTTTGCTCAGGTAGTAAACAGCGTACTCTTTTCGGCCAGACTCGTCATGCTGCCCCAATACACACCCCATTGAGTTTTCTAAAACAGTCAGATACATGATCAATGGTCTTCCCTCGACTGGTGGCATCAAAACAGGAGGCTCTTGTAAATAATCTTTGATCTTGTCAAAAGCAATTTGGCATTTATTATTCCATCTGACTACTTGATCTTTCTTCAATAGTTTGAAGATTGGCTCACAAGTAGCTGTTAGGTGCGAAATGAATTTGGCAATATAGTTCAGGTGTCCCAAGAATCCTCTGACTTCCTTCTCAGTACGAGGAGCAGGCATTTCTTGAATTGCTTTAACCTTGGCGGGATCAACCTCAATACCTTTGTTGATGACGACAAAGCTTAGGAGTTTACCAGACCGAACTCTGAATGTGCACTTGTTTGGATTCAACCTTAGTTTATACTTCTTCAATCTCTCAAACAACTTTTGCAAGTTATCAAGGTGTTCTTCTTCCGTTTGCGATCGGGCTATCATATCTTCTACATAGATCTCTATTTCATGATGTATCATGTCATGAAACAAAGTTACCATGGCGCGCTGATAGGTTGCCCCAGCATTCTTCATCCCGAATGGCATCACTTTGTAGCAGAATGTGCCCCACTGTGTGACAAATGTTTTTTTCTTCATGTCCTCAGGTGCCATTTTGATTTGGTTGTAACTTGAGAATCTGTCCATGAAGGAAAACACTTTGTGTTGGGCCGTATTATCAACCAGGATATCTATGTGGGGGAGTGGAAAATCATCTTTAGGGCTGGCCCTACTCAAATCTCTATAGTTCATGCACATTCATACTTTGTCGTCCTTTTTAGGCACGGGAACAATGTTGGCAACCCATTGGGGATAGGAAGTGACAGCCAAGAATCCGGCATTGAATTGTTTCATGACTTCCGCTTTGATCTTCTCTGACATGTCAGGTCTCATGCGGCGGATCTTTTGTTTTACTGGTGGACAGTCTTCTCTTATTGGTAGACGATGTACCACGACGTCTGCATCAAGTCCTGGCATGTCTTCATATGACCAGGCAAAGATCTCCACATAATCATGCAACAGCTAAATCAGACACTCCATAACACTCGGCTCTAGATTGGAACCCACCTTGATTTCTTTTTTATCCTCCTCGGTACCCAAGTTGATTGTATCCATTGGTTCCTCATGGGGATGAATAGCTCTTTCCTCTTGTTGTAGTAATCTGGACAATTCTCCTGGTACTTCACAATCTTCCTCACCTTTCGTCTTCGGCTTGGTAGATTAGATCCTCATAGTCACAAAAGGCCATAGCAGTATCGTCAAAGACATCTTATAGATTTGTAAATAATAATTGTGATTATTTTGTAATCAAAATAAAGATTTCGATATTTCATAAAAATAAACTTAAATATTAAATTAATGGATACAAAATCCAAAGAAAATTGTTTTGACTGTACTATAAGTATTATCTCTATGTTGCTACCCGGATTCAAATGATCAACTAAAATAAATTCATCACACAAATACGGTTGGCCTATTGGTGAAGGTTTGGGACATGAGAGTTTGCTTCTCTTGATGTCTTGAGTTTAACAATTGGTAGTGTCAACTTTTTTTTATTTACTTCTTTATCATCTTAAAGTCTCAAGCTCGACACATGATAGTGTAAACTTTTTGTTGTTTATTTTTTTATTAGTAGTTACATTGATATTATTTTTTATCAAAACATAATATTCATTTATAAAATTACTTTTTTCATATTGTTAGTAATTTTCTTTTATAATCACGACTAAATACACTATTTTAATTTTTGTACCAGAGATTTTAGAATTTATATTAAATACTCCAATTCTATTAGATTGTAGAGCAAAATTAATTCGTATTAACGATGAATATAATATTTTGTTTTGATGCTTGGGTTCATACAATTAAACAAGCTCCATACCCAGTTAGTATTTAGTTTGTATTGGATATTAAAAAGTTTTAAAAAGATAAAAAAATATAAAATTTTACATGATGAAATATATCGAAAGTGATGCGTGGTACTGACGTTGTACATGTAATTGAAAGAATTGCTTATAAGGATTGAGGTTGGAGCCTAAGAGTTTAATTACAATTTCACATCATTGTTTTGATGCACTAATGATCTTTGTTGCTTCTCTGTGATCTGATTCTTCTAACGTGTAAGGATTAGAAGGCTACTTTTGGAGGCATGACCTGACCAATTTGATCTAGCTTGATGTTCTTTCACCGTAATAAGAGAATTTGGATTCTTTGTAGTTATTTATGTTGTGTTCCCATCATATATTTTATTCTTTTTCCCTTCCATTTCAATAATTTAGGGGTTCCGTGCAATAATTTTTTACTTTCAAGTATTTCGGATTTTATTCTTTCCTTTCAGCATGCCAACCGTTTTTCCTTTTATTCCAAACATGTATGTCATACAACATATACCTATTTGGTTTAAAGTATTAAATTAAGAGGTCAAACATGGTATCAACTTAATATTCTATTGTTTGGGAATACGTCGAATTTTTTGTATTTTCTTTATATTTATGAAAAAGAATTATTAATTATTAATTTTCCTGTTTTAAAAACATCACATGTTTTTAAAAGTCTCAAATCACTAATTTTCTTCTGTTTTCAAATAAGTTTTTTAGTTTCAAATTATCATGAGTAGGTAGTCCTAAGGTATTTTAAATAACGAATTTATCAACAAAGTCGTCAAAGACATCTTATAGATTTGTAAGTAATAATTGTGATTATTTTGTAATCAAAATAAAGATTTCAATATTTCATAAAAATAAATTTCAATATTAAATTAATGGATACAAAATCCAAAAAAAAAAAGTTTTGATTGTACCATAAGTATTATCTCTATGTTGCTATCCGGATTCAAATGATCAACTAAAATAAAATTATCACACAAAGACGGTTGACCTATTGGTGAAGGTTTGGGACATGAAAGTTTTCTCCTCTTGATGTCTTGAGTTCAACATTTTGTAGTGTCAACTTTTTTTTATTTACTTCTTTATCATCTCAAAGTCTCAAGCTCGACACATGATAGTGTAAACTTTTTGTTCTTTATTTTTTTATTAGTCGTTACATTGATATTATTTTTTTATCAAAACATAATATTCATTTATAAAATTACTTTTTTCATATTGTTAGTAATTGTCTTTTATAATCACGACTAAATACACTATTTTAATTTTTATAACAGAGATTTAAGAATTTATATTAAATACTCCAATTCTAGTAGATTGTAGAGAAAAACTAATTTGTATTAACGATGAATATAATATTTAGTTTGGATGCTTGGGTTCATAAAATTAAACAAGCTCCATACCCCGTTAATAAGTTTAGTAAGTATTGGATTTAAAAAGTTTTAAAAAGTGAAAAAAATATAAAATTTTACATGATGAAATATATCTAAAGTGATGCGTGGTACTGACGTTGTACATGTAATTGAAATAATTGCTTATAAGGATTAAGGTTAGAGCCTAAGAGTTTAATTACAATTTCACACCATCGTTTTGATGCGCTAATGATCTTTGTTGCTTCTCTGTGATCTGATTCTTCTAACATGTAAGGATTAGAAGGCTACTTTTGGAGGCATGACCTGACCAATTTGATCTAGCTTGATGTTGTTTCACCGTAATGAGAGAATTTGGATTGTTTGTAGTTATTGATGTAGTATTCCCATCATATATTTTATTCTTTTTCCCTTCCATTTCAAAAACTTAGGAATTCAGTGCAATAATTTTTTACTTACAAGTATTTCAAATTTTATTCTTTCCTTTCAGCATGCCCAAAGTTTTTCCTTTTATTCCAAGCATGTATGTCATACAACATATACCTATTTGGTTTAAAGTATTAAATTTAGAGGTCAAACATGGTATCAACTTAATATTCTATTGTTTGGGAATACATCAAAAAATTTGTATTTTCTTTATATTTACTAAAAAAAATTATTAATTATTAATTTTCCTATTTTAAAAACATCACATGTTTTTAAAAGTCTCAAATCACTAATTTTCTTCTGTTTTCAAATAAGTTTTTTAGTTTCAAATTATCATGAGTAGGTAGTCCTAAGGTATTTTAAATAACGAATTTATCAACAAAGTCGTCAAAGACATCTTATAGATTTATAAATAATAATTGTGATTATTTTGTAATCAAAATAAGGATTTCAATATTTCATAAAAATAAATTTCAATATTAAATTAATGGATACAAAATCCAAAAAAAATGTTTAGATTGTACCATAAGTATTATCTCTATGTTGCTACCCGGATTCAAATGATCTGACTAAAATAAATTTATCACACAAACACGGTTGGCCTATTGGTGAAGGTTTAAGACATGATAGTTTGCTCCTCTTGATGTCTTGAGTTCAACATTTGGTAGTGTCAACTTTTTTTATTTACTTCTTTATCATATCAAAGTCTCAAGCTCGACACATGATAGTGTAAACTTTTTGTTCTTTATTTTTTTATTAGTCGTTACGTTGATATTATCTTTTTATCAAAACATAATATTCATTTATAAAATTACTTTTTCCATATTGTTAGTAATTGTCTTTTAGAATCACGATTAAATACACTATTTTAATTTTTGTAACAGAGATTTAAGAATTTATATTAAATACTCCAATTCTATTAGATTGTAGAGCAAAATTAATTCGTATTAACGATGAATATAATATTTAGTTTGGATGCTTGGGTTCATACAATTAAACAAGCTTCATACCCCGTTAATAAGTTTAGTAAGTATTGGATCTAAAAAGTTTTAAAAACTGAAAAAAATATAAAATTTTACATGATGAAATATATCTAAAGTGATGCGTGGTACTGACGTTGTACATGTAATTGAAAGAATTGCTTATAAGGATTGTGGTTGGAGCCTAAGAGTTTAACTACAATTTCACATCACCGTTTTGATGCGCTAATGATCTTTGTTGCTTCTCTGTGATCTGATTCTTCTAATGTGTAAGGATTAGAAGGCTACTTTTGGAAGCATGACCTGACCAATTTGATCTAGCTTGATGTTGTTTCACCGTAATGAGAGAATTTTGATTGTTTTTAGTTATTGATGTAGTGTTCCCATCATATATTTTATTCTTTTTCCCTTCCATTTCAATAACTTAGGAGTTCCGTGCAATAAATTTTTACTTACAAGTATTTCAAATTTTATTCTTTCCTTTCAGCATGCCCAACGTTTTTCCTTTTATTCCAAACATGTATGTCATACAACTTATACCTATTTTGTTTAAAGTATTAAATTAAGAGGTCAAACATGGTATCAACTTAATATTCTATTGTTTGGGAATACATCCAAAAATTTGTATTTTCTTTATATTTATGAAAAAAATTATTAATTATTAATTTTCCTGTTTTAAAAACATCACATGTTTTTAAAAGTCTCAAATCACTAATTTTATTCTGTTTTCAAATAAGTTTTTTAGTTTCAAATTATCATGAGTAGGTAGTCCTAAGGTATTTTAAATAACGAATTTATCAACAAAGTCGTCAAAGACATCTTATAGATTTATAAATAATAATTGTGATTATTTTGTAATCAAAATAAAGATTAAAATATTTCATAAAAATAAATTTCAATATTAAATTAATGGATATAAAATCCAAAAAAAATGTTTAGATTGTACCATAAGTATTATCTCTATGTTGCTATCCGGATTCAAATGATCAACTAAAATAAATTTATCACACAAAGACGGTTGTCCTATTGGTGAAGGTTTGGGACATGAGAGTTTGCTCCTCTTGATATCTTGAGTTCAACATTTGGTAGTGTCAACTTTTATTTATTTACTTCTTTATCATCTCAAAGTCTCAAGCTCGACACATGATAGTGTAAACTTTTTGTTCTTTATTTTTTTATTAGTCAATACATTGATATTATTTTTTTTATCAAAACATAATATTCATTTATAAAATTACTTTTTTCATATTGTTAGTAATTGTCTTTTATAATCACGACTAAATACACTATTTTAATTTTTGTAATAGAGATTTAAGACTTTATATTAAATACTCCAATTCTATTAGATTGTTGAGCAAAATTAATTCGTATTAACGATGAACATAATATTTAGTTTGGATGCTTGGGTTCATACAATTAAACAAGCTTCATACCCCGTTAATTAGTTTAGTAAGTATTGGATCTAAAAAGTTTTGAAATGTTAAAAAAATATAAAATTTTACATGATGAAATATATCTAAAGTGATGCATGGTTCTGACGTTGTACATCTAATTGAAAGAATTGCTTATAAGGATTGAGGTTGGAGCCTAAGAGTTTAATTACAATTTCACATCATCGGTTTGATGCGCTAATGATCTTTGTTGCTTCTCTGTGATCTGATTCTTCTAACGTGTAAGGATTATAAGGCTACTTTTGTAGGCATGACCTTACCAATTTGATCTAGCTTGATGTTGTTTCACCGTAATGAGAGTATTTGGATTGTTTGTAATTATTGATGTAGTGTTCTCATCATATATTTTATTCTTTTTCCCTTACATTTCAATAATTTAGGAGTTCTGTGCAATAATTTTTTACTTTCAAATATTTCAGATTTTATTCTTTCCTTTCAGCATGCCCAACGATTTTCCTTTTATTCCAAACACGTATGTCATACAACATATACCTATTTGGTTTAAAGTATTAAGTTAAGAGGTCAAACATGGTATCAACTTAATATTCTATTGTTTGGGGGAATACATCTAAATTTTTGTATTTTATTTATATTTTTGAAAAAATTATTAATTATTAATTTTCCTATTTTAAAAACATCACATGTTTTTAAAAGTCTCAAATCACTAATTTTCTTCTGTTTTCAAATAAGTTTTTTAGTTTCAAATTATCACGAGTAGGTAGTCCAAAGGTATTTTAAATAACGAATTTATCAACAAAGTCGTCAAAGACATCTTATAGATTTGTAAATAATAATTGTGATTATTTTGTAATCAAAATAAAGATTTCAATATTTCATAAAAATAAATTTCAATATTAAATTAATGGATACAAAATCCAAAAAAAAATGTTTTGATTGTACTATAAGTATTATCTCTATGTTGCTATTCAGATTCAAATGATCAACTAAAATAAAATTATCACACAAAGACGGTTGACCTATTGGTGAAGGTTTGGGACATGAGAGTTTTCTCCTCTTGATGTCTTGAGTTCAACATTTTGTAGTGTCAACTTTTTTTTATTTACTTCTTTATCACCTCAAAGTCTCAAGCTCGACACATGATAGTGTAAACTTTTTGTTCTTTATTTTTTTATTAGTCGTTACATTGATATTATTTTTTTATCAAAACATAATATTCATTTATAAAATTACTTTTTTCATATTGTTAGTAATTGTCTTTTATAATCACGACTAAATACACTATTTTAATTTTTATAACAGAGATTTAAGAATTTATATTAAATACTCCAATTCTAGTAGATTGTAGAGAAAAATTAATTTGTATTAACGATGAATATAATATTTAGTTTGGATGCTTGGGTTCATAAAATTAAACAAGCTCCATACCCCGTTAATAAGTTTAGTAAGTATTGGATCTAAAAAGTTTTAAAAAGTGAAAAAAATATAAAATTTTACATGATGAAATATATCTAAAGTGATGCGTGGTACTGACGTTGTACATGTAATTGAAATAATTGCTTATAAGGATTAAGGTTAGAGCCTAAGAGTTTAATTACAATTTCACACCATCGTTTTGATGCGCTAATGATCTTTGTTGCTTCTCTGTGATCTGATTCTTCTAACGTGTAAGGATTAGAAGGCTACTTTTGGAGGCATGACCTGACCAATTTGATCTAGCTTGATGTTGTTTCACCGTAATGAGAGAATTTGGATGTTTGTAGTTATTGATGTAGTATTCCCATCATATATTTTATTCTTTTTCCCTTCCATTTCAAAAACTTAGGAGTTCAGTGCAATAATTTTTTACTTACAAGTATTTCAAATTTTATTCTTTCCTTTCAGTATGCCCAACGTTTTTCCTTTTATTCCAAGCATGTATGTCATACAACATATACCTATTTGGTTTAAAGTATTAAATTTAGAGGTCAAACATGGTATCAACTTAATATTCTATTGTTTGGGAATACATCAAAAAATTTGTATTTTCTTTATATTTACTTAAAAAAATTATTAATTATTAATTTTCCTATTTTAAAAACATCACATGTTTTTAAAAGTCTCAAATCACTAATTTTCTTCTGTTTTCAAATAAGTTTTTTAGTTTCAAATTATCATGAGTAGGTAGTCCTAAGGTATTTTAAATAACGAATTTATCAACAAAGTCGTCAAAGACATCTTATAGATTTATAAATAATAATTGTGATTATTTTGTAATCAAAATAAGGATTTCAATATTTCATAAAAATAAATTTCAATATTAAATTAATGGATACAAAATCCAAAAAAAATGTTTAGATTGTACCATAAGTATTATCTCTATGTTGCTATCCGGATTCAAATGATCGACTAAAATAAATTTATCACACAAACACGGTTGGCCTATTGGTGAAGGTTTAAGACATGATAGTTTGCTCCTCTTGATGTCTTGAGTTCAACATTTGGTAGTGTCAACTTTTTTTATTTACTTCTTTATCATGTCAAAGTCTCAAGCTCGACACATGATAGTGTAAACTTTTTGTTCTTTATTTTTTTATTAGTCGTTACGTTGATATTATCTTTTTATCAAAACATAATATTCATTTATAAAATTACTTTTTCCATATTGTTAGTAATTGTCTTTTAGAATCACGATTAAATACACTATTTTAATTTTTGTAACAGAGATTTAAGAATTTATATTAAATACTCCAATTCTATTAGATTGTAGAGCAAAATTAATTCGTATTAACGATGAATATAATATTTAGTTTGGATGCTTGGGTTCATACAATTAAACAAGCTTCATACCCCGTTAATAAGTTTAGTAAGTATTGGATCTAAAAAGTTTTAAAAACTGAAAAAAATATAAAATTTTACATGATGAAATATATCTAAAGTGATGCGTGGTACTGACGTTGTACATGTAATTGAAAGAATTGCTTATAAGGATTGTGGTTGGAGCCTAAGAGTTTAATTATAATTTCACATCACCGTTTTGATGCGCTAATGATCTTTGTTGCTTCTCTGTGATCTGATTCTTCTAATGTGTAAGGATTAGAAGGCTACTTTTGGAAGCATGACCTGACCAATTTGATCTAGCTTGATGTTGTTTCACCGTAATGAGAGAATTTTGATTGTTTTTAGTTATTGATGTAGTGTTCCCATCATATATTTTATTCTTTTTCCCTTCCATTTCAATAACTTAGGAGTTCCGTGCAATAAATTTTTACTTACAAGTATTTCAAATTTTATTCTTTCCTTTCAGCATGCCCAACGTTTTTCCTTTTATTCCAAACATGTATGTCATACAACTTATACCTATTTTGTTTAAAGTATTAAATTAAGAGGTCAAACATGGTATCAACTTAATATTCTATTGTTTGGGAATACATCCAAAAATTTGTATTTTCTTTATATTTATGAAAAAATTTATTAATTATTAATTTTCCTGTTTTAAAAACATCACATGTTTTTAAAAGTCTCAAATCACTAATTTTATTCTGTTTTCAAATAAGTTTTTTAGTTTCAAATTATCATGAGTAGGTAGTCCTAAGGTATTTTAAATAACGAATTTATCAACAAAGTCGTCAAAGACATCTTATAGATTTATAAATAATAATTGTGATTATTTTGTAATCAAAATAAAGATTAAAATATTTCATAAAAATAAATTTCAATATTAAATTAATGGATATAAAATCCAAAAAAAATGTTTAGATTGTACCATAAGTATTATCTCTATGTTGCTATCCGGATTCAAATGATCAACTAAAATAAATTTATCACACAAAGACGGTTGTCCTATTGGTGAAGGTTTGGGACATGAGAGTTTGCTCCTCTTGATATCTTGAGTTCAACATTTGGTAGTGTCAACTTTTATTTATTTACTTCTTTATCATCTCAAAGTCTCAAGCTCGACACATGATAGTGTAAACTTTTTGTTCTTTATTTTTTTATTAGTCAATACATTGATATTATTTTTTTTATCAAAACATAATATTCATTTATAAAATTACTTTTTTCATATTGTTAGTAATTGTCTTTTATAATCACGACTAAATACACTATTTTAATTTTTGTAATAGAGATTTAAGACTTTATATTAAATACTCCAATTCTATTAGATTGTTGAGCAAAATTAATTCGTATTAACGATGAACATAATATTTAGTTTGGATGCTTGGGTTCATACAATTAAACAAGCTTCATACCCCGTTAATTAGTTTAGTAAGTATTGGATCTAAAAAGTTTTGAAATGTTAAAAAAATATAAAATTTTACATGATGAAATATATCTAAAGTGATGCATGGTTCTGACGTTGTACATCTAATTGAAAGAATTGCTTATAAGGATTGAGGTTGGAGCCTAAGAGTTTAATTACAATTTCACATCATCGGTTTGATGCGCTAATGATCTTTGTTGCTTCTCTGTGATCTGATTCTTCTAACGTGTAAGGATTATAAGGCTACTTTTGTAGGCATGACCTTACCAATTTGATCTAGCTTGATGTTGTTTCACCGTAATGAGAGTATTTGGATTGTTTGTAGTTATTGATGTAGTGTTCTCATCATATATTTTATTCTTTTTCCCTTACATTTCAATAATTTAGGAGTTCTGTGCAATAATTTTTTACTTTCAAATATTTCAGATTTTATTCTTTCCTTTCAGCATGCCCAACGATTTTCCTTTTATTCCAAACACGTATGTCATACAACATATACCTATTTGGTTTAAAGTATTAAGTTAAGAGGTCAAACATGGTATCAACTTAATATTCTATTGTTTGGGGGAATACATCTAAATTTTTGTATTTTATTTATATTTTTGAAAAAATTATTAATTATTAATTTTCCTATTTTAAAAACATCACATGTTTTTAAAAGTCTCAAATCACTAATTTTCTTCTGTTTTCAAATAAGTTTTTTAGTTTCAAATTATCACGAGTAGGTAGTCCAAAGGTATTTTAAATAACGAATTTATCAACAAAGTCGTCAAAGACATCTTATAGATTTGTAAATAATAATTGTGATTATTTTGTAATCAAAATAAAGATTTCAATATTTCATAAAAATAAATTTCAATATTAAATTAATGGATACAAAATCCAAAAAAAAATGTTTTGATTGTACTATAAGTATTATCTCTATGTTGCTATTCAGATTCAAATGATCAACTAAAATAAAATTATCACACAAAGACGGTTGACCTATTGGTGAAGGTTTGGGACATGAGAGTTTTCTCCTCTTGATGTCTTGAGTTCAACATTTTGTAGTGTCAACTTTTTTTTATTTACTTCTTTATCACCTCAAAGTCTCAAGCTCGACACATGATAGTGTAAACTTTTTGTTCTTTATTTTTTTATTAGTCGTTACATTGATATTATTTTTTATCAAAACATAATATTCATTTATAAAATTACTTTTTTCATATTGTTAGTAATTGTCTTTTATAATCACGACTAAATACACTATTTTAATTTTTATAACAGAGATTTAAGAATTTATATTAAATACTCCAATTCTAGTAGATTGTAGAGAAAAATTAATTTGTATTAACGATGAATATAATATTTAGTTTGGATGCTTGGGTTCATAAAATTAAACAAGCTCCATACCCCGTTAATAAGTTTAGTAAGTATTGGATCTAAAAAGTTTTAAAAAGTGAAAAAAATATAAAATTTTACATGATGAAATATATCTAAAGTGATGCGTGGTACTGACGTTGTACATGTAATTGAAATAATTGCTTATAAGGATTAAGGTTAGAGCCTAAGAGTTTAATTACAATTTCACACCATCGTTTTGATGCGCTAATGATCTTTGTTGCTTCTCTGTGATCTGATTCTTCTAACGTGTAAGGATTAGAAGGCTACTTTTGGAGGCATGACCTGACCAATTTGATCTAGCTTGATGTTGTTTCACCGTAATGAGAGAATTTGGATGTTTGTAGTTATTGATGTAGTATTCCCATCATATATTTTATTCTTTTTCCCTTCCATTTCAAAAACTTAGGAGTTCAGTGCAATAATTTTTTACTTACAAGTATTTCAAATTTTATTCTTTCCTTTCAGTATGCCCAACGTTTTTCCTTTTATTCCAAGCATGTATGTCATACAACATATACCTATTTGGTTTAAAGTATTAAATTTAGAGGTCAAACATGGTATCAACTTAATATTCTATTGTTTGGGAATACATCAAAAAATTTGTATTTTCTTTATATTTACTTAAAAAAATTATTAATTATTAATTTTCCTATTTTAAAAACATCACATGTTTTTAAAAGTCTCAAATCACTAATTTTCTTCTGTTTTCAAATAAGTTTTTTAGTTTCAAATTATCATGAGTAGGTAGTCCTAAGGTATTTTAAATAACGAATTTATCAACAAAGTCGTCAAAGACATCTTATAGATTTATAAATAATAATTGTGATTATTTTGTAATCAAAATAAGGATTTCAATATTTCATAAAAATAAATTTCAATATTAAATTAATGGATACAAAATCCAAAAAAAATGTTTAGATTGTACCATCAGTATTATCTCTATGTTGCTATCCGGATTCAAATGATCGACTAAAATAAATTTATCACACAAACACGGTTGGCCTATTGGTGAAGGTTTAGGACATGATAGTTTGCTCCTCTTGATGTCTTGAGTTCAACATTTGGTAGTGTCAACTTTTTTTATTTACTTCTTTATCATGTCAAAGTCTCAAGCTCGACACATGATAGTGTAAACTTTTTGTTCTTTATTTTTTTATTAGTCGTTACGTTGATATTATCTTTTTATCAAAACATAATATTCATTTATAAAATTACTTATTCCATATTGTTAGTAATTGTCTTTTAGAATCACGATTAAATACACTATTTTAATTTTTGTAACAGAGATTTAAGAATTTATATTAAATACTCCAATTATATTAGATTGTAGAGCAAAATTAATTCGTATTAACGATGAATATAATATTTAGTTTGGATGCTTGGGTTCATACAATTAAACAAGCTTCATACCCCGTTAATATGTTTAGTAAGTATTGGATCTAAAAAGTTTTAAAAAGTGAAAAAAATATAAAATTTTACATGATGAAATATATCTAAAGTGATGCGTGGTACTGACGTTGTACATGTAATTGAAAGAATTGCTTATAAGGATTGAGGTTGGAGCCTAAGAGTTTAATTACAATTTCACATCACCGTTTTGATGCGCTAATGATCTTTGTTGCTTCTCTGTGATCTGATTCTTCTAATGTGTAAGGATTAGAAGGCTACTTTTGGAAGCATGACCTGACCAATTCGATCTAGCTTGATGTTGTTTCACCGTAATGAGAGAATTTTGATTGTTTTTAGTTATTGATGTAGTGTTCCCATCATATATTTTATTCTTTTTCCCTTCCATTTCAATAACTTAGGAGTTCCGTGCAATAAATTTTTACTTACAAGTATTTCAAATTTTATTCTTTCCTTTCAGCATGCCCAACGTTTTTCCTTTTATTCCAAACATGTATGTCATACAACTTATACCTATTTTGTTTAAAGTATTAAATTAAGAGGTCAAACATGGTATCAACTTAATATTCTATTGTTTGGGAATACATCCAAAAATTTGTATTTTCTTTATATTTATGAAAAAAATTATTAATTATTAATTTTCCTGTTTTAAAAACATCACATGTTTTTAAAAGTCTCAAATCACTAATTTTATTCTGTTTTCAAATAAGTTTTTTAGTTTCAAATTATCATGAGTAGGTAGTCCTAAGGTATTTTAAATAACGAATTTATCAACAAAGTCGTCAAAGACATCTTATAGATTTATAAATAATAATTGTGATTATTTTGTAATCAAAATAAAGATTAAAATATTTCATAAAAATAAATTTCAATATTAAATTAATGGATATAAAATCCAAAAAAAATGTTTAGATTGTACCATAAGTATTATCTCTATGTTGCTATCCGGATTCAAATGATCAACTAAAATAAATTTAATACACAAAGACGGTTGTCCTATTGGTGAAGGTTTGGGACATGAGAGTTTTCTCCTCTTGATATCTTGAGTTCAACATTTGGTAGTGTCAACTTTTATTTATTTACTTCTTTATCATCTCAAAGTCTCAAGCTCGACACATGATAGTGTAAACTTTTTGTTCTTTATTTTTTTATTAGTCAATACATTGATATTATTTTTTTTATCAAAACATAATATTCATTTATAAAATTACTTTTTTCATATTGTTAGTAATTGTCTTTTATAATCACGACTAAATACACTATTTTAATTTTTGTAATAGAGATTTAAGACTTTATATTAAATACTCCAATTCTATTAGATTGTTGAGCAAAATTAATTCGTATTAACGATGAACATAATATTTAGTTTGGATGCTTGGGTTCATACAATTAAACAAGCTTCATACCCCGTTAATTAGTTTAGTAAGTATTGGATCTAAAAAGTTTTGAAATGTTAAAAAAATATAAAATTTTACATGATGAAATATATCTAAAGTGATGCGTCGTTCTGACGTTGTACATCTAATTGAAAGAATTGCTTATAAGGATTGAGGTTGGAGCCTAAGAGTTTAATTACAATTTCACATCATCGATTTGACGCGCTAATGATCTTTGTTGCTTCTCTGTGATCTGATTCTTCTAACGTGTAAGGATTATAAGGCTACTTTTGTAGGCATGACCTTACCAATTTGATCTAGCTTGATGTTGTTTCACCTTAATGAGAGTATTTGGATTGTTTGTAGTTATTGATGTAGTGTTCTCATCATATATTTTATTCTTTTTCCCTTACATTTCAATAATTTAGGAGTTCTGTGCAATAATTTTTTACTTTCAAATATTTCAGATTTTATTCTTTCCTTTCAGCATGCCAACGATTTTCCTTTTATTCCAAACACGTATGTCATACAACATATACCTATTTGGTTTAAAGTATTAAGTTAAGAGGTCAAACATGGTATCAACTTAATATTCTATTGTTTGGGGGAATACATCTAAATTTTTGTATTTTATTTATATTTTTGAAACAAATTATTAATTATTAATTTTCCTATTTTAAAAACATCACATGTTTTTAAAAGTCTCAAATCACTAATTTTCTTCTGTTTTCAAATAAGTTTTTTAGTTTCAAATTATCACGAGTAGGTAGTCCAAAGGTATTTTAAATAACGAATTTATCAACAAAGTCGTCAAAGACATCTTATAGATTTGTAAATAATAATTGTGATTATTTTGTATTCAAAATAAAGATTTCAATATTTCATAAAAATAAATTTCAATATTAAATTAATGGATACAAAATCCAAAAAAAAAAATGTTTTGATTGTACTATAAGTATTATCTCTATGTTGCTATCCGGATTCAAATGATCAACTAAAATAAATTTATCACACAAAGATGGTTGACCTATTGGTGAAGGTTCGGGACATGTGAGTTTGCTCCTCTTGATATCTTGAGTTCAACATTTGGTAGTGTCAACTTTTTTTTATTTACTTCTTTATCATCTCAAAGTCTCAAGCTCGGCACATGATAGTGTAAACTTTTTGTTCTTTATTTTTTTATTATTCGTTACATTGATATTATTTTTTTATCAAATCATAATATCCATTTATAAAATTACTTTTTTTATATTGTTAGTAATTGTCTTTTATAATCACGACTAAATACACTATTTTAATTTTTGTAACAGAGATTTAAGAATTTATATTAAATACTCCAATTCTATTAGATTGTAGAGAAAAATTAATTCGTATTAACTATGAATATAATATTTAGTTTGGATGCTTGGGTTCATACAATTAAACAAGCTCCATACCCCGTTAATAAGTTTAGTAAGTATTGGATCTAAAAAGTTTTAAAAAGTGAAAAAAATATAAAATTTTACATGATGAAATATTTCTAAAGTGATGCGTGGTAATGACGTTGTACATGTAATTGAAAGAATTGCTTATAAGGATTGAGGTTGGAGCCTAAGAGTTTAATTACAATTTCACATCATCGTTTTGATGCGCTAATGATCTCTGTTGCTTCTCTGTGATCTGATTCTTCTAACGTGTAAGGATTAGAAGGCTACTTTTGGAGGCATGACCTGACCAATTTGATCTAGCTTGATGTTATTTCACCGTAATGAGAGAATTTGGATTGTTTATAGTTATTGATGTAATGTTCCCATCATATATTTTATTCTTTTTCCCTTCCATTTCAATAACTTAGGAGTTCCGTGCAATAATTTTTTACTTACAAGTATTTCAAATTTTATTCTTTCCTTTCAGCATGCCCAACGTTTTTCCTTTTATTCCAAACGTGTATGTCATACAACATATACCTATTTGGTTTAAATTATTAAATTAAGAGGTCAAACATGGTATGAACTTAATATTCTATTGTTTGGGAATACATCAAAAAAATTGTATTTTCTTTATATTTATGAAAAAAATTATTAATTATTAAATTTCCTGTTTTAAAAACATCACATGTTTTTAAAAGTCTCAAATCACTAATTTTCTTTTGTTTTCAAATAAGTTTTTTAGTTTCAAATTATCATGAGTAGGTAGTCCTAAGGTATTTTAAATAACGAATTTATCAACAAGGTCGTCAAAGACATCTTATAGATTTGTAAATAATAATTGTGATTATTTTGTAATCAAAATAAAGATTTCAATATTTCATAAAAATAAATTTCAATATTAAATTAATGGATACAAAATCCAAAAAAAAAATGTTTTGATTGTACTATAAGTATCATCTCTATATTGCTATCCGGATTCAAATGATCAACTCAAATAAATTTATCACACAAAGACGGTTGGCCTATTGGTGAAGGTTTGAGACATGAGAGTTTGCTCCTCTTGATGTCTTGAGTTTGCTTTTTAATTGTTTGAAATGGTGCTCTTCAATTGTTTGAAATGGTGCTTTGTGTGTGGTTTTGAAAGATGTTTTGAAAAGAGGCCAACGTTGTGGCAACCTTTGTAATGATTCTTGTTTGAATGTATACAAAGGTGTTTTTGTTTTTTGAAAAGTTTTTAATGTTTTATAGTTGGATTTTGAAATTGTGTTGTGAAGTGTGTTTGAAAATAGCAAGGATGTTTTTGCAAGCTTTTGATCAAGTAACTAAGAGCTATCTACCCTATTTTACTCAAAGATCTTTCTTATTTTTTTAACCCTTTTAACAGTGTTGTTTCACCATTGTATTTGGTGAACAACCTTGTGTTAGGATGTTTAACGGGATAGGCGCTGGTTATCGCATACAATCATTGAAAGCAACTTGTGAGACGCTCTAGCAATTTTGTAAGGGACGAGATCATTTTATCGAAGGCAACATCGAGGGTCATCGAGGGACTACGATCTTTGTTTATCGAAGGGGCATTTGCTAGAGTGTCTCATACTCGAGGGACATGATTGTATTTTCCGAGGTAACAGGCGAGGTTACCCTAGAGGTGCAAGTGTGTCTTGTATATTGATTTTCATGCATTTATTCTTGTGTTAGGTCATCTAGCGATTGATTTTAGATTGTTCGCATACAAACCCTAATTACTATACAGTATATTGAAAGCAATAAATTGCGGGAATTTAAAAGTCTAATTTATTACAAAAAAGTATCCGGGGATGGGGGTACAACTATTTACAAATGGGGATGAGTCTTATCAGAATAATAATGTCCAAATATGTGTTACAACCAAATCGAACTGTCGCAATTCAATGCAAAAATTATAACGAATTATAAAATAAGGAAAATCAAAGAACTATGAGATGCATGTATTTATTTACAAATAAACAAATAAAATTTAACCTAATAAAGATTAAGTATTATTATTATTTTGTTTTATTAATTATGAAAAGAAAAGTTTTAAAGAAAGAAAAATTAATTAAATTAAAGCTTCTACTATTTACATATTTTTTAAAGAAAACAAAAATAAAATCTCTATTATTATTGTATTTTATTAAATGTAACAATCATTAAAACAAGAAAACTATATTAAGAAAATTAGAACAAAATTTTAATATACTTTTAGTCTTATTATTAACAAGAATTGAAATTCTGGCTGCAGATACTCAATGTCACGTTCAATGTTATGACACCGTATCTGACTTACTATATGACAGTAAATACAAAAGCAATAAAGAACACAGTCAATTGTTTACCCAGTTCAGTGTGCAACAACACCTACTCTGGGGGCTACCAAGCCAGGGAGAGAATCCACTATAAGAGATGTTAATTCAGGAATAAACCAACCAGTTTATCTCCTTCACTTAAGACCTACCCAATGCAATTCTAATCTAAGTACAACTTAAACCTGAGTTCCTACTCACCCCCCCTCAATCACAGCAGTGATACATAAACCAATTTGACTTAAGAATTGATGAAGACACTCTTCAAAAACACACACTTGATTAAGCTTCACAGCTTTTTAATCAAGCAACACAATCACTCGTGCTTCACAGCTTTGAGTGATGCACACAACTAACTTGACTCTGCTTCACAGCTTTGGTCAAGGAACATTCAAACACTCTTGCTTCAAAGCTTAGAGTGCTACACAACCCTTACAATTTGAAACCTATTCCAAGACACTTATCACAATGATAATTGCTTGGAGTACAATAAACAAATCTATACAGATTACAAATGATCTTGTCATCAATCAGCAGGGATCCTTGAAAAACAGCAGCTCTGTTGAATATATAGCAGCTGCAACTTCAGTTAGGGTTTCCAAAAACCTAGGGTTAATTCCGTTTGACCTAAAGACCAGGTCACAGGACTTTATTAACCAGGTTAGGGTTGAGCTAGGTTATCCCTCAGAAAACGCTGGATTCTGTTCAGCAAAGGACTGAGTTATTTCCTGAAAAAACTCAGACTTATTCAATCCTGCAAACCTGTTAGTTCAGAACAGGATGTCATAACATCTGTTATGACATCTGAGAAAACCTGTCTACTGATTCAGCAAAATGTGATCATTTTGCAAAATGCTCAGATACACACTTATAAACATCAGTATTACAATTACAATATTTTTCTGCAAAGGTACCTAATGAGTCAGTACAACCTGAACTAGAATGTTATGACATCAGTCATGACATTCACACATACACTTGGGATTTACCAAAAATGCAAGCCAATACCTAAACACCTACAAACTCCCCCTTTGGCAGATTTTTGGCTAAAGACCCTAAACAATCAGAGATAAATAGCAGCAGACATAAGTGACAGCAGAAAAATAGAATGTCAAGTACTAATTAAGCAAGTACTAAAATATTCTCCCCCTCTTTAGCCACAAATGGGCCAAAGATACATGTTCATAAAATTTTACAGTTATCCAAAACAAAATAATAAGATCAGCAGCAGAATACACCAGAATACACTTCCAAACTCCACCAGAAATCAGCAACCATCCTTCAAGTACTGTCATCAGATCCAGAGGATTCAGGCTTCTTTCTTTTCTTGTGAGCAATGTCAGCATTCTTCTCTTTGTTTGATGTCTCAACATTCTTAGAGACATTTGGATTTGTTTCAGCATTTGAGCTTTCTTGGTTCAGAGGAACAGAAATGCCAGGAACTGAGTGGTTCTCGTTCAGAATTCTTGAAACAATTTTTTCTATTGCTTGATTAACATAGGCTGTCCCTTCCCTATTTGCAATTTCAGGGGGAACTGAAGAGGAAGGATGAGATGGATTACCTGCACGTCTTGTTCTCAGCTCTTTGGCCTTGGTGGGGTTAGTTTTATGAGAACAGATCTCCAGAACGTCAGAGTTCAGACAGGAAGAGATTGTCCCAGAATCTTGATCAGAGGAAGAGGTTGAGATGGTCGTATTGGATGATGATGGTGTTTGAGACATTTTGTCAGTTTTGAAGGACCAACAGCAAATGAGGAGAAATTTCTGATTGAGAGACTGGGTTTTGATGAGGAGACGAGAGAAGAAGGAAGCAAAGGAGTATCTATTCAACCTCTTAAAAGAATTGTAGGAAATGAGAAAATACAATTTTAAACCAATCAGAACAGGCATAAGTCCTTTGGTCTTTGTTTTAAGCAAAATTAATTGCTACAATTCCTCATGTTGGCAAATACCCAACTTACCCCTTAAGTTTTCAAATTGGTTTGCATCCAAAGCCTTGGTAAAAATGTCAGCCAGCTGTAGCTCAGTGGCAACATGTTCCAATTTGATTGTCTTCTCTTCTACAAGGTCTCTAATAAAGTGATGTCGTAGGTCAATATGTTTGGTCCTGCTATGCTGAATGGGATTCTTGGATATGTTGATTGTACTTAGATTGTCACAGTACAAAGTCATAACATCTTGTGTGACATTATACTCAGTGAGCATCTGTTTCATCCATATCATTTGAGAGCAGCTACTACCAGCTGCAATATATTCAGCCTCAGCAGTGGAAAGAGACACACAATTCTGTTTCTTGCTGAACCAGGAAACCAGATTACTTCCCAAAAAGAAACATCCTCCAGAGGTGCTTTTTCTATCATC
The DNA here is from genome assembly GCA_948472305.1 of Vicia faba. Lineage (NCBI taxonomy): Eukaryota > Viridiplantae > Streptophyta > Magnoliopsida > Fabales > Fabaceae > Vicia > Vicia faba. The sequence goes on along the minus strand of OX451739.1, from coordinate 1,501,039,196 downwards.
AGCGCTACCAGCCTAATCAGCATCACAGTAGCCAGTCAGAGCTGGTTCACAGCCATGAGTATACAACAATCCATAGTTGTAAGTACCACTTACATACTTCAAAATTCTCTTCACTTGATTGATATGACTGACTTTGGGATCAGCTTGGTATCTAGCACAAACTCCAACTGCAAAGGCAATATCAGGTCTGCTGGCAGTTAAGTACAACAAGCTTCCTATCATGCTTCTGTACAGACTTTGATCCACCTTAACCCCACTTGAATCTTTGGAAAGCTTTAGATGAGTAGGAGCAGGAGTCCTTTTGTGACTTGCATTCTCCATACCAAACTTCTTTACAATATTCTTAGCATACTTGCTTTGAGATAAGAAGATTGAGTCCTCCATCTGTGAGACTTGTAGTCCAAGAAAATAAGTTAGTTCTCCCATGAGACTCATTTCAAATTCAGCCTGCATCTGGTCAGCAAAGTGTTTAACCATATGTTCTGACATTCCTCCAAACACTATGTCATCAACATATATTTGGGCAACCATCAACTTCCCTCCTTCAGTTTTGACAAATAGAGTTTTGTCCAAGCCTCCTTTTCTGTAGCCTTTGTCTGAGAGAAACTTTGTTAACCTGTCATACCATGCTCTAGGAGCTTGTTTCAGCCCATAGAGAGCTTTTCTCAATTTGTAGACATGATCAGGATGGGTTGGATCCACAAAACCTTTAGGTTGTTCCACATAAGCTTCCTCATTTAAGTACCCATTTAGAAAGGCACTTTTCACATCCATCTGAAATAACTTGAACTTCAGAAGACAAGAAATTGACAACAAGAGTCTGATTGACTCCAACCTGGCTACAGGTGCAAAGGTTTCATCAAAATCAACCCCTTCAACCTGGGTGTATCCTTGAGCAACAAGTCTTGCCTTATTTCTGGTGACAACTCCTTCAGCGTCTGACTTGTTCTTGAATATCCATTTTGTCCCAATGATGTTAGTTCCTTCAGGTCTAGGAACCAATTCCCAAACTTCATGTTGCTTGAATTGGTTCAGTTCATCTTGCATTGCACCAATCCAATATTCATCAGTTAAGGCTTCCTTGACATTTCTTGGTTCCATTTTGGACACAAAACAAGAATTTGAGATGATTTCTCTAGATCTTGTGATGACTCCACTATTGGGATCTCCTATGATGAGCTCTTTTGGATGATCCTTCTGAATTCTGATGGAAGGAGTCTTGCTAGCTTCCTTTGATTCAGATTCTGTTGTGGTGGAGTTGGGTAGATCATCCTATTGGGTTGAAGTCTCAAAGAATGTCTCAACAGTACAAGGAACATCTATTTCTTCATGATAGTCATCAATTATAACATTTATTGATTCCATCATGGTTTTGGTTCTGGAGTTGAATACTCTATAAGCTCTGCTGTTTGAGGAGTATCCTAGAAACATGCCTTCATCACTTTTGGAGTCCAGTTTTCTTCTTTGTTCACGATCAGATAGGATATAACATTTGCTGCCAAACACATGGAAGTACTTCACAGTTGGTTTTCTTCCTTTCCAGAGTTCATATATGGTGGATGAGGTTCCCTTTCTCAAGGTGACCCTGTTATGAACATAGCAAGCTGTATTCATAGCTTCAGCCCAAAAATACATAGGAAGTCTTTTGGCATGTAACATTGCTCTGGCAGATTCTTGTATGGTCCTGTTTTTTCTTTCCACAACTCCATTTTGCTGAGGTGTTATGGGAGAAGAAAACTCATGACTGATTCCTTCTGAAGCACAGAAGTCATCAAACTTGCTGTTTTCAAATTCCTTGCCATGATCACTTCTGATTCTGACAATACATCCTTCCTTCTCTCTTTGAATTCTCTTGCACAGTTCTCTAAAAACTTCAAATGCATCTGAAATTTCCCTAATGAAATTAATCCAGGTGAATCTGGAATAATCATCCACAACCACATAGGCATATCTTTTACCACCAAGACTCTCTACTTGCATTGGTCCCATCAGATCCATATGGAGGAGTTCTAGAACCTTAGAGGTGGTCAGATGTCTTGACTTTGGATGTGACATCCTAGTCTGCTTACCCACCTGACATTCACCACAAACTCTTCCTTCATCAATTTGCAGTTTTGGAATCCCTCTGACTGCCTCCAAGGAGATAATCCTCTTCATACCCCTTAGATGAAGATGGCCAAGTTTTTGGTGCCACAGTTTCACCTCTTTTTCTTCTTTTGCAATGGAACACACAGATGAGAAATTGGCGTTCTCAGCCTCCCACAAGTAACAGTTGTCTTTGGATCTGACTCCTTTCATTACTATCTCTTGTTTGTCATTGATTACAAGGCATTCAGATTTTGAGAAATTGACCTTGAATCCTAGATCACACAGTTGACTGATACTAATGAGATTAGCGGTCAGTCCTTTCACCAGTAGTACTTCATTCAGACTTGGAACTCCAGGGCAGTCCAAATCACCAACTCCTTTGATTTCACCTTTAGCCCCATCTCCAAAGGTCACAAAACTGGTGGTGTGAGGCTTAACATTATTGAGGAGGTTCTTGATTCCAGTCATATGTCTGGAGCATCCACTGTCAAAGTACCAGTATTCCTTTGCAGAGACCCTCAGGGAAGTGTGAGCTATCAGTGCAGTAGCCTTTTTCTTCCATTGAGGAGCATGTGGTACCTTTTTAGATTTAGGTTTGACACCTGAGTTCTGATTAGGGTATCCATGCAATATGAAGCAGAAGGGCTTTATGTGGCCATATCTACCACAATGATGACATTTCCATCTTTGGTACCTTTTCCTCATATGTTTCTGTTCCTGATGTCGAGAGTTGTGTTGAGACATCTGTTTTGACATTTGCCTACCAGAACCAGATTTCGTTGCTTTCATAAATTCTAGACCAGATTTATTTCCCACATTTTGTCCAACCTGTAGGATCTCTTCCAATTTGTCAGTTCCATTTGTCAACATCTTGACAGATTTGGTCATTTGATTCAGTTGTGAGTTCAGCAATTGAACTTCTCCTTCTAGATGACTTATAGTTTCAAGGTTTGCCCGTTTTTCAGCCTCCATCTTTATGATGAGTTTTGATTGTTTCTCATTCTGCACACAGACTTCAGTACTTCTGATACACAATTCCTTGTACGTATCAGCCAGTTCTTCAAAAGTCACCTCTTCATCACTGATGTCACTTTCAGAGGTACAAACACCAGTTAAAGCAGTAACTCGTTTGGCAGTCTCTTCTTCAGAATTACTTTCTGAATCACAGTCAGACCAAGTAACTGTCATTCCTTTTTGTTTCTTAAGAAAGGTAGGACATTCAGCTCGAATATGCCCATATCCTTCACAACCATGGCATTGAATTCCTCTGCCTTGAACTCCCTTCTCATCTGACCTTGGTCTTCTGCTGGAACTGTCAATGTTAGAGGAGATGTTATGAACATTAGACCTTGACTTTGGATCTATTCTTTTGATGAGTTTGTTGAACTGTCTTCCGAGCATGGCTATAGCTTCTGAAATGTTTTCTTCAACATCAGTGTTGGACATAAGTGCTATGCTCTTGTTCTTTTTGACATCATCATTAGTGATTCCCATCTCAAAAGTCTGAAGAGACCCAATAAGTTCATCCACTTTCAACTTGCTAATGTCCTGGGCTTCCTCTATGGCAGTCACCTTCATTGCAAATCTTTTAGGCAAGGATCTGAGAATCTTCCTCACCAGTTTTTCTTCTGACATTTTTTCTCCCAGTGCTCCTGAGGTGTTGGCAATCTCCAAGATGTTCATGTGAAACTCATGAATGGTTTCATCTTCCATCATTTTTAGATTCTCAAACTTAGTGGTCAACATCTGAAGCCTTGACATTTTTATATTGGAAGTTCCCTCATGAGTAGTTTTGAGAGTGTCCCAAACTTCCTTGGCCAGTTCATATTGATGAACTAATCTGAAGATGTTTCTATCAATTCCATTGAACAATGCATTTAGTGCTTTGGAATTTCCCAGGGCTAACTCATCTTCTTCTTTACTCCAATCTTCCTCAGGCTTCAGACTGATTGTCCCATCTTCCTCAGTTATGGTGGGATGAATCCATCCTTTGTCAGCAGCTCTCCAAGCCTTTTTGTCCAGAGATTTTAGGAAGGCAATCATACGAGGTTTCCAGTAGTCATAATTAGTTCCATCCAGAATGGGTGGTCTATTTCCAAAAACTCCTTCTTTGTCCATAGTGCCAGAAAGTAATATCCCTAGATCTCACCCAGTAATACAGGCAGGGTGCCTGCTCTGATGCCAATTGAAATTCTGGCTGCAGATACTCAATGCCACGTTCAATGTTATGACACCGTATCTGACTTACTATATGACAGTAAATACAAAAGTAATAAAGAACACAGTCAATTGTTTACCCAGTTCAGTGTGCAACAACACCTACTCTGGGGGCTACCAAGCCAGGGAGAGAATCCACTATAAGAGATGTTAATTCAGGAATAAACCAACCAGTTTATCTCTTTCACTTAAGACCTACCCAATGCAATTCTAATCTAAGTACAACTTAAACCTGAGTTCCTACTCACTCCCCCTCAATCACAGCAGTGATACATAAACCAATTTGACTTAAGAATTGATGAAGACACTCTTCAAAAACACACACTTGATTAAGCTTCACAGCTTTTTAATCAAGCAACACAATCACTCGTGCTTCACAGCTTTGAGTGATGCACACAACTAACTTGACTCTGCTTCACAGCTTTGGTCAAGGAACATTCAAACACTCTTGCTTCAAAGCTTAGAGTGCTACACAACCCTTACAATTTGAAACCTATTCCAAGACACTTATCACAATGATAATTGCTTGGAGTACAATAAACAAATCTATACAGATTACAAATGATCTTGTCATCAATCAGCAGGGATCCTTGAAAAACAGCAGCTCTGTTGAATATATAGCAGCTGCAACTTCAGTTAGGGTTTCCAAAAACCTAGGGTTAATTCCGTTTGACCTAAAGACCAGGTCACAGGACTTTATTAACCAGGTTAGGGTTGAGCTAGGTTATCCCTCAGAAAACGCAGGATTCTGTTCAGCAAAGGACTGAGTTATTTCCTGAAAAAACTCAGACTTATTCAATCCTGCAAACCTGTTAGTTCAGAACAGGATGTCATAACATCTGTTATGACATCTGAGAAAACCTGTCTACTGATTCAGCAAAATGTGATCATTTTGCAAAATGCTCAGATACACACTTATAAACATCAGTATTACAATTACAATATTTTTCTGCAAAGGTACCTAATGAGTCAGTACAACCTGAACTAGAATGTTATGACATCAGTCATGACATTCACACATACACTTGGGATTTACCAAAAATGCAAGCCAATACCTAAACACCTACAAGAATCAAATTATGAAAGTAAAAAAAGTATTAGTTTTAACAAAATTAAAAAGGATGATGGGCCTTGGGATTTGTTGGAGGTTAGGCCCAAAAATGGAAGGAGAACAAAAACAAGTCAGAACAAAGAGAAGAGGGGGGGGGGGGGGGTGTAGGCAGAAAATTAATTGGGCTCATGGGAGTATTGGGGCGAAGACCTAGGGAAAATGGTACAATGTTTTTGGGGTTTGTTCATTCTTTAGGCTTTGCAATTTTGGCTTTACAGCGGCGCCTCCTTACTCTTCTTCTCCGTTTCTCTCATCTTTCTCAGGCCATGAGCACTGATTCCTCCTCAAACCTCCAGGTTTCCGGAGCGCCACCCTAACTCTCTCCTTATCTTTGCAACGATCTTGCGTTTGTTTGTAAACGATACAGTTTTATCTTGTTCATATTTTTAGGATTTTTACAGTTTCAATGTTCGTTGATTCTTCAAGTTACTTGCATGTTTTGATCTTTTAACCTTTGATATTTACATGCAGTAAGGGTTTGAGGGACGTACCTTGAGCGTTTTGTTTCTGAAAAAGATGGAGGGAGAGAGATATGAGACAGAGGCGCTCCTTTGAAGCTAAGGGGAGGAGGAGAACTGATGGCTACGCTTGTTTGGTAATCTCTGTCTTCTTCCTTTAAGATTTTTTGGTTGATGATGAACTTAGCTTCTGAAACTTTTGCCTTTCGCATCTGAATTTTGATGTTTGATGATGATTTGATTCTGAAAACTCTATTTGCTTCTGAATCTCTTCCTTTATCCTTGCTGAATATTGATGATGAGTTTATTTCTGAGACTTGTATTTTCGTTGACTGTTGTTGTTTGATGATGATTTGATTCTAAAAATTAGCTTTTCGCTTCTGACTGTTGATGTTTGATGAATATACTTCTGAAACTGTTTTGGTTGCTTCTGAACCTCTTCTTCTTCTTTTTGGCTTGTTAATGTTAATGATGAAGAAGTTCTGAAACTGTTTTGGTTGCTTCTAAACCTCTTCTTCTTCTTTCTGGCTTGTTAATGTTAATGATGAAGAAGTTCTGAAACTGTTTTGGTTGCTTCTGAACCTCTTCTTCTTCTTTCTGGCTTGTTAATGTTAATGATGAAGAAGTTTTGAAACTTGTTACTTAGATTGTTCTAGATAATCCTGAGTTAGTAGGCTTGAAGGTTTTTTTGATGATTTGAACTAAGTTTGTATGATATGTTTGAGAGGTTTTTGGCTACTTGTTTGGCCTGGCAGTTTGTTATGTTCAGTTTGGATTTTGTTTGTGTAGTTGGGCAGTTTTGATGATGTTTGGGATTTGGTTGAGTTTGCAGCTTTGCAGTTTGAAATGCAGGCTTGATCAAGCTTGGGCTATGCAGGTTTTGTGCTGGCTTGAGTTTGTAGTTTTGTCGGGTTTGGTTTTGTTTGATTGTATTCTGCAGTTTTGGCCAGACAGGTTTGGAGTTGTAGCTTGCAGTTTTGTTGCTAGCAGGCTTATGGTTTACAGTTTGCTTTACAGTTTGGGTAAGTTGCAGTTTGTGGTTGTTATGCAGGTTTGAACTGGCTTGAGTTTGTAGTTTTGAAACTGCAAGTTTGTTGTTGTAGCTTTGTTACAATTATGCAGGGTTTTGGAGCTTTTGTGTTTTCAAGCTTGGCTCTTTGTTTGAAACTGTTTTTGAAAATTGCTCAGTATATCTCCCCCTGACTGTTATGCAGTCTCTTCTCTTTTATATCTTTTTGTTTTTTGTCCTTGATAACTTGAAAATAGCCTGCCTTTGCCAAAGCTGCAAACTCTTCTCACTAAAGGTCCTCTCTTTCTCTCTCTTTCCCCTAAGCACCTTTTTGCTTATTATTTTAATTCTGAAAAGTTTGTCTAGGCTGGAAAGTGATGATGGCTAGGACAAGCCTCTTTAGCTTGTAATTTGGTTTATCTCTCTGCATTGTGTACTTTGTTGCTTTTGCTAGTTGCTATGCTTCTTGACTTGTTTTGCAACTTAGTTTGGATTTTCCATGTTTAGTTAGCTTTGTTGACTTGCTTATGTTTTGCAACTCAGTTTGATATTCAGTTTTGGCATAGTTTTGTTGCGCTTTGGTTTGCCTTGCAACTTGCCTATGTTTTTTCATTTGAACCAATTGTATACTTTACAATTTATATCTTTTATTTTTTTTTCTCTGTGAACCGAGAAGAGCGATCTTCTTGTGATTTGCAGAGAGGAAAATAAAATATGATGAACATAGCATTCTGATTCCGGCCGACAAACTTTAATGATGATTTCTTTCTTTTTCTATTTGAAAATCTTTTTCAATTAACTGTGCTGATTTCTTTTCTTTCTTATTTTTCAGGTGAATGCATCTTGGGCAATAGAGGAAGCAGAGGAAGCAAAAATTCCTTGAGCATGGGAGCATTGGAGCTTAGGAGATTAAATTTATTTATTCATTTATTGTAAACAAATATTATCTTAAATACCATAAGTTGTAAACTTACAATTTTCAAAATAAATTTTGTAACAACATTTGAAATGAATAAAAGGCTTTATCCAAAAGAATGTTTCTACTGTCAAATATCTTTCAATTCTTCCTCTTCACCTTTAAGATTCCTGATTAAAAACAACTGAAATTGCATTCCAGCATTTTTAATGCAGATAACTTAAAATCCAAGTAACCTCTAAAAACTCTGCAATCTCATAACTTGCGACAGCATTCCAATCAACATACGCGCTGTATAATAAACAAATAAGCATTCTATTAACCGGCAAACCTTTCATTCTATTAACAAGCAGATGTCTTGATATTACAAATAACAATCTCAGCTCTTGTTTCAGATAATCAGGCTTTTGAGAACAATCAGTAAATCTTTCAGCAAACTTTGAAAAAGTGCGAAAACAATGTAACAGTGAACTGAATTTCTGTGGATTCAATTTCTTCTGAGAGATGTGAGAGAAAAAAACCCTAATTCTTGATTTGTTGCCAAAGAAGGGTCTGCTTGATCAATTCCTGAGCCAATCTCATGAATTAGAGAAAAAATCCTAATTCTTGATTTGTTGCCAAAGAAAGGTCTGCTCGATCAATTTCTGAGCCAATCTCATAAATCAGAGAAAAAATCCTAATTCTTGATTGTTGCCAAAGAAAGGTCTGCTTGATCAATTTCTGAGCCAATCTCATAAATCAGAGAAAAAACCCTGGGGTTGCGATTTCTTGTGAAAAAGGGAGGGCAAATTTTGGGGTACAACAGTTGCCCCTGTTCATTCCTTTTGAACTTGAAGAGTTAGATTGGCAATTTTGTCGTTCGCGACTCGAAGGTAAAAGATGATTGGACACTAGAGTGCCCATAAATTTGCACTCGTCAAAGCATAGTTGAGGGAATGGGCTTAAATATGCCATTTGGAGATGTGACAGAAATTTGTCAGAGATGGGCTTAAAGATACCATCCAAGAATGTTTGTTGAACTGTATGTTGTAGGTGAAGGAATGAGTATCAGAAAGGTATCCGCGTTTGGAACATCTCTGAGCTGGGGGTCTGAATAAGAAATAGATTAGCATCCGTGTTTGGAGCTTCCGTAAACTGTTTTCAGTGTTTGAATTTGAACAAGCGATAGATTAACATCCATGTTCGGAAGCATCTATAAACTGTTTTCATGATTCTGGAGTTGAAACTTGCTAAACTTATCCTGCGACGGGTAAAATATTAGCTGAAACACAAAGTTATGTTGTATGATGAAATGTATGTGTTATATCAATGCTTATGATCATATGAATGCAATGAATGCGCATGTAAGCTGGTTAGTCGTCTTGCTGAGGAAGATAAATCCTGGATAGCTGGAGATAATAAAATCTTTGACCGCTGTCGGGGAAAATGAATCCTTGACTGCTGCTGGGGATTGAAAATCCTTTGATAGTTTGATAATGAGAAGTCCTGGGACCACTGTTGAAGAGTATGTGTGTCTTCAAGCTCTTCTGACAACCTCTGCGGGGAGAAGTTATACTGCTGGGGAAAGTCAGGAGTTTGGGTTGTATGCCAATCTACTGGGGATTCCTGTTTTGAGGAGAACTTTGCTGGGGAACTGAGAATGAGAATCTTCATTCTGCAGGGGATTAAAAACTCTGTCAAACTTATGCTGAGGGTAAAGAAGGTTCTGGTAACTTTACTGGGGAATCAAGGATGAGAATCTTGATTTTGTTGGGGAGTAAGAACTTTGTGGGGTGTAGCTGTATTGCTGAAGAGTAGCTATCATATTGGAGAGTAAAACTCAGGATTCTGGGAAAAGCTTATTCCTGTTTGGAAGAAGTTCAGGAGTTAAAGTTGTACGCCACTTTGAGAATGAGAATCTTCATTCTGTCGGGAATATCAGGTTATATGCTACTTTGAGAATGAGAATCTTCATTCTGTCGGGAATATTAGGTTATATGCCACTTTGAGAATGAGAATCTTCATTCTGTTAGGAATATCAGGAGGTCAGCTTATACGCCACTTTGAGAATGAGAATCTTCATTCTGTCGGGAATATCAGGTTATATGCCACTTTGAGAATGAGAATCTTCATTCAGGCGTTTGGGTCAGGAGGTTGGGTGTATGCCAATCAACTGGGGAAGCAAGAATGAGAATCTTCATTCAGGCGTTTGGGCCAGGAGGTTGGGTGTATGCCAATCTACTGGGGAAGCAAGAATGAGAATCTTCATTCAGGCGTTTGGGTCAGGAGGTTGGGTGTATGCCAATCTACTGGGGAAGCAAGAATGAGAATCTTCATTCAGGCGTTTGGGTCAGGAGGTTGGGTGTATGCCAATCTACTGGGGAAGCAAGAATGAGAATCTTCATTCAGGCGTTTGGGTCAGGAGGTTGGGTGTATTCCAATCTACTGGGGAAGCAAGAATGAGAATCTTCATTCTGTTAACAATATCAAGAGCTTGGGAGTATACCAATCTTCTAAGGTTTCAAGGGTGAGACTCTTCATTCTGTTAACGGTATCAGGAGCTTGGGAGTATACCAATCTTCTGAGGTTTCAAGGATGAGAATCTTCATTCTTGAGAAATAGCATTTTAGGAGCTTCAGTTGTCCGTTATTCTGCTGGTGGGTTGTTTCTGCTGAGATTTAGGAACTTGTCCGTAATTCAATTGAAGTAAAAGTTTTGTCGAGATTTAGGAACTTGTCCGTAATTCGACTGGAGAAAAGCTTTGTCGCTTGAATTTGATTGTACCTTTCCTGGAAGGCAAAGGTTAGTGGCATATATCAAACAATGATGTTCTCAAAATAAATGAGATTGCGTTGTATGATGTCCTGATGCACGGAGGTGTATTGTTTTTTAAGACTACCTTTCGCTGGGGGAAATAAATCCCGAGCTGGTGACGGAGAAAAGAGTTGGATTCTTCATCTCTGATAGTGAAAAGATCAGAATAAATCGCTGAGAGATTTATCTGAAATAGCAAAAACCCGGAATATCTTCCACTGGAATAAGAATCAGGGAGATCTTAGCGTCGATCTGACTGAACCAGAGAGGGTCTTGGGTTAACTTTGATTCAACCAGATGATGGAGGAATCTTCGACGACTGCAACTTCCAACAGGTGATGAAGGAATCTTCGACGACCATAACTTCCAACAGGTGATGAAGGAATTTTTGACGATCATAACTTCCAACAGGTGATGAAGGAATCTTCGACTGCCGATCAATCTGCGTATGTTGTTGAAATGTAATTTTGTTTTGGAGAATAAATCCTTGACAAGTGTTGGGGAAATAAACCCATGACTGCTGGTCTACTAGAGAGGTGATGAACTTCTCGAGGATGCTTGAGTTCCTTTTCAGAAGGACTTTGGAGAGATTCGTCACTGCCCCTAGTATCAAATGTTTGTGACACTGCCAGGAAACTTGGACTGTATATAACCCTTTGAAGGAGATTGACGTTTTAATGCCTCAAGTGATGGTGATGGAGACTTGCCCCAGGTTAATCTTTAATTGAGAGATTTCTTAAAATCTTGACTGGACTGCCCCAGGTTTACTGGGCAATACCAAACTAAGTCCCCTTTTATTGATAGGAGATTTTTGCAACAGGAGTGTCATCCCATTTGAAGTGATTTTATTCATTGAGAGAGCTTTCGCTCATTCGAACATTCACTGTGTGAATTTCTTTGTTGTCAAACAAATAACCATGTGCAAACAACGATATTCAAATAATGCAAAGTTTATGCTTGTCTCAAAGTTTTGAAAAATGCGCTTTTTAGCAGAAAACTTTTATAAGACAAATTTAGCTCAATATTTAGAGCAAAGTCTTACAGGAGTCAGGATACCTTTTGTAACAGTATGCTTTCGAACTAACCCATGCTTCAATTAGGACTTTTGAAGGGTTGTAACGTGGCTTGGTTCACGGTTTAAGAAACAAAGGATAAAGGCTCAAAGTATATTTGTACCCACCCGCTCTTCATGATGTTCTTCAATCCTAAACTCAGTTAATTGTGCGTCAAACCCTATTCGAGTTTGGAACGACGTTTTGGTGATGGTCCACACAAGTTGAATTTTATGGGAAGGCAGTCATTTTTGCAACATTTTTCATGTTGTTGAGGATTTGTAGTGACCTCGTTCTTTTGATTCATTATCCCTAATTTTTGCCTGGCTGTTCCTGTTTTCGAGATTACAGTCAGCGGGATGCCCCAGCTTTCTTGAGCCTCCTTTGTAGGTTTTGACTCAGTGGGCTTTTCTTTTTTTGAGAGATAATGACTGCCTATGAGATAAGGAACCATCACTGTCTTTTGGTTCCAAAGGAATGTTTTGATGTCATTCATTGTATTATGAACTGAGAGTTTGCGACCTCATTGCGCATCTTTTGAATTAACTGAGAGACTACCCTGCCCAAGGTTTGATTAAAGGTTTCAATTTGTGTTTAAAACATAAAACTTCTACTTCTCTGGCTCGAAGGGGTTGACTAGGGATTATCTTCCTTATAACTCCAGTGTTTAGGATTTGAAAGAAATGCCTGTACATCGTCAGCAAGGTCTATTCAAAAGCATACTGTATGAGATTATGGCATTGTTTTTGTCATCCTCCCTCTAAATACTTGTAACTTTTAGCAAGAGTTAAATATCATAAAGAAAGTAGGAAGCATAATTCAAGAATAGTGAAAACGAATGGATGAATTCAAGACAAACATATGCAATGCATTAATGAAACAGAGTTTGATATCAACAGATAATTGTTTGAATAACAAAAGAAATTACAACTTGAAAATTCAAATGAAACAAAATTCTCTTTGTTCGAACTTGTCATTTCAGGTGGAGAACCCTCAGCGGAAGATTTTCATCTCGCCATCCGGCATGAATTTCAGCACTCCTCTGTCAATCAAATCTTGGATCTTGTTTTTCAAACCCCAACAGTCGTCGGTGTCATGTCCAGGACTATAGGAGTGGTATACACAAAATGCATCGGGGTGATAGCTAGGAGCAGAGGTATTGGGATTCCGAAGAGGATCCTTTAAAGCAGTCAGATTGACCTCCAACAAGCATTCCAGTATTAGAGATAACGATATGTCAGTCCCAGTGAAATGTCTTCCAGATGTATTTTGCTTATGTCGATTACCCCGTTGACCCTGGCGAGGTTGTTGCTAGGCTTGTGACCCTGAAGCAAGTTGGGGATCCTTTCCCTTGTCTTCTTGTCTCAAAGGACGTTGAATGATGACTTGATCTTCAACCATGGTTGTTTTCCCCACTTGGTTATCTTGAAGTAGTTTGTTGACGAGGACCCTGAGCTCCTCTTGTGTTTGAGCCAGGTCTTGAATGAGAGCCATCTGGCCCACCAGTTGTCCCATCATTTGGATTTTCATTGTTGCCAACTCAATCTGTAGCCCTTCCAACTGATCATTCCTGATGCCGCCTGGATTCCCTAAAACCATACCCCTTGTAAGGAGACCTTTCACTTCTTCTTGCCCCTGGGACAGGTTCAAGAACATTTCTTGAAGTTGAGCGTTTTGAGCCTGGATATCTTCGACAGTCCTCTCTAGAGCCATCTCTACTGAAATAAATAGTAGAAGAATAAGGAAACCTGAAAGGGAAAACCTGTCATGATACAATGCATGATATGTGGATGCATGTGTTGTACCCCAAAATTTTCCCTCCCATATTCTTCAAAGATTTGCCAAGACAAGCTACAAAATTCTCCAAGGGTTGCACAGTGCAAGGGTATCCTAAGCAGTCAAAATTAGGGTTTTGGTTCTGATCAAGAAAATGAAGTTTCCAAGGGCCCAATCAAGTCCCATATGCCTATAAATATGGTCAAGCATCCTCATACCAAGTTTCAAGACTTTCAGCATAAAATTGCACAGTCAAAACCCCAATTGCACTACAGTCAACTGTAGGGGCAAAATGGTCATTTGACAGTCAAAAGTTCAAATTTTTGGTCAACATCTCATTTTGAAGCCACAAACATCATTTGATCAATGCTTGATCATGATTCTCAAAGCTTGGCTCAAAAATCATCAAGATGCAAAAGTTTCCTTATTTGGACAGTTGAAAAAGTCAACTGTAAATTGACCAGGGCATAACTTTCACATGGATTATCAGAAAAATTCCATCCAAAGCTCATTTTGAATATAAAGACAATTCCTACAACTCCTCTTCATACTTCAAGTCCAAGAAATGCTCTCACAAAAAGTTATCAATTTCAACATTATAGGTCATTTTCAAAAGTCAACAAAAAGGGACTTTAAGTAAAAGGCCATAACTTGAGATTGGTAAATCAAAATGACATGTAACCAAAGGCATTGGTTAGAGGACTCAAAGACCTTTCCAAAATGTCAAAGAACATGAGCAAAGCTTAAACATTGAGCAAGTTATGCCTTGTGGAAGTTGGGAATGTTTTTGGATATTTTGAAAAGTCAACATTGCTTCAAATGATCTAAAATTGCTAATGGGCCTATTTTTCTTCCACAATTCATTATCCAAGGCATGTGCACGACCATTTGGCCCAAAGGGAAGTTTTTCTTCATTTTTTATTTATTTATTTGAATTTTTATTAATAATAATTAATTTAAATCAATTAAATGCATGAAAAATACTTAACCTAAGTTTTTCAATCTTTTTGTGCATATTATAGCCTCAAGATTTCGTGCCTAACCATATATGGAAAGAATCAATTGGATTGGTCATGATTTGTATCAAAAAGCATGTGAAAAAGATTTGAAAATCATGTTTAAAAATCAAATATCATATTCATGAATGCAAGAGATTTTGATCAAGTTTTTTAACCCTAATCATTCCTACATATACAAGCAAGCAAGACCTAATGCCATGAACCCCTAAGCTGCGCAAAAACCCCATAATAAAACTCAAGCTTTTTTGCAAAAAAACTCAATTCTGAAAACCTAGTTCTAGGGCGATTCAAGGCAAGATTTTGATCTCATTAGCTTGCCAAGGCTTCATAGAAGGGATTTGCATCAAAAACTTCAAGCTTTCGTGCCCATAAACGTGAGAACGATCTCACCTGTACACAAAAAATTTCATAGTCGTGCATCTCAATTCATGCATTTTTTGTGAATTTTAACGCTTGATTCATGTTTATCGTTTGATTCTAATGCTAACCCAATGGTTTAATTTTGTTTTCGTGCCCCATATGAAGATTCACCATTAGTCACATGTAGGGTTCTCAGGTTTTCAATTTGGGCATTTTCCATCCCTGTAAAATTGAGACACATCAATGCCATGAACAAAACCAGCTCGCTTAGACGAAAAGAATGGCATGCTCGCGCTTAATTTATATGCCAAGGGGGCCTAGTCGCTATTATCCAAATAAGCATGTTTTGAGGGGGTTCAAAACCCCCGTTAAATGTTTGTTATTTTTCAGGAAAAGAAAACCATGAGGAAGACGATGAAGTGGCAAGACGTGAATGGCTAATTCAAATTTCGCGCGAAAAGCGCCCCACTAACGCTTGTTTCTTTTATATTTTTTGTTAGTTATTATATGATAAATACGCGTTGAGTGGAGCAGTGGTGAAGCGTTTGGTTGGTAACGTTAATGACCTGGGTTCGAGCCCCAGGTCCTCACTCTTTCCATATATTTTTTTCCATTAATATTCACATGCAATTTCAGTAGTGGTGTCCACCATGCATCCACAAAATCAAACATGCCACGCGTACCAGGGCATCAAATCAAAGGCCATGATCTGATGAGCTCAGTGCACACTAGTCAACAAAGCTACAGGCTAGCCACGAAAGTCCAACAGACCAAGGTTGATGGGCCTGAATTACTAAGGCTTCACCCTCCAATTTGGGGCAGACCCCCTAGGTTTGCAAGTTTTATTATTCTTTATTTTTTCTTTATTATTTCTATTTTCTTTCAATTATTGTTTTGTTTGATTAATTTAATATTTTCATAAAAATGTAAAAAACACATAAAAATCAGAAAAGAGAAAAATAATGAATATTTTTATTTTAGTATTTTTATAAATAAATTGCATTAATTCATTTAGTTTTAATTTAGGGTTTAATTGTAATACTTTTTTAATAAAAATATAAAAAATGTAGAATTAGGGTTTAATTAATTTTTATCCTTTTTATTTTTCTTTCATAATAATTAAATAATTAAATATTTATTTTTGTAATTAAAATTGCATGTAAGTTAATTAGGGTTAATTTTAGGTTAAAATTTAATCTTCTTTTTTAATAAATTAAAAACAACTAGAATTAGGGTTAGCATTTATTTTAATTAATTCTTTTTCATAAAAATCATAAAATACCAAAAAATACCAAAAACAATTTCTCATTCTTTGTTAATTAATTAATTTCATCATTTAATTTAATTTTGCAAAAAGGGTCCAACGCCCTCGTTTCTAATTTAAATTTAATTCGCATGTTTATTTTTATTCTTTATAATTTTGATGTATCTCTCCCAAGGCCTTGTAAATTATTTGTCGCACTTTATCTTTATTTCTTTATTTATTTTTCTGTCAAATCGGGTTCGAGAAATTTTGGCGATGTGGACCCGCGCCTTTTGTAATAGCTTAGAATCTTTTACTTTTCGCAATTTTTAACTATTAATCAAGGCATGAAAGAATGTATGGACAAAAATAAAAACAAACGCTAGATCACCAATAACATGACAAAAGACAAAAATAAATGAATCTGACACACAAATCACACACCACCCCTAGGGTACGCCTCACTGTTGCCTTGCCTCGAAAGGTGATCGTCGAGTAGAGGATGTCTTAGTAAGTCCTCATGATCTGGGAACCTGGCATGAGGGTAGCTTCTAAGGTGTCTTCCCATTGCTCTGGTGATCACCATGTCCTGAACCTCGAATTGACCCGAACACCTCCAACGGTGGTGCTACCTACCTCTCAATGGTGGGATGGCACTACTTCAAAGGACATTTACACAGACGAATTCCTTAGGGTAGGTAGGTTCTCATAGATACTTGCTCTAATTTCAAAACAAATTCAAAAAATACTTTTCACACCGACACCTTTTCAAAAAGCTTTTGAAAGCATTTTTTCAAACACTCTTGAGGACCGATACAAGAGTCGAACTGAAATTTTCAAAGAAACTTTTTTTAAAACCCACAGTTGAAAAGCAAACAAACCTTTTTTGAAAACACAATGAGCAAGTATCTAAGAGCCCATGGATAACCATGGATAGAAAGGGTGCTAACACCTTCCCTTTCTATAATCTACCTCCCGAACCGAGAGCAATCTCTATAAGGAATTTTTCTGTGCTTTTGTCCTTTCCATTTGGAGAAAATAAAAGATGGTGGCGACTCTTGCTTCCGCGACATTTCGCGAACCAGCGTTAAACAGTCAGTTCCAGATCCACCGATCACAGAACTGGCGACTCTGCTGGGGAATTAACTTAAAGTGAGGTGTACCTTAGGACTAAGATCACTGTGTTTTCAATTGCTTTCCTTGTGTGCTTTAAATTGTGGGACTGTCTTGGGAGTTCTATAGATCCTAACTCGGATCTGGGGATACCTTCTTAGAAAGTAGCAACAAGACTGTGAGGGAACTGTGCGGGGTATACCGACATGGTTGAAACAGTCTGCTACGTTGATGTGGCACTTTGGTGTGTACCGGTAACCCTTGAGTTCTGTCAAGGAGAGTACGGGGCCTCCGCGTGGTGTCGTGAAGCATCAACAGACCTTAGGAACCTTAATTGAACTATCTTGGCCTCTTTAGGGTAGTGAGATAACTGACTTTGGTGCAGTCCGAGGTTGGTTGATACTCGATACTACACTCAATTGAGGGTTGCTTTCCTGGAATATTTCGGTCGCCAGTTCAGTGGCTAAATCGAAACGATGAACAATGAAAGCAATCCCGTGATATTGGGACCCTTAGAACCCGGTTACTTTGATAGGACAGGTTGAACCCACCAACTTCAAGAGGGTACTACCTAGACCCCATGCTGGCCTTAAACCCTAAGGGCTTGTCTTGTGTGCCCTGTGTGCCTTACATGTTTGTCTTTGTAAATATCTGTGGTGTGTTTAATCATAGCATCATGACATCATCCTGCATCATATGCATTGACTAACCATTTCAGGGGTTCGAATTTTCATCTTTGTTCTTGTTTTGTAGGACATGGAAATTGTTCGTAGAAAGACAATTCAAGTCAGTCTTGTAAGGATCCCTCCTCAGCTTAAGGAGCTTATATCCAGGATTCCCGAGAACTCTTCATTCAGTGAAAGACATGGAAGTCTCATCAGCTTGGTCAATACCAGCATTGAGGAAGATATGATCAAGGTCCTATTCCAATTCTTTGACCCTCTGCATCACTGTTTCACCTTCTTGGACTATCAGTTGGTACCTACCTTGGAGGAGTTCTCCCGGCTCCTGAAGATCCCTATCCTTGATCAGCTACCCTTCAACGGTACAGAAAAGGAACCTAAGCTTGAAGAGATTGCTAAAGCCTTGCACCTACAGTCATCTGACCTCAAGGGACATTGGGAAGTCAGAAGTGGCATCAAAGGATTCTTAGCCAGGTTTTTGTTTGAAAAGGCCCATGAATGTTGGAACTCCCTTGACCTGAAAGCTTTTGAAGAAGTGGTGGCCCTCCTTGTCTATGGTTTGGTGTTGTTCCCTAATCCAGATCAGCTTATAGATATCAGTGCTGTCCAGATCTTTATGTCCAGGAATCCTATACCTATGTTGCTGGGGGACATCCTTCACTCATGTTACACTCGAACCATGAGAAAAATGGGTGTCCTTATGTGTTGCACTCCTCTCCTGGGAAGGTGGTTTATTTCGCACCTTCCATAATCAGTCTTGAAGAATGAGCGGGGTTTGAGATGGTCACAACGATTGATGACTCTTACACATGCAGATATACATTGGTGCCCTAGGTCCAGAGAAGATGTCACTATCATTGATCGTTGCGGGGAGTACCCTAATGTTCCTTTACTCGGAATCAGAGGAGGTATTACCTACAGCCCGTGCCTGGCTTGGAGACAGTTTGGTTATGCTCGGAGGGATGGTCCTCATGACATGTTGATTCCTGACATAGTTTTTGACTTCGACAATGATACTCAAGGACTTCGCCAGAGATTTATCAGAGCCTGGAGGATGCCAAGTAGGATAGACAGTAAGACACTGGGGCACAGGAACTCCATCCCGTTGGAACCTTATCTCAAGTGGGTACGCGCCCGCTCCCAGAAGTTAGTGATGCCCTATCCTCATATGCTCCCAGTAATCAAAGAGCCAGTCTTGGAAGGGGAAGTGTCCTACACTATTCAGCACCCTGATATGCCCACATCCTGGGAAGAGATGCAGAAGAGCTGGATCCAGCTCAAAGAAGAACGGAATTCTCTTGAGACCAGTCTACATGCCAGTGAAAAGAAGGTCTTGGAGCTCACCCGCCTGTTGCATGAGGAGAGGAATCTCAACACTTACATAGCTCCAAAGAGGATGCGTAGCATATTTTGGGATTGATTTGCTTTTGTATTATTTTGCCCATGAGGCTTTGATGTACTAAACAATTATTTCCTTAATAATAACGTGTGTTCCTTTTTGTCTACAACAAATTTGAACTTTCGAACCCTTGAATGCATTGCATAAACACATATCATTCATCATGTGCATAGCAGGTTTTTCCTCTTTTCAGGTTGCTTACCATTCTTCGCTGTTTATTTCAGCATCATGAATCCTGACTCGTCCTCAACTGAGACATCCATCAAAGCTCTTCAGGCGCAGAATGCGCAATTTCAGGAATTAATCAAGGGTTTGGCTCAAGGCCAAGAAGAGCTGAAGGCTCTGCTTCTGAAAAAGGAAAAGAAGAAGAAGAGAAGAACTGTTCTGTTCAACTCGGGCCGAAGGTTTGGTAACACTTTGCAGAATGAAGAGGCTGGTTCTTCCATTGGCAAGAGTACTCCTCAAACAGAGAAGGGTCCTAGTCCGGTAGTCTCCGACAACGAGACTGATTTTGATGAAGAGCAGTATCCTCCGGCAGAAGACCGTTACAAGCAGTTGGAAGACAGGTTGAATGCCATGGAGATACAACAGGTACCTGGGCTGGATTTTGGAGATCTGGGTTTGTCTACTGGTGTGATCATTCCTCGGAAATTCAAAGCACCATCTTTCACTAAATATGACGGGGCGTCTTGTCCCAAGCTACATCTCAGGTCCTATGTTCGGAAAATCCAACCGTACTCAGCGGATAAGAATTTGTGGATCCACTTCTTCCAGGAGAGTCTTTCAGGGACTCATCTCGAATGGTTCTATCAGCTGGATGGGACCAAGGTTCGTAACTGGGAGGAGTTGGCTACTGCTTTCTACAAGCAGTATCAATATAATGCCGACCTTGCCCCTACACGTACCCAACTCCAGGGTATGTCGTTAGGTTCAAGTGAAGGTTTTAAGGAGTACACTCAGAAGTGGAGGGATCTGGCTGGCAGGGTACAACCACCGTTGACTGACCGGGAGTTAGTAGACATGTTCTTGGGGACCCTATTTGGGCCATTTTTCAACCATCTTATCGGGAATTCGTCTGCAGGGTTCACTGATCTGATTCTGACTGGAGAGAGAATTGAGGCTGGGTTGAAGTCTGGAAAGATTCCGAAGGGTGGATCGTCTAGTTCTGAGAAGAAACCCTTCAAAAAGGAGGCTAGTGCTGTATATGGCTCCCGGAGATCAGAAAGATTTGAGCGTCGCCAATATGTCAGTGCGGTAACGATTGCTAAGCCTGCTGCCGCTCCTCGGCCAGCCAATCCTCAAAGGGCTGAAAGACCCCGGAGAGAGTTCACCCGCTTGAGTATGACCTTATCGCAGATCCTGCCACAGTTGCTCTCAACCAACCTAGTGACTGTCAGAGAGGCTCCGAAGTTTCCAAATACTACCTCTCCTAAGTACAACCCGAATGCTCGTTGTGCTTATCATTCTGATAGCCCGGGGCATTCCACTGATGACTGTTGGGCCTTAAGGAGCAAGCTGCAGGACCTTATTGACGCCAAGGAGGTACAATTTGAGGCATCAGAGAAGCCTAATGTAGTGACATCTCCCCTGCCTGCTCATGGAGTGAATGCTATTGGGGACGAAGACGAAGTGGATGAAGCTAAGTTTGATAGCTGGATCTACCCGACAACCGACGAGGGACTTAACAATTGGAGTGCAAAGGACAATCTACCTGTTTCTCTTGTTACTAAGTAATGAATTCCCATGTTTTTGGTATTTGTAATAAACAATAAATTGAACTTTCTGGCCCGGTGCCTTACCCGAGGCACCGCAGTTTTATTTGTGAGGGCATATAAATTGTCATTTCATATATCATAAATGAAAATCTTGGATGTTTTCTCGCATTGCAAATCTTGTGCTCTTTTTTTGTCTTTCTTTCCTTTACATATATTCCAAAACAGCTGTATTTACACACACACTCACTCATACAGGTTTCAATCCACTCTGGATCTCACTGGTAACGACTCTGCTACTGCCAGTTATGACTTCGAAAATCCGATCAACTTAACCGAAGACGAAGGTGAAGATGATTGCGAAGTGCCTGGCAAGCTTGCAAGACTGTTGCTTCAGGAAGAGAGGGCAATTCAACCCCATGAAGAGCCAGTGGAAACAATAAACTTGGGTACTGAGGCAGACAGGAAAGAGGTAAAGATTGGTGCCAACCTAGAGCTCAGCGTGAAGCAACGGTTGACTCAAATGCTGCATGATTATATGGAGATCTTTGCCTGGTCCTACGAAGACATGCCCAGGTTGGATACCGACATTGTGGTCCATCACTTGCCTACTAAGGAAGACTGCCCTCCAGTTAAGCAAAAGGTCCGCCGTATGCGTCCAGAGATGTCTGAGAAGATCAAAGCCGAGGTTATGAAACAGTTTGATGCTGGGTTCCTTGCAGTGACTTCTTACCCTCAGTGGGTTGCTAATGTGGTACCGGTACCAAAGAAGGACAGTAAGGTCAGAATGTGTGTTGATTACAGGGATCTGAACAGGGCCAGCCCCAAAGATGACTTCCCCCTACCTCACATTGATGTCCTTGTTGATAATACAGCTCAGCACAAGGTATTCTCTTTCATGGATGGTTTCTCAGGTTACAACCAGATCAAGATGGCACCTGAAGACATGGAAAAGACTACTTTTGTTACTCAGTGGGGCACCTTCTGCTACAAGGTCATGCCTTTTGGACTAAAGAACGCTGGGGCAACCTACCAACGTGCCATGGTTGCTTTATTTCATGACATGATCCATCATGAGATAGAAGTGTATGTTGACGACATGATCGCAAGGTCCCAGACTGAGGAAGAGCATCTAGATCATCTGCAGAAGTTGTTTGACCGGTTGAAACTGTGCAAGCTGAGATTGAACCCGAACAAGTGCACCTTCGGGGTAAGATCTGGGAAGTTGCTAGGCTTCGTTGTAAGTGACAAGGGCATTCAAGTGGACCCTGCCAAGGTCAAAGCTATTCAAGAGATGCCAGTTCCTAGGACAGAGAAAGAGGTCAGAGGCTTTTTAGGACGCCTGAATTACATTGCTCGCTTCATCTCACACCTGACTGCTACCTGTGAGCCAATCTTCAAGCTGCTGAAGAAAGATCAGGTAGTACGTTGGAATGATAAATGTCAGGCTGCTTTTGACAGAATCAAAGAGTATCTCCAAGAACCACCTATCCTTATGCCACCGGTTGAAGGGAGACCTCTGATACTATACCTGACAGTACTCGACAACTCAATGGGGTGTGTGCTGGGGCAGCATGACGAGTCTGGCCGAAAAGAGCATGCCATTTATTACCTTAGCAAAAAGTTTACCGACTGTGAGACCCGATACTCACTGCTCGAGAAAACTTGCTGCGCTTTGGTATGGGCTGCTCGCCGGCTGAGACAGTATATGCTGACTCACACTACCTTGTTGATCTCAAAGATGGATCCTATAAAGTACATATTCGAAAGGCCTGCTCTGTCTGGGAGAATTGTAAGATGGCAAATGATCTTGACGGAATACGACATTCAGTATACAACCCAGAAGGCCATCAAGGGAAGTGTATTGGCAGACCACTTGGCACATCAGGCCGTAGATGACTATCAGTCAATGAACTTCGAGTTTCCGGATGAAAGCATCATGATAGTAACTGATTGTGAAGTACCTGGACCGGATGAAGGACCGGAGGAAGGATCCCGATGGTCTATGCACTTTGACGGAGCCTCCAACGCTTTGGGAAACGGTATCGGCGCTATAATCATATCACCGCAAGGCACTCATACTCCGCTCACTGCCCGACTATGTTTCAACTGTACCAACAACATGGCGGAGTATGAGGCGTGCATCATGGGTCTTCAAGCTGCGATCGACCTAAGGATCAAGTTTCTGAGTGTCTTCGGAGATTCCGCTCTTGTGATCAATCAGATCAAAGGAGAGTGGGATACGAAACATCCGAACCTTATTCCTTACAGAGAATGTGTGTTGACCTTGATCCCCCACTTCACAGAAATAACCTTTGAACACTTTCCAAGAGAAGAGAATCAGCTGGCGGACGCGTTAGCTACAATGTCTTCTATGTTTAAGGTCAAATGGGACAATGAGGCTCCCCGAATCATCATCTGGAAACTGGACGAACCGGCATACTGTTGTGATCTCGAGACTGAATTGGTGACTGAGAAGCCTTGGTACCATGAGGTGAAAAGATATCTGGAAGCTCAGGAATACCCTGAAGGTGCATCTGTCAATGATAAGAAGTTTCTGAGAAGGTTCGCAACAAAGTTGTTCCTTAGCAACGGCATCCTGTACAAGCGAAACCATGATTCAACCTTACTGCGTTGTATGGATAAGACTGAAGCAGAAAGAATCATGGAAGAGCTACATGAAGGGACCTTTGGTACACATTCCAGTGGACATACAATGGCTAAGAAGATCCTTCGGGCAGGATATTACTGGTCCACAATGGAAGCTGACTGCTACCAACATTCTAGGACGTGCCATAAGTGCCAGATTTATGCAGACAAGGTGCATGTTCCTCCAATTCCCCTGAATGTTCTGACGGCGCCTTGGCCGTTTGCAATGTGGGGTATAGACATGATCGGCGAGATTAAACCTACGGCATCTAATGGGCATCACTTCATCCTAGTGGCGATTGATTATTTTACAAAGTGGGTCGAAGCAGCATCCTACGCTACGGTAACCAAGACTGTTGTGGCACGGTTCATTCGGCATAACCTGATCAGTCGGTATGGCATCCCAGAGAGAATTATTACAGATAACGGTACCAATCTGAATAACAAGATGATCGCTGAGCTCTGCGAGCAGTTCAAAATACAGCACCATAATTCTTCTCCTTACAGACCGAAGATGAATGGGGCTGTAGAAGCAGAAAATAAGAACATCAAGAAAATCGTGCAGAAGATGACAGTGACTTATAAAGATTGGCACGAGATGTTACCATTCGCTCTACATGGGTACCGTACCTCAGCTAGGACGTCCACCGGGGCAACTCCTTTCTCTCTGGTTTATGGTATGGAGGCAGTCTTATCGATCGAAGTACAAATACCCTCTCTCCGGATAATGAAGGATGCAAATCTGAACGAAGATGATTGGATCCAGACACGACTTGATCAGCTCAACCTCATTGATGAAAAGAGACTTGCTGCTATCTGCCATGGTCAAACGTATCAGAAACGGATGATCAGGGCATTTAACAAAAAGGTCAGATCACAGGAATATCAAGTTGGGGATCTGGTAATCAAGCGAATCATCCTTCCTCCGAGTGATCCAAGGGGCAAATGGACTCCTACATACGAAGGGCCATTTGTGGTTAAGCATGTGTTCTCAGGAGGAGCCATGATTTTAACCAACATGGATGGTGACGACCTTCCTCACCCCACCAATGCAGACATAGTAAAAAGATACTACGCATGAAAAAAGACCCGCTAGGCTGACATGCCTAGGCAAAAATTAGGGCTTCCCGGCGAACCAAAAGGGTTCGGGCAAAATGAAGGGATGAAATGGAAAAATCTGTACACCCGGCAAGTCGAAAACCTGAAAAGGCGGCTTGGGCAAAAATGGGTATCCCGGTGGACTGAAAACCCGAAAGAGCGGTCCAGGCAAAAATTAGGGATAAAGCGTAATACTATGTCTCATTGGATCACTTTGCATCCAGAATCCGGTATCTGCATCAAGCTCAGACGACATCGATCAGTCAGCTTCACCTTCAACCAAGGTCATTAAGTGATGAGACGCTCGGAGATATAAAGGCAATAGCAGAGTTGAAACCCAGTGGGATCATTCATTTCACACAGCTGTTTTATTTTCTTTTGTACAAAATTTGTATAAACTCTTTTGATCGGCGGCGTTCTCTTACTAGGACGTCAGCCTCTTGTACACAAAACGCCTATTTTCAGGCCATTCAAAAATCAATACAAATATACTTTTCAGTTAAAAGTGCCAATTGTTTTTCTTTTCTGTTTTGTTTTGCGAAGAACGTCCAAGGTTCAATTTGTGATATATGCATTGACAATAATTTGCTAACTCATAAATATTTGCGTACGAAACAAAGGATTAATTACAGGTAACATTAGAAACAGGGGAAATAAAGAGTTGTCTGAGCAATCTAATTGTTCTATCCTCCAAGGTACCAAGGTAGGTTCGACTAAAGAACATAACCAGATATCTTAATTCCCCAGAGAGTAAGCAGGCGGTACATCTTCTCTAAGCTATATTATCAAATCTGTAAGAAGTTGAGTATCCTCCAGCAGATCTCAACATTCCTCAGCAGCATATATATTCTTAACAAGCATCCCCGGCAATCTTAGTCTAAATATTGTTCCCCGGCGGCATACCAATATTCAAAGGAGTCACCTCCCCAGCAGTTCAAAAATTCCCCAGGAGTCCAGCCCAGTGTCCCCAGGGAAGTGGAATCCATCTCCCCCAAGCAGTAAGCTTATCCCCAGTAGATTCTGGAAGCTTATCCTCGCAGAGCACGAACGCGTCGTCCGGCTTTATTTAAAGAGTTATCTCCTTAACAGGATATAACTGGGTTATCCTCAGCCAAAATCCACGGAAAGGTCGTCATCGACACAGTCTTCTTACCCCCAGCAAAGTCTATTCACACTTCCAATACAACAAAGATACCCCCAGCGAAGTCTGTTCACACTTCCAATACAGCAAAGATATCCCCAGCGAAGTCTATCAACACTTCCAATGTAACAAGAGTATCCCCAACAAGTTATTATCAACAACTCAGCAAAATATCTCTCTCCCCACAGAGTATTGCTTCCCAGCAAGATCGTTAGAGTACTTTTCTCCCCACAGAGTATTGCTCCTCAGCAAGATTGTTAGAGTGCTTTCCTCCCTGCAGAGTTATTCCATTCGCCAAGTTTATTTCCCAACGGAGTTATCTTCTCCTGCCGGTATTCTTGCAGCTATCATCCCCAGCGGAAGCGAAATCTATTCTCCAACATCAGCCCAGGAGTGACTTCCCAGCACCCGTCAAGGATTTACTTTCCTAGACGAAAGCATACATTCCTAAACATCACATACATCATTATAGCATGCATAGGCGCATCATATCTTACAAATCTCATTTATGTTGAGAACATCATTGCTTGGTCCATATCATGTGTAACACCCTCTAAAACCCCGAATAAAATTTCGCAAATAATTAAAATTATAATTTCAGAGTACATGTATTAAAGAGGATGTCACAATTCTCTTTTAATAAAAACAAGTTCCTGTCATGCATAACATAGAAGCAACTCATACATGTTTACACAGCGGAATAATTTAATTAACAAAACCAATGTTATAATATTTTTAAAATCATCAGGGATTAACACCTGGAAAATATCAACATCATATTATAACAAACATAAGGAAATAAACGAGTCTGACTAAAACAGCTCGACAAACAAACGTTCCCGGAGTTACAACTACCAGAGCATGACCCGGACAATACTTAAACGGAAATAAACTAGAAACAACAAGCCTTCGCCAAGCACCTGAACGAAGCTCCTCAATCTGAAATATTCAACAGTAAGGGTGAGCATCTCAACTATACATTTGATTATACGTTCATAACAATAAAT
This sequence comes from Vicia faba, assembly GCA_948472305.1. Taxonomy (NCBI): domain Eukaryota; kingdom Viridiplantae; phylum Streptophyta; class Magnoliopsida; order Fabales; family Fabaceae; genus Vicia; species Vicia faba. Next base: position 1,501,012,352 of record OX451739.1, on the reverse strand, counting down.
TCAGAAAATCATAAGCATCACCCAAACAGTTAGCATGTTTCATAGTTTACGAAAACCTTTACAATTCATATATTCATAATATATCACTTTTCATACTTATAATTAACATCCAACATCATTAACAATTTAGCAGCAATACATGCATACAATCAATTAAATACAACATTGGAAGGTCATCCATTCATGTTATATTCAATATAATGCAACACACCCATGCATGTGGTACCATTTTACCGCCCCATTAAATCTCGAGTCACGGATAACTCACCGTTCCATTATATCGCGGACACGGCTACCACCTCAACGTTCCATTAAATCGCGGACACGTATATTGGCCACCATGTTAATTCCACACAATGGGAATTAACAAATGCAACATGATATGTAAAGTATGTAACACTCAGCATACTATTAACATCAATCAACATATCATGCAACATCAACAACATCAATCATAACAGGATATGGATAGCATGTAATCACTCAGCATACTATTAAACATCAATCATATCAAGTTATATCATAATTCATGCTTGATACATCATCTAAAAGCATGACAATAAAATCCATATAGTGTTGGTATCATAACATACAATCGTTATTCGATACAAGCATCAATCAACACTAGGAAATCAATAAACACATATTCAAAACATGTCAAACACTGCACATCAAAACAGGATCAATCCGTACATAACAGCATGCACAGAAAACAGAGTTTAGAAACAAACACAGGAGGTTTAACACGGGTGCCCGTGTAAATCAACACTGCCCGTGTGGAAATGTGCCCAGAAAACACGTTATTTTGCCAATACAGGGGATCAACACGGGTGCCCGTGTGAATCAACACGGGCCGTGTTGAAATGTGTCTGGAAACACATTTTTTCTGCCAACACAGTGAATCAACACGGGTGCCCGTGTGAATCAACACTGCCCGTGTGAATCAACACGGGTGCCCGCGTAAATCAACGCGGCCGTGTTGATGAGCGCGTACCAAATTTTTTCCTGTTCCTGCAGCAGTTCAGAACAGCAGCCAAACGCGAAAAATGCCAGCCAAAACGCCCATTTCGGTACATAACAACATCAATTATGCATAACCCAAAGCAACACATCAATTGGAAGCACCATCCCCTTCTACGTTAGTCAATTTCCCATCTTAAGGACAGCATTATTTCACCTAAGGTCTCATTTTCCAAAATCAATCAAAACTCAGAATTTTCATTTTTAAAACATCCTATTTTATCAACAATCCTTTTATCAACAACAAGTTTTATTAAAATTGACCTTAAGTTACATGTTACCCGTCCTCTAGGGAAATTCTAACAACATCAAGGTTATCCCTAGAACATCTAAGGTAAACTCACGATCATACAGATATACTCCAAATCCACCATTTGGAACCTAAAATCCCTAATTGATTCATAAAATTGGGAACCTGAACCTTTTCTAACAAGGTTCAATCCTAAGGGTATTGATCCCTAAGAACATCTAACAATTGGGGTTTCTCCCTACGATTATCCAAATCAACCGTACCTAAACCCATAAGCAAAAGTAAATCGAGTAGTAGCCCCCCTTACCTTATCAAATTGCAGCTTGAGTTCTTCGAGCGATGTTCTTCGTTCTTCGTACCTTCAGAGCTCAGCTTCCCAAATATCCCAAATTCTGTGTTATCGTGAATAATGAGAAAAATAACTTGAGTTCCAAAACATATCCTTATTCCTTTTGCACCCCCACTCTTTACTAACAACATCCAAGCCCAAAAACTTAAAAACCCAATATTTCTTATTTCTTTTATTTTCTTCAAATATTCCAAAATAAATAATTTCTTTTTATTTTATTAATTCTAATAAAATAATTTCCCAATTAAATAAATCAAATAATTGAAACTGGGGTGTTACAACTCTCCCCCACTAAAAGAGTTTTCGTCCTCGAAAACATACCTTAGACGAACAGTTCCGGATAAGCCTCTTTCATCTGGCTCTCCAGCTCCCAAGTGATATTTCCATCTGCTGGACCTCCCCAAGCAACCTTCACTAATGCTATCTCTTTACCTCTTAACTGTTTCACTTCCCGATCTTCTATCCTCATAGGCAATGTTTCTACTGTCAGGTTATCTCTCACCTGTACATCATCTATTTGGATTACATGAGATGGGTCTGGAATGTATCTCCTCAACTGAGAAACATGAAAAACATCGTGCAAATTCGCAAGTCTCGGAGGTAAAGCAATACGATAAGAAACTTCTCCAACTCTTTCCGTAATCTGAAACGGACCAATAAAACGCGGAGTCAACTTCTTAGATTTCAACGCTCGACCAATACCCGTCATCGGAGTAACTCTCATAAACACATGATCTCCAGCACTGAATTCTAAATTCTTTCTCCTCTTATCATGATAACTTTTCTGACGACTCTGAGAAGCTCTCATCTTCTCTTGAATCAATTTGATCTTTTCCGTAGTCTGCTGAACAATCTCTGGCCCAATTACTGAACTCTCTCCAGATTCATACCAACACAAAGGCGTTCTACACCGTCTACCATACAATGCCTCAAACGGAGCCATACCAATACTCGAATGGTAACTATTGTTATAAGTAAATTCAATCAATGGCAAATAGCTATCCCAAGCTCCACCCTTCTCTAAAACACAAGCACGCAATAAATCTTCTAACGATTGAATCGTCCTCTCCGTCTGTCCATCAGTCTGAGGATGGTAAGCTGAACTCAACCTCAATTTAGTACCCAAAGCCTTCTGCAATCCTTCCCAAAATTTCGAAGTGAATCTCGGATCTCTATCTGACACAATACTAGAAGGAACTCCATGCAAACTCACTATTTTCTCAATATATAACTGTGCCAATCTCTCCATTGAGTAATCCATTCGCACCGGTATAAAATGAGCAGACTTAGTCAGTCTATCCACAACAACCCATATCGCTTCACAATTCTTAGGAGTCCTCGGCAACCCGGATACAAAATCCATAGAAATACTATCCCACTTCCATTTTGGAATAAACATCGGCTGCATAACTCCAGACGGCTTCTGATGCTCAATCTTCGATTTCTGACAGATTAAACATGCATACACAAATTCAGCTATTTCCTTTTTCATTCCCGGCCACCAAAACAATTTCTTCAAATCATGATACATTTTCGTGGCACCCGGATGAATACTCATCCCACTGCGATGTCCTTCCTCTAATATACTCTTCTTGATTTCTGCGACATCAGGAACACAAACTCTATCGCCAAATCTCATAACATCATTCTCATCAATTCTAAACTCACCACCTTGATCTTGGTTGATCAATGTCAATTTATCAACTAAATTAACATCGGATTTCTGCCCGATCCTGATCTCTTCTAGAATACCACTAGTAAGTTTCAACATACCCAAACGAACACACTTCGAAGTACTTTCACAAATTAAACTCAAATCTCGGAATTGTTCAATTAAATCCAATTCACGAACCATCATCATAGACATATGCAAGGATTTCCTGCTCAAAGCATCTGCAACCACATTTGCCTTACCAGGATGGTAATTCAAACCAAAATCATAATCTTTGAGAAATTCCAACCACCTTCTTTGCCTCATATTGAGCTCTTTCTGATCGAAAAGATACTTCAAACTCTTATGATCACTATACACTTCAAATCTCGAACCATACAGATAATGTCTCCACAATTTCAAGACAAACACAACTGCTGCCAACTCTAAGTCATGAGTAGGATAGTTCCTTTCATGAACCTTCAACTGTCTCGAAGCATACGCAACTACCTGTTGATTCTGCATTAAAACACCACCTAAACCCAACAGAGATGCATCACAATAGACCACAAAAGATTCCACCGGATTCGGCAAAATCAGAATAGGAGCACTAGTCAATCTCCGCTTCAATTCTTGGAAACCTTTCTCACAATCAGAATCCCAAATAAACGCTTGTCCTTTTCGAGTCAAATTCGTCAACGGCAATGCTAACTTTGAGAATCCTTCGATAAACTTTCTGTAATAACCTGCAAGACCAAGAAAACTTCTGATTTCAGAAACAGTCTTCGGCGCTTCCCACTGAGATACTGCTTCTACTTTTGTAGGATCCACTGCAATACCATTCTTAGAAATCACATGTCCAAGAAAACTAACTTCATTCAGCCAGAACTCACATTTGGACAACTTTGCATACAACTTCTTATCTTTCAACAACTCTAACACAATTCTGAGATGTTCCGCATGTTCTTCGTCATTCTTGGAATAAATCAGAATGTCATCAATAAAAACCACAACAAACTTATCCAGATACGGATGAAAAATCCTATTCATATATTCCATGAAAACACCAGGTGCATTAGTAACTCCGAACGGCATAACAGAATATTCATAATGCCCATACCTCGTTCGAAAAGCAGTCTTTTGAATATCTTCCGCTTTCACACGAATCTGATGATATCCAGATCTCAAGTCAATCTTACTGAATACACTGGCTCCAATTAGCTGATCCATTAGATCATCAATCCTCGGTAAAGGATACCGATTTTTAATGGTTACTTTGTTCAATTGCCTGTAATCAACACACAGTCTCATAGAACCTTCTTTCTTCTTAACCAACAATACCGGAGCACCCCAAGGCGAAACACTTGGACGAATAAACTTCTTCTCCAGTAAATCTTCCAACTGACTCTTCAATTCAGCCAACTCAGACGCAGACATACGATATGGCGCCATCGACACCGGTCTCGTACCAGGAATCAAATCTATAGAGAATTCCACTTCTCTCTCAGGAGGTAACTCACCAACATCATCAGGAAAGACTTCTGGAAAATCACACACCACTGGCAATTCTCCACTCCTGACCTTTCCTGTTGCATCTAACGAAGCAAGTAACATAAACACCTTAGCACCGTCTTCCATTGCTTCTTGTACCTGCCTAGCAGTCATAGTCAAATTCTCGACGCCAACTGCCTCTGGGAAAATCACCGTCTTAGCAAAACAGTTCAGATGAACCCGGTTGACTTCCAACCAGTTCATCCCAAGGATAATATCAATTTGTTCAAGCGGTAGGCACACTAAATCCATACCGAAACCTCTACCAAAAATCTCAATAGGACAATTCCTACATACAAGTGAAGTTGTCACTGAACCCGATGCAGGAGTATCAACAACCATGCTACCTCGCATACCAGATATGTCCAGTTTCAACCTCTCAGCACAATCCAAAGAAATGAAAGAATGAGTTGCACCAGTATCAATAATTGCAACTAAAGGTGTGCCATGAATAAAACACGTACCTTTAATCAATCGATCCTCTGGAGTAGTCTCAGATCCAGACAAAGCGAACACTTTTCCACCTGACTGATCCTTCTTAGGCTTAGGACACTGCGGACGAATGTGACCTTCTTCACCACAATTGTAACAAGTAACAGACTTCCCTTTGCAATCAATAGACAAATGACCAGTCTTTCCACATTTATAGCACTTCTTCTCATCACTCTTGCAATCTCGAATGTGATGACCAGACTCACCACACCTGTAGCATCTGATAGGAGCCTTAGAATCTCCCCCACTAGGCCCTTTCCATCCACCTGCTTTCTGGTTACCTCTACCATATGGCTTGCCACGGTCCATACATTGCTTTCCTCTTTTATCAACAGCCCCACGAGAGTGAGACGACCTAGTCTTGGTAATATCTTCTTCCAAGATCCTGCTACAATCCACCAGGTCAGAAAATCTACGAATACGCTGGTACCTGATTCCCTGCTTAATCTCATCTCGGAGACCATTCTCAAATTTGATACATTTAGAGAATTCTCCAGCCTCATCATTGTTGTAGTGTGCATAATACTTTGCCAGCTCAGTGAACTTAGTAGCATACTCACTAACAGTCAGATTGCCCTGCTTAAGCTCCAGAAACTCAATTTCCTTTCTTCCCCGAACATCTTCAGGAAAGTACCTCCTCAGAAAAGATCTTCTGAAGTTAGCCCAAGTCAGTGCCTCTCCATCCTGAACCATTTCAGTCCTTGTTGCAACCCACCAGTCGTCGGCCTCTTCTGCCAACATATGCGTACCATATCTGACCTTCAGATCTTCTGCACAATCAATCACACGGAAAATCCTTTCGATTTCCTTCAGCCACTTCTGAGCACCTTCCGGGTCATGTGTACCTTTGAACAACGGAGGATTGTTCCTTTGGAAGTTCCCCAATTGCCTATCAGCACCAATCACGCCTCCAGTTGGGTTTCCAGCAAGTACACCAGCTAACATCCCCAAAGCCTCAGCTAGTGCAGCATCATTTCGTCCGTTACCTCTTCCAGCCATATTCCTGAGAATTAAAACATACTCTTCATCAGAATACAGTATCGACAGTGTTACCTTGCACTAGTCGCATACAAAAGGAATGACTGACTCAAGACTCTGGTCGCAACGACCGACTATGCTCTGATACCACTATTATAACACCCTCTAAAACCCCGAATAAAATTTCGCAAATAATTAAAATTATAATTTCAGAGTACATGTATTAACGAGGATGTCACAATTCTCTTTTAATAAAAACAAGTTCCTGTCATGCATAACATAGAAGCAACTCATACATGTTTACACAACGGAATAATTTAATTAACAAAACCAATGTTATAATATTTTTAAAATCATCAGGGATTAACACCTGGAAAATATCAACATCATATTATAACAAACATAAGGAAATAAACGAGTCTGACTAAAACAGCTCGACAAACAAACGTTCCCGGAGTTACAACTACCAGAGCATGACCCGGACAATACTTAAACGGAAATAAACTAGAAACAACAAGCCTTCGCCAAGCACCTGAACGAAGCTCCTCAATCTGAAATATTCAACAATAAGGGTGAGCATCTCAACTATACATTTGATTATACGTTCATAACAATAAATTCAGAAAATCATAAGCATCACCCAAACAGTTAGCATGTTTCATAGTTTACGAAAACCTTTACAATTCATATATTCATAATATATCACTTTTCATACTTATAATTAACATCCAACATCATTAACAATTTAGCAGCAATACATGCATACAATCAATTAAATACAACATTGGAAGGTCATCCATTCATGTTATATTCAATATAATGCAACACACCCATGCATGTGGTACCATTTTACCGCCCCATTAAATCTCGGGTCACGGATAACTCACCGTTCCATTATATCGCGGACACGGATACCACCTCAACGTTCCATTAAATCGCGGACACGTATATTGGCCACCATGTTAATTCCACACAATGGGAATTAACAAATGCAACATGATATGTAAAGTATGTAACACTCATCATACTATTAACATCAATCAACATATCATGCAACATCAACAACATCAATCATAACAGGATATGGATAGCATGTAATCACTCAGCATACTATTAAACATCAATCATATCAAGTTATATCATAATTCATGCTTGATACATCATCTAAAAGCATGACAATAAAATCCATATAGTGTTGGTATCATAACATACAATCGTTATTCGATACAAGCATCAATCAACACTAGGAAATCAATAAACACATATTCAAAACATGTCAAACACTGCACATCAAAACAGGATCAATCCGTACATAACAGCATGCACAGAAAATAGAGTTTAGAAACCAACACAGGAGGTTTAACACGGGTGCCCGTGTAAATCAACACTGCCCGTGTGGAAATGTGCCCAGAAAACACGTTATTTTGCCAATACAGGGGATCAACACGGGTGCCCGTGTGAATCAACACGGGCCGTGTTGAAATGTGTCTGGAAACACATTTTTTCTGCCAACACAGTGAATCAACACGGGTGCCCGTGTGAATCAACACTGCCCGTGTGAATCAACACGGGTGCCCGCGTAAATCAACGCGGCCGTGTTGATGAGCGCGTACCAAATTTTTTCCTGTTCCTGCAGCAGTTCAGAACAGCAGCCAAACGCGAAAAATGCCAGCCAAAACGCCCATTTCGGTACATAACAACATCAATTATGCATAACCCAAAGCAACACATCAATTGGAAGCACCATCCCCTTCTACGTTAGTCAATTTCCCATCTTAAGGACAACATTATTTCACCTAAGGTCTCATTTTCCAAAATCAATCAAAACTCAGAATTTTCATTTTTAAAACATCCTATTTTATCAACAATCCTTTTATCAACAACAAGTTTTATTAAAATTGACCTTAAGTTACATGTTACCCGTCCTCTAGGGAAATTCTAACAACATCAAGGTTATCCCTAGAACATCTAAGGTAAACTCACGATCATACAGATATACTCCAAATCCACCATTTGGAACCTAAAATCCCTAATTGATTCATAAAATTGGGAACCTGAACCTTTTCTAACAAGGTTCAATCCTAAGGGTATTGATCCCTAAGAACATCTAACAATTGGGGTTTCTCCCTACGATTATCCAAATAAACCGTACCTAAACCCATAAGCAAAAGTAAATCGAGTAGTAGCCCCCTTACCTTATCAAATTGCAGCTTGAGTTCTTCGAGCGATATTCTTCGTTCTTCGTACCTTCAGAGCTCAGCTTCCCAAATATCCCAAATTCTGTGTTATCGTGAATAATGAGAAAAATAACTTGAGTTCCAAAACATATCCTTATTCCTTTTGCACCCCCACTCTTTACTAACAACATCCAAGCCCAAAAACTTAAAAACCCAATATTTCTTATTTCTTTTTTTTTCTTCAAATATTCCAAAATAAATAATTTCTTTTTATTTTATTAATTCTAATAAAATAATTTCCCAATTAAATAAATCAAATAATTGAAACTGGGGTGTTACATCATGCATTGCATATGACTGACCTTTACCTTTCAGGAAAGATTCAGTTAAATTCTCAATCATATTTCAAGACCTAGACCGGTTCAGTTGATCGACTCCAAAGATTTCTTATCCAGTCCAAGGCCTTCTCTAGTCCAGCTAAATCGACCCCAAACAGATTTTTCTGATGAAGATTCAGTAGAAGTTACCTAGGTTTTTCTCAAACGTCCGCTTTTGAGATTATAATTTCCTATGGTTCTCTCCCCAATGTTGTGGAGATGATAATTCCATTTCAGGTTTTTCTCAAACGTCCGCTTTTGAGATTATAATTTCCTATGGTTCTCTCCCCAATGTTGTGGAGATGATAATTCCATCTCAGGTTTTTCTCAAACGTCCGCTTTTGAGATTATAATTTCCTATGGTTCTCTCCCCAATGTTGTGGAGATGATAATTCCATCCCAGGTTTTTCTCAAACGTCCGCTTTTGAGATTATAATTTCCTATGGTTCTCTCCCCAACGTTGTGGAGATGATAATTCCATTTCAGGTTTTTCTCAAACGTCCGCTTTTGAGATTATAATTTCCTATGGTTCTCTCCCCAATGTTGTGGAGATGATAATTCCATTTCAGGTTTTTCTCAAACGTCCGCTTTTGAGATTATAATTTCCTATGGTTCTCTCCCCAATGTTGCGGAGACGATAATTCCATTCCAGGTTTTTCTCAAACACCCGCTTTTGAGATTATAATTTCCTATGGTTCTCTCCCCAATGCTGCGGAAACGATAATTCCATTCCAGGTTTTTCTCAAACGCCCGCTTTTGAAATTATAATTGCCTATGGTTCTCTCCCCAATGTTGCGGAGATGATAATTCCATTCCAGGTTTTTCTCAAACGTCTGCTTTTGAGATTATAATTGCCTATGGTTCTCTTCCCAATGTTGCGGAGATGATAATTCCATTCCAGGTTTTTCTCAAACGTCCGCTTTTGAGATTATAATTTCCTATGGTTCTCTCCCCAATGTTGCGGAGATGATAATTCCATTCCAGGTTTTTCTCAAACGTCCGCTTTTGAGATTATAATTTCCTATGGTTCTCTCCCCAATGCTGCGGAGATGATAATTCCATTCCAGGTTTTTCTCAAACGTCCGCTTTTGAGATTATAATTGCCTATGGTTCTCTCCCCGATCCTGCGAAGATGGTAATTCCCACCAAGATTCTCTCAACAATTCCTGTTGAGGTAGTAACCATCCCTGGTTCATTCATCACTGCTTGAAGATCCAGACCCAGCTCCTATAACCAGTCAGGACACATCTATACAAAGCATCCGAAAACCAGATCCTGCAACATGTCAGGTATCATTTTTTCTTTTGCAGGTATGCAAGTTCTCGCTAAAGAAGCTCTTACGCGATCAACATCCAGATGGCATCTATAAGCCCATCCACCTTCCATCATCTCGTAGCATGGCATCTATAAGCCCATCATCCTATTCACCAATCTCTAAATGGCATCTATAAGCCCATTTCCATCACACTGCTACTATGTAAGCGCAAATTTCTGGGCACTCTAGTGTTCAATCATCTTCTACCCTCGAATTACGAAAGGCACGTCATCCAATCTGCATCCTCAGGTCTAAGAAGATTGAACAGGGGCAACTGTTGTACCCCAAAATTTGCCCTCCCATATTCTTCAAAGATTTGCCAAGACAAGCTACAAAATTCTCCAAGGGTTGCACAGTGCAAGGGTATCCTAAGCAGTCAAAATTAGGGTTTTGGTTCTGATCAAGAAAATGAAGTTTCCAAGGGCCCAATCAAGTCCCATATGCCTATAAATATGGTCAAGCATCCTCATACCAAGTTTCAAGACTTTCAGCATAAAATTGCACAGTCAAAACCCCAATTGCACTACAGTCAACTGTAGGGGCAAAATGGTCATTTGACAGTCAAAAGTTCAAATTTTTGGTCAACTTCTCATTTTGAAGCCACAAACATCATTTGATCAATGCTTGATCATGATTCTCAAAGCTTGGCTCAAAAATCATCAAGATGCAAAAGTTTCCTTATTTGGACAGTTGAAAAAGTCAACTGTAAATTGACCAGGGCATAACTTTCACATGGATTATCAGAAAAATTCCATCCAAAGCTCATTTTGAATATAAAGACAATTCCTACAACTCCTCTTCATACTTCAAGTCCAAGAAATGCTCTCACAAAAAGTTATCAATTTCAACATTATAGGTCATTTTCAAAAGTCAACAAAAAGGGACTTTAAGTAAAAGGCCATAACTTGAGATTGGTAAATCAAAATGACATGTAACCAAAGGCATTGGTTAGAGGACTCAAAGACCTTTCCAAAATGTCAAAGAACATGAGCAAAGCTTAAACATTGAGCAAGTTATGCCTTGTGGAAGTTGGGAATGTTTTTGGATATTTTGAAAAGTCAACATTGCTTCAAATGATCTAAAATTGCTAATGGGCCTATTTTTCTTCCACAATTCATTATCCAAGGCATGTGCACGACCATTTGGCCCAAAGGGAAGTTTTTCTTCATTTTTTATTTATTTATTTGAATTTTTATTAATAATAATTCATTTAAATCAATTAAATACATGAAAAATACTTAACCTAAGTTTTTCAATCTTTTTGTGCATATTATAGCCTCAAGATTTCGTGCCTAACCATATATGGAAAGAATCAATTGGATTGGTCATGATTTGTATCAAAAAGCATGTGAAAAAGATTTGAAAATCATGTTTAAAAATCAAATATCATATTCATGAATGCAAGAGATTTTGATCAAGTTTTTTAACCCTAATCATTCCTACATATACAAGCAAGCAAGACCTAATGCCATGAACCCCTAAGCTGCGCAAAAACCCCATAATAAAACTCAAGCTTTTTTGCAAAAAAACTCAATTCTGAAAACCTAGTTCTAGGGCGATTCAAGGCAAGATTTTGATCTCATTAGCTTGCCAAGGCTTCATAGAAGGGATTTGCATCAAAAACTTCAAGCTTTCGTGCCCATAAACGTGAGAACGATCTCACCTGTACACAAAAAATTTCATAGTCGTGCATCTCAATTCATGCATTTTTTGTGAATTTTAACGCTTGATTCATGTTTATCGTTTGATTCTAATGCTAACCCAATGGTTTAATTTTGTTTTTGTGCCCCATATGAAGATTCACCATTAGTCACATGTAGGGTTCTCAGGTTTTCAATTTGGGCATTTTCCATCCCTGTAAAATTGAGACACATCAATGCCATGAACAAAACCAGCTCGCTTAGACGAAAAGAATGGCATGCTCGCGCTTAATTTATATGCCAAGGGGGCCTAGTCGCTATTATCCAAATAAGCATGTTTTGAGGGGGTTCAAAACCCCCGTTAAATGTTTGTTATTTTTCAGGAAAAGAAAACCATGAGGAAGACGATGAAGTGGCAAGACGTGAATGGCTAATTCAAATTTCGCGCGAAAAGCGCCCCACTAACGCTTGTTTCTTTTATATTTTTTGTTAGTTATTATATGATAAATACGCGTTGAGTGGAGCAGTGGTGAAGCGTTTGGTTGGTAACGTTAATGACCTGGGTTCGAGCCCCAGGTCCTCACTCTTTCCATATTTTTTTTCCATTAATATTCACATGCAATTTCAGTAGTGGTGTCCACCATGCATCCACAAAATCAAACATGCCACGCGTACCAGGGCATCAAATCAAAGGCCATGATCTGATGAGCTCAGTGCACACTAGTCAACAAAGCTACAGGCTAGCCACGAAAGTCCAACAGGCCAAGGTTGATGGGCCTGAATTACTAAGGCTTCACCCTCCAATTTGGGGCAGACCCCCTAGGTTTGCAAGTTTTATTATTCTTTATTTTTTCTTTATTATTTCTATTTTCTTTCAATTATTGTTTTGTTTGATTAATTTAATATTTTCATAAAAATGTAAAAAACACATAAAAATCAGAAAAGAGAAAAATAATGAATATTTTTATTTTAGTATTTTTATAAATAAATTGCATTAATTCATTTAGTTTTAATTTAGGGTTTAATTGTAATACTTTTTTAATAAAAATATAAAAAATGTAGAATTAGGGTTTAATTAATTTTTATCCTTTTTATTTTTCTTTCATAATAATTAAATAATTAAATATTTATTTTTGTAATTAAAATTGCATGTAAGTTAATTAGGGTTAATTTTAGGTTAAAATTTAATCTTCTTTTTTAATAAATTAAAAACAACTAGAATTAGGGTTAGCATTTATTTTAATTAATTCTTTTTCATAAAAATCATAAAATACCAAAAAATACCAAAAACAATTTCTCATTCTTTGTTAATTAATTAATTTCATCATTTAATTTAATTTTGCAAAAAGGGTCCAACGCCCTCGTTTCTAATTTAAATTTAATTCGCATGTTTATTTTTATTCTTTATAATTTTGATGTATCTCTCCCAAGGCCTTGTAAATTATTTGTCGCACTTTATCTTTATTTCTTTATTTATTTTTCTGTCAAATCGGGTTCGAGAAATTTTGGCGATGTGGACCCGCGCCTTTTGTAATAGCTTAGAATCTTTTACTTTTCGCAATTTTTAACTGTTAATCAAGGCATGAAAGAATGTATGGACAAAAATAAAAACAAACGCTAGATCACCAATAACATGACAAAAGACAAAAATAAATGAATCTGACACACAAATCACACACCACCCCTAGGGTACGCCTCACTGTTGCCTTGCCTCGAAAGGTGATCGTCGAGTAGAGGATGTCTTAGTAAGTCCTCATGATCCGGGAACCTGGCATGAGGGTAGCTTCTAAGGTGTCTTCCCATTGCTCTGGTGATCACCATGTCCCGAACCTCGAATTGACCCGAACACCTCCAACGGTGGTGCTACCTACCTCTCAATGGTGGGATGGCACTACTTCAAAGGACATTTACACAGACGAATTCCTTAGGGTAGGTAGGTTCTCGTAGATACTTTCTCTAATTTCAAAACAAATTCAAAAAATACTTTTCACACCGACACCTTTTCAAAAAGCTTTCGAAAGCATTTTTTCAAACACTCTTGAGGACCGATACAAGAGTCGAACTGAAATTTTCAAAGAAACTTTTTTTAAAACCCACAGTTGAAAAGCAAACAAACCTTTTTTGAAAACACAATGAGCAAGTATCTAAGAGCCCATGGATAACCATGGATAGAAAGGGTGCTAACACCTTCCCTTTCTATAATCTACCTCCCGAACCGAGAGCAATCTCTATAAGGAATTTTTCTGTGCTTTTGTCCTTTCCATTTGGAGAAAATAAAAGACGGTGGCGACTCTTGCTTCCGCGACATTTCGCGAACCAGCGTTAAACAGTCAGTTCCAGATCCACCGATCACAGCATGTTTTCAAGAATCTCGCGGGGTAAACACAAGAAAATGTTAGAGGTTTGAACTTCGATCCACATCTTTGATTGGAGAACTTTGTATCGGTGGATGTCTTTCCACGAGAATCGAGCTCGCCATGTCGAGTGGGTCATAGCCCTTGATTCAAGTTGTTGTACTTGATTTTTGACGGTGTTTGTTTAGAGGAAAATGAATCCTCTTGTCCTTTGGTAGACGTTTGGTTCAACGTGACCCTGCATCAAAGACCCTTGAGATCCTTGAAATGGTTATTGAAAATGCTATGGTATGATGTTATGATGTTATGTATAGGTATGCAACAGTAAGCAAGTGTATATACAGGTAATCATATTCACACAAAGAAGACAAGTCTTGAGGTTTAGGCTTGCATGGGGTTTATAGGTAAGTACCCTCTTGAAGTTAGTGGGCTTAATCTGTCCTAGAAATAGTAACCGGGTTCTAAGGAGCTCAATATCACTGGATTATTTTCTGTGTTCATGGTTTCAGTTTAGCCACTTTACTGGCGACCAAAATATTCCAAGAAAATAATCCTCAATGAGTGTAGTATCGAGTATCTACCAACTTCGGACTGCACCAAAGCCGGTCATCTCACTACCCCTAATAAGGCCAAGATGGTCAAATAAGGTTCTAAGAGTTCGTTAGTGCTTCATGACATCTCTCAGCGGCCCCGTATTCTCTTTGATTGACTCAAAGGCTACCGGTACCCACAAATATGTCACACTAACGTAGCCACTGCTTCAACCATGTCGATATACCCCGCACATTTCCCTCACAGTTTATTGCTACTTACCTAAAAGGTGCCCGCAAATCCGGGTGTAGGATTTAAAACAAACCCAAACAAGGAACCCAAAAAGTAAAGCAATTAAAGCAATCAAGGTAAGCATGTAAAGGTGATCTAAAACCCTAAGGTAACCCCACTTTCAGATATTCCCCAGTAGAGTCTCCAGTTCTGTGATACGGTGGGAGAACTGACTTGAGGTTTTGCGTTTGTGTTCGCAAATGTTTCGGTTTAGCAAGAGTCGCCACCGAATTTTTATTTTATCCTAAGGAAAGGTCAAAAAGCACAGGAAAGACCTTTGAGATGTTTTCTTGGGTTCGGGGAGTAGATTATGAAAAGGGAAGGTATTAGCATCCTTTTCATCCATGGTTTTCCATGGGCTCTTAGTTACTTGTTTAGATCACTTGCTTTGCTTTTCAATTGTTTGAAATGGTGCTCTTCAATTGTTTGAAATGGTGCTTTGTGTGTGGTTTTGAAAGATATTTTGAAAAGAGGCCATCATTGTGGCTACCTTTGTAATGATTCTTGTTTGAATGTATACAAAGGTGTTTTTGTCTTTTGAAAAGTTTTTAATGTTTGAAAGTTGGATTTTGAAATTGTTTTGTGAAGTGTGTTTGAAAATAGCAAGGATGTTTTTGCAAGCTTTTGATCAAGTAACTAAGAGCTATCTACCCTATTTTACTCAAAGATCTTTCTTATGTTTTTAACCCTTTTAACAGTGTTGTTTCACCATTGTATTTGGTGAACAACCTTGTGTTAGGATGTTTAACGGGACAGACGCGGGTCATCGCATACAATCATTGAAAGCAACTTGTGAGACGCTCTAGCAATTTTATAAGGTACGAGATCGTTTTATCGAAGGCAACATCGAGGGTCATCGAGGGACTACGATCTTTGTTTATCGAAGGGGCATTTGCTAGAGTGTCTCATACTCGAGGGACATGATTGTATTTTCCGAGGTAACATAAGAGGTTACCCTAGAGGTGCAAGTGTGTCTTGTGTATTGATTTTCATGCATTTATTCTTGTGTTAGGTCATCTAGCGATTGATTTTAGATTGTTCGCATACAAACCCTAATTACTATACAATATATTGAAAGCAATAAATTGCGGGAATTTAAAAGTCTAAGTTATTACAAAAAAGTATCCGGGGATGGGGTACAATTATTTACAAATGGGTATGAGTCTTATCAGAATAATAATGTCCAAATACGTGTTACAACCAAATCGAGCTGTCGCAATTCAATGCAAAAATTATAACGAATTATAAAATAAGGAAAATCAAAGAACTATGAGATGCATGTATTTATTTACAAATAAATAGATAAAATTTAACCTAATAAAGATTAAGTATTATTATTATTTTGTTTTATTAATTATGAAAAGAAAAGTTTTAAAAAAAGAAAAATTAATTAAATTAAAGCTTCTACTATTTACATATTTTTTAAAGAAAACAAAAAGAAAATCTCTATTATTATTGTATTTTATTAAATGTAACAATCATTAAAACAAGAAAACTATATTAAGAAAATTAGAACAAAATTTTAATATACTTTTAGTCTTATTATTAACAAGAATCAAATTATGAAAGTAAAAAAAAAGTATTAGTTTTAACAAAATTAAAAAGGATGATGGGCCTTGGGATTTGTTGGAGGTTAGGCCCAAAAATGGAAGGAGAACAAAAACAAGTCAGAACAAAGAGAAGAGGGGGGGGGGGTGTAGGCAGAAAATTAATTGGGCTCATGGGATTATTGGGGTGAAGACCTAGGGCAAATGGTACAATGTTTTTGGGGTTTGTTCATTCTTTAGGGTTTGCAATTTTGGCTTTACAGCGGCGCCTCCTTACTCTTCTTCTCTGTTTCTCTCATCTTTCTCAGGCCATGAGCACTGATTCTTCCTCAAACCTCCAGGTTTCCGGAGCGCCACCCTAACTTTCTCCTTCTCTTTGCAACGATCTCGCGTTTGTTTGTAAACGATACAGTTTTATCTTGTTCAAATTTTTAGGTTTTTTACAGTTTCAATGTTCGTTGATTCTTCAAGTTACTTGCATGTTTTGATCTTTTAACCTTTGATATTTACATGCAGTAAGGGTTTGAGGGACGTACCTTCAGCATTTTGTTTCTTAAAAAGATGGAGGGAGAGAGATATGAGACGGAGGCGCTCCTTTGAAGCTAGGGGGAGGAGGAGAACTGATGGCTACGCTTGTTTGGTAATCTCTGTCTTCTTCCTTTAAGATTTGTTGGTTGATGATGAACTTAGCTTCTGAAACTTTTGCCTTTCGCCTCTGAATGTTGATGTTTGATGATGATTTGATTCTGAAAACTCTATTTGCTTTTGAATCTCTTCCTTTCTCCTTGCTGAATATTGATAATGAGTTTATTTCTGAGACTTGTGTTTTCGTTGACTGTTGATGTTTGATGATGATTTGATTCTGAAAACTAGCTTTTCACTTCTGACTGTTGATGTTTGATGAATATACTTCTGAAACTGTTTTGGTTGCTTCTGAACCTCTTCTTCTTCTTTCTGGCTTGGTAATGTTAATGATGAAGAAGTTCTGAAACTGTTTTGGTTGCTTCTAAACCTCTTCTTCTTATTTCTGGCTTGTTAATGTTAATGATGAAGAAGTTCTGAAACTGTTTTGGTTGCTTCTGAACCTCTTCTTCTTCTTTCTGGCTTGTTAATGTTAATGATGAAGAAGTTCTAAAACTTGTTACTTAGATTGTTCTAGATAATCCTGAGTTGGTAGGCTTGAAGGTTTTTTTGATGATTTGAACTGAGTTTTTATGCTATGTTTGAAAGGTTTTTGGATACTTGTTTAGCCTGGCAGTTTGTTATGTTCAATTTGGATTTTGTTTGTGTAGTTGGGAAGTTTTGATGATGTTTGGGATTTGGTTGAGTTTGCAGCTTTGTAGTTTGAAATGCAGGCTTGAGCAAGCTTGGGCTATGCAGGTTTTGAGCTGGCTTGAGTTTGTAGTTTTGACAGGTTTGGTGCAGTTTGATTGTATTC
Source organism: Vicia faba (assembly GCA_948472305.1). NCBI lineage: Eukaryota > Viridiplantae > Streptophyta > Magnoliopsida > Fabales > Fabaceae > Vicia > Vicia faba. The sequence goes on along the minus strand of OX451739.1, from coordinate 1,500,994,391 downwards.
TGCAGTTTTGGCCAGACAGGTTTGGAGTTGTAGCTTGCAGTTTTGTTGCTAGCAGGCTTATGGTTTACAATTTGCTTTGCAGTTTGGGTAAGTTGTAGTTTGTGGTTGTTATGCAGGTTTGAACTGGATTGAGTTTGTAGTTTTGAAACTGCAAGTTTGTTGCTGTAGCTTTGTTACAGTTATGCAGGGTTTTGGAGCTTTTGTGTTTTCAAGCTTGGATCTTTGTTTGAAACTGTTTTTGAAAATGGCTCAGTATATCTCCCCCTGACTATTATGCAGTCTCTTCTCTTTTATATCTTTTTGTTTTTTGTCCTTGATAACTTGAAAACAACCTGCCTTTGCCAAAACTGCAAACTCTTCTCACTAAAGGTCCTCTCTTTCTCTCTCTCTCTCTCCCCTAAGCACCTTTTTGCTTATTATTTTAATTCTGAAAAGTTTGTCTATGCTAGAAAGTGATGATGGCTACGACAAGCCTCTTTGGCTTGTAATTTGGTTTATCTCTCTGCATTGTGTACTTTGTTGCTTTTGCTAGTTGCTATGCTTCTTGACTTGTTTTGCAACTTAGTTTGGATTTTCCATGTTTAGTTAGCTTTGCTGACTTGCTTATGTTTTGCAACTCAGTTTGATATTCAGTTTTGGCATAGTTTTGCTGCGCTTTGGTTTGCCTTGCAACTTGCCTATGTTTTTGCATTTGAACCAATTGTATGCTTTACAATTTATATCTTTTATTTTTTTCTCTCTGTGAACCGAGAAGAGCGATCTTCTTGTGATTTGCAGAGAGGAAAATAAAATATGATGAACATAGCATTCTGATTCCGGCCGACAAACTTTAATGGTGATTTCTTTCTTTTTCTATTTGAAAATCTTTTTCAATTAACTGTGCTGATTTCTTTTCTTTCTTCTTTTTCAGGTGAATGCATCTTGGGAAATAGAGGAAGCAGAGGAAGCAAAAATTCCTTGAGCATGGGAGCATTGGAGCTTAGGAGATTAAATTTATTTTTTCATTTATTGTAAACAAATATTATCTTAAATACCATAAGTTGTAAACTTACAATATTCAAAATAAATTTTGTAACAACATTTGAAATGAATAAAAGTCTTTATCCAAAAGAATGTTTCTACTGTCAAATATCTTTCAATTATTCCTCTTCACCTTTAAGATTCCTGATTAAAAACAACTGAAATTGCATTCCAGCATTTTTAATGCAGATAACTTAAAATCCAAGTAACCTCTAAAAACTCTGCAATCTCATAACTTGCGACAACATTCCAATCAAAATACGCGCTGTATAATAAACAAACAAGCATTCTATTAACCGGCAAAACTTTCATTTTATTAACAAGCAGATGTCTTGATATTCCAAATAACAACCTCAACTCTTGTTAAAAATAATCAGGCTTTTGAGAACAATCAGTAAATCTTTCAGCAAACTTTGAAAAAGTGCGAAAACAATGTAACATTGAACTGAATTTCTGTGGATTCAATTTCTTCTGAGAGATTCGAGAGAAAAAAATCCCTAATTCTTGATTTGTTGCCAAAGAAGGGTCTGCTTGATCAATTCCTGAGCCAATCTCATAAATCAGAGAAAAAACCCTAATTCTTGATTTGTTGCCAAAGAAAGGTCTGCTTGACCAATTTCTGAGCCAATCTCATAAATCAGAGAAAAAACCCTAAATCTTGATTTGTTGCCAAAGAAAGGTCTGCTTGATCAATTTCTGAGCCAATCTCATAAATCAGAGAAAAAACCCTGGGGTTGGGATTTCTTGTGAAAAGGGAGGGCAAATTTTGGGGTACAACATACATGTACTTGAAAGAATTGCTTATAAGGATTGAGGTTGGAGCCTAAGAGTTTAATTACAATTTCACATCATAGTTTTGATGCGCTAATGATCTCAGTTGCTTCTCTATGATCTGATTCTTCTAACGTGTAAGGATTAGAAGGCTACTATTGGAGGCATGACCTGACCAATTTGATCTAGCTTGATGTTGTTTCACCGTAATGAGAGAATTTGGATTGCTTGTAGTTATTGATGTAGTGTTCCCATCATATATTTTATTCTTTTTCCCTTCCATTTCAATAACTTAGGAGTTTCGTGCAATAATTTTTTACTTACAAGTATTTCAAATTTTATTCTTTCCTTTCAGCATGCCCAACGTTTTTCCTTTTATTCCAAACATGTATGTCATACAACATAAACCTATTTGGTTTAAAGTATTAAATTAAGAGGTCAAACATGGTATCAACTTAATATTTCTATTGTTTGGGAATACATCAAAAAAATTGTATTTTCTTTATATTTATGAAAAAAATTATTAATTATTAATTTTCCTGTTTTAAAAACATCACATGTTTTTAAAAGTCTCAAATCACTAATTTTCTTCTGTTTTCAAATAAGTTTTTTAGCCTTAAATTATCATGAGTAGGTAGTCCTAAGGTATTTTAAATAACGAATTTATCAACAAAGTCGTCAAAGACATCTTATAGATTTGTAAATAATAATTGTAATTATTTTGTAATCAAAATAAAGAATTTGAATATTTCATAAAAATAAATTTCAATATTAAATTAATGGATACAAAATCCAAAAAAAAATGTTTTGATTGTACTATAAGTATTATCTCTATGTTGCTATCCGGATTCAAATGATAAACTAAAATAAATTTATCACACAAAGACGGTTGGCCTATTGGTGAAGGTTTGGGACATGAGAGTTTGCTCCTCTTGATGTCTTGAGTTCAATATTTGGTAGTGTCAACTTTTTTTTATTTACTTCTTTATCATCTCAAAGTCTCAAGCTCAACACATGATAGTGTAAACTTTTTGTTCTTTATTTTTTTATTAGTCGTTACATTGATATTATTTTTTTTATCAAAACATAATATTCATTTATAAAATTACTTTTTTCATATTGTTAGTAATTGTCTTTTATAATCACGACTAAATACACTATTTTAATTTTTGTAACAGAGGTTTAAGAATTTATATTAAATACTCAGATTCTATTAGATTGTAGAGCAAAATTAATTTGTATTAACGATGAATATAATATTTAGTTTGGATGCTTGATGTCTTGAGTTCAACATTTGGTAGTGTCAACTTTTTTTTATTTACATCTTTATCATCTCAAAGTCTCAAGCTCGTACACATGATAGTGTAAACTTTTTGTTATTTATTTTTTTATTAGTCGTTACATTGATATTATTTTTTTATCAAAACATAATATTCATTTACAAAATTACTTTTTCATATTGTTAGTAATTGTCTTTTATAATCACGACTAAATACACTATTTTAATTTTTGTAACAGAGATTTAAGAATTTATATTAAATACTCCAATTCTATTAGATTTTTGAGCAAAATTAATTTGTATTGACGATGAATATAATATTTAGTTTTGATGATTGGGTTCATACAATTAAACAAGCTCCATACCCCGTTAATAAGTTTAGTAAGTATTGGATCTAAAAAGTTTTAAAAAGTTAAAAAAATATAAAAGTTTACATGATGAAATATATCTAAAGTGATGCGTGGTACTGACGTTGTACATGTACTTGAAGGAATTGCTTATAAGGATTGAGGTTGGAGTCTAAGATTTTAATTACAATTTCACATCATCGTTTTGATGCGCTAATGATCTCTGTTGCTTCTCTGTGATATGCTTCTTCAACGTGTAAGGATTAGAAGGCTACTTTTGGAGGCATGACCTGACCAATTTGATCTAGCTTGATGTTGTTTCACCGTAATGAGAGAATTTGGATTGCTTGTAGTTATTGATGTAGTGTTCCCATCATATATTTTATTCTTTTTCCCTTCCATTTCAATAACTTAGGAGTTTCGTGCAATAATTTTTTACTTACAAGTATTTCAAATTTTATTCTTTCCTTTCAGCATGCCCAACGTTTTTCCTTTTATTCCAAACATGTATGTCATACAACATAAACCTATTTGGTTTAAAGTATTAAATTAAGAGGTCAAACATGGTATCAACTTAATATTTCTATTGTTTGGGAATACATCAAAAAAATTGTATTTTCTTTATATTTATGAAAAAAATTATTAATTATTAATTTTCCTGTTTTAAAAACATCACATGTTTTTAAAAGTCTCAAATCACTAATTTTCTTCTGTTTTCAAATAAGTTTTTTAGCCTTAAATTATCATGAGTAGGTAGTCCTAAGGTATTTTAAATAACGAATTTATCAACAAAGTCGTCAAAGACATCTTATAGATTTGTAAATAATAATTGTAATTATTTTGTAATCAAAATAAAGAATTTGAATATTTCATAAAAATAAATTTCAATATTAAATTAATGGATACAAAATCCAAAAAAAATAATATTTTGATTGTACTATAAGTATTATCTCTATGTTGCTATCTGGATTCGAATGATCAACTAAAATAAATTTATCACACAAAGATGGTTGGCATATTGGTGAAGGTTTGGGACATGAGAGTTTTCTCCTCTTGATGTCTTGAGTTCAACATTTGGTAGTGTCAACTTTTTTTTATTTACTTCTTTATCATCTCAAAGTCTCAAGCTCGACACATGATAGTGTAAACTTTTTGTTCTTTATTTTTTTATTAGTCGTTACATTGATATTATTTTTATATCAAAACATAACATTCATTTATAAAATTAATTTTTTCATATTGTTAGTAATTGTCTTTTATAATCACGACTAAATACACATTTTAATTTTTGTAACAGAGATTTAAGAATTTATATTAAATACTCAAATTCTATTAGGTTGTAGAGCAAAATTAATTTGTATTAACGATGAATATAATATTTAGTTTGGATGCTTGATGTCTTGAGTTCAACATTTGGTAGTGTCAACTTTTTCTTATTTACTTGTTTATCATCTCAAAGTCTCAAGCTCGACACATGATAGTGTAAACTTTTTGTTCTTTATTTTTTTATTAGTCGTTACATTGATATTATTTTTTTTATTAAAACATAATATTCATTTATAAAATTACTTTTTTCATATTGTTAGTAATTGTCTTTTATAATCACGACTAAATACACTATTTTAATTTTTGTAACAGAGATTTAAGAATTTATATTAAATACTCCAATTCTATTAGATTGTAGAGCAAAATTAATTCGTATTAACGATGAATATAATATTTAGTTTGGATGCTTGGGTTCATACAATTAAACAGGCTTTATACCCCGTTAATAAGTTTAGTAAGTATTGGATCTAAAAAGTTTTAAAAGTGAAAAAAATATAATATTTTACATGATGAAATATATCTAAAGTGATGCGTGGTACTGACGTTGTACATGTACTTGAAATAATTGCTTATAAGGATTGAGGTTGGAGCCTAAGAGTTTAATTACAATTTCACATCATCGTTTTGATGCGCTACTGATCTCTGTTGCTTCTCTGTGATCTGATTCTTCTAACGTGTAAGGATTAGAAGGCTACTTTTGGAGGCATGACCTGACCAATTTGATCTAGCTTGATGTTGTTTCACCGTAATGAGAGAATTTGGATTGTTTGTAGTTATTGATGTAGTGTTCCCATCATATATTTTATTCTTTTTCCCTTCCATTTCAATAACTTAGGAGTTCCGTGCAATAATTTTTTACTTACAAGTATTTCAAATTTTTTTTCTTTCCTTTCAGCATGCCCAACGTTTTTCCTTTTATTCCAAACATGTATGTCATGCAACATAAACCTAATTGGTTTAAAGTATTAAATTAAGAGGTCAAACATGGTATCAACTTAATATTCTATTGTTTGGGTATACATCAAAAAAATTGTATTTTTTTTATATTTATGAAAAAAATTATTAATTATTAATTTTCCTGTTTTAAAAACATCACATGTTTTTAAAAGTCTCAAATCACTAATTTTCTTCTGTTTTCAAATAAGTTTTTTAGCTTCAAATTATCATGAGTAGGTAGTCCTAAGGTATTTTAAATAACGAATTTATCAACAAAGTCGTCAAAGACATCTTATAGATTTGTAAATAACAATTGTGATTATTTTGTAATCAAAATAAAGATTTCAATATTTCATAAAAATAAATTTCAATATTAAATTAATGGATACAAAATCCAAAAAAAAAATGTTTTGATTGTACTATAAGTATTATCTCTATGTTGCTATCCGGATTCAAATGATCAACACAAATAAATTTATCACACAAAGATGGTTGGCCTATTGGTGAAGGTTTGAGACATGAGAGTTTGCTCCTCTTGATGTCTTGAGTTCAATATTTGGTAGTGTCAACTTTTTTTTATTTACTTCTTTATCATCTCCAAGTCTCAAGCTCGACACATGATAGTGTAAACTTTTTGTTCTTTATTTTTTTATTAGTCGTTACTTTGATATTATTTTTTTATCAAAACATAATATTCATTTATAAAATTACTTTTTCCATATTGTTAGTAATTGTCTTTTATAATCACGACTAAATACACTATTTTAATTTTTGTAACAGATATTTAAGAATTTATATTAAATACTCCAATTCTATTAGATTGTAGAGCAAAATTAATTTGTATTAACGATGAATATAATATTGAGTTTGGATTCTTGTGTTCATACAATTTAACAAGCTCCATACCCCGTTAATAAGTTTAGTAAGTATTGGATCTAAAAAGTTTTAAAAAGTGAAAAAAATATAAAATTTTACATGATGAAAAATAACTAAATTGATGCGTGGTACTGACGTTGTACATGTAATTGAAAGAATTTCTTATAAGGATTGAGGTTGGAGCCTAAGAGTTTAATTACAATTTCACATCATTGTTTTGATGCGCTAATGATCTTTGTTGCTTCTCTGTGATCTGATTCTTCTAACGTGTAAGGATTAGAAGGCTACTTTTGGAGGCATGACCTGACCTATTTGATCTAGCTTGATGTTGTTTCACCGTAATGAGCGAATTTGGATTGTTTGTAGTTATTGATGTAGTGTTCCCATCATATACTTTATTCTTTTTCCCTTCCATTTCAATAACTTAGGAGTTTCGTGCAATAATTTTTTACTTACAAGTATTTCAAATTTTATTCTTTCCTTTCAGAATGCCCAACGTTTTCCTTTTATTCCAAACATGTATGTCATACAACATAAACCTATTTGGTTTAAAGTATTAAATTAAGAGGTCAAACATGGTATCGAATTAATATTCTATTGTTTGGGAATACATCAAAAAATTTGTATTTTTTTTATATTTATGAAAAAAATTATTAATTATTAATTTTCCTGTTTTAAATACATCACATGTTTTTAAAAGTCTCAAATCACTAATTTTCTTATATTTTCAAATAAGTTTTTTAGCTTCAAATTATCATGAGTAGGTAGTCCTAAGGTATTTTAAATAACAAATTTATCAACAAAGTCGTCAAAGACATCTTATAGATTTTTAAATAATAATTGTGATTATTTTGTAATCAAAATAAAGATTTAAATATTTCATAAAAATAAATTTCAATATTAAATTAATGGATACAAAATCCAAAAAATAAATGTTTTGATTGTACTGTAAGTATTATCTCTATGTTGCTATCCGGATTCAAATGATCAACTAAAATAAATTTATCACACAAAGACGGTTGGCCTATTGGTGAAGGTTTGGGACATGAGAGTTTGCTCCTCTTGATGTCTTGAGTTCAATATTTGGTAGTGTCAACTTTTTTTTATTTACTTCTTTATCATCTCCAAGTCTTAAGCTCGACACATGATAGTGTAAACTTTTTGTTCTTTATTTTTTTATTAGTCGTTACATTGATATTATTTTTTTTATCAAAACATAATATTCATTTATAAAATTACTTTTTTCATATTGTTAGTATTTGTCTTTTATAATCACGACTAAATACACTATTTTAATTTTTGTAACAGAGATTTAAGAATTTATATAAAATACTCCAATTCTATTAGATTGTAGAGCAAAATTAATTTGTATTAACGATGAATATAATATTTAGTTTCGATGCTAGATGTCTTGAGTTCAACATTTGGTAGTGTCAACTTTTTTTTTATTTACATCTTTATCATCTCAAAGTCTCAAGCTCGTACACATGATAGTGTAAACTTTTTGTTCTTTATTTTTTTATTAGTCGTTACATTTATATTATTTTTTTTATCAAAACATAATATTCATTTATAAAATTACTTTTTTCATATTGTTAATAATTGTCTTTTATAATCACGACTAAATACACTATTTTAATTTTTGTAGCAGAGATTTAAGAATTTATATTAAATACTCCAAGTCTATTAGATTGTAGAGTAAAATTAATTCGTATTAACGATGAATATAATATTTAGTTTGGATGCTTGGGTTCATACAATTAAACAAGCTCCATACCCCGTTAATAAGTTTAGTAAATATTGGATCTAAAAAGTTTTAAAAGTGAAAAAAATATGAAATTTTACATGATGAAATATATCTAAAGTGATGCGTGGTACTGACGTTGTACATGTACTTGAAATAATTGCTTATAAGGATTGAGGTTGGAGCCTAAGAGTTTAATTACAATTTCACATCATCACTTTGATGCGCTAATGATCTCTGTTGCTTCTCTGTGATCTGATTCTTCTAACGTGTAAGGATTAGAAGGCTACTTTTGGAGGCATGACCTGACCAATTTGATCTAGCTTGATGTTGTTTCACCGTGATGAGAGAATTTGGATTGTTTGTAGTTATTGATGTAGTGTTCCCATCATATACTTTATTCTTTTTCCGTTTCTTTTCAATAACTTAGGAGTTTCGTGCAATAATTTTTTACTTACAAGTATTTCAAATTTTATTCTTTCCTTTCAGAATGCCCAACGTTTTTCCTTTTATTCCAAACATGTATGTCTTACAACATAAACCTATTTGGTTTAAAGTATTAAATTAAGAGGTCAAACATGGTATCAAATTAATATTCTATTGTTTGGGAATACATCAAAAAATTTGTATTTTTTTTATATTTATGAAAAAAATTATTAATTATTAATTTTCCTGTTTTAAAAACATCACATGTTTTTAAAAGTCTCAAATCACTAATTTTCTTTTGTTTTCAAATAAGTTTTTTAGCTTCAAATTATCATGAGTAGGTAGTCCTAAGGTATTTTAAATAACGAATTTATCAACAAAGTCGTCAAAGACATCTTATAGATTTTTAAATAATAATTGTGATTATTTTGTAATCAAAATAAAGATTGCAATATTTCATAAAAATAAACTTCAGTATTAAATTAATGGATACAAAATCCAAAAAAAAATTGTTTTGACTGTACTATAAGTATTATCTCTATGTTGCTATCCGCATTCAAATGATCAACTAAAATAAATTCATCACACAAATACGGTTGACCTATTCGTGAAGGTTTGGGACATGAGAGTTTGCTTCTCTTGATGTCTTGAGTTCAATATTTGGCAGTGTCAACTTTTTTTTATTTACTTCTTTATCATCTCCAAGTCTCAAGCTCGGCACATGATAGTGTAAACTTTTTGTTCTTTATTTTTTTATTAGTCGTTACATTGATATTATTTTTTTATCAAAACATAATATTCATTTATAAAATTACTTTTTTCATATTGTTAGTAATTGTCTTTTATAATCACGACTAAATACACTATTTTAATTTTTGTAACAGAGATTTAAGAATTTATATAAAATACTCCAATTCTATTAGATTGTAGAGCAAAATTAATTCGTATTAACGATGAATATAAAATTTAGTTTGGATGCTTGGGTTCATACAATTAAACAAGCTCCATACCCCGTTAATAAGTTTAGTAAGTATTGGATCTAAAAAGTTTTAAAAAGATAAAAATATATAAAATTTTACATGATGAAATATATCTAAAGTGATGCGTGGTACTGACGTTTTACATGTAATTGAAAGAATTGCTTATAAGGAATGAGGTTGGAGCCTAAGAGTTTAATTACAATTTCACACCATCGTTTTGATGCGCTAATGATCTTTGTTGCTTCTCTGTGATCTGATTCTTCTAACGTGTAAGGATTAGAAGGCTACTTTTGGAGGCATGACCTAACCAATTTGATCTAGCTTGATGTTCTTTCACCGTAATGAGAGAATTTGGATTCTTTGTAGTTATTGATGTAGTGTTCCCGTCATATTTTTTTATTCTTTTGTCCCTTCCATTTCAATAATTTAGGAGTTCCGTGCAATAACTTTTTACTTTCAAGTATTTCAGATTTTATTCTTTCCTTTAAGCATGCCCAACGTTTTTCCTTTTATTCCAAACATGTATGTCATACATCATATACCTATTTGGTTTAAAGTATTAAATTAAGAGGTCAAACATGGTATCAACTTAATATTCTATTATTTGGGAATACATCGAAATTTTTGTATTTTCTTTATATTTATAAAAAAAATTATTAATTATTAATTTTCCGGTTTTAAAAACATCACATGTTTTTAAAACTCTCAAATCACTGATTTTCTTCTGTTTTCAAATAAGCTTTTTAGTTTCAAATTATCATGAGTAGGTAGTCCTAAGGTATTTTAAATAACGAATTTATCAACAAAGTCATCAAAGACATCTTATAGATTTGTAAATAATAATTGTGATTATTTTGTAATCAAAATAAAGATTTCAATATTTCATAAAAATAAACTTCAATATTAAATTAATGGATACAAAATCCAAAAAAAAAATGTTTTGACTGTACTATAAGTATTATCTCTATGTTGCTATCCGGATTCAAATGTTCAACTAAAATAAATATATCACACAAATATGGTTGGCCTATTGGTGAAGGTTAGGGACATGAGAGTTTGCTTCTCTTGATGTCTTGAGTTCAACATTTTGTAGTGTCAACTTTTTTTTATTTACTTCTTTATCATCTCAAAGTCTCAAGCTCGACACATGGTAGTGTAAACTTTTTGTTGTTTATTTTTTTATTAATCGTTACATTGATATTATTTTTTTATCAAACCATAAAATTCATTTATAAAATTACTTTTTTAATATTGTTAGTAATTGTCTTTTATAATCACGATTAAATACACTATTTTAATTTTTGTAATAGAGATTTAAGAATTTATATTAAATACTCCAATTCTATTAGATTGTAGAGCAAAATTAATTCGTATTAACGATGAATATAATATTTATTTCGGATGCTTGGGTTCATACAATTAAACAAGCTCCATACACCATTAATAAGTTTAGTTTGTATTGGATCTAAAAAGTTTTAAAAAGTGAAAAAAAAAAATTTTTACATGATGAAATATATCTAAAGTGATGCGTGGTACTGACGTTGTACATGTAATTGAATGAATTGCTTATAAGGATTGAGGTTGGAGCCTAAGAGTTTAATTACAATTTCACATCATCGTTTTGATGCGCTAATGATCTATGTTGCTTCTCTGTGATCTGATTCTTCTAAGGTGTAAGGATTAGAAGGCTACTTTTGGAGGCATGACCTGACCAATTTGATCTAGCATGATGTTGTTTCACCGTAATGAGAGAATTTGGATTGTTTGTAGTTGTGATACGGTGGGAGAACTGACTTGAGTGTTAAAAATACTAAATAAAATTGTATGAAAATATCTAGTTTTTTTATGTTAAAATAAATATTTAAAAATATATATAAAAATTTAAAAGAAAAGATAAGAATATATCTAAGTTTATTTTTACAAATTTATTTAAGAAAGATAGTTAGTATATATTGAAGATAAAATATATTTTTATGTGAAAAATAAAATAAAATAAAATAAAAATGCAATATTATCATATTTATATTTTTCATGATTTTTATGTATTAAAGAAAATATTTAATAAATAAAAATGAAAATAAAATAAATAAATAAAATATATGAAAATAGTTGGGCCAGGGGGGTATCCTAATAAATCAAGTGGTGTTATGTTAGAAAAAATGCTGGGCCTAACGTTGAAGCCCAATCCTGCAAAACAGCCAAAAAAATGAAAAGGGAAAAGTATGAAAAAACAAAAGGTAGCGCCAAGGTTCGAACCCACGACCTGGGCCTTACCAGCGCGCTACCTTGCCACTGGGGTGGCTATACATCCATTGATTTATATGAAACAACAAAAACATAACACAAACAAGGTCCTTGCCTTGTACTTCATCTTCTTCCCCAAGCTGGCCAGAAGCTCTGTAACTTTCTCATCTCTCAATAAAAATGGAAACTGATAACATGAATGTTGTAGCATTTTGTCTCACGATTCTAACCATGTAAATCATGTAAACTAACAATCAAAGATCAAAACGAATTTTAAAAGCCCTAAATTTAAACCTAATTTTTCCAGGAACTTCAAGTTTAAAATTCTCTTAACTCAGTCCAAATAAATGCAAGATATATATATATATATATATATATATATATATATATATATATATATATATATATATATATATATATATATATATATATATATATATATATATATATATATATATATATATGTACAACTTCGTAGCAATGAGGCCTACATTGTTTATTCACAAATCGTGGCCAATGTATGCCTGTATGAAGAGATATAAGTTGAGATTCTTACCTCTTTCAGTTGAAATCGTGAATGGAGTTTGAGTGAGATTTATGAAGGCCTGATGATTGCTTGAGCTTGCTTGAACCTCCCTGAGTGTGTTTCAACCCTTGCCTTGCTTTGGAAGTGCCTGAAACTCTCTATCCAAGTCAACCTGCAAGCTTTGAAAACAAAAATGGAAGATGAAGAAGGAGGTGTTCCAGTGCAGGGATGATGGTCTGGATCTCTTAGATATGAATTAGGTAAAGTGTTTTGATGGTTAAAACTTGAAACGGACGAGCCAAATGATGGATTGCTATGCTTATGCAAAAACTGCCAGTTTTGACAGTTTTTTGATGATATGGAGTGTTTGAATGTTTCAGGCCTCTAGAAATCATGTTTCTAGTGGTAATGTGTTTGTGTATTAGTATGGGATAGGTTTCAAGTCAGCTCTCCAACAGATTTGTGAGTTCTAGCCTTTTGGCAAACTTTCTTGCTTTTGAAGCAAAGTGAAGAGACAAGTCTTCACATGCTTGTACTAGCCTTCTTGGGGTTGGTATAAGCTTTGTACAATTTGCTTTAGGCCTGTAAGACTTGTCTGTGCAGAGAAGACAGTTCCAATGCTAAAGAATTGGAAAGTTGCAAAAGTGAAGCTTTTTCAAAATGGCAATGGCGACTTTATGCCATTTATGGAATTACAACTTGGACAAAGGCTCTTGAGCTTGAATTAAAGCTTTGTCAACTGAGTAAGCATTAAATTATGAAGTGAGAAACAAGTTAGGGACCTGTAAAGCATGAATTAGGAAGCATAGGTTCAAATTTTAATTTTGTTCTTCATGAAATGGCTTGAATTCAAAGTGAGAAATTGCCAACTTCATCTCTTCGATTCTCCCTACTCAAAAATGATCTTGAGGAGTTCTTGGACATTTTGGAAATCTTGAAATGTGCCTTATAACTCATCTTTAAAATGAATTTCAAGACTCTTCTTGGAACTAGGTGAAAAATTGCCATGAAGTTGGGTCCAAAACCTGCCTAAATTAGGGCAAAATTTAACTAAGTTATCTAGTTCATGAGCATGTATTCATAAAATTATATCTTGAGATCCAAGCATCTTTAGGGAAAAGCGTGTGAAGCAAAGTTGTAGATTTCATGGAGGTCTAAAACTTTCATGTTGGAAACTTTCCTTGAATCATCTTGTATCATGGTGAAAAAATGGCTTAAAGTTGAGAAAAAAATAAGAAATTTTCTATACTTAGAAAAATTTCTAAGTTAAGAAATTTTCCAATTTTAAAAACCTAATCTTCAATACTTGATTTCTTGATGAACAAGTTTCACATTTTGACATATTTTGATGAATTGTGACCCTTGGCACTTGATTTTGACCAAAAAGTCAAAGTTTGACTTTTTAGTATACAGCTGACTTTTGATCAGTTGACTACAAATTTCATCTGTCAATCCAATGAAATTGCAATGTTTTGAACCATGTCATTAGGTCAAGATGATAAAATTGAATCCTTGAAATCATGCTTCAAACCAATTGGTCATTTGCTAGTTCAAAAATCAGAAATGGCCCTTCCTCAGTCAAAATCCTAATTTTGACCATTTTGCCCTTTTGATGATTTGATCAAATTTCTTGAGGAATTTGATCCAAACTTGATCAAATGATACATATGAGTCTAGAATGTTGATATGGATAAAAAATTATGAAGTTTGACTATAAATTGGCCATGGTTGACTTTTTCCCCCTTACAGTTGATTTTTAGGTCAACTGTCCAATTGACTGATCAAAAATGTGGTTCAAGGCTTGAAACTTGTCATGAGTAAACTTAGGGGTCCATAATGATGCTTGAAAGTCATATGAAGCATTAATAGTCCAAAAATCCTTGTGCAAACTCAAACCCTAATTTTGGGTTAACAGTGTAAGATGAGATGTCTTGAGCTGACCAAACCCTAATACAGTCTTGAGTCAAAGAGATCTTGTGTGAATAGTCTTGATAAACGAGAGGGCAAATTTTGGGTTACAACAACTGCCCCTGTTCAATCTTCTTAAACCTGAAGAGTTAGATTGGCGAGCTTTTCCATTCGTGGCTCGAAGGTGAGAGAATGATTGGACACTAGAGTTCCCATAAATTTGCACTCGACGATGTGTAGTTGAGGGAATGGGCTTAAAGATGCCATTTGGAGAAGTGATAGAACCTTGTTGGATATGGGCTCGTAGATGCCATCCAAAAATGTTTGTTGAATTGTAAGTTGTAAGCTGAAAGAATGAGTATCAGAATTGCGTCCGTGTCTGAAGCGTGTCTGAACTATATCTGAAAGTTGAATATGAATGAGTATTAGGATGGCATCCGTGTCTAGAGCGTATCTGAACTGTATCTAAATGTTGAATATGAATGAGTATCAGAATGGCATATGTGTCTAGAGCGTATCTGTATAATATCTGAAAGTTGAATCTGAATGAGTATTAGGATGGCATCTGGGTCTGGAGCGTATCTGAACTTTGAAATTTGAATGAGTATCAGAATGGAATCCGTGTCTGGAGCATATCCGTACAATATCTAAAAGTTGAATCTGAATGAGTATCAGGATGGCATCCGTGTCTGGAGCGTATCTGAAATGTATCTGAACTTGAAATCTGAATGAGTATCAGAATGGCATCTGTGTCTGGAGCGTATCCGTACAGTATCTGATAGTTCAATCTGAATGGGTATCAGAATGGCATCCGTGTCTAGAGCGTATCCGCACTATATCATGATTTCATATTGTTAATGGTAGCTGTTAATCTTATCCTGAAAAGGGTAAAATGTAAGCTGAAACACAAAGTAATGTTGCATGATATGTATGATGCAATGTACATGTTTTATCAATGTTTATGATATATGGATGTAATGTATGCGCATGTAAGCTAATTTGCTGTATTTCCGTTTGATTAAGGAAAATAAATCCTTGAACGCTGATGAGGATATGTGAATTCTTCATGTCTTGAAATTGAAGTACTGATGAACTCTTGTTGAGAGAAGTAAATTCTGTTGTGAGGGCGACGCCATGTACTGCTTGTAAGATTTGCTTGAGGAATATTGATAAATTTGACGATTTCTACTGGGGATTAATAATTTGAAATTTTGTTCCGCCAGGGATCTAAGTGACGTACTGCAGGGATTGCTTATGGAATAGCCTAGAGACGTTTTCCTATCTTTTCGACCTATCAATAATTATCTTTCTTATTTTGTTTATTTGTAAACAGTAATTATGTTCATCAATGAATCATTGGACGCTTTTGCAAACAAAACACAATCGTAAAGAAAAAGATAAATAGTTTTTTGCACTTTCAAAGGGGTATCTTTGTATTGACTTTGAATAAGTATTTTGTATAAAGGAGACAAACAATGAATATAATATTTAGTTTGGATGCTTGGTTTCATACAATTAAACAAGCTCCATACCCCGTTAATAAGTTTAGTAAGTATTGGATCTAAAAAGTTTTAAAAAGTGAAAAAAATATAAAATTTTACATGATGAAATATATCTAAAGTGATGCGTGGTATTGACGTTGTACATATAATTGAAAGAATTGCTTATAAGGATTAAGGTTGGAGCCTAAGAGTTTAATTACAATTTCACATCATCGTTTTGATGCGCTAATGATCTCTGTTGCTTCTCTGTGATCTGATTCTTCTAACGTGTAAGGATTAGAAGGCTACTTTTGGAGGCATGACCTGACCAATTTGATCTAGCTTGATGTTGTTTCACCGTAATGAGAGAATTTTGAAGGCAATTTGTCTGCCTGGTGTAAGGATTAGAAGACATTTTTTGGAGGCATGACCTGACCAATTTGATCCATTGATCTAGCTTGATGTTGTTTCATTGTAAAGAGAGAATTTTGATCGTTCGTAGTTGTTGATGTAGTGTTTCCATCATATATTTTATTCTCGTTTGCCTTCCATTACAATAATTTAGTAGTTCCATGCAATAACTTTTTACTTTCAAGTATTTCATATTTAATACTTTCCTTTTGGCATGCACATCGTTTTTCCTTTTATTCAAAACATGTAGGTCATACAACATATACCTATTTATTTTAAAGAATTAAATTAAGATGTCAAACATTGTATCTAGTTAATTTTCTATTGTTCGGGAATACATTGTAATTTTTTTTTTATATTTATGAAATAAATTATTAATTATTAATTTTTCTGTTTTAAAAACTCCACATGTTTTTAAAAGTCTCAAATTACTTAGTTTCTCCCATTTTCAAATAAGTTTTTTAGTTTCAAATTATCATGAGTAGGTAGCCCTAAAGTATTTTAAACAACAAATTTATCAACAAAATCCTCAAAGACATCTCATAGTTTTGTAATAAAATAATTGTGATAATTTTGTAATCAAAATAAAGATTTCAATATTTCATAAAAATAAATTTCAATAGGAAATTACTGGATAAAATAATTCCAAAAAAATGTTTTTATTGTACTACAAGTATTATCTCTAGGTTGCTAAGCGAATTTACATGATCAACTAAAACAAATTTATTGCACAAAGATTGTTGTCCTATTCGTGAAGGCTTGGAACATGAGTTTTCTCCTTTAAACGTCTTCAGTTCAACACTTGGTAGTGTCAACTTTTTGATATTTACTTCTTTATCATCTCAAAGTCTCAAGCTCCACACTTGCATGCGTTAATTTTTTGTTGTTTATTTTTTTTATTAATTTTTAATTTGATTTGAATTTTTTAAAAATACATAATATTCATTTATCAAATTACTTTTTTAATAGTTTTAGTAATTGTCTGATTTAATCATGATTAAATACACTATTTTAATTTTTTTAACAGACATTTCATAATTTATGTTAAATACTCCAATTCTATTGGATTTAGAGCAAAATTAATTCATATTAACGATGAATATACTATTTAGTTTGGATGTTTGGGCTTATACATTTAAAAAGCTTCTAATACCGTTTATAATTTTAGTATGTATTGGATCTAAAAAGTTTTAAAACGTGAAAAAAATTGAAAGTTTTACAGAATGTAGTTTATCTAAAATGATGCGTGGTAGTGACATTGTACATGTGCTTCAAAGAATTGCATATAAGGATTTAGGTTGGAGTTTAAGAGTTTAATTATGAATTTGCATCGTCGTTTTTATGCGCTAATGAGCTTTGTTGCATGTATCTTATCGGATTCTTCTGCCTGGTGTAAGGATTAGAAGACAACTTTTTAAGGCATCACATGACCAATTTGATCCATTGTTCTAGCTTGATGTTATTTCATTGTAATTAGAGAATTTTTATAGTTCGTAGTTGTTGATGTAGTTTTTCCATCATATATTTTATTCTTGTTTCCCTTCCATTACAATAATTTAGGAGTTTCATGCAATAGTTTTTACTTTCAAGTATTTCATATTTTATACTTTCCTTTTGGCATGCACGTCGTTTTTCCTTTTATTCAAAACATGTAAGTCATACAACATATACCTATTTATTTTAAAGAATTAAATTAAGATGTCAAGCATTGTAACTAATTAAATTTCTATTGTTCGGGAATACATCGTGATTTTTGTATTTTTTTTTATATTTATGAAATAAATTATTAATTATTAATTTTTCTGTTTTAAAAACATCACATGTTTTAAAAAGTCTCAAATTGCTTAGTTTCTCCCGTTTTCAAATAAGTTTTTTAGTTTCAAATTATCATGAGTAGGTAGCCCTAAGGTATTTTAAACAACAAATTTATCAACAAAATCCTGAAAGACATCTCATAGATTTGTAATAAAATAATTGTGATAATTTTGTAATCAAAATAATAATTTCAATATTTCATAAAAATCAATTCCAATAGGAAATTAATGGATAAAGAAATTCCAAAAAAACTTTTTATTGTACTACAAGTATTATATCTAGGTTGTTAAGCGAATTTACATGATCAACTAAAACAAATTTATTGCACAAAGAATGTTGTCCTATTCGGGAAGGCTTGGGACATGAGTTTGCTCCTTTAAATGTCTTCAGTTCAACACTTGGTAGTGTCAACCTTTTGTTATTTACTTATATATCATCCCAAGCTCCACACTTGCAAGTTTCAATTTTTTATTGTTTTTTTTAATTAATTTTTACTTTGATTTGAATATCTTTATAAATACATCGTATTCATTTATCAAATTACTTTTTTTATAGTGTTAGTAATTGTCTTTTATAATCACGATTAAATACACTATTTTAATTTTTTTAGCAGACATTTCAGAATTTATATTAAATACTCCAATTCGATTGGACTTTAGAGCAAAATTAATTCATATTAACGATGACTATACATTTTAGTTTGGATGTTTGGGCTGATACATTTAAAAAGCTCCTAATACCGTTTATAATTTTAGTATGTATTGGATCTAAAAGGTTTTAAAAAGTGAAAAAAGTTGAAAGTTTTACAGAATGTAGTTTATCTAAAATGATGCGTGGTTGTGACATTGTACATGTGCTTCAAATAATTTCATATAAGGATTTAGGTTGGAGCTTAATATTATAATTACAAATTCACATCATCGTTTTGATGCGCTTATGATCTTTGTTGCATGTATCTTATATGATTCTTCTGTCTGGTGTAAGGATTAGAAGACAATTTTTAGAGGCATGACCTAACCAATTTGATCCATTGATCAAGCTTGATGTTGTTTCATTGTAATGAGAGAATTTTGATCTTTCGTAGTTGTTGATGTAGTGTTTCCATCATATATTTTATTCTTATTTCCCTTCCATTACAATAATTTAGGAGTCTCATGCAATAGTTTTTTACTTTTAAGTATTTCATATTTTATACTTTCCTTTTGGCATGCACAACTTTTATGCTTTTATTCAAAACATGTAGGTCATACAACATATACCTAATTATTTTAATGAATTAAATTAAGATGCCAAACATTGTATCTAGTTAATTTTCTATTGTTAGGGAATACATTGTTATTTTTTTATTTTTTTTATATTTATGAAATAAATTATTAATTATTAATTTTTCTGTTTCAAAAACATCACATGTTTTTAAAAGTCTCAAATTACTTAGTTTCTCTCGTTTTCAAATAAGTTTTTTAGTTTCAAATTATCATGAGTAGGTAGCCCTAAGGTATTTTAAACAACAAATTTATCAACAAAATCCTCAAAGACATCTCATAGATTTGTAATAAAATAAATGTGATAATTTTGTAATCAAAATAAAGATTTCAATATTTCATAAAAATAAATTTCAATAGGAAATTACTGGATAAAATAATTCCAAAAAATGTTTTTATTGTACTACAAGTATTATCTCTAGGTTGCTAAGCGAATTTACATGATCAACTAAAACAAATTTATTGCACAAAGATTGTTGTCCTATTCGTGAAGGCTTGGAACATGAGTTTTCTCCTTTAAACATCTTCAGTTCAACACTTGGTAGTGTCAACTTTTTGATATTTACTTCTTTATCATCTCAAAGTCTCAAGCTCCACACTTGCATGTGTTAATTTTTTGTTGTTAATTTTTTTTATTAATTTTTAATTTGATTTGAATTTTTTAAAAATACATAATATTCATTTATCAAATTACTTTTTTAATAGTTTTAGTAATTGTCTGTTTTAATCATGATTAAATACACTATTTTAATTTTTTTAACAGACATTTCATAATTTATGTTAAATACCCCAATTCTATTGGATTTTAGAGCAAAATTAATTCATATTAACGATGAATATACTATTTAGTTTGGATGTTTGGGCTTATACATTTAAAAAGCTTCTAATACCGTTTATAATTTTAGTATGTATTGGATCTAAAAAGTTTTAAAACGTGAAAAAATTGAAAGTTTTACAGAATGTAGTTTATCTAAAATGATGCGTGGTAGTGACATTGTACATGTGCTTCAAAGAATTGTACATAAGGATTTAGGTTGGAGCTTAAGAGTTTAATTACGAATTTGCATCGTCGTTTTTATGCGCTAATGAGCTTTGTTGCATGTATCTTATCGGATTCTTCTGCCTGGTGTAAGGATTAGAAGACAACTTTTTAAGGCATCACATGACCAATTTGATCCATTGTTCTAGCTTGATGTTATTTCATTGTAATGAGAGAATTTTTATCGTTCGTAGTTGTTGATGTAGTGTTTCCATCATATATTTTATTCTTGTTTCCCTTCCATTACAATAATTTAGGAGTTTCATGCAATAGTTTTTTACTTTCAAGTATTTCATATTTTATACTTTCCTTTTGGCATGCACATCGTTTTTCCTTTTATTCAAAACATGTAGGTCATACAACATATACCTATTTATTTTAAAGAATTAAATTAAGATGTCAAGCATTGTAACTAATTAATTTTCTATTGTTCGGGAATACATCGTGATTTTTGTATTTTTTTTATATTTATGAAATAAATTATTAATTATTAATTTTTCTGTTTTAAAAACATCACATGTTTTAAAAAGTCTCAAATTGCTTAGTTTCTCCCGTTTTCAAATAAGATTTTTAGTTTCAAATTATCATGAGTAGGTAGCCCTAAGGTATTTTAAACAACAAATTTATCAACAAAATCCTGAAAGACATCTCATAGATTTGTAATAAAATAATTGTGATAATTTTGTAATCAAAATAATAATTTCAATATTTCATAAAAATCAATTCCAATAGGAAATTAATGGATAAAAAAATTCCAAAAAAACTTTTTATTGTACTACAAGTATTATCTCTAGGTTGTTAAGCGAATTTACATGATCAACTAAAACAAATTTATTGCACAAAGAATGTTGTCCTATTCGGGAAGGCTTGGGACATGAGTTTGCTCCTTTAAATGTCTTCAGTTCAACACTTGGTAGTGTCAACCTTTTGTTATTTACTTATATATCATCCCAAGCTCCACACTTGCAAGTTTCAATTTTTTATTGTTTTTTTTTAATTAATTTTTACTTTGATTTGAATATCTTTATAAATACATAATATTCATTTATCAAATTACTTTTTTTATAGTGTTAGTAATTGTCTATTATAATCACGATTAAATACACTATTTTAATTTTTTTAGCAGACATTTCAGAATTTATATTAAATACTCCAATTCGATTGGACTTTAGAGCAAAATTAATTCATATTAACGATGACTATACATTTTAGTTTGGATGTTTGGGATGATACATTTAAAAAGCTCCTAATACCGTTTATAATTTTAGTATGTATTGGATCTAAAAAGTTTTAAAAACTGAAAAAAGTTGAAAGTTTTACAGAATGTAGTTTATCTAAAATGATGTGTGGTTGTGACATTGTACATGTGCTTCAAAGAATTTCATATAAGGATTTAGGTTGGAGCTTAATATTTTAATTACAAATTCACATCATCGTTTTGATGCGCTAATGATCTTTGTTGCATGTATCTTATATGATTCTTCTGTCTGGTGTAAGGATTAGAAGACAATTTTTAGAGGCATGACCTAACCAATTTGATCCATTGATCAATCTTTATGTTGTTTCATTGTAATGAGAGAATTTTGATCTTTCGTAGTTGTTGATGTAGTGTTTCCATCATATATTTTATTCTTATTTCCCTTCCATTACAATAATTTAGGAGTCTCATGCAATAGTTTTTTACTTTTAAGTATTTCATATTTTATACTTTCCTTTTGGCATGCACATTGTTTATGATTTTATTCAAAACATGTAGGTCATACAACATATACCTAATTATTTTAATGAATTAAATTAAGATGCCAAACATTATATCTAGTTAATTTTCTTTTGTTAGGGAATACATTGTTATTTTTTTATATTTTTTATATTTATGAAATAAATTATTAATTATTAATTTTTTTGTTTTAAAAACATCACATGTTTTTAAAAGTCTCAAATTACTTAGTTTCTCTCGTTTTCATATAAGTTTTTTAGTTTCAAATTATCATGAGTAGGTAGCCCTAAGGTATTTTAAACAACAAATTTATCAACAAAATCCTCAAAGACATCTCATAGATTTGTAATAAAATAAATGTGATAATTTTGTAATCAAAATAAAGATTTCAATATTTCATAAAAATAAATTTCAATAGGAAATTACTGGATAAAATAATTCCAAAAAATGTTTTTATTGTACTACAAGTATTATCTCTAGGTTGCTAAGCGAATTTACATGATCAACTAAAACAAATTTATTGCACAAAGATTGTTGTCCTATTCGTGAAGGCTTGGAACATGAGTTTTCTCCTTTAAACATCTTCAGTTCAACACTTGGTAGTGTCAACTTTTTGATATTTACTTCTTTATCATCTCAAAGTCTCAAGCTCCACACTTGCATGTGTTAATTTTTTGTTGTTTATTTTTTTAATTAATTTTTAATTTGATTTGAATTTTTAAAAAATACATAATATTCATTTATCAAATTACTTTTTTAATAGTTTTAGTAATTGCCTGTTTTAATCATGATTAAATACAGTATTTTAATTTTTTTAACAGACATTTCATAATTTATGTTAAATACCCCAATTCTATTGGATTTTAGAGCAAAATTAATTCATATTAACGATGAATATACTATTTAGTTTGGATGTTTGGGCTTATACATTTAAAAAGCTTCTAATACCATTTATAATTTTAGTATGTATTGGATCTAAAAAGTTTTAAAACGTGAAAAAAATTGAAAGTTTTACAGAATGTAGTTTATCTAAAATGATGCGTGGTAGTGACATTGTACATGTGCTTCAAAGAATTGTATATAAGGATTTAGGTTGGAGCTTAAGAGTTTAATTACGAATTTGCATCGTCGTTTTTATGCGCTAATGAGCTTTGTTGCATGTATCTTATCGGATTCTTCTGCCTGGTGTAAGGATTAGAAGACAACTTTTTAAGGCATCACATGACCAATTTGATCCATTGTTCTAGCTTGATGTTATTTCATTGTAATGAGAGAATTTTTATCGTTCGTAGTTGTTGATGTAGTGTTTCCATCATATATTTTATTCTTGTTTCCCTTCCATTACAATAATTTAGGAGTTTCATGCAATAGTTTTTTACTTTCAAGTATTTCATATTTTATACTTTCCTTTTGGCATGCACGTAGTTTTTCCTTTTATTCAAAACATGTAGGTCATACAACATATACCTATTTATTTTAAAGAATTAAATTAAGATGTCAAGCATTATAACTAATTAATTTTCTATTGTTCGGGAATACATCGTGATTTTTGTATTTTTTTTTATATTTATGAAATAAATTATTAATTATTAATTTTTCTGTTTTAAAAACATCACATGTTTTAAAAAGTCTCAAATTGCTTAGTTTCCCCCGTTTTCAAATAAGATTTTTAGTTTCAAATTATCATGAGTAGGTAGCCCTAAGGTATTTTAAACAACAAATTTATCAACAAAATCCTGAAAGACATCTCATAGATTTGTAATAAAATAATTGTGATAATTTTGTAATCAAAATAATAATTTCAATATTTCATAAAAATCAATTCCAATAGGAAATTAATGGATAAAAAAATTCCAAAAAAACTTGTTATTGTACTATAAGTATTATATCTAGGTTGTTAAGCGAATTTACATGATCAACTAAAACAAATTTATTGCACAAAGAATGTTGTCCTATTCGGGAAGGCTTGGGACATGAGTTTGCTCCTTTAAATGTCTTCAGTTCAACACTTGGTAGTGTCAACCTTTTGTTATTTACTTATATATCATCCCAAGCTCCACACTTGCAAGTTTCAATTTTTTATTGTTTTTTTTAATTAATTTTTACTTTGATTTGAATATCTTTATAAATACATCGTATTCATTTATCAAATTACTTTTTTTATAGTGTTAGTAATTGTCTTTTATAATCACGATTAAATACACTATTTTAATTTTTTTAGCAGACATTTCAGAATTTATATTAAATACTCCAATTCGATTGGACTTTAGAGCAAAATTAATTCATATTAACGATGACTATACATTTTAGTTTGGATGTTTGGGCTGATACATTTAAAAAGCTCCTAATACCGTTTATAATTTTAGTATGTATTGGATCTAAAAAGTTTTAAAAAGTGAAAAAAGTTGAAAGTTTTACAGAATGTAGTTTATCTAAAATGATGCGTGGTTGTGACATTGTACATGTGCTTCAAATAATTTCATATAAGGATTTAGGTTGGAGCTTAATATTATAATTACAAATTCACATCATCGTTTTGATGCGCTTATGATCTTTGTTGCATGTATCTTATATGATTCTTCTGTCTGGTGTAAGGATTAGAAGACAATTTTTAGAGGCATGACCTAACCAATTTGATCCATTGATCAAGCTTGATGTTGTTTCATTGTAATGAGAGAATTTTGATCTTTCGTAGTTGTTGATGTAGTGTTTCCATCATATATTTTATTCTTATTTCCCTTCCATTACAATAATTTAGGAGTCTCATGCAATAGTTTTTTACTTTTAAGTATTTCATATTTTATACTTTCCTTTTGGCATGCACAACTTTTATGCTTTTATTCAAAACATGTAGGTCATACAACATATACCTAATTATTTTAATGAATTAAATTAAGATGCCAAACATTGTATCTAGTTAATTTTCTATTGTTAGGGAATACATTGTTATTTTTTTATTTTTTTTATATTTATGAAATAAATTATTAATTATTAATTTTTCTATTTCAAAAACATCACATGTTTTTAAAAGTCTCAAATTACTTAGTTTCTCTCGTTTTCAAATAAGTTTTTTAGTTTCAAATTATCATGAGTAGGTAGCCCTAAGGTATTTTAAACAACAAATTTATCAACAAAATCCTCAAAGACATCTCATAGATTTGTAATAAAATAAATGTGATAATTTTGTAATCAAAATAAAGATTTCAATATTTCATAAAAATAAATTTCAATAGGAAATTACTGGATAAAATAATTCCAAAAAATGTTTTTATTGTACTACAAGTATTATCTCTAGGTTGCTAAGCGAATTTACATGATCAACTAAAACAAATTTATTGCACAAAGATTGTTGTCCTATTCGTGAAGGCTTGGAACATGAGTTTTCTCCTTTAAACATCTTCAGTTCAACACTTGGTAGTGTCAACTTTTTGATATTTACTTCTTTATCATCTCAAAGTCTCAAGCTCCACACTTGCATGTGTTAATTTTTTGTTGTTTATTTTTTTTATTAATTTTTAATTTGATTTGAATTTTTTAAAAATACATAATATTCATTTATCAAATTACTTTTTTAATAGTTTTAGTAATTGTCTGTTTTAATCATGATTAAATACACTATTTTAAGTTTTTTTAACAGACATTTCATAATTTATGTTAAATACCCCAATTCTATTGGATTTTAGAGCAAAATTAATTCATATTAACGATGAATATACTATTTAGTTTGGATGTTTGGGCTTATACATTTAAAAAGCTTCTAATACCGTTTATAATTTTAGTATGTATTGGATCTAAAAAGTTTTAAAACGTGAAAAAATTGAAAGTTTTACAGAATGTAGTTTATCTAAAATGATGCGTGGTAGTGACATTGTACATGTGCTTCAAAGAATTGTACATAAGGATTTAGGTTGGAGCTTAAGAGTTTAATTACGAATTTGCATCGTCGTTTTTATGCGCTAATGAGCTTTGTTGTATGTATCTTATCGGATTCTTCTGCCTGGTGTAAGGATTAGAAGACAACTTTTTAAGGCATCACATGACCAATTTGATCCATTGTTCTAGCTTGATGTTATTTCATTGTAATGAGAGAATTTTTATCGTTCGTAGTTGTTGATGTAGTGTTTCCATCATATATTTTATTCTTGTTTCCCTTCCATTACAATAATTTAGGAGTTTCATGCAATAGTTTTTTACTTTCAAGTATTTCATATTTTATACTTTCCTTTTGGCATGCACATCGTTTTTCCTTTTATTCAAAACATGTAGGTCATACAACATATACCTATTTATTTTAAAGAATTAAATTAAGATGTCAAGCATTGTAACTAATTAATTTTCTATTGTTCGGGAATACATCGTGATTTTTGTATTTTTTTTATATTTATGAAATAAATTATTAATTATTAATTTTTCTGTTTTAAAAACATCACATGTTTTAAAAAGTCTCAAATTGCTTAGTTTCTCCCGTTTTCAAATAAGATTTTTAGTTTCAAATTATCATGAGTAGGTAGCCCTAAGGTATTTTAAACAACAAATTTATCAACAAAATCCTGAAAGACATCTCATAGATTTGTAATAAAATAATTGTGATAATTTTGTAATCAAAATAATAATTTCAATATTTCATAAAAATCAATTCCAATAGGAAATTAATGGATAAAAAAATTCCAAAAAAACTTTTTATTGTACTACAAGTATTATCTCTAGGTTGTTAAGCGAATTTACATGATCAACTAAAACAAATTTATTGCACAAAGAATGTTGTCCTATTCGGGAAGGCTTGGGACATGAGTTTGCTCCTTTAAATGTCTTCAGTTCAACACTTGGTAGTGTCAACCTTTTGTTATTTACTTATATATCATCCCAAGCTCCACACTTGCAAGTTTCAATTTTTTATTGTTTTTTTTTAATTAATTTTTACTTTGATTTGAATATCTTTATAAATACATAATATTCATTTATCAAATTACTTTTTTTATAGTGTTAGTAATTGTCTATTATAATCACGATTAAATACACTATTTTAATTTTTTTAGCAGACATTTCAGAATTTATATTAAATACTCCAATTCGATTGGACTTTAGAGCAAAATTAATTCATATTAACGATGACTATACATTTTAGTTTGGATGTTTGGGATGATACATTTAAAAAGCTCCTAATACCGTTTATAATTTTAGTATGTATTGGATCTAAAAAGTTTTAAAAACTGAAAAAAGTTGAAAGTTTTACAGAATGTAGTTTATCTAAAATGATGTGTGGTTGTGACATTGTACATGTGCTTCAAAGAATTTCATATAAGGATTTAGGTTGGAGCTTAATATTTTAATTACAAATTCACATCATCGTTTTGATGCGCTAATGATCTTTGTTGCATGTATCTTATATGATTCTTCTGTCTGGTGTAAGGATTAGAAGACAATTTTTAGAGGCATGACCTAACCAATTTGATCCATTGATCAATCTTTATGTTGTTTCATTGTAATGAGAGAATTTTGATCTTTCGTAGTTGTTGATGTAGTGTTTCCATCATATATTTTATTCTTATTTCCCTTCCATTACAATAATTTAGGAGTCTCATGCAATAGTTTTTTAATTTTAAGTATTTCATATTTTATACTTTCCTTTTGGCATGCACATTGTTTATGATTTTATTCAAAACATGTAGGTCATACAACATATACCTAATTATTTTAATGAATTAAATTAAGATGCCAAACATTGTATCTAGTTAATTTTCTTTTGTTAGGGAATACATTGTTATTTTTTTATATTTTTTATATTTATGAAATAAATTATTAATTATTAATTTTTTTGTTTTAAAAACATCACATGTTTTTAAAAGTCTCAAATTACTTAGTTTCTCTCGTTTTCATATAAGTTTTTTAGTTTCAAATTATCATGAGTAGGTAGCCCTAAGGTATTTTAAACAACAAATTTATCAACAAAATCCTCAAAGACATCTCATAGATTTGTAATAAAATAAATGTGATAATTTTGTAATCAAAATAAAGATTTCAATATTTCATAAAAATAAATTTCAATAGGAAATTACTGGATAAAATAATTCCAAAAAATGTTTTTATTGTACTACAAGTATTATCTCTAGGTTGCTAAGCGAATTTACATGATCAACTAAAACAAATTTATTGCACAAAGATTGTTGTCCTATTCGTGAAGGCTTGGAACATGAGTTTTCTCCTTTAAACATCTTCAGTTCAACACTTGGTAGTGTCAACTTTTTGATATTTACTTCTTTATCATCTCAAAGTCTCAAGCTCCACACTTGCATGTGTTAATTTTTTGTTGTTTATTTTTTTTAATAATTTTTAATTTGATTTGAATTTTTAAAAAATACATAATATTCATTTATCAAATTACTTTTTTAATAGTTTTAGTAATTGCCTGTTTTAATCATGATTAAATACAGTATTTTAATTTTTTTAACAGACATTTCATAATTTATGTTAAATACCCCAATTCTATTGGATTTTAGAGCAAAATTAATTCATATTAACGATGAATATACTATTTAGTTTGGATGTTTGGGCTTATACATTTAAAAAGCTTCTAATACCATTTATAATTTTAGTATGTATTGGATCTAAAAAGTTTTAAAACGTGAAAAAAATTGAAAGTTTTACAGAATGTAGTTTATCTAAAATGATGCGTGGTAGTGATATTGTACATGTGCTTCAAAGAATTGTATATAAGGATTTAGGTTGGAGCTTAAGAGTTTAATTACGAATTTGCATCGTCGTTTTTATGCGCTAATGAGCTTTGTTGCATGTATCTTATCGGATTCTTCTGCCTGGTGTAAGGATTAGAAGACAACTTTTTAAGGCATCACATGACCAATTTGATCCATTGTTCTAGCTTGATGTTATTTCATTGTAATGAGAGAATTTTTATCGTTCGTAGTTGTTGATGTAGTGTTTCCATCATATATTTTATTCTTGTTTCCCTTCCATTACAATAATTTAGGAGTTTCATGCAATAGTTTTTTACTTTCAAGTATTTCATATTTTATACTTTCCTTTTGGCATGCACGTAGTTTTTCCTTTTATTCAAAACATGTAGGTCATACAACATATACCTATTTATTTTAAATAATTAAATTAAGATGTCAAGCATTATAACTAATTAATTTTCTATTGTTCGGGAATACATCGTGATTTTTGTATTTTTTTTTTATATTTATGAAATAAATTATTAATTATTAATTTTTCTGTTTTAAAAACATCACATGTTTTAAAAAGTCTCAAATTGCTTAGTTTCCCCCGTTTTCAAATAAGATTTTTAGTTTCAAATTATCATGAGTAGGTAGCCCTAAGGTATTTTAAACAACAAATTTATCAACAAAATCCTGAAAGACATCTCATAGATTTGTAATAAAATAATTGTGATAATTTTGTAATCAAAATAATAATTTCAATATTTCATAAAAATCAATTCCAATAGGAAATTAATGGATAAAAAAATTCCAAAAAAACTTGTTATTGTACTATAAGTATTATATCTAGGTTGTTAAGCGAATTTACATGATCAACTAAAACAAATTTATTGCACAAAGAATGTTGTCCTATTCGGGAAGGCTTGGGACATGAGTTTGCTCCTTTAAATGTCTTCAGTTCAACACTTGGTAGTGTCAACCTTTTGTTATTTACTTATATATCATCCCAAGCTCCACACTTGCAAGTTTCAATTTTTTATTGTTTTTTTTAATTAATTTTTACTTTGATTTGAATATCTTTATAAATACATCGTATTCATTTATCAAATTACTTTTTTTATAGTGTTAGTAATTGTCTTTTATAATCACGATTAAATACACTATTTTAATTTTTTTAGCAGACATTTCAGAATTTATATTAAATACTCCAATTCGATTGGACTTTAGAGCAAAATTAATTCATATTAACGATGACTATACATTTTAGTTTGGATGTTTGGGCTGATACATTTAAAAAGCTCCTAATACCGTTTATAATTTTAGTATGTATTGGATCTAAAAAGTTTTAAAAAGTGAAAAAAGTTGAAAGTTTTACAGAATGTAGTTTATCTAAAATGATGCGTGGTTGTGACATTGTACATGTGCTTCAAATAATTTCATATAAGGATTTAGGTTGGAGCTTAATATTATAATTACAAATTCACATCATCGTTTTGATGCGCTTATGATCTTTGTTGCATGTATCTTATATGATTCTTCTGTCTGGTGTAAGGATTAGAAGACAATTTTTAGAGGCATGACCTAACCAATTTGATCCATTGATCAAGCTTGATGTTGTTTCATTGTAATGAGAGAATTTTGATCTTTCGTAGTTGTTGATGTAGTGTTTCCATCATATATTTTATTCTTATTTCCCTTCCATTACAATAATTTAGGAGTCTCATGCAATAGTTTTTTACTTTTAAGTATTTCATATTTTATACTTTCCTTTTGGCATGCACAACTTTTATGCTTTTATTCAAAACATGTAGGTCATACAACATATACCTAATTATTTTAATGAATTAAATTAAGATGCCAAACATTGTATCTAGTTAATTTTCTATTGTTAGGGAATACATTGTTATTTTTTTATTTTTTTTATATTTATGAAATAAATTATTAATTATTAATTTTTCTATTTCAAAAACATCACATGTTTTTAAAAGTCTCAAATTACTTAGTTTCTCTCGTTTTCAAATAAGTTTTTTAGTTTCAAATTATCATGAGTAGGTAGCCCTAAGGTATTTTAAACAACAAATTTATCAACAAAATCCTCAAAGACATCTCATAGATTTGTAATAAAATAAATGTGATAATTTTGTAATCAAAATAAAGATTTCAATATTTCATAAAAATAAATTTCAATAGGAAATTACTGGATAAAATAATTCCAAAAAATGTTTTTATTGTACTACAAGTATTATCTCTAGGTTGCTAAGCGAATTTACATGATCAACTAAAACAAATTTATTGCACAAAGATTGTTGTCCTATTCGTGAAGGCTTGGAACATGAGTTTTCTCCTTTAAACATCTTCAGTTCAACACTTGGTAGTGTCAACTTTTTGATATTTACTTCTTTATCATCTCAAAGTCTCAAGCTCCACACTTGCATGTGTTAATTTTTTGTTGTTTATTTTTTTTATTAATTTTTAATTTGATTTGAATTTTTTAAAAATACATAATATTCATTTATCAAATTACTTTTTTAATAGTTTTAGTAATTGTCTGTTTTAATCATGATTAAATACAGTATTTTAATTTTTTTAACAGACATTTCAT
Organism: Vicia faba; assembly: GCA_948472305.1. Lineage (NCBI taxonomy): Eukaryota > Viridiplantae > Streptophyta > Magnoliopsida > Fabales > Fabaceae > Vicia > Vicia faba. The sequence continues at coordinate 1,500,963,007 of OX451739.1, read as the reverse complement.
AATTTATGTTAAATACCCCAATTCTATTGGATTTTAGAGCAAAATTAATTCATATTAACGATGAATATACTATTTAGTTTGGATGTTTGGGCTTATACATTTAAAAAGCTTCTAATACCGTTTATAATTTTAGTATGTATTGGATCTAAAAAGTTTTAAAACGTGAAAAAAATTGAAAGTTTTACAGAATGTAGTTTATCTAAAATGATGCGTGGTAGTGACATTTTACATGTGCTTCAAAGAATTGTACATAAGGATTTAGGTTGGAGCTTAAGAGTTTAATTACGAATTTGCATCGTCGTTTTTATGCGCTAATGAGCTTTGTTGTATGTATCTTATCGGATTCTTCTGCCTGGTGTAAGGATTAGAAGACAACTTTTTAAGGCATCACATGACCAATTTGATCCATTGTTCTAGCTTGATGTTATTTCATTGTAATGAGAGAATTTTTATCGTTCGTAGTTGTTGATGTAGTGTTTCCATCATATATTTTATTCTTGTTTCCCTTCCATTACAATAATTTAGGAGTTTCATGCAATAGTTTTTTACTTTCAAGTATTTCATATTTTATACTTTCCTTTTGGCATGCACGTCGTTTTTCCTTTTATTAAAAACATGTAGGTCATACAACATATACCTATTTATTTTAAAGAATTAAATTAACATGTCAAGCATTGTAACTAATTAATTTTCTATTGTTCCGGAATACATCGTGATTTTTGTATTTTTTTTATATTTATGAAATAAATTATTAATTATTAATTTTTCTGTTTTAAAAACATCACATGTTTTAAAAAGTCTCAAATTGCTTAGTTTCTCCCGTTTTCAAATAAGTTTTTTAGTTTCAAATTATCATGAGTAGGTAGCCCTAAGGTATTTTAAACAACAAATTTATCAACAAAATCCTGAAAGACATCTCATAGATTTGTAATAAAACAATTGTGATAATTTTGTAATCAAAATAATAATTTCAATATTTCATAAAAATAAATTTCAATAGGAAATTAATGGATAAAAAAATTCCAAAAAAACTTTTTATTGTACTACAAGTATTATCTCTAAGTTGTTAAGCGAATTTACATGATCAACTAAAACAAATTTATTGCACAAAGAATGTTGTCCTATTCGAGAAGGCTTGGGACATGAGTTTGCTCCTTTAAATGTCTTCAGTTCAACACTTGGTAGTGTCAACCTTTTGTTATTTACTTATATATCATCCCAAGCTCCACACTTGCAAGTTTCAATTTTTTATTGTTTTTTTTAATTAATTTTTACTTTGATTTGAATATCTTTATAAATACATAATATTCATTTATCAAATTAATTTTTTTATTGTGTTAGTAATTGTCTATTATAATCACGATTAAATACACTATTTTAATTTTTTTAGAAGACATTTCAGAATTTATATTAAATACTCCATTTCGATTGGACTTTAGAGCAAAATTAATTCATATTAACGATGACTATACATTTTAGTTTGGATGTTTGGGCTGATACATTTAAAAAGCTCCTAATACCGTTTATAATTTTAGTATGTATTGGATCTAAAAAGTTTTAAAAAGTGAAAAAAGTTGAAAGTTTTACAGAATGTAGTTTATCTAAAATGATGCGTGGTTGTGACATTGTACATGTGCTTCAAAGAATTTCATATAAGGATTTAGGTTGGAGCTTAATATTTTAATTACAAATTCACATCATCGTTTTGATGCGCTAATGATCTTTGTTGCATGTATCTTATATGATTCTTCTGTATGGTGTAAGGATTAGAAGACAATTTTTAGAGGCATGACCTAACCAATTTGATCCATTGATCAAGCTTGATGTTGTTTCATTGTAATGAGAGAACTTTGATCTTTCGTAGTTGTTGATGTAGTGTTTCCATCATATATTTTATTCTTATTTCCCTTCCATTACAATAATTTAGGAGTCTCATGCAATAGTTTTTTACTTTTAAGTATTTCATATTTTATACTTTCCTTTTGGCATGCACATTGTTTATGATTTTATTCAAAACATGTAGGTCATACAACATATACCTAATTATTTTAATGAATTAAATTAAGATGCCAAACATTATATCTAGTTAATTTTCTTTTGTTATGGAATACATTGTTATTTTTATATTTTTTTTATATTTATGAAATAAATTATTAATTATTAATTTTTCTGTTTTAAAAACATCACATGTTTTTAAAAGTCTCAAATTACTTAGTTTCTCTCGTTTTCAAATAAGTTTTTTAGTTTCAAATTATCATGAGTAGGTAGCCCTAAGGTATTTTAAACAACAAATTTATCAACAAAATCCTCAAAGACATCTCATAGATTTGTAATAAAATAAATGTGATAATTTTGTAATCAAAATAAAGATTTCAATATTTCATAAAAATAAATTTCAATAGGAAATTACTGGATAAAATAATTCCAAAAAATGTTTTTATTGTACTACAAGTATTATCTCTAGGTTGCTAAGCGAATTTACATGATCAACTAAAACAAATTTATTGCACAAAGATTGTTGTCCTATTCGTGAAGGCTTGGAACATGAGTTTTCTCCTTTAAACATCTTCAGTTCAACACTTGGTAGTGTCAACTTTTTGATATTTACTTCTTTATCATCTGAAAGTCTCAAGCTCCACACTTGCATGTGTTAATTTTTTGTTGTTTATTTTCTTATTAATTTTTAATTTGATTTGAATTTTTTAAAAATACTTAATATTCATTTATAAAATTACTTTTTTAATAGTTTTAGTAATTGTCTGTTTTAATCATGATTATAACACTATTTTAATTTTTTTAACAGACATTTCATAATTTATGTTAAATACTCCAATTCTATTGGATTTTAGAGCAAAATTAATTCATATTAACGATGAATATACTATTTAGTTTGGATGTTTGGGCTTATACATTTAAAAAGCTTCTAATACCGTTTATAATTTTAGTATGTATTGGATCTAAAAAGTTTTAAAACGTGAAAAAAATTGAAAGTTTTACAGAATGTAGTTTATCTAAAATGATGCGTGGTAGTGACATTTTACATGTGCTTCAAAGAATTGCATATAAGGATTTAGGTTGGAGCTTAAGAGTTTAATTACGAATTTGCATCGTCGTTTTTATGCGCTAATGAGCTTTGTTGCATGTATCTTATCGGATTCTTCTGCCTGGTGTAAGGATTAGAAGACAACTTTTTAAGGCATCACATGACCAATTTGATCCATTGTTCTAGCTTGATGTTATTTCATTGTAATGAGAGAATTTTTATCGTTCGTAGTTGTTGATGTAGTGTTTCCATCATATATTTTATTCTTGTTTCCCTTCCATTACAATAATTTAGGAGTTTCATGCAATAGTTTTTTACTTTCAAGTATTTCATATTTTATACTTTCCTTTTGGCATGCACGTTGTTTTTCCTTTTATTAAAAACATGTAGGTCATACAACATATACCTATTTATTTTAAAGAATTAAATTAAGATGTCAAGCATTGTAACTAATTAATTTTCTATTGTTCGGGAATACATCGTGATTTTTGTATTTTTTTTATATTTATGAAATAAATTATTAATTATTAATTTTTCTGTTTTAAAAACATCACATGTTTTAAAAAGTCTCAAATTGCTTAGTTTCTCCCGTTTTCAAATAAGTTTTGTAGTTTCAAATTATCATGAGTAGGTAGCCCTAAGGTATTTTAAACAACAAATTTATCAACAAAATCCTGAAAGACATCTCATAGATTTGTAATAAAATAATTGTGATAATTTTGTAATCAAAATAATAATTTCAATATTTCATAAAAATAAATTTCAATAGGAAATTAATGGATAAAAAAATTCCAAAAAAACTTTTTATTGTACTACAAGTATTATCTCTAAGTTGTTAAGCGAATTTACATGATCAACTAAAACAAATTTATTGCACAAAGAATGTTGTCCTATTCGAGAAGGCTTGGGACATGAGTTTTCTCCTTTAAATGTCTTCAGTTCAACACTTGGTAGTGTCAACCTTTTGTTATTTACTTATATATCATCCCAAGCTCCACACTTGCAAGTTTCAATTTTTTATTGTTTTTTTTAATTAATTTTTACTTTGATTTGAATATCTTTATAAATACATAATATTCATTTATCAAATTACTTTTTTTATAGTGTTAGTAATTGTCTATTATAATCACGATTAAATACACTATTTTAATTTTTTTAGAAGACATTTCAGAATTGATATTAAATACTCCATTTCGATTGGACTTTAGAGCAAAATTAATTCATATTAACGATGACTATACATTTTAGTTTGGATGTTTGGGCTGATACATTTAAAAAGCTCCTAATACAGTTTATAATTTTAGTATGTATTGGATCTAAAAAGTTTTAAAAAGTGAAAAAAGTTGAAAGTTTTACAGAATGTAGTTTATCTAAAATGATGCGTGGTTGTGACATTGTACATGTGCTTCAAAGAATTTCATATAAGGTTTTAGGTTGGAGCTTAATATTTTAATTACAAATTCACATCATCGTTTTGATGCGCTAATGATCTTTGTTGCATGTATCTTATATGATTCTTCTGTCTGGTGTAAGGATTAGAAGACAATTTTTAGAGGCATGACCTAACCAATTTGATCCATTGATCAAGCTTGATGTTGTTTCATTGTAATGAGAGAATTTTGATCTTTCGTAGTTGTTGATGTAGTGTTTCCATCATATATTTTATTCTTATTTCCCTTCCATTACAATAATTTAGGAGTCTCATGCAATAGTTTTTTACTTTTAAGTATTTCATATTTTATACTTTCCTTTTGGCATGCACATTGTTTATGATTTTATTCAAAACATGTAGGTCATACAACATATACCTAATTATTTTAATGAATTAAATTAAGATGCCAAACATTGTATCTAGTTAATTTTCTTTTGTTATGGAATACATTGTTATTTTTTTATATTTTTTATATTTATGAAATAAATTATTAATTATTAATTTTTCTGTTTTAAAAACATCACATGTTTTTAAAAGTCTCAAATTACTTAGTTTCTCTCGTTTTCAAATAAGTTTTTTAGTTTCAAATTATCATGAGTAGGTAGCCCTAAGGTATTTTAAACAATAAATTTATCAACAAAATCCTCAAAGACATCTCATAGATTTGTAATAAAATAAATGTGATAATTTTGTAATCAAAATAAAGATTTCAATATTTCATAAAAATAAATTTCAATAGGAAATTACTGGATAAAATAATTCCAAAAAATGTTTTTATTGTACTACAAGTATTATCTCTAGGTTGCTAAGCGAATTTACATGATCAACTAAAACAAATTTATTGCACAAAGATTGTTGTCCTATTCGTGAAGGCTTGGAACATGAGTTTTCTCCTTTAAACATCTTCAGTTCAACACTTGGTAGTGTCAACTTTTTGATATTTACTTCTTTATCATCTCAAAGTCTCAAGCTCCACACTTGCATGTGTTAATTTTTTGTTGTTTATTTTTTTATTAATTTTTAATTTGATTTGAATTTTTTAGAAATACATAATATTCATTTATCAAATTACTTTTTTAATAGTTTTAGTAATTGTCTGTTTTAATCATGATTAAATACACTATTTTAATTTTTTTAACAGACATTTCATAATTTATGTTAAATACTCCAATTCTATTGGATTCTAGAGCAAAATTAATTCATATTAACGATGAATATACTATTTAGTTTGGATGTTTGGGCTTATACATTTAAAAAGCTTCTAATACCGTTTATAATTTTAGTATGTATTGGATCTAAAAAGTTTTAAAACGTGAAAAAAATTGAAAGTTTTACAGAATGTAGTTTATCTAAAATGATGCGTGGTAGTGACATTTTACATGTGCTTCAAAGAATTGCATATAAGGATTTAGGTTGGAGCTTAAGAGTTTAATTACGAATTTGCATCGTCGTTTTTATGCGCTAATGAGCTTTGTTGCATGTATCTTATCGGATTCTTCTGCCTGGTGTAAGGATTAGAAGACAACTTTTTAAGGCATCACATGACCAATTTGATCCATTGTTCTAGCTTGATGTTATTTCATTGTAATGAGAGAATTTTTATCGTTCGTAGTTGTTGATGTAGTGTTTCCATCATATATTTTATTCTTGTTTCCCTTCCATTACAATAATTTAGGAGTTTCATGCAATAGTTTTTTACTTTCAAGTATTTCATATTTTATACTTTCCTTTTGGCATGCACGTCGTTTTTCCTTTTATTAAAAACATGTAGGTCATACAACATATACCTATTTATTTTAAAGAATTAAATTAAGATGTCAAGCATTGTAACTAATTAATTTTCTATTGTTCGGGAATACATCGTGATTTTTGTATTTTTTTTATATTTATGAAATAAATTATTAATTATTAATTTTTCTGTTTTAAAAACATCACATGTTTTAAAAAGTCTCAAATTGCTTAGTTTCTCCCGTTTTCAAATAAGTTTTGTAGTTTCAAATTATCATGAGTAGGTAGCCCTAAGGTATTTTAAACAACAAATTTATCAACAAAATCCTGAAAGACATCTCATAGATTTGTAATAAAATAATTGTGATAATTTTGTAATCAAAATAATAATTTCAATATTTCATAAAAATAAATTTCAATAGGAAATTAATGGATAAAAATATTCCAAAAAAACTTTTTATTGTACTACAAGTATTATCTCTAAGTTGTTAAGCGAATTTACATGATCAACTAAAACAAATTTATTGCACAAAGAATGTTGTCCTATTCGAGAAGGCTTGGGACATGAGTTTTCTCCTTTAAATGTCTTCAGTTCAACACTTGGTAGTGTCAACCTTTTGTTATTTACTTATATATCATCCCAAGCTCCACACTTGCAAGTTTCAATTTTTTATTGTTTTTTTTAATTAATTTTTACTTTGATTTGAATATCTTTATAAATACATAATATTCATTTATCAAATTACTTTTTTTATAGTGTTAGTAATTGTCTATTATAATCACGATTAAATACACTATTTTAATTTTTTTAGAAGACATTTCAGAATTTATATAAAATACTCCATTTCGATTGGACTTTAGAGCAAAATTAATTCATATTAACGATGACTATACATTTTAGTTTGGATGTTTGGGCTGATACATTTAAAAAGCTCCTAATACTGTTTATAATTTTAGTATGTATTGGATCTAAAAAGTTTTAAAAAGTGAAAAAAGTTGAAAGTTTTACAGAATGTAGTTTATCTAAAATGATGCGTGGTTGTGACATTGTACATGTGCTTCAAAGAATTTCATATAAGGATTTAGGTTGGAGCTTAATATTTTAATTACAAATTCACATCATCGTTTTGATGCGCTAATGATCTTTGTTGCATGTATCTTATATGATTCTTCTGTCTGGTGTAAGGATTAGAAGACAATTTTTAGAGGCATGATCTAACCAATTTGATCCATTGATCAAGCTTGATGTTGTTCAATGAGAGAATTTTGATCTTTCATAGTTGTTGATGTAGTGTTTCCATCATATATTTTATTCTTATTTCCCTTCCATTACAATAATTTAGGAGTCTCATGCAATAGTTTTTTACTTTTAAGTATTTCATATTTTATACTTTCCTTTTGGCATGCACATTGTTTATGATTTTATTCAAAACATGTAGGTCATACAACATATACCTAATTATTTTAATGAATTAAATTAAGATGCCAAACATTGTATCTAGTTAATTTTCTTTTGTTATGGAATACATTGTTATTTTTTTATATTTTTTATATTTATGAAATAAATTATTAATTATTAATTTTTCTGTTTTAAAAACATCACATGTTTTTAAAAGTCTCAAATTACTTAGTTTCTCTCGTTTTCAAATAAGTTTTTTAGTTTCAAATTATCATGAGTAGGTAGCCCTAAGGTATTTTAAACAATAAATTTATCAACAAAATCCTCAAAGACATCTCATAGATTTGTAATAAAATAAATGTGATAATTTTGTAATCAAAATAAAGATTTCAATATTTCATAAAAATAAATTTCAATAGGAAATTACTGGATAAAATAATTCCAAAAAATGTTTTTATTGTACTACAAGTATTATCTCTAGGTTGCTAAGCGAATTTACATGATCAACTAAAACAAATTTATTGCACAAAGATTGTTGTCCTATTCGTGAAGGCTTGGAACATGAGTTTTCTCCTTTAAACATCTTCAGTTCAACACTTGGTAGTGTCAACTTTTTGATATTTACTTCTTTATCATCTCAAAGTCTCAAGCTCCACACTTGCATGTGTTAATTTTTTGTTGTTTATTTTTTTATTAATTTTTAATTTGATTTGAATTTTTTAGAAATACATAATATTCATTTATCAAATTACTTTTTTAATAGTTTTAGTAATTGTCTGTTTTAATCATGATTAAATACACTATTTTAATTTTTTTAACAGACATTTCATAATTTATGTTAAATACTCCAATTCTATTGGATTCTAGAGCAAAATTAATTCATATTAACGATGAATATACTATTTAGTTTGGATGTTTGGGCTTATACATTTAAAAAGCTTCTAATACCGTTTATAATTTTAGTATGTATTGGATCTAAAAAGTTTTAAAACGTGAAAAAAATTGAAAGTTTTACAGAATGTAGTTTATCTAAAATGATGCGTGGTAGTGACATTTTACATGTGCTTCAAAGAATTGCATATAAGGATTTAGGTTGGAGCTTAAGAGTTTAATTACGAATTTGCATCGTCGTTTTTATGCGCTAATGAGCTTTGTTGCATGTATCTTATCGGATTCTTCTGCCTGGTGTAAGGATTAGAAGACAACTTTTTAAGGCATCACATGACCAATTTGATCCATTGTTCTAGCTTGATGTTATTTCATTGTAATGAGAGAATTTTTATCGTTCGTAGTTGTTGATGTAGTGTTTCCATCATATATTTTATTCTTGTTTCCCTTCCATTACAATAATTTAGGAGTTTCATGCAATAGTTTTTTACTTTCAAGTATTTCATATTTTATACTTTCCTTTTGGCATGCACGTCGTTTTTCCTTTTATTAAAAACATGTAGGTCATACAACATATACCTATTTATTTTAAAGAATTAAATTAAGATGTCAAGCATTGTAACTAATTAATTTTCTATTGTTCGGGAATACATCGTGATTTTTGTATTTTTTATATATTTATGAAATAAATTATTAATTATTAATTTTTCTGTTTTAAAAACATCACATGTTTTAAAAAGTCTCAAATTGCTTAGTTTCTCCCGTTTTCAAATAAGTTTTGTAGTTTCAAATTATCATGAGTAGGTAGCCCTAAGGTATTTTAAACAACAAATTTATCAACAAAATCCTGAAAGACATCTCATAGATTTGTAATAAAATAATTGTGATAATTTTGTAATCAAAATAATAATTTCAATATTTCATAAAAATAAATTTCAATAGGAAATTAATGGATAAAAAAATTCCAAAAAAACTTTTTATTGTACTACAAGTATTATCTCTAAGTTGTTAAGCGAATTTACATGATCAACTAAAACAAATTTATTGCACAAAGAATGTTGTCCTATTCGAGAAGGCTTGGGACATGAGTTTTCTCCTTTAAATGTCTTCAGTTCAACACTTGGTAGTGTCAACCTTTTGTTATTTACTTATATATCATCCCAAGCTCCACACTTGCAAGTTTCAATTTTTTATTGTTTTTTTTAATTAATTTTTACTTTGATTTGAATATCTTTATAAATACATAATATTCATTTATCAAATTACTTTTTTTATAGTGTTAGTAATTGTCTATTATAATCACGATTAAATACACTATTTTAATTTTTTTAGAAGACATTTCAGAATTTATATAAAATACTCCATTTCGATTGGACTTTAGAGCAAAATTAATTCATATTAACGATGACTATACATTTTAGTTTGGATGTTTGGGCTGATACATTTAAAAAGCTCCTAATACCGTTTATAATTTTAGTATGTATTGGATCTAAAAAGTTTTAAAAAGTGAAAAAAGTTGAAAGTTTTACAGAATGTAGTTTATCTAAAATGATGCGTGGTTGTGACATTGTACATGTGCTTCAAAGAATTTCATATAAGGATTTAGGTTGGAGCTTAATATTTTAATTACAAATTCACATCATCGTTTTGATGCGCTAATGATCTTTGTTGCATGTATCTTATATGATTCTTCTGTCTGGTGTAAGGATTAGAAGACAATTTTTAGAGGCATGATCTAACCAATTTGATCCATTGATCAAGCTTGATGTTGTTCAATGAGAGAATTTTGATCTTTCGTAGTTGTTGATGTAGTGTTTCCATCATATATTTTATTCTTATTTCCCTTCCATTACAATAATTTAGGAGTCTCATGCAATAGTTTTTTACTTTTAAGTATTTCATATTTTATACTTTCCTTTTGGCATGCACATTGTTTATGATTTTATTCAAAACATGTAGGTCATACAACATATACCTAATTATTTTAATGAATTAAATTAAGATGCCAAACATTGTATCTAGTTAATTTTCTATTGTTATGGAATACATTGTTATTTTTTTATTTTTTTTATATTTATGAAATAAATTATTAATTATTAATTTTTCTGTTTTAAAAACATCACATGTTTTTAAAAGTCTCAAATTACTTAGTTTCTCTCGTTTTCAAATAAGTTTTTTAGTTTCAAATTATCATGAGTAGGTAGCCCTAAGGTATTTTAAACAATAAATTTATCAACAAAATCCTCAAAGACATCTCATAGATTTGTAATAAAATAAATGTGATAATTTTGTAATCAAAATAAAGATTTCAATATTTCATAAAAATAAATTTCAATAGGAAATTACTGGATAAAATAATTCCAAAAAATGTTTTTATTGTACTACAAGTATTATCTCTAGGTTGCTAAGCGAATTTACATGATCAACTAAAACAAATTTATTGCACAAAGATTGTTGTCCTATTCGTGAAGGCTTGGAACATGAGTTTTCTCCTTTAAACATCTTCAGTTCAACACTTGGTAGTGTCAACTTTTTGATATTTACTTCTTTATCATCTCAAAGTCTCAAGCCCCACACTTGCATGTGTTAATTTTTTGTTGTTTATTTTTTTATTAATTTTTAATTTGATTTGAATTTTTTAGAAATACATAATATTCATTTATCAAATTACTTTTTTAATAGTTTTAGTAATTGTCTGTTTTAATCATGATTAAATACACTATTTTAATTTTTTTAACAGACATTTCATAATTTATGTTAAATACTCCAATTCTATTGGATTTTAGAGCAAAATTAATTCATATTAACGATGAATATACTATTTAGTTTGGATGTTTGGGCTTATACATTTAAAAAGCTTCTAATACCGTTTATAATTTTAGTATGTATTGGATCTAAAAAGTTTTAAAACGTGAAAAAAATTGAAAGTTTTACAGAATGTAGTTTATCTAAAATGATGCGTGGTAGTGACATTTTACACGTGCTTCAAAGAATTGCATATAAGGATTTAGGTTGGAGCTTAAGAGTTTAATTACGAATTTGCATCGTCGTTTTTATGCGCTAATGAGCTTTGTTGCATGTATCTTATCGGATTCTTCTGCCTGGTGTAAGGATTAGAAGACAACTTTTTAAGGCATCACATGACCAATTTGATCCATTGTTCTAGCTTGATGTTATTTCATTGTAATGAGAGAATTTTTATCGTTCGTAGTTGTTGATGTAGTGTTTCCATCATATATTTTATTCTTGTTTCCCTTCCATTACAATAATTTAGGAGTTTCATGCAATAGTTTTTTACTTTCAAGTATTTCATATTTTATACTTTCCTTTTGGCATGCACGTCGTTTTTCCTTTTATTAAAAACATGTAGGTCATACAACATATACCTATTTATTTTAAAGAATTAAATTAAGATGTCAAGCATTGTAACTAATTAATTTTCTATTGTTCGGGAATACATCGTGATTTTTGTATTTTTTTTATATTTATGAAATAAATTATTAATTATTAATTTTTCTGTTTTAAAAACATCACATGTTTTAAAAAGTCTCAAATTGCTTAGTTTCTCCCGTTTTCAAATAAGTTTTTTAGTTTCAAATTATCATGAGTAGGTAGCCCTAAGGTATTTTAAACAACAAATTTATCAACAAAATCCTGAAAGACATCTCATAGATTTGTAATAAAATAATTGTGATAATTTTGTAATCAAAATAATAATTTCAATATTTCATAAAAATAAATTTCAATAGGAAATTAATGGATAAAAAAATTCCAAAAAAACTTTTTATTGTACTACAAGTATTATCTCTAAGTTGTTAAGCGAATTTACATGATCAACTAAAACAAATTTATTGCACAAAGAATGTTGTCCTATTCGAGAAGGCTTGGGACATGAGTTTTCTCCTTTAAATGTCTTCAGTTCAACACTTGGTAGTGTCAACCTTTTGTTATTTACTTATATATCATCCCAAGCTCCACACTTGCAAGTTTCAATTTTTTATTGTTTTTTTTAATTAATTTTTACTTTGATTTGAATATCTTTATAAATACATAATATTCATTTATCAAATTACTTTTTTTATTGTGTTAGTAATTGTCTATTATAATCACGATTAAATACACTATTTTAATTTTTTTAGAAGACATTTCAGAATTTATATTAAATACTCCATTTCGATTGGACTTTAGAGCAAAATTAATTCATATTAACGATGACTATACATTTTAGTTTGGATGTTTGGGCTGATACATTTAAAAAGCTCCTAATACCGTTTATAATTTTAGTATGTATTGGATCTAAAAAGTTTTAAAAAGTGAAAAAAGTTGAAAGTTTTACAGAATGTAGTTTATCTAAAATGATGCGTGGTTGTGACATTGTACATGTGCTTCAAAGAATTTCATATAAGGATTTAGGTTGGAGCTTAATATTTTAATTACAAATTCACATCATCGTTTTGATGCGCTAATGATCTTTGTTGCATGTATCTTATATGATTCTTCTGTATGGTGTAAGGATTAGAAGACAATTTTTAGAGGCATGACCTAACCAATTTGATCCATTGATCAAGCTTGATGTTGTTTCATTGTAATGAGAGAACTTTGATCTTTCGTAGTTGTTGATGTAGTGTTTCCATCATATATTTTATTCTTATTTCCCTTCCATTACAATAATTTAGGAGTCTCATGCAATAGTTTTTTACTTTTAAGTATTTCATATTTTATACTTTCCTTTTGGCATGCACATTGTTTATGATTTTATTCAAAACATGTAGGTCATACAACATATACCTAATTATTTTAATGAATTAAATTAAGATGCCAAACATTATATCTAGTTAATTTTCTTTTGTTATGGAATACATTGTTATTTTTATATTTTTTTTATATTTATGAAATAAATTATTAATTATTAATTTTTCTGTTTTAAAAACATCACATGTTTTTAAAAGTCTCAAATTACTTAGTTTCTCTCGTTTTCAAATAAGTTTTTTAGTTTCAAATTATCATGAGTAGGTAGCCCTAAGGTATTTTAAACAACAAATTTATCAACAAAATCCTCAAAGACATCTCATAGATTTGTAATAAAATAAATGTGATAATTTTGTAATCAAAATAAAGATTTCAATATTTCATAAAAATAAATTTCAATAGGAAATTACTGGATAAAATAATTCCAAAAAATGTTTTTATTGTACTACAAGTATTATCTCTAGGTTGCTAAGCGAATTTACATGATCAACTAAAACAAATTTATTGCACAAAGATTGTTGTCCTATTCGTGAAGGCTTGGAACATGAGTTTTCTCCTTTAAACATCTTCAGTTCAACACTTGGTAGTGTCAACTTTTTGATATTTACTTCTTTATCATCTCAAAGTCTCAAGCTCCACACTTGCATGTGTTAATTTTTTGTTGTTTATTTTTTATTAATTTTTAATTTGATTTGAATTTTTTTAAAATACATAATATTCATTTATCAAATTACTTTTTTAATAGTTTTAGTAATTGTCTGTTTTAATCATGATTAAATACACTATTTTAATTTTTTTAACAGACATTTCATAATTTATGTTAAATACTCCAATTCTATTGGATTTTAGAGCAAAATTAATTCATATTAACGATGAATATACTATTTAGTTTGGATGTTTGGGCTTATACATTTAAAAAGCTTCTAATACCGTTTATAATTTTAGTATGTATTGGATCTAAAAAGTTTTAAAACGTGAAAAAAATTGAAAGTTTTACAGAATGTAGTTTATCTAAAATGATGCGTGGTAGTGACATTTTACATGTGCTTCAAAGAATTGCATATAAGGATTTAGGTTGGAGCTTAAGAGTTTAATTACGAATTTGCATCGTCGTTTTTATGCGCTAATGAGCTTTGTTGCATGTATCTTATCGGATTCTTCTGCCTGGTGTAAGGATTAGAAGACAACTTTTTAAGGCATCACATGACCAATTTGATCCATTGTTCTAGCTTGATGTTATTTCATTGTAATGAGAGAATTTTTATCGTTCGTAGTTGTTGATGTAGTGTTTCCATCATATATTTTATTCTTGTTTCCCTTCCATTACAATAATTTAGGAGTTTCATGCAATAGTTTTTTACTTTCAAGTATTTCATATTTTATACTTTCCTTTTGGCATGCACGTCGTTTTTCCTTTTATTAAAAACATGTAGGTCATACAACATATACCTATTTATTTTAAAGAATTAAATTAAGATGTCAAGCATTGTAACTAATTAATTTTCTATTGTTCGGGAATACATCGTGATTTTTGTATTTTTTTTATATTTATGAAATAAATTATTAATTATTAATTTTTCTGTTTTAAAAACATCACATGTTTTAAAAAGTCTCAAATTGCTTAGTTTCTCCCGTTTTCAAATAAGTTTTTTAGTTTCAAATTATCATGAGTAGGTAGCCCTAAGGTATTTTAAACAACAAATTTATCAACAAAATCCTGAAAGACATCTCATAGATTTGTAATAAAATAATTGTGATAATTTTGTAATCAAAATAATAATTTCAATATTTCATAAAAATAAATTTCAATAGGAAATTAATGGATAAAAAAATTCCAAAAAAACTTTTTATTGTACTACAAGTATTATCTCTAAGTTGTTAAGCGAATTTACATGATCAACTAAAACAAATTTATTGCACAAAGAATGTTGTCCTATTCGAGAAGGCTTGGGACATGAGTTTTCTCCTTTAAATGTCTTCAGTTCAACACTTGGTAGTGTCAACCTTTTGTTATTTACTTATATATCATCCCAAGCTCCACACTTGCAAGTTTCAATTTTTTATTGTTTTTTTTAATTAATTTTTACTTTGATTTGAATATCTTTATAAATACATAATATTCATTTATCAAATTACTTTTTTTATAGTGTTAGTAATTGTCTATTATAATCACGATTAAATACACTATTTTAATTTTTTTAGAAGACATTTCAGAATTTATATAAAATACTCCATTTCGATTGGACTTTAGAGCAAAATTAATTCATATTAACGATGACTATACATTTTAGTTTGGATGTTTGGGCTGATACATTTAAAAAGCTCCTAATACCGTTTATAATTTTAGTATGTATTGGATCTAAAAAGTTTTAAAAAGTGAAAAAAGTTGAAAGTTTTACAGAATGTAGTTTATCTAAAATGATGCGTGGTTGTGACATTGTACATGTGCTTCAAAGAATTTCATATAAGGATTTAGGTTGGAGCTTAATATTTTAATTACAAATTCACATCATCGTTTTGATGCGCTAATGATCTTTGTTGCATGTATCTTATATGATTCTTCTGTCTGGTGTAAGGATTAGAAGACAATTTTTAGAGGCATGATCTAACCAATTTGATCCATTGATCAAGCTTGATGTTGTTCAATGAGAGAATTTTGATCTTTCGTAGTTGTTGATGTAGTGTTTCCATCATATATTTTATTCTTATTTCCCTTCCATTACAATAATTTAGGAGTCTCATGCAATAGTTTTTTACTTTTAAGTATTTCATATTTTATACTTTCCTTTTGGCATGCACATTGTTTATGATTTTATTCAAAACATGTAGGTCATACAACATATACCTAATTATTTTAATGAATTAAATTAAGATGCCAAACATTGTATCTAGTTAATTTTCTATTGTTATGGAATACATTGTTATTTTTTTATTTTTTTTATATTTATGAAATAAATTATTAATTATAAATTTTTCTGTTTTAAAAACATCACATGTTTTTAAAAGTCTCAAATTACTTAGTTTCTCTCGTTTTCAAATAAGTTTTTTAGTTTCAAATTATCATGAGTAGGTAGCCCTAAGGTATTTTAAACAATAAATTTATCAACAAAATCCTCAAAGACATCTCATAGATTTGTAATAAAATAAATGTGATAATTTTGTAATCAAAATAAAGATTTCAATATTTCATAAAAATAAATTTCAATAGGAAATTACTGGATAAAATAATTCCAAAAAATGTTTTTATTGTACTACAAGTATTATCTCTAGGTTGCTAAGCGAATTTACATGATCAACTAAAACAAATTTATTGCACAAAGATTGTTGTCCTATTCGTGAAGGCTTGGAACATGAGTTTTCTCCTTTAAACATCTTCAGTTCAACACTTGGTAGTGTCAACTTTTTGATATTTACTTCTTTATCATCTCAAAGTCTCAAGCTCCACACTTGCATGTGTTAATTTTTTGTTGTTTATTTTTTTATTAATTTTTAATTTGATTTGAATTTTTTAGAAATACATAATATTCATTTATCAAATTACTTTTTTAATAGTTTTAGTAATTGTCTGTTTTAATCATGATTAAATACACTATTTTAATTTTTTTAACAGACATTTCATAATTTATGTTAAATACTCCAATTCTATTGGATTTTAGAGCAAAATTAATTCATATTAACGATGAATATACTATTTAGTTTGGATGTTTGGGCTTATACATTTAAAAAGCTTCTAATACCGTTTATAATTTTAGTATGTATTGGATCTAAAAAGTTTTAAAACGTGAAAAAAATTGAAAGTTTTACAGAATGTAGTTTATCTAAAATGATGCGTGGTAGTGACATTTTACATGTGCTTCAAAGAATTGCATATAAGGATTTAGGTTGGAGCTTAAGAGTTTAATTACGAATTTGCATCGTCGTTTTTATGCGCTAATGAGCTTTGTTGCATGTATCTTATCGGATTCTTCTGCCTGGTGTAAGGATTAGAAGACAACTTTTTAAGGCATCACATGACCAATTTGATCCATTGTTCTAGCTTGATGTTATTTCATTGTAATGAGAGAATTTTTATCGTTCGTAGTTGTTGATGTAGTGTTTCCATCATATATTTTATTCTTGTTTCCCTTCCATTACAATAATTTAGGAGTTTCATGCAATAGTTTTTTACTTTCAAGTATTTCATATTTTATACTTTCCTTTTGGCATGCACGTCGTTTTTCCTTTTATTAAAAACATGTAGGTCATACAACATATACCTATTTATTTTAAAGAATTAAATTAAGATGTCAAGCATTGTAACTAATTAATTTTCTATTGTTCGGGAATACATCGTGATTTTTGTATTTTTTTTATATTTATGAAATAAATTATTAATTATTAATTTTTCTGTTTTAAAAACATCACATGTTTTAAAAAGTCTCAAATTGCTTAGTTTCTCCCGTTTTCAAATAAGTTTTTTAGTTTCAAATTATCATGAGTAGGTAGCCCTAAGGTATTTTAAACAACAAATTTATCAACAAAATCCTGAAAGACATCTCATAGATTTGTAATAAAATAATTGTGATAATTTTGTAATCAAAATAATAATTTCAATATTTCATAAAAATAAATTTCAATAGGAAATTAATGGATAAAAAAATTCCAAAAAAACTTTTTATTGTACTACAAGTATTATCTCTAAGTTGTTAAGCGAATTTACATGATCAACTAAAACAAATTTATTGCACAAAGAATGTTGTCCTATTCGAGAAGGCTTGGGACATGAGTTTTCTCCTTTAAATGTCTTCAGTTCAACACTTGGTAGTGTCAACCTTTTGTTATTTACTTATATATCATCCCAAGCTCCACACTTGCAAGTTTCAATTTTTTATTGTTTTTTTTAATTAATTTTTACTTTGATTTGAATATCTTTATAAATACATAATATTCATTTATCAAATTACTTTTTTTATTGTGTTAGTAATTGTCTATTATAATCACGATTAAATACACTATTTTAATTTTTTTAGAAGACATTTCAGAATTTATATAAAATACTCCATTTCGATTGGACTTTAGAGCAAAATTAATTCATATTAACGATGACTATACATTTTAGTTTGGATGTTTGGGCTGATACATTTAAAAAGCTCCTAATACCGTTTATAATTTTAGTATGTATTGGATCTAAAAAGTTTTAAAAAGTGAAAAAAGTTGAAAGTTTTACAGAATGTAGTTTATCTAAAATGATGCGTGGTTGTGACATTGTACATGTGCTTCAAAGAATTTCATATAAGGATTTAGGTTGGAGCTTAATATTTTAATTACAAATTCACATCATCGTTTTGATGCGCTAATGATCTTTGTTGCATGTATCTTATATGATTCTTCTGTATGGTGTAAGGATTAGAAGACAATTTTTAGAGGCATGACCTAACCAATTTGATCCATTGATCAAGCTTGATGTTGTTCAATGAGAGAATTTTGATCTTTCGTAGTTGTTGATGTAGTGTTTCCATCATATATTTTATTCTTATTTCCCTTCCATTACAATAATTTAGGAGTCTCATGCAATAGTTTTTTACTTTTAAGTATTTCATATTTTATACTTTCCTTTTGGCATGCACATTGTTTATGATTTTATTCAAAACATGTAGGTCATACAACATATACCTAATTATTTTAATGAATTAAATTAAGATGCCAAACATTGTATCTAGTTAATTTTCTATTGTTATGGAATACATTGTTATTTTTTTATTTTTTTTATATTTATGAAATAAATTATTAATTATTAATTTTTCTGTTTTAAAAACATCACATGTTTTTAAAAGTCTCAAATTACTTAGTTTCTCTCGTTTTCAAATAAGTTTTTTAGTTTCAAATTATCATGAGTAGGTAGCCCTAAGGTATTTTAAACAATAAATTTATCAACAAAATCCTCAAAGACATCTCATAGATTTGTAATAAAATAAATGTGATAATTTTGTAATCAAAATAAAGATTTCAATATTTCATAAAAATAAATTTCAATAGGAAATTACTGGATAAAATAATTCCAAAAAATGTTTTTATTGTACTACAAGTATTATCTCTAGGTTGCTAAGCGAATTTACATGATCAACTAAAACAAATTTATTGCACAAAGATTGTTGTCCTATTCGTGAAGGCTTGGAACATGAGTTTTCTCCTTTAAACATCTTCAGTTCAACACTTGGTAGTGTCAACTTTTTGATATTTACTTCTTTATCATCTCAAAGTCTCAAGCCCCACACTTGCATGTGTTAATTTTTTGTTGTTTATTTTTTTATTAATTTTTAATTTGATTTGAATTTTTTAGAAATACATAATATTCATTTATCAAATTACTTTTTTAATAGTTTTAGTAATTGTCTGTTTTAATCATGATTAAATACACTATTTTAATTTTTTTAACAGACATTTCATAATTTATGTTAAATACTCCAATTCTATTGGATTTTAGAGCAAAATTAATTCATATTAACGATGAATATACTATTTAGTTTGGATGTTTGGGCTTATACATTTAAAAAGCTTCTAATACCGTTTATAATTTTAGTATGTATTGGATCTAAAAAGTTTTAAAACGTGAAAAAAATTGAAAGTTTTACAGAATGTAGTTTATCTAAAATGATGCGTGGTAGTGACATTTTACATGTGCTTCAAAGAATTGCATATAAGGATTTAGGTTGGAGCTTAAGAGTTTAATTACGAATTTGCATCGTCGTTTTTATGCGCTAATGAGCTTTGTTGCATGTATCTTATCGGATTCTTCTGCCTGGTGTAAGGATTAGAAGACAACTTTTTAAGGCATCACATGACCAATTTGATCCATTGTTCTAGCTTGATGTTATTTCATTGTAATGAGAGAATTTTTATCGTTCGTAGTTGTTGATGTAGTGTTTCCATCATATATTTTATTCTTGTTTCCCTTCCATTACAATAATTTAGGAGTTTCATGCAATAGTTTTTTACTTTCAAGTATTTCATATTTTATACTTTCCTTTTGGCATGCACGTCGTTTTTCCTTTTATTAAAAACATGTAGGTCATACAACATATACCTATTTATTTTAAAGAATTAAATTAAGATGTCAAGCATTGTAACTAATTAATTTTCTATTGTTCGGGAATACATCGTGATTTTTGTATTTTTTTTATATTTATGAAATAAATTATTAATTATTAATTTTTCTGTTTTAAAAACATCACATGTTTTAAAAAGTCTCAAATTGCTTAGTTTCTCCCGTTTTCAAATAAGTTTTTTAGTTTCAAATTATCATGAGTAGGTAGCCCTAAGGTATTTTAAACAACAAATTTATCAACAAAATCCTGAAAGACATCTCATAGATTTGTAATAAAATAATTGTGATAATTTTGTAATCAAAATAATAATTTCAATATTTCATAAAAATAAATTTCAATAGGAAATTAATGGATAAAAAAATTCCAAAAAAACTTTTTATTGTACTACAAGTATTATCTCTAAGTTGTTAAGCGAATTTACATGATCAACTAAAACAAATTTATTGCACAAAGAATGTTGTCCTATTCGAGAAGGCTTGGGACATGAGTTTTCTCCTTTAAATGTCTTCAGTTCAACACTTGGTAGTGTCAACCTTTTGTTATTTACTTATATATCATCCCAAGCTCCACACTTGCAAGTTTCAATTTTTTATTGTTTTTTTTAATTAATTTTTACTTTGATTTGAATATCTTTATAAATACATAATATTCATTTATCAAATTACTTTTTTTATTGTGTTAGTAATTGTCTATTATAATCACGATTAAATACACTATTTTAATTTTTTTAGAAGACATTTCAGAATTTATATTAAATACTCCATTTCGATTGGACTTTAGAGCAAAATTAATTCATATTAACGATGACTATACATTTTAGTTTGGATGTTTGGGCTGATACATTTAAAAAGCTCCTAATACCGTTTATAATTTTAGTATGTATTGGATCTAAGAAGTTTTAAAAAGTGAAAAAAGTTGAAAGTTTTACAGAATGTAGTTTATCTAAAATGATGCGTGGTTGTGACATTGTACATGTGCTTCAAAGAATTTCATATAAGGATTTAGGTTGGAGCTTAATATTTTAATTACAAATTCACATCATCGTTTTGATGCGCTAATGATCTTTGTTGCATGTATCTTATATGATTCTTCTGTATGGTGTAAGGATTAGAAGACAATTTTTAGAGGCATGACCTAACCAATTTGATCCATTGATCAAGCTTGATGTTGTTTCATTGTAATGAGAGAACTTTGATCTTTCGTAGTTGTTGATGTAGTGTTTCCATCATATATTTTATTCTTATTTCCCTTCCATTACAATAATTTAGGAGTCTCATGCAATAGTTTTTTACTTTTAAGTATTTCATATTTTATACTTTCCTTTTGGCATGCACATTGTTTATGATTTTATTCAAAACATGTAGGTCATACAACATATACCTAATTATTTTAATGAATTAAATTAAGATGCCAAACATTATATCTAGTTAATTTTCTTTTGTTATGGAATACATTGTTATTTTTATATTTTTTTTATATTTATGAAATAAATTATTAATTATTAATTTTTCTGTTTTAAAAACATCACATGTTTTTAAAAGTCTCAAATTACTTAGTTTCTCTCGTTTTCAAATAAGTTTTTTAGTTTCAAATTATCATGAGTAGGTAGCCCTAAGGTATTTTAAACAACAAATTTATCAACAAAATCCTCAAAGACATCTCATAGATTTGTAATAAAATAAATGTGATAATTTTGTAATCAAAATAAAGATTTCAATATTTCATAAAAATAAATTTCAATAGGAAATTACTGGATAAAATAATTCCAAAAAATGTTTTTATTGTACTACAAGTATTATCTCTAGGTTGCTAAGCGAATTTACATGATCAACTAAAACAAATTTATTGCACAAAGATTGTTGTCCTATTCGTGAAGGCTTGGAACATGAGTTTTCTCCTTTAAACATCTTCAGTTCAACACTTGGTAGTGTCAACTTTTTGATATTTACTTCTTTATCATCTCAAAGTCTCAAGCTCCACACTTGCATGTGTTAATTTTTTGTTGTTTATTTTTTATTAATTTTTAATTTGATTTGAATTTTTTTAAAATACATAATATTCATTTATCAAATTACTTTTTTAATAGTTTTAGTAATTGTCTGTTTTAATCATGATTAAATACACTATTTTAATTTTTTTAACAGACATTTCATAATTTATGTTAAATACTCCAATTCTATTGGATTTTAGAGCAAAATTAATTCATATTAACGATGAATATACTATTTAGTTTGGATGTTTGGGCTTATACATTTAAAAAGCTTCTAATACCGTTTATAATTTTAGTATGTATTGGATCTAAAAAGTTTTAAAACGTGAAAAAAATTGAAAGTTTTACAGAATGTAGTTTATCTAAAATGATGCGTGGTAGTGACATTTTACATGTGCTTCAAAGAATTGCATATAAGGATTTAGGTTGGAGCTTAAGAGTTTAATTACGAATTTGCATCGTCGTTTTTATGCGCTAATGAGCTTTGTTGCATGTATCTTATCGGATTCTTCTGCCTGGTGTAAGGATTAGAAGACAACTTTTTAAGGCATCACATGACCAATTTGATCCATTGTTCTAGCTTGATGTTATTTCATTGTAATGAGAGAATTTTTATCGTTCGTAGTTGTTGATGTAGTGTTTCCATCATATATTTTATTCTTGTTTCCCTTCCATTACAATAATTTAGGAGTTTCATGCAATAGTTTTTTACTTTCAAGTATTTCATATTTTATACTTTCCTTTTGGCATGCACGTCGTTTTTCCTTTTATTAAAAACATGTAGGTCATACAACATATACCTATTTATTTTAAAGAATTAAATTAAGATGTCAAGCATTGTAACTAATTAATTTTCTATTGTTCGGGAATACATCGTGATTTTTGTATTTTTTTTATATTTATGAAATAAATTATTAATTATTAATTTTTCTGTTTTAAAAACATCACATGTTTTAAAAAGTCTCAAATTGCTTAGTTTCTCCCGTTTTCAAATAAGTTTTTTAGTTTCAAATTATCATGAGTAGGTAGCCCTAAGGTATTTTAAACAACAAATTTATCAACAAAATCCTGAAAGACATCTCATAGATTTGTAATAAAATAATTGTGATAATTTTGTAATCAAAATAATAATTTCAATATTTCATAAAAATAAATTTCAATAGGAAATTAATGGATAAAAAAATTCCAAAAAAACTTTTTATTGTACTACAAGTATTATCTCTAAGTTGTTAAGCGAATTTACATGATCAACTAAAACAAATTTATTGCACAAAGAATGTTGTCCTATTCGAGAAGGCTTGGGACATGAGTTTTCTCCTTTAAATGTCTTCAGTTCAACACTTGGTAGTGTCAACCTTTTGTTATTTACTTATATATCATCCCAAGCTCCACACTTGCAAGTTTCAATTTTTTATTGTTTTTTTTAATTAATTTTTACTTTGATTTGAATATCTTTATAAATACATAATATTCATTTATCAAATTACTTTTTTTATAGTGTTAGTAATTGTCTATTATAATCACGATTAAATACACTATTTTAATTTTTTTAGAAGACATTTCAGAATTTATATAAAATACTCCATTTCGATTGGACTTTAGAGCAAAATTAATTCATATTAACGATGACTATACATTTTAGTTTGGATGTTTGGGCTGATACATTTAAAAAGCTCCTAATACCGTTTATAATTTTAGTATGTATTGGATCTAAAAAGTTTTAAAAAGTGAAAAAAGTTGAAAGTTTTACAGAATGTAGTTTATCTAAAATGATGCGTGGTTGTGACATTGTACATGTGCTTCAAAGAATTTCATATAAGGATTTAGGTTGGAGCTTAATATTTTAATTACAAATTCACATCATCGTTTTGATGCGCTAATGATCTTTGTTGCATGTATCTTATATGATTCTTCTGTCTGGTGTAAGGATTAGAAGACAATTTTTAGAGGCATGATCTAACCAATTTGATCCATTGATCAAGCTTGATGTTGTTCAATGAGAGAATTTTGATCTTTCGTAGTTGTTGATGTAGTGTTTCCATCATATATTTTATTCTTATTTCCCTTCCATTACAATAATTTAGGAGTCTCATGCAATAGTTTTTTACTTTTAAGTATTTCATATTTTATACTTTCCTTTTGGCATGCACATTGTTTATGATTTTATTCAAAACATGTAGGTCATACAACATATACCTAATTATTTTAATGAATTAAATTAAGATGCCAAACATTGTATCTAGTTAATTTTCTATTGTTATGGAATACATTGTTATTTTTTTATTTTTTTTATATTTATGAAATAAATTATTAATTATTAATTTTTCTGTTTTAAAAACATCACATGTTTTTAAAAGTCTCAAATTACTTAGTTTCTCTCGTTTTCAAATAAGTTTTTTAGTTTCAAATTATCATGAGTAGGTAGCCCTAAGGTATTTTAAACAATAAATTTATCAACAAAATCCTCAAAGACATCTCATAGATTTGTAATAAAATAAATGTGATAATTTTGTAATCAAAATAAAGATTTCAATATTTCATAAAAATAAATTTCAATAGGAAATTACTGGATAAAATAATTCCAAAAAATGTTTTTATTGTACTACAAGTATTATCTCTAGGTTGCTAAGCGAATTTACATGATCAACTAAAACAAATTTATTGCACAAAGATTGTTGTCCTATTCGTGAAGGCTTGGAACATGAGTTTTCTCCTTTAAACATCTTCAGTTCAACACTTGGTAGTGTCAACTTTTTGATATTTACTTCTTTATCATCTCAAAGTCTCAAGCCCCACACTTGCATGTGTTAATTTTTTGTTGTTTATTTTTTTATTAATTTTTAATTTGATTTGAATTTTTTAGAAATACATAATATTCATTTATCAAATTACTTTTTTAATAGTTTTAGTAATTGTCTGTTTTAATCATGATTAAATACACTATTTTAATTTTTTTAACAGACATTTCATAATTTATGTTAAATACTCCAATTCTATTGGATTTTAGAGCAAAATTAATTCATATTAACGATGAATATACTATTTAGTTTGGATGTTTGGGCTTATACATTTAAAAAGCTTCTAATACCGTTTATAATTTTAGTATGTATTGGATCTAAAAAGTTTTAAAACGTGAAAAAAATTGAAAGTTTTACAGAATGTAGTTTATCTAAAATGATGCGTGGTAGTGACATTTTACATGTGCTTCAAAGAATTGCATATAAGGATTTAGGTTGGAGCTTAAGAGTTTAATTACGAATTTGCATCGTCGTTTTTATGCGCTAATGAGCTTTGTTGCATGTATCTTATCGGATTCTTCTGCCTGGTGTAAGGATTAGAAGACAACTTTTTAAGGCATCACATGACCAATTTGATCCATTGTTCTAGCTTGATGTTATTTCATTGTAATGAGAGAATTTTTATCGTTCGTAGTTGTTGATGTAGTGTTTCCATCATATATTTTATTCTTGTTTCCCTTCCATTACAATAATTTAGGAGTTTCATGCAATAGTTTTTTACTTTCAAGTATTTCATATTTTATACTTTCCTTTTGGCATGCACGTCGTTTTTCCTTTTATTAAAAACATGTAGGTCATACAACATATACCTATTTATTTTAAAGAATTAAATTAAGATGTCAAGCATTGTAACTAATTAATTTTCTATTGTTCGGGAATACATCGTGATTTTTGTATTTTTTTTATATTTATGAAATAAATTATTAATTATTAATTTTTCTGTTTTAAAAACATCACATGTTTTAAAAAGTCTCAAATTGCTTAGTTTCTCCCGTTTTCAAATAAGTTTTTTAGTTTCAAATTATCATGAGTAGGTAGCCCTAAGGTATTTTAAACAACAAATTTATCAACAAAATCCTGAAAGACATCTCATAGATTTGTAATAAAATAATTGTGATAATTTTGTAATCAAAATAATAATTTCAATATTTCATAAAAATAAATTTCAATAGGAAATTAATGGATAAAAAAATTCCAAAAAAACTTTTTATTGTACTACAAGTATTATCTCTAAGTTGTTAAGCGAATTTACATGATCAACTAAAACAAATTTATTGCACAAAGAATGTTGTCCTATTCGAGAAGGCTTGGGACATGAGTTTTCTCCTTTAAATGTCTTCAGTTCAACACTTGGTAGTGTCAACCTTTTGTTATTTACTTATATATCATCCCAAGCTCCACACTTGCAAGTTTCAATTTTTTATTGTTTTTTTTAATTAATTTTTACTTTGATTTGAATATCTTTATAAATACATAATATTCATTTATCAAATTACTTTTTTTATTGTGTTAGTAATTGTCTATTATAATCACGATTAAATACACTATTTTAATTTTTTTAGAAGACATTTCAGAATTTATATTAAATACTCCATTTCGATTGGACTTTAGAGCAAAATTAATTCATATTAACGATGACTATACATTTTAGTTTGGATGTTTGGGCTGATACATTTAAAAAGCTCCTAATACCGTTTATAATTTTAGTATGTATTGGATCTAAAAAGTTTTAAAAAGTGAAAAAAGTTGAAAGTTTTACAGAATGTAGTTTATCTAAAATGATGCGTGGTTGTGACATTGTACATGTGCTTCAAAGAATTTCATATAAGGATTTAGGTTGGAGCTTAATATTTTAATTACAAATTCACATCATCGTTTTGATGCGCTAATGATCTTTGTTGCATGTATCTTATATGATTCTTCTGTATGGTGTAAGGATTAGAAGACAATTTTTAGAGGCATGACCTAACCAATTTGATCCATTGATCAAGCTTGATGTTGTTTCATTGTAATGAGAGAACTTTGATCTTTCGTAGTTGTTGATGTAGTGTTTCCATCATATATTTTATTCTTATTTCCCTTCCATTACAATAATTTAGGAGTCTCATGCAATAGTTTTTTACTTTTAAGTATTTCATATTTTATACTTTCCTTTTGGCATGCACATTGTTTATGATTTTATTCAAAACATGTAGGTCATACAACATATACCTAATTATTTTAATGAATTAAATTAAGATGCCAAACATTATATCTAGTTAATTTTCTTTTGTTATGGAATACATTGTTATTTTTATATTTTTTTTATATTTATGAAATAAATTATTAATTATTAATTTTTCTGTTTTAAAAACATCACATGTTTTTAAAAGTCTCAAATTACTTAGTTTCTCTCGTTTTCAAATAAGTTTTTTAGTTTCAAATTATCATGAGTAGGTAGCCCTAAGGTATTTTAAACAACAAATTTATCAACAAAATCCTCAAAGACATCTCATAGATTTGTAATAAAATAAATGTGATAATTTTGTAATCAAAATAAAGATTTCAATATTTCATAAAAATAAATTTCAATAGGAAATTACTGGATAAAATAATTCCAAAAAATGTTTTTATTGTACTACAAGTATTATCTCTAGGTTGCTAAGCGAATTTACATGATCAACTAAAACAAATTTATTGCACAAAGATTGTTGTCCTATTCGTGAAGGCTTGGAACATGAGTTTTCTCCTTTAAACATCTTCAGTTCAACACTTGGTAGTGTCAACTTTTTGATATTTACTTCTTTATCATCTCAAAGTCTCAAGCTCCACACTTGCATGTGTTAATTTTTTGTTGTTTATTTTTTATTAATTTTTAATTTGATTTGAATTTTTTTAAAATACATAATATTCATTTATCAAATTACTTTTTTAATAGTTTTAGTAATTGTCTGTTTTAATCATGATTAAATACACTATTTTAATTTTTTTAACAGACATTTCATAATTTATGTTAAATACTCCAATTCTATTGGATTTTAGAGCAAAATTAATTCATATTAACGATGAATATACTATTTAGTTTGGATGTTTGGGCTTATACATTTAAAAAGCTTCTAATACCGTTTATAATTTTAGTATGTATTGGATCTAAAAAGTTTTAAAACGTGAAAAAAATTGAAAGTTTTACAGAATGTAGTTTATCTAAAATGATGCGTGGTAGTGACATTTTACATGTGCTTCAAAGAATTGCATATAAGGATTTAGGTTGGAGCTTAAGAGTTTAATTACGAATTTGCATCGTCGTTTTTATGCGCTAATGAGCTTTGTTGCATGTATCTTATCGGATTCTTCTGCCTGGTGTAAGGATTAGAAGACAACTTTTTAAGGCATCACATGACCAATTTGATCCATTGTTCTAGCTTGATGTTATTTCATTGTAATGAGAGAATTTTTATCGTTCGTAGTTGTTGATGTAGTGTTTCCATCATATATTTTATTCTTGTTTCCCTTCCATTACAATAATTTAGGAGTTTCATGCAATAGTTTTTTACTTTCAAGTATTTCATATTTTATACTTTCCTTTTGGCATGCACGTCGTTTTTCATTTTATTAAAAACATGTAGGTCATACAACATATACCTATTTATTTTAAAGAATTAAATTAAGATGTCAAGCATTGTAACTAATTAATTTTCTATTGTTCGGGAATACATCGTGATTTTTGTATTTTTTTTATATTTATGAAATAAATTATTAATTATTAATTTTTCTGTTTTAAAAACATCACATGTTTTAAAAAGTCTCAAATTGCTTAGTTTCTCCCGTTTTCAAATAAGTTTTTTAGTTTCAAATTATCATGAGTAGGTAGCCCTAAGGTATTTTAAACAACAAATTTATCAACAAAATCCTGAAAGACATCTCATAGATTTGTAATAAAATAATTGTGATAATTTTGTAATCAAAATAATAATTTCAATATTTCATAAAAATAAATTTCAATAGGAAATTAATGGATAAAAAAATTCCAAAAAAACTTTTTATTGTACTACAAGTATTATCTCTAAGTTGTTAAGCGAATTTACATGATCAACTAAAACAAATTTATTGCACAAAGAATGTTGTCCTATTCGAGAAGGCTTGGGACATGAGTTTTCTCCTTTAAATGTCTTCAGTTCAACACTTGGTAGTGTCAACCTTTTGTTATTTACTTATATATCATCCCAAGCTCCACACTTGCAAGTTTCAATTTTTTATTGTTTTTTTTAATTAATTTTTACTTTGATTTGAATATCTTTATAAATACATAATATTCATTTATCAAATTACTTTTTTTATTGTGTTAGTAATTGTCTATTATAATCACGATTAAATACACTATTTTAATTTTTTTAGAAGACATTTCAGAATTTATATTAAATACTCCATTTCGATTGGACTTTAGAGCAAAATTAATTCATATTAACGATGACTATACATTTTAGTTTGGATGTTTGGGCTGATACATTTAAAAAGCTCCTAATACCGTTTATAATTTTAGTATGTATTGGATCTAAAAAGTTTTAAAAAGTGAAAAAAGTTGAAAGTTTTACAGAATGTAGTTTATCTAAAATGATGCGTGGTTGTGACATTGTACATGTGCTTCAAAGAATTTCATATAAGGATTTAGGTTGGAGCTTAATATTTTAATTACAAATTCACATCATCGTTTTGATGCGCTAATGATCTTTGTTGCATGTATCTTATATGATTCTTCTGTCTGGTGTAAGGATTAGAAGACAATTTTTAGAGGCATGACCTAACCAATTTGATCCATTGATCAAGCTTGATGTTGTTTCATTGTAATGAGAGAATTTTGATCTTTCGTAGTTGTTGATGTAGTGTTTCCATCATATATTTTATTCTTATTTCCCTTCCATTACAATAATTTAGGAGTCTCATGCAATAGTTTTTTACTTTTAAGTATTTCATATTTTATACTTTCCTTTTGGCATGCACATTGTTTATGATTTTATTCAAAACATGTAGGTCATACAACATATACCTAATTATTTTAATGAATTAAATTAAGATGCCAAACATTGTATCTAGTTAATTTTCTTTTGTTATGGAATACATTGTTATTTTTTTATTTTTTTTATATTTATGACATAAATTATTAATTATTAATTTTTCTGTTTTAAAAACATCACATGTTTTTAAAAGTCTCAAATTACTTAGTTTCTCTCGTTTTCAAATAAGTTTTTTAGTTTCAAATTATCATGAGTAGGTAGCCCTAAGGTATTTTAAACAATAAATTTATCAACAAAATCCTCAAAGACATCTCATAGATTTGTAATAAAATAAATGTGATAATTTTGTAATCAAAATAAAGATTTCAATATTTCATAAAAATAAATTTCAATAGGAAATTACTGGATAAAATAATTCCAAAAAATGTTTTTATTGTACTACAAGTATTATCTCTAGGTTGCTAAGCGAATTTACATGATCAACTAAAACAAATTTATTGCACAAAGATTGTTGTCCTATTCGTGAAGGCTTGGAACATGAGTTTTCTCCTTTAAACATCTTCAGTTCAACACTTGGTAGTGTCAACTTTTTGATATTTACTTCTTTATCATCTCAAAGTCTCAAGCCCCACACTTGCATGTGTTAATTTTTTGTTGTTTATTTTTTTATTAATTTTTAATTTGATTTGAATTTTTTAGAAATACATAATATTCATTTATCAAATTACTTTTTTAATAGTTTTAGTAATTGTCTGTTTTAATCATGATTAAATACACTATTTTAATTTTTTTAACAGACATTTCATAATTTATGTTAAATACTCCAATTCTATTGGATTTTAGAGCAAAATTAATTCATATTAACGATGAATATACTATTTAGTTTGGATGTTTGGGCTTATACATTTAAAAATCTTCTAATACCGTTTATAATTTTAGTATGTATTGGATCTAAAAAGTTTTAAAACGTGAAAAAAATTGAAAGTTTTACAGAATGTAGTTTATCTAAAATGATGCGTGGTAGTGACATTTTACATGTGCTTCAAAGAATTGCATATAAGGATTTAGGTTGGAGCTTAAGAGTTTAATTACGAATTTGCATCGTCGTTTTTATGCGCTAATGAGCTTTGTTGCATGTATCTTATCGGATTCTTCTGCCTGGTGTAAGGATTAGAAGACAACTTTTTAAGGCATCACATGACCAATTTGATCCATTGTTCTAGCTTGATGTTATTTCATTGTAATGAGAGAATTTTTATCGTTCGTAGTTGTTGATGTAGTGCTTCCATCATATATTTTATTCTTGTTTCCCTTCCATTACAATAATTTAGGAGTTTCATGCAATAGTTTTTTACTTTCAAGTATTTCATATTTTATACTTTCCTTTTGGCATGCACGTCGTTTTTCCTTTTATTAAAAACATGTAGGTCATACAACATATACCTATTTATTTTAAAGAATTAAATTAAGATGTCAAGCATTGTAACTAATTAATTTTCTATTGTTCGGGAATACATCGTGATTTTTGTATTTTTTTTATATTTATGAAATAAATTATTAATTATTAATTTTTCTGTTTTAAAAACATCACATGTTTTAAAAAGTCTCAAATTGCTTAGTTTCTCCCGTTTTCAAATAAGTTTTGTAGTTTCAAATTATCATGAGTAGGTAGCCCTAAGGTATTTTAAACAACAAATTTATCAACAAAATCCTGAAAGACATCTCATAGATTTGTAATAAAATAATTGTGATAATTTTGTAATCAAAATAATAATTTCAATATTTCATAAAAATAAATTTCAATAGGAAATTAATGGATAAAAAAATTCCAAAAAAACTTTTTATTGTACTACAAGTATTATCTCTAAGTTGTTAAGCGAATTTACATGATCAACTAAAACAAATTTATTGCACAAAGAGTGTTGTCCTATTCGAGAAGGCTTGGGACATGAGTTTTCTCCTTTAAATGTCTTCAGTTCAACACTTGGTAGTGTCAACCTTTTGTTATTTACTTATATATCATCCCAAGCTCCACACTTGCAAGTTTCAATTTTTTATTGTTTTTTTTAATTAATTTTTACTTTGATTTGAATATCTTTATAAATACATAATATTCATTTATCAAATTACTTTTTTTATAGTGTTAGTAATTGTCTATTATAATCACGATTAAATACACTATTTTAATTTTTTTAGAAGACATTTCAGAATTTATATAAAATACTCCATTTCGATTGGACTTTAGAGCAAAATTAATTCATATTAACGATGACTATACATTTTAGTTTGGATGTTTGGGCTGACATATTTAAAAAGCTCCTAATACCGTTTATAATTTTAGTATGTATTGGATCTAAAAAGTTTTAAAAAGTGAAAAAAGTTGAAAGTTTTACAGAATGTAGTTTATCTAAAATGATGCGTGGTTGTGACATTGTACATGTGCTTCAAAGAATTTCATATAAGGATTTAGGTTGGAGCTTAATATTTTAATTACAAATTCACATCATCGTTTTGATGCGCTAATGATCTTTGTTGCATGTATCTTATATGATTCTTCTGTCTGGTGTAAGGATTAGAAGACAATTTTTAGAGGCATGATCTAACCAATTTGATCCATTGATCAAGCTTGATGTTGTTTCATTGTAATGAGAGAATTTTGATCTTTCGTAGTTGTTGATGTAGTGTTTCCATCATATATTTTATTCTTATTTCCCTTCCATTACAATAATTTAGGAGTCTCATGCAATAGTTTTTTACTTTTAAGTATTTCATATTTTATACTTTCCTTTTGGCATGCACATTGTTTATGATTTTATTCAAAACATGTAGGTCATACAACATATACCTAATTATTTTAATGAATTAAATTAAGATGCCAAACATTGTATCTAGTTAATTTTCTTTTGTTATGGAATACATTGTTATTTTTTTATTTTTTTTATATTTATGAAATAAATTATTAATTATTAATTTTTCTGTTTTAAAAACATCACATGTTTTTAAAAGTCTCAAATTACTTAGTTTCTCTCGTTTTCAAATAAGTTTTTTAGTTTCAAATTATCATGAGTAGGTAGCCCTAAGGTATTTTAAACAATAAATTTATCAACAAAATCCTCAAAGACATCTCATAGATTTGTAATAAAACAATTGTGATAATTTTGTAATCAAAATAATAATTTCAATATTTCATAAAAATAAATTTCAATAGGAAATTAATGGATAAAAAAATTCCAAAAAAACTTTTTATTGTACTACAAGTATTATCTCTAAGTTGTTAAGCGAATTTACATGATCAACTAAAACAAATTTATTGCACAAAGAATGTTGTCCTATTCGAGAAGGCTTGGGACATGAGTTTTCTCCTTTAAATGTCTTCAATTCAACACTTGGTAGTGTCAACCTTTTGTTATTTACTTATATATCATCCCAAGCTCCACACTTGCAAGTTTCAATTTTTTATTGTTTTTTTTAATTAATTTTTACTTTGATTTGAATATCTTTATAAATACATAATATTCATTTATCAAATTACTTTTTTTATAGTGTTAGTAATTGTCTATTATAATCACGATTAAATACACTATTTTAATTTTTTTAGAAGACATTTCAGAATTTATATTAAATACTCCATTTTGATTGGACTTTAGAGCAAAATTAATTCATATTAACGATGACTATACATTTTAGTTTGGATGTTTGGGCTGATACATTTAAAAAGCTCCTAATACCGTTTATAATTTTAGTATGTATTGGATCTAAAAAGTTTTAAAAAGTGAAAAAAGTTGAAAGTTTTACAGAATGTAGTTTATCTAAAATGATGCGTGGTTGTGACATTGTACATGTGCTTCAAAGAATTTCATATAAGGATTTAGGTTGGAGCTTAATATTTTAATTACAAATTCACATCATCGTTTTGATGCGCTAATGATCTTTGTTGCATGTATCTTATATGATTCTTCTGTCTGGTGTAAGGATTAGAAGACAATTTTTAGAGGCATGACGTAACCAATTTGATCCATTGATCAAGCTTGATGTTGTTTCATTGTAATGAGAGAATTTTGATCTTTCGTAGTTGTTGATGTAGTGTTTCCATCATATATTTTATTCTTATTTCCCTTCCATTACAATAATTTAGGAGTCTCATGCAATAGTTTTTTACTTTTAAGTATTTCATATTTTATACTTTCCTTTTGGCATGCACATTGTTTATGATTTTATTCAAAACATGTAGGTCATACAACATATACCTAATTATTTTAATGAATTAAATTAAGATGCCAAACATTGTATCTAGTTAATTTTCTTTTGTTATGGAATACATTGTTATTTTTTTATTTTTTTTATATTTATGAAATAAATTATTAATTATTAATTTTTCTGTTTTAAAAACATCACATGTTTTTAAAAGTCTCAAATTACTTAGTTTCTCTCGTTTTCAAATAAGTTTTTTAGTTTCAAATTATCATGAGTAGGTAGCCCTAAGGTATTTTAAACAACAAATTTATCAACAAAATCCTCAAAGACATCTCATAGATTTGTAATAAAATAAATGTGATAATTTTGTAATCAAAATAAAGATTTCAATATTTCATAAAAATAAATTTCAATAGGAAATTACTGGATAAAATAATTCCAAAAAATGTTTTTATTGTACTACAAGTATTATCTCTAGGTTGCTAAGCGAATTTACATGATCAACTAAAACAAATTTATTGCACAAAGATTGTTGTCCTATTCGTGAAGGCTTGGAACATGAGTTTTCTCCTTTAAACATCTTCAGTTCAACACTTGGTAGTGTCAACTTTTTGATATTTACTTCTTTATCATCTCAAAGTCTCAAGCTCCACACTTGCATGTGTTAATTTTTTGTTGTTTATTTTTTTATTAATTTTTAATTTGATTTGAATTTTTTTAAAATACATAATATTCATTTATCAAATTACTTTTTTAATAGTTTTAGTAATTGTCTGTTTTAATCATGATTAAATACACTATTTTAATTTTTTTAACAGACATTTCATAATTTATGTTAAATACTCCAATTCTATTGGATTTTAGAGCAAAATTAATTCATATTAACGATGAATATACTATTTAGTTTGGATGTTTGGGCTTATACATTTAAAAAGCTTCTAATACCATTTATAATTTTAGTATGTATTGGATCTAAAAAGTTTTAAAACGTGAAAAAAATTGAAAGTTTTACAGAATGTAGTTTATCTAAAATGATGCGTGGTAGTGACATTTTACATGTGCTTCAAAGAATTGCATATAAGGATTTAGGTTGGAGCTTAAGAGTTTAATTACGAATTTGCATCGTCGTTTTTATGCGCTAATGAGCTTTGTTGCATGTATCTTATCGGATTCTTCTGCCTGGTGTAAGGATTAGAAGACAACTTTTTAAGGCATCACATGACCAATTTGATCCATTGATCAAGCTTGATGTTGTTTCATTGTAATGAGAGAATTTTGATCTTTCTTAGTTGTTGATGTAGTGTTTCCATCATATATTTTATTCTTATTTCCCTTCCATTACAATAATTTAGGAGTCTCATGCAATAGTTTTTTACTTTTAAGTATTTCATATTTTATACTTTCCTTTTGGCATGCACATTGTTTATGATTTTATTCAAAACATGTAGGTCATACAACATATACCTAATTATTTTAATGAATTAAATTAACATGTCAAGCATTGTAACTAATTAATTTTCTATTGTTCGGGAATACATCGTGATTTTTGTATTTTTTTTATATTTATGAAATAAATTATTAATTATTAATTTTTCTGTTTTAAAAACATCACATGTTTTAAAAAGTCTCAAATTACTTAGTTTCTCTCGTTTTCAAATAAGTTTTTTAGTTTCAAATTATCATGAGTAGGTAGCCCTAAGGTATTTTAAACAACAAATTTATCAACAAAATCCTCAAAGACATCTCATAGATTTGTAATAAAACAATTGTGATAATTTTTTAATCAAAATAATAATTTCAATATTTCATAAAAATAAATTTCAATAGGAAATTAATGGATAAAAAAATTCCAAAAAAACTTTTTATTGTACTACAAGTATTATCTCTAAGTTGTTAAGCGAATTTACATGATCAACTAAAACAAATTTATTGCACAAAGAATGTTGTCCTATTCGAGAAGGCTTGGGACATGAGTTTGCTCCTTTAAATGTCTTCAATTCAACACTTGGTAGTGTCAACCTTTTGTTATTTACTTATATATCATCCCAAGCTCCACACTTGCAAGTTTCAATTTTTTATTGTTTTTTTTAATTAATTTTTACTTTGATTTGAATATCTTTATAAATACATAATATTCATTTATCAAATTACTTTTTTTATAGTGTTAGTAATTGTCTATTATAATCACGATTAAATACACTATTTTAATTTTTTTAGAAGACATTTCAGAATTTATATTAAATACTCCATTTTGATTGGACTTTAGAGCAAAATTAATTCATATTAACGATGACTATACATTTTAGTTTGGATGTTTGGGCTGATACATTTAAAAAGCTCCTAATACCGTTTATAATTTTAGTATGTATTGGATCTAAAAAGTTTTAAAAAGTGAAAAAAGTTGAAAGTTTTACAGAATGTAGTTTATCTAAAATGATGTGTGGTTGTGACATTGTACATGTGCTTCAAAGAATTTCATATAAGGATTTAGGTTGGAGCTTAATATTTTAATTACAAATTCACATCATCGTTTTGATGCGCTAATGATCTTTGTTGCATGTATCTTATATGATTCTTCTGTCTGGTGTAAGGATTAGAAGACAATTTTTAGAGGCATGACCTAACCAATTTGATCCATTGATCAAGCTTGATGTTGTTTCATTGTAATGAGAGAATTTTGATCTTTCGTAGTTGTTGATGTAGTGTTTCCATCATATATTTTATTCTTATTTCCCTTCCATTACAATAATTTAGGAGTCTCATGCAATAGTTTTTTACTTTTAAGTATTTCATATTTTATACTTTCCTTTTGGCATGCACATTGTTTATGATTTTATTCAAAACATGTAGGTCATACAACATATACCTAATTATTTTAATGAATTAAATTAAGATGCCAAACATTGTATCTAGTTAATTTTCTTTTGTTATGGAATACATTGTTATTTTTTTATTTTTTTTATATTTATGAAATAAATTATTAATTATTAATTTTTCTGTTTTAAAAACATCACATGTTTTTAAAAGTCTCAAATTACTTAGTTTCTCTCGTTTTCAAATAAGTTTTTTAGTTTCAAATTATCATGAGTAGGTAGCCCTAAGGTATTTTAAACAACAAATTTATCAACAAAATCCTCAAAGACATCTCATAGATTTGTAATAAAATAAATGTGATAATTTTGTAATCAAAATAAAGATTTCAATATTTCATAAAAATAAATTTCAATAGGAAATTACTGGATAAAATAATTCCAAAAAATGTTTTTATTGTACTACAAGTATTATCTCTAGGTTGCTAAGCGAATTTACATGATCAACTAAAACAAATTTATTGCACAAAGATTGTTGTCCTATTCGTGAAGGCTTGGAACATGAGTTTTCTCCTTTAAACATCTTCAGTTCAACACTTGGTAGTGTCATCTTTTTGATATTTACTTCTTTATCATCTCAAAGTCTCAAGCTCCACACTTGCATGTGTTAATTTTTTGTTGTTTATTTTTTTATTAATTTTTAATTTGATTTGAATTTTTTTAAAATACATAATATTCATTTATCAAATTACTTTTTTAATAGTTTTAGTAATTGTCTGTTTTAATCATGATTAAATACACTATTTTAATTTTTTTAACAGACATTTCATAATTTATGTTAAATACTCCAATTCTATTGGATTTTAGAGCAAAATTAATTCTTATTAACGATGAATATACTATTTAGTTTGGATGTTTGGGCTTATACATTTAAAAAGCTTCTAATACCGTTTATAATTTTAGTATGTATTGGATCTAAAAAGTTTTAAAACGTGAAAAAAATTGAAAGTTTTACAGAATGTAGTTTATCTAAAATGATGCGTGGTAGTGACATTTTACATGTGCTTCAAAGAATTGCATATAAGGATTTAGGTTGGAGCTTAAGAGTTTAATTACGAATTTGCATCGTCGTTTTTATGCGCTAATGAGCTTTGTTGCATGTATCTTATCGGATTCTTCTGCCTGGTGTAAGGATTAGAAGACAACTTTTTAAGGCATCACATGACCAATTTGATCCATTGATCAAGCTTGATGTTGTTTCATTGTAATGAGAGAATTTTGATCTTTCGTAGTTGTTGATGTAGTGTTTCCATCATATATTTTATTCTTATTTCCCTTCCATTACAATAATTTAGGAGTCTCATGCAATAGTTTTTTACTTTTAAGTATTTCATATTTTATACTTTCCTTTTGGCATGCACATTGTTTATGATTTTATTCAAAACATGTAGGTCATACAACATATACCTAATTATTTTAATGAATTAAATTAACATGTCAAGCATTGTAACTAATTAATTCTCTATTGTTCGGGAATACATCGTGATTTTTGTATTTTTTTTATATTTATGAAATAAATTATTAATTATTAATTTTTCTGTTTTAAAAACATCACATGTTTTAAAAAGTCTCAAATTACTTAGTTTCTCTCGTTTTCAAATAAGTTTTTTAGTTTCAAATTATCATGAGTAGGTAGCCCTAAGGTATTTTAAACAACAAATTTATCAACAAAATCCTCAAAGACATCTCATAGATTTGTAATAAAACAATTGTGATAATTTTTTAATCAAAATAATAATTTCAATATTTCATAAAAATAAATTTCAATAGGAAATTAATGGATAAAAAAATTCCAAAAAAACTTTTTATTGTACTACAAGTATTATCTCTAAGTTGTTAAGCGAATTTACATGATCAACTAAAACAAATTTATTGCACAAAGAATGTTGTCCTATTCGAGAAGGCTTGGGACATGAGTTTGCTCCTTTAAATGTCTTCAGTTCAACACTTGGTAGTGTCAACCTTTTGTTATTTACTTATATATCATCCCAAGCTCCACACTTGCAAGTTTCAATTTTTTATTGTTTTTTTTA
Organism: Vicia faba; assembly: GCA_948472305.1. NCBI lineage: Eukaryota > Viridiplantae > Streptophyta > Magnoliopsida > Fabales > Fabaceae > Vicia > Vicia faba. The sequence goes on along the minus strand of OX451739.1, from coordinate 1,500,923,807 downwards.
ATTAATTTTTACTTTGATTTGAATATCTTTATAAATACATAATATTCATTTATCAAATTACTTTTTTTATTGTGTTAGTAATTGTCTATTATAATCACGATTAAATACACTATTTTAATTTTTTTAGAAGACATTTCAGAATTTATATTAAATACTCCATTTCGATTGGACTTTAGAGCAAAATTAATTCATATTAACGATGACTATACATTTTAGTTTGGATGTTTGGGCTGATACATTTAAAAAGCTCCTAATACCGTTTATAATTTTAGTATGTATTGGATCTAAAAAGTTTTAAAAAGTGAAAAAAGTTGAAAGTTTTACAGAATGTAGTTTATCTAAAATGATGCGTGGTTGTGACATTGTACATGTGCTTCAAAGAATTTCATATAAGGATTTAGGTTGGAGCTTAATATTTTAATTACAAATTCACATCATCGTTTTGATGCGCTAATGATCTTTGTTGCATGTATCTTATATGATTCTTCTGTCTGGTGTAAGGATTAGAAGACAATTTTTAGAGGCATGACCTAACCAATTTGATCCATTGATCAAGCTTGATGTTGTTTCATTGTAATGAGAGAATTTTGATCTTTCGTAGTTGTTGATGTAGTGTTTCCATCATATATTTTATTCTTATTTCCCTTCCATTACAATAATTTAGGAGTCTCATGCAATAGTTTTTTACTTTTAAGTATTTCATATTTTATACTTTCCTTTTGGCATGCACATTGTTTATGATTTTATTCAAAACATGTAGGTCATACAACATATACCTAATTATTTTAATGAATTAAATTAAGATGCCAAACATTGTATCTAGTTAATTTTTATTTGTTATGGAATACATTGTTATTTTTTTATTTTTTTTATATTTATGAAATAAATTATTAATTATTAATTTTTCTGTTTTAAAAACATCACATGTTTTTAAAAGTCTCAAATTACTTAGTTTCTCTCGTTTTCAAATAAGTTTTTTAGTTTCAAATTATCATGAGTAGGTAGCCCTAAGGTATTTTAAACAACAAATTTATCAACAAAATCCTCAAAGACATCTCATAGATTTGTAATAAAATAAATGTGATAATTTTGTAATCAAAATAAAGATTTCAATATTTCATAAAAATAAATTTCAATAGGAAATTACTGGATAAAATAATTCCAAAAAATGTTTTTATTGTACTACAAGTATTATCTCTAGGTTGCTAAGCGAATTTACATGATCAACTAAAACAAATTTATTGCACAAAGATTGTTGTCCTATTCGTGAAGGCTTGGAACATGAGTTTTCTCCTTTAAACATCTTCAGTTCAACACTTGGTAGTGTCAACTTTTTGATATTTACTTCTTTATCATCTCAAAGTCTCAAGCTCCACACTTGCATGTGTTAATTTTTTGTTGTTTATTTTTTTATTAATTTTTAATTTGATTTGAATTTTTTTAAAATACATAATATTCATTTATCAAATTACTTTTTTAATAGTTTTAGTAATTGTCTGTTTTAATCATGATTAAATACACTATTTTAATTTTTTTAACAGACATTTCATAATTTATGTTAAATACTCCAATTCTATTGGATTTTAGAGCAAAATTAATTCATATTAACGATGAATATACTATTTAGTTTGGATGTTTGGGCTTATACATTTAAAAAGCTTCTAATACCGTTTATAATTTTAGTATGTATTGGATCTAAAAAGTTTTAAAACGTGAAAAAAATTGAAAGTTTTACAGAATGTAGTTTATCTAAAATGATGCGTGGTAGTGACATTTTACATGTGCTTCAAAGAATTGCATATAAGGATTTAGGTTGGAGCTTAAGAGTTTAATTACGAATTTGCATCGTCGTTTTTATGCGCTAATGAGCTTTGTTGCATGTATCTTATCGGATTCTTCTGCCTGGTGTAAGGATTAGAAGACAACTTTTTAAGGCATCACATGACCAATTTGATCCATTGTTCTAGCTTGATGTTATTTCATTGTAATGAGAGAATTTTTATCGTTCGTAGTTGTTGATGTAGTGTTTCCATCATATATTTTATTCTTGTTTCCCTTCCATTACAATAATTTAGGAGTTTCATGCAATAGTTTTTTACTTTCAAGTATTTCATATTTTATACTTTCCTTTTGGCATTCACGTCGTTTTTCCTTTTATTAAAAACATGTAGGTCATACAACATATACCTATTTATTTTAAAGAATTAAATTAAGATGTCAAGCATTGTAACTAATTAATTTTCTATTGTTCGGGAATACATCGTGATTTTTGTATTTTTTTATATTTATGAAATAAATTATTAATTATTAATTTTTCTGTTTTAAAAACATCACATGTTTTAAAAAGTCTCAAATTGCTTAGTTTCTCCCGTTTTCAAATAAGTTTTTTAGTTTCAAATTATCATGAGTAGGTAGCCCTAAGGTATTTTAAACAACAAATTTATCAACAAAATCCTGAAAGACATCTCATAGATTTGTAATAAAACAATTGTGATAATTTTGTAATCAAAATAATAATTTCAATATTTCATAAAAATAAATTTCAATAGGAAATTAATGGATAAAAAAATTCCAAAAAAACTTTTTATTGTACTACAAGTATTATCTCTAAGTTGTTAAGCGAATTTACATGATCAACTAAAACAAATTTATTGCACAAAGAATGTTGTCCTATTCGAGAAGGCTTGGGACATGAGTTTGCTCCTTTAAATGTCTTCAGTTCAACACTTGGTAGTGTCAACCTTTTGTTATTTACTTATATATCATCCCAAGCTCCACACTTGCAAGTTTCAATTTTTTATTGTTTTTTTTAATTAATTTTTACTTTGATTTGAATATCTTTATAAATACATAATATTCATTTATCAAATTACTTTTTTTATTGTGTTAGTAATTGTCTATTATAATCACGATTAAATACACTATTTTAATTTTTTTAGAAGACATTTCAGAATTTATATTAAATACTCCATTTCGATTGGACTTTAGAGCAAAATTAATTCATATTAACGATGACTATACATTTTAGTTTGGATGTTTGGGCTGATACATTTAAAAAGCTCCTAATACCGTTTATAATTTTAGTATGTATTGGATCTAAAAAGTTTTAAAAAGTGAAAAAAGTTGAAAGTTTTACAGAATGTAGTTTATCTAAAATGATGCGTGGTTGTGACATTGTACATGTGCTTCAAAGAATTTCATATAAGGATTTAGGTTGGAGCTTAATATTTTAATTACAAATTCACATCATCGTTTTGATGCGCTAATGATCTTTGTTGCATGTATCTTATATGATTCTTCTGTCTGGTGTAAGGATTAGAAGACAATTTTTAGAGGCATGACCTAACCAATTTGATCCATTGATCAAGCTTGATGTTGTTTCATTGTAATGAGAGAACTTTGATCTTTCGTAGTTGTTGATGTAGTGTTTCCATCATATATTTTATTCTTATTTCCCTTCCATTACAATAATTTAGGAGTCTCATGCAATAGTTTTTTACTTTTAAGTATTTCATATTTTATACTTTCCTTTTGGCATGCACATTGTTTATGATTTTATTCAAAACATGTAGGTCATACAACATATACCTAATTATTTTAATGAATTAAATTAAGATGCCAAACATTGTATCTAGTTAATTTTCTTTTGTTATGGAATACATTGTTATTTTTTTATTTTTTTTATATTTATGAAATAAATTATTAATTATTAATTTTTCTGTTTTAAAAACATCACATGTTTTTAAAAGTCTCAAATTACTTAGTTTCTCTCGTTTTCAAATAAGTTTTTTAGTTTCAAATTATCATGAGTAGGTAGCCCTAAGGTATTTTAAACAACAAATTTATCAACAAAATCCTCAAAGACATCTCATAGATTTGTAATAAAATAAATGTGATAATTTTGTAATCAAAATAAAGATTTCAATATTTCATAAAAATAAATTTCAATAGGAAATTACTGGATAAAATAATTCCAAAAAATGTTTTTATTGTACTACAAGTATTATCTCTAGGTTGCTAAGCGAATTTACATGATCAACTAAAACAAATTTATTGCACAAAGATTGTTGTCCTATTCGTGAAGGCTTGGAACATGAGTTTTCTCCTTTAAACATCTTCAGTTCAACACTTGGTAGTGTCAACTTTTTGATATTTACTTCTTTATCATCTCAAAGTCTCAAGCTCCACACTTGCATGTGTTAATTTTTTGTTGTTTATTTTTTTATTAATTTTTAATTTGATTTGAATTTTTTTAAAATACATAATATTCATTTATCAAATTACTTTTTTAATAGTTTTAGTAATTGTCTGTTTTAATCATGATTAAATACACTATTTTAATTTTTTTAACAGACATTTCATAATTTATGTTAAATACTCCAATTCTATTGGATTTTAGAGCAAAATTAATTCATATTAACGATGAATATACTATTTAGTTTGGATGTTTGGGCTTATACATTTAAAAAGCTTCTAATACCGTTTATAATTTTAGTATGTATTGGATCTAAAAAGTTTTAAAACGTGAAAAAAATTGAAAGTTTTACAGAATGTAGTTTATCTAAAATGATGCGTGGTAGTGACATTTTACATGTGCTTCAAAGAATTGCATATAAGGATTTAGGTTGGAGCTTAAGAGTTTAATTACGAATTTGCATCGTCGTTTTTATGCGCTAATGAGCTTTGTTGCATGTATCTTATCGGATTCTTCTGCCTGGTGTAAGGATTAGAAGACAACTTTTTAAGGCATCACATGACCAATTTGATCCATTGTTCTAGCTTGATGTTATTTCATTGTAATGAGAGAATTTTTATCGTTCGTAGTTGTTGATGTAGTGTTTCCATCATATATTTTATTCTTGTTTCCCTTCCATTACAATAATTTAGGAGTTTCATGCAATAGTTTTTTACTTTCAAGTATTTCATATTTTATACTTTCCTTTTGGCATTCACGTCGTTTTTCCTTTTATTAAAAACATGTAGGTCATACAACATATACCTATTTATTTTAAAGAATTAAATTAAGATGTCAAGCATTGTAACTAATTAATTTTCTATTGTTCGGGAATACATCGTGATTTTTGTATTTTTTTATATTTATGAAATAAATTATTAATTATTAATTTTTCTGTTTTAAAAACATCACATGTTTTAAAAAGTCTCAAATTGCTTAGTTTCTCCCGTTTTCAAATAAGTTTTTTAGTTTCAAATTATCATGAGTAGGTAGCCCTAAGGTATTTTAAACAACAAATTTATCAACAAAATCCTGAAAGACATCTCATAGATTTGTAATAAAATAATTGTGATAATTTTGTAATCAAAATAATAATTTCAATATTTCATAAAAATAAATTTCAATAGGAAATTAATGGATAAAAAAATTCCAAAAAAACTTTTTATTGTACTACAAGTATTATCTCTAAGTTGTTAAGCGAATTTACATGATCAACTAAAACAAATTTATTGCACAAAGAATGTTGTCCTATTCGAGAAGGCTTGGGACATGAGTTTGCTCCTTTAAATGTCTTCAGTTCAACACTTGGTAGTGTCAACCTTTTGTTATTTACTTATATATCATCCCAAGCTCCACACTTGCAAGTTTCAATTTTTTATTGTTTTTTTTAATTAATTTTTACTTTGATTTGAATATCTTTATAAATACATAATATTCATTTATCAAATTACTTTTTTTATTGTGTTAGTAATTGTCTATTATAATCACGATTAAATACACTATTTTAATTTTTTTAGAAGACATTTCAGAATTTATATTAAATACTCCATTTCGATTGGACTTTAGAGCAAAATTAATTCATATTAACGATGACTATACATTTTAGTTTGGATGTTTGGGCTGATACATTTAAAAAGCTCCTAATACCGTTTATAATTTTAGTATGTATTGGATCTAAAAAGTTTTAAAAAGTGAAAAAAGTTGAAAGTTTTACAGAATGTAGTTTATCTAAAATGATGCGTGGTTGTGACATTGTACATGTGCTTCAAAGAATTTCATATAAGGATTTAGGTTGGAGCTTAATATTTTAATTACAAATTCACATCATCGTTTTGATGCGCTAATGATCTTTGTTGCATGTATCTTATATGATTCTTCTGTCTGGTGTAAGGATTAGAAGACAATTTTTAGAGGCATGACCTAACCAATTTGATCCATTGATCAAGCTTGATGTTGTTTCATTGTAATGAGAGAACTTTGATCTTTCGTAGTTGTTGATGTAGTGTTTCCATCATATATTTTATTCTTATTTCCCTTCCATTACAATAATTTAGGAGTCTCATGCAATAGTTTTTTACTTTTAAGTATTTCATATTTTATACTTTCCTTTTGGCATGCACATTGTTTATGATTTTATTCAAAACATGTAGGTCATACAACATATACCTAATTATTTTAATGAATTAAATTAAGATGCCAAACATTGTATCTAGTTAATTTTCTTTTGTTATGGAATACATTGTTATTTTTTTATTTTTTTTATATTTATGAAATAAATTATTAATTATTAATTTTTCTGTTTTAAAAACATCACATGTTTTTAAAAGTCTCAAATTACTTAGTTTCTCTCGTTTTCAAATAAGTTTTTTAGTTTCAAATTATCATGAGTAGGTAGCCCTAAGGTATTTTAAACAACAAATTTATCAACAAAATCCTCAAAGACATCTCATAGATTTGTAATAAAATAAATGTGATAATTTTGTAATCAAAATAAAGATTTCAATATTTCATAAAAATAAATTTCAATAGGAAATTACTGGATAAAATAATTCCAAAAAATGTTTTTATTGTACTACAAGTATTATCTCTAGGTTGCTAAGCGAATTTACATGATCAACTAAAACAAATTTATTGCACAAAGATTGTTGTCCTATTCGTGAAGGCTTGGAACATGAGTTTTCTCCTTTAAACATCTTCAGTTCAACACTTGGTAGTGTCAACTTTTTGATATTTACTTCTTTATCATCTCAAAGTCTCAAGCTCCACACTTGCATGTGTTAATTTTTTGTTGTTTATTTTTTTATTAATTTTTAATTTGATTTGAATTTTTTTAAAATACATAATATTCATTTATCAAATTACTTTTTTAATAGTTTTAGTAATTGTCTGTTTTAATCATGATTAAATACACTATTTTAATTTTTTTAACAGACATTTCATAATTTATGTTAAATACTCCAATTCTATTGGATTTTAGAGCAAAATTAATTCATATTAACGATGAATATACTATTTAGTTTGGATGTTTGGGCTTATACATTTAAAAAGCTTCTAATACCGTTTATAATTTTAGTATGTATTGGATCTAAAAAGTTTTAAAACGTGAAAAAAATTGAAAGTTTTACAGAATGTAGTTTATCTAAAATGATGCGTGGTAGTGACATTTTACATGTGCTTCAAAGAATTGCATATAAGGATTTAGGTTGGAGCTTAAGAGTTTAATTACGAATTTGCATCGTCGTTTTTATGCGCTAATGAGCTTTGTTGCATGTATCTTATCGGATTCTTCTGCCTGGTGTAAGGATTAGAAGACAACTTTTTAAGGCATCACATGACCAATTTGATCCATTGTTCTAGCTTGATGTTATTTCATTGTAATGAGAGAATTTTTATCGTTCGTAGTTGTTGATGTAGTGTTTCCATCATATATTTTATTCTTGTTTCCCTTCCATTACAATAATTTAGGAGTTTCATGCAATAGTTTTTTACTTTCAAGTATTTCATATTTTATACTTTCCTTTTGGCATTCACGTCGTTTTTCCTTTTATTAAAAACATGTAGGTCATACAACATATACCTATTTATTTTAAAGAATTAAATTAAGATGTCAAGCATTGTAACTAATTAATTTTCTATTGTTCGGGAATACATCGTGATTTTTGTATTTTTTTATATTTATGAAATAAATTATTAATTATTAATTTTTCTGTTTTAAAAACATCACATGTTTTAAAAAGTCTCAAATTGCTTAGTTTCTCCCGTTTTCAAATAAGTTTTTTAGTTTCAAATTATCATGAGTAGGTAGCCCTAAGGTATTTTAAACAACAAATTTATCAACAAAATCCTGAAAGACATCTCATAGATTTGTAATAAAACAATTGTGATAATTTTGTAATCAAAATAATAATTTCAATATTTCATAAAAATAAATTTCAATAGGAAATTAATGGATAAAAAAATTCCAAAAAAACTTTTTATTGTACTACAAGTATTATCTCTAAGTTGTTAAGCGAATTTACATGATCAACTAAAACAAATTTATTGCACAAAGAATGTTGTCCTATTCGAGAAGGCCTGGGACATGAGTTTGCTCCTTTAAATGTCTTCAGTTCAACACTTGGTAGTGTCAACCTTTTGTTATTTACTTATATATCATCCCAAGCTCCACACTTGCAAGTTTCAATTTTTTATTGTTTTTTTTAATTAATTTTTACTTTGATTTGAATATCTTTATAAATACATAATATTCATTTATCAAATTACTTTTTTTATTGTGTTAGTAATTGTCTATTATAATCACGATTAAATACACTATTTTAATTTTTTTAGAAGACATTTCAGAATTTATATTAAATACTCCATTTCGATTGGACTTTAGAGCAAAATTAATTCATATTAACGATGACTATACATTTTAGTTTGGATGTTTGGGCTGATACATTTAAAAAGCTCCTAATACCGTTTATAATTTTAGTATGTATTGGATCTAAAAAGTTTTAAAAAGTGAAAAAAGTTGAAAGTTTTACAGAATGTAGTTTATCTAAAATGATGCGTGGTTGTGACATTGTACATGTGCTTCAAAGAATTTCATATAAGGATTTAGGTTGGAGCTTAATATTTTAATTACAAATTCACATCATCGTTTTGATGCGCTAATGATCTTTGTTGCATGTATCTTATATGATTCTTCTGTCTGGTGTAAGGATTAGAAGACAATTTTTAGAGGCATGACCTAACCAATTTGATCCATTGATCAAGCTTGATGTTGTTTCATTGTAATGAGAGAACTTTGATCTTTCGTAGTTGTTGATGTAGTGTTTCCATCATATATTTTATTCTTATTTCCCTTCCATTACAATAATTTAGGAGTCTCATGCAATAGTTTTTTACTTTTAAGTATTTCATATTTTATACTTTCCTTTTGGCATGCACATTGTTTATGATTTTATTCAAAACATGTAGGTCATACAACATATACCTAATTATTTTAATGAATTAAATTAAGATGCCAAACATTGTATCTAGTTAATTTTCTTTTGTTATGGAATACATTGTTATTTTTTTATTTTTTTTATATTTATGAAATAAATTATTAATTATTAATTTTTCTGTTTTAAAAACATCACATGTTTTTAAAAGTCTCAAATTACTTAGTTTCTCTCGTTTTCAAATAAGTTTTTTAGTTTCAAATTATCATGAGTAGGTAGCCCTAAGGTATTTTAAACAACAAATTTATCAACAAAATCCTCAAAGACATCTCATAGATTTGTAATAAAATAAATGTGATAATTTTGTAATCAAAATAAAGATTTCAATATTTCATAAAAATAAATTTCAATAGGAAATTACTGGATAAAATAATTCCAAAAAATGTTTTTATTGTACTACAAGTATTATCTCTAGGTTGCTAAGCGAATTTACATGATCAACTAAAACAAATTTATTGCACAAAGATTGTTGTCCTATTCGTGAAGGCTTGGAACATGAGTTTTCTCCTTTAAACATCTTCAGTTCAACACTTGGTAGTGTCAACTTTTTGATATTTACTTCTTTATCATCTCAAAGTCTCAAGCTCCACACTTGCATGTGTTAATTTTTTGTTGTTTATTTTTTTATTAATTTTTAATTTGATTTGAATTTTTTTAAAATACATAATATTCATTTATCAAATTACTTTTTTAATAGTTTTAGTAATTGTCTGTTTTAATCATGATTAAATACACTATTTTAATTTTTTTAACAGACATTTCATAATTTATGTTAAATACTCCAATTCTATTGGATTTTAGAGCAAAATTAATTCATATTAACGATGAATATACTATTTAGTTTGGATGTTTGGGCTTATACATTTAAAAAGCTTCTAATACCGTTTATAATTTTAGTATGTATTGGATCTAAAAAGTTTTAAAACGTGAAAAAAATTGAAAGTTTTACAGAATGTAGTTTATCTAAAATGATGCGTGGTAGTGACATTTTACATGTGCTTCAAAGAATTGCATATAAGGATTTAGGTTGGAGCTTAAGAGTTTAATTACGAATTTGCATCGTCGTTTTTATGCGCTAATGAGCTTTGTTGCATGTATCTTATCGGATTCTTCTGCCTGGTGTAAGGATTAGAAGACAACTTTTTAAGGCATCACATGACCAATTTGATCCATTGTTCTAGCTTGATGTTATTTCATTGTAATGAGAGAATTTTTATCGTTCGTAGTTGTTGATGTAGTGTTTCCATCATATATTTTATTCTTGTTTCCCTTCCATTACAATAATTTAGGAGTTTCATGCAATAGTTTTTTACTTTCAAGTATTTCATATTTTATACTTTCCTTTTGGCATTCACGTCGTTTTTCCTTTTATTAAAAACATGTAGGTCATACAACATATACCTATTTATTTTAAAGAATTAAATTAAGATGTCAAGCATTGTAACTAATTAATTTTCTATTGTTCGGGAATACATCGTGATTTTTGTATTTTTTTATATTTATGAAATAAATTATTAATTATTAATTTTTCTGTTTTAAAAACATCACATGTTTTAAAAAGTCTCAAATTGCTTAGTTTCTCCCGTTTTCAAATAAGTTTTTTAGTTTCAAATTATCATGAGTAGGTAGCCCTAAGGTATTTTAAACAACAAATTTATCAACAAAATCCTGAAAGACATCTCATAGATTTGTAATAAAACAATTGTGATAATTTTGTAATCAAAATAATAATTTCAATATTTCATAAAAATAAATTTCAATAGGAAATTAATGGATAAAAAAATTCCAAAAAAACTTTTTATTGTACTACAAGTATTATCTCTAAGTTGTTAAGCGAATTTACATGATCAACTAAAACAAATTTATTGCACAAAGAATGTTGTCCTATTCGAGAAGGCTTGGGACATGAGTTTGCTCCTTTAAATGTCTTCAGTTCAACACTTGGTAGTGTCAACCTTTTGTTATTTACTTATATATCATCCCAAGCTCCACACTTGCAAGTTTCAATTTTTTATTGTTTTTTTTAATTAATTTTTACTTTGATTTGAATATCTTTATAAATACATAATATTCATTTATCAAATTACTTTTTTTATTGTGTTAGTAATTGTCTATTATAATCACGATTAAATACACTATTTTAATTTTTTTAGAAGACATTTCAGAATTTATATTAAATACTCCATTTCGATTGGACTTTAGAGCAAAATTAATTCATATTAACGATGACTATACATTTTAGTTTGGATGTTTGGGCTGATACATTTAAAAAGCTCCTAATACCGTTTATAATTTTAGTATGTATTGGATCTAAAAAGTTTTAAAAAGTGAAAAAAGTTGAAAGTTTTACAGAATGTAGTTTATCTAAAATGATGCGTGGTTGTGACATTGTACATGTGCTTCAAAGAATTTCATATAAGGATTTAGGTTGGAGCTTAATATTTTAATTACAAATTCACATCATCGTTTTGATGCGCTAATGATCTTTGTTGCATGTATCTTATATGATTCTTCTGTCTGGTGTAAGGATTAGAAGACAATTTTTAGAGGCATGACGTAACCAATTTGATCCATTGATCAAGCTTGATGTTGTTTCATTGTAATGAGAGAACTTTGATCTTTCGTAGTTGTTGATGTAGTGTTTCCATCATATATTTTATTCTTATTTCCCTTCCATTACAATAATTTAGGAGTCTCATGCAATAGTTTTTTACTTTTAAGTATTTCATATTTTATACTTTCCTTTTGGCATGCACATTGTTTATGATTTTATTCAAAACATGTAGGTCATACAACATATACCTAATTATTTTAATGAATTAAATTAAGATGCCAAACATTGTATCTAGTTAATTTTCTTTTGTTATGGAATACATTGTTATTTTTTTATTTTTTTTATATTTATGAAATAAATTATTAATTATTAATTTTTCTGTTTTAAAAACATCACATGTTTTTAAAAGTCTCAAATTACTTAGTTTCTCTCGTTTTCAAATAAGTTTTTTAGTTTCAAATTATCATGAGTAGGTAGCCCTAAGGTATTTTAAACAACAAATTTATCAACAAAATCCTCAAAGACATCTCATAGATTTGTAATAAAATAAATGTGATAATTTTGTAATCAAAATAAAGATTTCAATATTTCATAAAAATAAATTTCAATAGGAAATTACTGGATAAAATAATTCCAAAAAATGTTTTTATTGTACTACAAGTATTATCTCTAGGTTGCTAAGCGAATTTACATGATCAACTAAAACAAATTTATTGCACAAAGATTGTTGTCCTATTCGTGAAGGCTTGGAACATGAGTTTTCTCCTTTAAACATCTTCAGTTCAACACTTGGTAGTGTCAACTTTTTGATATTTACTTCTTTATCATCTCAAAGTCTCAAGCTCCACACTTGCATGTGTTAATTTTTTGTTGTTTATTTTTTTATTAATTTTTAATTTGATTTGAATTTTTTTAAAATACATAATATTCATTTATCAAATTACTTTTTTAATAGTTTTAGTAATTGTCTGTTTTAATCATGATTAAATACACTATTTTAATTTTTTTAACAGACATTTCATAATTTATGTTAAATACTCCAATTCTATTGGATTTTAGAGCAAAATTAATTCATATTAACGATGAATATACTATTTAGTTTGGATGTTTGGGCTTATACATTTAAAAAGCTTCTAATACCGTTTATAATTTTAGTATGTATTGGATCTAAAAAGTTTTAAAACGTGAAAAAAATTGAAAGTTTTACAGAATGTAGTTTATCTAAAATGATGCGTGGTAGTGACATTTTACATGTGCTTCAAAGAATTGCATATAAGGATTTAGGTTGGAGCTTAAGAGTTTAATTACGAATTTGCATCGTCGTTTTTATGCGCTAATGAGCTTTGTTGCATGTATCTTATCGGATTCTTCTGCCTGGTGTAAGGATTAGAAGACAACTTTTTAAGGCATCACATGACCAATTTGATCCATTGTTCTAGCTTGATGTTATTTCATTGTAATGAGAGAATTTTTATCGTTCGTAGTTGTTGATGTAGTGTTTCCATCATATATTTTATTCTTGTTTCCCTTCCATTACAATAATTTAGGAGTTTCATGCAATAGTTTTTTACTTTCAAGTATTTCATATTTTATACTTTCCTTTTGGCATTCACGTCGTTTTTCCTTTTATTAAAAACATGTAGGTCATACAACATATACCTATTTATTTTAAAGAATTAAATTAAGATGTCAAGCATTGTAACTAATTAATTTTCTATTGTTCGGGAATACATCGTGATTTTTGTATTTTTTTATATTTATGAAATAAATTATTAATTATTAATTTTTCTGTTTTAAAAACATCACATGTTTTAAAAAGTCTCAAATTGCTTAGTTTCTCCCGTTTTCAAATAAGTTTTTTAGTTTCAAATTATCATGAGTAGGTAGCCCTAAGGTATTTTAAACAACAAATTTATCAACAAAATCCTGAAAGACATCTCATAGATTTGTAATAAAACAATTGTGATAATTTTGTAATCAAAATAATAATTTCAATATTTCATAAAAATAAATTTCAATAGGAAATTAATGGATAAAAAAATTCCAAAAAAACTTTTTATTGTACTACAAGTATTATCTCTAAGTTGTTAAGCGAATTTACATGATCAACTAAAACAAATTTATTGCACAAAGAATGTTGTCCTATTCGAGAAGGCTTGGGACATGAGTTTGCTCCTTTAAATGTCTTCAGTTCAACACTTGGTAGTGTCAACCTTTTGTTATTTACTTATATATCATCCCAAGCTCCACACTTGCAAGTTTCAATTTTTTATTGTTTTTTTTAATTAATTTTTACTTTGATTTGAATATCTTTATAAATACATAATATTCATTTATCAAATTACTTTTTTTATTGTGTTAGTAATTGTCTATTATAATCACGATTAAATACACTATTTTAATTTTTTTAGAAGACATTTCAGAATTTATATTAAATACTCCATTTCGATTGGACTTTAGAGCAAAATTAATTCATATTAACGATGACTATACATTTTAGTTTGGATGTTTGGGCTGATACATTTAAAAAGCTCCTAATACCGTTTATAATTTTAGTATGTATTGGATCTAAAAAGTTTTAAAAAGTGAAAAAAGTTGAAAGTTTTACAGAATGTAGTTTATCTAAAATGATGCGTGGTTGTGACATTGTACATGTGCTTCAAAGAATTTCATATAAGGATTTAGGTTGGAGCTTAATATTTTAATTACAAATTCACATCATCGTTTTGATGCGCTAATGATCTTTGTTGCATGTATCTTATATGATTCTTCTGTCTGGTGTAAGGATTAGAAGACAATTTTTAGAGGCATGACCTAACCAATTTGATCCATTGATCAAGCTTGATGTTGTTTCATTGTAATGAGAGAACTTTGATCTTTCGTAGTTGTTGATGTAGTGTTTCCATCATATATTTTATTCTTATTTCCCTTCCATTACAATAATTTAGGAGTCTCATGCAATAGTTTTTTACTTTTAAGTATTTCATATTTTATACTTTCCTTTTGGCATGCACATTGTTTATGATTTTATTCAAAACATGTAGGTCATACAACATATACCTAATTATTTTAATGAATTAAATTAAGATGCCAAACATTGTATCTAGTTAATTTTCTTTTGTTATGGAATACATTGTTATTTTTTTATTTTTTTTATATTTATGAAATAAATTATTAATTATTAATTTTTCTGTTTTAAAAACATCACATGTTTTTAAAAGTCTCAAATTACTTAGTTTCTCTCGTTTTCAAATAAGTTTTTTAGTTTCAAATTATCATGAGTAGGTAGCCCTAAGGTATTTTAAACAACAAATTTATCAACAAAATCCTCAAAGACATCTCATAGATTTGTAATAAAATAAATGTGATAATTTTGTAATCAAAATAAAGATTTCAATATTTCATAAAAATAAATTTCAATAGGAAATTACTGGATAAAATAATTCCAAAAAATGTTTTTATTGTACTACAAGTATTATCTCTAGGTTGCTAAGCGAATTTACATGATCAACTAAAACAAATTTATTGCACAAAGATTGTTGTCCTATTCGTGAAGGCTTGGAACATGAGTTTTCTCCTTTAAACATCTTCAGTTCAACACTTGGTAGTGTCAACTTTTTGATATTTACTTCTTTATCATCTCAAAGTCTCAAGCTCCACACTTGCATGTGTTAATTTTTTGTTGTTTATTTTTTTATTAATTTTTAATTTGATTTGAATTTTTTAAAAATACATAATATTCATTTATCAAATTACTTTTTTAATAGTTTTAGTAATTGTCTGTTTTAATCATGATTAAATACACTATTTTAATTTTTTTAACAGACATTTCATAATTTATGTTAAATACTCCAATTCTATTGGATTTTAGAGCAAAATTAATTCATATTAACGATGAATATACTATTTAGTTTGGATGTTTGGGCTTATACATTTAAAAAGCTTCTAATACCGTTTATAATTTTAGTATGTATTGGATCTAAAAAGTTTTAAAACGTGAAAAAAATTGAAAGTTTTACAGAATGTAGTTTATCTAAAATGATGCGTGGTAGTGACATTTTACATGTGCTTCAAAGAATTGCATATAAGGATTTAGGTTGGAGCTTAAGAGTTTAATTACGAATTTGCATCGTCGTTTTTATGCGCTAATGAGCTTTGTTGCATGTATCTTATCGGATTCTTCTGCCTGGTGTAAGGATTAGAAGACAACTTTTTAAGGCATCACATGACCAATTTGATCCATTGTTCTAGCTTGATGTTATTTCATTGTAATGAGAGAATTTTTATCGTTCGTAGTTGTTGATGTAGTGTTTCCATCATATATTTTATTCTTGTTTCCCTTCCATTACAATAATTTAGGAGTTTCATGCAATAGTTTTTTACTTTCAAGTATTTCATATTTTATACTTTCCTTTTGGCATTCACGTCGTTTTTCCTTTTATTAAAAACATGTAGGTCATACAACATATACCTATTTATTTTAAAGAATTAAATTAAGATGTCAAGCATTGTAACTAATTAATTTTCTATTGTTCGGGAATACATCGTGATTTTTGTATTTTTTTATATTTATGAAATAAATTATTAATTATTAATTTTTCTGTTTTAAAAACATCACATGTTTTAAAAAGTCTCAAATTGCTTAGTTTCTCCCGTTTTCAAATAAGTTTTTTAGTTTCAAATTATCATGAGTAGGTAGCCCTAAGGTATTTTAAACAACAAATTTATCAACAAAATCCTGAAAGACATCTCATAGATTTGTAATAAAACAATTGTGATAATTTTGTAATCAAAATAATAATTTCAATATTTCATAAAAATAAATTTCAATAGGAAATTAATGGATAAAAAAATTCCAAAAAAACTTTTTATTGTACTACAAGTATTATCTCTAAGTTGTTAAGCGAATTTACATGATCAACTAAAACAAATTTATTGCACAAAGAATGTTGTCCTATTCGAGAAGGCTTGGGACATGAGTTTGCTCCTTTAAATGTCTTCAGTTCAACACTTGGTAGTGTCAACCTTTTGTTATTTACTTATATATCATCCCAAGCTCCACACTTGCAAGTTTCAATTTTTTATTGTTTTTTTTAATTAATTTTTACTTTGATTTGAATATCTTTATAAATACATAATATTCATTTATCAAATTACTTTTTTTATTGTGTTAGTAATTGTCTATTATAATCACGATTAAATACACTATTTTAATTTTTTTAGAAGACATTTCAGAATTTATATTAAATACTCCATTTCGATTGGACTTTAGAGCAAAATTAATTCATATTAACGATGACTATACATTTTAGTTTGGATGTTTGGGCTGATACATTTAAAAAGCTCCTAATACCGTTTATAATTTTAGTATGTATTGGATCTAAAAAGTTTTAAAAAGTGAAAAAAGTTGAAAGTTTTACAGAATGTAGTTTATCTAAAATGATGCGTGGTTGTGACATTGTACATGTGCTTCAAAGAATTTCATATAAGGATTTAGGTTGGAGCTTAATATTTTAATTACAAATTCACATCATCGTTTTGATGCGCTAATGATCTTTGTTGCATGTATCTTATATGATTCTTCTGTCTGGTGTAAGGATTAGAAGACAATTTTTAGAGGCATGACGTAACCAATTTGATCCATTGATCAAGCTTGATGTTGTTTCATTGTAATGAGAGAACTTTGATCTTTCGTAGTTGTTGATGTAGTGTTTCCATCATATATTTTATTCTTATTTCCCTTCCATTACAATAATTTAGGAGTCTCATGCAATAGTTTTTTACTTTTAAGTATTTCATATTTTATACTTTCCTTTTGGCATGCACATTGTTTATGATTTTATTCAAAACATGTAGGTCATACAACATATACCTAATTATTTTAATGAATTAAATTAAGATGCCAAACATTGTATCTAGTTAATTTTCTTTTGTTATGGAATACATTGTTATTTTTTTATTTTTTTTATATTTATGAAATAAATTATTAATTATTAATTTTTCTGTTTTAAAAACATCACATGTTTTTAAAAGTCTCAAATTACTTAGTTTCTCTCGTTTTCAAATAAGTTTTTTAGTTTCAAATTATCATGAGTAGGTAGCCCTAAGGTATTTTAAACAACAAATTTATCAACAAAATCCTCAAAGACATCTCATAGATTTGTAATAAAATAAATGTGATAATTTTGTAATCAAAATAAAGATTTCAATATTTCATAAAAATAAATTTCAATAGGAAATTACTGGATAAAATAATTCCAAAAAATGTTTTTATTGTACTACAAGTATTATCTCTAGGTTGCTAAGCGAATTTACATGATCAACTAAAACAAATTTATTGCACAAAGATTGTTGTCCTATTCGTGAAGGCTTGGAACATGAGTTTTCTCCTTTAAACATCTTCAGTTCAACACTTGGTAGTGTCAACTTTTTGATATTTACTTCTTTATCATCTCAAAGTCTCAAGCTCCACACTTGCATGTGTTAATTTTTTGTTGTTTATTTTTTTATTAATTTTTAATTTGATTTGAATTTTTTTAAAATACATAATATTCATTTATCAAATTACTTTTTTAATAGTTTTAGTAATTGTCTGTTTTAATCATGATTAAATACACTATTTTAATTTTTTTAACAGACATTTCATAATTTATGTTAAATACTCCAATTCTATTGGATTTTAGAGCAAAATTAATTCATATTAACGATGAATATACTATTTAGTTTGGATGTTTGGGCTTATACATTTAAAAAGCTTCTAATACCGTTTATAATTTTAGTATGTATTGGATCTAAAAAGTTTTAAAACGTGAAAAAAATTGAAAGTTTTACAGAATGTAGTTTATCTAAAATGATGCGTGGTAGTGACATTTTACATGTGCTTCAAAGAATTGCATATAAGGATTTAGGTTGGAGCTTAAGAGTTTAATTACGAATTTGCATCGTCGTTTTTATGCGCTAATGAGCTTTGTTGCATGTATCTTATCGGATTCTTCTGCCTGGTGTAAGGATTAGAAGACAACTTTTTAAGGCATCACATGACCAATTTGATCCATTGTTCTAGCTTGATGTTATTTCATTGTAATGAGAGAATTTTTATCGTTCGTAGTTGTTGATGTAGTGTTTCCATCATATATTTTATTCTTGTTTCCCTTCCATTACAATAATTTAGGAGTTTCATGCAATAGTTTTTTACTTTCAAGTATTTCATATTTTATACTTTCCTTTTGGCATTCACGTCGTTTTTCCTTTTATTAAAAACATGTAGGTCATACAACATATACCTATTTATTTTAAAGAATTAAATTAAGATGTCAAGCATTGTAACTAATTAATTTTCTATTGTTCGGGAATACATCGTGATTTTTGTATTTTTTGATATTTATGAAATAAATTATTAATTATTAATTTTTCTGTTTTAAAAACATCACATGTTTTAAAAAGTCTCAAATTGCTTAGTTTCTCCCGTTTTCAAATAAGTTTTTTAGTTTCAAATTATCATGAGTAGGTAGCCCTAAGGTATTTTAAACAACAAATTTATCAACAAAATCCTGAAAGACATCTCATAGATTTGTAATAAAATAATTGTGATAATTTTGTAATCAAAATAATAATTTCAATATTTCATAAAAATAAATTTCAATAGGAAATTAATGGATAAAAAAATTCCAATAAAACTTTTTATTGTACTACAAGTATTATCTCTAAGTTGTTAAGCGAATTTACATGATCAACTAAAACAAATTTATTGCACAAAGAATGTTGTCCTATTCGAGAAGGCTTGGGACATGAGTTTGCTCCTTTAAATGTCTTCAGTTCAACACTTGGTAGTGTCAACCTTTTGTTATTTACTTATATATCATCCCAAGCTCCACACTTGCAAGTTTCAATTTTTTATTGTTTTTTTTAATTAATTTTTACTTTGATTTGAATATCTTTATAAATACATAATATTCATTTATCAAATTACTTTTTTTATTGTGTTAGTAATTGTCTATTATAATCACGATTAAATACACTATTTTAATTTTTTTAGAAGACATTTCAGAATTTATATTAAATACTCCATTTCGATTGGACTTTAGAGAAAAATTAATTCATATTAACGATGACTATACATTTTAGTTTGGATGTTTGGGCTGATACATTTAAAAAGCTCCTAATACCGTTTATAATTTTAGTATGTATTGGATCTAAAAAGTTTTAAAAAGTGAAAAAAGTTGAAAGTTTTACAGAATGTAGTTTATCTAAAATGATGCGTGGTTGTGACATTGTACATGTGCTTCAAAGAATTTCATATAAGGATTTAGGTTGGAGCTTAATATTTTAATTACAAATTCACATCATCGTTTTGATGCGCTAATGATCTTTGTTGCATGTATCTTATATGATTCTTCTGTCTGGTGTAAGGATTAGAAGACAATTTTTAGAGGCATGACGTAACCAATTTGATCCATTGATCAAGCTTGATGTTGTTTCATTGTAATGAGAGAATTTTGATCTTTCGTAGTTGTTGATGTAGTGTTTCCATCATATATTTTATTCTTATTTCCCTTCCATTACAATAATTTAGGAGTCTCATGCAATAGTTTTTTACTTTTAAGTATTTCATATTTTATACTTTCCTTTTGGCATGCACATTGTTTATGATTTTATTCAAAACATGTAGGTCATACAACATATACCTAATTATTTTAATGAATTAAATTAAGATGCCAAACATTGTATTTAGTTAATTTTCTTTTGTTATGGAATACATTGTTATTTTTTTATTTTTTTTATATTTATGAAATAAATTATTAATTATTAATTTTTCTGTTTTAAAAACATCACATGTTTTTAAAAGTCTCAAATTACTTAGTTTCTCTCGTTTTCAAATAAGTTTTTTAGTTTCAAATTATCATGAGTAGGTAGCCCTAAGGTATTTTAAACAATAAATTTATCAACAAAATCCTCAAAGACATCTCATAGATTTGTAATAAAATAAATGTGATAATTTTGTAATCAAAATAAAGATTTCAATATTTCATAAAAATAAATTTCAATAGGAAATTACTGGATAAAATAATTCCAAAAAATGTTTTTATTGTACTACAAGTATTATCTCTAGGTTGCTAAGCGAATTTACATGATCAACTAAAACAAATTTATTGCACAAAGATTGTTGTCCTATTCGTGAAGGCTTGGAACATGAGTTTTCTCCTTTAAACATCTTCAGTTCAACACTTGGTAGTGTCAACTTTTTGATATTTACTTCTTTATCATCTCAAAGTCTCAAGCTCCACACTTGCATGTGTTAATTTTTTGTTGTTTATTTTTTTATTAATTTTTAATTTGATTTGAATTTTTTAAAAATACATAATATTCATTTATCAAATTACTTTTTTAATAGTTTTAGTAATTGTCTGTTTTAATCATGATTAAATACACTATTTTAATTTTTTTAACAGACATTTCATAATTTATGTTAAATACTCCAATTCTATTGGATTTTAGAGCAAAATTAATTCATATTAACGATGAATATACTATTTAGTTTGGATGTTTGGGCTTATACATTTAAAAAGCTTCTAATACCGTTTATAATTTTAGTATGTATTGGATCTAAAAAGTTTTAAAACGTGAAAAAAATTGAAAGTTTTACAGAATGTAGTTTATCTAAAATGATGCGTGGTAGTGACATTTTACATGTGCTTCAAAGAATTGCATATAAGGATTTAGGTTGGAGCTTAAGAGTTTAATTACGAATTTGCATCGTCGTTTTTATGCGCTAATGAGCTTTGTTGCATGTATCTTATCGGATTCTTCTGCCTGGTGTAAGGATTAGAAGACAACTTTTTAAGGCATCACATGACCAATTTGATCCATTGTTCTAGCTTGATGTTATTTCATTGTAATGAGAGAATTTTTATCGTTCTTAGTTGTTGATGTAGTGTTTCCATCATATATTTTATTCTTGTTTCCCTTCCATTACAATAATTTAGGAGTTTCATGCAATAGTTTTTTACTTTCAAGTATTTCATATTTTATACTTTCCTTTTGGCATGCACGTCGTTTTTCCTTTTATTAAAAACATGTAGGTCATACAACATATACCTATTTATTTTAAAGAATTAAATTAAGATGTCAAGCATTGTAACTAATTAATTTTCTATTGTTCGGGAATACATCGTGATTTTTGTATTTTTTTTATATTTATGAAATAAATTATTAATTATTAATTTTTCTGTTTTAAAAACATCACATGTTTTAAAAAGTCTCAAATTGCTTAGTTTCTCCCGTTTTCAAATAAGTTTTTTAGTTTCAAATTATCATGAGTAGGTAGCCCTAAGGTATTTTAAACAACAAATTTATCAACAAAATCCTGAAAGACATC
This sequence comes from Vicia faba, assembly GCA_948472305.1. Classification (NCBI taxonomy): domain Eukaryota; kingdom Viridiplantae; phylum Streptophyta; class Magnoliopsida; order Fabales; family Fabaceae; genus Vicia; species Vicia faba. The sequence goes on along the minus strand of OX451739.1, from coordinate 1,500,901,656 downwards.
TCATAGATTTGTAATAAAATAATTGTGATAATTTTGTAATCAAAATAATAATTTCAATATTTCATAAAAATAAATTTCAATAGGAAATTAATGGATAAAAAAATTCCAAAAAAACTGTTTATTGTACTACAAGTATTATCTCTAAGTTGTTAAGCGAATTTACATGATCAACTAAAACAAATTTATTGCACAAAGAATGTTGTCCTATTCGAGAAGGCTTGGGACATGAGTTTTCTCCTTTAAATGTCTTCAGTTCAACACTTGGTAGTGTCAACCTTTTGTTATTTACTTATATATCATCCCAAGCTCCACACTTGCAAGTTTCAATTTTTTATTGTTTTTTTTAATTAATTTTTACTTTGATTTGAATATCTTTATAAATACATAATATTCATTTATCAAATTACTTTTTTTATAGTGTTAGTAATTGTCTATTATAATCACGATTAAATACACTATTTTAATTTTTTTAGAAGACATTTCAGAATTTATATTAAATACTCCATTTCGATTGGACTTTAGAGCAAAATTAATTCATATTAACGATGATTATACATTTTAGTTTGGATGTTTGGGCTGATACATTTAAAAAGCTCCTAATACAGTTTATAATTTTAGTATGTATTGGATCTAAAAAGTTTTAAAAAGTGAAAAAAGTTGAAAGTTTTACAGAATGTAGTTTATCTAAAATGATGCGTGGTTGTGACATTGTACATGTGCTTCAAAGAATTTCATATAAGGATTTAGGTTGGAGCTTAATATTTTAATTACAAATTCACATCATCGTTTTGATGCGCTAATGATCTTTGTTGCATGTATCTTATATGATTCTTCTGTCTGGTGTAAGGATTAGAAGACAATTTTTAGAGGCATGACCTAACCAATTTGATCCATTGATCAAGCTTGATGTTGTTTCATTGTAATGAGAGAATTTTGATCTTTCGTAGTTGTTGATGTAGTGTTTCCATCATATATTTTATTCTTATTTCCCTTCCATTACAATAATTTAGGAGTCTCATGCAATAGTTTTTTACTTTTAAGTATTTCATATTTTATACTTTCCTTTTGGCATGCACATTGTTTATGATTTTATTCAAAACATGTAGGTCATACAACATATACCTAATTATTTTAATGAATTAAATTAAGATGCCAAACATTGTATCTAGTTAATTTTCTTTTGTTATGGAATACATTGTTATTTTTTTATTTTTTTTATATTTATGAAATAAATTATTCATTATTAATTTTTCTGTTTTAAAAACATCACATGTTTTTAAAAGTCTCAAATTACTTAGTTTCTCTCGTTTTCAAATAAGTTTTTTAGTTTCAAATTATCATGAGTAGGTAGCCCTAAGGTATTTTAAACAATAAATTTATCAACAAAATCCTCAAAGACATCTCATAGATTTGTAATAAAATAAATGTGATAATTTTGTAATCAAAATAAAGATTTCAATATTTCATAAAAATAAATTTCAATAGGAAATTACTGGATAAAATAATTCCAAAAAATGTTTTTATTGTACTACAAGTATTATCTCTAGGTTGCTAAGCGAATTTACATGATCAACTAAAACAAATTTATTGCACAAAGATTGTTGTCCTATTCGTGAAGGCTTGGAACATGAGTTTTCTCCTTTAAACATCTTCAGTTCAACACTTGGTAGTGTCAACTTTTTGATATTTACTTCTTTATCATCTCAAAGTCTCAAGCTCCACACTTGCATGTGTTAATTTTTTGTTGTTTATTTTTTTATTAATTTTTAATTTGATTTGAATTTTTTAGAAATACATAATATTCATGTATCAAATTACTTTTTTAATAGTTTTAGTAATTGTCTGTTTTAATCATGATTAAATACACTATTTTAATTTTTTTAACAGACATTTCATAATTTATGTTAAATACTCCAATTCTATTGGATTTTAGAGCAAAATTAATTCATATTAACGATGAATATACTATTTAGTTTGGATGTTTGGGCTTATACATTTAAAAAGCTTCTAATACCGTTTATAATTTTAGTATGTATTGGATCTAAAAAGTTTTAAAACGTGAAAAAAATTGAAAGTTTTACAGAATGTAGTTTATCTAAAATGATGCGTGGTAGTGACATTTTACATGTGCTTCAAAGAATTGCATATAAGGATTTAGGTTGGAGCTTAAGAGTTTAATTACGAATTTGCATCGTCGTTTTTATGCGCTAATGAGCTTTGTTGCATGTATCTTATCGGATTCTTCTGCCTGGTGTAAGGATTAGAAGACAACTTTTTAAGGCATCACATGACCAATTTGATCCATTGTTCTAGCTTGATGTTATTTCATTGTAATGAGAGAATTTTTATCGTTCGTAGTTGTTGATGTAGTGTTTCCATCATATATTTTATTCTTGTTTCCCTTCCATTACAATAATTTAGGAGTTTCATGCAATAGTTTTTTACTTTCAAGTATTTCATATTTTATACTTTCCTTTTGGCATGCACGTCGTTTTTCCTTTTATTAAAAACATGTAGGTCATACAACATATACCTATTTATTTTAAAGAATTAAATTAAGATGTCAAGCATTGTAACTAATTAATTTTCTATTGTTCGGGAATACATCGTGATTTTTGTATTTTTTTTATATTTATGAAATAAATTATTAATTATTAATTTTTCTGTTTTAAAAACATCACATGTTTTAAAAAGTCTCAAATTGCTTAGTTTCTCCCGTTTTCAAATAAGTTTTTTAGTTTCAAATTATCATGAGTAGGTAGCCCTAAGGTATTTTAAACAACAAATTTATCAACAAAATCCTGAAAGACATCTCATAGATTTGTAATAAAATAATTGTGATAATTTTGTAATCAAAATAATAATTTCAATATTTCATAAAAATAAATTTCAATAGGAAATTAATGGATAAAAAAATTCCAAAAAAACTGTTTATTGTACTACAAGTATTATCTCTAAGTTGTTAAGCGAATTTACATGATCAACTAAAACAAATTTATTGCACAAAGAATGTTGTCCTATTCGAGAAGGCTTGGGACATGAGTTTTCTCCTTTAAATGTCTTCAGTTCAACACTTGGTAGTGTCAACCTTTTGTTATTTACTTATATATCATCCCAAGCTCCACACTTGCAAGTTTCAATTTTTTATTGTTTTTTTTAATTAACTTTTACTTTGATTTGAATATCTTTATAAATACATAATATTCATTTATCAAATTACTTTTTTTATAGTGTTAGTAATTGTCTATTATAATCACGATTAAATACACTATTTTAATTTTTTTAGAAGACATTTCAGAATTTATATTAAATACTCCATTTCGATTGGACTTTAGAGCAAAATTAATTCATATTAACGATGACTATACATTTTAGTTTGGATGTTTGGGCTGATACATTTAAAAAGCTCCTAATACAGTTTATAATTTTAGTATGTATTGGATCTAAAAAGTTTTAAAAAGTGAAAAAAGTTGAAAGTTTTACAGAATGTAGTTTATCTAAAATGATGCGTGGTTGTGACATTGTACATGCGCTTCAAAGAATTTCATATAAGGATTTAGGTTGGAGCTTAATATTTTAATTACAAATTCACATCATCGCTTTGATGCGCTAATGATCTTTGTTGCATGTATCTTATATGATTCTTCTGTCTGGTGTAAGGATTAGAAGACAATTTTTAGAGGCATGACCTAACCAATTTGATCCATTGATCAAGCTTGATGTTGTTTCATTGTAATGAGAGAATTTTGATCTTTCGTAGTTGTTGATGTAGTGTTTCCATCATATATTTTATTCTTATTTCCCTTCCATTACAATAATTTAGGAGTCTCATGCAATAGTTTTTTACTTTTAAGTATTTCATATTTTATACTTTCCTTTTGGCATGCACATTGTTTATGATTTTATTCAAAACATGTAGGTCATACAACATATACCTAATTATTTTAATGAATTAAATTAAGATGCCAAACATTGTATCTAGTTAATTTTCTTTTGTTATGGAATACATTGTTATTTTTTTATTTTTTTTATATTTATGAAATAAATTATTAATTATTAATTTTTCTGTTTTAAAAACATCACATGTTTTTAAAAGTCTCAAATTACTTAGTTTCTCTCGTTTTCAAATAAGTTTTTTAGTTTCAAATTATCATGAGTAGGTAGCCCTAAGGTATTTTAAACAATAAATTTATCAACAAAATCCTCAAAGACATCTCATAGATTTGTAATAAAATAAATGTGATAATTTTGTAATCAAAATAAAGATTTCAATATTTCATAAAAATAAATTTCAATAGGAAATTACTGGATAAAATAATTCCAAAAAATGTTTTTATTGTACTACAAGTATTATCTCTAGGTTGCTAAGCGAATTTACATGATCAACTAAAACAAATTTTTTGCACAAAGATTGTTGTCCTATTCGTGAAGGCTTGGAACATGAGTTTTCTCCTTTAAACATCTTCAGTTCAACACTTGGTAGTGTCAACTTTTTGATATTTACTTCTTTATCATCTCAAAGTCTCAAGCTCCACACTTGCATGTGTTAATTTTTTGTTGTTTATTTTTTTATTAATTTTTAATTTGATTTGAATTTTTTAAAAATACATAATATTCATTTATCAAATTACTTTTTTAATAGTTTTAGTAATTGTCTGTTTTAATCATGATTAAATACACTATTTTAATTTTTTTAACAGACATTTCATAATTTATGTTAAATACTCCAATCTATTGGATTTTAGAGCAAAATTAATTCATATTAACGATGAATATACTATTTAGTTTGGATGTTTGGGCTTATACATTTAAAAAGCTTCTAATACCGTTTATAATTTTAGTATGTATTGGATCTAAAAAGTTTTAAAACGTGAAAAAAATTGAAAGTTTTACAGAATGTAGTTTATCTAAAATGATGCGTGGTAGTGACATTTTACATGTGCTTCAAAGAATTGCATATAAGGATTTAGGTTGGAGCTTAAGAGTTTAATTACGAATTTGCATCGTCGTTTTTATGCGCTAATGAGCTTTGTTGCATGTATCTTATCGGATTCTTCTGCCTGGTGTAAGGATTAGAAGACAACTTTTTAAGGCATCACATGACCAATTTGATCCATTGTTCTAGCTTGATGTTATTTCATTGTAATGAGAGAATTTTTATCGTTCGTAGTTGTTGATGTAGTGTTTCCATCATATATTTTATTCTTGTTTCCCTTCCATTACAATAATTTAGGAGTTTCATGCAATAGTTTTTTACTTTCAAGTATTTCATATTTTATACTTTCCTTTTGGCATGCACGTCGTTTTTCCTTTTATTAAAAACATGTAGGTCATACAACATATACCTATTTATTTTAAAGAATTAAATTAAGATGTCAAGCATTGTAACTAATTAATTTTCTATTGTTCGGGAATACATCGTGATTTTTGTATTTTTTTATATTTATGAAATAAATTATTAATTATTAATTTTTCTGTTTTAAAAACATCACATGTTTTAAAAAGTCTCAAATTGCTTAGTTTCTCCCGTTTTCAAATAAGTTTTTTAGTTTCAAATTATCATGAGTAGGTAGCCCTAAGGTATTTTAAACAACAAATTTATCAACAAAATCCTGAAAGACATCTCATAGATTTGTAATAAAATAATTGTGATAATTTTGTAATCAAAATAATAATTTCAATATTTCATAAAAATAAATTTCAATAGGAAATTAATGGATAAAAAAATTCCAAAAAAACTGTTTATTGTACTACAAGTATTATCTCTAAGTTGTTAAGCGAATTTACATGATCAACTAAAACAAATTTATTGCACAAAGAATGTTGTCCTATTCGAGAAGGCTTGGGACATGAGTTTTCTCCTTTAAATGTCTTCAGTTCAACACTTGGTAGTGTCAACCTTTTGTTATTTACTTATATATCATCCCAAGCTCCACACTTGCAAGTTTCAATTTTTTATTGTTTTTTTTAATTAATTTTTACTTTGATTTGAATATCTTTATAAATACATAATATTCATTTATCAAATTACTTTTTTTATAGTGTTAGTAATTGTCTATTATAATCACGATTAAATACACTATTTTAATTTTTTTAGAAGACATTTCAGAATTTATATTAAATACTCCATTTCGATTGGACTTTAGAGCAAAATTAATTCATATTAACGATGATTATACATTTTAGTTTGGATGTTTGGGCTGATACATTTAAAAAGCTCCTAATACAGTTTATAATTTTAGTATGTATTGGATCTAAAAAGTTTTAAAAAGTGAAAAAAGTTGAAAGTTTTACAGAATGTAGTTTATCTAAAATGATGCGTGGTTGTGACATTGTACATGTGCTTCAAAGAATTTCATATAAGGATTTAGGTTGGAGCTTAATATTTTAATTACAAATTCACATCATCGTTTTGATGCGCTAATGATCTTTGTTGCATGTATCTTATATGATTCTTCTGTCTGGTGTAAGGATTAGAAGACAATTTTTAGAGGCATGACCTAACCAATTTGATCCATTGATCAAGCTTGATGTTGTTTCATTGTAATGAGAGAATTTTGATCTTTCGTAGTTGTTGATGTAGTGTTTCCATCATATATTTTATTCTTATTTCCCTTCCATTACAATAATTTAGGAGTCTCATGCAATAGTTTTTTACTTTTAAGTATTTCATATTTTATACTTTCCTTTTGGCATGCACATTGTTTATGATTTTATTCAAAACATGTAGGTCATACAACATATACCTAATTATTTTAATGAATTAAATTAAGATGCCAAACATTGTATCTAGTTAATTTTCTTTTGTTATGGAATACATTGTTATTTTTTTATTTTTTTTATATTTATGAAATAAATTATTCATTATTAATTTTTCTGTTTTAAAAACATCACATGTTTTTAAAAGTCTCAAATTACTTAGTTTCTCTCGTTTTCAAATAATTTTTTTAGTTTCAAATTATCATGAGTAGGTAGCCCTAAGGTATTTTAAACAATAAATTTATCAACAAAATCCTCAAAGACATCTCATAGATTTGTAATAAAATAAATGTGATAATTTTGTAATCAAAATAAAGATTTCAATATTTCATAAAAATAAATTTCAATAGGAAATTACTGGATAAAATAATTCCAAAAAATGTTTTTATTGTACTACAAGTATTATCTCTAGGTTGCTAAGCGAATTTACATGATCAACTAAAACAAATTTATTGCACAAAGATTGTTGTCCTATTCGTGAAGGCTTGGAACATGAGTTTTCTCCTTTAAACATCTTCAGTTCAACACTTGGTAGTGTCAACTTTTTGATATTTACTTCTTTATCATCTCAAAGTCTCAAGCTCCACACTTGCATGTGTTAATTTTTTGTTGTTTATTTTTTTATTAATTTTTAATTTGATTTGAATTTTTTAGAAATACATAATATTCATGTATCAAATTACTTTTTTAATAGTTTTAGTAATTGTCTGTTTTAATCATGATTAAATACACTATTTTAATTTTTTTAACAGACATTTCATAATTTATGTTAAATACTCCAATTCTATTGGATTTTAGAGCAAAATTAATTCATATTAACGATGAATATACTATTTAGTTTGGATGTTTGGGCTTATACATTTAAAAAGCTTCTAATACCGTTTATAATTTTAGTATGTATTGGATCTAAAAAGTTTTAAAACGTGAAAAAAATTGAAAGTTTTACAGAATGTAGTTTATCTAAAATGATGCGTGGTAGTGACATTTTACATGTGCTTCAAAGAATTGCATATAAGGATTTAGGTTGGAGCTTAAGAGTTTAATTACGAATTTGCATCGTCGTTTTTATGCGCTAATGAGCTTTGTTGCATGTATCTTATCGGATTCTTCTGCCTGGTGTAAGGATTAGAAGACAACTTTTTAAGGCATCACATGACCAATTTGATCCATTGTTCTAGCTTGATGTTATTTCATTGTAATGAGAGAATTTTTATCGTTCGTAGTTGTTGATGTAGTGTTTCCATCATATATTTTATTCTTGTTTCCCTTCCATTACAATAATTTAGGAGTTTCATGCAATAGTTTTTTACTTTCAAGTATTTCATATTTTATACTTTCCTTTTGGCATGCACGTCGTTTTTCCTTTTATTAAAAACATGTAGGTCATACAACATATACCTATTTATTTTAAAGAATTAAATTAAGATGTCAAGCATTGTAACTAATTAATTTTCTATTGTTCGGGAATACATCGTGATTTTTGTATTTTTTTTATATTTATGAAATAAATTATTAATTATTAACTTTTCTGTTTTAAAAACATCACATGTTTTAAAAAGTCTCAAATTGCTTAGTTTCTCCCGTTTTCAAATAAGTTTTTTAGTTTCAAATTATCATGAGTAGGTAGCCCTAAGGTATTTTAAACAACAAATTTATCAACAAAATCCTGAAAGACATCTCATAGATTTGTAATAAAATAATTGTGATAATTTTGTAATCAAAATAATAATTTCAATATTTCATAAAAATAAATTTCAATAGGAAATTAATGGATAAAAAAATTCCAAAAAAACTGTTTATTGTACTACAAGTATTATCTCTAAGTTGTTAAGCGAATTTACATGATCAACTAAAACAAATTTATTGCACAAAGAATGTTGTCCTATTCGAGAAGGCTTGGGACATGAGTTTTCTCCTTTAAATGTCTTCAGTTCAACACTTGGTAGTGTCAACCTTTTGTTATTTACTTATATATCATCCCAAGCTCCACACTTGCAAGTTTCAATTTTTTATTGTTTTTTTTAATTAACTTTTACTTTGATTTGAATATCTTTATAAATACATAATATTCATTTATCAAATTACTTTTTTTATAGTGTTAGTAATTGTCTATTATAATCACGATTAAATACACTATTTTAATTTTTTTAGAAGACATTTCAGAATTTATATTAAATACTCCATTTCGATTGGACTTTAGAGCAAAATTAATTCATATTAACGATGACTATACATTTTAGTTTGGATGTTTGGGCTGATACATTTAAAAAGCTCCTAATACAGTTTATAATTTTAGTATGTATTGGATCTAAAAAGTTTTAAAAAGTGAAAAAAGTTGAAAGTTTTACAGAATGTAGTTTATCTAAAATGATGCGTGGTTGTGACATTGTACATGTGCTTCAAAGAATTTCATATAAGGATTTAGGTTGGAGCTTAATATTTTAATTACAAATTCACATCATCGCTTTGATGCGCTAATGATCTTTGTTGCATGTATCTTATATGATTCTTCTGTCTGGTGTAAGGATTAGAAGACAATTTTTAGAGGCATGACCTAACCAATTTGATCCATTGATCAAGCTTGATGTTGTTTCATTGTAATGAGAGAATTTTGATCTTTCGTAGTTGTTGATGTAGTGTTTCCATCATATATTTTATTCTTATTTCCCTTCCATTACAATAATTTAGGAGTCTCATGCAATAGTTTTTTACTTTTAAGTATTTCATATTTTATACTTTCCTTTTGGCATGCACATTGTTTATGATTTTATTCAAAACATGTAGGTCATACAACATATACCTAATTATTTTAATGAATTAAATTAAGATGCCAAACATTGTATCTAGTTAATTTTCTTTTGTTATGGAATACATTGTTATTTTTTTATTTTTTTTATATTTATGAAATAAATTATTAATTATTAATTTTTCTGTTTTAAAAACATCACATGTTTTTAAAAGTCTCAAATTACTTAGTTTCTCTCGTTTTCAAATAAGTTTTTTAGTTTCAAATTATCATGAGTAGGTAGCCCTAAGGTATTTTAAACAATAAATTTATCAACAAAATCCTCAAAGACATCTCATAGATTTGTAATAAAATAAATGTGATAATTTTGTAATCAAAATAAAGATTTCAATATTTCATAAAAATAAATTTCAATAGGAAATTACTGGATAAAATAATTCCAAAAAATGTTTTTATTGTACTACAAGTATTATCTCTAGGTTGCTAAGCGAATTTACATGATCAACTAAAACAAATTTATTGCACAAAGATTGTTGTCCTATTCGTGAAGGCTTGGAACATGAGTTTTCTCCTTTAAACATCTTCAGTTCAACACTTGGTAGTGTCAACTTTTTGATATTTACTTCTTTATCATCTCAAAGTCTCAAGCTCCACACTTGCATGTGTTAATTTTTTGTTGTTTATTTTTTTATTAATTTTTAATTTGATTTGAATTTTTTAGAAATACATAATATTCATTTATCAAATTACTTTTTTAATAGTTTTAGTAATTGTCTGTTTTAATCATGATTAAATACACTATTTTAATTTTTTTAACAGACATTTCATAATTTATGTTAAATACTCCAATTCTATTCGATTTTAGAGAAAAATTAATTCATATTAACGATGAATATACTATTTAGTTTGGATGTTTGGGCTTATACATTTAAAAAGCTTCTAATACCGTTTATAATTTTAGTATGTATTGGATCTAAAAAGTTTTAAAACGTGAAAAAAATTGAAAGTTTTACAGAATGTAGTTTATCTAAAATGATGCGTGGTAGTGACATTTTACATGTGCTTCAAAGAATTGCATATAAGGATTTAGGTTGGAGCTTAAGAGTTTAATTACGAATTTGCATCGTCGTTTTTATGCGCTAATGAGCTTTGTTGCATGTATCTTATCGGATTCTTCTGCCTGGTGTAAGGATTAGAAGACAACTTTTTAAGGCATCACATGACCAATTTGATCCATTGTTCTAGCTTGATGTTATTTCATTGTAATGAGAGAATTTTTATCGTTCGTAGTTGTTGATGTAGTGTTTCCATCATATATTTTATTCTTGTTTCCCTTCCATTACAATAATTTAGGAGTTTCATGCAATAGTTTTTTACTTTCAAGTATTTCATATTTTATACTTTCCTTTTGGCATGCACGTCGTTTTTCCTTTTATTAAAAACATGTAGGTCATACAACATATACCTATTTATTTTAAAGAATTAAATTAAGATGTCAAGCATTGTAACTAATTAATTTTCTATTGTTCGGGAATACATCGTGATTTTTGTATTTTTTTTATATTTATGAAATAAATTATTAATTATTAATTTTTCTGTTTTAAAAACATCACATGTTTTAAAAAGTCTCAAATTGCTTAGTTTCTCCCATTTTCAAATAAGTTTTGTAGTTTCAAATTATCATGAGTAGGTAGCCCTAAGGTATTTTAAACAACAAATTTATCAACAAAATCCTGAAAGACATCTCATAGATTTGTAATAAAATAATTGTGATAATTTTGTAATCAAAATAATAATTTCAATATTTCATAAAAATAAATTTCAATAGGAAATTAATGGATAAAAAAATTCCAAAAAAACTTTTTATTGTACTACAAGTATTATCTCTAAGTTGTTAAGCGAATTTACATGATCAACTAAAACAAATTTATTGCATAAAGAATGTTGTCCTATTCGAGAAGGCTTGGGACATGAGTTTTCTCCTTTAAATGTCTTCAGTTCAACACTTGGTAGTGTCAACCTTTTGTTATTTACTTATATATCATCCCAAGCTCCACACTTGCAAGTTTCAATTTTTTATTGTTTTTTTTAATTAATTTTTACTTTGATTTGAATATCTTTATAAATACATAATATTCATTTATCAAATTACTTTTTTTATAGTGTTAGTAATTGTCTATTATAATCACGATTAAATACACTATTTTAATTTTTTTAGAAGACATTTCAGAATTTATATAAAATACTCCATTTCGATTGGACTTTAGAGCAAAATTAATTCATATTAACGATGACTATACATTTTAGTTTGGATGTTTGGGCTGATACATTTAAAAAGCTCCTAATACCGTTTATAATTTTAGTATGTATTGGATCTAAAAAGTTTTAAAAAGTGAAAAAAGTTGAAAGTTTTACAGAATGTAGTTTATCTAAAATGATGCGTTGTTGTGACATTGTACATGTGCTTCAAAGAATTTCATATAAGGATTTAGGTTGGAGCTTAATATTTTAATTACAAATTCACATCATCATTTTGATGCGCTAATGATCTTTGTTGCATGTATCTTATATGATTCTTCTGTCTGGTGTAAGGATTAGAAGACAATTTTTAGAGGCATGATCTAACCAATTTGATCCATTGATCAAGCTTGATGTTGTTTCATTGTAATGAGAGAATTTTGATCTTTCGTAGTTGTTGATGTAGTGTTTCCATCATATATTTTATTCTTATTTCCCTTCCATTACAATAATTTAGGAGTCTCATGCAATAGTTTTTTACTTTTAAGTATTTCATATTTTATACTTTCCTTTTGGCATGCACATTGTTTATGATTTTATTCAAAACATGTAGGTCATACAACATATACCTAATTATTTTAATGAATTAAATTAAGATGCCAAACATTGTATCTAGTTAATTTTCTTTTGTTATGGAATACATTGTTATTTTTTTATTTTTTTTATATTTATGAAATAAATTATTAATTATTAATTTTTCTGTTTTAAAAACATCACATGTTTTTAAAAGTCTCAAATTACTTAGTTTCTCTCGTTTTCAAATAAGTTTTTTAGTTTCAAATTATCATGAGTAGGTAGCCCTAAGGTATTTTAAACAATAAATTTATCAACAAAATCCTCAAAGACATCTCATAGATTTGTAATAAAATAAATGTGATAATTTTGTAATCAAAATAAAGATTTCAATATTTCATAAAAATAAATTTCAATAGGAAATTACTGGATAAAATAATTCCAAAAAATGTTTTTATTGTACTACAAGTATTATCTCTAGGTTGCTAAGCGAATTTACATGATCAACTAAAACAAATTTATTGCACAAAGATTGTTGTCCTATTCGTGAAGGCTTGGAACATGAGTTTTCTCCTTTAAACATCTTCAGTTCAACACTTGGTAGTGTCAACTTTTTGATATTTACTTCTTTATCATCTCAAAGTCTCAAGCTCCACACTTGCATGTGTTAATTTTTTGTTGTTTATTTTTTTATTAATTTTTAATTTGATTTGAATTTTTTAGAAATACATAATATTCATTTATCAAATTACTTTTTTAATAGTTTTAGTAATTGTCTGTTTTAATCATGATTAAATACACTATTTTAATTTTTTTAACAGACATTTCATAATTTATGTTAAATACTCCAATTCTATTGGATTTTAGAGCAAAATTAATTCATATTAACGATGAATATACTATTTAGTTTGGATGTTTGGGCTTATACATTTAAAAAGCTTCTAATACCGTTTATAATTTTAGTATGTATTGGATCTAAAAAGTTTTAAAACGTGAAAAAAATTGAAAGTTTTACAGAATGTAGTTTATCTAAAATGATGCGTGGTAGTGACATTTTACATGTGCTTCAAAGAATTGCATATAAGGATTTAGGTTGGAGCTTAAGAGTTTAATTACGAATTTGCATCGTCGTTTTTATGCGCTAATGAGCTTTGTTGCATGTATCTTATCGGATTCTTCTGCCTGGTGTAAGGATTAGAAGACAACTTTTTAAGGCATCACATGACCAATTTGATCCATTGTTCTAGCTTGATGTTATTTCATTGTAATGAGAGAATTTTTATCGTTCGTAGTTGTTGATGTAGTGTTTCCATCATATATTTTATTCTTGTTTCCCTTCCATTACAATAATTTAGGAGTTTCATGCAATAGTTTTTTACTTTCAAGTATTTCATATTTTATACTTTCCTTTTGGCATGCACGTCGTTTTTCCTTTTATTAAAAACATGTAGGTCATACAACATATACCTATTTATTTTAAAGAATTAAATTAAGATGTCAAGCATTGTAACTAATTAATTTTCTATTGTTCGGGAATACATCGTGATTTTTGTATTTTTTTTATATTTATGAAATAAATTATTAATTATTAATTTTTCTGTTTTAAAAACATCACATGTTTTAAAAAGTCTCAAATTGCTTAGTTTCTCCCGTTTTCAAATAAGTTTTTTAGTTTCAAATTATCATGAGTAGGTAGCCCTAAGGTATTTTAAACAACAAATTTATCAACAAAATCCTGAAAGATATCTCATAGATTTGTAATAAAATAATTGTGATAATTTTGTAATCAAAATAATAATTTCAATATTTCATAAAAATAAATTTCAATAGGAAATTAATGGATAAAAAAATTCCAAAAAAACTTTTTATTGTACTACAAGTATTATCTCTAAGTTGTTAAGCGAATTTACATGATCAACTAAAACAAATTTATTGCACAAAGAATGTTGTCCTATTCGAGAAGGCTTGGGACATGAGTTTTCTCCTTTAAATGTCTTCAGTTCAACACTTGGTAGTGTCAACCTTTTGTTATTTACTTATATATCATCCCAAGCTCCACACTTGCAAGTTTCGATTTTTTATTGTTTTTTTTAATTAATTTTTACTTTGATTTGAATATCTTTATAAATACATAATATTCATTTATCAAATTACTTTTTTTATAGTGTTAGTAATTGTCTATTATAATCACGATTAAATACACTATTTTAATTTTTTTAGAAGACATTTCAGAATTTATATTAAATACTCCATTTCGATTGGACTTTAGAGCAAAATTAATTCATATTAACGATGACTATACATTTTAGTTTGGATGTTTGGGCTGATACATTTAAAAAGCTCCTAATACCGTTTATAATTTTAGTATGTATTGGATCTAAAAAGTTTTAAAAAGTGAAAAAAGTTGAAAGTTTTACAGAATGTAGTTTATCTAAAATGATGCGTGGTTGTGACATTGTACATGTGCTTCAAAGAATTTCATATAAGGATTTAGGTTGGAGCTTAATATTTTAATTACAAATTCACATCATCATTTTGATGCGCTAATGATCTTTGTTGCATGTATCTTATATGATTCTTCTGTCTGGTGTAAGGATTAGAAGACAATTTTTAGAGGCATGACGTAACCAATTTGATCCATTGATCAAGCTTGATGTTGTTTCATTGTAATGAGAGAATTTTGATCTTTCGTAGTTGTTGATGTAGTGTTTCCATCATATATTTTATTCTTATTTCCCTTCCATTACAATAATTTAGGAGTCTCATGCAATAGTTTTTTACTTTTAAGTATTTCATATTTTATACTTTCCTTTTGGCATGCACATTGTTTATGATTTTATTCAAAACATGTAGGTCATACAACATATACCTAATTATTTTAATGAATTAAATTAAGATGCCAAACATTGTATCTAGTTAATTTTCTTTTGTTATGGAATACATTGTTATTTTTTTATTTTTTTTATATTTATGAAATAAATTATTAATTATTAATTTTTCTGTTTTAAAAACATCACATGTTTTTAAAAGTCTCAAATTACTTAGTTTCTCTCGTTTTCAAATAAGTTTTTTAGTTTCAAATTATCATGAGTAGGTAGCCCTAAGGTATTTTAAACAACAAATTTATCAACAAAATCCTCAAAGACATCTCATAGATTTGTAATAAAATAAATGTGATAATTTTGTAATCAAAATAAAGATTTCAATATTTCATAAAAATAAATTTTAATAGGAAATTAATGGATAAAATAATTCCAAAAAATGTTTTTATTGTACTACAAGTATTATCTCTAGGTTGCTAAGCGAATTTACATGATCAACTAAAACAAATTTATTGCACAAAGATTGTTGTCCTATTCGTGAAGGCTTGGAACATGAGTTTTCTCCTTTAAACATCTTCAGTTCAACACTTGGTAGTGTCAACTTTTTGATATTTACTTCTTTATCATCTCAAAGTCTCAAGCTCCACACTTGCATGTGTTAATTTTTTGTTGTTTATTTTTTTATTAATTTTTAATTTGATTTGAATTTTTTAAAAATACATAATATTCATTTATCAAATTACTTTTTTAATAGTTTTAGTAATTGTCTGTTTTAATCATGATTAAATACACTATTTTAATTTTTTTAACAGACATTTCATAATTTATGTTAAATACTCCAATTCTATTGGATTTTAGAGCAAAATTAATTCATATTAACGATGAATATACTATTTAGTTTGTATGTTTGGGCTTATACATTTAAAAAGCTTCTAATACCGTTTATAATTTTAGTATGTATTGGATCTAAAAAGTTTTAAAACGTGAAAAAAATTGAAAGTTTTACAGAATGTAGTTTATCTAAAATGATGCGTGGTAGTGACATTTTACATGTGCTTCAAAGAATTGCATATAAAGATTTAGGTTGGAGCTTAAGAGTTTAATTACGAATTTGCATCGTCGTTTTTATGCGCTAATGAGCTTTGTTGCATGTATCTTATCGGATTCTTCTGCCTGGTGTAAGGATTAGAAGACAACTTTTTAAGGCATCACATGACCAATTTGATTCATTGTTCTAGCTTGATGTTATTTCATTGTAATGAGAGAATTTTTATCGTTCGTAGTTGTTGATGTAGTGTTTCCATCATATATTTTATTCTTGTTTCCCTTCCATTACAATAATTTAGGAGTTTCATGCAATAGTTTTTTACTTTCAAGTATTTCATATTTTATACTTTCCTTTTGGCATGCACGTCGTTTTTCCTTTTATTAAAAACATGTAGGTCATACAACATATACCTATTTATTTTAAAGAATTAAATTAAGATGTCAAGCATTGTAACTAATTAATTTTCTATTGTTCGGGAATACATCGTGATTTTTGTATTTTTTTTATATTTATGAAATAAATTATTAATTATTAATTTTTCTGTTTTAAAAACATCACATGTTTTAAAAAGTCTCAAATTGCTTAGTTTCTCCCGTTTTCAAATAAGTTTTTTAGTTTCAAATTATCATGAGTAGGTAGCCCTAAGGTATTTTAAACAACAAATTTATCAACAAAATCCTGAAAGACATCTCATAGATTTGTAATAAAATAATTGTGATAATTTTGTAATCAAAATAATAATTTCAATATTTCATAAAAATAAATTTCAATAGGAAATTAATGGATAAAAAAATTCCAAAAAAACTTTTTATTGTACTACAAGTATTATCTCTAAGTTGTTAAGCGAATTTACATGATCAACTAAAACAAATTTATTGCATAAAGAATGTTGTCCTATTCGAGAAGGCTTGGGACATGAGTTTTCTCCTTTAAATGTCTTCAGTTCAACACTTGGTAGTGTCAACCTTTTGTTATTTACTTATATATCTACCCAAGCTCCACACTTGCAAGTTTCAATTTTTTATTGTTTTTTTTAATTAATTTTTACTTTGATTTGAATATCTTTATAAATACATAATATTCATTTATCAAATTACTTTTTTTATAGTGTTAGTAATTGTCTATTATAATCACGATTAAATACACTATTTTAATTTTTTTAGAAGACATTTCAGAATTTATATAAAATACTCCATTTCGATTGGACTTTAGAGCAAAATTAATTCATATTAACGATGACTATACATTTTAGTTTGGATGTTTGGGCTGATACATTTAAAAAGCTCCTAATACCGTTTATAATTTTAGTATGTATTGGATCTAAAAAGTTTTAAAAAGTGAAAAAAGTTGAAAGTTTTACAGAATGTAGTTTATCTAAAATGATGCGTTGTTGTGACATTGTACATGTGCTTCAAAGAATTTCATATAAGGATTTAGGTTGGAGCTTAATATTTTAATTACAAATTCACATCATCATTTTGATGCGCTAATGATCTTTGTTGCATGTATCTTATATGATTCTTCTGTCTGGTGTAAGGATTAGAAGACAATTTTTAGAGGCATGATCTAACCAATTTGATCCATTGATCAAGCTTGATGTTGTTTCATTGTAATGAGAGAATTTTGATCTTTCGTAGTTGTTGATGTAGTGTTTCCATCATATATTTTATTCTTATTTCCCTTCCATTACAATAATTTAGGAGTCTCATGCAATAGTTTTTTACTTTTAAGTATTTCATATTTTATACTTTCCTTTTGGCATGCACATTGTTTATGATTTTATTCAAAACATGTAGGTCATACAACATATACCTAATTATTTTAATGAATTAAATTAAGATGCCAAACATTGTATCTAGTTAATTTTCTTTTGTTATGGAATACATTGTTATTTTTTTATTTTTTTTATATTTATGAAATAAATTATTAATTATTAATTTTTCTGTTTTAAAAACATCACATGTTTTTAAAAGTCTCAAATTACTTAGTTTCTCTCGTTTTCAAATAAGTTTTTTAGTTTCAAATTATCATGAGTAGGTAGCCCTAAGGTATTTTAAACAATAAATTTATCAACAAAATCCTCAAAGACATCTCATAGATTTGTAATAAAATAAATGTGATAATTTTGTAATCAAAATAAAGATTTCAATATTTCATAAAAATAAATTTCAATAGGAAATTACTGGATAAAATAATTCCAAAAAATGTTTTTATTGTACTACAAGTATTATCTCTAGGTTGCTAAGCGAATTTACATGATCAACTAAAACAAATTTATTGCACAAAGATTGTTGTCCTATTCGTGAAGGCTTGGAACATGAGTTTTCTCCTTTAAACATCTTCAGTTCAACACTTGGTAGTGTCAACTTTTTGATATTTACTTCTTTATCATCTCAAAGTCTCAAGCTCCACACTTGCATGTGTTAATTTTTTGTTGTTTATTTTTTTATTAATTTTTAATTTGATTTGAATTTTTTAGAAATACATAATATTCATTTATCAAATTACTTTTTTAATAGTTTTAGTAATTGTCTGTTTTAATCATGATTAAATACACTATTTTAATTTTTTTAACAGACATTTCATAATTTATGTTAAATACTCCAATTCTATTGGATTTTAGAGCAAAATTAATTCATATTAACGATGAATATACTATTTAGTTTGGATGTTTGGGCTTATACATTTAAAAAGCTTCTAATACCGTTTATAATTTTAGTATGTATTGGATCTAAAAAGTTTTAAAACGTGAAAAAAATTGAAAGTTTTACAGAATGTAGTTTATCTAAAATGATGCGTGGTAGTGACATTTTACATGTGCTTCAAAGAATTGCATATAAGGATTTAGGTTGGAGCTTAAGAGTTTAATTACGAATTTGCATCGTCGTTTTTATGCGCTAATGAGCTTTGTTGCATGTATCTTATCGGATTCTTCTGCCTGGTGTAAGGATTAGAAGACAACTTTTTAAGGCATCACATGACCAATTTGATCCATTGTTCTAGCTTGATGTTATTTCATTGTAATGAGAGAATTTTTATCGTTCGTAGTTGTTGATGTAGTGTTTCCATCATATATTTTATTCTTGTTTCCCTTCCATTACAATAATTTAGGAGTTTCATGCAATAGTTTTTTACTTTCAAGTATTTCATATTTTATACTTTCCTTTTGGCATGCACGTCGTTTTTCCTTTTATTAAAAACATGTAGGTCATACAACATATACCTATTTATTTTAAAGAATTAAATTAAGATGTCAAGCATTGTAACTAATTAATTTTCTATTGTTCGGGAATACATCGTGATTTTTGTATTTTTTTTATATTTATGAAATAAATTATTAATTATTAATTTTTCTGTTTTAAAAACATCACATGTTTTAAAAAGTCTCAAATTGCTTAGTTTCTCCCGTTTTCAAATAAGTTTTTTAGTTTCAAATTATCATGAGTAGGTAGCCCTAAGGTATTTTAAACAACAAATTTATCAACAAAATCCTGAAAGATATCTCATAGATTTGTAATAAAATAATTGTGATAATTTTGTAATCAAAATAATAATTTCAATATTTCATAAAAATAAATTTCAATAGGAAATTAATGGATAAAAAAATTCCAAAAAAACTTTTTATTGTACTACAAGTATTATCTCTAAGTTGTTAAGCGAATTTACATGATCAACTAAAACAAATTTATTGCACAAAGAATGTTGTCCTATTCGAGAAGGCTTGGGACATGAGTTTTCTCCTTTAAATGTCTTCAGTTCAACACTTGGTAGTGTCAACCTTTTGTTATTTACTTATATATCATCCCAAGCTCCACACTTGCAAGTTTCGATTTTTTATTGTTTTTTTTAATTAATTTTTACTTTGATTTGAATATCTTTATAAATACATAATATTCATTTATCAAATTACTTTTTTTATAGTGTTAGTAATTGTCTATTATAATCACGATTAAATACACTATTTTAATTTTTTTAGAAGACATTTCAGAATTTATATTAAATACTCCATTTCGATTGGACTTTAGAGCAAAATTAATTCATATTAACGATGACTATACATTTTAGTTTGGATGTTTGGGCTGATACATTTAAAAAGCTCCTAATACCGTTTATAATTTTAGTATGTATTGGATCTAAAAAGTTTTAAAAAGTGAAAAAAGTTGAAAGTTTTACAGAATGTAGTTTATCTAAAATGATGCGTGGTTGTGACATTGTACATGTGCTTCAAAGAATTTCATATAAGGATTTAGGTTGGAGCTTAATATTTTAATTACAAATTCACATCATCATTTTGATGCGCTAATGATCTTTGTTGCATGTATCTTATATGATTCTTCTGTCTGGTGTAAGGATTAGAAGACAATTTTTAGAGGCATGACGTAACCAATTTGATCCATTGATCAAGCTTGATGTTGTTTCATTGTAATGAGAGAATTTTGATCTTTCGTAGTTGTTGATGTAGTGTTTCCATCATATATTTTATTCTTATTTCCCTTCCATTACAATAATTTAGGAGTCTCATGCAATAGTTTTTTACTTTTAAGTATTTCATATTTTATACTTTCCTTTTGGCATGCACATTGTTTATGATTTTATTCAAAACATGTAGGTCATACAACATATACCTAATTATTTTAATGAATTAAATTAAGATGCCAAACATTGTATCTAGTTAATTTTCTTTTGTTATGGAATACATTGTTATTTTTTTATTTTTTTTATATTTATGAAATAAATTATTAATTATTAATTTTTCTGTTTTAAAAACATCACATGTTTTTAAAAGTCTCAAATTACTTAGTTTCTCTCGTTTTCAAATAAGTTTTTTAGTTTCAAATTATCATGAGTAGGTAGCCCTAAGGTATTTTAAACAACAAATTTATCAACAAAATCCTCAAAGACATCTCATAGATTTGTAATAAAATAAATGTGATAATTTTGTAATCAAAATAAAGATTTCAATATTTCATAAAAATAAATTTTAATAGGAAATTAATGGATAAAATAATTCCAAAAAATGTTTTTATTGTACTACAAGTATTATCTCTAGGTTGCTAAGCGAATTTACATGATCAACTAAAACAAATTTATTGCACAAAGATTGTTGTCCTATTCGTGAAGGCTTGGAACATGAGTTTTCTCCTTTAAACATCTTCAGTTCAACACTTGGTAGTGTCAACTTTTTGATATTTACTTCTTTATCATCTCAAAGTCTCAAGCTCCACACTTGCATGTGTTAATTTTTTGTTGTTTATTTTTTTATTAATTTTTAATTTGATTTGAATTTTTTAAAAATACATAATATTCATTTATCAAATTACTTTTTTAATAGTTTTAGTAATTGTCTGTTTTAATCATGATTAAATACACTATTTTAATTTTTTTAACAGACATTTCATAATTTATGTTAAATACTCCAATTCTATTGGATTTTAGAGCAAAATTAATTCATATTAACGATGAATATACTATTTAGTTTGTATGTTTGGGCTTATACATTTAAAAAGCTTCTAATACCGTTTATAATTTTAGTATGTATTGGATCTAAAAAGTTTTAAAACGTGAAAAAAATTGAAAGTTTTACAGAATGTAGTTTATCTAAAATGATGCGTGGTAGTGACATTTTACATGTGCTTCAAAGAATTGCATATAAAGATTTAGGTTGGAGCTTAAGAGTTTAATTACGAATTTGCATCGTCGTTTTTATGCGCTAATGAGCTTTGTTGCATGTATCTTATCGGATTCTTCTGCCTGGTGTAAGGATTAGAAGACAACTTTTTAAGGCATCACATGACCAATTTGATTCATTGTTCTAGCTTGATGTTATTTCATTGTAATGAGAGAATTTTTATCGTTCGTAGTTGTTGATGTAGTGTTTCCATCATATATTTTATTCTTGTTTCCCTTCCATTACAATAATTTAGGAGTTTCATGCAATAGTTTTTTACTTTCAAGTATTTCATATTTTATACTTTCCTTTTGGCATGCACGTCGTTTTTCCTTTTATTAAAAACATGTAGGTCATACAACATATACCTATTTATTTTAAAGAATTAAATTAAGATGTCAAGCATTGTAACTAATTAATTTTCTATTGTTCGGGAATACATCGTGATTTTTGTATTTTTTTTATATTTATGAAATAAATTATTAATTATTAATTTTTCTGTTTTAAAAACATCACATGTTTTAAAAAGTCTCAAATTGCTTAGTTTCTCCCGTTTTCAAATAAGTTTTTTAGTTTCAAATTATCATGAGTAGGTAGCCCTAAGGTATTTTAAACAACAAATTTATCAACAAAATCCTGAAAGACATCTCATAGATTTGTAATAAAATAATTGTGATAATTTTGTAATCAAAATAATAATTTCAATATTTCATAAAAATAAATTTCAATAGGAAATTAATGGATAAAAAAATTCCAAAAAAACTTTTTATTGTACTACAAGTATTATCTCTAAGTTGTTAAGCGAATTTACATGATCAACTAAAACAAATTTATTGCACAAAGAATGTTGTCCTATTCGAGAAGGCTTGGGACATGAGTTTTCTCCTTTAAATGTCTTCAGTTCAACACTTGGTAGTGTCAACCTTTTGTTATTTACTTATATATCATCCCAAGCTCCACACTTGCAAGTTTCAATTTTTTATTGTTTTTTTTAATTAATTTTTACTTTGATTTGAATATCTTTATAAATACATAATATTCATTTATCAAATTACTTTTTTTATAGTGTTAGTAATTGTCTATTATAATCACGATTAAATACACTATTTTAATTTTTTTAGAAGACATTTCAGAATTTATATTAAATACTCCATTTCGATTGGACTTTAGAGCAAAATTAATTCATATTAACGATGACTATACATTTTAGTTTGGATGTTTGGGATGATACATTTAAAAATCTCCTAATACCGTTTATAATTTTAGTATGTATTGGATCTAAAAAGTTTTAAAAAGTGAAAAAAGTTGAAAGTTTTACAGAATGTAGTTTATCTAAAATGATGCGTGGTTGTGACATTGTACATGTGCTTCAAAGAATTTCATATAAGGATTTAGGTTGGAGCTTAATATTTTAATTACAAATTCACATCATCGTTTTGATGCGCTAATGATCTTTGTTGCATGTATCTTATATGATTCTTCTGTCTGGTGTAAGGATTAGAAGACAATTTTTAGAGGCATGACGTAACCAATTTGATCCATTGATCAAGCTTGATGTTGTTTCATTGTAATGAGAGAATTTTGATCTTTCGTAGTTGTTGATGTAGTGTTTCCATCATATATTTTATTCTTATTTCCCTTCCATTACAATAATTTAGGAGTCTCATGCAATAGTTTTTTACTTTTAAGTATTTCATATTTTATACTTTCCTTTTGGCATGCACATTGTTTATGATTTTATTCAAAACATGTAGGTCATACAACATATACCTAATTACTTTAATGAATTAAATTAAGATGCCAAACATTGTATCTAGTTAATTTTCTTTTGTTATGGAATACATTGTTATTTTTTTATTTTTTTTATATTTATGAAATAAATTATTAATTATTAATTTTTCTGTTTTAAAAACATCACATGTTTTTAAAAGTCTCAAATTACTTAGTTTCTCTCGTTTTCAAATAAGTTTTTTAGTTTCAAATTATCATGAGTAGGTAGCCCTAAGGTATTTTAAACAACAAATTTATCAACAAAATCCTCAAAGACATCTCATAGATTTGTAATAAAATAAATGTGATAATTTTGTAATCAAAATAAAGATTTCAATATTTCATAAAAATAAATTTCAATAGGAAATTACTGGATAAAATAATTCCAAAAAATGTTTTTATTGTACTACAAGTATTATCTCTAGGTTGCTAAGCGAATTTACATGATCAACTAAAACAAATTTATTGCACAAAGATTGTTGTCCTATTCGTGAAGGCTTGGAACATGAGTTTTCTCCTTTAAACATCTTCAGTTCAACACTTGGTAGTGTCAACTTTTTGATATTTACTTCTTTATCATCTCAAAGTCTCAAGCTCCACACTTGCATGTGTTAATTTTTTGTTGTTTATTTTTTTATTAATTTTTAATTTGATTTGAATTTTTTTAAAATACATAATATTCATTTATCAAATTACTTTTTTAATAGTTTTAGTAATTGTCTGTTTTAATCATGATTAAATACACTCTTTTAATTTTTTTAACAGACATTTCATAATTTATGTTAAATACTCCAATTCTATTGGATTTTAGAGCAAAATTAATTCATATTAACGATGAATATACTATTTAGTTTGGATGTTTGGGCTTATACATTTAAAAAGCTTCTAATACCGTTTATAAATTTAGTATGTATTGGATCTAAAAAGTTTTAAAACGTGAAAAAAATTGAAAGTTTTACAGAATGCAGTTTATCTAAAATGATGCGTGGTAGTGACATTTTACATGTGCTTCAAAGAATTGCATATAAGTATTTAGGTTGGAGCTTAAGAGTTTAATTACGAATTTGCATCGTCGTTTTTATGCGCTAATGAGCTTTGTTGCATGTATCTTATCGGATTCTTCTGCCTGGTGTAAGGATTAGAAGACAACTTTTTAAGGCATCACATGACCAATTTGATCCATTGTTCTAGCTTGATGTTATTTCATTGTAATGAGAGAATTTTTATCGTTCGTAGTTGTTGATGTAGTGTTTCCATCATATATTTTATTCTTGTTTCCCTTCCATTACAATAATTTAGGAGTTTCATGCAATAGTTTTTTACTTTCAAGTATTTCATATTTTATACTTTCCTTTTGGCATGCACGTCGTTTTTCCTTTTATTAAAAACATGTAGGTCATACAACATATACCTATTTATTTTAAAGAATTAAATTAAGATGTCAAGCATTGTAACTAATTAATTTTCTATTGTTCGGGAATACATCGTGATTTTTGTATTTTTTTTATATTTATGAAATAAATTATTAATTATTAATTTTTCTGTTTTAAAAACATCACATGTTTTAAAAAGTCTCAAATTGCTTAGTTTCTCCCGTTTTCAAATAAGTTTTTTAGTTTCAAATTATCATGAGTAGGTAGCCCTAAGGTATTTTAAACAACAAATTTATCAACAAAATCCTCAAAGACATCTCATAGATTTGTAATAAAATAAATGTGATAATTTTGTAATCAAAATAAAGATTTCAATATTTCATAAAAATAAATTTCAATAGGAAATTACTGGATAAAATAATTCCAAAAAATGTTTTTATTGTACTACAAGTATTATCTCTAGGTTGCTAAGCGAATTTACATGATCAACTAAAACAAATTTATTGCACAAAGAATGTTGTCCTATTCGAGAAGGCTTGGGACATGAGTTTGCTCCTTTAAATGTCTTCAGTTCAACACTTGGTAGTGTCAACCTTTTGTTATTTACTTATATATCATCCCAAGCTCCACACTTGCAAGTTTCAATTTTTTATTGTTTTTTTTTAATTAATTTTTACTTTGATTTGAATATCTTTATAAATACATAATATTCATTTATCAAATTACTTTTTTTATAGTGTTAGTAATTGTCTATTATAATCACGATTAAATACACTATTTTAATTTTTTTAGAAGACATTTCAGAATTTATATTAAATACTCCATTTCGATTGGACTTTAGAGCAAAATTAATTCATATTAACGATGACTATACATTTTAGTTTGGATGTTTGGGCTGATACATTTAAAAAGCTCCTAATACCGTTTATAATTTTAGTATGTATTGGATCTAAAGAGTTTTAAAAAGTGAAAAAAGTTGAAAGTTTTACAGAATGTAGTTTATCTAAAATGATGCGTGGTTGTGACATTGTACATGTGCTTCAAAGAATTTCATATAAGGATTTAGGTTGGAGCTTAATATTTTAATTACAAATTCACATCATCGTTTTGATGCGCTAATGATCTTTGTTGCATGTATCTTATATGATTCTTCTGTCTGGTGTAAGGATTAGAAGACAATTTTTAGAGGCATGACCTAACCAATTTGATCCATTGATCAAGCTTGATGTTGTTTCATTGTAATGAGAGAATTTTGATCTTTCGTAGTTGTTGATGTAGTGTTTCCATCATATATTTTATTCTTATTTCCCTTCCATTACAATAATTTAGGAGTCTCATGCAATAGTTTTTTACTTTTAAGTATTTCATATTTTATACTTTCCTTTTGGCATGCACATTGTTTATGATTTTATTCAAAACATGTAGGTCATACAACATATACCTAATTATTTTAATGAATTAAATTAAGATGGCAAACATTGTATCTAGTTAATTTTCTTTTGTTATGGAATACATTGTTATTTTTTTATTTTTTTTATATTTATGAAATAAATTATTAATTATTAATTTTTCTGTTTTAAAAACATCACATGTTTTTAAAAGTCTCAAATTACTTAGTTTCTCTCGTTTTCAAATAAGTTTTTTAGTTTCAAATTATCATGAGTAGGTAGCCCTAAGGTATTTTAAACAACAAATTTATCAACAAAATCCTCAAAGACATCTCATAGATTTGTAATAAAATAAATGTGATAATTTTGTAATCAAAATAAAGATTTCAATATTTCATAAAAATAAATTTCAATAGGAAATTACTGGATAAAATAATTCCAAAAAATGTTTTTATTGTACTACAAGTATTATCTCTAGGTTGCTAAGCGAATTTACATGATCAACTAAAACAAATTTATTGCACAAAGATTGTTGTCCTATTCGTGAAGGCTTGGAACATGAGTTTTCTCCTTTAAACATCTTCAGTTCAACACTTGGTAGTGTCAACTTTTTGATATTTACTTCTTTATCATCTCAAAGTCTCAAGCTCCACACTTGCATGTGTTAATTTTTTGTTGTTTATTTTTTTATTAATTTTTAATTTGATTTGAATTTTTTTAAAATACATAATATTCATTTATCAAATTACTTTTTTAATAGTTTTAGTAATTGTCTGTTTTAATCATGATTAAATACACTATTTTAATTTTTTTAACAGACATTTCATAATTTATGTTAAATACTCCAATTCTATTGGATTTTAGAGCAAAATTAATTCATATTAACGATGAATATACTATTTAGTTTGGATGTTTGGGCTTATACATTTAAAAAGCTTCTAATACCGTTTATAAATTTAGTATGTATTGGATCTAAAAAGTTTTAAAACGTGAAAAAAATTGAAAGTTTTACAGAATGCAGTTTATCTAAAATGATGCGTGGTAGTGACATTTTACATGTGCTTCAAAGAATTGCATATAAGTATTTAGGTTGGAGCTTAAGAGTTTAATTACGAATTTGCATCGTCGTTTTTATGCGCTAATGAGCTTTGTTGCATGTATCTTATCGGATTCTTCTGCCTGGTGTAAGGATTAGAAGACAACTTTTTAAGGCATCACATGACCAATTTGATCCATTGTTCTAGCTTGATGTTATTTCATTGTAATGAGAGAATTTTTATCGTTCGTAGTTGTTGATGTAGTGTTTCCATCATATATTTTATTCTTGTTTCCCTTCCATTACAATAATTTAGGAGTTTCATGCAATAGTTTTTTACTTTCAAGTATTTCATATTTTATACTTTCCTTTTGGCATGCACGTCGTTTTTCCTTTTATTAAAAACATGTAGGTCATACAACATATACCTATTTATTTTAAAGAATTAAATTAAGATGTCAAGCATTGTAACTAATTAATTTTCTATTGTTCGGGAATACATCGTGATTTTTGTATTTTTTTTATATTTATGAAATAAATTATTAATTATTAATTTTTCTGTTTTAAAAACATCACATGTTTTAAAAAGTCTCAAATTGCTTAGTTTCTCCCGTTTTCAAATAAGTTTTTTAGTTTCAAATTATCATGAGTAGGTAGCCCTAAGGTATTTTAAACAACAAATTTATCAACAAAATCCTCAAAGACATCTCATAGATTTGTAATAAAATAAATGTGATAATTTTGTAATCAAAATAAAGATTTCAATATTTCATAAAAATAAATTTCAATAGGAAATTACTGGATAAAATAATTCCAAAAAATGTTTTTATTGTACTACAAGTATTATCTCTAGGTTGCTAAGCGAATTTACATGATCAACTAAAACAAATTTATTGCACAAAGAATGTTGTCCTATTCGAGAAGGCTTGGGACATGAGTTTGCTCCTTTAAATGTCTTCAGTTCAACACTTGGTAGTGTCAACCTTTTGTTATTTACTTATATATCATCCCAAGCTCCACACTTGCAAGTTTCAATTTTTTATTGTTTTTTTTTAATTAATTTTTACTTTGATTTGAATATCTTTATAAATACATAATATTCATTTATCAAATTACTTTTTTTATAGTGTTAGTAATTGTCTATTATAATCACGATTAAATACACTATTTTAATTTTTTTAGAAGACATTTCAGAATTTATATTAAATACTCCATTTCGATTGGACTTTAGAGCAAAATTAATTCATATTAACGATGACTATACATTTTAGTTTGGATGTTTGGGCTGATACATTTAAAAAGCTCCTAATACCGTTTATAATTTTAGTATGTATTGGATCTAAAGAGTTTTAAAAGGTGAAAAAAGTTGAAAGTTTTACAGAATGTAGTTTATCTAAAATGATGCGTGGTTGTGACATTGTACATGTGCTTCAAAGAATTTCATATAAGGATTTAGGTTGGAGCTTAATATTTTAATTACAAATTCACATCATCGTTTTGATGCGCTAATGATCTTTGTTGCATGTATCTTATATGATTCTTCTGTCTGGTGTAAGGATTAGAAGACAATTTTTAGAGGCATGACCTAACCAATTTGATCCATTGATCAAGCTTGATGTTGTTTCATTGTAATGAGAGAATTTTGATCTTTCGTAGTTGTTGATGTAGTGTTTCCATCATATATTTTATTCTTATTTCCCTTCCATTACAATAATTTAGGAGTCTCATGCAATAGTTTTTTACTTTTAAGTATTTCATATTTTATACTTTCCTTTTGGCATGCACATTGTTTATGATTTTATTCAAAACATGTAGGTCATACAACATATACCTAATTATTTTAATGAATTAAATTAAGATGGCAAACATTGTATCTAGTTAATTTTCTTTTGTTATGGAATACATTGTTATTTTTTTATTTTTTTTATATTTATGAAATAAATTATTAATTATTAATTTTTCTGTTTTAAAAACATCACATGTTTTTAAAAGTCTCAAATTACTTAGTTTCTCTCGTTTTCAAATAAGTTTTTTAGTTTCAAATTATCATGAGTAGGTAGCCCTAAGGTATTTTAAACAACAAATTTATCAACAAAATCCTCAAAGACATCTCATAGATTTGTAATAAAATAAATGTGATAATTTTGTAATCAAAATAAAGATTTCAATATTTCATAAAAATAAATTTCAATAGGAAATTACTGGATAAAATAATTCCAAAAAATGTTTTTATTGTACTACAAGTATTATCTCTAGGTTGCTAAGCGAATTTACATGATCAACTAAAACAAATTTATTGCACAAAGATTGTTGTCCTATTCGTGAAGGCTTGGAACATGAGTTTTCTCCTTTAAACATCTTCAGTTCAACACTTGGTAGTGTCAACTTTTTGATATTTACTTCTTTATCATCTCAAAGTCTCAAGCTCCACACTTGCATGTGTTAATTTTTTGTTGTTTATTTTTTTATTAATTTTTAATTTGATTTGAATTTTTTTAAAATACATAATATTCATTTATCAAATTACTTTTTTAATAGTTTTAGTAATTGTCTGTTTTAATCATGATTAAATACACTATTTTAATTTTTTTAACAGACATTTCATAATTTATGTTAAATACTCCAATTCTATTGGATTTTAGAGCAAAATTAATTCATATTAACGATGAATATACTATTTAGTTTGGATGTTTGGGCTTATACATTTAAAAAGCTTCTAATACCGTTTATAATTTTAGTATGTATTGGATCTAAAAAGTTTTAAAACGTGAAAAAAATTGAAAGTTTTACAGAATGTAGTTTATCTAAAATGATGCGTGGTAGTGACATTTTACATGTGCTTCAAAGAATTGCATATAAGGATTTAGGTTGGAGCTTAAGAGTTTAATTACGAATTTGCATCGTCGTTTTTATGCGCTAATGAGCTTTGTTGCATGTATCTTATCGGATTCTTCTGCCTGGTGTAAGGATTAGAAGACAACTTTTTAAGGCATCACATGACCAATTTGATCCATTGTTCTAGCTTGATGTTATTTCATTGTAATGAGAGAATTTTTATCGTTCGTAGTTGTTGATGTAGTGTTTCCATCATATATTTTATTCTTGTTTCCCTTCCATTACAATAATTTAGGAGTTTCATGCAATAGTTTTTTACTTTCAAGTATTTCATATTTTATACTTTCCTTTTGGCATGCACGTCGTTTTTCCTTTTATTAAAAACATGTAGGTCATACAACATATACCTATTTATTTTAAAGAATTAAATTAAGATGTCAAGCATTGTAACTAATTAATTTTCTATTGTTCGGGAATACATCGTGATTTTTGTATTTTTTTTATATTTATGAAATAAATTATTAATTATTAATTTTTCTGTTTTAAAAACATCACATGTTTTAAAAAGTCTCAAATTGCTTAGTTTCTCCCGTTTTCAAATAAGTTTTTTAGTTTCAAATTATCATGAGTAGGTAGCCCTAAGGTATTTTAAACAACAAATTTATCAACAAAATCCTGAAAGACATCTCATAGATTTGTAATAAAATAAATGTGATAATTTTGTAATCAAAATAAAGATTTCAATATTTCATAAAAATAAATTTCAATAGGAAATTACTGGATAAAATAATTCCAAAAAATGTTTTTATTGTACTACAAGTATTATCTCTAGGTTGCTAAGCGAATTTACATGATCAACTAAAACAAATTTATTGCACAAAGAATGTTGTCCTATTCGAGAAGGCTTGGGACATGAGTTTGCTCCTTTAAATGTCTTCAGTTCAACACTTGGTAGTGTCAACCTTTTGTTATTTACTTATATATCATCCCAAGCTCCACACTTGCAAGTTTCAATTTTTTATTGTTTTTTTTTAATTAATTTTTACTTTGATTTGAATATCTTTATAAATACATAATATTCATTTATCAAATTACTTTTTTTATAGTGTTAGTAATTGTCTATTATAATCACGATTAAATACACTATTTTAATTTTTTTAGAAGACATTTCAGAATTTATATTAAATACTCCATTTCGATTGGACTTTAGAGCAAAATTAATTCATATTAACGATGACTATACATTTTAGTTTGGATGTTTGGGCTGATACATTTAAAAAGCTCCTAATACCGTTTATAATTTTAGTATGTATTGGATCTAAAGAGTTTTAAAAGGTGAAAAAAGTTGAAAGTTTTACAGAATGTAGTTTATCTAAAATGATGCGTGGTTGTGACATTGTACATGTGCTTCAAAGAATTTCATATAAGGATTTAGGTTGGAGCTTAATATTTTAATTACAAATTCACATCATCGTTTTGATGCGCTAATGATCTTTGTTGCATGTATCTTATATGATTCTTCTGTCTGGTGTAAGGTTTAGAAGACAATTTTTAGAGGCATGACCTAACCAATTTGATCCATTGATCAAGCTTGATGTTGTTTCATTGTAATGAGAGAATTTTGATCTTTCGTAGTTGTTGATGTAGTGTTTCCATCATATATTTTATTCTTATTTCCCTTCCATTACAATAATTTAGGAGTCTCATGCAATAGTTTTTTACTTTTAAGTATTTCATATTTTATACTTTCCTTTTGGCATGCACATTGTTTATGATTTTATTCAAAACATGTAGGTCATACAACATATACCTAATTATTTTAATGAATTAAATTAAGATGCCAAACATTGTATCTAGTTAATTTTCTTTTGTTATGGAATACATTGTTATTTTTTTATTTTTTTTATATTTATGAAATAAATTATTAATTATTAATTTTTCTGTTTTAAAAACATCACATGTTTTTAAAAGTCTCAAATTACTTAGTTTCTCTCGTTTTCAAATAAGTTTTTTAGTTTCAAATTATCATGAGTAGGTAGCCCTA
This sequence comes from Vicia faba, assembly GCA_948472305.1. Classification (NCBI taxonomy): domain Eukaryota; kingdom Viridiplantae; phylum Streptophyta; class Magnoliopsida; order Fabales; family Fabaceae; genus Vicia; species Vicia faba. The sequence continues at coordinate 1,500,869,356 of OX451739.1, read as the reverse complement.
AGGTATTTTAAACAACAAATTTATCAACAAAATCCTCAAAGACATCTCATAGATTTGTAATAAAATAAATGTGATAATTTTGTAATCAAAATAAAGATTTCAATATTTCATAAAAATAAATTTCAATAGGAAATTACTGGATAAAATAATTCCAAAAAATGTTTTTATTGTACTACAAGTATTATCTCTAGGTTGCTAAGCGAATTTACATGATCAACTAAAACAAATTTATTGCACAAAGATTGTTGTCCTATTCGTGAAGGCTTGGAACATGAGTTTTCTCCTTTAAACATCTTCAGTTCAACACTTGGTAGTGTCAACTTTTTGATATTTACTTCTTTATCATCTCAAAGTCTCAAGCTCCACACTTGCATGTGTTAATTTTTTGTTGTTTATTTTTTTATTAATTTTTAATTTGATTTGAATTTTTTTAAAATACATAATATTCATTTATCAAATTACTTTTTTAATAGTTTTAGTAATTGTCTGTTTTAATCATGATTAAATACACTATTTTAATTTTTTTAACAGACATTTCATAATTTATGTTAAATACTCCAATTCTATTGGATTTTAGAGCAAAATTAATTCATATTAACGATGAATATACTATTTAGTTTGGATGTTTGGGCTTATACATTTAAAAAGCTTCTAATACCGTTTATAATTTTAGTATGTATTGGATCTAAAAAGTTTTAAAACGTGAAAAAAATTGAAAGTTTTACAGAATGTAATTTATCTAAAATGATGCGTGGTAGTGACATTTTACATGTGCTTCAAAGAATTGCATATAAGGATTTAGGTTGGAGCTTAAGAGTTTAATTACGAATTTGCATCGTCGTTTTTATGCGCTAATGAGCTTTGTTGCATGTATCTTATCGGATTCTTCTGCCTGGTGTAAGGATTAGAAGACAACTTTTTAAGGCATCACATGACCAATTTGATCCATTGTTCTAGCTTGATGTTATTTCATTGTAATGAGAGAATTTTTATCGTTCGTAGTTGTTGATGTAGTGTTTCCATCATATATTTTATTCTTGTTTCCCTTCCATTACAATAATTTAGGAGTTTCATGCAATAGTTTTTTACTTTCAAGTATTTCATATTTTATACTTTCCTTTTGGCATGCACGTCGTTTTTCCTTTTATTAAAAACATGTAGGTCATACAACATATACCTATTTATTTTAAAGAATTAAATTAAGATGTCAAGCATTGTAACTAATTAATTTTCTATTGTTCGGGAATACATCGTGATTTTTGTATTTTTTTTATATTTATGAAATAAATTATTAATTATTAATTTTTCTGTTTTAAAAACATCACATGTTTTAAAAAGTCTCAAATTGCTTAGTTTCTCCCGTTTTCAAATAAGTTTTTTAGTTTCAAATTATCATGAGTAGGTAGCCCTAAGGTATTTTAAACAACAAATTTATCAACAAAATCCTGAAAGACATCTCATAGATTTGTAATAAAATAAATGTGATAATTTTGTAATCAAAATAAAGATTTCAATATTTCATAAAAATCAATTTCAATAGGAAATTACTGGATAAAGAAATTCCAAAAAAACTTTTTATTGTACTACAAGTATTATCTCTAGGTTGTTAAGCGAATTTACATGATCAACTAAAACAAATTTATTGCACAAAGAATGTTGTCCTATTCGAGAAGGCTTGGGACATGAGTTTGCTCCTTTAAATGTCTTCAGTTCAACACTTGGTAGTGTCAACCTTTTGTTATTTACTTATATATCATCCCAAGCTCCACACTTGCAAGTTTCAATTTTTTATTGTTTTTTTTTTAATTAATTTTTACTTTGATTTGAATATCTTTATAAATACATAATATTCATTTATCAAATTACTTTTTTTATAGTGTTAGTAATTGTCTATTATAATCACGATTAAATACACTATTTTAATTTTTTTAGAAGACATTTCAGAATTTATATTAAATACTCCATTTCGATTGGACATTAGAGCAAAATTAATTCATATTAACGATGACTATACATTTTAGTTTGGATGTTTGGGCTGATACATTTAAAAAGCTCCTAATACCGTTTATAATTTTAGTATGTATTGGATCTAAAAAGTTTTAAAAAGTGAAAAAAGTTGAAAGTTTTACAGAATGTAGTTTATCTAAAATGATGCGTGGTTGTGACATTGTACATGTGCTTCAAAGAATTTCATATAAGGATTTAGGTTGGAGCTTAATATTTTAATTACAAATTCACATCATCGTTTTGATGCGCTAATGATCTTTGTTGCATGTATCTTATATGATTCTTCTGTCTGGTGTAAGGATTAGAAGACAATTTTTAGAGGCATGACCTAACCAATTTGATCCATTGATCAAGCTTGATGTTGTTTCATTGTAATGAGAGAATTTTGATCTTTCGTAGTTGTTGATGTAGTGTTTCCATCATATATTTTATTCTTATTTCCCTTCCATTACAATAATTTAGGAGTCTCATGCAATAGTTTTTTACTTTTAAGTATTTCATATTTTATACTTTCCTTTTGGCATGCACATTGTTTATGATTTTATTCAAAACATGTAGGTCATACAACATATAACTAATTATTTTAATGAATTAAATTAAGATGCCAAACATTGTATCTAGTTAATTTTCTTTTGTTATGGAATACATTGTTATTTTTTTATTTTTTTTATATTTATGAAATAAATTATTAATTATTAATTTTTCTGTTTTAAAAACATCACATGTTTTTAAAAGTCTCAAATTACTTAGTTTCTCTCGTTTTCAAATAAGTTTTTTAGTTTCAAATTATCATGAGTAGGTAGCCCTAAGGTATTTTAAACAACAAATTTATCAACAAAATCCTCAAAGACATCTCATAGATTTGTAATAAAATAAATGTGATAATTTTGTAATCAAAATAAAGATTTCAATATTTCATAAAAATAAATTTCAATAGGAAATTACTGGATAAAATAATTCCAAAAAATGTTTTTATTGTACTACAAGTATTATCTCTAGGTTGCTAAGCGAATTTACATGATCAACTAAAACAAATTTATTGCACAAAGATTGTTGTCCTATTCGTGAAGGCTTGGAACATGAGTTTTCTCCTTTAAACATCTTCAGTTCAACACTTGGTAGTGTCAACTTTTTGATATTTACTTCTTTATCATCTCAAAGTCTCAAGCTCCACACTTGCATGTGTTAATTTTTTGTTGTTTATTTTTTTATTAATTTTTAATTTGATTTGAATTTTTTTAAAATACATAATATTCATTTATCAAATTACTTTTTTAATAGTTTTAGTAATTGTCTGTTTTAATCATGATTAAATACACTATTTTAATTTTTTTAACAGACATTTCATAATTTATGTTAAATACTCCAATTCTATTGGATTTTAGAGCAAAATTAATTCATATTAACGATGAATATACTATTTAGTTTGGATGTTTGGGCTTATACATTTAAAAAGCTTCTAATACCGTTTATAATTTTAGTATGTATTGGATCTAAAAAGTTTTAAAACGTGAAAAAAATTGAAAGTTTTACAGAATGTAGTTTATCTAAAATGATGCGTGGTAGTGACATTTTACATGTGCTTCAAAGAATTGCATATAAGGATTTAGGTTGGAGCTTAAGAGTTTAATTACGAATTTGCATCGTCGTTTTTATGCGCTAATGAGCTTTGTTGCATGTATCTTATCGGATTCTTCTGCCTGGTGTAAGGATTAGAAGATAACTTTTTAAGGCATCACATGACCAATTTGATCCATTGTTCTAGCTTGATGTTATTTCATTGTAATGAGAGAATTTTTATCGTTCGTAGTTGTTGATGTAGTGTTTCCATCATATATTTTATTCTTGTTTCCCTTCCATTACAATAATTTAGGAGTTTCATGCAATAGTTTTTTACTTTCAAGTATTTCATATTTTATACTTTCCTTTTGGCATGCACGTCGTTTTTCCTTTTATTAAAAACATGTAGGTCATACAACATATACCTATTTATTTTAAAGAATTAAATTAAGATGTCAAGCATTGTAACTAATTAATTTTCTATTGTTCGGGAATACATCGTGATTTTTGTATTTTTTTTATATTTATGAAATAAATTATTAATTATTAATTTTTCTGTTTTAAAAACATCACATGTTTTAAAAAGTCTCAAATTGCTTAGTTTCTCCCGTTTTCAAATAAGTTTTTTAGTTTCAAATTATCATGAGTAGGTAGCCCTAAGGTATTTTAAACAACAAATTTATCAACAAAATCCTCAAAGACATCTCATAGATTTGTAATAAAATAAATGTGATAATTTTGTAATCAAAATAAAGATTTCAATATTTCATAAAAATAAATTTCAATAGGAAATTACTGGATAAAATAATTCCAAAAAATGTTTTTATTGTACTACAAGTATTATCTCTAGGTTGCTAAGCGAATTTACATGATCAACTAAAACAAATTTATTGCACAAAGAATGTTGTCCTATTCGAGAAGGCTTGGGACATGAGTTTGCTCCTTTAAATGTCTTCAGTTCAACACTTGGTAGTGTCAACCTTTTGTTATTTACTTATATATCATCCCAAGCTCCACACTTGCAAGTTTCAATTTTTTATTGTTTTTTTTTAATTAATTTTTACTTTGATTTGAATATCTTTATAAATACATAATATTCATTTATCAAATTACTTTTTTTATAGTGTTAGTAATTGTCTATTATAATCACGATTAAATACACTATTTTAATTTTTTTAGAAGACATTTCAGAATTTATATTAAATACTCCATTTCGATTGGACTTTAGAGCAAAATTAATTCATATTAACGATGACTATACATTTTAGTTTGGATGTTTGGGCTGATACATTTAAAAAGCTCCTAATACCGTTTATAATTTTAGTATGTATTGGATCTAAAAAGTTTTAAAAAGTGAAAAAAGTTGAAAGTTTTACAGAATGTAGTTTATCTAAAATGATGCGTGGTTGTGACATTGTACATGTGCTTCAAAGAATTTCATATAAGGATTTAGGTTGGAGCTTAATATTTTAATTACAAATTCACATCATCGTTTTGATGCGCTAATGATCTTTGTTGCATGTATCTTATATGATTCTTCTGTCTGGTGTAAGGATTAGAAGACAATTTTTAGAGGCATGACCTAACCAATTTGATCCATTGATCAAGCTTGATGTTGTTTCATTGTAATGAGAGAATTTTGATCTTTCGTAGTTGTTGATGTAGTGTTTCCATCATATATTTTATTCTTATTTCCCTTCCATTACAATAATTTAGGAGTCTCATGCAATAGTTTTTTACTTTTAAGTATTTCATATTTTATACTTTCCTTTTGGCATGCACATTGTTTATGATTTTATTCAAAACATGTAGGTCATACAACATATACCTAATTATTTTAATGAATTAAATTAAGATGCCAAACATTGTATCTAGTTAATTTTCTTTTGTTATGGAATACATTGTTATTTTTTTATTTTTTTTATATTTATGAAATAAATTATTAATTATTAATTTTTCTGTTTTAAAAACATCACATGTTTTTAAAAGTCTCAAATTACTTAGTTTCTCTCGTTTTCAAATAAGTTTTATAGTTTCAAATTATCATGAGTAGGTAGCCCTAAGGTATTTTAAACAACAAATTTATCAACAAAATCCTCAAAGACATCTCATAGATTTGTAATAAAATAAATGTGATAATTTTGTAATCAAAATAAAGATTTCAATATTTCATAAAAATAAATTTCAATAGGAAATTACTGGATAAAATAATTCCAAAAAATGTTTTTATTGTACTACAAGTATTATCTCTAGGTTGCTAAGCGAATTTACATGATCAACTAAAACAAATTTATTGCACAAAGATTGTTGTCCTATTCGTGAAGGCTTGGAACATGAGTTTTCTCCTTTAAACATCTTCATTTCAACACTTGGTAGTGTCAACTTTTTGATATTTACTTCTTTATCATCTCAAAGTCTCAAGCTCCACACTTGCATGTGTTAATTTTTTGTTGTTTATTTTTTTATTAATTTTTAATTTGATTTGAATTTTTTTAAAATACATAATATTCATTTATCAAATTACTTTTTTAATAGTTTTAGTAATTGTCTGTTTTAATCATGATTAAATACACTATTTTAATTTTTTTAACAGACATTTCATAATTTATGTTAAATACTCCAATTCTATTGGATTTTAGAGCAAAATTAATTCATATTAACGATGAATATACTATTTAGTTTGGATGTTTGGGCTTATACATTTAAAAAGCTTCTAATACCGTTTATAATTTTAGTATGTATTGGATCTAAAAAGTTTTAAAACGTGAAAAAAATTGAAAGTTTTACAGAATGTAGTTTATCTAAAATGATGCGTGGTAGTGACATTTTACATGTGCTTCAAAGAATTGCATATAAGGATTTAGGTTGGAGCTTAAGAGTTTAATTACGAATTTGCATCGTCGTTTTTATGCGCTAATGAGCTTTGTTGCATGTATCTTATCGGATTCTTCTGCCTGGTGTAAGGATTAGAAGACAACTTTTTAAGGCATCACATGACCAATTTGATCCATTGTTCTAGCTTGATGTTATTTCATTATAATGAGAGAATTTTTATCGTTCGTAGTTGTTGATGTAGTGTTTCCATCATATATTTTATTCTTGTTTCCCTTCCATTACAATAATTTAGGAGTTTCATGCAATAGTTTTTTACTTTCAAGTATTTCATTTTTTATACTTTCCTTTTGGCATGCACGTCGTTTTTCCTTTTATTAAAAACATGTAGGTCATACAACATATACCTATTTATTTTAAAGAATTAAATTAAGATGTCAAGCATTGTAACTAATTAATTTTCTATTGTTCGGGAATACATCGTGATTTTTGTATTTTTTTATATTTATGAAATAAATTATTAATTATTAATTTTTCTGTTTTAAAAACATCACATGTTTTAAAAAGTCTCAAATTGCTTAGTTTCTCCCGTTTTCAAATAAGTTTTTTAGTTTCAAATTATCATGAGTAGTTAGCCCTAAGGTATTTTAAACAACAAATTTATCAACAAAATCCTCAAAGACATCTCATAGATTTGTAATAAAATAAATGTGATAATTTTGTAATCAAAATAAAGATTTCAATATTTCATAAAAATAAATTTCAATAGGAAATTACTGGATAAAATAATTCCAAAAAATGTTTTTATTGTACTACAAGTATTATCTCTAGGTTGCTAAGCGAATTTACATGATCAACTAAAACAAATTTATTGCACAAAGATTGTTGTCCTATTCGTGAAGGCTTGGAACATGAGTTTTCTCCTTTAAACATCTTCAGTTCAACACTTGGTAGTGTCAACCTTTTGTTATTTACTTATATATCATCCCAAGCTCCACACTTGCAAGTTTCAATTTTTTATTGTTTTTTTTAATTAATTTTTACTTTGATTTGAATATCTTTATAAATACATAATATTCATTTATCAAATTACTTTTTTTATAGTGTTAGTAATTGTCTATTATAATCACGATTAAATACACTATTTTAATTTTTTTAGAAGACATTTCAGAATTTATATTAAATACTCCATTTCGATTGGACTTTAGAGCAAAATTAATTCATATTAACGATGACTATACATTTTAGTTTGGATGTTTGGGCTGATACATTTAAAAAGCTCCTAATATCGTTTATAATTTTAGTATGTATTGGATCTAAAAAGTTTTAAAAAGTGAAAAAAGTTGAAAGTTTTACAGAATGTAGTTTATCTAAAATGATGCGTGGTTGTGACATTGTACATGTGCTTCAAAGAATTTCATATAAGGATTTAGGTTGGAGCTTAATATTTTAATTACAAATTCACATCATCTTTTTGATGCGCTAATGATCTTTGTTGCATGTATCTTATATGATTCTTCTGTCTGGTGTAAGGATTAGAAGACAATTTTTAGAGGCATGACCTAACCAATTTGATCCATTGATCAAGCTTGATGTTGTTTCATTGTAATGAGAGAATTTTGATCTTTCGTAGTTGTTGATGTAGTGTTTCCATCATATATTTTATTCTTATTTCCCTTCCATTACAATAATTTAGGAGTCTCATGCAATAGTTTTTTACTTTTAAGTATTTCATATTTTATACTTTCCTTTTGGCATGCACATTGTTTATGATTTTATTCAAAACATGTAGGTCATACAACATATACCTAATTATTTTAATGAATTAAATTAAGATGCCAAACATTGTATCTAGTTAATTTTCTTTTGTTATGGAATACATTGTTATTTTTTTATTTTTTTTATATTTATGAAATAAATTATTAATTATTAATTTTTCTGTTTTAAAAACATCACATGTTTTTAAAAGTCTCAAATTACTTAGTTTCTCTCGTTTTCAAATAAGTTTTTTAGTTTCAAATTATCATGAGTAGGTAGCCCTAAGGTATTTTAAACAACAAATTTATCAACAAAATCCTCAAAGACATCTCATAGATTTGTAATAAAATAAATGTGATAATTTTGTAATCAAAATAAAGATTTTTATATTTCATAAAAATAAATTTCAATAGGAAATTACTGGATAAATTAATTCCAAAAAATGTTTTTATTGTACTACAAGTATTATCTCTAGGTTGCTAAGCGAATTTACATGATCAACTAAAACAAATTTATTTCACAAAGATTGATGTCCTATTCGTGAAGGCTTGGAACATGAGTTTTCTCCTTTAAACATCTTCATTTCAACACTTGGTAGTGTCAACTTTTTGATATTTACTTCTTTATCATCTCAAAGTCTCAAGCTCCACACTTGCATGTGTTAATTTTTTGTTGTTTATTTTTTTTATTAATTTTTAATTTGATTTGAATTTTTAAAAAATACATAATATTCATTTATCAAATTACTTTTTTAATAGTTTTAGTAATTGTCTGTTTTAATCATGATTAAATACACTATTTTAATTTTTTTAACAGACATTTCATAATTTATGTTAAATACTCCAATTCTATTGGATTTTAGAGCAAAATTAATTCATATTAACGATGAATATACTATTTAGTTTGGATGTTTGGGCTTATACATTTAAAAAGCTTCTAATACCGTTTATAATTTTAGTATATATTGGATCTAAAAAGTTTTAATACGTGAAAAAAATTGAAAGTTTTACAGAATGTAGTTTATCTAAAATGATGCGTGGTAGTGACATTGTACATGTGCTTCAAAGAATTGCATATAAGGATTTAGGTTGGAGTTTAAGAGTTTAATTACGAATTTGCATCGTCGTTTTTATGCGCTAATGAGCTTTGTTGCATGTATCTTATCGGATTCTTCTGCCTGGTGTAAGGATTAGAAGACAACTTTTTAAGGCATCACATGACCAATTTGATCCATTGTTTGTAGCTTGATGTTATTTCATTGTAATGAGAGAATTTTTATCGTTCGTAGTTGTTGATGTAGTGTTTCCATCATATATTTTATTCTTGTTTCCCTTCCATTACAATAATTTAGGAGTTTCATGCAATAGTTTTTTACTTTCAAGTATTTCATATTTTATACTTTCCTTTTGGCATGCACGTCGTGATTCCTTTTATTCAAAACATGTAGGTCATACAACATATACCTATTTATTTTAAAGAATTAAATTAAGATGTCAATAATTGTAACTAATTAATTTTCTATTGTTCGGGAATACATCGTGATTTTTGTATTTTTTTTTATATTTATGAAATAAATTATTAATTATTAATTTTTCTGTTTTAAAAACATCACATGTTTTAAAAAGTCTCAAATTGCTTAGTTTCTCCCGTTTTCAAATAAGTTTTTTAGGTTCAAATTATCATGAGTAGGTAGCCCTAAGGTATTTTAAACAACAAATTTATCAACAAAATCCTCAAAGACATCTCATAGATTTGTAATAAAATAATTGTGATAATTTTGTAATCAAAATAATAATTTCAATATTTCATAAAAATAAATTTCAATAGGAAATTAATGGATAAAAAAATTCCAAAAAAACTTTTTATTGTACTACAAGTATTATCTCTAAGTTGTTAAGCGAATTTACATGATCAACTAAAACAAATTTATTGCACAAAGAATGTTGTCCTATTCGAGAAGGCTTGGGACATGAGTTTGCTCCTTTAAATGTCTTCAGTTCAACACTTGGTAGTGTCAACCTTTTGTTATTTACTTATATATCATCCCAAGCTCCACACTTGCAAGTTTCAATTTTTTATTGTTTTTTTTAATTAATTTTTACTTTGATTTGAATATCTTTATAAATACATAATATTAATTTATCAAATTACTTTTTTTATAGTGTTAGTAATTGTCTATTATAATCACGAATAAATACACTATTTTAATTTTTTTAGAAGACATTTCAGAATTTATATGAAATACTCCATTTCGATTGGACTTTAGAGCAAAATTAATTCATATTAACGATGACTATACATTTTAGTTTGGATGTTTGGGATGATACATTTAAAAAGCTCCTAATACTGTTTATAATTTTAGTATGTATTGGATCTAAAAAGTTTTAAAAAGTGAAAAAAGTTGAAAGTTTTACAGAATGTAGTTTATCTAAAATGATGCGTGGTTGTGACATTGTACATGTGCTTCAAAGAATTTAATATAAGGATTTAGGTTGGAGCTTAATATTTTAATTACAAATTCACATCATCGTTTTGATGCGCTAATGATCTTTGTTGCATGTATCTTATATGATTCTTCTGTCTGGTGTAAGGATTAGAAGACAATTTTTAGAGGCATGACCTAACCAATTTGATCCATTGATCAAGCTTGATGTTGTTTCATTGTAATGAGAGAATTTTGATCGTTCGTAGTTGTTGATGTAGTGTTTCCATCATATATTTTATTCTCGTTTGCCTTCCATTACAATAATTTAGTAGTTCCATGCAATAGCTTTTTACTTTCAAGTATTTCATATTTAATACTTTCCTTTTGGCATGCACATCGTTTTTCCTTTTATTAAAAACATGTAGGTCATACAACATATACCTATTTATTTTAAAGAATTAAATTAAGATGTCAAACATTGTATCTAGTTAATTTTCTATTGTTCGGGAATACATTGTAATTTTTTTTTTATATTTATGAAATAAATTATTAATTATTAATTTTTCTGTTTTAAAAACTCCACATGTTTTTAAAAGTCTCAAATTACTTAGTTTCTCCCATTTTCAAATAAGTTTTTTAGTTTCAAATTATCATGAGTAGGTAGCCCTAAAGTATTTTAAACAACAAATTTATCAACAAAATCCTCAAAGACATCTCATAGTTTTGTAATAAAATAATTGTGATAATTTTGTAATCAAAATAAATATTTCAATATTTCATAAAAATAAATTTCAATAGGAAATTACTGGATAAAATAATTCCAAAAAAATGTTTTTATTGTACTACAAGTATTATCTCTAGGTTGCTAAGCGAATTTACATGATCAACTAAAACAAATTTATTGCACAAAGATTGTTGTCCTATTCGTGAAGGCTTGGAACATGAGTTTTCTCCTTTAAACGTCTTCAGTTCAACACTTGGTAGTGTCAACTTTTTGATATTTAATTCTTTATCATCTCAAAGTCTCAAGCTCCACACTTGCATGCGTTAATTTTTTGTTGTTTATTTTTTTTATTAATTTTTAATTTGATTTGAATTTTTTAAAAATACATAATATTGATTTATCAAATTACTTTTTTAATAGTTTTAGTAATTGTCTGATTTAATCATGATTAAATACACTATTTTAATTTTTTTAACAGACATTTCATAATTTATGTTAAATACTCCAATTCTATTGGATTTAGAGCAAAATTAATTCATATTAACGATGAATATACTATTTAGTTTGGATGTTTGGGCTTATACCTTTTAAAAGCATCTAATACCGTTTATAATTTTAGTATATATTGGATCTAAAAAGTTTTAATACGTGAAAAAAATTGAAAGTTTTACAGAATGTAGTTTATCTAAAATGATGCGTGGTAGTGACATTGTACATGTGCTTCAAAGAATTGCATATAAGGATTTAGGTTGGAGCTTAAGAGTTTAATTACGAATTTGCATCGTCGTTTTTATGCGCTAATGAGCTTTGTTGCATGTATCTTATCGGATTCTTCTGCCTGGTGTAAGGATTAGAAGACAACTTTTTAAGGCATCACATGACCAATTTGATCCATTGTTCTAGCTTGATGTTATTTCATTGTAATGAGAGAATTTTTATCGTTCGTAGTTGTTGATGTAGTGTTTCCATCATATATCTTATTCTTGTTTCCCTTCCATTACAATAATTTAGGAGTTTCATGCAATAGTTTTTTACTTTCAAGTATTTCATATTTTATACTTTCCTTTTGGCATGCACGTCGTTTTTCCTTTTATTCAAAACATGTAGGTCATACAACATATACCTATTTATTTTAAAGAATTAAATTAAGATTTCAAGCATTGTAACTAATTAATTTTCTATTGTTCGGGAATACATCGTGATTTTTGTATTTTTTTTATATTTATGAAAGAAATTATTAATTATTAATTTTTCTGTTTTAAAAACATCACATGTTTTAAAAAGTCTCAAATTGCTTAGTTTCTCCGTTTTCAAATAAGTTTTTTAGTTTCAAATTATCATGAGTCGGTAGCCCTAAGGTATTTTAAACAACAAATTTATCAACAAAATCCTGAAAGACATCTCATAGATTTGTAATAAAATAATTGTGATAATTTTGTAATCAAAATAATAATTTCAATATTTCATAAAAATCAATTTCAATAGGAAATTAATGGATAAAAAAATTCCAAAAAAACTTTTTATTGTACTACAAGTATTATCTCTAGGTTGTTAAGCGAATTTACATGATCAACTAAAACAAATTTATTGCACAAAGAATGTTGTCCTATTCGGGAAGGCTTGGGACATGAGTTTGCTCCTTTAAATGTCTTCAGATCAACACTTGTTAGTGTCAACCTTTTGTTATTTACTTATATATCATCCCAAGCTCCACACTTGCAAGTTTCAATTTTTTATTGTTTTTTTTAAATTAATTTTTACTTTGATTTGAATATCTTTATAAATACATAATATTCATTTATCGAATTACTTTTTTTATAGTGTTAGTAATTGTCTTTTATAATCACGATTAAATACACTATTTTAATTTTTTTAGCAGACATTTCAGAATTTATATTAAATACTCCAATTCGATTGGACTTTAGAGCAAAATTAATTCATATTAACGATGACTATACATTTTAGTTTGGCTGTTTGGGCTGATACATTTAAAAAGCTCCTAATACTGTTTATAATTTTAGTATGTATTGGATCTAAAAAGTTTTAAAAAGTGAAAAAAGTTGAAAGTTTTACAGAATGTAGTTTATCTAAAATGATGCGTGGTTGTGACATTGTACACGTGCTTCAAAGAATTTCATATAAGGATTTAGGTTGGAGCTTAATATTTTAATTACAAATTCACATCATCGTTTTGATGCGCTAATGATCTTTGTTGCATGTATCTTATATGATTCTTCTGTCTGGTATAAGGATTAGAAGACAATTTTTGGAGGCATGACCTGACCAATTTGATCCATTGATCTATTTTGATGTTGTTTCATTGTAAAGAGAGAATTTTGATCGTTCGTAGTTGTTGATGTAGTGTTTCCATCATATATTTTATTCTCGTTTGCCTTCCATTACAATAATTTAGTAGTTCCATGCAATAGCTTTTTACTTTCAAGTATTTCATATTTAATACTTTCCTTTTGGCATGCACATCGTTTTTCCTTTTATTAAAAACATGTAGGTCATACAACATATACCTATTTATTTTAAAGAATTAAATTAAGATGTCAAACATTGTATCTAGTTAATTTTCTATTGTTCGGGAATACATTGTAATTTTTTTTTTATATTTATGAAATAAATTATTAATTATTAATTTTTCTGTTTTAAAAACTCCACATGTTTTTAAAAGTCTCAAATTACTTAGTTTCTCCCATTTTCAAATAAGTTTTTTAGTTTCAAATTATCATGAGTAGGTAGCCCTAAAGTATTTTAAACAACAAATTTATCAACAAAATCCTCAAAGACATCTCATAGTTTTGTAATAAAATAATTGTGATAATTTTGTAATCAAAATAAATATTTCAATATTTCATAAAAATAAATTTCAATAGGAAATTACTGGATAAAATAATTCCAAAAAAATGTTTTTATTGTACTACAAGTATTATCTCTAGGTTGCTAAGCGAATTTACATGATCAACTAAAACAAATTTATTGCACAAAGATTGTTGTCCTATTCGTGAAGGCTTGGAACATGAGTTTTCTCCTTTAAACGTCTTCAGTTCAACACTTGGTAGTGTCAACTTTTTGATATTTAATTCTTTATCATCTCAAAGTCTCAAGCTCCACACTTGCATGCGTTAATTTTTTGTTGTTTATTTTTTTTATTAATTTTTAATTTGATTTGAATTTTTTAAAAATACATAATATTGATTTATCAAATTACTTTTTTAATAGTTTTAGTAATTGTCTGATTTAATCATGATTAAATACACTATTTTAATTTTTTTAACAGACATTTCATAATTTATGTTAAATACTCCAATTCTATTGGATTTAGAGCAAAATTAATTCATATTAACGATGAATATACTATTTAGTTTGGATGTTTGGGCTTATACCTTTTAAAAGCATCTAATACCGTTTATAATTTTAGTATATATTGGATCTAAAAAGTTTTAATACGTGAAAAAAATTGAAAGTTTTACAGAATGTAGTTTATCTAAAATGATGTGTGGTAGTGACATTGTACATGTGCTTCAAAGAATTGCATATAAGGATTTAGGTTGGAGCTTAAGAGTTTAATTACGAATTTGCATCGTCGTTTTTATGCGCTAATGAGCTTTGTTGCATGTATCTTATCGGATTCTTCTGCCTGGTGTAAGGATTAGAAGACAACTTTTTAAGGCATCACATGACCAATTTGATCCATTGTTCTAGCTTGATGTTATTTCATTGTAATGAGAGAATTTTTATCGTTCGTAGTTGTTGATGTAGTGTTTCCATCATATATCTTATTCTTGTTTCCCTTCCATTACAATAATTTAGGAGTTTCATGCAATAGTTTTTTACTTTCAAGTATTTCATATTTTATACTTTCCTTTTGGCATGCACGTCGTTTTTCCTTTTATTCAAAACATGTAGGTCATACAACATATACCTATTTATTTTAAAGAATTAAATTAAGATTTCAAGCATTGTAACTAATTAATTTTCTATTGTTCGGGAATACATCGTGATTTTTGTATTTTTTTTATATTTATGAAAGAAATTATTAATTATTAATTTTTCTGTTTTAAAAACATCACATGTTTTAAAAAGTCTCAAATTGCTTAGTTTCTCCGTTTTCAAATAAGTTTTTTAGTTTCAAATTATCATGAGTCGGTAGCCCTAAGGTATTTTAAACAACAAATTTATCAACAAAATCCTGAAAGACATCTCATAGATTTGTAATAAAATAATTGTGATAATTTTGTAATCAAAATAATAATTTCAATATTTCATAAAAATCAATTTCAATAGGAAATTAATGGATAAAAAAATTCCAAAAAAACTTTTTATTGTACTACAAGTATTATCTCTAGGTTGTTAAGCGAATTTACATGATCAACTAAAACAAATTTATTGCACAAAGAATGTTGTCCTATTCGGGAAGGCTTGGGACATGAGTTTGCTCCTTTAAATGTCTTCAGATCAACACTTGGTAGTGTCAACCTTTTGTTATTTACTTATATATCATCCCAAGCTCCACACTTGCAAGTTTCAATTTTTTATTGTTTTTTTTAAATTAATTTTTACTTTGATTTGAATATCTTTATAAATACATAATATTCATTTATCGAATTACTTTTTTTATAGTGTTGGTAATTGTCTTTTATAATCACGATTAAATACACTATTTTAATTTTTTTAGCAGACATTTCAGAATTTATATTAAATACTCCAATTCGATTGGACTTTAGAGCAAAATTAATTCATATTAACGATGACTATACATTTTAGTTTGGCTGTTTGGGCTGATACATTTAAAAAGCTCCTAATACCGTTTATAATTTTAGTATGTATTGGATCTAAAAAGTTTTAAAAAGTGAAAAAAGTTGAAAGTTTTACAGAATGTAGTTTATCTAAAATGATGCGTGGTTGTGACATTGTACACGTGCTTCAAAGAATTTCATATAAGGATTTAGGTTGGAGCTTAATATTTTAATTACAAATTCACATCATCGTTTTGATGCGCTAATGATCTTTGTTGCATGTATCTTATATGATTCTTCTGTCTGGTATAAGGATTAGAAGACAATTTTTGGAGGCATGACCTGACCAATTTGATCCATTGATCTATTTTGATGTTGTTTCATTGTAAAGAGAGAATTTTGATCGTTCGTAGTTGTTGATGTAGTGTTTCCATCATATATTTTATTCTCGTTTGCCTTCCATTACAATAATTTAGTAGTTCCATGCAATAGCTTTTTACTTTCAAGTATTTCATATTTAATACTTTCCTTTTGGCATGCACATCGTTTTTCCTTTTATTAAAAACATGTAGGTCATACAACATATACCTATTTATTTTAAAGAATTAAATTAAGATGTCAAACATTGTATCTAGTTAATTTTCTATTGTTCGGGAATACATTGTAATTTTTTTTTTATATTTATGAAATAAATTATTAATTATTAATTTTTCTGTTTTAAAAACTCCACATGTTTTTAAAAGTCTCAAATTACTTAGTTTCTCCCATTTTCAAATAAGTTTTTTAGTTTCAAATTATCATGAGTAGGTAGCCCTAAAGTATTTTAAACAACAAATTTATCAACAAAATCCTCAAAGACATCTCATAGTTTTGTAATAAAATAATTGTGATAATTTTGTAATCAAAATAAATATTTCAATATTTCATAAAAATAAATTTCAATAGGAAATTACTGGATAAAATAATTCCAAAAAAATGTTTTTATTGTACTACAAGTATTATCTCTAGGTTGCTAAGCGAATTTACATGATCAACTAAAACAAATTTATTGCACAAAGATTGTTGTCCTATTCGTGAAGGCTTGGAACATGAGTTTTCTCCTTTAAACGTCTTCAGTTCAACACTTGGTAGTGTCAACTTTTTGATATTTAATTCTTTATCATCTCAAAGTCTCAAGCTCCACACTTGCATGCGTTAATTTTTTGTTGTTTATTTTTTTTATTAATTTTTAATTTGATTTGAATTTTTTAAAAATACATAATATTGATTTATCAAATTACTTTTTTAATAGTTTTAGTAATTGTCTGATTTAATCATGATTAAATACACTATTTTAATTTTTTTAACAGACATTTCATAATTTATGTTAAATACTACAATTCTATTGGATTTAGAGCAAAATTAATTCATATTAACGATGAATATACTATTTAGTTTGGATGTTTGGGCTTATACCTTTTAAAAGCATCTAATACCGTTTATAATTTTAGTATATATTGGATCTAAAAAGTTTTAATACGTGAAAAAAATTGAAAGTTTTACAGAATGTAGTTTATCTAAAATGATGCGTGGTAGTGACATTGTACATGTGCTTCAAAGAATTGCATATAAGGATTTAGGTTGGAGCTTAAGAGTTTAATTACGAATTTGCATCGTCGTTTTTATGCGCTAATGAGCTTTGTTGCATGTATCTTATCGGATTCTTCTGCCTGGTGTAAGGATTAGAAGACAACTTTTTAAGGCATCACATGACCAATTTGATCCATTGTTCTAGCTTGATGTTATTTCATTGTAATGAGAGAATTTTTATCGTTCGTAGTTGTTGATGTAGTGTTTCCATCATATATCTTATTCTTGTTTCCCTTCCATTACAATAATTTAGGAGTTTCATGCAATAGTTTTTTACTTTCAAGTATTTCATATTTTATACTTTCCTTTTGGCATGCACGTCGTTTTTCCTTTTATTCAAAACATGTAGGTCATACAACATATACCTATTTATTTTAAAGAATTAAATTAAGATTTCAAGCATTGTAACTAATTAATTTTCTATTGTTCGGGAATACATCGTGATTTTTGTATTTTTTTTATATTTATGAAAGAAATTATTAATTATTAATTTTTCTGTTTTAAAAACATCACATGTTTTAAAAAGTCTCAAATTGCTTAGTTTCTCCGTTTTCAAATAAGTTTTTTAGTTTCAAATTATCATGAGTCGGTAGCCCTAAGGTATTTTAAACAACAAATTTATCAACAAAATCCTGAAAGACATCTCATAGATTTGTAATAAAATAATTGTGATAATTTTGTAATCAAAATAATAATTTCAATATTTCATAAAAATCAATTTCAATAGGAAATTAATGGATAAAAAAATTCCAAAAAAACTTTTTATTGTACTACAAGTATTATCTCTAGGTTGTTAAGCGAATTTACATGATCAACTAAAACAAATTTATTGCACAAAGAATGTTGTCCTATTCGGGAAGGCTTGGGACATGAGTTTGCTCCTTTAAATGTCTTCAGATCAACACTTGGTAGTGTCAACCTTTTGTTATTTACTTATATATCATCCCAAGCTCCACACTTGCAAGTTTCAATTTTTTATTGTTTTTTTTAAATTAATTTTTACTTTGATTTGAATATCTTTATAAATACATAATATTCATTTATCGAATTACTTTTTTTATAGTGTTAGTAATTGTCTTTTATAATCACGATTAAATACACTATTTTAATTTTTTTAGCAGACATTTCAGAATTTATATTAAATACTCCAATTCGATTGGACTTTAGAGCAAAATTAATTCATATTAACGATGACTATACATTTTAGTTTGGCTGTTTGGGCTGATACATTTAAAAAGCTCCTAATACCGTTTATAATTTTAGTATGTATTGGATCTAAAAAGTTTTAAAAAGTGAAAAAAGTTGAAAGTTTTACAGAATGTAGTTTATCTAAAATGATGCGTGGTTGTGACATTGTACACGTGCTTCAAAGAATTTCATATAAGGATTTAGGTTGGAGCTTAATATTTTAATTACAAATTCACATCATCGTTTTGATGCGCTAATGATCTTTGTTGCATGTATCTTATATGATTCTTCTGTCTGGTATAAGGATTAGAAGACAATTTTTGGAGGCATGACCTGACCAATTTGATCCATTGATCTATTTTGATGTTGTTTCATTGTAAAGAGAGAATTTTGAACGTTCGTAGTTGTTGATGTAGTGTTTCCATCATATATTTTATTCTCGTTTGCCTTCCATTACAATAATTTAATAGTTCCATGCAATAGCTTTTTACTTTCAAGTATTTCATATTTAATACTTTCCTTTTGGCATGCACATCGTTTTTCCTTTTATTAAAAACATGTAGGTCATACAACATATACCTATTTATTTTAAAGAATTAAATTAAGATGTCAAACATTGTATCTAGTTAATTTTCTATTGTTCGGGAATACATTGTAATTTTTTTTTTATATTTATGAAATAAATTATTAATTATTAATTTTTCTGTTTTAAAAACTCCACATGTTTTTAAAAGTCTTAAATTACTTAGTTTCTCCCATTTTCAAATAAGTTTCTTAGTTTCAAATTATCATGAGTAGGTAGCCCTAAAGTATTTTAAACAACAAATTTATCAACAAAATCCTCAAAGACATCTCATAGTTTTGTAATTAAATAATTGTGATAATTTTGTAATCAAAATAAATATTTCAATATTTCATAAAAATAAATTTCAATAGGAAATTACTGGATAAAATAATTCCAAAAAAATGTTTTTATTGTACTACAAGTATTATCTCTAGGTTGCTAAGCGAATTTACATGATCAACTAAAACAAATTTATTGCACAAAGATTGTTGTCCTATTCGTGAAGGCTTGGAACATGAGTTTTCTCCTTTAAACGTCTTCAGTTCAACACTTGGTAGTGTTAACTTTTTGATATTTAATTCTTTATCATCTCAAAGTCTCAAGCTCCACACTTGCATGCGTTAATTTTTTGTTGTTTATTTTTTTTATTAATTTTTAATTTGATTTGAATTTTTTAAAAATACATAATATTCATTTATCAAATTACTTTTTTAATAGTTTTAGTAATTGTCTGATTTAATCATGATTAAATACACTATTTTAATTTTTTTTAACAGACATTTCATAATTTATGTTAAATACTCCAATTCTATTGGATTTAGAGCAAAATTAATTCATATTAACGATGAATATACTATTTAGTTTGGATGTTTGGGCTTATACATTTAAAAAGCTTTTAATACCGTTTATAATTTTAGTATGTATTGGATCTAAAAAGTTTTAAAACGTGAAAAAAATTGAAAGTTTTACAGAATGTAGTTTATCTAAAATGATGCGTGGTAGTGACATTGTACATGTGCTTCAAAGAATTGCATATAAGAATTTAGGTTGGAGTTTAAGAGTTTAATTACGAATTTGCATCGTCGTTTTTATGCGCTAATGAGCTTTGTTGCATGTATCTTATCGGATTCTTCTGCCTGGTGTAAGGATTAGAAGACAACTTTTTAAGGCATCACATGACCAATTTGATCCATTGTTGTAGCTTGATGTTATTTCATTGTAATGAGAGAATTTTTATCGTTCGTAGTTGTTGATGTAGTGTTTCCATCATATATTTTATTCTTGTTTCCCTTCCATTACAATAATTTAGGAGTTTCATGCAATAGTTTTTTACTTTCAAGTATTTCATATTTTATACTTTCCTTTTGGCATGCACGTCGTTTTTCCTTTTATTCAAAACATGTAGGTCATACAACATATACCTATTTATTTTAAAGAATTTAATTAAGATGTCAAGCATTGTAACTAATTAATTTTCTATTGTTCGGGAATACATCATGATTTTTGTATTTTTTTTATATTTATGAAATAAATTACTAATTATTAATTTTTCTGTTTTAAAAACATCAGATGTTTTAAAAAGTCTCAAATTGCTTAGTTTCTCCCGTTTTCAAATAAGTTTTTTAGTTTCAAATTATCATGAGTAGGTAGCCCTAAGGTATTTTAAACAACAAATTTATCAACAAAATCCTGAAAGACATCTCATAGATTTGTAATAAAATAATTGTGATAATTTTGTAATCAAAATAATAATTTCAATATGTCATAAAAATCAATTTCAATAGGAAATTAATGGATAAAGAAATTCCAAAAAAACTTTTTATTGTACTACAAGTATTATCTCTAGGTTGTTAAGCGAATTTACATGATCAACTAAAACAAATTTATTGCACAAAGAGTGTTGTCCTATTCGGGAAGGCTTGGGACATGAGTTTGCTCCTTTAAATGTCTTCAGTTCAACACTTGGTAGTGTCAACCTTTTGTTATTTACTTATATATCATCCCAAGCTCCACACTTGCAAGTTTCAATTTTTTATTGTTTTTTTTTAATTAATTTTTACTTTGATTTGAATATCTTTATAAATACAACGTATTCATTTATCAAATTACTTTTTTTATAGTGTTAGTAATTGTCTTTTATAATCACGATAAAATACACTATTTTAATTTTTTTAGCTGACATTTCAGAATTTATATTAAATACTCCAATTCGATTGGACTTTAGAGAAAAATTAATTCATATTAACGATGACTATACATTTTAGTTTGGATGTTTGGGCTGATACATTTAAAAAGCTCCTAATACCGTTTATAGTTTTAGTATGTATTGGATCTAAAAAGTTTTAAAAAGTGAAAAAAGTTGAAAGTTTTACAGAATGTAGTTTATCTAAAATGATGCGTGGTTGTGACATTGTACATGTGCTTCAAATAATTTCATATAAGGATTTAGGTTGGAGCTTAATATTTTAATTACAAATTCACATCATCGTTTTGATGCGCTAATGATCTTTGTTGCATGTATCTTATATGATTCTTCTGTCTGGTGTAAGGATTAGAAGACAATTTTTAGAGGCATGACCTAACCAATTTGATCCATTGATCAAGCTTGATGTTGTTTCATTGTAATGAGAGAATTTTGATCTTTCGTAGTTGTTGATGTAGTGTTTCCATCATATATTTTATTCTTATTTCCCTTCCATTACAATAATTTAGGAGTCTCATGCAATAGTTTTTTACTTTTAAGTATTTCATATTTTATACTTTCCTTTTGGCATGCACATTGTTTATGCTTTTATTCAAAACATGTAGGTCATACAACATATACCTAATTATTTTAATGAATTAAATTAAGATGCCAAACATTGTATCTAGTTAATTTTCTATTGTTAGGGAATACATTGTTATTTTTTTATTTTTTTTATATTTATGAAATAAATTATTAATTATTAATTTTTCTGTTTTAAAAACATCACATGTTTTTAAAAGTCTCAAATTACTTAGTTTCTCTCGTTTTCAAATAAGTTTTTTAGTTTCAAATTATCATGAGTAGGTAGCCCTAAGGTATTTTAAACAACAAATTTATCAACAAAATCCTCAAAGACATCTCATAGATTTGTAATAAAATAAATGTGATAATTTTGAAATCAAAATAAAGATTTCAATATTTCATAAAAATAAATTTCAATAGGAAATTACTGGATAAAATAATTCCAAAAAATGTTTTTATTGTACTACAAGTATTATCTCTAGGTTGCTAAGCGAATTTACATGATCAACTAAAATAAATTTATTGCACAAAGATTGTTGTCCTATTCGTGAAGGCTTGGAACATGAGTTTTCTCCTTTAAACATCTTCAGTTCAACACTTGGTAGTGTCAACTTTTTGATATTTACTTCTTTATCATCTCAAAGTCTCAAGCTCCACACTTGCATGTGTTAATTTTTTGTTGTTTATTTTTTTTATTAATTTTTAATTTGATTTGAATTTTTTAAAAATACATAATATTCATTTATCAAATTACTTTTTTAATAGTTTTAGTAATTGTCTGTTTTAATCATGATTAAATACAGTATTTTAATTTTTTTAACAGACATTTCATAATTTATGTTAAATACCCCAATTCTATTGGATTTTAGAGCAAAATTAATTCATATTAACGATGAATATACTATTTATTTTGGATGTTTGGGCTTATACATTTAAAAAGCTTCTAATACCGTTTATAATTTTAGTATGTATTGGATCTAAAAAGTTTTAAAACGTGAAAAAAATTGAAAGTTTTACAGAATGTAGTTTATCTAAAATGATGCGTGGCAGTGACATTGTACATGTGCTTCAAAGAATTGCATATAAGGATTTAGGTTGGAGCTTAAGAGTTTAATTACGAATTTGCATCGTCGTTTTTATGCGCTAATGAGCTTTGTTGCATGTATCTTATCGGATTCTTCTGCCTGGTGTAAGGATTAGAAGACAACTTTTTAAGGCATCACATGACCAATTTGATCCATTGTTCTAGCTTGATGTTATTTCATTGTAATGAGAGAATTTTTATCGTTCGTAGTTGTTGATGTAGTGTTTCCATCATATATTTTATTCTTGTTTCCCTTCCATTACAATAATTTAGGAGTTTCATGCAATAGTTTTTTACTTTCAAGTATTTCATATTTTATACTTTCCTTTTGGCATGCACGTCGTTTTTCCTTTTATTCAAAACATGTAGGTCATACAACATATACGTATTTATTTTAAAGAATTTAATTAAGATGTCAAGCATTGTAACTAATTAATTTTCTATTGTTCGGGAATAAATCGTGATTTTTGTATTTTTTTTATATTTATGAAATAAATTACTAATTATTAATTTTTCTGTTTTAAAAACATCACATGTTTTAAAAAGTCTCAAATTGCTTAGTTTCTCCCGTTTTCAAATAAGTTTTTTAGTTTCAAATTATCATGAGTAGGTAGCCCTAAGGTATTTTAAACAACAAATTTATCAACAAAATCCTGAAAGACATCTCATAGATTTGTAATAAAATAATTGTGATAATTTTGTAATCAAAATAATAATTTCAATATTTCATAAAAATCAATTTCAATAGGAAATTAATGGATAAAGAAATTCCAAAAAAACTTTTTATTGTACTACAAGTATTATCTCTAGGTTGTTAAGCGAATTTACATGATCAACTAAAACAAATTTATTGCACAAAGAATGTTGTCCTATTCGGGAGGGCTTGGGACATGAGTTTGCTCCTTTAAATGTCTTCAGTTCAACACTTGGTAGTGTCAACCTTTTGTTATTTACTTATATATCATCCCAAGCTCCACACTTGCAAGTTTCAATTTTTTATTGTTTTTTTTTAATTAATTTTTACTTTGATTTGGATATCTTTATAAATACAACGTATTCATTTATCAAATTACTTTTTTTAGTGTTAGTAATTGTCTTTTATAATCACGATAAAATACACTATTTTAATTTTTTTAGCTGACATTTCAGAATTTATATTAAATACTCCAATTCGATTGGACTTTAGAGAAAAATTAATTCATATTAACGATGACTATACATTTTAGTTTGGATGTTTGGGCTGATACATTTAAAAAGCTCCTAATACCGTTTATAGTTTTAGTATGTATTGGATCTAAAAAGTTTTAAAAAGTGAAAAAAGTTGAAAGTTTTACAGAATGTAGTTTATCTAAAATGATGCGTGGTTGTGACATTGTACATGTGCTTCAAATAATTTCATATAAGGATTTAGGTTGGAGCTTAATATTTTAATTACAAATTCACATCATCGTTTTGATGCGCTAATGATCTTTGTTGCATGTATCTTATATGATTCTTCTGTCTGGTGTAAGGATTAGAAGACAATTTTTAGAGGCATGACCTAACCAATTTGATCCATTGATCAAGCTTGATGTTGTTTCATTGTAATGAGAGAATTTTGATCTTTCGTAGTTGTTGATGTAGTGTTTCCATCATATATTTTATTCTTATTTCCCTTCCATTACAATAATTTAGGAGTCTCATGCAATAGTTTTTTACTTTTAAGTATTTCATATTTTATACTTTCCTTTTGGCATGCACATTGTTTATGCTTTTATTCAAAACATGTAGGTCATACAACATATACCTAATTATTTTAATGAATTAAATTAAGATGCCAAACATTGTATCTAGTTAATTTTCTATTGTTAGGGAATACATTGTTATTTTTTTATTTTTTTTATATTTATGAAATAAATTATTAATTATTAATTTTTCTGTTTTAAAAACATCACATGTTTTTAAAAGTCTCAAATTACTTAGTTTCTCTCGTTTTCAAATAAGTTTTTTAGTTTCAAATTATCATGAGTAGGTAGCCCTAAGGTATTTTAAACAACAAATTTATCAACAAAATCCTCAAAGACATCTCATAGATTTGTAATAAAATAAATGTGATAATTTTGAAATCAAAATAAAGATTTCAATATTTCATAAAAATAAATTTCAATAGGAAATTAATGGATAAAATAATTCCAAAAAATGTTTTTATTGTACTACAAGTATTATCTCTAGGTTGCTAAGCGAATTTACATGATCAACTAAAACAAATTTATTGCACAAAGATTGTTGTCCTATTCGTGAAGGCTTGGAACATGAGTTTTCTCCTTTAAACATCTTCAGTTCAACACTTGGTAGTGTCAACTTTTTGATATTTACTTCTTTATCATCTCAAAGTCTCAAGCTCCACACTTGCATGTGTTAATTTTTTGTTGTTTATTTTTTTTATTAATTTTTAATTTGATTTGAATTTTTTAAAAATACATAATATTCATTTATCAAATTACTTTTTTAATAGTTTTAGTAATTGTCTGTTTTAATCATGATTAAATACAGTATTTTAATTTTTTTAACAGACATTTCATAATTTATGTTAAATACCCCAATTCTATTGGATTTTAGAGCAAAATTAATTCATATTAACGATGAATATACTATTTAGTTTGGATGTTTGGGCTTATACATTTAAAAAGCTTCTAATACCGTTTATAATTTTAGTATGTATTGGATCTAAAAAGTTTTAAAACGTGAAAAAAATTGAAAGTTTTACAGAATGTAGTTTATCTAAAATGATGCGTGGCAGTGACATTGTACATGTGCTTCAAAGAATTGCATATAAGGATTTAGGTTGGAGCTTAAGAGTTTAATTACGAATTTGCATCGTCGTTTTTATGCGCTAATGAGCTTTGTTGCATGTATCTTATCGGATTCTTCTGCCTGGTGTAAGGATTAGAAGACAACTTTTTAAGGCATCACATGACCAATTTGATCCATTGTTCTAGCTTGATGTTATTTCATTGTAATGAGAGAATTTTTATCGTTCGTAGTTGTTGATGTAGTGTTTCCATCATATATTTTATTCTTGTTTCCCTTCCATTACAATAATTTAGGAGTTTCATGCAATAGTTTTTTACTTTCAAGTATTTCATATTTTATACTTTCCTTTTGGCATGCACGTCGTTTTTCCTTTTATTCAAAACATGTAGGTCATACAACATATACGTATTTATTTTAAAGAATTTAATTAAGATGTCAAGCATTGTAACTAATTAATTTTCTATTGTTCGGGAATATATCGTGATTTTTATATTTTTTTTATATTTATGAAATAAATTACTAATTATTAATTTTTCTGTTTTAAAAACATCACATGTTTTAAAAAGTCTCAAATTGCTTAGTTTCTCCCGTTTTCAAATAAGTTTTTTAGTTTCAAATTATCATGAGTAGGTAGCCCTAAGGTATTTTAAACAACAAATTTATCAACAAAATCCTGAAAGACATCTCATAGATTTGTAATAAAATAATTGTGATAATTTTGTAATCAAAATAATAATTTCAATATTTCATAAAAATCAATTTCAATAGGAAATTAATGGATAAAGAAATTCCAAAAAAAACTTTTTATTGTACTACAAGTATTATCTCTAGGTTGTTAAGCGAATTTACATGATCAACTAAAACAAATTTATTGCACAAAGAATGTTGTCCTATTCGGGAAGGCTTGGGACATGAGTTTGCTCCTTTAAATGTCTTCAGTTCAACACTTGGTAGTGTCAACCTTTTGTTATTTACTTATATATCATCCCAAGCTCCACACTTGCAAGTTTCAATTTTTTATTGTTTTTTTTTAATTAATTTTTACTTTGATTTGAATATCTTTATAAATACAACGTATTCATTTATCAAATTACTTTTTTTATAGTGTTAGTAATTGTCTTTTATAATCACGATAAAATACACTATTTTAATTTTTTTAGCTGACATTTCAGAATTTATATTAAATACTCCAATTCGATTGGACTTTAGAGTAAAATTAATTCATATTAACGATGACTATACATTTTAGTTTGGATGTTTGGGCTGATACATTTAAAAAGCTCCTAATACCGTTTATAGTTTTAGTATGTATTGGATCTAAAAAGTTTTAAAAAGTGAAAAAAGTTGAAAGTTTTACAGAATGTAGTTTATCTAAAATGATGCGTGGTTGTGACATTGTACATGTGCTTCAAATAATTTCATATAAGGATTTAGGTTGGAGCTTAATATTTTAATTACAAATTCACATCATCGTTTTGATGGGCTAATGATCTTTGTTGCATGTATCTTATATGATTCTTCTGTCTGGTGTAAGGATTAGAAGACAATTTTTAGAGGCATGACCTAACCAATTTGATCCATTGATCAAGCTTGATGTTGTTTCATTGTAATGAGAGAATTTTGATCTTTCGTAGTTGTTGATGTAGTGTTTCCATCATATATTTTATTCTTATTTCCCTTCCATTACAATAATTTAGGAGTCTCATGCAATAGTTTTTTACTTTTAAGTATTTCATATTTTATACTTTCCTTTTGGCATGCACATTGTTTATGCTTTTATTCAAAACATGTAGGTCATACAACATATACCTAATTATTTTAATGAATTAAATTAAGATGCCAAACATTGTATCTAGTTAATTTTCTATTGTTAGGGAATACATTGTTATTTTTTTATTTTTTTTATATTTATGAAATAAATTATTAATTATTAATTTTTCTGTTTTAAAAACATCACATGTTTTTAAAAGTCTCAAATTACTTAGTTTCTCTCGTTTTCAAATAAGTTTTTTAGTTTCAAATTATCATGAGTAGGTAGCCCTAAGGTATTTTAAACAACAAATTTATCAACAAAATCCTCAAAGACATCTCATAGATTTGTAATAAAATAAATGTGATAATTTTGTAATCAAAATAAAGATTTCAATATTTCATAAAAATAAATTTCAATAGGAAATTACTGGATAAAATAATTCCAAAAAATGTTTTTATTATACTACAAGTATTATCTCTAGGTTGCTAAGCGAATTTACATGATCAACTAAAACAAATTTATTGCACAAAGATTGTTGTCCTATTCGTGAAGGCTTGGAACATGAGTTTTCTCCTTTAAACATCTTCAGTTCAACACTTGGTAGTGTCAACTTTTTGATATTTACTTCTTTATCATCTCAAAGTCTCAAGCTCCACACTTGCATGTGTTAATTTTTTGTTGTTTATTTTTTTTATTAATTTTTAATTTGATTTGAATTTTTTAAAAATACATAATATTCATTTATCAAATTACTTTTTTAATAGTTTTAGTAATTGTCTGTTTTAATCATGATTAAATACAGTATTTTAATTTTTTTAACAGACATTTCATAATTTATGTTAAATACCCCAATTCTATTGGATTTTAGAGCAAAATTAATTCATATTAACGATGAATATACTATTTAGTTTGGATGTTTGGGCTTATACATTTAAAAAGCTTCTAATACCGTTTATAATTTTAGTATGTATTGGATCTAAAAAGTTTTAAAACGTGAAAAAAATTGAAAGTTTTACAGAATGTAGTTTATCTAAAATGATGCGTGGCAGTGACATTGTACATGTACTTCAAAGAATTGCATATAAGGATTTAGGTTGGAGCTTAAGAGTTTAATTACGAATTTGCATCGTCGTTTTTATGCGCTAATGAGCTTTGTTGCATGTATCTTATCAGATTCTTCTGCCTGGTGTAAGGATTAGAAGACAACTTTTTAAGGCATCACATGACCAATTTGATCCATTGTTCTAGCTTGATGTTATTTCATTGTAATGAGAGAATTTTTATCGTTCGTAGTTGTTGATGTAGTGTTTCCATCATATATTTTATTCTTGTTTCCCTTCCATTACAATAATTTAGGAGTTTCATGCAATAGTTTTTTACTTTCAAGTATTTCATATTTTATACTTTCCTTTTGGCATGCACGTCGTTTTTCCTTTTATTCAAAACATGTAGGTCATACAACATATACGTATTTATTTTAAAGAATTTAATTAAGATGTCAAGCATTGTAACTAATTAATTTTCTATTGTTCGGGAATACATCGTGATTTTAGTATTTTTTTTATATTTATGAAATAAATTACTAATTATTAATTTTTCTGTTTTAAAAACATCACATGTTTTAAAAAGTCTCAAATTGCTTAGTTTCTCCCGTTTTCAAATAAGTTTTTTAGTTTCAAATTATCATGAGTAGGTAGCCCTAAGGTATTTTAAACAACAAATTTATCAACAAAATCCTGAAAGACATCTCATAGATTTGTAATAAAATAATTGTGATAATTTTGTAATCAAAATAATAATTTCAATATTTCATAAAAATCAATTTCAATAGGAAATTAATGGATAAAGAAATTCCAAAAAAACTTTTTATTGTACTACAAGTATTATCTCTAGGTTGTTAAGCGAATTTACATGATCAACTAAAACAAATTTATTGCACAAAGAATGTTGTCCTATTCGGGAAGGCTTGGGACATGAGTTTGCTCCTTTAAATGTCTTCAGTTCAACACTTGGTAGTGTCAACCTTTTGTTATTTACTTATATATCATCCCAAGCTCCACACTTGCAAGTTTCAATTTTTTATTGTTTTTTTTTAATTAATTTTTACTTTGATTTGAATATCTTTATAAATACAACGTATTCATTTATCAAATTACTTTTTTTATAGTGTTAGTAATTGTCTTTTATAATCACGATAAAATACACTATTTTAATTTTTTTAGCTGACATTTCAGAATTTATATTAAATACTCCAATTCGATTGGACTTTAGAGCAAAATTAATTCATATTAACGATGACTATACATTTTAGTTTGGATGTTTGGGCTGATACATTTAAAAAGCTCCTAATACCGTTTATAGTTTTAGTATGTATTGGATCTAAAAAGTTTTAAAAAGTGAAAAAAGTTGAAAGTTTTACAGAATGTAGTTTATCTAAAATGATGCGTGGTTGTGACATTGTACATGTGCTTCAAATAATTTCATATAAGGATTTAGGTTGGAGCTTAATATTTTAATTACAAATTCACATCATCGTTTTGATGCGCTAATGATCTTTGTTGCATGTATCTTATATGATTCTTCTGTCTGGTGTAAGGATTAGAAGACAATTTTTAGAGGCATGACCTAACCAATTTGATCCATTGATCAAGCTTGATGTTGTTTCATTGTAATGAGAGAATTTTGATCTTTCGTAGTTGTTGATGTAGTGTTTCCATCATATATTTTATTCTTATTTCCCTTCCATTACAATAATTTAGGAGTCTCATGCAATAGTTTTTTACTTTTAAGTATTTCATATTTTATACTTTCCTTTTGGCATGCACATTGTTTATGCTTTTATTCAAAACATGTAGGTCATACAACATATACCTAATTATTTTAATGAATTAAATTAAGATGCCAAACATTGTATCTAGTTAATTTTCTATTGTTAGGGAATACATTGTTATTTTTTTATTTTTTTTATATTTATGAAATAAATTATTAATTATTAATTTTTCTGTTTTAAAAACATCACATGTTTTTAAAAGTCTCAAATTACTTAGTTTCTCTCGTTTTCAAATAAGTTTTTTAGTTTCAAATTATCATGAGTAGGTAGCCCTAAGGTATTTTAAACAACAAATTTATCAACAAAATCCTCAAAGACATCTCATAGATTTGTAATTAAATAAATGTGATAATTTTGAAATCAAAATAAAGATTTCAATATTTCATAAAAATAAATTTCAATAGGAAATTACTGGATAAAATAATTCCAAAAAATGTTTTTATTGTACTACAAGTATTATCTCTAGGTTGCTAAGCGAATTTACATGATCAACTAAAACAAATTTATTGCACAAAGATTGTTGTCCTATTCGTGAAGGCTTGGAACATGAGTTTTCTCCTTTAAACATCTTCAGTTCAACACTTGGTAGTGTCAACTTTTTGATATTTACTTCTTTATCATCTCAAAGTCTCAAGCTCCACACTTGCATGTGTTAATTTTTTGTTGTTTATTTTTTTTATTAATTTTTAATTTGATTTGAATTTTTTAAAAATACATAATATTCATTTATCAAATTACTTTTTTAATAGTTTTAGTAATTGTCTGTTTTAATCATGATTAAATACAGTATTTTAATTTTTTTAACAGACATTTCATAATTTATGTTAAATACCCCAATTCTATTGGATTTTAGAGCAAAATTAATTCATATTAACGATGAATATACTATTTAGTTTGGATGTTTGGGCTTATACATTTAAAAAGCTTCTAATACCGTTTATAATTTTAGTATGTATTGGATCTAAAAAGTTTTAAAACGTGAAAAAAATTGAAAGTTTTACAGAATGTAGTTTATCTAAAATGATGCGTGGCAGTGACATTGTACATGTGCTTCAAAGAATTGCATATAAGGATTTAGGTTGGAGCTTAAGAGTTTAATTACGAATTTGCATCGTCGTTTTTATGCGCTAATGAGCTTTGTTGCATGTATCTTATCGGATTCTTCTGCCTGGTGTAAGGATTAGAAGACAACTTTTTAAGGCATCACATGACCAATTTGATCCATTGTTCTAGCTTGATGTTATTTCATTGTAATGAGAGAATTTTTATCGTTCGTAGTTGTTGATGTAGTGTTTCCATCATATATTTTATTCTTGTTTCCCTTCCATTACAATAATTTAGGAGTTTCATGCAATAGTTTTTTACTTTCAAGTATTTCATATTTTATACTTTCCTTTTGGCATGCACGTCGTTTTTCCTTTTATTCAAAACATGTAGGTCATACAACATATACGTATTTATTTTAAAGAATTTAATTAAGATGTCAAGCATTGTAACTAATTAATTTTCTATTGTTCGGGAATACATCGTGATTTTTGTATTTTTTTTATATTTATGAAATAAATTACTAATTATTAATTTTTATGTTTTAAAAACATCACATGTTTTAAAAAGTCTCAAATTGCTTAGTTTCTCCCGTTTTCAAATAAGTTTTTTAGTTTCAAATTATCATGAGTAGGTAGCCCTAAGGTATTTTAAACAACAAATTTATCAACAAAATCCTGAAAGACATCTCATAGATTTGTAATAAAATAATTGTGATAATTTTGTAATCAAAATAATAATTTCAATATTTCATAAAAATCAATTTCAATAGGAAATTAATGGATAAAGAAATTCCAAAAAAACTTTTTATTGTACTACAAGTATTATCTCTAGGTTGTTAAGCGAATTTACATGATCAACTAAAACAAATTTATTGCACAAAGAATGTTGTCCTATTCGGGAAGGCTTGGGACATGAGTTTGCTCCTTTAAATGTCTTCAGTTCAACACTTGGTAGTGTCAACCTTTTGTTATTTACTTATATATCATCCCAAGCTCCACACTTGCAAGTTTCAATTTTTTATTGTTTTTTTTTAATTAATTTTTACTTTGATTTGAATATCTTTATAAATACAATGTATTCATTTATCAAATTACTTTTTTTATAGTGTTAGTAATTGTCTTTTATAATCACGATAAAATACACTATTTTAATTTTTTTAGCTGACATTTCAGAATTTATATTAAATACTCCAATTCGATTGGACTTTAGAGCAAAATTAATTCATATTAACGATGACTATACATTTTAGTTTGGATGTTTGGGCTGATACATTTAAAAAGCTCCTAATACCGTTTATAGTTTTAGTATGTATTGGATCTAAAAAGTTTTAAAAAGTGAAAAAAGTTGAAAGTTTTACAGAATGTAGTTTATCTAAAATGATGCGTGGTTGTGACATTGTACATGTGCTTCAAATAATTTCATATAAGGATTTAGGTTGGAGCTTAATATTTTAATTACAAATTCACATCATCGTTTTGATGCGCTAATGATCTTTGTTGCATGTATCTTATATGATTCTTCTGTCTGGTGTAAGGATTAGAAGACAATTTTTAGAGGCATGACCTAACCAATTTGATCCATTGATCAAGCTTGATGTTGTTTCATTGTAATGAGAGAATTTTGATCTTTCGTAGTTGTTGATGTAGTGTTTCCATCATATATTTTATTCTTATTTCCCTTCCATTACAATAATTTAGGAGTCTCATGCAATAGTTTTTTACTTTTAAGTATTTCATATTTTATACTTTCCTTTTGGCATGCACATTGTTTATGCTTTTATTCAAAACATGTAGGTCATACAACATATACCTAATTATTTTAATGAATTAAATTAAGATGCCAAACATTGTATCTAGTTAATTTTCTATTGTTAGGGAATACATTGTTATTTTTTTATTTTTTTTATATTTATGAAATAAATTATTAATTATTAATTTTTCTGTTTTAAAAACATCACATGTTTTTAAAAGTCTCAAATTACTTAGTTTCTCTCGTTTTCAAATAAGTTTTTTAGTTTCAAATTATCATGAGTAGGTAGCCCTAAGGTATTTTAAACAACAAATTTATCAACAAAATCCTCAAAGACATCTCATAGATTTGTAATAAAATAAATGTGATAATTTTGTAATCAAAATAAAGATTTCAATATTTCATAAAAATAAATTTCAATAGGAAATTACTGGATAAAATAATTCCAAAAAATGTTTTTATTGTACTACAAGTATTATCTCTAGGTTGCTAAGCGAATTTACATGATCAACTAAAACAAATTTATTGCACAAAGATTGTTGTCCTATTCGTGAAGGCTTGGAACATGAGTTTTCTCCTTTAAACATCTTCAGTTCAACACTTGGTAGTGTCAACTTTTTGATATTTACTTCTTTATCATCTCAAAGTCTCAAGCTCCACACTTGCATGTGTTAATTTTTTGTTGTTTATTTTTTTTATTAATTTTTAATTTGATTTGAATTTTTTAAAAATACATAATATTCATTTATCAAATTACTTTTTTAATAGTTTTAGTAATTGTCTGTTTTAATCATGATTAAATACAGTATTTTAATTTTTTTAACAGACATTTCATAATTTATGTTAAATACCCCAATTCTATTGGATTTTAGAGCAAAATTAATTCATATTAACGATGAATATACTATTTAGTTTGGATGTTTGGGCTTATACATTTAAAAAGCTTCTAATACCGTTTATAATTTTAGTATGTATTGGATCTAAAAAGTTTTAAAACGTGAAAAAAATTGAAAGTTTTACAGAATGTAGTTTATCTAAAATGATGCGTGGCAGTGACATTGTACATGTGCTTCAAAGAATTGCATATAAGGATTTAGGTTGGAGCTTAAGAGTTTAATTACGAATTTGCATCGTCGTTTTTATGCGCTAATGAGCTTTGTTGCATGTATCTTATCGGATTCTTCTGCCTGGTGTAAGGATTAGAAGACAACTTTTTAAGGCATCACATGACCAATTTGATCCATTGTTCTAGCTTGATGTTATTTCATTGTAATGAGAGAATTTTTATCGTTCGTAGTTGTTGATGTAGTGTTTCCATCATATATTTTATTCTTGTTTCCCTTCCATTACAATAATTTAGGAGTTTCATGCAATAGTTTTTTACTTTCAAGTATTTCATATTTTATACTTTCCTTTTGGCATGCACGTCGTTTTTCCTTTTATTCAAAACATGTAGGTCATACAACATATACCTATTTATTTTAAAGAATTAAATTAAGATGTCAAGCATTGTAACTAATTAATTTTCTATTGTTCGGGAATACATCGTGATTTTTGTATTTTTTTTATATTTATGAAATAAATTACTAATTATTAATTTTTCTGTTTTAAAAACATCACATGTTTTAAAAAGTCTCAAATTGCTTAGTTTCTCCCGTTTTCAAATAAGTTTTTTAGTTTCAAATTATCATGAGTAGGTAGCCCTAAGGTATTTTAAACAACAAATTTATCAACAAAATCCTTAAAGACATCTCATAGATTTGTAATAAAATAATTGTGATAATTTTGTAATCAAAATAATAATTTCAATATTTCATAAAAATCAATTTCAATAGGAAATTAATGGATAAAGAAATTCCAAAAAAACTTTTTATTGTACTACAAGTATTATCTCTAGGTTGTTAAGCGAATTTACATGATCAACTAAAACAAATTTATTGCACAAAGAATGTTGTCCTATTCGGGAAGGCTTGGGACATGAGTTTGCTCCTTTAAATGTCTTCAGTTCAACACTTGGTAGTGTCAACCTTTTGTTATTTACTTATATATCATCCCAAGCTCCACACTTGAAAGTTTCAATTTTTTATTGTTTTTTTTTAATTAATTTTTACTTTGATTTGAATATCTTTATAAATACAACGTATTCATTTATCAAATTACTTTTTTTATAGTTTTAGTAATTGTCTTTTATAATCACGATAAAATACACTATTTTAATTTTTTTAGCTGACATTTCAGAATTTATATTAAATACTCCAATTCGATTGGACTTTAGAGCAAAATTAATTCATATTAACGATGACTATACATTTTAGTTTGGATGTTTGGGCTGATACATTTAAAAAGCTCCTAATACCGTTTATAGTTTTAGTATGTATTGGATCTAAAAAGTTTTAAAAAGTGAAAAAAGTTGAAAGTTTTACAGAATGTAGTTTATCTAAAATGATGCGTGGTTGTGACATTGTACATGTGCTTCAAATAATTTCATATAAGGATTTAGGTTGGAGCTTAATATTTTAATTACAAATTCACATCATCGTTTTGATGCGCTAATGATCTTTGATGCATGTATCTTATATGATTCTTCTGTCTGGTGTAAGGATTAGAAGACAATTTTTAGAGGCATGACCTAACCAATTTGATCCATTGATCAAGCTTGATGTTGTTTCATTGTAATGAGAGAATTTTGATCTTTCGTAGTTGTTGATGTAGTGTTTCCATCATATATTTTATTCTTATTTCCCTTCCATTACAATAATTTAGGAGTCTCATGCAATAGTTTTTTACTTTTAAGTATTTCACATTTTATACTTTCCTTTTGGCATGCACATCGTTTTTCCTTTTATTCAAAACGCGTAGGTCATACAACATATACCTAATTATTTTAATGAATTAAATTAAGATGCCAAACATTGTATCTAGTTAATTTTCTATTGTTAGGGAATACATTGTTATTTTTTTATTTTTTTTATATTTATGAAATAAATTATTAATTATTAATTTTTCTGTTTTAAAAACATCACATGTTTTTAAAAGTCTCAAATTACTTAGTTTCTCTCGTTTTCAAATAAGTTTTTTAGTTTCAAATTATCATGAGTAGGTAGCCCTAAGGTATTTTAAACAACAAATTTATCAACAAAATCCTCAAAGACATCTCATAGATTTGTAATAAAATAAATGTGATAATTTTGTAATCAAAATAAAGATTTCAATATTTCATAAAAATAAATTTCAATAGGAAATTACTGGATAAAATAATTCCAAAAAATGTTTTTATTGTACTACAAGTATTATCTCTAGGTTGCTAAGCGAATTTACATGATCAACTAAAACAAATTTATTGCACAAAGATTGCTGTCCTATTCGTGAAGGCTTGGAACATGAGTTTTCTCCTTTAAACATCTTCAGTTTAACACTTGGTAGTGTCAACTTTTTGATATTTACTTCTTTATCATCTCAAAGTCTTAAGCTCCACACTTGCATGTGTTAATTTTTTGTTGTTTATTTTTTTTATTAATTTTTAATTTGATTTGAATTTTTAAAAAATACATAATATTCATTTACCAAATTACTTTTTTAATAGTTTTAGTAATTGTCTGTTTTAATCATGATTAAATACACTATTTTAATTTTTTTAACAGACATTTCATAATTTATGTTAAATACTCCAATTCTATTGGATTTTAGAGCAAAATTAATTCATATTAACGATGAATATACTATTTAGTTTGGATGTTTGGGCTTATACATTTAAAAAGCTTCTAATACCGTTTATAATTTTAGTATGTATTGGATCTAAAAAGTTTTAAAACGTGAAAAAAATTGAAAGTTTTATAGAATGTAGTTTATCTAAAATGATGCGTGGTAGTGACATTTTACATGTGCTTCAAAGAATTGCATATAAGGATTTAGGTTGGAGCTTAAGAGTTTAATTACGAATTTGCATCGTCGTTTTTATGCGCTAATGAGCTTTGTTGCATGTATCTTATCGGATTCTTCTGCCTGGTGTAAGGATTAGAAGACAACTTTTTAAGGCATCACATGACCAATTTGATCCATTGTTCTAGCTTGATGTTATTTCATTGTAATGAGAGAATTTTTATCGTTCGTAGTTGTTGATGTAGTGTTTCCATCATATATTTTATTCTTGTTTCCCTTCCATTACAATAATTTAGGAGTTTCATGCAATAGTTTTTTACTTTCAAGTATTTCATATTTTATACTTTCCTTTTGGCATGCACGTCGTTTTTCCTTTTATTCAAAACATGTAGGTCATACAACATATACCTATTTATTTTAAAGAATTAAATTAAGATTTCAAGCATTGTAACTAATTAATTTTCTATTGTTCGGGAATACATCGTGATTTTTGTATTTTTTTTATATTTATGAAATAAATTATTAATTATTAATTTTTCTGTTTTAAAAACATCACATGTTTTAAAAAGTCTCAAATTGCTTAGTTTCTCCCGTTTTCAAATAAGTTTTTTAGTTTCAAATTATCATGAGTCGGTAGCCCTAAGGTATTTTAAACAACAAATTTATCAACAAAATCCTTAAAGACATCTCATAGATTTGTAATAAAATAATTGTGATAATTTTGTAATCAAAATAATAATTTCAATATTTCATAAAAATCAATTTCAATAGGAAATTAATGGATAAAAAAATTCCAAAAAAACTTTTTATTGTACTACAAGTATTATCTCTAGGTTGTTAAGCGAATTTACATGATCAACTAAAACAAATTTATTGCACAAAGAATGTTGTCCTATTCGGGAAGGCTTGGGACAAGAGTTTGCTCCTTTAAATGTCTTCAGTTCAACACTTGGTAGTGTCAACCTTTTGTTATTTACTTATATATCATCCCAAGCTCCACACTTGAAAGTTTCAATTTTTTATTGTTTTTTTTTTAATTAATTTTTACTTTGATTTGAATATCTTTATAAATACATAATATTCATTTATCAAATTACTTTTTTTATAGTGTTAGTAATTGTCTTTTATAATCACGATTAAATACACTATTTTAATTTTTTTAGCAGACATTTCAGAATTTATATTAAATACTCCAATTCGATTGGACTTTAGAGCAAAATTAATTCATATTAACGATGACTATACATTTTAGTTTGGATGTTTGGGCTGATACATTTAAAAAGCTCCTAATACCGTTTATAATTTTAGTATGTATTGGATCTAAAAAGTTTTAAAAAGTGAAAAAAGTTGAAAGTTTTACAGAATGTAGTTTATCTAAAATGATGCGTGGTTGTGACATTGTACATGTGCTTCAAAGAATTTCATATAAGGATTTAGGTTGGAGCTTAATATTTTAATTACAAATTCACATCATCGTTTTGATGCGCTAATGATCTTTGTTGCATGTATCTTATATGATTCTTCTGTCTGGTGTAAGGATTAGAAGACAATTTTTAGAGGCATGACCTAACCAATTTGATCCATTGATCAAGCTTGATGTTGTTTCATTGTAATGAGAGAATTTTGATCTTTCGTAGTTGTTTATGTAGTGTTTCCATCATATATTTTATTCTCGTTTCCCTCCCATTACAATAATTTATTAGTCTCATGCAATAGCTTTTTACTTTCAAGTATTTCATATTTTATACTTTCCTTTTGGCATGCACATCGTTTTTCCTTTTATTCAAAACGCGTAGGTCATACAACATATACCTAATTATTTTAATGAATTAAATTAAGATGCCAAACATTGTATCTAGTTAATTTTCTATTGTTAGGGAATACATTGTTATTTTTTTATATTTTTTTATATTTATGAAATAAATTATTAATTATTAATTTTTCTGTTTTAAAAACATCACATGTTTTTAAAAGTCTCAAATAACTTAGTTTCTCTCGTTTTCAAATAAGTTTTTTAGTTTCAAATTATCATGAGTAGGTAGCCCTAAGGTATTTTAAACAACAAATTTATCAACAAAATCCTCAAAGACATCTCATAGATTTGTAATAAAATTAATGTGATAATTTTGTAATCAAAATAAAGATTTCAATATTTCATAAAAATAAATTTCAATAGGAAATTACTGGATAAAATAATTCCAAAAAATGTTTTTATTGTACTACAAGTATTATCTCTAGGTTGCTAAGCGAATTTACATGATCAACTAAAACAAATTTATTGCACAAAGATTGTTGTCCTATTCGTGAAGGCTTGGAACATGAGTTTTCTCCTTTAAACATCTTCAGTTCAACACTTGGTAGTGTCAACTTTTTGATATTTACTTCTTTATCATCTCAAAGTCTCAAGCTCCACACTTGCATGTGTTAATTTTTTGTTGTTTATTTTTTTTATTAATTTTTAATTTGATTTGAATTTTTAAAAAATACATAATATTCATTTATCAAATTACTTTTTTAATAGTTTTAGTAATTGTCTGTTTTAATCATGATTAAATACACTATTTTAATTTTTTTAACAGACATTTCATAATTTATGTTAAATACTCCAATTCTATTGGGTTTTAGAGCAAAATTAATTCATATTAACGATGAATATACTATTTAGTTTGGATGTTTGGGCTTATACATTTAAAAAGCTTCTAATACCGTTTATAATTTTAGTATGTATTGGATCTAAAAAGTTTTAATACGTGAAAAAAATTGAAAGTTTTACATAATGTAGTTTATCTAAAATGATGCGTGGTAGTGACATTGTACATGTGCTTCAAAGAATTGCATATAAGGATTTAGGTTGGAGCTTAAGAGTTTAATTACGAATTTGCATCGTCGTTTTTATGTGCTAATGAGCTTTGTTGCATGTATCTTATCGGATTCTTCTGCCTGGTGTAAGGATTAGAAGACAACTTTTTAAGGCATCACATGACCAATTTGATCCATTGTTCTAGCTTGATGTTATTTCATTGTAATGAGAGAATTTTTATCGTTCGTAGTTGTTGATGTAGTGTTTCCATCATATATTTTATTCTTGTTTCCCTTCCATTACAATAATTTAGGAGTTTCATGCAATAGTTTTTTACTTTCAAGTATTTCATATTTTATACTTTCCTTTTGGCATGCACGTCGTTTTTCCTTTTATTCAAAACATGTAGGTCATACAACATATACCTATTTATTTTAAAGAATTAAATTAAGATTTCAAGCATTGTAACTAATTAATTTTCTATTGTTCAGGAATACATCGTGATTTTTGTATTTTTTTTTATATTTATGAAATAAATTATTAATTATTAATTTTTCTGTTTTAAAAACATCACATGTTTTAAAAAGTCTCAAATTGCTTAGTTTCCCCCGTTTTCAAATAAGATTTTTAGTTTCAAATTATCATGAGTCGGTAGCCCTAAGGTATTTTAAACAACAAATTTATCAACAAAATCCTGAAAGACATCTCATAGATTTGTAATAAAATAATTGTGATAATTTTGTAATCAAAATAATAATTTCAATATTTCATAAAAATCAATTCCAATAGGAAATTAATGGATAAAAAAATTCCAAAAAAACTTGTTATTGTACTATAAGTATTATATCTAGGTTGTTAAGCGAATTTACATGATCAACTAAAACAAATTTATTGCACAAAGAATGTTGTCCTATTCGGGAAGGCTTGGGACAAGAGTTTGCTCCTTTAAATGTCTTCAGTTCAACACTTGGTAGTGTCAACCTTTTGTTATTTACTTATATATCATCCCAAGCTCCACACTTGCAAGTTTCAATTTTTTATTGTTTTTTTTAAATTAATTTTTACTTTGATTTGAATATCTTTATAAATACATAATATTCATTTATCAAATTACTTTTTTTATAGTGTTAGTAATTGTCTTTTATAATCACGATTAAATACACTATTTTAATTTTTTTAGCAGACATTTCAGAATTTATATTAAATACTCCAATTCGATTGGACTTTAGAGCAAAATTAATTCATATTAACGATGACTATACATTTTAGTTTGGATGTTTGGGCTGATACATTTAAAAATCTCTTAATACCGTTTATAATTTTAGTATGTATTGGATCTAAAAAGTTTTAAAAAGTGAAAAAAGTTGAAAGTTTTACAGAATGTAGTTTATCTAAAATGATGCGTGGTTGTGACATTGTACATGTGCTTCAAAGAATTTCATATAAGGATTTAGGTTGGAGCTTCATATTTTAATTACAAATTCACATCATCGTTTTGATGCGCTAATGATCTTTGTTGCATGTATCTTATATGATTCTTCTGTCTGGTGTAAGGATTAGAAGACAATTTTTAGAGGCATGACCTAACCAATTTGATCCATTGATCAAGCTTGATGTTGTTTCATTGTAATGAGAGAATTTTGATCTTTCGTAGTTGTTGATGTAGTGTTTCCATCATATATTTTATTCTCGTTTCCCTCCCATTACAATAATTTAGTAGTCTCATGCAATAGCTTTTTACTTTCAAGTATTTCATATTTTATACTTTCCTTTTGGCATGGACATCGTTTTTCCTTTTATTCAAAACGTGTAGGTCATACAACATATACCTAATTATTTTAATGAATTAAATTAAGATGCCAAACATTGTATCTAGTTAATTTTCTATTGTTTGGGAATACAGTGTTATTTTTTTATTTTTTTTATATTTATGAAATAAATTATTAATTATTAATTTTTCTGTTTTAAAAACATCACATGTTTTTAAAAGTCTCAAATTACTTATTTTCTCTCGTTTTCAAATAAGTTTTTTAGTTTCAAATTATCATGAGTAGGTAGCCCTAAGGTATTTTAAACAACAAATTTATCAACAAAATCCTCAAAGACATCTCATAGATTTGTAATAAAATAAATGTGATAATTTTGTAATCAAAATAAAGATTTCAATATTTCATAAAAATAAATTTCAATAGGAAATTACTGGATAAAATAATTCCAAAAAATGTTTTTATTGTACTACAAGTATTATCTCTAGGTTGCTAAGCGAATTTACATGATCAACTAAAACAAATTTATTGCACAAAGATTGTTGTCCTATTCGTGAAGGCTTGGAACATGAGTTTTCTCCTTTAAACATCTTCAGTTCAACACTTGGTAGTGTCAACTTTTTGATATTTACTTGTTTATCATCTCAAAGTCTCAAGCTCCACACTTGCATGTGTTAATTTTTTGTTGTTTATTTTTTTTATTAATTTTTAATTTGATTTGAATTTTTTAAAAATACATAATATTCATTTATCAAATTACTTTTTTAATAGTTTTAGTAATTGTCTGTTTTAATCATGATTAAATACACTATTTTAATTTTTTTAACAGACATTTCATAATTTATGTTAAATACTCCAATTCTATTGGATTTTAGAGCAAAATTAATTCATATTAACGATGAATATACTATTTAGTTTGGATGTTTGGGCTTATACATTTAAAAAGCTTCTAATACCGTTTATAATTTTAGTATGTATTGGATCTAAAAAGTTTTAATACGTGAAAAAAATTGAAATTTTTACATAATGTAGTTTATCTAAAATGATGCGTGGTAGTGACATTGTACATGTGCTTCAAAGAATTGCATATAAGGATTTAGGTTGGAGCTTAAGAGTTTAATTACGAATTTGCATCGTCGTTTTTATGCGCTAAT
This sequence comes from Vicia faba, assembly GCA_948472305.1. Taxonomy (NCBI): domain Eukaryota; kingdom Viridiplantae; phylum Streptophyta; class Magnoliopsida; order Fabales; family Fabaceae; genus Vicia; species Vicia faba. Next base: position 1,500,826,301 of record OX451739.1, on the reverse strand, counting down.
GAGCTTTGTTGCATGTATCTTATCGGATTCTTCTGCCTGGTGTAAGGATTAGAAGACAACTTTTTAAGGCATCACATGACCAATTTGATCAATTGTTCTAGCTTAATGTTATTTCATTGTAATGAGAGAATTTTTATCGTTCGTAGTTGTTGATGTAGTGTTTCCATCATATATTTTATTCTTGTTTCCCTTCCATTACAATAATTTAGGAGTTTCATGCAATAGTTTTTTACTTTCAAGTATTTCATATTTTATACTTTCCTTTTGGCATGCACGTCGTTTTTCCTTTTATTCAAAACATGTAGGTCATACAACATATACCTATTTATTTTAAAGAATTAAATTAAGATGTCAAGCATTGTAACTAATTAATTTTCTATTGTTCGGGAATACATCGTGATTTTTGTATTTTTTTTATATTTATGAAATAAATTATTAATTATTAATTTTTCTGTTTTAAAAACATCACATGTTTTAAAAAGTCTCAAATTGCTTAGTTTCTCCCGTTTTCAAATAAGTTTTTTAGTTTCAAATTATCATGAGTCGGTAGCCCTCAGGTATTTTAAACAACAAATTTATCAACAAAATCCTGAAAGACATCTCATAGATTTGTAATAAAATAATTGTGATAATTTTGTAATCAAAATAATAATTTCAATATTTCATAAAAATCAATTTCAATAGGAAATTAATGGATAAAAAAATTCCAAAAAAACTTTTTATTGTACTACAAGTATTATCTCTAGGTTGTTAAGCGAATTTACATGATCAACTAAAACAAATTTATTGCACAAAGAATGTTGTCCTATTCGGGAAGGCTTGGGACATGAGTTTGCTCCTTTAAATGTCTTCAGTTCAACACTTGGTAGTGTCAACCTTTTGTTATTTACTTATATATCATCCCAAGCTCCACACTTGCAAGTTTCAATTTTTTATTGTTTTTTTTTAATTAATTTTTACTTTGATTTGAATATCTTTATAAATACATAATATTCATTTATCAAATTACTTTTTTTATAGTGTTAGTAATTGTCTTTTATAATCACGATTAAATACACTATTTTAATTTTTTTAGCAGACATTTCAGAATTTATATTAAATACTCCAATTCGATTGGACTTTAGAGCAAAATTAATTCATATTAACGATGACTATACATTTTAGTTTGGATGTTTGGGCTGATACATTTAAAAAGGTCCTAATACCGTTTATAATTTTAGTATGTATTGGATCTAAAAAGTTTTAAAAAGTGAAAAAAGTTTAAAGTTTTACAGAATGTAGTTTATCTAAAATGATGCGTGGTTGTGACATTGTACATGTGCTTCAAAGAATTTCATATAAGGATTTAGGTTGGAGCTTAATATTTTAATTACAAATTCACATCATCGTTTTGATGCGCTAATGATCTTTGTTGCATGTATCTTATATGATTCTTCTGTCTGGTGTAAGGATTAGAAGACAATTTTTAGAGGCATGACCTAACCAATTTGATCCATTGATCAAGCTTGATGTTGTTTCATTGTAATTAGAGAATTTTGATCGTTCGTAGTTGTTGACGTAGTGTTTCCATCATATATTTTATTCTCGTTTCCCTCCCATTACAATAATTTAGTAGTTCCATGCAATAGCTTTTTACTTTCAAGTATTTCATATTTTATACTTTCCTTTTGGCATGCACATCGTTTTTCCTTTTATTCAAAACGTGTAGGTCATACACATATACCTAATTATTTTAATGAATTAAATTAAGATGCCAAACATTGTATCTAGTTAATTTTCTATTGTTAGGGAATACATTGTTATTTTTTTATTTTTTTTATATTAATGAAATAAATTATTAATTATTAATTTTTCTGTTTTAAAAAGATCACATGTTTTTAAAAGTCTCAAATTACTTAGTTTCTCTCGTTTTCAAATAAGGTTTTTAGTTTCAAATTATCATGAGTAGGTAGCCCTAAGGTATTTTAAACAACAAATTTATCAACAAAATCCTCAAAGACATCTCATAGATTTGTAATAAAATAAATGTGATAATTTTGTAATCAAAATAAATATTTCAATATTTCATAAAAATAAATTTCAATAGGAAATTACTGGATAAAATAATTCCAAAAAATGTTTTTATTGTACTACAAGTATTATCTCTAGGTTGCTAAGCGAATTTACATGATCAACTAAAACAAATTTATTGCACAAAGATTGTTGTCCTATTCGTGAAGGCTTGGAACAGGAGTTTTCTCCTTTAAACATCTTCAGTTCAACACTTGGTAGTGTCAACTTTTTGATATTTACTTCTTTATCATCTCAAAGTCTCAAGCTCCACACTTGCATGTGTTAATTTTTTGTTGTTTATTTTTTTTATTAATTTTTAATTTGATTTGAATTTTTTAAAAATACATAATATTCATTTATCAAATTACTTTTTTAATAGTTTTAATAATTGTCTGTTTTAATCATGATTAAATACACTATTTTAATTTTTTTAACAGAAATTTCATAATTTATGTTAAATACTCCAATTCTATTGGATTTTAGAGAAAAATTAATTCATATTAACGATGAATATACTATTTAGTTTGGATGTTTGGGCTTATACATTTAAAAAGCTTCTAATACCGTTTATAATTTTAGTATGTATTGGATCTAAAAAGTTTTAAAACGTGAAAGAAATTGAAAGTTTTACAGAATGTAGTTTATCTAAAATGATGTTTGGTAGTGACATTGTACATGTGCTTCAAAGAATTGCATATAAGGATTTAGATTGGAGCTTAAGAGTTTAATAACAAATTTGCATCGTCGTTTTTATGCGCTAATGAGCTTTGTTGCATGTATCTTATCTGATTCTTCTGCCTGGTGTAAGGATTAGAAGATAACTTTTAAGGCATCACATGACCAATTTGATCCATTGATCTAGCTTGATGTTGTTTCATTGTAATGAGAGAATTTTTATCGGTCGTAGTTGTTGATGTAGTGTTTCCATCATATATTTTATTCTTGTTTCCCTTCCATTACAATAATTTAGGAGTTTCATGCAATAGTTTTTTACTTTCAAGTATTTCAAATTTTATACTTTCCTTTTGGCATGCACGTCGTTTTTCCTTTTATTCAAAACATGTAGGTCATACCTATTTATTTTAAAGAATTAAATTAAGATGTAAAGCATTGAATCTAGTTAATTTTCTATTGTTCGGGAATACATCGTAACTTTTGTATTTTTTTTTATATTTATGAAATAAATTATTAATTATTAATTATTCTGTTTTAAAAACATCACATGTTTTAAAAATTCTCAAATTACTTAATTTCTCCCGTTTTCATATAAGTTTTTTAGTTTCAAATTATCATGAGTAGGTAGCCCTAAGGTATTTTAGACAACAAATTTATCAACAAAATCCTCAAACACGTCTCATATATTTGTAATAAAATAATTGTGATAATTTTGTAATCAAAATAAAGATTTCAATTTTTCATAAAAATAAATTTCAATAGGAACTTAATGGATAAAAAAATTCCAAAAAAATTGTTTTTATTGTACTACAGTTATCATCTCTAGGTTGCTAATCGAATTTACATGATCAACTAAACCAAATTTATTGCACAAAGATTGTTGTCATATTCGTGAAGGCTTGTGACATGAGTTTGCTCATTTAAACATCTTCAGTTCAACACTTGGTAGTGTCAACTTTTTGATATTTACTTCTTTATCATCTCAAAGTCTCAAGCTCCACACTTGCATGTGTTAATTTTTTGTTGTTTATTTTTTTTATTAATTTTTAATTTGATTTGAATTTTTTAAAAATACATAATATTCATTTATCAAATTACTTTTTTAATAGTTTTAGTAATTGTCTATTTTAATCATGATTAAATAAACTATTTTAATTTTTTTAACAGACATTTCATAATTTATGTTAAATACTCCAATTCTATTGGATTTTAGAGCAAAATTAATTCATATTAATGATGAATATACTATTTAGTTTGGATGTTTGAGCTTATACATTTAAAAAGCTTCTAATACCGTTTATAATTTTAGTATGTATTGGATCTAAAAAGTTTTAAAACGTGAAAGAAATTGAAAGTTTTACAGAATGTAGTTTATCTAAAATGATGTGTGGTAGTGACATTGTACATGTGCTTCAAAGAATTGCATATAAGGATTTAGATTGGAGCTTAAGAGTTTAATAACAAATTTGCATCGTCGTTTTTATGCGCTAATGAGCTTTGTTGCATGTATCTTATCTGATTCTTCTGCCTGGTGTAAGAATTAGAAGATAACTTTTAAGGCATCACATGACCAATTTGATCCATTGATCTAGCTTGATGTTTTTTCATTGTAATGAGAGAATTTTTATCGGTCGTAGTTGTTGATGTAGTGTTTCCATCATATATTTTATTCTTGTTTCCCTTCCATTACAATAATTTAGGAGTTTCATGCAATAGTTTTTTACTTTCAAGTATTTCAAATTTTATACTTTCCTTTTGGCATGCACGTCGTTTTTCCTTTTATTCAAAACATGTAGGTCATACCTATTTATTTTAAAGAATTAAATTAAGATGTAAAGCATTAAATCTAGTTAATTTTCTATTGTTCGGGAATACATCGTAACTTTTGTATTTTTTTTTATATTTATGAAATAAATTATTAATTATTAATTATTCTGTTTTAAAAACATCACATGTTTTAAAAATTCTCAAATTACTTAATTTCTCCCGTTTTCATATAAGTTTTTTAGTTTCAAATTATCATGAGTAGGTAGCCCTAAGGTATTTTAGACAACAAATTTATCAACAAAATCCTCAAACACGTCTCATATATTTGTAATAAAATAATTGTGATAATTTTGTAATCAAAATAAAGATTTCAATTTTTCATAAAAATAAATTTCAATAGGAACTTAATGGATAAAAAAATTCCAAAAAAATTGTTTTTATTGTACTACAGTTATCATCTCTAGGTTGCTAATCGAATTTACATGATCAACTAAACCAAATTTATTGCACAAAGATTGTTGTCATATTCGTGAAGGCTTGTGACATGAGTTTGCTCATTTAAACATCTTCAGTTCAACACTTGGTAGTGTCAACTTTTTGTTATTTACTTCTTTATCATCTCAAAGTCTCTAGCTCCACACTTGCAAGTGTCAATTTTTTGTTGTTTATTTTTTTTAATTAATTTTTACTTTGATTTGAATTTTTTATAAATACATAATATTCATTTATCAAATTACTTTTTTAATAGTGTTAGTAATTATATTTTATAATAACGATTAAATACACTATTTTTATATTTTTAACAGACATTTCAGAATTTATAATAAATACTTCAATTCTATTATATTTTAAAGCAAAATTAATTCATATAACGATGAATATACTATTTTGTTTGGATGTTTCAGATGATACATATATAAAGCTCCTAATACCGTTTATAATTTAAGTATGTATTGGATCTAAAAAGTTTTAAAAAGTGGAAGAAAAAAAAGAAAGTTTTACTGAATGTAGTTTATCTAAAATGATGCGTGGTAAGGACATTGTACTTGTACTTAAAATAATTGCATATGATTATTTAGGTTGGAGCTTAAGAGTTTAATTACAAATTCACATCATCGTTTTGATGCGCTAATGATCTTTGATGCGTGTATCTTATCTTATTCTTCTGCCTGGTGTAAGGATTAGAAGACAACTTTTGGAGGCATGACCTGACAAATTTGATCCATTGATCTAGCTTAATGTTGTTTCATTGTAATGAGAGAATTTTGATCGTTCGTGGTTGTTGATGTAGTGTTTTCATCATATATTTTATTCTTGTTTCCCTTCCGTTACAATTATTTAGGAGTTCCATGCAATAGTCTTTTACTTTCAAGTATTTCATATTTTATACTTTCCTTTTGGCATGCACATAGTTTTACCTTTTATTCTAAACATATAGGTCATACAACATATACATATTTATTTTAAAGAATTAAATTAAGATGTCAAACATTGTATCTAGTTAATTTTCTATTGTTCTGGAATACATCATTATTTTTTTATTTTTTTATATTTATGAAATAAATTATTAATTATTAATTTTTCTGTTTTAAAAACATCACATGTTTTTAAAAGTCTCAAATTACTTAGTTTCTCCTGTTTTCAAAAAAGTTTTTTAGTTTCAAATTATCATGAGTAGGTAGCCCTAAGGTATTTTAAACAACAAATTTATCAACAAAATCCTCAAAGACATCTCATAGATTTGTAATAAAATAATTGTGATAATTTTGTAATCAAAATAAAGATTTCAATATTTCATAAAAATAAATTTCAATAGGGAATTAATGGATAAAAAAAATTCCAAAAAATGTTTTTTTCTTTTCGTATTACAAGCATTATCTCTAGGTTGCTAAACGAATTTACATGATCAACTAAAACAAATTTATTGCACAAAGATTGTTGTCCTATTCGTGAAGGCTTGGGACATGAGTTTGCTCCTTTAAATGTCTTCAGTTCAACACTTGGAAGTGTCAACTTTTTGTTATTTACTTTTTTATCATCTCAAAGTCTCAAGCTCCACACTTGCAAGTCTTAATTTTTTGTTTTATTTATTTATTAATTTTTACTTTGATTTGTATTTTTTTATAAAAACATAATATTCATTTATCAAATTACTTTTTTAATAGTATTAGTAATTGCCTTTTAAAATCACGATTAATTAACTATTTTAATTTTTTTAACAGACATTTCAGAATTTATATTAAATACTCTAATTCTATTAGATTTTAGAGCAAAATTAATTCATATTAACGATGAATATACTATTTAGTTTGGATGTTTGGGCTGATAGATTTAAAAAGCTCCTAATACAGTTTATAATTTTAGTATGTATTGGATCTAAAAAGTTTTAAAAAGTGAAAAAAATTGAAAGTTTTACAGAATGTAGTTTATCAAAAATGATGCGTGGTAGTGACATTGTACGCGTGCTTCAAAGAATTGCACATAATTATTTAGATTGGAGCTTAAGAGTTTAATTACAAATTCACATCATCGTTTTGATGCGTTAATGATCTTTGTTGCATGTATCTTATATGATTCTTCTGTCTGGTGTAAGGATTAGAAGACAACTTTTGGAGGCATGACCTGACCAATTTGATCCATTGATATAGCTTGATGTTGTTTCATTGTAATGAGAGAATTTTCTTTTTAATGAGAGAATTTTGATCGTTCGTAGTTGTTGATGTAGTGTTTCCATCATATATTTTATTCTCGGTTCCCTCCCATTACAATAATTTAGTAGTTCCATGCAATAGCTTTTTACTTTCAAGTATTTCATATTTTATACTTTCCTTTTGGCATGCACATCGTTTTTCCTTTTATTCAAAACATGTAGGTCATATAACATATACCTATTTATTTTAAATAATTAAATTAAGATGTCAAACATTGTATCTAGTTAATTTTCTATTGTTCGGGAATACATTGTAATTTTTGTTTTTTGTTATATTTATGAAATAAATTATTAATTATTAATTTTTCTGTTTTAAAAACTCCACATGTTTTTAAAAGTCTCAAATTACTTAGTTTCTCCCATTTTCAAATAAGTTTTTTAGTTTCAAATTATCATGAGTAAGTAGCCCTAAAGTATTTTAAACAACAAATTTATCAACAAAATCCTCAAAGACATCTCATAGTTTTGTAATAAAATAATTGTGATAATTTTGTAATCAAAATAAAGATTTTAATATTTCATAAAAATAAATTTCAATAGGAAATTAATGGATAAAAAAATTCCAAAAAAATGTTTTTATTGTACTACAAGTATTATCTCTAGGTTGCTAAGCGAATTTACATGATCAACTAAAACAAATTTATTGCACAAAGATTGTTGTCCTATTCGTGAAGGCTTGGAACAGGAGTTTTCTCCTTTAAACCTCTTCAGTTCAACACTTGGTAGTGTCAACTTTTTGATATTTACTTCTTTATCATCTCAAAGTCTCAAGCTCCACACTTGCATGTGTTAATTTTTTGTTGTTTATTTTTTTTATTAATTTTTAATTTGATTTGAAGTTTTTAAAAATACATAATATTCATTTATCAAATTACTTTTTGAATAGTTTTAGTAATTGTCTATTTTAATCATGATTAAATAAACTATTTTAATTTTTTTAACAGACATTTCATAATTTATGTTAAATACTCCAATTCTATTGGATTTTAGAGCAAAATTAATTCATATTAATGATGAATATACTATTTAGTTTGGATGTTTGAGCTTATACATTTAAAAAGCTTCTAATACCGTTTATAATTTTAGTATGTATTGGATCTAAAAAGTTGTAAAACGTGAAAAAAATTGAAAGTTCTATAGAATGTAGTTTATCTAAAATGATGTGTGGTAGTGACATTGTACATGTGCTTCAAAGATTTGCATATAAGGATTTAGATTGGAGCTTAAGAATTTAATAACAAATTTGCATCGTCGTTTTTATGCGCTAATGAGCTTTGTTGCATGTATCTTATCTGATTCTTCTGCCTGGTGTAAGAATTAGAAGATAACTTTTAAGGCATCACATGACCAATTTGATCCATTGATCTAGCTTGATGTTTTTTCATTGTAATGAGTGAATTTTTATCGTTCGTAGTTGTTGATGTAGTGTTTCCATCATATATTTTACTCTTGTTTCCCTTCCATTACAATAATTTAGGAGTTTCATGCAATAGTTTTTTACTTTCAAGTATTTCAAATTTTATACTTTCCTTTTGGCATGCACGTCGTTTTTCCTTTTATTCAAAACATGTAGGTCATACCTATTTATTTTAAAGAATTAAATTAAGATGTAAAGCATTGAATCTAGTTAATTTTCTATTGTTCGGGAATACATCGTAACTTTTGTATTTTTTTTTATATTTATGAAATAAATTATTAATTATTAATTATTCTGTTTTAAAAACATCACATGTTTTAAAAATTCTCAAATTACTTAATTTCTCCCGTTTTCATATAAGTTTTTTAGTTTCAAATTATCATGAGTAGGTAGCCCTAAGGTATTTTAGACAACAAATTTATCAACAAAATCCTCAAACACGTCTCATATATTTGTAATAAAATAATTGTGATAATTTTGTAATCAAAATAAAGATTTCAATTTTTCATAAAAATAAATTTCAATAGGAACTTAATGGATAAAAAAATTCCAAAAAAATTGTTTTTATTGTACTACAGTTATCATCTCTAGGTTGCTAATCGAATTTACATGATCAACTAAACCAAATTTATTGCACAAAGATTGTTGTCATATTCGTGAAGGCTTGTGACATGAGTTTGCTCATTTAAACATCTTCAGTTCAACACTTGGTAGTGTCAACTTTTTGTTATTTACTTCTTTATCATCTCAAAGTCTCTAGCTCCACACTTGCAAGTGTCAATTTTTTGTTGTTTATTTTTTTTAATTAATTTTTACTTTGATTTGAATTTTTTATAAATACATAATATTCATTTATCAAATTACTTTTTTAATAGTGTTAGTAATTATATTTTATAATAACGATTAAATACACTATTTTTATATTTTTAACAGACATTTCAGAATTTATAATAAATACTTCAATTCTATTATATTTTAGAGCAAAATTAATTCATATAACGATGAATATACTATTTTGTTTGGATGTTTCGGATGATACATATATAAAGCTCCTAATACCGTTTATAATTTAAGTATGTATTGGATCTAAAAAGTTTTAAAAAGTGGAAGAAAAAAAAGAAAGTTTTACTGAATGTAGTTTATCTAAAATGATGCGTGGTAAGGACATTGTACTTGTACTTAAAATAATTGCATATGATTATTTAGGTTGGAGCTTAAGAGTTTAATTACAAATTCACATCATCGTTTTGATGCGCTAATGATCTTTGATGCGTGTATCTTATCTTATTCTTCTGCCTGGTGTAAGGATTAGAAGACAACTTTTGGAGGCACGACCTGACGAATTTGATCCATTGATCTAGTTTGATGTTGTTTCATTGTAATGAGATAATTTTGATCGTTCGTGGTTGTTGATGTAGTGTTTTCATCATATATTTTATTCTTGTTTCCCTTCCGTTACAATTATTTAGGAGTTCCATGCAATAGTTTTTTACTTTCAAGTATTTCATATTTTATACTTTCCTTTTGGCATGCACATAGGTTTACCTTTTATTCTAAACATATAGGTCATACAACATATACATATTTATTTTAAAGAATTAAATTAAGATGTCAAACATTGTATCTAGTTAATTTTCTATTGTTCTGGAATACATCATTATTTTTTTATTTTTTTATATTTATGAAATAAATTATTAATTATTAATTTTTCTGTTTTAAAAACATCACATGTTTTTAAAAGTCTCAAATTACTTAGTTTCTCCTGTTTTCAAAAAAGTTTTTTAGTTTCAAATTATCATGAGTAGGTAGCCCTAAGGTATTTTAAACAACAAATTTATCAACAAAATCCTCAAGACATCTCATAGATTTGTAATAAAATAATTGTGATAATTTTGTAATCAAAATAAAGATTTCAATATTTCATAAAAATAAATTTCAATAGGGAATTAATGGATAAAAAAAATTCCAAAAAATGTTTTTTTTTTCGTATTACAAGCATTATCTCTAGGTTGCTAAGCGAATTTACATGATCAACTAAAACAAATTTATTGCACAAAGATTGTTGTCCTATTCGTGAAGGCTTGGGACATGAGTTTGCTCCTTTAAATGTCTTCAGTTCAACACTTGGAAGTGTCAACTTTTTGTTATTTACTTCTTTATCATCTCAAAGTCTCAAGCTCCACACTTGCAAGTCTTAATTTTTTGTTTTATTTATTTATTAATTTTTACTTTGATTTGTATTTTTTTATAAAAACATAATATTCATTTATCAAATTACTTTTTTAATAGTATTAGTAATTGTCTTTTAAAATCACGATTAATTAACTATTTTAATTTTTTTAACAGACATTTCAGAATTTATATTAAATACTCTAATTCTATTAGATTTTAGAGCAAAATTAATTCATATTAACGATGAATATACTATTTAGTTTGGATGTTTGGGCTGATAGATTTAAAAAGCTCCTAATAAAGTTTATAATTTTAGTATGTATTGGATCTAAAAAGTTTTAAAAAGTGAAAAAAATTGAAAGTTTTACAGAATGTAGTTTATCAAAAATGATGCGTGGTAGTGACATTGTACGCGTGCTTCAAAGAATTGCACATAATGATTTAGATTGGAGCTTAAGAGTTTAATTACAAATTCACATCATCGTTTTGATGCGTTAATGATCTTTGTTGCATGTATCTTATATGATTCTTCTGTCTGGTGTAAGGATTAGAAGACAACTTTTGGAGGCATGACCTGACCAATTTGATCCATTGATATAGCTTGATGTTGTTTCATTGTAATGAGAGAATTTTCTTTTTAATGAGAGAATTTTGATCGTTCGTAGTTGTTGATGTAGTGTTTCCATCATATATTTTATTCTCGGTTCCCTCCCATTACAATAATTTAGTAGTTCCATGCAATAGCTTTTTACTTTCAAGTATTTCATATTTTATACTTTCCTTTTGGCATGCACATCGTTTTTCCTTTTATTCAAAACATGTAGGTCATATAACATATACCTATTTATTTTAAAGAATTAAATTAAGATGTCAAACATTGTATCTAGTTAATTTTCTATTGTTCGGGAATACATTGTAATTTTTGTTTTTTTTTTATATTTATGAAATAAATTATTAATTATTAATTTTTCTGTTTTAAAAACTCCACATGTTTTTAAAAGTCTCAAATTACTTAGTTTCTCCCATTTTCAAATAAGTTTTTTAGTTTCAAATTATCATGAGTAAGTAGCCCTAAAGTATTTTAAACAACAAATTTATCAACAAAATCCTCAAAGACATCTCATAGTTTTGTAATAAAATAATTGTGATAATTTTGTAATCAAAATAAAGATTTTAATATTTCATAAAAATAAATTTCAATAGGAAATTAATGGATAAAAAAATTCCAAAAAAATGTTTTTATTGTACTACAAGTATTATCTCTAGGTTGCTAAGCGAATTTACATGATCAACTAAAACAAATTTATTGCACAAAGATTGTTGTCCTATTCGTGAATGCTTGGAACAGGAGTTTTCTCGTTTAAACCTCTTCAGTTCAACACTTGGTAGTGTCAACTTTTTGATATTTACTTCTTTATCATCTCAAAGTCTCAAGCTCCACACTTGCATGTGTTAATTTTTTGTTGTTTATTTTTTTTATTAATTTTTAATTTGATTTGAAGTTTTTAAAAATACATAATATTCATTTATCAAATTACTTTTTGAATAGTTTTAGTAATTGTCTGTTTTAATCATGATTAAATACACTATTTTAATTTTTTTAACAAACATTTCATAATTTATGTTAAATACTCCAATTCTATTGGATTTTAGAGCAAAATTAATTCATATTAACGATGAATATACTATTTAGTTTGGATGTTTGGGCTTATACATTTAAAAAGATTCTAATACCGTTTATAATTTTAGTATGTATTGGATCTAAAAAGTTTTAAAACGTGAAAAAAAATTGAAAGTTTTATAGAATGTAGTTTATCTAAAATGATGTGTGGTAGTGACATTGTACATGTGCTTCAAAGAATTGCATATAAGGATTTAGATTGGAGCTTAAGAGTTTAATTACGAATTTGCATCGTCGTTTTTATGCGCTAATGAGCTTTGTTGCATGTATCTTATCTGATTCTTCTGCCTGGTGTAAGGATTAGAAGATAACTTTTAACGCATCACATGACCAATTTGATCCATTGATCTAGCTTGATGTTGTTTCATTGTAATGAGTGAATTTTTATCGTTCGTAGTTGTTGATGTAGTGTTTCCATCATATATTTTACTCTTGTTTCCCTTCCATTACAATAATTTAGGAGTTTCATGCAATAGTTTTTTACTTTCAAGTATTTCAAATTTTATACTTTCCTTTTGGCATGCACGTCGTTTTTCCTTTTATTCAAAACATGTAGGTCATACCTATTTATTTTAAAGAATTAAATTAAGATGTAAAGCATTGAATCTAGTTAATTTTCTATTGTTCGGGAATACATCGTAACTTTTGTATTTTTTTTTATATTTATGAAATAAATTATTAATTATTAATTATTCTGTTTTAAAAACATCACATGTTTTAAAAATTCTCAAATTACTTAATTTCTCCCGTTTTCATATAAGTTTTTTAGTTTCAAATTATCATGAGTAGGTAGCCCTAAGGTATTTTAGACAACAAATTTATCAACAAAATCCTCAAACACGTCTCATATATTTGTAATAAAATAATTGTGATAATTTTGTAATCAAAATAAAGATTTCAATTTTTCATAAAAATAAATTTCAATAGGAACTTAATGGATAAAAAAATTCCAAAAAAATTGTTTTTATTGTACTACAGTTATCATCTCTAGGTTGCTAATCGAATTTACATGATCAACTAAACCAAATTTATTGCACAAAGATTGTTGTCATATTCGTGAAGGCTTGTGACATGAGTTTGCTCATTTAAACATCTTCAGTTCAACACTTGGTAGTGTCAACTTTTTGTTATTTACTTCTTTATCATCTCAAAGTCTCTAGCTCCACACTTGCAAGTGTCAATTTTTTGTTGTTTATTTTTTTTAATTAATTTTTACTTTGATTTGAATTTTTTATAAATACATAATATTCATTTATCAAATTACTTTTTTAATAGTGTTAGTAATTATATTTTATAATAACGATTAAATACACTATTTTTATATTTTTAACAGACATTTCAGAATTTATAATAAATACTTCAATTCTATTATATTTTAGAGCAAAATTAATTCATATAACGATGAATATACTATTTTGTTTGGATGTTTCGGATGATACATATATAAAGCTCCTAATACCGTTTAAAATTTAAGTATGTATTGGATCTAAAAAGTTTTAAAAAGTGGAAGAAAAAAAAGAAAGTTTTACTGAATGTAGTTTATCTAAAATGATGCGTGGTAAGGACATTGTACTTGTACTTAAAATAATTGCATATGATTATTTAGGTTGGAGCTTAAGAGTTTAATTACAAATTCACATCATCGTTTTGATGCGCTAATGATCTTTGATGCGTGTATCTTATCTTATTCTTCTGCCTGGTGTAATGATTAGAAGACAACTTTTGGAGGCATGACCTGACAAATTTGATCCATTGATCTAGCTTAATGTTGTTTCATTGTAATGAGAGAATTTTGATCGTTCGTGGTTGTTGATGTAGTGTTTTCATCATATATTTTATTCTTGTTTCCCTTCCGTTACAATTATTTAGGAGTTCCATGCAATAGTTTTTTACTTTCAAGTATTTCATATTTTATACTTTCCTTTTGGCATGCACATAGTTTTACCTTTTATTCTAAACATATAGGTCATACAACATATACATATTTATTTTAAAGAATTAAATTAAGATGTCAAACATTGTATCTAGTTAATTTTCTATTGTTCTGGAATACATCATTATTTTTTTATTTTTTTATATTTATGAAATAAATTATTAATTATTAATTTTTCTGTTTTAAAAACATCACATGTTTTTAAAAGTCTCAAATTACTTAGTTTCTCCTGTTTTCAAAAAAGTTTTTTAGTTTCAAATTATCATGAGTAGGTAGCCCTAAGGTATTTTAAACAACAAATTTATCAACAAAATCCTCAAAGACATCTCATAGATTTGTAATAAAATAATTGTGATAATTTTGTAATCAAAATAAAGATTTCAATATTTCATAAAAATAAATTTCAATAGGGAATTAATGGATAAAAAAAATTCCAAAAAATGTTTTTTTCTTTTCGTATTACAAGCATTATCTCTAGGTTGCTAAACGAATTTACATGATCAACTAAAACAAATTTATTGCACAAAGATTGTTGTCCTATTCGTGAAGGCTTGGGACATGAGTTTGCTCCTTTAAATGTCTTCAGTTCAACACTTGGAAGTGTCAACTTTTTGTTATTTACTTTTTTATCATCTCAAAGTCTCAAGCTCCACACTTGCAAGTCTTAATTTTTTGTTTTATTTATTTATTAATTTTTACTTTGATTTGTATTTTTTTATAAAAACATAATATTCATTTATCAAATTACTTTTTTAATAGTATTAGTAATTGTCTTTTAAAATCACGATTAATTAACTATTTTAATTTTTTTAACAGACATTTCAGAATTTATATTAAATACTCTAATTCTATTAGATTTTAGAGCAAAATTAATTCATATTAACGATGAATATACTATTTAGTTTGGATGTTTGGGCTGATAGATTTAAAAAGCTCCTAATACAGTTTATAATTTTAGTATGTATTGGATCTAAAAAGTTTTAAAAAGTGAAAAAAATTGAAAGTTTTACAGAATGTAGTTTATCAAAAATGATGCGTGGTAGTGACATTGTACGCGTGCTTCAAAGAATTGCACATAATGATTTAGATTGGAGCTTAAGAGTTTAATTACAAATTCACATCATCGTTTTGATGCGTTAATGATCTTTGTTGCATGTATCTTATATGATTCTTCTGTCTGGTGTAAGGATTAGAAGACAACTTTTGGAGGCATGACTTGACCAATTTGATCCATTGATATAGCTTGATGTTGTTTCATTGTAATGAGAGAATTTTCTTTTTAATGAGAGAATTTTGATCGTTCGTAGTTGTTGATGTAGTGTTTCCATCATATATTTTATTCTCGGTTCCCTCCCATTACAATAATTTAGTAGTTCCATGCAATAGCTTTTTACTTTCAAGTATTTCATATTTTATACTTTCCTTTTGGCATGCACATCGTTTTTCCTTTTATTCAAAACATGTAGGTCATATAACATATACCTATTTATTTTAAATAATTAAATTAAGATGTCAAACATTGTATCTAGTTAATTTTCTATTGTTCGGGAATACATTGTAATTTTTGTTTTTTTTTTATATTTATGAAATAAATTATTAATTATTAATTTTTCTGTTTTAAAAACTCCACATGTTTTTAAAAGTCTCAAATTACTTAGTTTCTCCCATTTTCAAATAAGTTTTTTAGTTTCAAATTATCATGAGTAAGTAGCCCTAAAGTATTTTAAACAACAAATTTATCAACAAAATCCTCAAAGACATCTCATAGTTTTGTAATAAAATAATTGTGATAATTTTGTAATCAAAATAAAGATTTTAATATTTCATAAAAATAAATTTCAATAGGAAATTAATGGATAAAAAAATTCCAAAAAAATGTTTTTATTGTACTACAAGTATTATCTCTAGGTTGCTAAGCGAATTTACATGATCAACTAAAACAAATTTATTGCACAAAGATTGTTGTCCTATTCGTGAATGCTTGGAACAGGAGTTTTCTCCTTTAAACCTCTTCAGTTCAACACTTGGTAGTGTCAACTTTTTGATATTTACTTCTTTATCATCTCAAAGTCTCAAGCTCCACACTTGCATGTGTTAATTTTTTGTTGTTTATTTTTTTTATTAATTTTTAATTTGATTTGAAGTTTTTAAAAATACATAATATTCATTTATCAAATTACTTTTTGAATAGTTTTAGTAATTGTCTGTTTTAATCATGATTAAATACACTATTTTAATTTTTTTAACAAACATTTCATAATTTATGTTAAATACTCCAATTCTATTGGATTTTAGAGCAAAATTAATTCATATTAACGATGAATATACTATTTAGTTTGGATGTTTGGGCTTATACATTTAAAAAGATTCTAATACCGTTTATAATTTTAGTATGTATTGGATCTAAAAAGTTTTAAAACGTGAAAAAAAATTGAAAGTTTTATAGAATGTAGTTTATCTAAAATGATGTGTGGTAGTGACATTGTACATGTGCTTCAAAGAATTGCATATAAGGATTTAGATTGGAGCTTAAGAGTTTAATTACGAATTTGCATCGTCGTTTTTATGCGCTAATGAGCTTTGTTGCATGTATCTTATCTGATTCTTCTGCCTGGTGTAAGGATTAGAAGATAACTTTTAACGCATCACATGACCAATTTGATCCATTGATCTAGCTTGATGTTGTTTCATTGTAATGAGTGAATTTTTATCGTTCGTAGTTGTTGATGTAGTGTTTCCATCATATATTTTACTCTTGTTTCCCTTCCATTACAATAATTTAGGAGTTTCATGCAATAGTTTTTTACTTTCAAGTATTTCAAATTTTATACTTTCCTTTTGGCATGCACGTCGTTTTTCCTTTTATTCAAAACATGTAGGTCATACCTATTTATTTTAAAGAATTAAATTAAGATGTAAAGCATTGAATCTAGTTAATTTTCTATTGTTCGGGAATACATCGTAACTTTTGTATTTTTTTTATATTTATGAAATAAATTATTAATTATTAATTATTCTGTTTTAAAAACATCACATGTTTTAAAAATTCTCAAATTACTTAATTTCTCCCGTTTTCATATAAGTTTTTTAGTTTCAAATTATCATGAGTAGGTAGCCCTAAGGTATTTTAGACAACAAATTTATCAACAAAATCCTCAAACACGTCTCATATATTTGTAATAAAATAATTGTGATAATTTTGTAATCAAAATAAAGATTTCAATTTTTCATAAAAATAAATTTCAATAGGAACTTAATGGATAAAAAAATTCCAAAAAAATTGTTTTTATTGTACTACAGTTATCATCTCTAGGTTGCTAATCGAATTTACATGATCAACTAAACCAAATTTATTGCACAAAGATTGTTGTCATATTCGTGAAGGCTTGTGACATGAGTTTGCTCATTTAAACATCTTCAGTTCAACACTTGGTAGTGTCAACTTTTTGTTATTTACTTCTTTATCATCTCAAAGTCTCTAGCTCCACACTTGCAAGTGTCAATTTTTTGTTGTTTATTTTTTTTAATTAATTTTTACTTTGATTTGAATTTTTTATAAATACATAATATTCATTTATCAAATTACTTTTTTAATAGTTTTAGTAATTATATTTTATAATAACGATTAAATACACTATTTTTATATTTTTAACAGACATTTCAGAATTTATAATAAATACTTCAATTCTATTATATTTTAGAGCAAAATTAATTCATATAACGATGAATATACTATTTTGTTTGGATGTTTCGGATGATACATATATAAAGCTCCTAATACCGTTTATAATTTAAGTATGTATTGGATCTAAAAAGTTTTAAAAAGTGGAAGAAAAAAAAGAAAGTTTTACTGAATGTAGTTTATCTAAAATGATGCGTGGTAAGGACATTGTACTTGTACTTAAAATAATTGCATATGATTATTTAGGTTGGAGCTTAAGAGTTTAATTACAAATTCACATCATCGTTTTGATGCGCTAATGATCTTTGATGCGTGTATCTTATCTTATTCTTCTGCCTGGTGTAAGGATTAGAAGACAACTTTTGGAGGCATGACCTGACAAATTTGATCCATTGATCTAGCTTAATGTTGTTTCATTGTAATGAGAGAATTTTGATCGTTCGTGGTTGTTGATGTAGTGTTTTCATCATATATTTTATTCTTGTTTCCCTTCCGTTACAATTATTTAGGAGTTCCATGCAATAGTTTTTTACTTTCAAGTATTTCATATTTTATACTTTCCTTTTGGCATGCACATAGTTTTACCTTTTATTCTAAACATATAGGTCATACAACATATACATATTTATTTTAAAGAATTAAATTAAGATGTCAAACATTGTATCTAGTTAATTTTCTATTGTTCTGGAATACATCATTATTTTTTTATTTTTTTATATTTATGAAATAAATTATTAATTATTAATTTTTCTGTTTTAAAAACATCACATGTTTTTAAAAGTCTCAAATTACTTAGTTTCTCCTGTTTTCAAAAAAGTTTTTTAGTTTCAAATTATCATGAGTAGGTAGCCCTAAGGTATTTTAAACAACAAATTTATCAACAAAATCCTCAAAGACATCTCTTAGATTTGTAATAAAATAATTGTGATAATTTTGTAATCAAAATAAAGATTTCAATATTTCATAAAAATAAATTTCAATAGGGAATTAATGGATAAAAAAAATTCCAAAAAATGTTTTTTTCTTTTCGTATTACAAGCATTATCTCTAGGTTGCTAAACGAATTTACATGATCAACTAAAACAAATTTATTGCACAAAGATTGTTGTCCTATTCGTGAAGGCTTGGGACATGAGTTTGCTCCTTTAAATGTCTTCAGTTCAACACTTGGAAGTGTCAACTTTTTGTTATTTACTTTTTTATCATCTCAAAGTCTCAAGCTCCACACTTGCAAGTCTTAATTTTTTGTTTTATTTATTTATTAATTTTTACTTTGATTTGTATTTTTTTATAAAAACATAATATTCATTTATCAAATTACTTTTTTAATAGTATTAGTAATTGTCTTTTAAAATCACGATTAATTAACTATTTTAATTTTTTTAACAGACATTTCAGAATTTATATTAAATACTCTAATTCTATTAGATTTTAGAGCAAAATTAATTCATATTAACGATGAATATACTATTTAGTTTGGATGTTTGGGCTGATAGATTTAAAAAGCTCCTAATACAGTTTATAATTTTAGTATGTATTGGATCTAAAAAGTTTTAAAAAGTGAAAAAAATTGAAAGTTTTACAGAATGTAGTTTATCAAAAATGATGCGTGGTAGTGACATTGTACGCGTGCTTCAAAGAATTGCACATAATGATTTAGATTGGAGCTTAAGAGTTTAATTACAAATTCACATCATCGTTTTGATGCGTTAATGATCTTTGTTGCATGTATCTTATATGATTCTTCTGTCTGGTGTAAGGATTAGAAGACAACTTTTGGAGGCATGACCTGACCAATTTGATCCATTGATATAGCTTGATGTTGTTTCATTGTAATGAGAGAATTTTCTTTTTAATGAGAGAATTTTGATCGTTCGTAGTTGTTGATGTAGTGTTTCCATCATATATTTTATTCTCGGTTCCCTCCCATTACAATAATTTAGTAGTTCCATGCAATAGCTTTTTACTTTCAAGTATTTCATATTTTATACTTTCCTTTTGGCATGCACATCGTTTTTCCTTTTATTCAAAACATGTAGGTCATATAACATATACCTATTTATTTTAAATAATTAAATTAAGATGTCAAACATTGTATCTAGTTAATTTTCTATTGTTCGGGAATACATTGTAATTTTTGTTTTTTTTTATATTTATGAAATAAATTATTAATTATTAATTTTTCTGTTTTAAAAACTCCACATGTTTTTAAAAGTCTCAAATTACTTAGTTTCTCCCATTTTCAAATAAGTTTTTTAGTTTCAAATTATCATGAGTAAGTAGCCCTAAAGTATTTTAAACAACAAATTTATCAACAAAATCCTCAAAGACATCTCATAGTTTTGTAATAAAATAATTGTGATAATTTTGTAATCAAAATAAAGATTTTAATATTTCATAAAAATAAATTTCAATAGGAAATTAATGGATAAAAAAATTCCAAAAAAATGTTTTTATTGTACTACAAGTATTATCTCTAGGTTGCTAAGCGAATTTACATGATCAACTAAAACAAATTTATTGCACAAAGATTGTTGTCCTATTCGTGAAGGCTTGGAACAGGAGTTTTCTCCTTTAAACCTCTTCAGTTCAACACTTGGTAGTGTCAACTTTTTGATATTTACTTCTTTATCATCTCAAAGTCTCAAGCTCCACACTTGCATGTGTTAATTTTTTGTTGTTTATTTTTTTTATTAATTTTTAATTTGATTTGAAGTTTTTAAAAATACATAATATTCATTTATCAAATTACTTTTTGAATAGTTTTAGTAATTGTCTATTTTAATCATGATTAAATAAACTATTTTAATTTTTTTAACAGACATTTCATAATTTATGTTAAATACTCCAATTCTATTGGATTTTAGAGCAAAATTAATTCATATTAACGATGAATATACTATTTAGTTTGGATGTTTGGGCTTATACATTTAAAAAGCTTCTAATACCGTTTATAATTTTAGTATGTATTGGATCTAAAAAGTTTTAAAACGTGAAAAAAATTGAAAGTTTTATAGAATGTAGTTTATCTAAAATGATGTGTGGTAGTGACATTGTACATGTGCTTCAAAGATTTGCATATAAGGATTTAGATTGGAGCTTAAGAATTTAATAACAAATTTGCATCGTCGTTTTTATGCGCTAATGAGCTTTGTTGCATGTATCTTATCTGATTCTTCTGCCTGGTGTAAGAATTAGAAGATAACTTTTAAGGCATCACATGACCAATTTGATCCATTGATCTAGCTTGATGTTTTTTCATTGTAATGAGAGAATTTTTATCGTTCGTAGTTGTTGATGTAGTGTTTCCATCATATATTTTATTCTTGTTTCCCTTCCATTACAATAATTTAGGAGTTTCATGCAATAGTTTTTTACTTTCAAGTATTTCAAATTTTATACTTTCCTTTTGGCATGCACGTCGTTTTTCCTTTTATTCAAAACATGTAGGTCATACCTATTTATTTTAAAGAATTAAATTAAGATGTCAAGCGTTGTATCTAGTTAATTTTCTATTGTTCGGGAATACATTATAATTTTTGTATTTTTTTTATATTTATGAAATAAATTATTAATTATTAATTTTTCTGTTTTAAAAACATCACATGTTTTAAAAAGTCTCAAATTACTTAGTTTCTCCCGTTTTCAAATAAGTTTTTTAGTTTCAAATTATCATGAGTAGGTAGCCCTAAGGTATTTTAGACAACAAATTTATCAACAAAATCCTCAAACACATCTCATATATTTGTAATAAAATAATTGTGATAATTTTGTAATCAAAATAAAGATTTCAATATTTCATAAAAATAAATTTCAATAGGAAATTAATGGATAAAAAAATTCCAAAAAATGTTTTTTTTTTTGTATTACAAACATTATCTCTAGGTTGCTAAGCGAATTTACATTATCAACTAAAACAAATTTATTGCACAAAGATTGTTGTCCTATTCGTGAAGGCTTGGGACATGAGTTTACTCCTTTAAATGTGTTCAGTTCAACACTTGGTAGTGTCAACCTTTTGTTATTTACTTCTTTATCGTCTCAAAGTCTCAAGCTCCACACTTGCAAGTCTTAATTTTTTGTTTTTTTTATTTATTAATTTTTACTTTGATTTGAATTTTTTTATAAAAACATAATATTCATTTATCAAATTACTTTTTTAATAGTATTAGTAATTGTCTTTTAAAATCATGATTAAATACACTATTTTAATTTTTTTAACAGACATTTCAGAATTTGTATTAAATACTCTAATTCTATTAGATTTTAGAGCAAAATTAATTCATACTAACGATGAATATACTATTTAGTTTGGATGTTTGGGCTGATACACATAAAAAGCTCCTAATACAGTTTATAATTTTAGTATGTATTGGATCTAAAAAGTTTTAAAAAGTGAAAAAAATTGAAAGTTTTACAGAATGTAGTTTATCAAAAATGATGCGTGGTAGTGACATTGTACGCGTGCTTCAAAGAATTGCACATAAGGATTTAGATTGGAGCTTAAGAGTTTAATTACAAATTCACATGATCGTTTTGATGCCTTAATAATCTTTGTTGCATGTATCTTATATGATTCTTCTGTCTGGTGTAAGGATTAGAAGACAACTTTTGGAGGCATGACCTGACCAATTTGATCCATTGATATAGCTTGATGTTGTTTCATTGTAATGAGAGAATTTTCATTTTAATGAGAGAATTTTGATCGTTCTTAGTTGTTGATGTAGTGTTTCCATCATATATTTTATTCTCGTTTCCCTTCCATTACAATAATTTAGTAGTTCCATGCAATAGCTTTTTACTTTCAAGTATTTCATATTTTATACTTTCCTTTTGGCATGCACATCGTTTTTCCTTTTATTAAAAACATGTAGGTCATACAACATATACCTATTTATTTTAAAGAATTAAATTAAGATGTCAAACATTGTATCTAGTTAATTTTCTATTGTTCGGAAATACATCGTTATTTTTTTATATTTTTTATATTTGTGAAATAAATTATTAATTATTAATTTTTCTGTTTTTAAAACATCAGGTGTTTTTAAAAGTCTCAAATTACTTAGTTTCTCCCATTTTCAAATAAGTTTTTTAGTTTCAAATTATCATGAGTAGGTAGCCCTAAGGTATTTTAAACAACAAATTTATCAACAAAATCCTCAAAGACATCTCATAGATTTGTAATAAAATAATTGTGATAATTTTGTAATCAAAATAAAGATTTCAATATTTCATAAAAATAAATTTCAATAGGAAATTAATGGATACAAAAATTCCAAAAAAAATGTTTTTATTGTACTACAAGTATTATCTCTAGGTTGCTAAGTGAATTTACATGATCAACTAAAACAAATTTATTGCACAAAGATTGTTGTCCTATTCGTGAAGGCTTGGAACATGAGTTTTCTCCTTTAAACGTCTTCAGTTCAACACAAGGTAGTGTCAACTTTTTGATATTTACTTCTTTATCATCTCAAAGTCTCAAACTCCACACTTGCATGTGTTAATTTTTTGTTGTTTATTTTTTTTATTAATTTATAATTTGATTTGAATTTTTTAAAAATACATAATATTCATTTATCAAATTACTTTTTTAATAGTTTTAGTAATTGTCTATTTTAATCATGATTAAATACACTATTTTAATTTTTTTAACAGACATTTCATAATTTATGTTAAATACTCCAATTCTATTGGATTTTAAAGCAAAATTAATTCATATTAACGATGAATATACTATTTAGTTTGGATGTTTGGGCTTATACATTTAAAAAGATTCTAATACCGTTTATAATTTTAGTATGTATTGGATCTAAAAAGTTTTAAAACGTGAAAAAAATTGAAAGTTTTACAATATGTAGTTTATCTAAAATGATGCGTGGTAGTGACATTGTACATGTGCTTCAAAGAATTGCATATAAGGATTTAGGTTGGAGCTTAAGAGTTTAATTACAAATTTGCATCGTTGTTTTTATACGCTAATGAGCTTTGTTGCATGTATCTTATCTGATTCTTCTGCCTGGTGTAAGGATTAGAAGATAAATTTTTAAGGCATCACATGACCAATTTGATCCATTGATCTAGCTTGATGTTGTTTCATTGTAATGAGAGAATTTTTATCGTCCGTAGTTGTTGATGTAGTGTTTCCATCATATATTTTATTCTTGTTTCCCTTCCATTACAATAATTTAGGAGTTTCATGCGATAGTTTTTTATTTTCAAGTATTTCATATTTTATACTTTCCTTTTGGCATGCACGTCATTTTTCCTTTTATTCAAAACATGTACGTCAAACCTATTTATTTTAAAGAATTAAATTAAGATGTCAAGCATTTTATCTAGTTAATTTTCTATTGTCGGGAATACATCATAATTTTTGTATTTTTTTTATATTTATGAAATAAATTATTAATTATTAATTTTTCTGTTTTAAAAACATCACATGTTTTAAAAATTCTCAAATTACTTAGTTTCTCCCGTTTTCAAATAAGTTTTTTAGTTTCAAATTATCATGAGTAGGTAGCCCTAAGGTATTTTAGACAACAAATTTATCAACAAAATCCTCAAACACGTCTCATATATTTGTAATAAAATAATTGTGATAATTTTGTAATCAAAATAATGATTTCAATTTTTCATAAAAATAAATTTCAATAGGAACTTAATGGATAAAAAAAATCCAAAAAAAATGTTTTTATTGTACTACAATTATCATCTCTAGGTTGCTAAGCGGATTTACATGATCAACTAAACCAAATTTATTGCACAAAGATTGTTGTCATATTCGTGAAGGCTTGTGACATGAGTTTGCTCATTTAAACATCTTCAGTTCAACACTTGGTAGTGTCAACTTTTTGTTATTTACTTCTTTATCATCTCAAAGTCTCTAGCTCCACACTTGCAAGTGTCAATTTTTTGTTGTTTATTTTTTTTAATTAATTTTTACTTTGATTTGAATTTTTTATAAATGCATAATATTCATTTATCAAATTACTTTTTTAATAGTGTTAGTAATTATATTTTATAATCACGATTAAATACACTATTTTAATATTTTTAACTGACATTTCAGAATTTATAATAAATACTTGAATTCTATTAGATTTTAGAGCAAAATTAATTCATATAATGATGAATATACTATTTAGTTTGGATGTTTCGGATGATACATATATAAAGCTCTTAATACCGTTTATAATTTAAGTATGTATTGGATCTAAAAAGTTTTAAAAAGTGGAAGAAAAAAATGAAAGTTTTACTGATGTAGTTTATCTAAAATGATGCGTGGTAAGGACATTGTACTTGTGCTTAAAATAATTGCATATGATTATTTAGGTTGGAGCTTAAGAGGTTAATTACAAATTCACATCATCGTTTTGATGCGCTAATGATCTTTGATGCATGTATCTTATCTTATTCTTCTGCCTGGTGTAAGGATTAGAAGACAACTTTTGGAGGCACGACCCGACCAATTTGATCCATTGATCTAGCTTGATGTTGTTTCATTGTAATGAGAGAATTTTGATTGTTCGTGGTTGTTGATGTAGTGTTTTCATCATATATTTTATTCTTGTTTCCCTTCCGTTACAATTATTTAGGAGTTTCATGCAATAGTTTTTTACTTTCAAGTATTTCATATTTTATACTTTCCTTTTGGCATGCACGTCGTTTTTCCTTTTATTCAAAACATGTAGGTCATACCTATTTAGTTTAAAGAATTAAATTAAGATGTCAAGCATTGTATCTAGTTAATTTTCAATTGTTCGGGAATACATCGTAATTTTTGTATTTTTTTTATATTTATGAAATAAATTATTAATTATTAATTTTTCTGTTTTAAAAACATCACATGTTTTAAAAAGTCTAAAATTACTTAGTTTCTCCCGTTTTCAAATAAGTTTTTTAGTTTCAAATTATCATGAGTAGGTAGCCCTAAGGTATTTTAGACAACAAATTTATCAACAAAATCCTCAAACACATCTCATATATTTGTAATAAAATAATTGTGATATTTTGTAATCAAAATAAAGATTTCAATTTTTCATAAAAATAAATTTCAATAGGAACTTAATGGATAAAAAAATTCCAAAGAAAATGTTTTTATTGTACTACAATTATCATCTCTAGGTTGCTAAGCGAATTTACATGATCAACTAAACCAAATTTATTGCACAAAGATTGTTGTCATATTCGTGAAGGCTTGTGACATGAGTTTTCTCATTTAAACATCTTCAGTTCAACACTTGGTAGTGTCAACTTTTTGTTATTTACTTCTTTATCATCTCAAAGTCTCTAGCTCCACACTTGCAAGTGTCAATTTTTTATTGTCTATTTTTTTTAATTAATTTTTACTTTGATTTGAATTTTTTATAAATGCATAATATTCATTTATCAAATTACTTTTTTAATAGTGTTAGTAATTATATTTTATAATCACGATTAAATACACTATTTTAATATTTTTAACAGACATTTCAGAATTTATAATAAATACATGAATTCTATTAGATTTTAGAGAAAAATTAATTCATATAACGATGAATATACTATTTAGTTTGGATGTTTCGGATGATACATATATAAAGCTCCTAATACCGTTTATAATTTAAGTATGTATTGGATCTAAAAAGTTTTAAAAAGTGGAAGAAAAAAATGAAAGTTTTACTGAAGGTAGTTTATCTAAAATGATGCGTGGTAAGGACATTGTACTTGTGCTTAAAATAATTGCATATGATTATTTAGGTTGGAGCTTAAGAGTTTAATTACAAATTCACATCATCGTTTTGATGCGCTAATGATCTTTGATGCATGTGTCTTATCTTATTCTTCTGCCTGGTGTAAGGATTAGAAGACAACTTTTGGAGACACGACCCGACCAATTTGATCCATTGATCTAGCTTGATGTGGTTTCATTGTAATGAGAGAATTTTGATCGTTCGTGGTTGTTGATGTAGTGTTTTCATCATATATTTTATTCTTGTTTCCCTTTCGTTAGAATTATTTAGGAGTTCCATGCTATAGTTTTTTACTTTCAAGTATTTCATATTTTATACTTTCCTTTTGGCATGCACATAGTTTTACCTTTTATTCTAAACATATAGGTGATACAACATATACATATTTATTTTAAAGAATTAAATTAAGATGTCAAACATTGTATCTAGTTAATTTTCTATTGTTCGGGAATACATCGTTAATTTTTTATTTTTTTATATTTATGAAATATATTATTAATTATTAATTTTTCTGTTTTATAAACATCACATGTTTTTAAAAGTCTAAAATTACTTAGTTTCTCCTGTTTTCAAATAAGTTTTTTAGTTTCAAATTATCATGAGTAGGTAGCCCTAAGGTATTTTAAACAACAAATTTATCAACAAAATCCTCAAAGACATCTCATAGATTTGTAATAAAATAATTGTGATAATTTTGTAATCAAAATAAAGATTTCAATATTTCATAAAAATAAATTTCAATAGGAACTTAATGGATAAAAAAATTCCAAAGAAAATGTTTTTATTGTACTACAATTATCATCTCTAGGTTGCTAAGCGAATTTACATGATCAACTAAACCCAATTTATTGCACAAAGATTGTTTCACATTCGTGAAGGCTTGTGACATGAGTTTGCTCATTTAAACATCTTCAGTTCAACACTTCGTAGTGTCAACTTTCTGTTATTTACTTCTTTATCATCTCAAAGTCTCTAGCTCCACACTTGCAAGTGTCAATTTTTTATTGTCTATTTTTTTTATTTAAATTTTACTTTGATTTGAATTTTTTATAAATGCATAATATTCGTTTATCAAATTACTTTTTTAATAGTGTTAGTAATTATATTTTATAATCACGATTAAATACACTATTTTAATATTTTTAACAGACATTTCAAAATTTATAATAAATACTTGAATTCTATTAGAGTTTAGAGAAAAATTAATTCATATAATGATGAATATACTATTTAGTTTGGATGTTTTGGATGATACATATATAAATCTCCTAATACCGTTTATAATTTAAGTATGTATTGGATCTAAAAAGCTTTAAAAAGTGGAAGAAAAAAATGAAAGTTTTACTGAATGTAGTTTATCTAAAATGATGCGTGGTAAGGACATTGTACTTGTGCTTATAATAATTGCATATGATTATTTAGGTTGGAGCTTAAGAGTTTAATTACAAATTCACATCATCGTTTTGATGCGCTAATGATCTTTGATGCATGTGTCTTATCTTATTCTTCTGCCTGATGTAAGGATTAGAAGACAACTTTTGGAGGCACGACCCGACCAATTTGATCCATTGATCTAGCTTGATGTTGTTTCATTGTAATGAGAGAATTTTGATCGTTCGTGGTTGTTGATGTAGTGTTTTCATCATATATTTTATTCTTGTTTCCCTTTCGTTAGAATTATTTAGGAGTTCCATGCTATAGTTTTTTACTCTCAAGTATTTCATATTTTATACTTTCCTTTTGGCATGCACATAGTTTTACCTTTTATTCTAAACATATAGGTCATACAACATATACATATTTATTTTAAAGAATTAAATTAAGATATCAAACATTGTATCTAGTTAATTTTCTATTGTTCGGGAATACATCGTTAATTATTTATTTTTTTATATTTATGAAATATATTATTAATTATTAATTTTTCTGTTTTAAAAACATCACATGTTTTTTAAAGTCTCAAATTACTTAGTTTCTCTTGTTTTCAAATAAGTTTTTTAGTTTCAAATTATCATGAGTAGGTAGCCCTAAGGTATTTTAAACAACAAATTTATCAACAAAATCCTCAAAGACATCTCATAGATTTGTAATAAAATAATTGTGATAATTTTGTAATCAAAATAAAGATTTAAATATTTCATAAAAATAAATTTCAATAGGAAATTAATGGATAAAAAAATTCCAAAAATTTTTTTTTTTTGTATTACAAACATTATCTCTAGGTTGCTAAGCGAATTTACATGATCAACTAAAACAAATTTATTGCACAAAGATTGTTGTCCTATTCGTGAAGGCTTGGGACATGAGTTTGCTCTTTTAAATGTCTTCAGTTCAACACTTGGTAGTGTCAACTTTTTGTTATTTACTTCTTTATCATCTCAAAGTCTCAAGCTCCACACTTGCAAGTCTTAATTTTTTGTTTTTTTTTATTTTATTAATTTTTACTTTGATTTGAATTTTTTTATAAAAACATAATATTCATTTATCAAATTACTTTTTTAATAGTATTAGTAATTGTCTTTTAAAATCATGATTAAATACACTATTTTAATTTTTTTAACAGACATTTCAGAATTTGTATTAAATACTCTAATTCTATTAGATTTTAGAGCAAAATTAATTCATACTAACGATGAATATACTATTTAGTTTGGATGTTTGGGCTGATACACATAAAAAGCTCCTAATACAGTTTATAATTTTAGTATGTATTGGATCTAAAAAGTTTTAAAAAGTGAAAAAAATTGAAAGTTTTACAGAATGTAGTTTATCAAAAATGATGCGTGGTAGTGACATTGTACGCGTGCTTCAAAGAATTGCACATAAGGATTTAGATTGGAGCTTAAGAGTTTAATTACAAATTCACATGATCGTTTTGATGCCTTAATAATCTTTGTTGCATGTATCTTATATGATTCTTCTGTCTGGTGTAAGGATTAGAAGACAACTTTTGGAGGCATGACCTGACCAATTTGATCCATTGATATAGCTTGATGTTGTTTCATTGTAATGAGAGAATTTTAATTTTAATGAGAGAATTTTCATTTTAATGAGAGAATTTTGATCGTTCTTAGTTGTTGATGTAGTGTTTCCATCATATATTTTATTCTCGTTTCCCTTCCATTACAATAATTTAGTAGTTCCATGCAATAGCTTTTTACTTTCAAGTATTTCATATTTTATACTTTCCTTTTGGCATGCACATCGTTTTTCCTTTTATTAAAAACATGTAGGTCATACAACATATACCTATTTATTTTAAAGAATTAAATTAAGATGTCAAACATTGTATCTAGTTAATTTTCTATTGTTCGGAAATACATCGTTATTTTTTTATATTTTTTATATTTGTGAAATAAATTATTAATTATTAATTTTTCTGTTTTTAAAACATCAGGTGTTTTTAAAAGTCTCAAATTACTTAGTTTCTCCCATTTTCAAATAAGTTTTTTAGTTTCAAATTATCATGAGTAGGTAGCCCTAAGGTATTTTAAACAACAAATTTATCAACAAAATCCTCAAAGACATCTCATAGATTTGTAATAAAATAATTGTGATAATTTTGTAATCAAAATAAAGATTTCAATATTTCATAAAAATAAATTTCAATAGGAAATTAATGGATACAAAAATTCCAAAAAAAATGTTTTTATTGTACTACAAGTATTATCTCTAGGTTGCTAAGTGAATTTACATGATCAACTAAAACAAATTTATTGCACAAAGATTGTTGTCCTATTCGTGAAGGCTTGGAACATGAGTTTTCTCCTTTAAACGTCTTCAGTTCAACACTTGGTAGTGTCAACTTTTTGATATTTACTTCTTTATCATCTCAAAGTCTCAAACTCCACACTTGCATGTGTTAATTTTTTGTTGTTTATTTTTTTTATTAATTTTTAATTTGATTTGAATTTTTTAAAAATACATAATATTCATTTATCAAATTACTTTTTTAATAGTTTTAGTAATTGTCTATTTTAATCATGATTAAATACACTATTTTAATTTTTTTAACAGACATTTCATAATTTATGTTAAATACTCCAATTCTATTGGATTTTAAAGCAAAATTAATTCATATTAACGATGAATATACTATTTAGTTTGGATGTTTGGGCTTATACATTTAAAAAGATTCTAATACCGTTTATAATTTTAGTATGTATTGGATCTAAAAAGTTTTAAAACGTGAAAAAAATTGAAAGTTTTACAATATGTAGTTTATCTAAAATGATGTGTGGTAGTGACATTGTACATGTGCTTCAAAGAATTTCATATAAGGATTTAGGTTGGAGCTTAAGAGTTTAATTACAAATTTGCATCGTTGTTTTTATATGCTAATGAGCTTTGTTGCATGTATCTTATCTGATTCTTCTGCCTGGTGTAAGGATTAGAAGATAAATTTTTAAGGCATCACATGACCAATTTGATCCATTGATCTAGCTTGATGTTGTTTCATTGTAATGAGAGAATTTTTATCGTCCGTAGTTGTTGATGTAGTGTTTCCATCATATATTTTATTCTTGTTTCCCTTCCATTACAATAATTTAGGAGTTTCATGCGATAGTTTTTTATTTTCAAGTATTTCATATTTTATACTTTCCTTTTGGCATGCACGTCATTTTTCCTTTTATTCAAAACATGTACGTCAAACCTATTTATTTTAAAGAATTAAATTAAGATGTCAAGCATTTTATCTAGTTAATTTTCTATTGTCGGGAATACATCATAATTTTTGTATTTTTTTTATATTTATGAAATAAATTATTAATTATTAATTTTTCTGTTTTAAAAACATCACATGTTTTAAAAATTCTCAAATTACTTAGTTTCTCCCGTTTTCAAATAAGTTTTTTAGTTTCAAATTATCATGAGTAGGTAGCCCTAAGGTATTTTAGACAACAAATTTATCAACAAAATCCTCAAACACGTCTCATATATTTGTAATAAAATAATTGTGATAATTTTGTAATCAAAATAATGATTTCAATTTTTCATAAAAATAAATTTCAATAGGAACTTAATGGATAAAAAAAATCCAAAAAAAATGTTTTTATTGTACTACAATTATCATCTCTAGGTTGCTAAGCGGATTTACATGATCAACTAAACCAAATTTATTGCACAAAGATTGTTGTCATATTCGTGAAGGCTTGTGACATGAGTTTGCTCATTTAAACATCTTCAGTTCAACACTTGGTAGTGTCAACTTTTTGTTATTTACTTCTTTATCATCTCAAAGTCTCTAGCTCCACACTTGCAAGTGTCAATTTTTTGTTGTTTATTTTTTTTAATTAATTTTTACTTTGATTTGAATTTTTTATAAATGCATAATATTCATTTATCAAATTACTTTTTTAATAGTGTTAGTAATTATATTTTATAATCACGATTAAATACACTATTTTAATATTTTTAACTGACATTTCAGAATTTATAATAAATACTTGAATTCTATTAGATTTTAGAGCAAAATTAATTCATATAATGATGAATATACTATTTAGTTTGGATGTTTCGGATGATACATATATAAAGCTCTTAATACCGTTTATAATTTAAGTATGTATTGGATCTAAAAAGTTTTAAAAAGTGGAAGAAAAAAATGAAAGTTTTACTGATGTAGTTTATCTAAAATGATGCGTGGTAAGGACATTGTACTTGTGCTTAAAATAATTGCATATGATTATTTAGGTTGGAGCTTAAGAGTTTAATTACAAATTCACATCATCGTTTTGATGCGCTAATGATCTTTGATGCATGTATCTTATCTTATTCTTCTGCCTGGTGTAAGGATTAGAAGACAACTTTTGGAGGCACGACCCGACCAATTTGATCCATTGATCTAGCTTGATGTTGTTTCATTGTAATGAGAGAATTTTGATTGTTCGTGGTTGTTGATGTAGTGTTTTCATCATATATTTTATTCTTGTTTCCCTTCCGTTACAATTATTTAGGAGTTTCATGCAATAGTTTTTTACTTTCAAGTATTTCATATTTTATACTTTCCTTTTGGCATGCACGTCGTTTTTCCTTTTATTCAAAACATGTAGGTCATACCTATTTAGTTTAAAGAATTAAATTAAGATGTCAAGCATTGTATCTAGTTAATTTTCAATTGTTCGGGAATACATCGTAATTTTTGTATTTTTTTTATATTTATGAAATAAATTATTAATTATTAATTTTTCTGTTTTAAAAACATCACATGTTTTAAAAAGTCTAAAATTACTTAGTTTCTCCCGTTTTCAAATAAGTTTTTTAGTTTCAAATTATCATGAGTAGGTAGCCCTAAGGTATTTTAGACAACAAATTTATCAACAAAATCCTCAAACACATCTCATATATTTGTAATAAAATAATTGTGATATTTTGTAATCAAAATAAAGATTTCAATTTTTCATAAAAATAAATTTCAATAGGAACTTAATGGATAAAAAAATTCCAAAGAAAATGTTTTTATTGTACTACAATTATCATCTCTAGGTTGCTAAGCGAATTTACATGATCAACTAAACCAAATTTATTGCACAAAGATTGTTGTCATATTCGTGAAGGCTTGTGACATGAGTTTTCTCATTTAAACATCTTCAGTTCAACACTTGGTAGTGTCAACTTTTTGTTATTTACTTCTTTATCATCTCAAAGTCTCTAGCTCCACACTTGCAAGTGTCAATTTTTTATTGTCTATTTTTTTTAATTAATTTTTACTTTGATTTGAATTTTTTATAAATGCATAATATTCATTTATCAAATTACTTTTTTAATAGTGTTAGTAATTATATTTTATAATCACGATTAAATACACTATTTTAATATTTTTAACAGACATTTCAGAATTTATAATAAATACATGAATTCTATTAGATTTTAGAGAAAAATTAATTCATATAACGATGAATATACTATTTAGTTTGGATGTTTCGGATGATACATATATAAAGCTCCTAATACCGTTTATAATTTAAGTATGTATTGGATCTAAAAAGTTTTAAAAAGTGTCAGAAAAAAATGAAAGTTTTACTGAAGGTAGTTTATCTAAAATGATGCGTGGTAAGGACATTGTACTTGTGCTTAAAATAATTGCATATGATTATTTAGGTTGGAGCTTAAGAGTTTAATTACAAATTCACATCATCGTTTTGATGCGCTAATGATCTTTGATGCATGTGTCTTATCTTATTCTTCTGCCTGGTGTAAGGATTAGAAGACAACTTTTGGAGACACGACCCGACCAATTTGATCCATTGATCTAGCTTGATGTGGTTTCATTGTAATGAGAGAATTTTGATCGTTCGTGGTTGTTGATGTAGTGTTTTCATCATATATTTTATTCTTGTTTCCCTTTCGTTAGAATTATTTAGGAGTTCCATGCTATAGTTTTTTACTTTCAAGTATTTCATATTTTATACTTTCCTTTTGGCATGCACATAGTTTTACCTTTTATTCTAAACATATAGGTGATACAACATATACATATTTATTTTAAAGAATTAAATTAAGATGTCAAACATTGTATCTAGTTAATTTTCTATTGTTCGGGAATACATCGTTAATTTTTTATTTTTTTATATTTATGAAATATATTATTAATTATTAATTTTCTGTTTTAAAAACATCACATGTTTTTAAAAGTCTCAAATTACTTAGTTTCTCCTGTTTTCAAATAAGTTTTTTAGTTTCAAATTATCATGAGTAGGTAGCCCTAAGGTATTTTAAACAACAAATTTATCAACAAAATCCTCAAAGACATCTCATAGATTTGTAATAAAATAATTGTGATAATTTTGTAATCAAAATAAAGATTTAAATATTTCATAAAAATAAATTACAATAGGAACTTAATGGATAAAAAAATTCCAAAATTTTTTTTTTTGTATTACAAGCATTATCTCTAGGTTGCTAAGCGAATTTACATGATCAACTAAAACAAATTTATTGCACAAAGATTGTTGTCCTATTCGTGAAGGCTTGGGACATGAGTTTGCTCCTTTAAATGTCTTCAGTTCAACACTCGGTAGTGTCAACTTTTTGTTATTTACTTCTTTATCATCTCAAAGTCTCAAGCTCCACACTTGCAAGTCTTAATTTTTTGTTTTTTTTTATTTTATTAATTTTTACTTTGATTTGAATTTTTTTATAAAAACATAATATTCATTTATCAAATTACTTTTTTAATAGTATTAGTAATTGTCTTTTAAAATCACGATTAATTAACTATTTTAATTTTTTTAACAGACATTTCAGAATTTATATTAAATACTCTAATTCTATTAGATTTTAGAGCAAAATTAATTCATATTAACGATGAATATACTATTTAGTTTGGATGTTTGGGCTGATACATTTAAAAAGCTCCTAATACAGTTTATAATTTTAGTATGTATTGGATCTAAAAAGTTTTAAAAAGTGAAAAAAATTGAAAGTTTTACAGAATGTAGTTTATCAAAAATGATGCGTGGTAGTGACATTGTATGCGTGCTTCAAAGAATTGCACATAAGGATTTAGATTGGAGCTTAAGAGTTTAATTACAAATTCACATCATCGTTTTGATGCGTTAATGATCTTTGTTGCATGTATCTTATATGATTCTTCTGTCTGGTGTAAGGTTTAGAAGACAACTTTTGGAGGCATGATCTGACCAATTTGATCCATTGATATAGCTTGATGTTGTTTCATTGTAATGAGAGAATTTTCATTTTAATGAGAGAATTTTGATCGTTCGTAGTTGTTGATGTAGTGTTTCCATCATATATTTTATTCTCGTTTCCCTTCCATTACAATAATTTAGTAGTTCCATGCAATAGCTTTTTACTTTCAAGTATTTCATATTTTATACTTTCCTTTTGGCATGCACATCGTTTTTCCTTTTATTCAAAACATGTAGGTCATACAACATATACCTATTTATTTTAAAGAATTAAATTAAGATGTCAAACATTGTATCTAGTTAATTTTCTATTGTTAGGGAATACATTGTAATTTTTGTATTCTTTTTATATTTATGAAATAAATTATTAATTATTAATTTTTCTGTTTTAAAAACTCCACATGTTTCTAAAAGTCTCAAATTACTTAGTTTCTCCCATTTTCAAATAAGTTTTTTAGTTTCAAATTATAATGAGTAGGTAGCCCTAAGGTATTTTAAACAACAAATTTATCAACAAAATCCTCAAAGACATCTCATAGATTTGTAATAAAATAATTGTGATAATTATGTAATCAAAATAAAGATTTCAATATTTCATAAAAATAAATTTCAATAGGAAATTAATGGATAAAAAAAATTCCAAAAAAATGTTTTTATTGTACTACAAGTATTATCTCTAGGTTGCTAAGTGAATTTACATGATCAACTAAAACAAATTTATTGCACAAAGATTGTTGTCCTATTCGTGAAGGCTTCGAACATGAGTTTTCTCCTTTAAACGTCTTCAGTTCAACACTTGGTAGTGTCAACTTTTTGATATTTACTTCTTTATCATCTCAAAGTCTCAAGCTCCACACTTGCATGTGTTAATTTTTTGTTGTTTATTTTTTTTATTAATTTTAAATTTGATTTGAATATTTTAAAATTACATAATATTCATTTATCAAATTACTTTTTTAATAGTTTTAGTAATTGTCTATTTTAATCATGATTAAATACACTATTTTAATTTTTTTAACAGACATTTCATAATTTATGTTAAATACTCCAATTCTATTGGATTTTAGAGCAAAATTAATTCATATTAACGATGAATATACTATTTAGTTTGGATGTTTGGGCTTATACATTTAAAAAGCTTCTAATACCGTTAATAATTTTAGTATGTATTGAATCTAAAAAGTTTTAAAACGTGAAAAAAATTGAAAGTTTTTCAGAATGTAGTTTATCTAAAATGATGCGTGGTAGTGACATTGTAGATGTGCTTCAAAGAATTCCATATAAGGATTTAGGTTGGAGCTTAAGAGTTTAATTACAAATTTGCATCGTCATTTTTATGCGCAAATGAGCTTTGTTGCATGTATCTTATCTGATTCTTCTGCCTGGTGTAAGGATTAGAAGATAACTTTTAAGGCATCACATGACCAATTTGATCCATTGATCTAGCTTGATGTTGTTTCATTGTAATGAGAGAATTTTTATCGTTCGTAGTTGTTGATGTAGTGTTTCCATCATATATTTTATTCTTGTTTCCCTTCCATTACAATAATTTAGGAGTTTCATGCAATAGTTTTTTACTTTCAAGTATTTCATATTTTATACTTTCCTTTTGGCATGCACGTCGTTTTTCCTTTTATTCAAAACATGTAGGTCATACCTATTTATTTTAAAGAATTAAATTAAGATGTCAAGCATTGTATCTAGTCAATTTTCTATTGTTCGGGAATACATCGTAATTTTTGTATTTTTTTTATATTTATGAAATAAATTATTAATTATTATTTTTTCTATTTTAAAAACATCACATGTTTTAAAAAGTATCAAATTACTTAGTTTCTCCCATTTTCAAATAAGTTTTTTAGTTTCAAATTATCATGAGTAGGTAGCCCTAAGGTATTTTAGACAACAAATTTATCAACAAAATCCTCAAACACATCTCATATATTTGTAATAAAATAATTGTGATAATTTTGTAATCAAAAAAAGATTTCAATTTTTCATAAAAATAAATTTCAATAGGAACTTAATGGATAAAAAAATTCCAAAAAAAAATGTTTTTATTGTACTACAATTCTCATCTCTAGGTTGCTAAGCGAATTTACATGATCAACTAAAACAAATTTATTGCACAAAGATTGTTGTCCTATTCGTGAAGGCTTGGGACGTGAGTTTGCTCCTTTAAATGTCTTCAGTTCAACACTTGGTAGTGTCAACTTTTTGTTATTTACTTCTTTATCATCTTAAAGTCTCTAGCTCCACACTTGCAAGTGTCAATTTTTTGTTGTTTATTTTTTTTAATTAATTTTTACTTTGATTTGAATTTTTTATAAATACATAATATTCATTTATCAAATTAATTTTTTAATAGGGTTAGTAATTATATTTTATAATCACGATTAAATACACTATTTTAATATTTTTAACAGACATTTTAGAATTTATAATAAATACTTCAATTCTATTAGATTTTAGAGCAAAATTAATTCATATAAAGATGAATATACTATTTAGTTTGGATGTTTCGGATGATACATATATAAAGCTCCTAATACCGTTTATAATTTAAGTATGTATTGGATCTAAAAAGTTTTAAAAAGTGGAAGAAAAAAATGAAAGTTTTACTGAATGTAGTTTATCTAAAATGATGCGTGGTAAGGACATTGTACTTGTGCTTAAAATAATTGCATATGATTATTTAGGTTGGAGCTTAAGAGTTTAATTACAAATTCACATCATGGTTTTGATGCGCTAATGATCTTTGATGCATGTATCTTATCTTATTCTTCTGCCTGGTGTAAGGATTAGAAGACAACTTTTGGAGGCACGACCCGACCAATTTAATCCATTGATCTAGCTTGATGTTGTTTCATTGTAATGAGAGAATTTTGATCGTTCGTGGTTGTTGATGTAGTGTTTTCATCATATATTTTATTCTTGTTTCCCTTCCGTTACAATTATTTAGGAGTTCCATGCAATAATTTTTTACTTTCAAGTATTTCATATTTTATACTTTCCTTTTGGCATGCACATAGTTTTACCTTTTATTCTAAACATATAGGTCATACAACATATACATATTTATTTTAAAGAATTAAATTAATATGTCAAGCATTGTATCTAGTTAATTTTCTATTGTTCGGGAATACATCGTAATTTTTGTATTTTTTTATATTTATGAAATAAATTATTAATTATTAATTTTTCTGTTTTAAAAACATCACATGTTTTAAAAAGTCTCAAATTACTTAGTTTCTCCCGTTTTCAAATAAGTTTTTTAGTTTCAAATTATCATGAGTAGGTAGCCTTAAGGTATTTTAGACAACAAATGTATCAACAAAATCCTCAAACACATCTCATATATTTGTAATAAAATAATTGTGATAATTTTGTAATCAAAATAAAGATTTCAGTTTGTCATAAAAATAAATTTCAATAGGAACTTAATGGATAAAAAAATTCCAAAAAAAATGTTCAACTAAAACAAATTTATTGCACAAAGATTGTTGTCCTATTCGTGAAGGCTTGGGACATGAGTTTGCTCCTTTAAATGTCTTCAGTTCAACACTTGGTAGTGTCAACTTTTTGTTATTTACTTCTTTATCATCTCAAAGTCTCAAGCTCCACACTTGCAAGTCTTAATTTTTTGTTTTTTTTTTATTAATTTTTATTTTGATTTGTATTTTTTTATAAAAACATAAAATTCATTTATCAAATTACTTTTTTAATAGTATTAGAAATTGTCTTTTAAAATCACGATTAAATACACTATTTTAATTTTTTTAACAGACATTTCAGAATTTATATTAAATACTCTAATTCTATTAGATTTTAGAGCAAAATTAATTCATATTAACGATGAATATACTATTTATTTTGGATGTTTGGGCTGATACATTTAAAAAGCTCCTAATACAGTTTATAATTTTAGTATGTATTGGAGCTAAAAAGTTTTAAAAAGTGAAAAAAAATTGAAAGTTTTACAGAATGTAGTTTATCAAAAATGATGCGTGGTAGTGACATTGTACACGTGCTTCAAAGAATTGCACATAAGGATTTATATTGGAGCTTAAGAGTTTAATTACAAATTCACATCATCGTTTTGATGCGTTAATGATCTTTGTTGCATGTATCTTATATGATTCTTCTGTCTGGTGTAAGGATTAGAAGACAACTTTTGGAGGCATGACCTGACCAATTTGATCCATTGATATAGCTTGATGTTGTTTCATTGTAATGAGAGAATTTTCATTTTAATGAGAGAATTTTGATCGTTCGTAGTTGTTGATGTAGTGTTTCCATCATATATTTTATTCTCGTTTCCCTTCCATTATAATAATTTAGTAGTTCCATGCAATAGCTTTTTACTTTCAAGTATTTCATATTTTATACTTTCCTTCTAGCATGCACATCGTTTTTCCTTTTATTCAAAACATGTAGGTCATACAACATATACATATTTATTTTAAAGAATTAAATTAAGATGTCAAACATTGTATCTAGTTAATTTTCTATTGTTTGGGAATACATTGAAATTTTTGTTTTTTTTTTATATTTATGAAATAAATTATTAATTATTAATTTTTCTGTTTTAAAAACTCCACATGTTTTTAAAAGTCTCAAATTACTTAGTTTCTCCCATTTTCAAATATGTTTTTTAGTTTCAAATTATCATGAGTAGGTAGCCCTAAGATTGTTGTCCTATTCGTGAAGGCTTGGGACATGAGTTTACTCCTTTAAATGTCTTCAGTTCAACACTTGGTAGTGTCAACTTTTTGTTATTTACTTCTTTATCATCTCAAAGTCTCACGCTCCACACTTGCAAGTGTCTATTTTTTGTTGTTTATTTTTTATTTATTAATTTTTACTTTGATTTGAATTTTTTTATAAATACATAATATTCATTTATCAAATTACTTTTTTAATAGTGTTAGTAATTTTCTTTTATAATCACGATTAAATACACTATTTTAATTTTTTTAATAGACATTTCAGAATTTATATTAAATACTCAAATTCTATTGGATTTTAGAGCAAAATTAATTCATATTAACGATGAATATACTATTTAGTTTGGATGTTTGGGCTGATACATTTAAAAAGCTCCTAATACCGTTTATAATTTTAGTATGTATTGGATCTAAAAAGTTTTAAAAAGTAAAAATTTTGAAAGTTTTACAGAATGTAGTTTATCTAAAATGATGCGTGGTAGTGACATTGTACATGTGCTTCAAAGAATTGCATATAAGGATTTAGGTTGGAGTTTAAGAGTTTAATTACAAATTGACATCATCGCTTTGATGTGTAACACCCTCTAAACCCCGAATAAAATTTCGCAAATAATTAAAATCATAATTTCAGAGTACATGTATTAACGAGGATGTCACAATTCTCTTTTAATAAAAACAAGTTTCTGTCATGCATAACATAGAAGCAACTCATACATGTTTACACAGCGGAATAATTTAATTAACAAAACCAATGTTATAATATTTTTAAAATCATCAGGGACTAACACCTGGAAAATATCAACATCATATTATAACAAACATA
This sequence comes from Vicia faba, assembly GCA_948472305.1. Taxonomy (NCBI): domain Eukaryota; kingdom Viridiplantae; phylum Streptophyta; class Magnoliopsida; order Fabales; family Fabaceae; genus Vicia; species Vicia faba. The sequence continues at coordinate 1,500,785,276 of OX451739.1, read as the reverse complement.
AGGAAATAAACGAGTCTGACTAAAGCAGCTCGACAAACAAACGTTCCCGGAGTTACAACTATCAGAGCATGACCCGGACAATACTTAAACGGAAATAAACTAGAAACAACAAGCCTTCGCCAAGCACCTGAACGAAGCTCCTCAATCTGAAATATTCAACAGTAAGGGTGAGCATCTCAACTATACATTTGATTATACGTTCATAACAATCAATTCAGAAAACCATAAGCATCACCCAAACAGTTAGCATGTTTCATAGTTTACGAAAAACCTTTACAATTCATATATTCATAATATATCACTTTTCATACTTATAATTAACATCAAACATCATTAACAATTTAGCAGCAATACATGCGTACAATCAATTAAATACAACATTGGAAATCATCCATTCATGTTATATTCAATATAATGCAACACACCCATGCATGTGGTACCATTTTACCGCCCCATTAAATCTCGGGTCACGGATAACTCACCGTTCCATTATATCGCGGACACGGCTACCACCTCAACGTTCCATTAAATCGCGGACACGTATATTGGCCACCATGTTAATTCCACACAATGGGAATTAACAAATGCAACATGATATGTAAAGTATGTAACACTTAGCATACTATTAACATCAATCAACATATCATGCAACATCAACAACATCAATCATAACAGGATATGGATAGCATGTAATCACTCAGCATACTATTAAACATCAATCATATCAAGTTATATCATAATTCATGCTTGATAACATCATCTAAAAGCATGACAATAAAATCTACGTAGTGTTGGTATCATAACATTCAAACGTTATTCGATACAAGCATCAATCAACACTAGGAAATCAGTAAACAGCATATTCAAAACATATCAAATACTGCACATCAAAACAGGATCAATCCCGTACGTAACAGCATGCACAGAAAACAAAATTCAGAAACCAACACAGGAGGTTTAACACGGGTGCCCGTGTGAAACAACACTGCCCGTGTGGAAATGTGTCCAGAAACGCATTATTTTATCAATACAGGGGATCAACACGGGTGCCCGTGTGAATCAACACGGCCCGTGTTGAAATGTGTCTGGAAACACATTTTTTTGACAATACAGTGAATCAACACGGGTGCCCGTGTGAATCCACACGGCCCGTGTTGATGAGCACGAGCCCAGAAATTCCTGTACCTGCAGCAGCTCAGAACAGCAGCCAAACACGAAAAATACCAGCCAAAACGCACATTTCGGTACATAACAACATCAATTATGCATAACTCAAAGCAACACATCAATTGGAAACACAATTCCCTTCTACGTTAGTCAATTTCCAATCTTAAGGACAGCATTATTTCACTTAAGGTCCTATTTTTTCAGATCATACACAACTCAGAATTTTTGTCTCAAAACATCCTATTTTATCAACCATCCTTTCATCAACAACAAGTTTTATAAAATTGACCTTAAGTTACATATTACCCGTCCTTTAGGGAAATTCTAACAACATCAAGGTTATCCCTAGAACACCTAAGGTAAATTCACAATCATACAATTTCGATCTAAATCAACAATAGGGATTAATTTCTTAATCGATTCATGGCCTTTAGGGAACCTAATCCTTCCTAACGAAATTCGACCCTAAAGTTATCAATCACTAAGAACATCAGAGAAAATGGGGTTATCCTACGATTACCCAACCAATTGCATCTAAACCCATAAGCAAATATAAATTGAGTAGTAGCCCCCCTTACCTTATCAAATTGCAGCTTCGAACTCTTGAGCGATTGTTCGTCGTTCTTCAGAGCTCCAATCCCAAATATCTCCAAACACTTCACTAAAATACATAACAATCAAATTCACTTATAAACATAAACACTTTCTCCAATAATCACTTATTAAAATAAGCTCTTAAAGCTTATTAATTCCTCATAATCATATAGAAAATTTCACTAGCTTTCCAACGCATCAAACGGCGCCTAAATCGGAGTTACGGTTCAAAAGTTATGGCCGAAACGTTTTTTGGGAAAAACCTACCCGAGCATCAACACAGAAGATCAACACGGGTGCCCGTGTGCATCAACACGGCCCGTGTTGATGACTCTGCAACATCATATTTCACGTTTTTATGCTTCCCAAAATCACCCCAACTCATTCCTAATCATCCCCAAACATCCTAAAACCATCAAAATCGAATTCCTACCATATAGCAATGATCTAAGGCATACAATAGGATCAATACCACATCAAAACACCAATCAATTCCATTCATGTTTCATCATCACAACAACCATGGCATCAAGAATCCATCATCCCTACAAATCCCTAACTCATATATAATATATATCACAACTTATTCATAGTAAAAGAATGATCAACCCCTTACCTTGGATAATCTGCAGCTCCTGCAACTTCCTCGATCAATCTTCTCATTCTTCTCCTTTCTCTTCTTTACACGTTCTCTGAGTTCCAAAATCCCAAAATCTCAGTTTTACGTGAAAGTGAGCAAAAGTGACATATAAGTCCCAAATAACATTTTACTTCACTTGCACCCCCTCTTTTACCAATAACATCATAAGCCCAATAACCTTCAATCCTTATTTTTTTTCTACAATTATTTATAAAATAAATAATAATCCTTTTATTTTATATTAACCCAAATAAAATAATTTTATTGGTTTCAAATAAAATAACTCTTATTAAGATAATTCCAAATAAATAGAACCGGGGTGTTACAACTCTCCCCCACTAAAAGAGTTTTCGTCCTCGAAAACATACCTTAGACGAAAAGTTCCGGAAACGCCTCTTTCATCTGGCTCTCCAATTCCCATGTAACATTTCCACCTGCTGGGCCTCCCCAAGCTTCCTTTACCAAAGCTATATCTTTACCTCTAAGTTGTTTCAATTCTCGATCTTCTATCCTCATAGGCAATGTTTCCACCGTCAGGTTATCCCTCACCTGAACATCATTTACTTGGATCACATGAGATGGGTCTGAAATATATCTCCTCAGCTGAGAAACATGAAAAACATCATGCAAATTTGCAAGACTCGGCGGTTAAGAAATACGATAAGCAACTCCTTCAACTCTTTCTGTAATCTGAAACGGACCAATAAAATGCGGAGTCAACTTCTTAGATTTCAATGCTCGACCAATACCCGTCATCGGAGTAACTCTCATAAACACATGATCTCCAGCACTGAATTCTAATTTCTTCCTCCTCTTATCATGATAACTTTTCTGACGACTCTGAGAAGCTCTCATATTCTCTTGAATCAATTTGATCTTTTTAGTAGTTTGCTGAACAATCTCTGGCCCAATTACTGAACTTTCTCCAGATTCATACCAACACAAAGGCGTTCTACATCTCCGACCATACCATGCTTTGAACGGAGCCATACCAATACTCGAATGGTAACCGTTGTTATAAGTAAATTCAATCAGTGGTAAATAACTATCCCAAGATCCACCCTTCTCTGATGCACAAGCACGCAATAAATCTTCTAATGATTGAATCGTCCTCTCAGTCTGTCCATCAGTCTGAGGATGATAAGCCGAACTCAACCTCAACTTAGTGCCCAAAGCCTTCTGCAATCCTTCCCAAAATTTTGAAGTAAACCTCGGATCTCGAACCATACAGATAATGTCTTCACAACTTCAAAACGAACACAACTGCCGCCAATTCTAAGTCATGAGTAGGATAGTTTCTTTCATGCACTTTCAGTCGTCTCGGAGCATCAGCCACTTCTTCCCGATTCTGCATTACACTCTGCACTAATCCCATCAAGGATGCATCACAATACACAACAAAGTTCTGCCGGATTGGCAACTCAAAATAGGCACACTAGTTAACTTCTTCTTCACCTCTTGAAATCCTTATTCACACTTAGAGTACCAATATACGTTGGACCCTTTCTTACTTAGGATCAACACAATACCATCACAGAAATCACATATCCACGAGAATTAACTTTACTTAACCAGGATACATATGAAATCACTTCTCTTTCAATAATTCTCAAAACAATTCTCGAGATATTCCAACTATTCATCTTCATCCTTGAAGTAAATCAGAATATCCTCCATCAGTACTACCACAACTTACCAAAATTCTTCGCACTGAACCTTACCTCAGATAAACACTTTACCCCATTTCAACAACACAGCAGTGCTCAACTAAGCTCAACAAGTTTCTAATCACTATAATCGGTCTGGTAATTCTCCATATAGAATCTCATCTACTGGGAGGGATTCACACATACCACCATCTGGAACATCATACTCATAACTCGCTTCTTTAAACCGAAGTCACACTTTGCTAGCTTAGCACCAAGTCTAATCTCTGTCAATTCCCAACACGAGATTTGTAATTACTCCATCAGTCCTTATCCTGAATTGAATAAACCAGAAGGTTTACAATAACGTCACACATATTCTTATACGCCATAACATTCAAGTCTAGACTTCATTTCTTATGAATTATTTACTTGCCTAACAGAACTCTTGTATCGTCAGAATCCATACAAGTTCTCACTTCCAATCATGGAAAACCAATCTTCCTTCTCGAATCCCTGCTACAGGGAAGCATATCCATCACACTCTTAGCCCACGATATTCAGAAAACAACCAAGTCCAACTAATACCAACCAATCCAGTTTAACACGAAGGTAGACTTCATAATTCCACAAGTACTCCACATCCTCAATATATCATCGTTTACTCTTGTTGGACCTTAGTTCACACTTACAGAACTACTGCTAGCTTCAGAGTGTCACTAGGAATTCATAAACCACTAATACAACACTATTTGTCGCTACACCTTCACTTTCTAGAGAAGCACTCTCCAACTTCACTTGATCGTTCTCTTATCGAACCATCTCAATTTGATCAATACATCGAGACCTTTAATTGGTATTCTTTCAGATATCAGAATCCGTATCAACTTCTCATATCCATCTTAAAGCAATTGGCTTCTCTCTACCAAGTTCATACACATACTAACAAAACTAGCAAGACATGTCTATCACATCCACTATGCTCCTATTTGCTATCAACAACAGATTAAGGTCGATCATTCCCTCAATTTGTCAATAGACAACCGAAGACATAATGAATGTAAAAACCCATCTTTACTGACTTCATTAGCACTGCATACAACTGATGCACAAATCCATGAGATAAATTCCACCTAAGTAATGCTCTTAACTCTGAATCCTCTTCAGGACTATGAACAATGCAGTCTATACCATGCTCATACTCTTACCATTTTCCTCACGTCGAGCCATTACTTAGCATCCAGAAGCACCATGGAGAAGTACCAACTTCTCCCCCACTTATCGCAATATTATCCCTGCAATCAAGTGATCCAAAACAAAGAAGTACCAACAGTGTTTTCAAACACTTATTGCGTACCAAGGGTAATGACACTGACATAACAACTTGGCCGGACAGACCGACCATGCTCTGATACCACTATTGTAACACCCTCTAAACCCCGAATAAAATTTCGCAAATAATTAAAATCATAATTTCAGAGTACATGTATTAACGAGGATGTCACAATTCTCTTTTAATAAAAACAAGTTCCTGTCATGCATAACATAGAAGCAACTCATACATGTTTACACAGTGGAATAATTTAATTAACAAAACCAATGTTATAATATTTTTAAAATCATCAGGGACTAACACCTGGAAAATATCAACATTATATTATAACAAACATAAGGAAATAAACGAGTCTGACTAAAGCAGCTCGACAAACAAACGTTCCCGGAGTTACAACTATCAGAGCATGACCCGGACAATACTTAAACGGAAATAAACTAGAAACAACAAGCCTTCGCCAAGCACCTGAACGAAGCTCCTTAATCTGAAATATTCAACAGTAAGGGTGAGCATCTCAACTATACATTTGATTATACGTTCATAACAATCAATTCAGAAAACCATAAGCATCACCCAAACAGTTAGCATGTTTCATAGTTTACGAAAAACCTTTACAATTCATATATTCATAATATATCACTTTTCATACTTATAATTAACATCAAACATCATTAACAATTTAGCAGCAATACATGCGTACAATCAATTAAATACAACATTGGAAATCATCCATTCATGTTATATTCAATATAATGCAACACACCCATGCATGTGGTACCATTTTACCGCCCCATTAAATCTCGGGTCACGGATAACTCACCGTTCCATTATATCGCGGACACGGCTACCACCTCAACATTCCATTAAATCGCGGACACGTATATTGGCCACCATGTTAATTCCACACAATGGGAATTAACAAATGCAACATGATATGTAAAGTATGTAACACTCAGCATACTATTAACATCAATCAACATATCATGCAACATCAACAACATCAATCATAACAGGATATGGATAGCATGTAATCACTCAGCATACTATTAAACATCAATCATATCAAGTTATATCATAATTCATGCTTGATAACATCATCTAAAAGCATGACAATAAAATCTACGTAGTGTTGGTATCATAACATTCAAACATTATTCGATACAAGCATCAATCAACACTAGGAAATCAGTAAACAGCATATTCAAAACATATCAAACACTGCACATCAAAACAGGATCAATCCCGTACGTAACAGCATGCACAGAAAACAAAATTCAGAAACCAACACAGGAGGTTTAACACGGGTGCCCGTGTGAAACAACACTGCCCGTGTGGAAATGTGTCCAGAAACGCATTATTTTATCAATACAGGGGATCAACACGGGTGCCCGTGTGAATCAACACGGCCCGTGTTGAAATGTGTCTGGAAACACATTTTTTTGACAATACAGTGAATCAACACGGGTGCCCGTGTGAATCCACACGGCCCGTATTGATGAGCGCGAGCCCAGAAATTCCTATACCTGCAGCAGCTCAGAACAGCAGCCAAACACGAAAAATACCAGCCAAAACGCACATTTCGGTACATAACAACATCAATTATGCATAACTCAAAGCAACACATCAATTGGAAACACAATTCCCTTCTACGTTAGTCAATTTCCAATCTTAAGGACAGCATTATTTCACTTAAGGTCCTATTTTTTCAGATCATACACAACTCAGAATTTTTGTCTCAAAACATCCTATTTTATCAACCATCCTTTCATCAACAACAAGTTTTATAAAATTGACCTTAAGTTACATATTACCCGTCCTTTAGGGAAATTCTAACAACATCAAGGTTATCCCTAGAACACCTAAGGTAAATTCACGATCATACAATTTCGATCTAAATCAACAATAGGGATTAATTTCTTAATCGATTCACGGCCTTTAGGGAACCTAATCATTCCTAACGAAATTCGACCCTAAAGTTATCAATCACTAAGAACATTAGAGAAAATGGGGTTATCCTACGATTACCCAACCAATTGCATCTAAACCCATAAGCAAATATAAATTGAGTAGTAGCCCCCCTTACCTTATCAAATTGCAGCTTCGAACTCTTGAGCGATTGTTCGTCGTTCTTCAGAGCTCCAATCCCAAATATCTCCAAACACTTCACTAAAATACATAACAATCAAATTCACTTATAAACATAAACACTTTCTCCAATAATCACTTATTAAAATAAGCTCTTAAAGCTACTTAATTCCTCATAATCATATAGAAAATTTCACTAGCTTTCCAACGCATCAAACGGTGCCTAAATCGGAGTTACGATTCAAAAGTTATGGCCGAAACGATTTTTGGGAAAAACCTACCCGAGCATCAACACAGAAGATCAACACGGGTGCCCGTGTGCATCAACACGGCCCGTGTTGATGACTCTGCAACATCATATTTCACGTTTTTATGCTTCCCAAAATCACCCCAACTCATTCCTAATCATCCCCAAACATCCTAAAACCATCAAAATCGAATTCCTACCATATAGCAATGATCTAAGGCATACAATAGGATCAATACCACATCAAAACACCAATCAATTCCATTCATGTTTCATCATCACAACAACCATGGCATCAAGAATCCATCATCCCTACAAATCCCTAACTCATATAGAATATATATCACAACTTATTCATAGTAAAAGAATGATCAACCCCTTACCTTGGATAATCTGCAGCTCCTGCAACTTCCTCGATCAATCTTCTCATTCTTCTCCTTTCTCTTCTTTACACGTTCTCTGAGTTCCAAAATCCCAAAATCTCAGTTTTACGTGAAAGTGAGCAAAAGTGACATATAAGTCCCAAATAACATTTTACTTCACTTGCACCCCCTCTTTTACCAATAACATCAAAAGCCCAATAACCTTCAATCCTTATTTTTTTTCTACAATTATTTATAAAATAAATAATAATCCTTTTATTTTATATTAACCCAAATAAAATAATTTTATTGGTTTCAAATAAAATAACTCTTATTAAGATAATTCCAAATAAATAGAACTGGGGTGTTACATGATGCACTAATGATCTTTGTTACATGTATCTTATCTGATTCTTCTACTTGGTGTAAGGATTAGAAGACAACTTTTGGAGGCATGACCAACTAAAAAGCAAATAAATAAAATAAATAAGAAAATTAAAAAATAAGCCTAGATATGCAAAAGCAAAATGGGGGTGAGGGTTGAAAATTCGCTAGGCCCAATCCAGGGGGAGCCCAGAAGCTGACTTGATTTATTGTTGTTGGTCCATGGGGGGTCCATCATGAAGGATCATCCTAGGAGCGTTGGATCTACCTGTGTTGGTATCTGATGGTCCAGATGAAGGTCATATCATGCGCTGACTAACCCTTATATATATTGGATCTGCAGGGAGATTGTTAGAAAAAATAAAATGCAAACCTGGGATTCAAACCCAGGCCTTTCAGGATAACACACACGCTTCTTACCATTGGGTTGCCTTACAATTCGTGTATCAATATACAATCATAGTATTATATGTAAAAATGATTCAAAATATATTGAAAAATAATACGTGCACGTTGATGGGCCCCTTTGCATTTGAAATGGCCAATCAGGACACGCGATCTTGCCACGCGAGCCCCTGTCATCAGTCATCATCAACAGCATTGACCCCTTGGCCATGTTTTGGAATTGGCGCCGTTATTACATTAGGTGTTTATGGGGGATCAAACTCAATCTCTTTCGCCTCGATAAGGTCTTTTACCTTATTTTTCAAGGTCCAACAATCGTTTGTATTATGCCCCTGACTTTCAGAATGATAGGCACATCGAGCATTCGGGTTGTAGCAGGGGGAAGTAGTATCGGGGTTCTTGGGAGCTTCCTTTAGAGTCGCCAAATTGGAATTTAATAGATGCGGCAAAACTTGGTACAAGGTCACGTTGATCCGGGTGAATCGTCTTATGGGCGCCTCTGGCCCGTGTTGATAGCTTTGTTGTTGATTTGATACAGGATTGGAGATTATAACAGCCCCTATCGTCGGGCGACGTTCAGTTTTGTTTTGATTCCTGTGGTTATAAGCAACGCTAACCTCATTCTTTCCAGTAAAGGGTTTCTTCATCGTGCTTGAGGATGCATCCCTTTGAATTTTTCGGCTCTTAATACCGGCTTCTACCCGCTCGCCAGTCATGATTAGTTTAGTAAATCCAGCCAAAGAGCTTCCGATCAGATGGTTGAAGAATGGACCAGACAACGTGCCCAAGAACATATCCACTAACTCCCTATCAGATAAAGGGGGTTGGACTCTTCCTGCGAGATCCCTCCATTTTTGGGCATAATTTTTGAAACTCTCACCAGCATCCATAGACATACCTTGCAATTGTGTTCGAGTTGGAGCTAGGTCAGCATTATACTGGTATTGCTTGTAAAAAGCAGCAGCCAAATCTTCCCAATTGTGAATATTGGTTCCTTCCAACTGATAGAACCAATCCAACTGCGCCCCTGACAAGCTTTGTTGGAAGAAATGTACGCATGGGTTCCTATCAGCGGTATAGGGTTGAATCTTCCTGACGTAGGACCTTAAATGCAGCTTAGGACAAGAGACACCGTCATATTTAGCGAATGTGGGGGCCTTGAATTTATGCAGGATGACCACCCCTGAAACAAGTCCTAGCTCTTCAAAATCCAGCCCGGGTACCCTCTGGATCTCCATAGCATTAAGGAGATCCTCTAACTGTTTGTATTTATCATCAGCGGGAGGATATTGTTCTTCAGAGTAGTCAGCTTCTTCTTCTTCTTCAAACTCTGGGTTGTCATTTCCTTCCTTGTTCTTCCCTTCTTGATTATCTCCTTCACCTGACAAGGATGCAAAATCTAGAGTTTGCTTGACTGGTCCTCTGAACCTTCTTCCCAAATTCAAAACGCCGACTGGTTTCTTCTCCTTCTTCTTCTTATCTTTGATCATAAGAGCCTTTAGGTCCTCTTGTCCTTTAGCCAGAGACAAGAACATATGTTAGAATTGAGCATTTTGCGCTTGAAGATCTTTTATTGTCTGTTCAATATCCATCTCACTGAAATAAACAGTAGAAAAATAAAGAGACTTGTTGTGAAAACCTGTTTGTTTTATGATGAATGAGAATGCATATGCAAATGACTTCAAGGAAATTTAGAGATTTAAATTTGTTTATACAAAAGGAAACACACATTGTATTAATAAATCCAAGTTCGATTACATCATGCCTCTTTGGGCTTAAAACGAAAGAAATAAAATACAAAAACTCCTAAGATAAAAAGGTCGAACGCGTCCTCTTCGGTGCAATGTAGGCATTCAAACTCCACTCTTTATGAAGCTGCTTGGTGAGTTCCAAAACTTTCTTCTCACTGGCGTAGAATTGGGCTTCGAAGGTGTCTCGTTCTTCTTTTAGCTGAATCCAATCCTTTTGCAAGTCTTCAAGAGAGGTAGAAATGTTGGGATAAAGGACAGTATATGGGATGTCTCCTTCAGCAACAGGCTCCATGATAACAAGTAGGATGGAGGTGTAAGGCATTCCGAGACTCTGAGCACGAGCTCGTACCCACCTAAGGTAAGGCTCAAGGGGAATAGAATTTTTGTGTCCCAATGTCTTACTATCCACTTTGTTTACCATCCTCTAAGCTCGTATAAACCTTTGACGGTAGCCTTGGTCGTCTCTCTCTCGTAGTCGAACACCACACCTTAGATGAGAACATCATGAGGACCATCTCTTCGTGCATACCCAAACTGTCGCAGAGCTAAGCAAGGGTTGTAAGTGATACCTCCCCTAATGCCAAGAAAATGGACATTAGGGAAGTCCACGCAACGGTTGATGATAGTAATGTCCTCCAAGGATCGAAAACACCAGTGAATATCTGAATGTCTGAGTGACATCAACCTATTGGACCATCTCAAACCTTGCTCATTCTTCACAACGGATCGAGGTAGGTGCGAAACAAACCACCTAGCCAATAGAGGAGTGCAATACATGAGGGTTCCTCTTCTCTTCATGGTCTGAGAATGGAGAGAATGCAAGATATCTCCCAACAAAGTATGCACTGGATTGCGAGATATGAAAATTTTAGCTGCACTCACATCTATAAGTTGGTCAGGATTTGGAAATAGTACCATCCCAAAGATGAGAAGAGCCAAGATTTCTTCAAAAGCTTGTAAATTCAGAGTGTTCCAACAATCTTGAGCTTTTTCCAATAGGAACTTGGCTAGGAACCCTTTGACACCACTTTTTGTTTCCCAATTAACCATGACGTCGGATTGTTGCAAGTGTAAGGCTTGGGCAATCTCTTCAGGTATTGGGTCTCTTTCAATATTGTTGAAAGGTAATTGATTGAGAATGGTAATTCCCAAGAGTTGAGAGAATTCTTCCATAGTAGGCACAAGCTGGTAATCAGGGAAGGTAAAGCAATGGTGCAAAGGGTCAAAGAACTGGAAAAACACCTTCATCATGTATTCGTCAAAGCTTGCGGTAACTAGGTTGAGAAGTCGTCCATGTCTTTTGGTGAACGGAGAGTTGTCAGGGACCCTTGATGCTAATTCCTTGAGCTGAAAAGGTACTCGTACGAGATTGACTTGGATTGTATTCCTGCGAGTGGGAGTCATGTCCTACAAAATAGAACAAAGATGAATCTCAACATCCTTGAAATGGTTAGTCTAAAATGCTATGGTATGATGCCATGATGTTATGTACAAGCATATGCACAAGTTAATCAAACAAGTCCTTAGGTTTAGGCTTGCATGAGGTTCATAGGTAAGTACGCTCTTAAAGTTTAGTTGGTTTAACCTATCCTAGAAAGTAAACGGGTTCTAGGGAATCTCAATATCACTGATCTTTCTTCATCGGCATTGTTTCAGCGCAAGCCTCTTTATTAGCGACCGAACGAAAGTCCAATCTCAATGAGCGTAGTGTCGAGTATCAACCAACTTCAGATTGCACCAAATCCGGCTACCTCACTACTTCCTAATGGACAATGTTGTACCCCAAAATTTTCCCTCTCATTTATCAAGATTTTTCTCACAAGACTTCTTAGACTCAAAACAAGATTAGGGTTTGGTCAGCTCAAGATACCTCATCTTGCACTGATACCCCAAAATTAGGGTTTGAGTTTGCACAAGGATTTTTGGACCATCAATGCTTCATGTGACTTTCATACACCATCTTGGACCCCTAAGATTGCTCATGTTAAGTTTCAAGCCTTGAATCATATTTTTGCTCAGTCAATTGGACATTTGACCTAAAAATCAGTTGTATTGGGGAAAAAGTCAACCATGGCCAATTTACAGTCAAATTTCATAATTTTTGATCCACAACAACATTTTAGACTCATATGTACCATTTGATCAAGTTTGGATCACAACTCCTCAAGAAATTTGATCAAATCATCAAAAGGGCAAAATGGTCAAAATTAGGGTTTTCACTGAGAAAGGGAAATTTCTGATTTTTAACCTAGCCAATGACCAATTGGGTTCAAGCATGATTTCAAGGATTCAATGGAATCATCTTGACCTAATTACATGGTTCAAAAGATCTCAATTTCATTGGATTGACAGATGAATTTTCCAGTCAACTAATCAAAAGTCAAATGTACACTGAAAAGTTAAACTTTGACTTTTTGGTCAAAATCAAATGCCAAGGGTCATAATTCATCAAGATATGTCAAAATATGAAACTTGTTGACCAAGAAAACCAATTTTCAAAATTAGGGTTTTGAATTTGAAAATTTTCATAACTTAGAATTTTTCTAAGTATGGAAATTTTCTTATTTTTTCCCAACTTTTCACCACTTTTTCACCATGATGCAATTGGATTCAAAGAAAACTTCAAACATGAAAGTTGTTGTCCTCCATGAAATCTACAACTTTGTTTCACAAAGTTTTCCCAAAAGATGCTTGGATCTCAAGATATAAATTTGTGAATAGGGGTCCATGAACTAAAAGACTTAGTGAAAATTTGCCCTAATTTAGGCAGGTTTTTGACCCAACTTCATGGACATTTTTAACCTAGTTCCAAGAGATATCTCAAAATGCATTTCAAATATGTATTGTAGATCATGTTGCAAGCTTTCCAAAATGTCCAAGAACTCTCCAAGATCATTTGTGGTTAGGGAGAATCGAAGAAGAGAAATTGGCATTTTGTCACTTTTGTGCAAGCCATTTTCACAATGCATCAAGTTGCAAATCTGATCAAGCATGCTTGTACCTTGAATTATAGGTCCTAAACTCCTTCTGCACTCCATAATTAAATGCAAACTCAGTGTATAAAGGCTTTGTTTTCACTTTTGAAGCATTGTACAAGTTGTAATTCCATTTTTGGCCAAAAGTGCACATTGCCATTTTCATGAAGGCAAGCTTCTCCAACTTTACAAACCTTGAGCCTTGGACCTGTTCTTTTGTTACAAGAAATGTCCATAGATATCAAGAAATTTTTACCAACCCTTGGCAGCCCTAGAACTATCCAGTACAAGCATGTTGGCTCAAGTCACTTCAACTTTCTTCAAATGCAAGAAAAGTAGCAAAAGGAATCAGAACTTGTACAACTGCTAGAGAGTGGACTTTGTATCACTCCATACATATTCACAATGTTATCACAAGCCAGGACACGAATGCATAACCTCTAAAAGTCTCCAAAACACAAAAACACCATTTTTCTACCCAAACATTGCAGTTTCTGCAAAATCATAGCAAGTTCAATATTTTCTCGTGCATTTTACCCTTTAACACTTCAAACATCTTCCACACATCCTACCTAAGCTATCCAAGCCTTTACATTGTAGCTGTAACCCCTGTTTCAGCCATCACCATTTTCAAGTTTGAAGGTTGAAGTTTGACTTCTACAGAGAGTTTTGGCCATCCACAAAGCAAGCTAGGTGTTGGAATAGGTTGAAGGAACTTCAAGAAAGCTCACACGATCCCCAGGCCTCACTCAAAAACCCCACATTGCCATATCCAAATCCAGCTGAAGGAGGTATTTTTCAAAACTCTATCTCTCTATTTAGGCATCCTTAAGCCACGATTTGTGAAGCAAAAATGTAGTCTCTATCATGGTGAAGCCTTATATATGCATAGTTGTCATTTATATTAACTGAGCTAAGAGAATTTGAATGTTGAACATGCTGAAAAAATTAGGTCAGGAATTAGGGGTTATAAAATTCTCTCTGATCTTTGAGAGTTAGGTCACAAATTTTATATCATTGGAATCGTGAGATTACAAGCTACATGTTTTATGTTATGAGCTTTTGATTTTATGCAAGCTATAGCAACATACAGTTTGAAGGCAGAAACGCGCGCGTAGAAGGAATGACTGGAGGTCAGGGACGACTGGCCTGGGCCTTGGCGCGCCTGGGCCTGCTGTTTTGTTTTCCACACCCCCTGGCTTTATTTTGTTTATTTTTCATATTTTCTTTTCATTTTTATTTTTATTGCTTTTATTTATTTTTCTGAATCATAAAATATCATGAAAAATATTTTCTTCATTTTTTGCATTTTATTTTATTTTTTATTATTTTTTGGCATAAAAAATAGTTTTATTAGAATAAATAGAACTTTATTTTCTTAAATAAATTATAAATACATTTAAAAATACTATACATTTTTATTTTGTTATTTCACACATAAAATAATTATTTTCATACATATTTTAATTTTTAATATTTGTTAATAATATTATTTATTATTTCTTGTACAAAAAATGGATAAAATAAATAATAGGAAACATATATTTTCTTTAATCAAAAATTAGGGTTTCTCCCTTTCAAAAATAATAACATTATTTTTCCTTATTTTCTAGGGTTAATTAATTTATTTCGTCATACAAAAAAATCAAGTATAAAACATTTTTTCCATAAATACATTTGCATTGCATTTTAAATACTTGTTTATTTATTTAATGCATATAATATTCAATTGGGTTGTAATAGTATTTTAGGATTTATATTTGTGCAATATACCCATTCAAAAACTTGTATCCCCCCTCCCATAATAATTGTTGTAATAGGTTAGTTTACTTTTACGCAATTTATCGCATTTATACCATGTGTAGTAAATTAGGGTTTTGCATGATAAGACAAAAATCAAACAAATAGAATGACCTAATACAAGACAATCAAAGGCGTGTAAAATGACACACATTGCACACAAGCACCCCTAGGGTTTCACCCACTTGGTTGCCTTAAAATAAATGGCCATGGTATGCATGCAAAGTATCTTGGCAAAACAAAACAAAATAAGATCATAGTCCCTCGATGACGCTATCAAAAGGTTGCCTAAACAAATGATCTTGGTCCCTCAAAATGCTAAAGATACTTGGCAACATTGCTATCATGGTCATACGATGACCCACGCCCGTCCCGTTTAACATCCAAAGATAGGGTTGTTTACCAAATCAATGGTAAACCAACAATGTCAAAGGAATAAAAATGTACAAGAAAGACATTTGAGTAGGTAGATAGCTTCTAGTTACTTGATCAAATTCAAAACAATCCTTGCTATTTTCAAAAACAAACACACACACATTTCAAAAACATTTCCAAACACCTTTCAAAACATTGAAACATTTTTCAAAAGACAAACATCTTTGTATACATTCTTAAGAACGAGAATCATTACAAAGATTGCCTACACGAATGGCCTCTTTTCAAAATACTTTCAAAACCACACAAAGCACCATTTCAAACAATTTCAAAAGAAAAGCAAGTGATCTAAGCAAGTAACTAAGAGCCCATGGAAAACCATGGATGAAAAGGGTGCTAGCACCTTCCCTTTTCATAATCTACCCCCCGAACTCAAGAAAACATCTCAAAGGTCTTTCTTGTGCTTTTTTTACCTTTCCTTTTGGATAAAATAAAAGTTGGTGGCGACTTTTGCTAAACCGCGACATTTGCGATGAAACGCAAAACCTCAAAGTCAGTTCTCCCACCGCATCACAGAACTGGCGACTCTGATGGGGAAAATAAGAAAAGTGGGGTTACCTTAGGGTTTAGATCACCTTTATTTGCTTACAATTGCTTGACTTGTTTGCTTTACACTTTGGTTCTTTTGTTTGGGTTTGAATCCTCTACTCGGATTTGGGAAACATTCATAGGTAAATAGCAATACGTTGTGGAAACTGTGCGGGGTATACCGACACGGTCTAAGCAATAGCTATGTTAGTGTGACATATTTGTGGGTACCAGTAGCCTTTGAGTCAATCAAAGAATATAGGGCTGCTGAGTGATGTCATGAAGCACTAACAAACTTCTAGAACCTTTACTTGACCAACTTGGCCTTTTAGGATGTAGTGAGATGACCGGCTTTGGTGCAGTCTGAAGTTGGTAGATACTCGATACTACACTCATTGAGGATTGGTTCCTTGGAATATTTCGGCCGCCGGTAAAGAGGCTGAATTGAAACAATGAACAAGGAAACAATCCAGTGATATTGAGCTCCATAGAACCCGGTTACTATTTCTAGGACAGGTTGAGCCAACTAAACTTCAAGAGGGTACTTACCTATGAAACCCCATGCAAGCCTAAACTAGGAACTTGTTGATTTGCTTGTACATATATACTTGTGCATAACATCATGGACATCATGAAGCATCATATGCATCCACTAACCATTTCAAGGATTTTGGAATTTCATCTTTGTTCCTATTTTGTAGGTTATGGATTCACTTCGCGGGAAAACTATCCAAGTCAACCTTGTAAGAATTCCTTCACAACTCAAGGAGCTAGCTTCAAGGATTCCTGAGAACTCTCCATTAACCAAGAGGCATGATCGTCTTCTCAACTTAGTCACTTCCAACACAGAGGAAGACATGATGAAAGTTCTCTTCCAGTTCTTTGACCCTTTGCATCACTGCTTCACATTTCCTGACTACCAGCTTGTGCCTACTTTGGAAGAATTCTCTCAACTCTTGAGAATTCCTATTCTCAATCAACTACCTTTCAACGATACGGAAAGAGATCCAAAGCCATAAGAGATTGCTCAAGACCTGCACTTGCACTCATCTGATATCACAACCCATTGGGAAACTAGAAGTGGTGTCAAAGGCTTCTTGGCAAAGTTTTTGTTTGAGAAGGCCCAAAGTTGCTGGAACTCCTTGGACTTACAAGATTTTGAGGAGATTGTAGCTCTTCTCATCTATGGGATGGTCTTGTTCCCTAACCCTGACCAACTCATAGATGTGAGTGCTGTCAAAATATTCATGTCTCGCAATTCGGTGCCTACATTGCTTGGGGATATCTTACACTCTTTTCACACTCGTACAATGAGGAAAAGAGGTGTTCTCATGTGTTGCACTCCTCTCCTTGCAAGATGGTTTATTTCTCATCTTCCCCAATCAGTCTTGAAGAATGAGCAAGGTTTGAGGTGGTCACAAAGGTTGATGACTCTTACACATTCAGATATTCATTGGTGTTCTCGATCCAAAGAGAATGTTATCATCGTCGACCGTTGTGGAGAATTCCCTAATGTCCCTCTACTTGGCATTAGGGGAGGCATCACCTACAACCCCTTCTTGGCTCTAAGACAGTTTGGTTATGCCCGAAGGGATGGCCCACATGATATGTCGATTCAAGGCTTGGTTTTCGACTTCGACAACGATAATCAAGGACTCCGACAAAGGTTCATCTGAGCTTGTAGGATGCCAAACAAGGTAGACAGTAAGACTCTGGGACACAAGAATTCCATCCCTCTTGACCCTTACCTCAAGTGGGTACGAGCCCGCGCCCAAAGTCTTATGATGCCTTACCCCTCTATTATCCCAGTGATTATAGAGCCTGTTAAGGAAGGAGAGGTTCCATACACCATCCTACATCCTGACATGCCAACATCACTCGAAGATCTACAAAGAAGTTGGATACAACTCAAGGGAGAACGCGACACTTTTGAAGCCCAATTCTACGCAAGCGAGAAGAAGGTTTTGGAACTTACTCGGTTACTTCACGAAGAGCAGACTCTCAACACCTACATTGCACCAAAGAGGATGCGCAACGTCTTTTTATCTTAGAATCTTGTATTATTTTTCCCAAGGGGCATTGATGTACTAACAATTCTATCTTATTAATATGACGTGTGTTTCTTTTTTGTTTAAAACAAATTTGAATTTATGAATCCTTGAATGCATTGCATGAATACATATCATTCATCATAAGCATAAACAGGTCTTCACACCAAGTTTCCTCATCTCTCTGCTGTTTATTTTAGCAAGATGGATCTTGAACAAACGGTCAAAGACTTACAAGCTCAGAATTCACAATTTCAACAGCTACTCTTGACCTTGGCCAAGGGGCAGGAGGAACTCAAGACTCTGCTAGAGAAGGAGAAAGAGAAAAAGAAGAAGAAGCGAGCCGGTGTGGTTATCATGGGCAGAAGGTTTGAGGGACAAGCCAGAAGGACCTTAGAATTTCAAACCACATCTGATGAAGGGGAAAGAAAATGAAAAGAAACGGCAGTGCCATCAGATTCTGAAGCAGAAGAAGAGGAAGAAGAGGACTACTCTGAACAACAATACCCTCTGATGGATGACAAATACAAACACTTGGAAGAGCGTCTAGCTACTATGGAAGTACAGAGAGTACTGGGTCTGGATTTTGAGGAGTTAGGGTTGGTATCAAGAATTGTAATCCCTCCTAAGTTTAAAGTGCCAATATTTGCCAAGTATGATGGGGTGTCTTGTCCCAAGATGCACCTACGATCTTATGTCAGGAAAATTCAGCCGCATTCTGCTGACAAAGATTTGTGGGTCCACTTTTTCTAGGATAGTTTGTCAGGAATGTAGCTTGATTGGTTCTACCAGTTGGAGAGAGCATATGTCCATAATTGGGAAGACTTGGCAGCTGCCTTCTATAAACAGTATCAATACAACATCGATTTGGCACCAACCCGTACTCAACTCCAGAGTATGGCAATGGTATCAAATGAGGGCTTCAAAGACTACGCCCAAAAGTGGAGGGATTTAGCCAGAAGGGTGCAACCACCTTTATCTGAAAGGGAGCTAGTGGACATGTTCTTGGGAACTTTATCAGGCCCTTTCTTTAATCATCTGATTGGGAGATCCTCTACAGGGTTTACTGAATTGATTTTAACTGGCGAGAGGGTAGAAGTCGGTATAAGAAGTGGGAAAATTCAGAAAGACGCGTCTACCTCTGCTGCTGTAAAACAGCCCTTCACAGGAAAGAAGGAAGTGTCTGCTGTCTATGCACAGAGGAATCAGGGAAGAACCGAGCACCGTCCAACAGTGGGGGTTGTTATGATTCAAAAGCCTGCATCAGACCATCCAAGAAACAACCAGCCGAGAAATAATCAGCTAAGGGTGGAAAGGCATGTACGGCAATTCACCAAGATAAACATGACTCCTGCTCAAGTCCTACCACATCTTCCGAAGTTGAATTTGGCCATGCTAAAAGAGGCCCCTAAAAATCCCAATACTGCATCTCCCCACTACCATCTGAATGCCAAGTGCGCTTACCATTCTGAAAGTCCAGGGCACGACACCGACAAATGTTGGGCTCTAAAGAACAAGATCCAAGACATAATCGACGCAAAGGAAGTTTAATTTGAAGCTCCTGAAAAACCGAATGTTATCTCCGCTCTGATGCCTAGGCATGGACACAATGCTAATGATGTTGAGGAAGATCTGTTTGTTTCTACCGTGGATGAATTGTTGACTCTGCTCTCAACCATCAAGTTGAATTTGTTGAAGGATGGGGTGTTCCCAGGTTGTGACAAAGATTTCCATGTCTGCCTATCCTCATCATTTGACGGCCCTCTGTTGAAGAAAGGTATCCAACAACTGATTGATAATCAAGAAATTTTGTTTGAGAAAGCTCCTATTTCACCCATTCCAGTTCCAGAAGTTTCAATAATAACCATATACGCCAATCCTTCCAGGGTTCCTAAAAAACCCGTTAGGATTGCATCTGCTCCTATAACTACTCCTTTGAAGATAACAATGCTCGGGCCAACCCCATACAAATCAGATAAAACAGTACCATGGAACTATGGTGGAGAAATCTACTACCATGGTGTCAAACAGATTGAACAGACTGCCGAAGAGGAGAGCTCTGAAGAGGACAATTCTGACATCAGTAACATTGTCGGAACAAGCAAAATTACCCGCAGTGGGAGAATTTTCTCTCCAGAGATTGCCCCTCCAAAGGCAGTCTTTGGACCCATGGTCGTTCCGAAGATTACATCTGCACCAGTGATTGTACCTGCAAGTGTACCGACCAACAAAGAAGACAATACAGTTCCTATCCCTACTTCCGCTGCTGAGAATAAAGGAAAGAATGTTCAAGAGGAGCTTGTCCTGACGAAGGCTCAATCACTAGTTATTCCTGAAACATCCAAGAAGGAGATGGAAGAAATCCTGAGGATCATTAAGAAGAGTGATTATGATGTGGTCGAACAACTGGGGCAGACCCCCTCCAAAATCTCTATGTTAGCATTGATGTTGTGCTCTGAGGCACATGCTAAAGCTTTGGTCAAGTTTCTGAAGACAGCGCACGTGCCGCAAGAGACGTATGTGGATCAATTCCAAGAGTGTGTGGCCAGTTTGACGGCTAACAATGGCCTGGGTTTCTCTGATGCTGACTTGACATCCAAATGGAGAAAACACAACGACGCACTACATGTCTCAGTGGAGTGTAGGGGAACCACCCTAGCCCATGGTTTGGTTGATAATGGATCATCTTTAAACGTCTTGCCAAAGAAAGCCCTGGATAGATTGGATTGTGAGGGGCTGACTTTAAAACCCAGCAATATAATTGTGAGAGCATTTGACGGCTCTAAAAGGATGGTCCATGGGGAGGTGGACATCCCGATCAAGGTGGGAACCCAGACGTTTAATTCAACATTCTACGTGATGGACATCCGTCCTTCTTACTCTTGCCTGTTGGGACGCCCCTGGATTCACAATGTCGGTGCGGTCACCTCCACTTTGCATCAGATGCTGAAGTACCCTGTCCAAGGGAAGATCATAATTGTCCATGGGGAAGAGGAATACATGATTAGTCATCTGAATTATTTCCGATATGTAGAATTGGATGGTGAATTCATTGAAACCCCCTTCCAACATTTTGAAGAGGTCTCTCAGGAAATAGCGGCGACCAAGGCGGTATCCTCAACTCCTGTGATCACAAGACCTCCACCTCGGATGTCTTCTCTAAAATATGCAAGGGCAGTAGTGGAAGAAGGCGGATCCACTATCTAGGGGCATCTTCCCGACATTCCTTACAAATCAGACAAGTTCGGCTTGGGATTTACTTCAACTGCTCAGAAGGCCGTGCGCCGCGCCCGTGTCGGAGGGCCACCTATGAAGATCATCCACCAAGGGGTTAATGCACTAGAGGACAGTGAAGTAGATGGAAGCCTGGAAGATTGGATATTCCCTACTGTCGGCGGAGGACTGTGCAACTGGGAAGCAAAAGACTTTGTTCTGATTACTTTCATATCTCAGTAATTTATCTTTTCCATTTTTGTTGGATCTGTAATAATTCACAAACAATTCGTACTTTTTCAACCTTGTGTCTTACCCGAGGCACAACGGTCCATTTGTAAGGGTTCTTATTTCATTTTCATATGTCATTTAATGAATCATGGACGCTTTTCATATATAAACCTTTTGTTCTCATTGTCTTTCTTTTACATTTTGTTGTTTTAAGATGGTTATGCCCTTACACACACACACACTCACAAATGCAGGTACCCTTCCACTCCGGAACCCATGGGTAACGATATTGTTATAGCCTTCAGTGACTCTGAAGATCTGATCTACCAAGCCGAATACGAAGGTGAGGAAGATTGTGAGGTGCCATGGGAATTGGCCAGACTTCTACAACAAGAGGAAAGAGTAATTCAGCCTCACGAGGAGCTGTTGGATACGATCAACTTGGGTACTGAGGAAGACAAGAAGGAAATCAGAGTGGGTGCCAATCTAGATCCGAGTGTCAAGGAGCGCCTAATTCAGTTATTGCATGAGTATGTTGAAATCTTTGCTTGGTCATACGAATACATGTCGGGACTCGATACAGACATTGTGGTACACCGTCTACCCACAAGAGAAGATTGTCCACCAGTTAAACAAAAAGTCTGCCGCATGAGACCTGACATGTCAGAGAAGATCAAAGCAGAAGTTATGAAGCAGTTCAATGCTGGATTTCTAGCTGTTACTTCCTATCCATAATGGGTTGCTGACATTGCTCCCGTGCCTAAAGAGGACGGCAAAGTTAGAATGTGCATGGATTATAGAGATTTAAACAGGGCCAGCCCTAAAGATGACTTTCCACTTCCGCACATCGACATCCTGGTTGACAACACAACTCAGCACAAAGTATTTTCTTTCATGGATGGATTCTTGAGCTATAACCAGATCAAAATGGCATCTGAGGACATGGAGAAAACTACTTTTGTTACACAGTGGGGTACGTTCTGCTACAAAGTGATTCCATTCGGACTGAAGAATGTCGGGGCAACCTATCAACGCGCCACTGTAGCTTTGTTTCATGATATGATACATCATGAGATAGAGGTCTACGTAGATGACATGATAGCCCGATCACAAACTGAAGAAGAACACCTTGATCACTTGCAGAAGTTGTTTGTCAGGTTGAAGGAGTACAAGCTAAGATTGAACCCAAACAAGTGCACATTCGGAGTCTGGTCCGGTAAACTATTGGGTTTCATTGTCAACAACAAAGGCATTGAGGTTGATCCTGCCAAAGTCAAAGTTATACAAGAAATGCCTACTCCTCGCACTGAGAAGGAGGTCAGAGGTTTCTTGGGACGCCTAAACTACATTTCTAGGTTCATTTCTCACCTAACATCTACTTGTGAACCAATCTTTAAGCTGTTGAAGAAAGATCAGGTAGTTAGATGGAATGATGACTGTCAAATTGCTTTCGATAAAATCAAGGAGTATTTACAAGAGCCTTTTGTCCTGATTCCACCTGTCGAGGGAAGACCGCTAATCATGTATCTGACCGTCTTGGAGAACTCAATGGGGTGCATACTGGGGCAGCATGACGAGTATGGCCGAAAAGAGCATGCCATTTATTACCTTAGCAAAAATTTTACCGACTGTGAAACAAGATATTCACTGCTCGAGAAAACTTGTTGCGCTTTGGTATGGGCTGCTCGCCAGCTAAGGCAGTATATGTTGACTCATACCACTTTACTGATATCTAAGATGGATCCGATAAAATACATCTTCGAGAAGCCTGCTTTGTCTGGAAGGATAGCTAGATGGCAGATGATCCTAACGGAATACGATATACAGTACACGACCCAAAAAGCTATAAAGGGGAGTGTGCTAGCTGACCATTTGGCCCATCAAGCTGTAGAAGATTACAATGCATGAAGTTTGACTTCCCTGACGAAGACATCATGACATTAGACAACGTTGAAGATTTCAGACCACATGACAGACCTGAACAAGGATCCCGATGGACCCTGTACTTTGATGGGGCCTCCAATGCACTTGGTAACGGTATCGGTGCTGTACTTATATCTCCAGAAGGTTGCCATACTCCTTTCACCGCCAGACTTTGCTTCAACTGTACGAACAACATGGCAGAGTATGAAGCATGCATCTTTGGACTCAAGGTTGCCATAGACTTGGGAATCAAATCTTTGATTGTGTTTAGGGACTCGGCTTTGGTCATCAGTCAGATCAAAGGAGAGTGGGACACTAAGCATCCAAACCTCATCCCTTACAAAGAACATGTCTTGACATTGTTACCACATTTCGAGAAAATCACCTTCGAGCATTTCCCTCGAGAAGAAAATCAGCTAGCGGATGCTCTAGCTACAATGTCATCCATGTTTAAACTTAAATGGGATAACGAGGCTCCCCAGATCACCGTTGAACGAATGGACGAACCTGCACATTGTCACGAGATTAATACCTAAGAAGTAGAGGAACGGCCTTAGTTTCATGAAGTCAAAAGGTATCTCGAGGCTCAGGAATATCTGAAAGGAGCTTTAGTAAATGACAAAAAGTTCTTAAGGAGATTCTCGGCTAAGTTCTTCCTGAGCAATGGCATCTTGTACAAACGCAATCATGATTATGTTATGCTCCGCTATGTGGACAAGGCTGAAGCTGAAAGGATTATAGATGAATTGCATGAAGGTACCTTCGGCACTCACTCTAGCGGGCATACGATGGCAAAGAAGATTCTATGGGCAGGCTATTACTGGTCTACCATGGAAGCTGACTGCTATCAACACTCTCGGATGTCATAAATGTCAAATCTATGCAGACAAGGTCCACGTGCCTCCAGTTCCTCTAAATGTCTTAACAGCTCCTTGGCCCTTTGCTATGTGGGGAATCGACATGATTGGGGAGATCAAGCCTACAACATCCAATGGACACTGCTTCATTCTGGTGGCCATTGACTATTTCACCAAGTGGGTCGAAGCAGCTTCCTTCACATCCGTTACTAAGAATTTTGTTGCCCGCTTCATCAAGCAGAACCTTATTTGCCAATACAGTATCCCCGAAAGGATCATCACTGATGACGGTACAAATATTAACAATTCTATGATCACCGCCTTGTGCGAGCAGTTCAAGATTCAACACCATAATTCATCCCCCTATCGCCAAAGATGAATGGTGCAGTTGAAGCTGCAAACAAAAACATCAAAAAGATCATACAAAAGATGGCAGTCACCTACAAGGACTGGCATGAGATGCTACCGTTTGCTCTCCACGGGTACCGAACCACGGAACGCACATCAACTATGGCAACACCTTATTCTTTAGTTTATGGCATGGAGGCTGTTTTACCTATTGAGATTCAGATCCCCTCTTTGAGAATCATGAAGGATGCTGGTTTGAGTGAAGATGATTGGATCCAAACCCGGCTTGATCAGCTGAACTTAATCGATGAAAAGAGACTTACTGCTGTTTGCCATGGTCAGACGTATCAAAAACGAATGATCAAGGCTTTCAACAAGAAAGTCAAACGTCAAGTGTATCAAGTTGGAGACCTAGTGATCAAGCGCATCATCTTGCCACAAAGTGATCTCAGGGGAAAATGGACTCCTACGTACGAAGGACCATTTGTAATCAAGAACATCTTTTCTGGTGGAGCAATGATCTTAACCACCATGGATGGCGACGACCTGCCGCACCCTGCGAACATAGACATAGTCAAAAGATACTATGCATAAGAGACCCGCTAGGTTGACACACCTAGGCAAAACAAGGGCATCCCGGCGAACCAAAAAGGTTTGGGCAAAAATTAGGGATAAAATAAAAAAATTTGTACACCCGGCAAGTTGAAAACCCGAAAGGGCGACTTGGGCAAAAAAGGGTTTCCCGGTGGATCGAAAACCCGAAAGGGTGGTCCAGGAAAAAGTTAGGGAATTAAAGCGTATGACTATGTCTCGTCGGATCACTTTAAGGACGATCTCTTCACTGACAAACCCGGAGCTTCTGATCAATCCAATCATCTTTGGACGAAGCAATGAATGGACAAGATATTCAGAGATACGGAGGCTATAGCGGAATGGGAACCCCATGGAATTTTTTACACATAGTTATCTTTCCTTGTATTAAATTTTTCTCATTTTTTATGACACCATCCTCTTACTAGGATGTCTGTCTCCTTTGTACACAAAATACTTATTCAAAGTAAATACAAAGATATCTCTTTAAAGTGAATAAAATTATTTGTCTTTTTCTTTTTACACTTGTGTTTTATTTGCAAAAACGTCCAATGATTCATTAATGAACATATGCATTTGAACATAATTACTGTTTACAAATAAACAGGATGAAAAAGAACAATTACTGATAGGTTGAAAGGATAGGAAAACGTCTTTAGGCTATTCCAGGAGCAATCCTTACAGTACATCATCTAGATCCCCAGTGGAGCTAAAATTTCAAACCCTTAATCCCCATCAGAGTTAAAACTTCAAACTCCCAATCCCCAGCGGAGCCAAAACTTTCTAACTATCAATCCCTAGCGGAAACCGTCCAGTTTCTCTAAATTCCCCAGCAACTTATTTTGAAGCCTGAAAACCCACCAGACAACAACTTCTGATAACTCCCCAGTGAATGGCAGACAATCCAAACTCCTGAACCTACTTCCTAGTAGTAAGCCTTCTTCCCCACAGAGTTATCATTACTCCCCAACAGAATGGAGATTCTCATTCTTAATTCCCCGCAGAAGTCATCAGAATTTTCTTTATTCTACAACAGAATAAGGATTCCCATTGTGTACTCCCCAGTAGAAGTCATCAAGTTCTCTGGATTCCCCAGGCAGATTACTCAAACGGTATATGGCACTGCTCGCAACGGATTTTTGTCAATACTTCAAGACATAAAGGATCCTTATATCCCCAGAGAAGTAATCAAGGATTTTTAATCCCCAACAATCGCAAAGGATTTCTTATCCTCAGCAATCAAGGATTTATTTTCCCCGGCAGCAGTCAAGGATTTATTTTCCTCAGCAATACAGCAAATTAGCACACATGCGCATACATTACATCCATATATCATAAACATTGATAAAGCATATTTATTGCACCATACATTTCATGCAATATAACTTTGTGCTTCAGCTAACGTTTTACCCTTTTCAGGATAAGATTAACAGCTATTATTGACAATGTTCAAAGATTTCAGATACAGTACAGATACACTCCAGACACGGAAGTCATTTTGCTACTCATTCAGATTTAGATTTCAGATACAATCTAGATACGCTCCAGACAAGGATGCCATTCTGATACTCATTCAGATTTCAACTTCAAAATATAGTACAGATACAGTCCAGACACAGAAGCCATTCTGTCACTAATTCAAATTCCAAGTTCATGATACAGTCCAGATGCACTCCAGACACAGAAGTCATTCTGATACTCATTCAGACCACATTTCAGATTACAGTACAGATACACTCCAGACACGGAAGTCATTCTGTTACTCGTTCAGTTTTTAAGTTAAGATACGCTCCAGATACGGTTTCCATTCTGTCACTTATTCTAATTTTCCCCAACTTAGATACGCCCCAGACACGGTTACCATTCTGTCGCTTATTCAGATTTCAGATTTCAGATTCTAGATACAGTACAAATACACTCCAAACAAGGAAGTCATTCTATTACTCATTCAGATTCAAATACAGACACATCTCGGATACGCTCCAGACATGGACGTTATTCCATTGCTCATACAGATTCAGTCTCCAGATACAGCTCAGATACGTTCCAGATACGGATACCATTCTGATACTCATTCTTTTGACTTACAAACTTACGACTCAGCAAACATTCTTGGATGGAATCTAGAAGCCCATCTCCAACAAGATTCTATCACATCTCCAAACGGCATATTTAAGCCCATTCCCTCAACTACACTTTGACGAGTGAAAATTTACGGGCACTCTAGTGTCCAATCATTCTCTTACCTTCGAGTCACGAACAACAAAACTCGCCAATCTAACTCTTCAGGTTCAAGAAGATTGAACAGGGGCAGCTGTTGTACCCCAAAATTTTCCCTCTCATTTATCAAGATTTTTCTCACAAGACTTCTTGGACTCAAAACAAGATTAGGGTTTGGTCAGCTCAAGATACCTCATCTTGCATTGATACCCCAAAATTAGGGTTTGAGTTTGCACAAGGATTTTTGGACCATCAATGCTTCATGTGACTTTCATACACCATCTTGGACCCCTAAGATTGCTCATGTTAAGTTTCAAGCCTTGAATCATATTTTTGCTCAGTCAATTGGACAGTTGACCTAAAAATCAGTTGTATTAGGCAAAAAGTCAACCATGGCCAATTTATAGTCAAACTTCATAATTTTTGATCCAAAACAACATTTTAGACTCATATGTACCATTTGATCAAGTTTGGATCACAACTCCTCAAGAAATTTGATCAAATCATCAAAAGGGCAAAATGGTCAAAATTAGGGTTTTGACTGAGAAAGGGCAATTTCTGATTTTTAACCTAGCCAATGACCAATTGGGTTCAAGCATGATTTCAAGGATTCAATGGCATCATCTTGACCTAATTACATGGTTCAAAAGATCTCAAGTTCATTGGATTGACAGATGAATTTTCTAGTCAACTGATCAAAAGTCAACTGTACACTTAAAAAGTCAAACTTTGACTTTTTTGTCAAAATCAAATGCCAAGGGTCATAATTCATCAAGATATGTCAAAATATGAAACTTGTTGACCAAGAAAACCAATTTTGAAAATTAGGGTTTTGAATTTGAAAATTTTCATAACTTAGAAATTTTCTAAGTATGGAAATTTTCTTATTTTTTCCCAACTTTTCACCACTTTTCACCATGATGCAATTGGATTCAAAGAAAACTTCCAACATGAAAGTTGTAGTCCTCCATGAAATCTATAACTTTGATTCACAAATTTTTCCAAAAAGATGCTTGTATCTCAAGATATAAATTTGTGAATAGGGGTCCATGAACTAAAAGACTTGGTGAAAATTTGCCCTAATTTAGGCAGGTTTTAGACCCAACTTCATGGACATTTTTCACCTAGTTCGAAGATATATCTCAAAATGAATTTCAAATATGGATTGTAGAGCATGTTACAAGCTTTCCAAAATGTCCAAGAACTCTCCAAGATCATTTGTGGTTAGGGAGAATCGAAGAAGAGAAATTGGCATTTTGTCACTTTTGTGCGAGCCATTTTCACAATGCATCAAGTTGAAAATATGATCAAGCATGCTTGTACCTTGCATTACAGGTCCTAAACTCCTTCTACACTCCATAATTAAATGCAAACTCAGTGGATAAAGGCTTTGTTTTCACTTTTGAAGTTTTGTACAAGTTGTAATTCCATTTTTGGCCAAAAGTGCACATTGCCATTTTCATAAAGGCAAGCTTTTCCAACTTTACAAACCTTGAGCCTTGGACCTGTTCTTTTGTTACAAGCAATGTCCACAGATATCAAGCAATGTTTACCAACCCTTGGCAGCCCTAGAACTATCCAGTACAAGCATGTTGGCTCAAGTCACTTCAACTTTCTTCAAATGCAAGAAAAGTGGCAAAAGGGATCAGAACTTCTACAACTGCTAGAGAGTGGACTTTGTATCACTCCATACATATTCACAATGTTATCACAAGCCAGGACACGAATGCATAACCTCGGAAAGTCTCCAAAACACAAAAACCCCATTTTTCTACCCAAACATTGCAGTTTCTGCAAAATCATAGCAAGTTCAATATTTGCTCATGCATTTTGCCCTTTAACACTTTAAACATCTTCCACACATCCTACCTAAGCTATCCAAGCATTTACATTGTAGCTGTAACCCCTGTTTCAGCCATCACCATTTTCAAGTTTGAAGGTTGCAGTTTGACTTCTACAGAGAGTTTTGTCCATCCACAAAGCAAGCTAGGTGTTGGAATAGTTTGAAGGAACTTCAAGGAAGCTCACACGATCCTCAGGCCTCACTCAAAGTCCCTACATTGCCATATCCAAATCCAGCTGAAGGAGGTATTTTTCAAAACTCTATCTCTCTATTTAGGCATCCTCAAGCCACGATTTGTGAAGAAAAATGTAGTCTCTAGCATGGTGAAGCCTTACATATGCATAGTTGTCATTTATATTAACTGAGGTAAGAGAATTTGAATGTTGAACATGCTAAAAAAATTAGGTCAGAAATTAGGGGTTATAAAATTCTCTCTGATCTTTGAGAGTTAGGTCATAAATTTTATATCATTGGA
Organism: Vicia faba; assembly: GCA_948472305.1. Taxonomy (NCBI): domain Eukaryota; kingdom Viridiplantae; phylum Streptophyta; class Magnoliopsida; order Fabales; family Fabaceae; genus Vicia; species Vicia faba. Next base: position 1,500,755,175 of record OX451739.1, on the reverse strand, counting down.
ATCGTGAGATTACAAGCTACATGTTTTATGTTATGAGTTTTTGATTTTATGCAAGCTATAGCAAGATACAATTTGAAGGCAGAAACGCGCGCGTAGAAGGAATGATTGGAGGTCAGGGACGACTGGTCTGGGCCTTGGCGCGCCTGGGCCTGCTGTTTTGTTTTCCACACCCCCTGACTTGATATCCACACCCTCTGCCTTTATTTTGTTTATTTTTTATATTTTCTTTTCATTTTTATTTTTATTGCTTTTATTTATTTTTCTGAATCATAAAATATCATGAAAAATATTTTCTTTATTTTTTGCATTTTATTTTATTTTTTATTATTTTTTGGCATAAAAAATAGTTTTATTAGAATAAATAGAACTTTATTTTCTTAAATAAATTATAAATACATTTAAAAATACTATACATTTTTATTTTGTTATTTCACACATAAAATAATTATTTTCATACATATTTTAATTTTTAATATTTGTTAATAATATTATTTATTATTTCTTGTACAAAAAATGGATAAAATAAATAATAGGAAACATATATTTTCTTTAATCAAAAATTAGGGTTTCTCCCTTTCAAAAATAATAACATTATCTTTCCTTATTTTCTAGGGTTAATTAATTTATTTTCTCATACAAAAAAATCAAGTATAAAACATTTTTTCCATAAATACATTTGCATTGCATTTTAAATACTTGTTTATTTATTTAATGCATATAATATTCAATTGGGTTGTAATTGTATTTTAGGATTTATATTTGTGCAATATTCCCATTCAAAAACTTGTATCCCCCCTCCCATAATAATTGTTGTAATAACTTAGTTTACTTTTACGCAATTTATCGCATTTATACCATGTGTAGTAAATTAGGGTTTTGCATGATAAGACAAAAATCAAACAAATAGAATGACCTAATACAAGACAATCAAAGGCGTATAAAATGACACACATTGCACACAAGCACCCCTAGGGTTTCACCCACTTGGTTGCCTTAAAATAAATGGCCATGGTATGCATGCAAAGTATCTTGGCAAAACAAAACAAAATAAGATCATAGTCCCTCGATGACGCTATCAAAAGGTTTCCTAAACAAATGATCTTGGTCCCTCAAAATGCTAAAGATACTTGGCAACATTGCTATCATGGTCATACGATGACCCACGCCCGTCCCGTTTAACATCCAAAGATAGGGTTGTTTACCAAATAAATGGTAAACCAACAATGTCAAAGGAATAAAAATGTACAAGAAAGACATTTGAGTAGGTAGATAGCTTCTAGTTACTTGATCAAATTCAAAACAATCCTTGCTATTTTCAAAAACAAACACACACACATTTCAAAAACATTTCCAAACATCTTTCAAAACATTGAAACATTTTTCAAAAGACAAACATCTTTGTATACATTCTTACGAACGAGAATCATTACAAAGATTGCCTAAACGAATGGCCTCTTTTCAAAATACTTTCAAAACCACACAAAGCACCATTTCAAACAATTTCAAAAGCAAAGCAAGTGATCTAAGCAAGTAACTAAGAGCCCATGGAAAACCATGGATGAAAAGGGTGCTAGCACCTTCCCTTTTCATAATCTACCCCCCAAACTCAAGAAAACATCTCAAAGGTCTTTCCTGTGATTTTTTTACCTTTACTTTTGGATAAAATAAAAGTCGGTGGCGACTCTTGCTAAACAGTGACATTTACGACGAAACACAAAACCTCAGAGTCAGTTCTCCCACCGCATCACAGCCAAGTTGTTCAAGTAAAGGTTCCAAAGTCAGTTAGTGATTCATGACACCACACAGCGGCCATGTATTCTCCTTGACTACTCAAGGGCTACTGGTACCCACAAATGTGTCACACTAACATAACTATTGCTTTGACCATGTCGGTATACCCCGCACAGTTTCCACAACTTATTCCTACTTATCTAAAAAGGTGCCCCATATCCGGTTAGAGGATCAAAACAAACCCAAACAAGGAACCATAATGTAAAGCAAGCAAGTCAAACAATGAAAAGTAAATAAAGGTGATATATCCCTAAGGTAACCCCACTTTTAAAAAATCCCCAGCAGAGTTGCCAGTTCTGTAACACGGTGGGAGAACTGACTTGGTTGTTTTTGCGTTTGATCGCAATTATTGCCGATATCAAGAGTCGCCACCGAATTTTCTTTTATCCAATAAGGAAAGGTTGAAAAGAAAAGGAAAGACCTTTCGAGATTATTTCTTGAGTTCAGGGGGTAGGTTATGGAAAGGGAAGGTATTAGCACCCTTTCCACCCATAGTTATCTACGGGCTCTTAGTTGCTTGCTAGATCACTTGCTTTTGTTTGAAAAAATGTGCTTGTGGTGTGGGTTTTGAAAGTATTTGGAAAACGTCTTTGTAATGGATCTCGTTTCTATAAGAATGCGTACAAAGTGTTGGTTTTAAAAATAGTTCAAAGAGGTGTTTGTGAACGAGTTTTTTGAAAGTGATTTTGAAAAGTGTCTTTGTAATGGTTCTCGTTTCTATAAGAATGCGTACAAAAAGTTTTGTCTTTTGAAAAAGTTTCAAATGAAAGTGTCGGTGTATAAAATGTTTTTGTTGTGAGCAAGCGAGCAACTAGGAGCATCCTACCTACTCAAAAGGTCCTAATGTTCTTTTCCTCCTCCTTTAGATGTGGCTATCTTACCATTGATTTGGTAAGAAGCCCCATCATTGGATGTGAAGGGATGAGCATGGGACGTTTGTATAGTCATAGAAGGCAACCTATGGGACATTTTAGCAATGTCGTTTAGGGACTAGACCGTTTACCGAAGGCAACATTGAGGGTCATCGAGGGACTACGATCTTTTATCGAGGGTCTTTGCTAAAACGCCCATATTTAAGGGACATGACTATTTTCCGAGGCAACAAATTGAGATTACCCTAGAGGTGCATGTGTGAATGGTGTGTTTGATTGCATGCATTTAGTCTTTGATTAGGGTGGTCTACTTATTGGTTTTATCTTGCCATACATACCCTATCTTACTAGTAATTATATGAAAAGCGGTAAACTTGTGGAAATAGGTGTCTAATTATTACAACCATATCGAATAAGAGGACAGTAATGAAGAATATATATATAATGCAAAAACAATGTAAAAAGAAGGAAAAACTGCATTTTTGAACTATTATGTGTCGACACATGTTGTTATGCATCGGCACATAACTTTCCTTGCCCCTGCCAAACAAAATCAACTCAGTATGAGTCGACGCATAATGGGATATGTCGACTCATTTCCTGCTTGTGTTGACACATACGCCTTTTGTATCGACTCATGCACCTTCCATCTTTCTATTTTGGGACCTGGATAGCAGTATGAGTCGATGCACAAGGCCATGTGTCGACTCATACCCTATTTTTTCTCTTAGAATGAGTCGACCCATGTGGGTATGTGTCGACTCATGTTGCAGTTTTTTTCCTCTATCACCATTCTTTTGCATGTATCAGTCAGTTTTCAACATATAAATGATAAAAATGAACAGCAAGTAAATGATTAACTTCAAGAATAGTGATTACTTCATCTTATCTTCAGAAATAAACCAAAAATGATGTATGGAAAATGCAAGGTTAAGATGACTTACCTTGCAACTGCACTTTAGGTTTTGAGTCTGAATACCCTTCAAGATGCTGTGTGGACCTTAATGAAACTCCAGGAAGCTGCTAGACCTCCCTTTATGTTGAAGGTTGCTGAACCAACTCCAAACAGTCAAGTTCGTGTAGTACTGTCTTTTGTTTAAGAGTTGAGAATAAGGGCACTATAGAAACTGTTCTTGTGCTTGAACAATATCTATGTGATATGAAGTGTTTAGAGGGTTTATGGGAGAGTTTACAAGGTTGTACAATAGTGGGTTGAGGATCTTTTTTTTTTGTGAGTGAAAACAGAGTTGAAGATGAGCAGAGTTTTTATGGATGAACTGAGTTTTATGAATGAGCTAGGTTTTATGAATGAACAGAGTTTAACAAAAGTTCTATTTTTCTCTTCTCTCTTTTTCTCTCCAAAAAAAAATCTCTCTTATGTCTTATGAAATCGTCCCTTTTGTAGATCCTTGACTGAGGTTTAGGAGGGAAACAAAATAAGTTATTTTAAACTGTTTTTTCCTACTACTTTGATACTTTTTCCACACAATTTTCTTTTGCCATTTTGGTACAATTTTGTGGCTGCTATGATGCAGGTTGGAGCAGACTGCATAGAGAAGTTTTGGACTGGTTTTGTGGACAGATTTTGGTCTGTATAGGACAGCATATACAGGTTTTGTGACAGGTTTGTGGTGCAGCATAGCACAAGGTTTTGTAGGACAGCAATTGAGCAGGGTTTTGGAGTGTTGTGGCAATGTATAGAAGTAGCATATCACTTTTTGTTCAGCAATAACTTGGACAGCATAGTTTGCAGCATGAAACAAGTTTGGTTTGTGGAACAATTTATGCACATTGTATCAAAGGCAAATCATTGTGGCAAGGTTTTGAGTCAAAGGAAAAAGTCCAAGCAATACAAAGTTTAGGATTTGTAAACTTGAAAAAATGCCACTTTGTACTAACTTGAATTATTTGTAACATCTTGAACTATTTTGAATTGTAGTGACAAGATGTCATGAAGCAATGAACTTAACTTAGAAAAATTTCCAAGTCTTGCAAAAGTTGGATTTTTGACTTTCTTGATTTTTGATGATCAAATTTCATATTTTGGATGTCTTGATGAAATATGATTTTTGGGACTCAACTTTGGTCAAAAAGTCAAAGTTTGACTTTTTTTGTATACAGTTGACTTTTCCCACCAGTTGACCGAATTTTGTCTATCAATCCACTGATCTTAGGAGATGAATTGAAATGTGTAATTAGGTCAAAATAACGTGCTCGTATCCTTGAGATCATGCTTCCAACCAATAAGCTAGGTATTAGGTCAAAAATTAAAGTTCGGTCATTTTCAGTCAAAACCCTAATTTTGCCCATTTTGACCTTTTGGTAATTTGAATGACTTTCTTGGAAAATTATGATCCAAGACTTGAAACTTGACAAAAATAATCCTGAGGGTCCATAATGATCCATGAAAGTCATTTGAAACATTATGAATCCAACTGCCTTTGTATAAACTCAAACCCTAATTTGAGGTATTAGTTGAGGAAATTGTTTGACCTAATCGATACTTGCGCAAACTTGGGGCATTGAAGATCTTTGTAGGAAATATCTTGAGAAATGAGAGGTAAAATTTTGGGGTACAACAGCTTCCCCTGTTCAATCTTCTTAAACCAGAAGAGTTAGATTGGTGAGTCCGTCATTCGTGACATGAAGGTGGAAGATGATTGAACACTAGAGTGCCCAGAAATTTGCACTCGATGATGTGGTGGTTGATTGTGTAGGGAATGGGCTTAAATATGCCATTTGGAGAAATGGTAGATAATTTTGTCGGAGATGGGCTTACAGATGCCATATAAAGGTGATTGTTGACAGAAAATATACTAAGTCTAAGTTTGACTTCAACTGGGAAACAATCAGGATAAATCTTTGGAGCGATTTATCTGAACCAGAGAAAGTGTCTACCGGAAAGGAATCAGGATAAACCATTGATCAATTTAAACTGAACCAACAGAAGTCTTGAATAATCTTTAACTGGAAAGAATCAGGATAAATCTTTGGAGCGATTTATCTGAACTAGAGAAAGTGTCTACCGGAAAGGAATCAGGATAAACCATTGATCGATTTAAACTGAAACAATAGGAGTCTTGAATAATCTTTAACTGGAAAGAATCAGGATTAATCTTTAGAGTGATTTATCTGAACCAGAGAAAGTGTCTACCAGAAAGGAATCAGGATAAACCATTGATCAATTTAAACTGAACCAACAAAAGTCTGGAAAAGAATCAGAAAAAATCTTTAGAGTGATTTATCTGAACCAAAGAAAGTGTCTACCTGAAAGGATTTAGGATAAACCATTGATCAATTTAAACTGAACCGGCAGAAGTCTTGAATAATCTTTAACTGGAAAGAATCAGGATAAATCTTTATAGTGATATATCTGAACCAGAGAAAGTGTCTACCGAAAAGGAATTAGGATAAACCATTGATCGATTTAAATTGAACCAGCAGAAGTCTGGAAAAGAATCCGAATAAATCTTTAGAGTGATTTATCTGAACTAGAGAAAGTGTCTACCGAAAAGGAATTAGGATAAACCATTGATCAATTTAAACTAAACCAGCAGAAGTCTTGAATAATCTTTAACTGGAATGAATCGGGATAAATCTTTGGAGCGATTTATCTGAACCAGAGAAAGTGTCTACCGGAAAGGAATCAGGATAAACCATTGATAAATTTAAACTGAACAAGCAGTGGTCGGGAAAAGAATCAAAATAAATCTTTGGAGCGATTTATCTGAACTAGAGAAAGTGTCTATCAGAAAGGAATCAGGATAAACCATTGATCGATTTAAACTGAACCAGTAGCGGTCTAGAAAAGAATCAAAATAAATCTTTGAAGCAATTTATCTGAACCAGAGAAAGTGTCTACCGGGAAGGAATCAGGATAAACCATTGATCGATCTAAACTAAACCAGCAGAGGTCTGAAGGAAGTATTCGTCGTGTAGATAGTCACCCAGTCCTGTTTCGGGAATTGATCTATAATTGATTTGTTCACAGATAGTTGTCTTGTCTTGTCGAAAATTTGTTGATGATAATTTTCTGTTGATCAATCTTTCCTTAAAAGGTAAAAAGTTAGTTGTATGTAATTCTATGATGTATGAAATGTATGGCGTAATGATGTTTCTCAAAATAAATGAGATTTTGATATATGCATTTGTGTTGTCGATGTTATGATGTATGAATGCAATGTATGCACATATTAGTTGTTCTGCTGCAGTGTTGCTGGACTTGGGGAAATAAAATCCCTGAGTGCTGCTGGGAATGAGGAGTGTAAGTCTTCATATTTGTTGAAGTTATAGTATTGATTTATGGGTTTCCATTATTTAGGGAAATAAACTCTGTTGGGTAAGGCAAACATCGTGCATTGCTTTGTGGACTTGGTGAAATCCTGCTGGGGAATCCTGAGAAGTTGGGAGACTTTCAATGGGGAATCTTTGGTGCAGAAATCGAAAATTTTGCTTCGTCGGGGATATGAGAGCACCTGATACCATTAGGCTGTATACTGGAGATATGGCAGTGATCCTGTAGCAGGATGTCCTTGCTTCTGCTCCTGTTGGAGAAAGTACTTGCGGGGATTAGATATTATCTTATTTCTTAAAGCCATTAGTAATATTCTTTCTGTTTTTTGTTCCCTTTTTTTATACGCTCATTTGTAAGTAGTAATTACGTTAAAATGCATATGTTCAAAAATAATCACTGGACGTTTTCACAAACAAAATAGGAAAGTAAAAGAAAAACATATAGTTTTGCACTTTTAAAGGAATAACTTTGTATTAACTAGAATAAGTATTTTTGTACAAAGAGACGAACATCCTAGTAAGAGAATGTCGTCGTAAGAATGAAAACTAATACAAAGAAAGACAGCTATGTGAAATAATCCCATGGGGTTCCCATTCTTCTATAGCCTTTATGTCTTTGAGTGTCTCATCCACTTGTTGCTTTATCCGAAGTTGATTGGTTTGATTAGTGTCGTTTGATTTTGATGATTGATACTGAAGGTTGGTTGTAAGGTGATTCAACGGGACATAGTCATACTCTTTAAATCCCTAACTTTTTCCTGGACCTCCCTTTCGGGTTTTCAGTCCACCGGGATACCCTTTTTTGCCCAAGCCGCCTTTTCGGGTTTTCATCTTGCCGGATGTACAGATTTTTTTGTCTTTTATCCCTAATTTTTGCCTAGGCCAGTTGACCTAGCGGGTCTTTTTCATGCGTAGTATCTTTTAACTATGTCCACGTTTACAGGATGCAGAAGGTCGTCACCATCCATAGTGGTTAAGATTATTGCCCCACCAGAAAATATGTTTTTGATCACAAATGGTCCTTCGTATGTAGGAGTCCATTTGCCCCTGAGATCACCTTGTGGCAGTATGATACGTTTGATTATTAGGTCACCAACTTGATATACCTGACATTTAACCTTCTCGTTAAAAGCTTTAATCATACGCTTTTGGTACATCTGACCATGGCAGACAACCGTAAGCATCTTCTCATCAAACAGGTTCAGTTGGTCAAGTCGAGTTTGAATCCATTCATATTCATTCAACCCTGCATCCTTTACGATTCTCAGAGAAGGTATATGGACTTCAATTGGTAGGACGGATTCCATGTTGTATACCAAAGAGAAAGGAGTTGCCTTTGTTGATGTGCGCGCTGTGGTACGGTAACCGTGGAGAGCAAATGGTAACATCTCATTCCAGTCTTTATAGGTCACTATCATCTTTTGTATGATCTTCTTGATGTTTTTATTAGCGGCTTCTACAGTGCCATTCATCTTCGGCCAGTAAGGAGAAGAGTTATGATGCTGGATCTTAAATTGCATGCATAATCTGGTGATCATAGTATTGTTGAGATCAGTACCATTATTTGTAATGATTCTCTTCGGAATATCATACTGTGATACAGTGGGAGAAATTACTTGAAGGTTTTGCATTTTATTGCAAATGTTACGGTTAGCAAGAGTCGCCATCAACTTTTCTTTTATCCAAAAGGAAAGGTGAAAAAGCACAGAAAAGACCTTTGAGATTGTTTCTTGGGTTCGGGGGTAGATTATAAAAAGGGAAGGTATTAGCACCCTTTTTATCCATGGTTTTCCATGGGCTCTTAGTTACTTGCTAGATCACTTGCTTTTGTTTGAAATTGTGCTTTGTGTGGTTTTGAAAGTATTTTTTAAAGAGGCCATTGTTTAGGCAATCTTTGTAATGATTCTCGTTCGTAAGAATGTATACAAAGATGTTGATCTTTTTGAAAATGTTTTCAATGTTTGTAAGATGTTTTGAAAGTGTAAGTGTTTGTTTTGAAAATAGCAAGGATTTTTGAAATGGAGCAAGTAACTAAAAGTAATCTACCTACTGAAATGTCTTTCTTGTTCATTTTCTTTTCCATTGATTTGGTAAGTAACCCTATTGTGATACGGTGGCAGAACCGACTGTTTAATACTGGTTTGTGTTTTGTGTTTTTTGTTCGTAAAATATCGCGGTAAGCAAGAGTCTCCATCGACTTTTATTTCATCCAATTGGAAAGGAAAAAAGTACAGAAAAAAATCCTTTTTCGAGATTTTGAGTACGGGGGGTAGATTATAGAAAGGGAAAGTGTTAGCACCCTTTCTATCCATGGTTTTCCATGGGCTCTTAGGTACTTGCTCATTTTTAAATTGTTTGTGTGTGCTTTGTTTTGAAAAATGTTTACTTCGTGATAACCCTTGTATCAGTCCTCAAAGGTGTGATGAAGTTGTTTTGAAAAATTGGTTTTGAAAAGTGTAAGTGTGAAAAAGTTTTGGATTTGAGCAAGTACTTACTAGCATCTACCTACTCAAAAAAAGATCGTTTCTATTCTTGTTTCCTTTAGACAGCGCTATCCTACTATTGAGAAATAGGTAGCACCGTCGTTGGAGTTGTAAGGGTCAATTCGAAAGGGACGTACGATCACTAAAGCAATATTAGGACACCTTAGTAATAACCCTAGAGTTTTAAGATCATATTTGAGGCAACATTTCTGAGGCAACATTTCCGAGGCAGCATCCGACCGGGACAATTTGATCTTTTAGACTGGAGGGCAACCACTAAGACACCCTATGCTTAATGATCATTTACCAAAGGCAACCGAAGTGAGGGTATACCCTAAGAGTGATATGTGCGAGTGATTCGTTTCAGTTATTTATCTTTGCACATTAGGGTTTTCTAACTGTATTAATTTGTCATGCATTCTTGCCATACAATCCTATTAGCATACATCTAAACAATTAAATATTTGTAGGAATTAAAAATGCGGGAAAATAAACCTACCCTATTACAAGGCTTCGGGGAGGGGGATTAATTACATAGCCAAAAACCCGGGAATTTAAACAGTAAATAAAACCCTAAATTAACTATTACAAACCATGAGCAGTTACAAAAATATTGGCAAAATAATAATAAGCGTGCGGCGGATTAAATGCGAGGCGATTAGGGTTTTGACCCTTTGACTAATCCTATTTGCGATTGATTAAAAAAGATGTTTTTGTCATGTTTTGTTATTTTGGAAAACAATGAAATAATTGAATTAAAAAAAATCCTAATCCTATTAATTAAGAAAAATAAATTAATTAAGTCTAAACAACCTATTTTATATTTTTATTTATTTGAGAAAAAAAGAAAAATTAAGTCAAGAGTTAACCTAATTTTCTAATTGAATTTTAATTGTGAAAGAAATTAAATTTGCCCTAAATTAATTAAAGTAATTAACTAAAAAATATTTATTAAGAAAATAAATCCTTTTTTGTGATTTTTGATTGGTTAATTTAAATAAATTTTGTGTTGATAAAAAGCAAGATAATTAAAGAAAAGGAATTAAAGAAAAATAATAGAAATAACCAAATGGGCCTGCTGTCAACAGATCTGTCTGGAGACGGATCCAGAAGATGATGACCCTCAGAAGGTGAGGTGCGTTGGATTTGGTTCTGGCTGATGGATTCAGAAGATGATGATCCTCAGAAGATGGGGTATACTGGATTTGGTTCTGGCTGATGGATCCAGAAGATGATGACCCTCAGAAGATGGGGTGCACTGGATCTGGTTCTGGTTGATGGATCCAGAAGATGATGACCCTCGGAAGGGGTATGTACTGGATCTGGTTTTGGTTGATGGATCCAGAAGATGATGACCCTCAGAAGATGGGGTGCACTGGATCTGGTTCTGGTTGATGGATCCAGCAGATGATGACCCTCGGAAGGGGTATGTACTAGATCTGGTGAAAACAATGGAGAAAATGCCAAAAGCTCACGCTTGGGATTAAACCCAGGACATGAGCTTCTGACTCCCTTCCTCTGACCAATTGCATTGGATGTTAGCTTGTTAATATAAATAAAACAAATAATATATTGGAAAACAAGTTAGTGGCCAGAATAATGCACCAGAATTTAAACCAGCCAGTCAAGTTGTGACACGCTGTTGTCTTCTTCCCTGGAACCGTCGGTTTAGGCTCTGAACCTTTACCTACAGACGCAGGTCTGTTGCCGAAACCTGTGTCGTTCAAAAATCAAGCACACGTAATATAAATTCAATTGGGGACCCTGAGTCAACTGGGATTGAAGCTCTAGTCATCATGGTGCCCATTATCAAGCCTAATTTTGCTTGAAACCCAAAACCCCAAATTGGAGCACGAAACCCTAACAATGGAAAAAGCTTGTTCCTGCACTGTAACTTAAATCAAACTATCCAGAAACGTTGCAAACATGATGATGATCACAAATATGTAACTTAAACATACTAAAGATGCAAGAATTACTGTAATCGAATTTGGATAATTTTGTGAAATCAAGCTTCTAAGATAAAGCTTTTGTTTTGATGAAGACAAACCATGGCTTACAAAAGAAGGCAAAGACTTTGGTCAAGCATCTAAGCATCTAAGGATAATATCTTCAATCAAAGCTCTCTACAACTTTAAAGGTATAATAATATTATCTACTTTGATCTTAAGATATAGATGCTCAAAAATGAAAAAGAAATGTTTAAGAATCATTACTCAAGCTTTTCAAAGATTAAATTTCACTTTTCTTATGCATGCAATCGATTTACATCTTAGTGTAATCGATTGCACTCTTCAAAAATTCCAAATCTTTTGCTTCTGTTTCTTGATGCAATCGATTACACTGTTTGTGAAATCGATTGCACACTTAAAATTTTCAAAACATTTGATTATGTCTTAGCATGCAATCGATTACATAGTTGGTGCAATCGATTGCACTCGGTTAAATTTTGCTACTGACTTAGCCTGCAATCGACTACATTGTTGATGCAATCGATTGCAATCTTAAAATTTTGAAAATATAGCTGTTAAAAACCTTGTGCAATCGATTACACTAAAGGTGCAATCGATTACACACTGCACGAATTTGAAAAATTACAGCTTTGTTCATACCTTTTGATCATGCCTTTTCATTGCATCTTTTCACTCAAACTTGGCATTTGTTCATGATACAATTCCAGATCTTCATGTTGTTTCAAAAGGGTTTTATGAACATATAAATATTCTTTTTCAAATTCAGATCTAACACTTTCTTTCATAATATTTTTCTGAACTTAAAAAATACAAACTCAAGCATTCTTCATTTTCATGCATAAGTTTTCTGCATTTATTTTCATACTTTAAACAGAAAACTTTGAGCAAATATATCTTGAGTCTTTGTACAATATTATTATTGAAAGAAGAAGAATATACATTGTCAAAATCACTCTTAAGTGATCAATATACTCTACTCACTCAAACTCACAAATTGTTTTTACTTACTTATTTTCCAGGATTGTTGGAATTAAGTTTAAGTGTTTTTGTTGAAATCTTGTTTCTCCAAGTTGGTGGATACAAGTGTAGTTACATTGAGAGGATTGTTCTCATAGGTAACTTAGTGAAAATCTAAGAGGATTGTTCTTGGTCCAAGAGGATTGTTCTTGGTTTGGTTGGTAGTTCTTATGTAAGTTTGCCACAATAAGGAAATCTCTTTCATGTTGAAAGGGGACTGGAGTACTCTCGGACTGTGAGGGAAACCAAGATATATCGCCCGTGTCTCTTTATTTTTCTGCATTCTTAAGCTTTCCTAAACTCACTTATAACCAGAAAAATAAGAACCATCATCACTAAAAACCAGAATTTTTAAAAGTACCTAATTCACCCCCCCTCTTAGGCGCACTTCGTTCTTACAATTGGTATAAGAGCAGGTTATAGGTAACCTGCTCCTAAAAGATCCAGAATGGCTTCCGCAAATCATAATCCCGTTTTCAGAGATGGTGGTAGTAACAACAAACCTCCTTTATTCTGTGGTGAATATTTTGACTTCTGGAAAATACGCATGAAGGCGCATCTAGAAGCACAAGGAGAAGAAATTTGGGATGCCGTCGAAAATGGTCCATTTATCCCGGTTACGGTAATCAATGGTGTTGGCTCTTCAAAGCCTAAAACTGCATGGGACGATGATGATAAAAAGAAAGTTCTCTATGACAAAAAGGCAATAAACCTTCTTCAAGGTGAACTCAGTATGGACGAATTCTTCCGTGTCTCGACATGCAAAACAGCAAAGGAAATATGGGATACCTTGGTACAAACTCATGAAGGAACGGCTGAAGTAAAAAGATCAAGGCTAAATACCCTAAGTCAAGAATACGAACTATTTCGAATGCAGCCCGGAGAATCCATTCTTGACTTACAAAAGAGATTTGTGCACTTGACAAATCATCTAAGTGCTCTTGGTAAAACTTTGACAAATGATGAATTGAATCTGAAAGTACTAAGGTCCTTGACTAGGGAATGGCAACCAAAGGTAACGGCAATCTCAGAAAAGAAAAGTCTCTCCAACATGACATCCGCAACATTATTTGGAAAACTTCAAGAATACGAAACGAAACTCGGAATACTCGAAAAGCATGAAAATCAAGAGAAGAAATCCAATAATATTGCTTTGAAGATAGACTCCAAGGAAGTTGAAAAGGAAAACAATCTAGAAGAAGATGAAAACTTCATGCTTCTTGTTAAAAGGCTTGGTAAGTTCTTCGGTAGAAATGACAAACCTTTTTCTCATTCAAAAGGAAAGAAACATTTTCAGAAAAAGGAAGGCTCCACATCAACACAAGAAATCACATGTTATGAATGTGGTAAGCAAGGTCATATCAAGCCAGATTGTCCAAAACTCTCCAAGAAAGGTGGCTTCAAAAGCAAGAAGGGATTCAAGAACAAAAAGGCTTATGTAGCATGGGAGGACAATGAAATAAGTTCCTCATCCGGTTCTGATAGTGATGAAAGTGCAAATCTAGCATTGATAGCCTCACACCATTCCGATGATGAAGACAATGAGGTTAGCAATGAATTTACTCTTTTTGATAATGATGCACAAGGTGCTATAGATGAACTATTGAATGAATGCAAAATTCTGTATAAAACCGTTTCATCACAAAAGAAACAAATTTCATCTCTATAAGAAAAATATGTTTCAATGGAAAAAAAATTCAAAGAAGAAAAACCAAAATCAAGTGATGAACAAAAACAGAATTTTGTATGCAAAAATTGTGATTCACTCTCTTTCCAAATTGTCCAATTAAAAAGAGTCATTGAAAGTTATGAAAAAGGGCAAATTGGATTGGAAGGTGTTCTTAGCAAACAAAGATACTCCAATGATAAAAGTGGACTTGGATATTCAAAGTTCTCAAAACCAAGTTCTAACAAAACTATCTTTGTTAAGGAAAGTGATCAATCTTCCAAAGAGAAAGTGAACAAACCTAAAATAGTTCGTCACTATCCGAAAAAGAAAACATTTCCTAAGAAGAAATCTTATCCTTCTAGATATAGAAGTAAATTTGAACCTACTTGTTTTTATTGTGGTATTAAATGCCATACACCTAATGCTTGCTATGTTAGAAACTTCAGTATGGCAAGTGGGCATTATGTATGGGTAAAGAAAGGCATTAATTATGAAGGACCCAAAGGAACTTGGGTACCTAACAAAACCTAATTTGTTTTGTAGATTTGCTTGAAGACCACATGCAATCTTTGGTATCTTGATAGTGGTTGTTCAAAGCATATAACAGGAGACATAAACCAATTTTCACATCTAGCGCTAAAGGCCAAGGGTTTTGTCACTTATGGAGACAATAATAAGGGAAGAATCCTAGGAAAAGGCAAAGTTGGTGCTCCACCTTTCACATCCATTGAAGATGTTCTTTATGTTGAAGGACTAAAGCACAATCTTCTAAGTATTAGCCAACTTTGTGACAAAGGCTTCAAAATCAAGTTCACCAAGGATGAATGTTTGATAGAAGACGAAGTCACTCATGAGGTTATACTTAAAGGTAAAAGAATCAATAATATTTTTATGATTTCCCTTGATGATCCATCTTTGAAGGTTAAATGTCTCATGGAGAACAACGATGATTCATGGCTTTGGCACAAAATAATTGCTCATATTCATATGGAACACTTGAATAAGTTAATTAAGCATGATCTTGTCATTGGATTGCCTAAAAGAAATTCCGTCAAAGATAGACTATGAGATGCTTGTTAAAAGGGGAAACAAACTAGATCAACTTTAAAATCTAAGAATGTGGTGTCCACTACTAGGCCACTACAATTGTTACATATGGATCTATTTGGTCCATCGAGAATAAGGAGTTTCGGAGGTAATGTATATGCTTTGGTTATTGTTGACGATTTCTCTAGATATACTTGGACATTATTTTTAGTGCAGAAAAGTGATGCATTCAAGGCGTTCAAGAAGTATGCTAAACAAATTCAGAATGATAAGTCTTTAACAATTGCATCAATAAGAATTAACCATGGCGGAGAATTCCAAAATGCCCTATTTGAAGAATTCTGTGGAGAACATGGAATATCTCACAACTTCTCGGCACCAAGGACCCCACAACAAAATGGAGTGGTTGAAAGAAAGAATAGGTCTCTTGTGGAACTTTCTTGAACCATGCTTAGCGACACAAATCTTCCAAAATACTTTTGGGCAGATGCGGTGAGCACGGCATGTTTTGTTAGCAATAGAGTTAACATTAGACCAATCTTAAAGAAAACTCCATATGAACTTTTCAAAGGGAGAAAACCAAATATTGCTTTCTTTCATATCTTTGGGTGTAAATGCTTTGTCCTTAACAATGACAAAGATAATTTGGGTAAGTTTGATGAGAAATCCGATGAAGGTATATTCCTTGGTTACTCACTTTCTAGTAAAGCATATAGAATTTACAACAAAAGAACTTTGACTATTGAAGAATCTATGCATGTTTCGTTTGATGAAACTAACCCCTCCAAGGAGGATAATATTGTTTGCGATAATGATGATGAAATTTTAGAAGGTCCTCAAGAAAATTCTTCCAAGGATCAATCCATTCAACTAGAAAAATCACCTCAACAAGAATCGAATCTCAATGATCTACCAAAAGAATGGAGAACTCATAGAGATCATCCTATTGATAAAGTAATTATTGATATAAGTCAAGGCGTGTCTACAAGATTAAATCTCAAGGATGCTTGCCTAAACATGGCGTTTGTCTCTCAAATTGAACCCTCCAAAGTTGTTGAAGCTTTAGGCGATGACCAATGGATCATATCTATGCAAGAAGAATTGAATCAATTTGAAAGGAATCAAGTTTGGGAACTCGTTCCTAGGCCAAGCAACAAACACATTATAGGAACAAGATGGGTGTTCAAAAACAAACTTGACAAGAATGGAATAATTGTTCGCAACAAAGCAAGATTGGTAGCACAAGGCTATAATCAAGAAGAAGGAATAGACTTTGAAGAAACTTTCGCTCCAGTTGCAAGGTTAGAAGCTATTTGTCTCTTACTTTCCTATGCTTGTTCATTAAATTTTCAGCTTTTCCAAATGGACGTCAAAAGCGCATTCTTGCATGGATATATCACTGAAGAAGTATTCGTCAAGCAACCCTCAGGTTTCGAAGACTTCAAGAATCCATCTCATGTATTTAAATTAAGAAAAGATCTCTATGGACTGAAACAAGCACCAAGGGCATGGTACGATCGTTTAAGCAACTTCTTATGCGAAAAGGGTTTCGAAAAAGGCAAAGTTGACAAGACTCTATTAATCAAGAAAATCAAAGGCGACACTTTGCTAGCACAAGTCTACATTGATGACATCATCTTTGGTTCTTCAAATCAAGAAATGTGTGAAGAGTTCTCATCAATGATGCAAGGAGAATTTGAAATGTCCATGATGGGAAAAATGAACTATTTTCTTGGACTTCAAATCAAACAACATAAAGATGGCATCTTCATCAACCAATCCAAATATTGCAAAGAACTCTTGAAAAGGTTTGACATGGATAGTTGCAAAGAAATGTCTACACCTATGGGTTCTGGTTCTTATGTTGATCAAGATGAATCAGGCGTTTCCATCGACATCACTAAATATCGAGGTATGATTGGCTCCTTATTATATTTGACGGCAAGCCGTCCTGACATAATGTTCAGTGTTTGTCTTTGTGCTTGCTTTCAAGCTAACCCAAAGGAATATCATCTCACGGTGGTAAAGAGGATCATGAAGTATCTCAAAGGGACAACAAATGTTGGATTATGGTATCCAAAAGGTAGTATATGCAACTTAATTGGTTATTCTGACGCGGATTATGCAGGATGTAAAACAGATAGAAAGAGCACAAGTGGAACTTGTCACATTCTTGGTAATGCATTAGTATCTTGGGCCTGCAAGAAATAAGCATGTGTTGCTCTAAGCACGACCGAAGCTGAATATATTGCAGCGGGTAGTAGTTGCGCTCAAATTTTGTGGCTAAAACAACAACTTCGTGACTATGGACTCGATCTAGGGTGCATTCCTCTAAGATGTAACAACACAAGTGTAATCAACATCACAAAGAATCCCGTCATGCATTCAAGGACCAAACATATAGACATTCGACATCATTTTCTCTGTGACCATGTTCTTCAAGGAGATGTCGAGGTAACCTTTGTAGATACTCATAATCAACTTGCCGATATCTTCACCAAACCTTTGGCAAAAGAACCATTCTATAAAATTCGGTGAGAGCTCGGAATTCTTGACGAACGCGACGTATAAGGTGTATTCTACCCTTGATATTTCTCTTATATATGCTTTTATATTTGCCATATATGTTTTTATGCTATGTGATGCTTAATTTTTCAAGAAAAATTTGGTTTTGGACAATTTTTGTTGGTGCAAATCGATTGCACAAAGAGTGTAATCGATTGCACAAAGAAATTTTTCAGTTCTGTCCATTCTGTTTCATGTGCAAATCAATTGCACCTTTACTGCAATCGATTGCACTACGTGATTTTTGCTTTAATTTTTGGTTATGTTTGTGTGCAAATCGATTCCACAAGGTAATGCAATCGATTGCACGCACTGAAAGTTGCTTTTATGACAGAAAATTAATATTGGTCAGCATTTATCTCTCATCTTCCCAAGACAAATACACTTTAATACTCATAACTCATTCCATACCTACCAAAATCTCAAAAGCTTTCTCTCTCACAAAACCTCTCTCTCTCACATAAACCCTAAAAACACAAAATCTAAAACACCATTTTCATGGCTTCAAGAACCAAGAGAAAGGCATCAGCTTCAGATAAAGGGAAAAAGAAGATTGACTCATCATCCAATCCACTGCTGTCAACTCTCACTGAGCAACAAGAAGTCAGATTTGTCAAAGACTTCCAAAGGAAAATTGTTTCCAACCCTAAGTATGGTATTCTCTCCTCCTTCCCTGAAGAATGTTTTTCATTTCAGAACGATCTAGCTGCTTATGGTCTGGAACCTTTGATTTCTTCGTATGGTCCATACTACCCGGATCTGGTAAGAATGTTTTTCAGTAATCTAACCCCCTACAAGGAAAAGATTGTCACATATGTGTTGGGCACTCGTATCTCTCTAACTCCTCGGGTTGTTGGTGAGATCTTTCATATTCCTTTCACCGGAAGCTTCCTATATGATCCTGAAGACGAGATATGGGATGGCTATACGAAAAAGGGATTCTTTTACAGCATTGGGCGGTTAAGTGAAGCTGAATTTCGGGCCAAACGGATATGTGGTCTTGGCGGAGTAATTCCTTCCAGAGATTCTTGGAGTGCAGGTAACCTCTATATAGACGATTGTTTATTTCATTATTTCTTGGTCTATATACTTTTCCCAAGGGCTTGAAACCATTGCACGGTTACCGACTTCGAGATGCAGTTTATTTATGCAAGGAAGAAAGGGATTCATGTAAACTGGGCAATAATGATGATGATGCATATGTTGAGAGTGGATGAAAAATCAAAATTTCTTCCATATGCTTATTTTGTCACCTTAATTATGGAGGAATTTGGTATAGATTTTAGCGGTTTTGAAAAGGTGGATATGGATCCGATCTTAAACAGAATTTCAATTAAGAATGTTGATTCAAGGATGGGCTTACACTTTAATCCGAAAACAAAGACAATCACCTATATTGGTGAAGATGTTGTTGGCAACGAAGATGATGACCAAGAAGCTGAAGGCGGTGAAGCTATGCCTCCTCCTCCTACTGCTCCCTCTGGTCCAAGCAACCAAGAACTCATGGACTACATGGCTCAACAATTTTCTTCTATGAACACCAACATCAACAGTCAATGGAGTGCAATAAATGACTCCACTACAACCCGGATAAATGATTTTCGCTCGGATGTGAACCAACAATTCTCATACCTTTATTATTACCTGCATATCCCACCATATGACCCAAACAACCCAGCTGCACCTCCTCCTCATTACACAGAACCTCCACTCCAACAACACTTCCCAAACCAAGGCTGGTCCTACAATCATCCAGACGTTCATCACCCCTAAAATGTTCTGGCTGAATATTGTTTTTCTGTTATCTTATTATCTTGATATTTCAATGTTTCATTGTTCAATGTGTGTAACTCTTAAACAATGTTTGTTAATGCTTTAATTCTATCATTTGTTTAAAATTTTGCTCGATTATTATTTGCTTGAAGCATCTTTCCCTTCTTTTTGATAATGTCAAAGGGGGAGAAAGATGTATGGTACTTTATGCTTGTATCTTCCATGTCTTATTTTTCAAGGTACTCTCCATTCAAGATGAAGAATTGCAAGGATTACAACCCTCTCCTACATAGGGGGAGTTTTGCATCTCAGGGGGAGAAGCTCTTCCGGAAAGTACTTTGCATAAAGAAAAATTGTTTGTCATCATCAAAAAGGGGGAGAATGTGAAATCAAGCTTCTCAAATAAAGCTTTTGTTTTGATGAAGACAAATCATGGTTTACAAAAGAAGGCAAAGACTTTGGTCAAGCATATAAGCATCTAAGGATAATATCTTCAATCAAAGCTCTCTACAACTTTAAAGGTATAATAATATTATCTACTTTGATCTTAAGATATAGATGCTCAAAAATGAAAAAGAAATCTTTAAGAATCATTACTCAAGCTTTTCAAAGATTAAATTTCACTTTTCTTATGCATGCAATCGATTTACATCTTAGTGCAATCGATTGCACTCTTCAAAAATTCCAAATCTTTTGCTTCTGTTTCTTGATGCAATCGATTACACTGTTTGTGCAATCGATTGCACACTTAAAATTTTCAAAACATTTGATTATGTCTTAGCATGCAATCGATTACATAGTTGGTGCAATCGATTGCACTCAGTTAAATTTTGCTACTGACTTTGCCTGCAATCGACTACATTGTTGATGCAATCGATCGCACTCTTAAAATTTTGAAAATATAGCTGTTAAAAACCTTGTGCAATCGATTACACTAAAGGTGCAATCGATTACACACTGCACGAATTTGAAAAATTACAGCTTTGTTCATACCTTTTGATCATGCCTTTTCATTGCATCTTTTCACTCAAACTTGGCATTTGTTCATGATACAATTCCAGATCTTCATGTTGTTTCAAAAGGGTGTTATGAACATATAAATATTCTTTTTCAAATTCAGATCTAACACTTTCTTTCATAATATTTTTCTGAACTTAAAAAATACAAACTCAAGCATTCTTCATTTTCATGCATAAGTTTTCTGCATTTATTTTCATACTTTAAACAGAAAACTTTGAGCAAATATATCTTGAGTCTTCGTATAATATTATTATTGAAAGAAGAAGAATATGCATTGTCAAAATCACTCTTAAGTGATCAATATACTCTACTCACTCAAACTCACAAATTGTTTTTACTTACTTATTTTCCAGGATTGTTGGAATTAAGTTTAAGTGTTTTTGTTGAAATCTTGTTTCTCCAAGTTGTTGGATACAAGTGTAGTTACATTGAGAGGATTGTTCTCATAGGTAACTTAGTGAAAATCCAAGAGGATTGTTCTTGGTCCAAGAGGATTGTTCTTGGTTTGGTTGGTAGTTCTTATGTAAGTTTGCCACAATAAGGAAATCTCTTTCATGTTGAAAGGGGACTGGAGTACTCTCGGACTGTGTGGGGAACCAGGATATATCGCCCGTGTCTCTTTATTTTTCTGCATTCTTAAGCTTTCCTAAACTCACTTATAACCAGAAAAATAAGAACCATCATCACTAAAAACCAGAATTTTTAAAAGTACCTAATTCACCCCCCCCCCTCTTAGGCACACTTCGTACTTACAAATTTTGCAAACCGTGAGAATGATAGGGTGTGATTCTGGACGTGTAGGGGACCTGGGAGTGATTGGAATAGCTTCCTAGGATGTCCTGGAATAGATTGTTGGCCTTGAATTGCTCTCAAAGGTCCTCTATCCTGAAATCAGAACCTCACTTTTTGTCAAGATTTTTGAGTTTTGTTCTAACCGTTTTCACGCCTCTGACCCCTCTTCTTTGCTTTGTTCTTGTTCATTATATATCCCTCAATGAATTAGGGTTGCAAAACAGACTGAATCTTGAAGCTTTGATGAGATTTGATTTGATTTTCAATTTGTATGATATCTTTCCAAATTTGGCCTAATCATGCCAATCTCGTACCAATCAGCCTTGATATGATCTGATTCTGATATGCCAGCATAATGAGCTTATGATTCTGTCCAAAAATCCAATCAAAACAAATCTTTGCTATTATTTACCAATTATTTGATTTAATTCAATTTTTAATAAATAAAAAATCAAAATAAAATAAATAATGAAGCAAATAACATGTGAGTGAGCATTTGGGTCGTGGACCATGTTATAAGTGAGGTGCAAGCATAAAAAGTTAGGCCCATTTAGCAAAAAATCCAAATTTGAGCACATTTGTCTTTTGGCAATTTTGCAAAAATGGTCAACTTGGCCAATGCATAACTCTCTCAATTTTGATCCTAGAGAGGTGTTCTCTGACTTTTTAGAAAGCTTAGAATGTCCTCTAAGCAATCCTTTTGGTCTAATCCCAATTGAGTCTTCCATGTTCATGTATGATTCTTTGAACCAAAAAGTGTTTTTGTTTACTTTTCAAAATGACCTATAATGTCAAAATTCATATCTTTTTGTGAGTGCATATTCTGAACTTGGGAGCTGAATATGAATTGTAGGGAATTGCATCCTCTTCAAAAATGAGCTTCAGATGGGTCATTTATGATAAAGTATGAGAAAGTTATGCTTGGTCAAAGTTGAGTTGACTTTTCCTACAAAACCCTAATTTAGCAACTTTTGGGTTTTGATGAATTGTGAGCAATCCTTGAGGAATCACGATCAACCCTTGATAAAATGATGCATAATACTTCAAAATGAGGATGTTGACCAAAAATCTTGAAGTTTGATTGTATGTGGGCCACAGTTGACTTTTGGCCCAGTACAATAGATTTTCAGGCATTTGAGCAATTGATTGAGCAAACTTCTTCTGCAAGGCTTGAAACTTGACATGGATGATATTGACAACATATTAGGACAATGGTGAGAATTTGAGTCCTTTTTGGTTCACACATCTTGATGAAAATGGAAACCCTAATTTGAGGTAGACTGCCTTAGGAGAGAGTTTGTCTGGTCAACTTTTGAACTTCCTTGAGCAATTTGGGGACCTCACTTGCCATGTGTTGAGAAATATGGGAGGGAAAATTTTGGGGTACAACAGCTGCCCCTGTTCAATCTTCTTAAACCTGATGATGTAGATTGGCCCGTCTGCCTTTCGTGATCTAAAGGTGGAAGATGATTGAACACTAGAGTGCCCAGAAATTTGCACTCGCATGAAGTTATACTTAATTTATGATATCGGGAATGGGCTTATAGATGCCATTTGGTAGTTTCTAGAGAATTGTCGGAGATGGGCTTAAAGATGCCATCCGAAGAAGTGTCGATCGCACAAGAGATTCCTTTGCGAGAACCCGTATACCTGTTGTTGAGGAGGACTTCGCTGGGGAATGCTGGTCTTTGTCTTGGGAGAAATAGAGTTTTAGGAGCTTCAGTTGTCCGTTACTCTACTAGGTAATAATTTCGGTTAGGAAGCGGAAGTGAACTGTGTGTTTGGTCGTGGTATATGTTGCACCGCGACTTACTGGGGAAATGTGAAATCAATTGTGTTTGATCGGGTCCCAGTCTGACAGTGTTGTGAACTGCTGTCTGGGGATAAGAAAGGAAGAACCCGGATAGTAAGGTTACGAGAAGGAACCTGGATAGTAGGGTTACTTCGAGATGAAAGCCTGGATAGTAGGGCTGTGAGAAGGAACCTGGATAGTAGGGTTACTTTGATATGAAAGCCTGGATAGTAGGGCTGTGAGAAGGAACCTGGATAGTAGGGTTACTTTGATATGAAATCCTGGATAGTGGGGTTGTGAGAAGGAACCTGGATAGTAGGGTTGCTTCGATATGAAAGCCTGGATAGTAGGGTTGTGAGAAGGAACCTGGATAGTAGGGATGCTTCGGGATGAAAGCCTGGATAGTAGGTATGATACGGTGGCAGAACCGACTGTTTTGAAAAAAATGTTGGTTTGTGTTTTGCGTTTTATATTCGCAAAATGTTGCGGTAAGCAAGAGTCGCCACCGACTTTTATTTTATCTAACTGGAAAGGAAAAAAGCACAGAAAAAATCCCTTTTTTGAGATATTGAGTACGGGGGGTAGATTATAGAAAGGGAAGGTATTAGCACCCTTTATATCCATGGTTTTCCATGGGCTCTTAGGTACTTGCTAATCTTTTAAAATTGCTTGTGTGTTTGTTTTGAAAAGTTTTGTTTTACTTCGTTTTAACCCTTATTTTTGTCCTCAAGAGTGTTACGAAGTTGTTTTTGAAAACTTTGTTTGAAAACGTGTTTGGTGTGAAAAAGTTTGATTTGAGCAAGTACCTACTAGCATCTACCTACTCAAAAAAATATTGTTTATGTTCTTGTTTCCTTTAGACAGCGCTATCCCACTATTGAGAAATAGGTAGCATCGTCGTTGGAGTTGTAGGGGTCAATTCGTAAGGGACGTACAATCACTAAAGCAATAGTAGGACGTCTTAGTAATAACCCTAGAGTCTTAAGATCATATTTGAGGCAACATTTATGAGGCGATGTTTCCGAGGAAACATTTCCGAACAGGACATTTGGTATTTATTTAGACAGGAGGATAACCGCTAAGACACCCTATGCTTAATGATCATTTACCGAAGGTAACCGAACTGGGAGTATACCCTAAGAGTGCGCATGTGCGAGTGATTTGATTTTAGTTATTATCTTTGCACATTAGGGTTTTTCTAGCCATTTTAAATTATTATGCAATCTTGTCATACAATCCTATTAACGTACATCTAAACAGTTAATATTTGCGGGAATTAAAATGCGAGAAAATAAAACCTACGTTATTACAAGGCTTCGGGGTAGGGATTAATTACATAGCCAAAAAAACCCGTAAGACGATAAATAAGGAAAATCCTAGATTAAACTATTACATACTGTGGACAGTTACATTAATATTGCAAAAAATAATAAACGCGCGCGATGAATCGAATACCAAAATAATTAGGGTTTTGACCCCAACTATACCTAATTGCAATTTAAAAGAAAAAATATTTTTTAGTCGTTTTTGATTATTTGAGAAAGTAGAGCTCAATTGAATAAAAATAACCTAATCACTAATTAATTTTAGTTAAGAAAATTAATTAAATTAACCTATCTTTTTGTATTTTTTATTTGGTTTGAGAAAGAAAAAATAAAAATTAAATCGAAAGTTAACCCTAATTTTCCTAATTGATTTTAATATATAAAAAAAAGTTAGAATTACCCTAGATTAAACTAAACTAATATTAAATTAAATTTGATAAAATAAAACTTAATCCTATTTTTTTGTGAAAACTCTTGATTTTATGATTTTATGAAAAAAGAAATTAATTTTGTTAAAAAAAACAATTAAGTAAATTAAATTAAATAAAAGAAATAACTAGAAAAGAAAAAGAATGGGCCTGGTGTTGTTTAGCAAGAAGGGGGTGTGGTTTGCAAATCTGAGCCCAATAAGCTCTTGGCCTGTTTGACCTTTCACAATCCCATGGGCATGCTTGACTCAGGCGTATGGTGGACCTTCAAGGAGTGAACCTTGGATCTGGCCAGGAATTCATCATATGGCTGATGTTGAGAGTACACGGAATACGCTTGAGGCTGGGAAGCACTGGATTGACCTGAAACTATTGAGAAAATAATAAAATGCACACGCCTGGGATCGAACCCAGGACGTGTGCATCAAATACCAACAGCTTTACCATCTGCGCTGGCTTGTTTAGTTGTAACAATAATGCAATAAATAGAATATAACATAAACAATGTGCCACGCTTCCCAAAACGCGCGAAATTCAAACTGACCATCCACAACCTGCCACGCCATTGTCTTCTTTGTTGCTTCCGTCGTTTTAGATAAAAGGCTTTTACCTACGGACACCAAGCGTAGGTATAACCCTTGTTAATTCCAAAATCATGTATGTGTATGATAAATGACATCCAATGGTACCAATCAACTCGTTGCAACCTCGTGAGCATCATGGTACCATTATTAATGGCCAATTTTCCCTGTACACAAAACCCCTAAAAACAAAGCACGAACCCTAGCCATGGAAACTTGATGTAAAGTCAATAAAAATGCAATTAATCATAACCATTAGCTTGAAAACAACTCAAGGATTTTAAATATGTCAATTAATCATGCTAAATATGCCAAAATTAACGTATTCGAATTCAAGAAAATATGGAAACCATGTGACTCTTACAGGGCGTTTCAAGGCACGGGGAAGCTTGCTAGCGGTTGAAACACGGTCATGGGGAGTCCAGCAATTGATTGGTTGATTAGAATGTCTTGAGATGGCTTGAAACTTGGAAATTAGTTTGCGCTTTTTCTTGAATTTTTTGCAATTTGTTCTTTGCCTTTGCACGCCTCTAGCCTCCTGTTTTTGGTCTGCACTTGATCCTAATGTATAGTAGAGTGCATTAGGGTTGCAATTTTGTATCAAATCTATTCCAATTATGAATATGGATTCATGATTTGATCCTTGTGCAAAATCTTTCCAAAACAAGCAAACTCAATCTTTTTCTGTCCATTTTGAACCTTGCACGATTTGATCTTGTTTCCAGCTGTGTAATGGACCTAATCATGCACAAAATCTCAAGATTTAATTAGCTTTTGATATTTTTACTATTTTATATTGATTTTATTTTATTTAAATGAAATAAAATCAAAATAAATAACAAAAATAAAAGAATTACAAGTGGAAGGGCTCATGGGTCGTGGATCACATTACAAACTCAGTGCAAGCATAAAAAGTTGGGCCCATTTGACTTTTGGTAATTTTGCAAAAAGGGACAACTTGTCCAATGCATAACTCTTTCAATTTTGACCCTAGAGAGGTGTTCTTTGACTTTTTAGAAAGCTTAAGATGTCCTCTAAGCAACATTTTTAGCCTCATCTCAATTGAGTCTTCCATGTTCATGTATGAAGCTTTGACCCAAAATTTGTTTTTGTTGACTTTTCAAAATGACCTATAATGTCCAAATTCATATCTTCTTGTGAGTGCATATTTTTAACTTGGGAGCTGAAGATGAATTGTAGGGAATTACATCCTCTTCAAAATGAGCTTTGGACATGTCATTTTTTATAAAGTATGAGAAATTTATGCTTGGTCAAAGTTGAGTTGACTTTTCCTACAAAACACTAATTTAGCAACTTTTGGGTTTTGATGAATTGTGAGAAATCATTGAGGAATCATGATCAACCCTTGATCAAATGATGAATAATACTTCAAAATGAGAATGTTGACCAAAAATCTTGAAGTTTGACTGTATGTGGGACACAATTGACTTTTGCCCTAGCACAGTCGATTTTCAGGCCTTTGAGCAATTGACTAAGCAAATTTCCTCTGCAAGGCTTGAAACTTAACATGGGTGATCTTGAGAACATATTAGGACAATGGTGAGCATTTGGGATCCTTTGGACTCAAACATCTTGATGCAAAATGAAACCCTAATTTGAGGTACACTGCCTTAAGAGAGAGTTTGTCTGGTTAACCCTTGGACTTCCTTGATCAATTTGAAGACCTCCCTTGACATATACTGAGAAATATGGGAGGGGAAATTTTGGGGTACAACAGCTTCCCCTGTTCAATCTTCTTAAACCTGAGGATGTAGATTGGCTTTTCTGTCTTTCGTGATCTGAAGGTGGAAGATGATTGAACACTAGAGTGCCCAAAAATTTGCACTCGCATGAAGTGGTATTAGTCTTGCAATGTCGGGAATGGGCTTATAGATGCCATCAATGACAGAAGATTCGCTTAAAGATGCCATCAGAAGAAGTGTCGACCGCGTAAGAGATTCCTTTGCGAGAGCCCGTACACCTGTTGTTGAGGAAGATTTCGCTGGGGAATGTTGGTCTCTGTCTTGGGAGAAATATAATTTTAGGAGCTTCAGTTATCCGTTATTCTACTGGAGAATCATCTCTTAGTCGAGGAGGGGAAAATGAACTGTTATTTGGTCGGGCTCCAGACTTTACAGTGATTTGTTGAGGAAAATAAGACCAACTGCTATCTGGTCGTGCTCCAGGTTTTACAGCGACTTACTGGGGAGATGAGATTAGGCTTGCTATCTGGTCGTCTTCCAGGCTTTGCAATTTCTCAATTCTTATCTGGTCATGCTCCAGGCTTCAGAAGGAATTAGGTGGTTATCCGGTTGCACCCGGGCTTCAACTTGAATTTAAGGCATACTAATATCTGGTCGATTTCCGGGCTTCATAGTAATTGGCCGAGTAAACTGCTATTTGGTCGAATTCCAAGCTTCGCAGTACCTTATACTATTATCTGGTCATGTCCCAGGCTTCAGCGTCCTTTGCCGTTATATGGTCGTGATCCAGTCTTCACAGTGTCTTATACCATTATCTGATCGTGCACCAGGCTTCACGGTGTCTTGTACCACTGTCAGGTCGATTCCAGGCTTCGTGGTATCTTGTATTGCTAGCTAGTCGATTTCCAGGCTTCACAATGACTTGCTGAGGGTTAAGCTATTTTATGGTCGATCTCCAGGCTTCATAGCTTGTATTTAAGAGATACCACTATCTAGTCGATTCCAGGCTTCGCAGTATTTTGGAGAAATCAAGATATTATCCAGTCGATTTCCAGGCTTCATAGCTTGAAACTGGAATAGAAATCTTAGTATCGATTTGACTGAACCAGAGCAAACTTGCGAGAACTTGATTGCATCTTTCCCTTAAAGGTAAAGAGTTAGTCGTATGTAATGTCATGATGTATGAAATGTATTGAGTAATGATGTTCTCAAAATAAATGAGATTGTGTTGTATGATGCATATGCGCATGCTACGGTGTATGGATATGTGATGTTCTTGTGATGTTCTCCGAATGGAGAGAATAAATCTCGGACTACTGTTGGAGAGTACAAGGAGTTGAGTTCTTCGTTCTTGCTGGGGATAGTGACCGAAGATGATTAGCTGGAGACTTGTGTCGGTTCTGCTCGAGAACAATCCACCGGGAGAGACTTTGTTTGAGAATAATCCTGTGGGAGAATGACTTTGTGGGGAAGAGAGATACTTTGTTGGGCGATCTGCTGATTTGGAGAAATAAACTCAGCTGGTGGTGAACTTCTATTGTTGGTGATAGATAAACTCTACTTGGGGAGAATTTTGCCGACTCAATTGCGATTATGAACCTCGGCTGGGGAGAGCTAACACCACTGTCTTTGGATACTTCCTACTCCGCGGGGAGTGTGTGTACCTTTAGTCATATTCTCAAGCTGGCTCTATCCCTGTACCTGGTGGGTAGAGCAACTGTAAGGTTTGGACATTTCTTGTTTGCCCCTGTTCCTGGGATTACGAGTAATTGTCTTTTGTTTCATATGTAAATATTTATGAGCAACAATTATTTTCAAATGCATATATCAAAAATGAATCATTGGACGTTCTTGCAAAACAAAACAGAAAAAGAAAAAACAAGTTGAAATTTGTGAAATTGAATTGTATTGATTTTTGAAATTGGCCTGTAATAGGCATTTTGTACAAAAAGGTTGACGTCCTAGTAAGAGAACGCCGCCGAGGGAACATAAATTGTACAACTTATGTAAAAGAAAGAAAAACAGCTATATGAAACAATCCCACTAGGTTCCAACTCTTCTATTGCCTTTATATCCTCAAGCATCTCATCACTTTTCTACTTGGCTGAAGGTTGATCAGATTGATTGGCGCTGTCCGAGCTTGATACTCGATACCGAAGTCTGGTTGCAAGATGATCCAATGAGACATAGTGTTACGCTTCAATCCCTAATTTTTTCCTGAACCGCCCTTTCGGGTTTTCAGTCCACCGGGATACCCTTTTTTGCCCAAGCCGCCTTTTTAGGTTTTAGACTTGCCGGGTGTACAGTTTTTTTCATTTTCATCCCTTACTTTTGCCCGAACCCTTTTGGTTCTCTGGGAATCCCTTATTTTTGCCTAGGCCATTCGACCTAGCGGGTCTTTGATTATGCGTAGTATCTTTTCACTATGTCTGAATTGATGGGGTGAGGAAGGTCGTCACCATCCATGGTGGTTAGAATCATAGCTCCTCCCAAAAAAATGTTCTTAACCACAAATGGCCCTTCGTATGTGGGGGGTCCATTTGCCCCTGGGATCACCTTGCGGCAGTATGATGCGTTTGATCACCAGATCCCCAACTTGATATTCTTGATGTCTGACTTTCTTGTTAAAAGCCTTGATCATTCGCTTTTGATACGTCTGACCATGACAAATAGCGGTAAGCCTTTTTTCATCTATTAAATTCAGTTGATCAAGCCGGGTTTGGATCCAGTCATCTTCGCTCAAACCTGCATCCTTCATAATCCTGAGAGAGGGTATCTGGACTTTAATGGGTAAGACTGCCTCCATGTCGTATACCAAAGAGTAGGGTGTTGCCCCTGTCAACGTTCGTGCTGAGGTGCGGTACCCATGAAGAGTGAATGGTAACATCTCGTGCCAGTCTTTGTATGTCACCGTCATCTTCTGCACAATCTTCTTGATGTTCTTGTTAGCCGCTTCAACAACCCCATTCATCTTCGGCCGGTAGGGAGAAGAGTTGTGATGTTGTATCTTGAACTGTTTGTAGAGCTCGGTGATCATTGTATTGTTGAGATTTGTACCATTGTCAGTAATAATCCTCTCTGGTACACCATATCGATAAATCAAATTGTGTCGGATAAATCGTGCCACAACGTTCTTGGTTACTGTAGCAAAGGAAGCTGCCTCGACCTACTTCGTGAAATAATCAATAGCTACCAGAATGAAATGATGTCTGTTGGACATGGTAGGTCTGATCTCGCCAATCATATCGATTCCCCACATTGCAAAAGGCCAAGGAGCGGTCAAGACGTTCAGAGGAAATGGAGATACATGCACCTTATCAGCATAGACTTAGCACTTATGACAGGTTCGAGAATGCTGATAACAATCGGCTTCCATAGTAGACCAATAATATCCTGCCTGTAGGATCTTCTTTGCCATGGTATGTCCACTGGAATGAGTTCCGAAGGTACCTTCATGTAGCTCTACCATGATCCTTTCTGCCTCGCTTTTGTCCACACATCGCAGTAAGGTCGAATCAAGGTTACACTTATAGAGGACACCATTAATGATGAAGAACTTCGCAGCGAACCTTCTCAGAAACTTCTTATCATTAACAGATTCCCCCTCGGGGTATTCTTGAGCCTCAAGATACCTCTTTACCTCATGAAACCAAGGTTTATCTGCTACTTCTTCCATCTCAATGTCACATCAATGCGCGGGTTCGTCCAACCTTTTAATGGTAACCTGGGGAGCTTCATTGTCCCACCTGACTTTGAACATAGAAGACATGGTAGCTAGCGCGTATGCTAATTGATTCTCCTCTTTGGGTAAGTGTTCAAAGGTTATCTCCTCAAAGTGTGGGAGCAATGTCAGTACGTACTCTTTGTAAGGAATAAGATTTGGGTGCTTCGTATCCCACTCGCCTTTGATCTTACTGATCACTAAATCAGAATCTCTGAATACACTCAAGAAATTAATCCTCAGGTCAATAGCAGCTCGAAGACCCAGGATACATGCTTCATACTCCGCCATATTGTTGGTGCAGTTGAAACATAATCGGGCGGTGAATGGAGTATGACAGCCCTCAGGAGATATGATCACGGCGCCAATTCCATTACCCAATGCGTTTGATGCTCCATCAAAATACATTGACCATCGGGATCCTTCCTCAGGTCCTTGATCTGGTCCAGGCTCTTCACAGTCGGTCACCAACATAATGTTCTCACCCGGGAACTCGAAATTTATGGACTGGTAGTCATCCACGGCCTGATGCGCCAAATGATCCGCCAACACACTCCCCTTGATTGATTTTTGGGTGGTGTATTATATGTCGTACTCGGTTAAGATCATCTGCCATCTCGCTATTCTTCCGGATAAGGCAGGCTTTTCAAATATATACTTGATTGGATCCATTTTTTATATCAATAAGGTGGTGTGAGTCAGCATATACTGTCTCAGCCGACGAGCAGCCCATGCCAAAGTGCAGCAAGTTTTCTCGAGCAATGAGTATCGGGTCTCACAGTCGCTAAACTTTTTTCTAAGGTAGTAAATACCGTGCTCTTTTCGGCCAAACTCGCCGTGCTGCCCGAGCACGCACTCCATTGAACTATCCAGTACTATCAAGTATAAAATCAAAGGTCTTCCTTCAACTGGGGGTATCAGAATTGGTGGTTCTTGGAGGTATTCCTTGATTCTTTCGAAAGCGGTCTGACATTCATCATTCCATTTTACCACTTGATCTTTCTTCAGCAGCTTGAAGATTGGCTCACAAGTAGCAGTCAGATGTGAGATGAATCTGGCAATGTAATTCAGACGTCCCAAAAAGCCTCTAACTTCCTTTTCCGTATGGGGAGCTGGCATTTCCTATATAGCCTTTACCTTGGCAGGGTCCACCTGAATACCCTTATCACTGACGATGAAACCCAGCAGCTTACCAGACCTTACCCCGAAGGTGCACTTGTTCGGGTTCAACCTCAGCTTGTACGTCTTCAACCTGTCAAACAGTTTCTGGAGATGGTCAAGGTGCTCTTCCTCAGTCTGGGACCTTGCTATCATTTGATCAACATAAACCTCAATCTCATGGTGAATCGTGTCATGGAATAAAGCGACCATGGCGCGCTGATAAGTTTCTCCAGCATTCTTCAACCCGAAAGGCATTACCTTGTAGTAAAAGGTGACCCACTGTGTAACGAAGGTTGTCTTCTCCATGTCCCCGGGAGCCATCTTGATCTGATTGTAACCAGAAAAACCATCCATGAAGGAGAAGATCTTATGCTGCACGGTATTGTCGACCAGAACATCGATGTGAGGAAGTGGGAAATCCTCCTTGGGGCTTGCCCTGTTCAGATATCTATAGTCCACACACATTTGTACCTTACCATCCTTCTTAGGTACCGGAACAACGTTGGCAACCCACTGCGGATAAGAAGTGACAGCTAAAAATCCCGCGTCGAACTGTTTCATGACCTTAGCTTTGATTTTCTAAAACATCTCAGGGCGCATACGGTGAACCTTCTGCTTTACCGGAGGACAGTCTTCTTTAGTCGGCAGGCGATGTACCACAATATCAGTGTCCAAACCAGGCATATCTTCATAAGACCAAGTGAAGATCTCAACATAGTTGCATGGCATCTGTATCAACCGTTGTTTGACACTAGGCTCCAAATTTGCACCTATCTTAACTTCTTTCCTATCTTCCTCCGTACCCAAATTCATTGATTCAACTGGCTCCTCACGAGGCTGTATGGCCCTTTCTTCTTGTAGTAACAGTCTAGCAAGTTCTCCAGGCACCTCACAATCATTCTCACCTTCGTCCTCGGCTTGGTTGATCGGATTTTCGAAGTCATAACTGGAAGTAGCAGAGTTGTTATCAATGGGATCCAGAGTGGATATGGATCTGCATTATGATATGTGAGTGTGTGTAAGAGAATAGATCTTTTTGATAAAGCGAGAGACAGAAAAAAGAAAAACAAGGACCGCAAAATTTGTAATGCAAGAAACGTCCAATGTTTTATTAATGATATATGAAATGACAAATAATAAGCCCTCACAAGCAAAGCCAAGGTGCCTCGGGCAAGGCACCGGGCCGTAAAGTTTTAAACTGTCTATTACAACTCTTAAAACAAAAGTCAATTACTGTGGGATAAAGGAAACAGGTATGACGTCTTTCGCCGTCCAGTTGCTTAGTCTGCCATTGGTTGTAGGGTAGATCCAGCTGTCGATATCTGAATCTTCTTCACCATCTTCAATTGCATTAACTCTCTGATTGTTGATGTGCAGAGGAGGTCTTCCAATCCGTGCGCGCCTAACAACCCTTTGAGCACCTATAGTAAACCCCAAACCAAATTTGTCAGTTTTGTGCGTGAAATCAGGGAGCTGACCCCAATTTGCACACCCACCTTCTTCAATTACAGCCCTGGCATCCTTGAGAGAAGCCATCTTCATCAGAGGTTTGTCAGTAGCAACTTCAGTTGATGCCAAAGAGTGGGGAACCTCTTCAAAGTTCTGACAAGGGGTTTCGATGAACTCCTCATCCATCTCCACGTAGCGAAAGGAATTAAGATGACTCACCATGTACTCCTCTTCACCTCGTACCGTGGCAATCTTCCCCTTTACCGGATATTTCAACATTTGATGGAGCGTGGAAGTCACTGCCCCAGCCTTATGAATCCAAGGGCGACCCAACAAGCAAGAATATGATAGCCTGATATCCATCACATAAAAGGTGGATGCAAAAGTCCGAGAGCCAACTTTAACAGGGATGTCCACCTCCCCATGCACCATCCTTTTTGACCGGTCAAAAGCTTTGACCACAATATTGCTCGGCTTTAGAATCAAACCTTCACAGTCTAGACGGTCTAATGCTTTCTTTGGCAGAACATTCAATGAGGACCTGTTATCCACCAGTATATGGGCCATAGTGGTGCCCCTGCACTCGATCGAGATGTGTAGAGCATCATTATGATTCCTTCCTTTAGCAGTCATATCTGCATCTGAGAAACCCAACCCATTATCGACAGTCAAGCTAGCTACGCAATCTTTGAACTGATCGGCTGAAGTTTCCTGCGGCACATGCGCAATTTTGAGGAATGCAATTAAAGCCTTTGCATGGACTTCAGAACACAATAACAAGGACAACATGGAGATTTTTGACGGGGTCTGCCCCATCTGCTTGACTACGTTGTAGTCGCTTTTCTTGATTATTTTCAAAATTTCCTCTATCTCTTGTTTCGAGGTTTCTACAATGATCTTTTTAGGTGCCTCCGTCCGGGCAGGCTCACCTATGATTTCTTTTCCCGGAGTCCCAGATGGCTCGGCGATAGGGGTGATAACTGGAGTAGTTTATGTACTAGCAGATGGAATGACAACAGGTTTGTGGACAGTCGGAGGGGAAATCTCGGGAGAAAAGAGTCTTCCGCTTCTGGTGACCTTGCTAGCCCCGACAATATTGTTGAAATCGACATCAGCTTTCTTACTTCTTAAGTCTTGTTTAACTCCATGGTAATACACATCAGCCCCATAATGCCAAGGGACAGCCTTATTAGAAGTGTATGGGATAGGACCAGGGACACTAATTATTAACGGAGCAATTCTTGGGGCGGGTGTAATCCTAACAGGTTTTCTCGAGGAAACCTTGGAAGGATTGGCGGAAATGGTTATGATGGCAACATCTTGAATTGGAACCAACAGAATCATAGTCTTTCCGAACAGGATCTCTTTATTATCCATCAGGCGTTGAACACCTAATTTCAATAAGTGGCAACCAGCAGGTAGAATTGAACACATGTGGCAATCTTCGCCACAGTCCGGAAATAAATCGTCCAACCACAAATTCTTCTTAACCGTCATCAAAGGAGTAGAAATTTCTTCCACGGAGGTCACAAAGAAATCACTGTCTATAGCATTTACTCCATGACCATGTTTGGGCATGGGAGCAGTTATGATGTTGGGCTTCTCTGGAGCGTCAAACTCAATCTCTTTGGCTTCGATCATGTCTTGCACTTTGTTTTTCAAGGCCCAACAGTTGTTTGTATCATGACCTGGACTTTCGGAGTGATAGGCGCAGCGGGCATTCGGGTTATAATGGGTGTTGTACCCCAAAATTTTCCCTCCCATTTCCTCAACATTTTCTCATCACAAGACCCTTGGAGCTCAAGATCCAGTTAGGGTTTCCTCTGCTCAAGACTTCTCCTTGCACTGTTGACCCAAATTAGGGTTTGTGTTTGCACAAAGATATTTTGACCTAAAATGCCTAAGATGACTTTCATGCTTCATGTTGGACTCCCAAGTTTATCCATACCAAGGTTCAAGTCTTGATTCCAGACTTTGCCCAGTCAATTGGACAGTTGACCTAGAAATCAGCTGTATTGGGGAAAAAGTCAACTGTGGCCAATTGACAGTCAAATCTCATGAAAATTGACCCACATCAACATTATGAACTCACATGGACCATTTGATCAAGTTTGGATCACAATTCCACAAGAAATTTGATCAGATCACCAAAAGGGAAAAATGGTCATTTTTAGGGTTTTGACTGCACAAAGGCAATTTTTTGCTGTTTGACCTGGCCAATGGCAAACCAAGCTCACATATGGACTCAAGGACCCCATGGAATTGTCTTGACATGCTCAACAAGTTCAAAAGATCCCAAATACACAAGATTGACAGTTGAATTTCCCAGTCAATTGATCAATTTTGACTGTATACTGAAAAGTCAAACTTTGACTTTTTGGTCAAAATCAAGTGTCAAGGTTCATTTTTCATCAAAACATGCCAAATCATGAAACTTGTTCATCAAGAAATCAAGAATTGCAAATTAGGGTTTGAAATGAAGATTTTTCATAACTTAGAATTTTTCTAAGTTATGAAAAACCCTAATTTTTTCCTAACTTTGTCCCACTTTCTCACCAAGATGCATTTGGATTCGAGGAAAAGTCAAAAAATGAAAGTTGTAGCCTATTGCAAAATCTACAACTTTGATTCACAAAGTTTTCCCAAAAGAAGCTTGTAGCTCAAGTTACAATTTTTTGAACAAGGGTACCAAACCATTCTTAACTTAGAGAAAATTTGACCTATTTTAGGCAAGGTTTTTACCTAACTTCAAGACCATTTTTCACAACTTCCACTTGGAATTTCAATTTGCATTTCAAAGATGGATTGTAGTACACATTCCAAGCTTTCCAAAATGTCCAATAACTCATCAAACAACCTCATGGTTAGGGAGAATCGAATTTGGCAAGTTGGAAAAAACTCACTTTGTTCATGACCAAGTTACATGTCCATAACCTTGCATTTTTGAACTCAGCATGCCTTAAGCTAGATTACAGGTCTTTTATCTCATCTACACTCCATAATTTAATGCCAATCCTTTGTTCCAAGGTGTTGTTCTATGAGTTTGGACATTACATGTTAAATTAAGCCATTTTTAGATAAAGCATAATATCCATTTTAGAAAAGTTGCACTTTATGTCAATTAACAATCCAAGCAAGTACAGTGCAAATCTCTTTGGCACAAGTTTATGAGCTAATTACACTGATCAAGGCCAAGGTTTGCAGCATATTAGGGGGGCCTCTATCAGTCTAAAAACTCAAGTGGACATTTGTTGCTTAAAGTTGAAGAAAGCTAGCATAACATCACACAACTATCATTCCTGTAAACCAAGGCTTAAGCAAACTTGTCAAACATATTCTAAACATCCATTCTGAGCTAGAACACGAGCCAACCATCTCCAACACCTTCTCAAACACAGAATCACCCTCAAA
Source organism: Vicia faba (assembly GCA_948472305.1). Lineage (NCBI taxonomy): Eukaryota > Viridiplantae > Streptophyta > Magnoliopsida > Fabales > Fabaceae > Vicia > Vicia faba. The sequence goes on along the minus strand of OX451739.1, from coordinate 1,500,718,309 downwards.
CTGCCAAAACAGGGGACCTGCTGCAGATTGAGTTCCATAGCTCAATCCTTTCACGCACTCTTGCTAAAATCACGTCAAACACATCCCACAACATCCCTTTAAGCTATTCCAAACCTCAAACACGACCTGTAACACTCCCATTCAACATCACCATTTTCATTTTTCTGTTTTGCAGGTGGAGTTCTATAACTCGATTCAGCTAGTTTCAAAGCAAAGTAAAACTTGGAATAGCATCCCTGGACATCAAGGAAGTTGTACCAATCATCACCTTGCACTGAAAGTACCTCTATCACCAGATACGATTCCAACTGAACAGGTAAGTTCATGAACTCGTATCTCTCTATCCAGGCATTGTTAGCTTTAGGTTTTTGAAGAAAGTATGTCACATTCATAGCCCTGAACATGCCCATGTAATTAGTTTTCATTTATATTATGTGTGCTGTGAGAATTTAATGTCTGAACATGGAACAAAAACTAGGTCAGGAATTGGGGGAGAAGAAATTCTCTCTCATCTTAGAGAGTTAAGTCAAGTTCTTTATATGTCTGGATTCGTCTTTTAATGCTCTACATTTTTCATGTTGTGAGTTTTGCTTGAAAGTCCAGGAATTGGAAGATAGAAAACGCGTGTTGATTGTTGTTCATACAGCCTGGAGGTTGAAGAAGGACTTTTTGGGCTGGGCTCTGTTTCATATTTCTATTTGCACCATTTTGTTACTTTTAAACCCCCTTGGCCCATTATGCTTATTTTTATGATTTTTTGACCTTTTCTTTTTTGTTCTGACTTATTTATTTTTCCTCACAATATTAAAAATATAAAAAAATATTTTTACACCATTTTTATATTTATTAGGCTTTTATTTGTTTAAATTGATATTTGTACATAAATAAATATATAGACATACTTTTATTTAAAAAATGCTAAATAGTGCAAACACATTTTATTTTCCATTTTTATTTTATTTTATCTTCTGAAAATATTTTATATAAAATATACTTTTTTTCATAAATATTAAATATTATTATTTTGTATATATAATATATATTTAGTAAATAATACTAATACATACATATTTATTAGCATATTTAGGAAAAAAAATACAAAATATACACATTTTATTTTTTAATATTAAAAATACCCCTTTTTACAAATATACTTCATTTTTATTTTATTTTTGTACATAACTATTAAATATTGTACATATTAAATAATTAATACCTTTCATTTAATAAATTAGGGTTTTGCCCTAAATACATAAAAACTCCAAAAATAATACTTTTTATTTTGTTTATTTGACATACGTAAAAACACTTTTTTTCATACATATAAAAACATTTTTGCATCTTGCATATTTATTCCATTTTATTTAAATTGTTGTATATTAATTACCTTGGATAATTCCAAATTGATGTAATAGTCTAGGTTTAAATTCCTTGTCAAAATACCCCCCATTTGAATACTTGTACCCCCCTTCCCATATATTGTGTTGTAATAACTTAGGAACTTTATTTTTCGCACTTTAATGCTTTCTAATTATACCATGATAGAATTAGGGTTTGTATGCGAATCAAAAACAACAAAAATAGTTTGACCTAATTTCAAGATAATCAAGCATGAAAATGGACAACACTAATCACACTTGCACCCCTAGGGTATTCCACTTGTTACCTTCAATAAATGGGCCATATTGTATGCTAGGTCTCTTTGGGCAAAACAAACACAATTCAAATGATCATAGTCCCTCGACGACGCTTTCGAAAGTTGCCTAAAAAATGATCAAGTCCCTTAAAGAAAACATTGCCCAAAGATACTTGGCACCATTGCAATTATGGTCTAAATGATGACCCGCGCCCGTCCCTTTCACATCCTAACACAAGATTGTCCACCAAATGCAAGGGTGGAACAAAATTGTTAAAAGGGTTAAAAGCATAGGAGAAATCTTTGAGAAATTTAGGAGTAGATAACCTCTTAGTTACTTGAATCAAACTTGCAAAACAAAACACTTTCCTATTTTTAAAACCATACCTCACAACACTTTCAAAACAAACTTTCAAAAACAAATGAAAACCTTTTTCAAAAGATGTACACCTTTGTATACATCCCAACATGGATCATTACAAAGGTTGCCACCACATTGGCTTCTTTTCAAAACATTTTTCAAACCCACAAAGCACCATTTCAAACAATTGAAAACCAAGGCAAGTTGATCTAAGCAAGTAACTAAGAGCCCATGGATAACCATGGATAGAAAGGGTGCTAATACCTTCCCTTTCTATAATCTACTCCCCGAACCCAAGAAAACATCTCAAAGGTTTTTGCTGTGCTTTTTAAACCTTTCCTTAGGATAAAATAAAAATTCGGTGGCGACTCTTGCTCAACCGAAACATTTGCAAAAACAAACGCAAAACCCATAGTCAGTTCTCCCACCGTATCACAGTGGGGAGATGTGGTGTTGGGGTTCTTCGGGGCTTCCCTCAGAGTTACCAGATTGGTCTTCAATAATTATGGTAGAATTTGAGTCATGGTCATATTGAGCCGAGTGAACTGCCTTTGCAGTCTTTCCACCCTTTGTTGATTGTTGCATTGTGGAGCAACTGTGGGTCTTGATATCACTACCGCATTTATTTCTTGATGGTGTTCAGGTCTGCTTTGGCCCCTCGGGCCGTAGACTGCACTAGCTTATTTCTTACGGGTGAAAGGCTTCTTTACTGCACTTGATGAAGTATCCTTCTGTATCTTACCACTTCGAGTGCCAGCTTCTACTCTCTCTCCAGTCAAAATCAACTCAGTAAACCCATACGACGAACTGCCGATCAGATGATTGAAAAATGGACCCGATAGCGTCCCTAGAAACATGTCAACCAACTCCCTATCAGACAAAGGGGGTTGGACTCTTCCAGCCAAGTCTCTCCACTTTTGAGCATAGTCCTTAAAACCTTCACTTGCACCTATAGACATACCCTGGAGCTGAGTACGAGTGGGAGCAAGGTCGGCGTTATACTGATATTGCCTGTAAAAAGCAGCAACAAGGTCTTCCCAGTTTCTGACACTGGCTCCTTCCGACTGATAAAACCATTTCAGTTGAGTCCCTGACAGACTATCTTGAAAGAAGTGTACCCACAAATTTTTATCAGCAGTGTGAGGTTGGATTTTTCTGACGTACGAGCAGAGATGGAGTTTTGGACAGGATACTCCATCGTACTTGGCAAAAACCGGAGCTTTGAACTTATGAGGGATCACCACTCCCGATACCAGTCCCAGCTCTCTGAAATCCAAACTAGGGATCTTTTGAATCTCCATAGCACTCAGACGATCTTCTAGCTGCTTGTACCTATCCTCAGCAGGAGGATATTGCTCATCATCATAATCTGTATCATTATCAGAAACTGCAGGACTAGGGTCCTTTACCCATTCTTGGTTATCCCCATCCTTGGATGAGGAGGTCAGATCAGCTGATTGTCTTATCCTTTCTCTGAATCTTCTACCCATGTTCAGAATACCAACCTTCTTCTTCTTCTTCTCTTTCAGAATCAGGGTCTTCAAATCCTCTTGCCCTTTATCCAGACTTAGGAACATCTGTTGGAATTGGGCGTTATGTGCCTGAAGATCTTTGATGGCTTGATCTGAAGACATTTCTGCTGAAATAAACAGCAAAGAAGATGAGAAACCTGTAAGGGTACCTGTGATGATGTGCATGATAATGGGATGCGCATGTAATGATTTCGAAGACTTTGGGAGATTTAAATTTGTAAACCAAAAATAAACAAACTTTATTAGATTAACTTGTAAAAGGTTCAACAATTCCTTTAAGGCATTACAAAGAAATAAATGGAAAACAAATCTAAAACTAGAAAAGAAAAATCAAAAGTCCCATGGACGCTTTCTCTTGGTGCTGACGTAGTTATTGATCACTCTTTCTTCCTCGAGCTGCTTGGTGAGCTTCAAAATCTTCCTTTTTTGCTCTTGGTACTTTTCCCGGTAAGTATCCCTCTCCTCTTTCAGCTGAATCCAAGACCTCTGCAATGCCCCAGGATCAGTGGGCATGTAAGGATAAAGAACTGTGTAAGGAATACCCTCTTCATTGGTGGGCTCCACAATTACTGGTAACACAGCTTCATAAGGCATCCCAAGCTTCTGGGCACGAGCTTGGACCCATTGTAAGTAAGGCTGCATAGGAAGGGAAGTCCTTGGTCCTAGCTCTTGAGGGTCAGATCTGTTCACCATGCCCCAAGCTCGTATAAACCTCCAGCGGTGCTCGTCAACGTCTTCCTTGTAGTCAAATGCAATATCCTCAAGAAGTAGCTCGTGGGGACCATCTCTCTGAGCACGACCAAATTGTCGCAAAGCTAGATAAGGATTATAGGTTACACCCCCTCTGATTCCAAGCAATGGGACATTAGGGTATCCCCCACAATGATCAATGACTGTAGTGTCTTCCATAGCCCGAGAGCTCCAAAGAATGTTTGTATGGGCAAGTGACATTATTCTGTAAGACCATCCCAAACCTTCTTCGTTCTTCAGCATAGATTTAGGGAGGTGCGAAATAAACCACCTCGACAGCAACGGCATGCAACACATAAGAGTCCTTCTTCTTCGCACAGTACGAGTGTAGAGGGCATGCAAGATATCACCCAGTAGAGTAGGCACGGGATTGCAGGAAAGGAAAATCTTGACTGCATTCACATCTACAAAGGAATCCGGATTCGGGAAGAGAACCAAACCATAGATAAGGAGAGCCAAGATATCTTTGAAATCCTGAAAATCCAAACTATCCCAGAATAGCTGAGCCTGGTCTATCAGAAACTTGGCTAAGAAACCTTCAACCCCGCTTCGTATTTCCCAATTGGATACTACATTAGCCCGTTTCAGATGCAGAGCTGAGGCAATGTCTTCTGGTCTAGAAGTATATTTCATACCTGTGAAGGGTACCTGCTCAAGGATGGATATGCCCAATAAGTGATAGAACTCTTCCAAAGTGGGAACCAGCTGGTAATCTGGAAAGGTGAAGCAATGATGTACAGGATCGAAGAACTGGAATGGTACACTCATCATCTGCTCATCAAGCTTTGAGGTGACCAAGCTAAGAAGCTGACCATGTCTTTTAATGAACATAGAAGTCTCAGAAACTCTTGAGGCTAACTCTTTAAGTTGAGTAGGTATTTGCACAAAGTTAACTCGGATGGTATTTCTGCGTACGGAAGCCATAATATGAAAAACAGAACAAAGATAAATTCCCCTTGGTCTTTGAAATGGTTAGTGTAATGAAGCATGAATTCCATGTTATGATGCATGATGTCATGATAAAAAATAACAGGTATAGCAGATAACAGTCATGGCAAAGGCAAACAAGTCACACAAAGCCCTTAAGTTTAAGGCTTGTATGGGGTCAAAGGTATTACCCTCTTGAAGTTTAGTTGGTTTCAACCTGTCCTAGCAAAAGTAACCGGGTTCTAGAGGTTCTCAATATCACTGACCATCCTCCATCGGTCATGGTTCCAGCTCACGCAATCTTTTCTTGCGGCCGGAACTATCTCGAGAATATGGTCTCAATGAGTGTAGCATCGAATATCAACCAGTTCTCAACTTTACACCGAGGTCGTCTATCTCACTACTTTCTAATGGCCAAGTTGGTCGATTAAAGGTTCTAAGGTCAGTTGATGCTTAACGACACACGCAGCGGCCCCGTATTCTCCTCATTTCTCCACAAGGGATACCGGTACCAACCAATGTGCCGCATCAACATAGCTACTACTTCAACCGTATCGATCTACGTCGTACAGTTCCCTCACAGTTTATTGCTACTTACCTAAAAGGTGTCCCCAGATCTAGGTTAGGATCTATAGTAACTCCCAAACGAAACCCTTAAAAGTAAAGCAACCAAAACAAACAAGAGAAGTAAATATGATGAACTAGATCCTAAGGTATACCCCACTTATTACTTCCCCAGCAGAGTCTCCAGTTCTGTGATACGGTGGCAGAACCGACTATTTTAAAAAATGCTAGTTTGCGTTTTGCGTTTTATATTCGCAAAATGTCGCAGTAAGCAAGAGTCGCCATCGACTTTTATTTTATCCAACTGGGAAGGAAAAAAGTACAGAAAAATTCCCTTTTTTGAGATTTTGAGTACGGGGGGTAGATTATAGAAAGGGAGGGTATTAGCACCCTTTATATCTATGGTTTTCCATGGGCTCTTAGGTACTTGCTCATCTTTTAAAATTGCTTGTGTGTTTGTTTTGAAAATTTTTGTTTTACTTCGTTTTAACCCTTATTTCTGTCCTCAAGAGTGTTATGAAGTTGTTTTTGAAAACTTTGTTTGAAAAAGTGTTTGGTGTGAAAAAGTTTGATTTGAGCAAGTACCTACTAGCATCTACCTACTCAAAAAAATATCGTTTATGTTCTTGTTTCCTTTAGACGGTGCTATCCCACTATTGAGAAATAGGTAGCATCATCGTTGGAGTTATAAGGGTCAATTCATAAGGGACGTACGATCACTAAAGCAATAGTAGGACGTCTTAGTAATAACCCTAGAGTCTTAAGATCATATTCGAGGCAACATTTCTGAGGCGACGTTTCCGAGGCAACATTTCCGAACGGGACATTTGATATTTATTTAGACAGGAGGGTAACGGCTAAGACACCCTATGCTTAATGATCGTTTACCGAAGGCAACCGAACTGGGAGTATACCCTAAGAGTGCGCATGTGCGAGTGATTTGATTTTAGTTATTATCTTTGCACATTAGGGTTTTTCTAGCCATTTTAAATTATCATGCAATCTTGTCATACAATCCTATTAACATACATCTAAACAGTTAATATTTGCCGGAATTAAAATGCGAGAAAATAAAACCTACGCTATTACAAGGCTTCGAGGTAGGGATTAATTACATAGCCAAAAAAACCCGTAAGACGATAAATAAGGAAAACCCTAGATTAAACTATTACATACTGTGGACAGTTACATTAATATTGCAAAAAATGATAAACGCGCGCGATGAATCGAATACCAAAATAATTAGGGTTTTGACCCCAACTATACCTAATTGCAATTTAAAAGAAAAAACATTTTTTAGTCGTTTTTGATTATTTGAGAAAGTAGAGCTCAATTGAATAAAAATAACCTAATCACTAATTAATTTTAGTTAAGAAAATTAATTAAATTAACCTATCTTTTTGTATTTTTTATTTGGTTTGAGAAAGAAAAAATAAAAATAAAATCGAAAGTTAACCCTAATTTTCCTAATTGATTTTAATATATAAAAAATGGTTAGAATTACCCTAGATTAAACTAAACTAATTTTAAATTAAATTTGATAAAATAAAACCTAATCCTAATTTTTTTGTGAAAACTCTTGATTTTATGATTTTATGAAAAAAGAAATTAATTTTGTTAAAAAAAACAATTAAGTAAATTAAATTAAATAAAAGAAATAACTAGAAAAGAAAAAGAATGGGCTTGGTGTTGTTTAGCAAGAAGGGGGTGTGGTTTGCAAATCTGAGCCCAATAAGCTCTTGGCCTGTTTGACCTTTCACAATCCCATGGGCATGCTTGACTCAGGCGTATGGTGGACCTTCAAGGGGTGAACCTTGGATCTGGCCAGGAATTCATCATATGGCTGATGCTGAGAGTACACGGAATACGCTTGAGGCTGGGAAGCACTGGATTAACCTGAAACTATTGAGAAAATAATAAAATGCACATGCCTGGGATCGAACCCCGGACGTGTGCATCAAAGACCAACAGCTTTACCATCTGCGCTGGCTTGTTTAGTTGTAACAATAATGCAATAAATAGAATATAACATAAACAATGTGCCACGCTTCCCAAAACGCGTGAAATTCAAACTGACCATCCACAACCTGCCACGCCATTGTCTTCTTCGTTGCTTTCGTCATTTTAGATAAAAGGCTTTTACCTACGGACACCAAGCGTAGGTATAACCCTTGTTCATTCCAAAATCATGTATGTGTATGATAAATGACATCCAATGGTACCAATCAACTTGTTGCAACCTCGTGATCATCATGGTACCATTATTAATGGCCAATTTTCCCTGTACACAAAACCCCTAAAAATAAAGCACGAACCCTAGCCATGGCAACTTGATGTACAGTCAATAAAAATGCAATTAATCATAACCATTAGCTTGAAAACAACTCAAGGATTTTAAATATGTAAATTAATCATGCTAAATATGCCAGAATTAACGTATTCGAATTCAAGAAAATATGGAAACCATGTGACTCTTATAGGGCGTTTCAAGGCACGGGGAAGCTTGCTAGCGGTTGAAACACGATCCTAGGGAGTCCAGCAATTGATTGGTATGATTAGAATGGCTTGAGATAGCCTGAAACTTGGAAATCAGTTTCCACTTTTTCTTGAATTTTTTGCAATTTGTTATTTGCCTTTGCACGCCTCTAGCCTCCTGTTTTTGGTCTGCACTTGTTCCTTATGTATAGTAGAGTGCATTAGGGTTGCAATTTTGTATCAAATCTCTTCCAATTATGAATATAGATTCATGATTTTATCCTTGTGAAAAATCTTTCCAAAACAAGCAAACTCGATCTTTTTCTGTCCATTTTGAACCTTGCACGATTTGATCTTGTTTCCAGCTGTGTAATGGACCTAATCATGCATAAAATCTCAAGATTTAATTAGCTTTTGATATTTTTACTATTTTATATTGATTTTATTTGATTTAAATGAAATAAAATCAAAATAAATAACAAAAATAAAAGAATGACAAGTTGAAGGGCTCATGGGTCATGGATCACATTACAAACTCAGTGCAAGCATAAAAAGTTGGGCCCATTTGACTTTTGGTAATTTTGCAAAAAGGGTCAACTTGGCCAATGCATAACTCTTACAATTTTGACCCTAGAGAGGTGTTCTTGGACATTTTAGAAAGCTCAAGATGTCCTCTAAGAAACATTTTTGGTCTCATCTAAATTGAGTCTTCCATGTTCATGTATGAAGCTTTGACCCAAAAGGTGTTTTTGTTGACTTTTCAAAATGACCTATAATGTCCAAATTCATATCTTCTTGTGAGTGCATATTTTGAACTTGGGATTTGAAGATGAATTGTATGGAATTACATCCTCTTCAAAATGAGCTTTGGACGTTTAATTTTTGATAAAGTATGAGAAAGTTATGCTTGGTCAAAGTTGAGTTGACTTTTCCTGCAAAACCCTAATTTAGCAACTTTTGGGTTTTGATGAATTGTGAGCAATACTTGAGGAATCATGATCAACCCTTGATTAAATTATGAATAATAATTCAAAATGAAAATGTTGACCAAAAATCTTGAAGTTTGACTGTATGTGGGACACAGTTGACTTTTGCCCTAGTATAGTCGATTTTTAGGCCTTTGAGCAATTGACTGAGCAAATTTCCTCTGAAAGGCTTGAAACTTAACATGGACGATCTTTAGAACATATTAGGACAATGGTGATCATTTGGGTTCCTTTGGACTCAAACATATTGATGCAAAATGAAACCCTAATTTGAGGTACACTGCCTTAGGAGAGAGTTTGGGTAAAACTGCAGCGGGAACCTGGGTAAGGTTATAAGGTTGTGTAAAACTTCAGGATGAACTGGGGTAAGGTTATTTTGAGATAAGTTCGTGTAAAACTTCAGGAGGAACCTGGGCAAGGTTGCTTCGTCGCACCGATGATTACTCTGTTTAGCTTCGAGTGTTGATCATGGACCTGCTGGAAATTGTTGATAATAATTGTCTTTCCTGAAAGAAATATAGGGTTAGTTATGTACGATGCATGAGATGCATTGTGATGAGGTTCTCGAAATAACTGAGAGTATGTTATATGTGATGTATGCATATGTCATGATGTATGAACATGAAATGCTGGGGTAATAATCTAAGTTCGGGAAAATAAATCCCTGACTGTTGTTTAGAGAGTATGAGAAATAGTATTCTTGACTGCTTGTAAAGAACCATAGTTTCTCTACTTCTGTTGGGGATGGTGAACAAAGATGACTATGCTGGGGATTTGCCCCTCGTTTACGGATATCCTATCAGAAGAGACCCTGTCTAAGGATAGCTCTGCGGGGAATAACTCTGTTGGAGAGGAGATACTTTGTTGATAGATCTGCTGATTTAGAGAAATAAACTCCATCGGGGATGAATTTTCGTTGCTGGTGATAATGAATTTTGTTGGAGATTGCATTTCTGCTTGTGAGAGAAATAAACTCTGCTTGGGTAAAAAATTATATGAACCGCTTGCGATTACAAAATTCGGCTGGGGAATATAGACGTTGCCTCTCCGAAAGAGCTTGGCTGGGGAAAGTAACTCCTGTTTGGGGAAGCAGAGATCAAAACTTTGGTTGCTTCTACTCTGTGGGGAGTGTAGATGTTACTGGGACACATGCTAAGGATATGACAATGACTTTGCATCAAGACTTTTCTGCCCCTGTACCTGCTGGAGAAAGTGCCTGCGGAGGCCTTGTGGATTGAGTGTCATCCCAACTTATGAGGTGCTTGGTAACTGCCGATCAGAATGATAAGTCTTCTACTGATAGGCAAGTGAAAAGATAACAGGACATAGTCGTACGCTTTAATCCCTAACTTTTGCCTGGATTGTCTTTTCAGATTTTCAGCCCACCAGGATACCCTTTCTTGCCCAAGCCGCCTTTTCAGGTTTTCGACTTGCCAGGTGTACATATCTTTTTTGTTTTTATCCCTAATATTTTGCCTGAACCCTTTTGGTTTGCCGGGATGCCCTTATTTTTTCCTAGGCCAGTCAACCTAGCGGGTCTTTGTTCATGCGTAGTATTTTCTGACTATGTCCATGCTCTCATGGTGTAGGAAGTTGTCCCTGTCGGTAGTGTTATGTTGCCACACTACCAGAAGATGTTTGTTTGATCGTACAGGATTCGTTGCTGGAATTCATGTCCAATTCCCCAAGTGATTCAGATGGAGATTTATCCCTGGCTACTTGGTATCTTTAAGAGATTCCTTGAATCTTGACTTGACTGCCCCAGATGATGGACAATGATCCTGTTGTGCCCCTTGGTTGGAAGTGTTTTTCCACTTGAGGTGATCCTTTTCATTGAGAAGATTTTTGTTCATCGAATATTCGTCGTGTGAATTTCTCTGCTGTTGAAAAAATAGTCATATGCAAACAATGGTATTTTAAGAATGCAAAGCTTATGTCTGTCTTGAAATTTTTGAAAATGCATTTTTCAGTAAAACAAGCAAATTTTGTAAAATGTGATGTCAACTCAGGATTTACAGCAAGTTCTACAGGACTCAGGATACCTTTTATAACAGTATGCTTTCGAACTAACCCATGCTTCAGCTAGGACTTTTAAGGGTTATAATGTGGCTTGGTTCACGGTTTAAGAAACAAAGAATAAAGGCTCAAATTTTGTTTGTACCCACCCATTCTTCGTGATGTTCTTTGACCCTAAACTCAGCTAATTGTGCATTTAGATCCCGTTTGAGTCTTTGCTCTGATATTCCAGTGATGGTTCAGATACTGACAGTTTATTTTAAATAGGCAGTCATTTCTTTTTTGTTGAGGGTTTGTAGGACCTCTTTCTTTTTTATTTTATTATCCCTGTCTTTTTCCTGAACTATTTCTTTTGTGATTACAGTCAGCGGGATGCCCCAATTTTTCTCTTAAGTCTCCTTCATAGGTTTTTACTTAATGGGCTTTTATTTCGAGAGATAATGACTGCCTGTCTTGACGATTAAACGGAACCATCACCGTCTTTTGTTTTGGAAGGACGTATTTGATGCCATTCATTATGTATGAAGTAGAATATTGTGACTGAATGCACATCTAAATTAACTGAGAAACTACCCTGCCCCAGGTTATGATTAAGGGTTTTAATTTGTGTGAAAAGAAAACTCCTACTTCTTTGGCTCGAAGGGGTTGACTAGGGATTATCTTCCTTATAACTCCACTGTTTAGGATTTGAAACAACGCTTGTACATCGTCAGCGGGGTCTGTTCGAAAGCATAATGTAGAGATTGTGGTATCATTTTCGTCATCCTCTCTCTAAAGGCTCAGAGATTTTGTTCGAGAGTTGAATATCACAAAAAGTAAAGCAATTTAAATATTGTAAATACGAAAGAATTGATTCAAAATAGACATATGCAATGCATTGATAAAGTAACAAAGTTTGACATGAATAAATGTTCGAACAATCAAAAGAAAATTACAAATGGAAAATTCTAATGAACGAAGAGCCCTCTTCTTAATGGTGGGCCTTGGAGGATTGACAGAAACATTCCAGTTGACTATCTTGTGTGAATTCCAATGCTGCTTCATCAATCAGGTCTTGAATTTTGTATTTCAACCTCCAATAGTCGTCAGTATCATGCCCCAGACTGTTTGAGTGATATGTACACCTTGCATCAGGATTGTAATTAGGCGAAGAAGTCTTGGGATTCAGATGAGGTCCTATCAACATAACCAGATTCATCCTCAACATGTGTTGTAAAGCTTGAGACAGCGGCATGTGGAGTTTGGTAAACTGCCTCTTGGGTGTATCTGGCTTACTCTGATTAACGTTGTTTTTGGCGAGGTTGTTGTTGGACACGTGACGTAGTATCAATTTGGAAAGGTCCACTCTTCACCAAACCAAACTCTTGTCTTCTTGGAGGTTGATCAATGACTTGGTCCCTGGCCTCGTCTATTTGCTTCATATTGTTGCATCCGTCTTGATGAAGTTGGTTGATGATGGCTTTCAACTCTTCTTATCTTCAGGCTAGGCCTTAGATAAGAGCCATCTGCCCCAGCATCTGGGTTCTCATTGCACCTACCTCAGCTTGCAGTTGTTCCAGCCGTTTGTCCTTATTGTCTTCAGGACTTTTCTTGACCAAGTTCCCAACGATGAGTGTTTTCAACTCTTCCTGTCCCTTGGATAGGTTTAGGAATATTTCCCTGAGCTGAGCTTCTTGAGTTTGAAGGTCTTTGTTGTCTTGTTTGAGATTCATTGCTGAAATAAACAACGAGAACATGAGAGACCTGTACTGGAAGACCTGTTATGCAATGATATGTATGATATATGTATACAATGTTTTCAAGGATCTCGCGGGGTAAACAAGAAACTGTAGAATTTGGTTGCAGCTTGATTGAAGAAACTTTGTGTTGTTAAGAGTCCTTCTTCAAGAGTCAAGCTCACCATATCGAGTGGGTCATAGCCACTGACTCAAGTTATCTTGTTTTGATCTCTAGACGATATTGGCTAGAGAAAAATAAATCCCCTTGCTAGACATTTGATTTACCATAACCTGCATCGCAAACCCTTGAGATCCTTGAAATGGTTAAGGAAATGTTAAGGCATGATGCTATGATGTGTATGTTATGCGTTTAAGCAAAAGTGCGAGGTGATGTAAGCAAGTAAACCCGGTAAGAAATCCAAGTTATTGGATAAGGACTGTAAACAAAACCTGCAAGGAACTCATGTTGTCAGATAATAAAACTGTGTAGTTCAAGTTGAAAGCACACAAGTCACACAAACAACCTTAGGTTTAGGCTTGCATGGGTTTTAAGATAGTACCCTCTTGAAGTTTAGTTGGTTTCAAACCTATCCTAGAAAAAGTAACTGGGTTCTAGAGGATCTCAATATCACTGACCATCCTCCATCGGTCATGGTTTCAACTCACGCAATCTTTTCTTGCGGCTGAAATATTCCGCGAGTATGATCTCAATGAGTGTAGCATCGAGTATCAACCAGTTCTCAGCTCTAAACCGAGGCCGGCTATCTCGCTACTTTCTAATGGCCAAGTTGGGCGATTAAAGGTTCTAAGGTCAGTTGATGCTTAACGACACCACGCAGCGGCCCCGTATTCTCCTCGTTTCTCCACAAGGGATACCTGTACAAACCAAAGTGCCACATCAACGTAGCTACTACTTCAACCGTATCGGTCTATGCCGTACTGTTCCCTCACAGTCTATTGCTACTTACCTAAAAGGTATTCCCCATATCCGGGTGTAGGATCTATAGTAACCCCAAACAAAACCCTCAAAAATAAAGCAATGAAAGAAATCAAGAGAAGCAATTATGATGACCTAGATCCTAAGGTATACCCCACTTATACATCCTCAGCAGAGTCGCCAGTTCTGTGATACAGTGGCAGAACCGACTATTTAATACTGGTTTGCATTTTGCGTTTTATGTTCGCAAAATATCTTGGTAAGCAAGAGTCGCCACCGACTTTTATTTCATCCAATTGGAAAGGAAAAAAGTACATAAAAAATTATTTTTCGAGATTTTGAGTACGGGGGGTAGATTATAGAAAGGGAAGGGGTTAGCACCCTTTCTATCCATGGTTTCCCATGGGATCTTAGGTACTTGCTCATTTTTAAATTGTTTGTGTGTGCTTTGTTTTGAAAAATGTTTACTTCGTGATAACCCTTGTATCATTCCTCAAAGGTGTGACGAAGTTGTTTTGAAAATTTGGTTTTGAAAAGTGTAAGTGTGAAAAAGTTTTGGATTTGAGCAAGTACCTACTAGCATCTACCTACTCAAAAAAATATCGTTTCTATTCTTGTTTCCTTTAGACAGTGCTATCCTACTATTGAGAAATAGGTAGCACCGTCGTTGGAGTTGTAAGGGTCAATTTGAAAGGGACGTATGATCACTAAAGCAATATTAGGACACCTTAGTAATAACCCTAAAGTTTTAAGATCATATTCGAGGCAACATTTCCGAGGCAACATTTCTGAGGCAGCATCCGACCGGGACAATTTGATCTTTTAGACTGGAGGGAAACCACTAAGACACCCTATGCTTAATGATCGTTTACCGAAGGCAACCGAAGTGAGGGTATACCCTAAGAGTGATATGTGCGAGTGATTCGTTTTAGTTATTTATCTTTGCACATTAGGGTTTTCTAACTGTATTAATTTGTCATGCATTCTTGCCATACAATCCTATTAGCATACATCTAAACAGTTATAATATTTGCAGGAATTAAAAATGCGGGAAAATAAACCTACGCTATTACAAGGCTTCGGGGAGGGGGATTAATTACATAGCCAAAAACCCAGAAATTTAAACAGTAAATAAAACCCTAAATTAACTATTACAAACCATGAGAAGTTACAAAAATATTGGCAAAATAATAATAATAAGCGCGGCAGATTAAATGTGAGGCGATTAGGGTTTTGACCCTTTGACTAATCCTATTTGCGATTGATTAAAAAAGATGTTTTTGTCATGTTTTGTTATTTGGGGAAACAACGAAATAATTGAATTAAAAAAATCCTAATCCTATTAATTAAGAAAAATAAATTAATTAAGTCTAAACAACCTATTTTGTATTTTTATTTATTTGAGAAAAAAAGAAAAATTAAGTCAAGAGTTAACCTAATCTTCTAATTGAATTTTAATTGTGAAAGAAATTAAAGTTGCCCTAAATTAATTAAACTAATTAACTAAAAAATAATTATTAAGAAAATAAATCCTTTTTTGTGATTTTTGATTGGTTAATTTAAATAAATTTTGTGTTGATAAAAAGCAAGATAATTAAAGAAAATGAATTAAAGAAAAATAATAGAAATAACCAAATGGGCCTGCTGTCAGCAGATCTGGCTGGAGACGGATCCAAAAGATGATGACCCTCAGAAGGTGAGGTGTGTTGGATTTGGTTCTGGATGATGGATTCAGAAGATGATGACCCTCAGAAGATGGGGTGCACTAGATCTGGTTCTGGCTGATGGATCCAGAAGATGATGACCCTCAGAAGATGGGGTGCACTGGATTTGGTCTTGGTTGATGGATCTAGAAGATGATGACCCTCGGAAGGGGTATGTACTTGATCTGGTTCTGGCTGATAGATCCAGAAGATGATGACCCTCAGAAGATGGGGTGCACTGGATCTGGTTCTAGTTGATGGATCCAGAAGATGATGACCCTCAGAAGGGGTATGTACTGGATCTGGTGAAAACAATGGAGAAAATGCCAAAAGCTCAGGCTTGGGATCGAACCCAGGACATGAGCTTCTGACTCCCTTCCTCTGACAGACTGCGCTAGATGTTAGCTTGTTAATATAAATAAAACAAATAATATATTGGAAAACAAGTTAGTGGCCAGAATAACGTGCCAGAATTTAAACCAGTCAGTCAAGTTGTGACACGTTATTGTCTTCTTCCCTGGAACTGTCGTTTTAGGCTCTGAACCTTTACCTACAGACGCATGTCTGTTGCCGAAACCTGTGTTGTTCAAAAATCAAGCACACGCAATATAAATTCAATTGGGGACCATGAATCAACTGGGTTTGAAGCTCTGATCATCATGGTGCCCATTATCAAGCCTAATTTTGCTTGAAACCCAAAACCCCAAATTGGAGCACGAAACCCTAACAATGGCAAAAGCGTGTTCCTGCACTATAACTTAAATCAAACTATCCAGAAATGTTGCAAACATGATAATGATCACAAATATGTAACTTAAACATGCTAAAGATGCAAGAATTACAGTAATCAAATTTGGATAATTTTTCAAACCGTGAGAATGATAGGGTGTGATTCTGGACGTGTAGGGGACCTGAGAGTGATTGGAATAGCTTCCTGGGATATCCTGGAATAGATTGCTGACCTTGAATTGCTCTCAAAGGTCCTCTATCCTGAAATCAGAACCTCACTTTTTATCAAGATTTTTTAGTTTTGTTCTAACCGTTTTCACGCCTCTGACCCCTCTTATTTGCTTTGTTCTTGTTCATTATATATCCCTCAATGAATTAGCGTTGCAAAACAGATTGAGTTTTGAAGCTTTGATGAGATTTGATTTGATTTTCAATTTGTATATATTCTTCCAAATTTGGCCTAATCATGCCAATACCGTACCAATCAGCCTTGGTATGATCTGATTCTGATATGTCAGCATAATGAGCTTATGATTCTGTCCAAAAATCCAATCAAAACAAATCTTTGCTATTATTTACCAATTATTTGATTTAATTCAATTTTTAATAAATAAAAAATTAAAATAAAATAAATAATGAAGAAAATAACATGTGAGTGAGAATTTGGGTCGTGGACCATGTTATAAGTGAGGTGCAAGCATAAAAAGTTAGGCACATTTAGCAAAAAATGCAAATTTGAGCACATTTGTCTTTTGGCAATTTTACAAAAATGGTCAACTTGGCCAATGCATAACTCTCTCAATTTTAAAACTTGGTCAACTTGGACTTTTTATAAATATTAGGATGTCCTCTAAGCAATCCTTTTGGTCTCATCCCAATTGAGTCTTCCATGTTCATGTATGAAGCTTTGACCCAAAAAGTGTTTTTGTTGACTTTTCAAAATAACCTATAATGTCAAAATCCATATCTTTTTGTGAGTGCATATTCTGAAGTTCGGATATGAATATGAATTGTAGGTAATTGCATCCTCTTCAAAATGAGCTTTGGATGGGTCATTTCTGATAAAGTATGAGAAAGTTATGCTTGGTCAAAGTTGAGTTGATTTTTCCTACAAAACCCTAACTTAGCAACTTTTGGGCTTTGATGAATTGTGAGCAATCCTTGAGGAATCATGATCAACCCTTGATCAAATGATGCATAATACTTCAAAATGAGGATGTTGACCAAAAATATTGAAGTTTGACTGTATGTGGGCCACAGTTGACTTTTGGCCCAGTACAGTGGATTTTCAGGCATTTGAGCAATTGACTGAGTAAACTTCTTCTGCAAGGCTTGAAACTTGACATGGATGATCTTGAGAACATATTAGGACAACGGTGACCATTTTAGTCCTTTGTGGTTCACACATCTTGATGAAAATGGAAACCCTAATTTGAGGTAGACTGCCTTAGGAGAGAGTTTGTCTGGTCAACTTTTGAACTTCCTTGAGAAATATGGGAGGGTAAATTTTGGGTTACAATACCTATCTTTGGATGTAAACGGGATGGGCGTGGGTCATCGTATAACCATGATTAGCAATGTTGCAAAGTATCTTAGCATATTTTTTTAGGGACTAAGATCAATTTTGTAAGGCAACTTTGAATAGCGTCATCGAGGGTCTATGATCTTTTATTTGTTTGTTTTTGCTAAGACACTTTACATGCGTAATATGGCCATTTTGTATAAGGCAACCAAGTGGGATAACCCTAGGGGTGTTTTGTGTGTAAGTGTGTCATTTTCATGTTTAATTTTGTCTTAGATTAGGGTTTTCTATTTGGTTGATTTTATCTTGCCATACAACCCCTAATTACTAGCATGTTATATAAAAGCAATAAATTGCGAAATTTAAATGTCCTACGCTATTACAACATTTGTGGGAGGGGGGATACAATTTATGAATGGGGATTTTGCAATAATATAAACCTAATTAAGCTATTACAACCAAATTGAATATGTACAAATATTGGAATAAATAATATACAAGATAAATTAAATATGCAAAGATGTATGAATGCAAAGAAGATTTTGTTTGGTTTTTTTATGTGGAAAAAGTTTTAACTTAAACCTAATAAATAAATCAAGATTATCTCAAATTAATTAGGAAAATAAATTATTTTTTAGAAAAGATTTTTTATAAACCCTAATTCAATTTGATTAAAAGAAAATAAATTTCTTTAAGAAAAGGTAAGTATTTTTGCACTTTTTGTCTTAAAAAAATAATGTATGGTATTTATGAGGTATCTTGGTCTTTTTGTATAAAAATAATATGTTTAATAGGTGTGAAGAAAAAATAGATATTAAAATAGTTATAATTTAATTTACAAGTTTATTATAAAAAAAGATAGTATATAATTTAAATAAAAATATTTTCTATGAGAAAAATAAAATAAAATGAACCAAAATATAAATCTAGCATTTTTACATTTTTTGTAATTTTTAATATTAAGAAAAATATATTTGATAAAATAAAAATGAAAATAAAATAAGTAAATAAAAATATTTGGGCCAGGGGATGCTGCAAGCAAACAGGGGTAGGAGGATAGAAAAAAAACATAGCCCAAAGTTCCAGAAGCCCACGCTGCCAAACAAACAAAAAAACTGGAAAAATATGAAAAATTGCAAAAGGCAGCACCAAGGCTCGAACCCATGACCTATGGCATTTTTGCGCGTTGTCTTACCACTGGGGTGGCTGTACATCCATTTATATAAACAAAGGCATAAATATATATTAGAAAACGCCCCCTGAAGGCAACTTCTTCTTCAACCTTGAGCCATGGTCGGACCACCTGTATCTCTCTCATTTCTCCATGAAAATGGAAAGTCCCAGCATGAAAATTACAGTGTTTCTTCTCACGAGTTCAACCATATATTTCATGTAAACTAAAAGTCAAATATCAAAGTTAATTTTGCTTGCCCTAATTTGAAACCTAATTTTTACATAAAATTCAAATCCAAAATTCTCTATGCACATTTAATATAAATGAAAACTATGAACATGGTTAGCTTTAATGCAAGGATATCTACATTTTTCTTTCACAAATCAGGATCAAAGGATGCTTATATGAAGAGATAGAAGTTTGAGTTTTTACCGCTTTCAGTTGAGATCGTGAATGGAGTTTGGTCAAGTTTTGAGAAGGCCTGAGGATCTATTTAGCTTGCCTGGACCTCCCTGAGTGTGTTCCA
This sequence comes from Vicia faba, assembly GCA_948472305.1. NCBI lineage: Eukaryota > Viridiplantae > Streptophyta > Magnoliopsida > Fabales > Fabaceae > Vicia > Vicia faba. Next base: position 1,500,698,753 of record OX451739.1, on the reverse strand, counting down.
ATCCTTACCTTGCCTTGAAAGTTCCTGAATCTCCCTAGTCAAGTCAACCTGCAAGCTTGATATGTAAAATTGGAAGATGGAGGAGGAGGAGTTACAGTGAGGGGACAAGGGTCTGGAACACTTAGATATGATTTATATTAAGTGTTTAGGTGGTTACAACTTAAAACGCACGAGTAGTTTTTGAGATTGCTATGTAAGGTGCAAAACTGTAAGTTATGGCATATTTTCAATGTTAAAGGATTTGGGAGAGTTTTTGAGTCTTAGCAATCGTGTGTTAGGTTGTAATAAACTTGTGTATAAGTATATAGAAGGTTTCAAATCAATTCCACACCAGGTTTCTGAGTTATAGCCTTTTGGCTCTATTACTTGCTTTTGAAGAAAAGTGAGGAGACAAGTCTCTATGTGTTTGTACAAGCCTGATCTGAGTTGGTAGAGGCTTTAGACACATTGCTTTTGGTTTATAGGGTTTGTGTGTGTAGAAAGAACAAGTTCAAAGCTCAAGGAGTTGACAATTGCAAAAGTTGTGCTTTATCAAAATGGAAGTGGCAACTTTGTGCCATAAATGGAATTGTAGCTTGGACAAAGGCTCTAATGCTTGGATTAAAGCTCTATCAACTGTGTAAACATTTAATTATGGAGTGAGAAACAAGTTTGAGGCCTACAAAGCAAATATTATGCAGCCTAGGCTTGAATTTGAATTTTGGTTCATCATGAAATGACTTGAAATCAAAGTGAGAAATTGCCAACTTCATCTCTTCGATTCTCCATACTCAAAAATGATCTCAAGAAGTTCTTAGACATTTTGGAAATCTTGCAATGTGCTCTACAACTCATCTTTTAATTTCTTTCGAAATATTCCCCTTGGAACTATGTGGAAAATTGGCATGAAGTTAGGTCAAAAACCTGCCTAACTAGGGCAAAATTTCACTAAGTTATTTTAGTTCATGAGCATGTATTCACAAAATTATATCTTGAGATCCAAGCATCTTTAGGATAAATTGTGTGAATCAAAGTTGTATATTTCATGGAGATCTACAACTTTCATGTTAGGAACTTCCTTTGAATCATCTTGTATCATGGTGAAAATTTGGCTTAAAGTTGAGAAAAAATAAGAAATTTTCTATACTTAGAAAAATTTCTAAGTTAAGAAATTTCAAATTTTAAAACAAAATCTTCAATCCTTGATTTATTGATGAACAAGTTTCACATTTTGACATGTTTTGATGAATTATGATCTTTGGCACTTGATTTTGACCAAAAAGTCAAAGTTTGACTTTTTAGTATACAGTTGACTTTTGATCAGTTGACTGAAAAATTCATATGTCAATCCAATGAATTTGTAATATTTTGAACCATGTAATTAGGTAAAGATGATGCAATTGAACTCTTGAAATCATTCTTAAAACCAATTGATCATTTTCTAGGTCAAAAAATCAGAAATTGCCCCTTTTCATTCAAAACCCTAATTTTGACCATTTTGCCCTTTTGATGATTTGATTAAATTTCTTGAGGAATTATGGTCCAAACTTGATAAAATGATACCTATGGGTTTAAAATGTTGATGTGGATCAAAAATTATTAAGTTTGATTGTAAATTGGCCATGGTTGACTTTTTCCCCAATACAACTGATTTTTAGGTTAACTGTCCAATTGACTAATCAAAAATGTGATTCAAGGCTTGAAACTTGACATGAGTAATATTGGGGGTCCATAATGATACTTGAAAGTCATATGAAGCATTGATAGTCCAAAAATCCTTGTGCTAACTCAAACCCTAATTTTGGTCATCAGTGCATGAGGAGGTGTCTTGAGCTGGTCAAACCCTAATCCAGTCTTGAGTCAAAGAGATCTTTGTGAGGAAATTCTTGATAAGTGAGAGGGAAAATTTTGGGGTGCAACACATACTGACATATGAGATTCTGTCGGATGAACCGGGCCACAACGTTCTTGTTAACATAAGCGAATGAAGCTGCCTCGACCCACTTCGTGAAGTAATCAATGGAAACCAAGATAAAGCGGTGTCCATTAGAAGTTGTAGGTTTGATCTCTCCAATCATGTCAATTCCCCACATTGCGAATGGCCAAGGAGCAGTCAGGACGTTTAGAGGAACCAGAGGCACATGTACTTTGTCAACATAGATCTGACACTTGTGACAAGTTCGTGAATGCTGATAACAATCTGCTTCCATGGTGGACCAGTAGTATCATGCCCGTAGGATCTTTTTAGCCATCGTGTGCCAACTAGAATGGGTGCCAAAGGTACCTTTGTGTAAATCATCCATGATCCAAATGATCCTAATGATCAGCTAGTACGCTCCCCTTTATTGCTTTTTGGGTAGTGTACTGAATGTCGTATTCAGTTAGGACCATCTGCCATCTCGCTATTCTTCCAGAGAGGGAGGGCTTCTCGAATATGTATTTAATGGGATCCATCTTGGATATCAATAAGGTAGTGTGGTTCAGCATATATTATCTTAGCTGGCGAGGAACCCATGCCAGAGCGCAGCAAGTTTTCTCGAGCAGTGAATATCTGGTTTCACGGTCAGTAAACTTTTTGCTCAGGTAGTATATTGCATGCTCTTTTTGGCCAGACTCTTCATGCTGCCCCAGCACACACCCCATTGAATTTTCCAAAACTGTTAGGTACATGATCAGAGGTCTTCCCTCAACTGGCGACATCAAAATGGGAGGCTCTTGAAGGTACTCCTTGATCCTATCAAAGGCAGCCTGACAGTCGTTATTCCATTCCACCACTTGATCTTACTTAAGTAATTTGAAGATTGGTTCACAAGTAGCGGTCAGATGGGAAATAAATATGGCGATGTAGTTTAGCCGTCCTAAGAATCCCCTAACTTCCTTCTCAATGCAAGGAGAAGGAATTTCTTGGATTGCTTTTACCTTTTCAGGGTCCACTTCAATACCTTTACCACTGACAACGAAGCCTAAGAGCTTACCGGACCTTACTCCAAAAGTGCATTTATTCGAGTTCAGCCTTAATTTGTATTTCTTCAGTCTTTCAAACAACTTATACAGGTGGTCAAGGTGTTCCTCTTCAGTTTGAGATCTAGATATCATGTCATCCACGTAGACCTCTATCTCGTGATGGATCATATCATGAAACAAAGCTACCATGGCACGCTGATAGGTTGCCCCGATGTTCTTCAGCCTAAATGGCATAACTTTGTAATAGAACATGCCCCATTGTGTGACGAAGGTCATTTTCTCCATGTCCTCAGGTGCCATTTTGATTTGATTGTATCCGGAGAAACCATCCATGAAGGAGAATACTTTATGATGTACGGTGTTGTCAACCAGAATATCGATGTGGGGAAGCGGGAAGTCATCCTTTGGGCTTTCTCTATTCAAGTCTCTATAGTCCACACATATACGTACCTTACTGTTCTTCTTAGGTACCGGAACAACATTAGTGACCCATTGTGAATAAGAGGTGACAACTAAGAGTCCAACGTTGAAATGTTTCATGACTTCAGTCTTGATCTTTTCTGACATTTTTGGCCGCATACGACGAACCTTCTGTTTCACTGGAGGGCAGTCTTCTTTTGTCGGCAGATGATGGACCACGATATTAGTGTCGAGTCCTGACATATCTTTGTATGACCAGGAAAAGACCTCAACATAGTCATGTAGTATCTGAGTTAAGCGCTTCTTTACACTATGCTCCAAGTTGGCACCTATCTTGACTTTTTTCTTGTCCTCTTCAGTACCTAAGTTAACTATTTCAACCGGCTCTTCATGGGGTTGTATAGTCCTTTCTTCCCGTTGTAATAATCTGGCAAGTTCCCCTGGTACCTCACAATCTTCCTCACCTTCGTCCTCGGCTTGGTAGATCGGATTTTCAAAGTCATGATAGGCCATAGCAGAACCGTTACCAATGGGATCCCGAGTGGATGTGGATCTTCATTTCGATATGTGAGTGTGTGTAAGAGCATAACTATCGTTGATAAAATAAAAGGTAGAAAAAAGAAAAACAAATAGAGTAAAATTTGCATTCAAAAACGTCCCATGATTTATTAATGACATATGAAGATGAAGTAACAACCCTCACAGATGGACCATTGTTCCTCGGGTAAGACACAAGGTTTTAAAGTTTAAATTGTTTAAATATTACAAGTCCGAAAAATTTAAAAGACAATTACTCTTGAATAAAAGTAATAGGAATAAAATCTTTGGCCTCCCAATTGTTGAGTCATCCACCGATGGTTGGAAAAATCCATTTGCCCATGTCACAGTTGCTATCAATGTCTTCCATTGCATTGACTCCCTGATTACTGATACGTAAAGGTGGTCCCCCAGCGCGAGTACGTCGAACAGCTCTTTGGGCCTCCGAAGTAAAACCCAAACCAAATTTGTTAGATTTGTAGGGAATATTCGGAAGTTGACCCCAGATGGTACATCCACCTTCCTCCACTACTGCTCCAGCATCCTTCAGAGAGGCCATTTTCAATGGAGGTCTGGTAATCTTCAGAGCTTTGGTAGCAGTCTTTGTCGCAGCAACCGTCTGTGGAACCTCCTCAAAATTCTTACATGGGGTCTCAATGAACTTATCGTCCATTTCAACATACCTGAAAGAGTTCAGGTGGCTAACCATGTATTCCTCCTCCCTATGTACTGTGATGATCTTTTCCTTGACTGGGTACTTCAATGTCTGATGTAGGGTAGAAGTGACGGCACCAGCACCATGGATCCAGGGTCGACCCAATAGACAAGAATAGGATGGCCGGATATCCATCACATAGAAGGTTGAATCAAAAGTTTGAGTTCCAACTTTGATAGGGATGTCTACTTCTCCATGCATTGTTCTTTTAGAACCATCGAAGGCCCTCACTACAATGTTGGTGGGCTTTAATGTGAGTCCTTCGCAATCTAACTGGTCAAGAGCATTCTTGGGTAAGACATTCAGCGAGGAACCTGTATCCACTAGAACATGGGCTAATGTAGTTCCCTTGCACTCAATGGAGACATGCAAAGCACCATTGTGTTTCCTTCCTTTGGGAGTTAAATCAACGTTAGAAAAACCCAGTCCATTATCAATGGTTGGACTCGCCACACAATTCTCGAATTGATCAATGGAGGTATCTTGGGGCACGTGGGCGGTCTTCATAAATTTTACTAAGGCCTTAGAGCACAAAAGCAAGGCTAGCATTGATATTTTTGAGGGGGTTTTCCCCGACTGCTCCATGACATTGTAGTCACTTTTCTTGATTATCTTTAATATCTCTTCCATCTCCTTCCTAGAAGCCTCAGGAATGACTTATGGGTGCGCCTTCGTATGAACAGGCTCAAACAATACCTCTTTACCCCTTGTCTCGGTTGCAAGGATAATAGTAGGACTAACAACGGGAGTATCACTGGGAATACTGACATGAGTGGTAGAGGGAATAATTACAAGAGTAGAAATGGTCTTTGGAGAGATCTCGGGGGAGAAAACCCTTCCATTTCTTGTTATTTTACTGGTCCCAACGATATTGTCGACGTCAGGATCAGTTCCTTCAGCAACTTTGTCTTTGATAGCCAATAGATCTTGCTTGACGCCATGGTAATAGATGTCAGCCCCATAGTTCCAGGGAACAGCTTTATCCGAAGAATATGGTATTGGCCCCGACATGGTGATGATTAGGGGAGCAGACTTTGGAACAAATGTAATCCTGACGGGTCTTTTGGTGGAGACCCTGGGAGGATTGTCGGAAATGGTGATTATTGAAACATCTTCACAGGAATTTCTGGTAAGAGGAACTTTCTCGAATAAGATTTCTTTGTTAGCCATCAGGCACTGGACGCCCATCTTCAGTAAAAAACAGCCACCTGGTAGAGACATACATAAGCGACAACTTTCATCACAGCCCGGAAACAGACTGGCTTGCAATATATTTTGTTTAACGGTCAAAAGGGGAGTAGTTAACTCATCCACGGAGGAAACAAAATAGTCATCGTCAACAACATTGACCCCTTGGCCATGTTTTAGCATTGGCGCCGTTATTACATTAGGTGTTTCTGGGGGGATCAAACTCAATCTCTTTCACCTCGATAAGGTCTTGTACCTTATTTTTAAAGGTCCAGCAATCGTTTGTATCATGCCCCGGACATTCAGAATGATAGGCACATCGAGCATTCAGGTTGTAGCAGGGGGAAGCAGTATTGGGGTTCTTGGGAGCTTCCTTTAGAGTCACCAGATTGGACTTTAATAGATGCGACAAAACTTGGGACAAGGTCATGTTGATCTGGGTGAATCGTCTTAAGGGCGCCTCTGGTCTGCATTGATAGTTTCACGGTTGATTTGATACAGGATTGGAGATCATAACAGCCCCTACCGTCGGGCGACATTCAGTTTTGTTTTGATTCCTGTGGTCATAAGCAACGCTGACCTCCTTCTTTCTAGTAAAGGGTTTCTTCATCGAGCTTGAGGATGCATCCCTTTGAATTTTGCCGCTCTTAATACCGGCTTCTACCCGCTCGCCAGTCATGATTATTTCAGTAAATCCAGCCGAAGAGCTTTTGATCAAATGGTTGAAGAATGGGCCAGACAACGTGCCCAAGAACATATTCACTAACTCCCTATCAGATAAAGGGGGTTGGACTCTTCCTGCGAGATCCCTCCATTTTTTGGCATAATTTTTTAAACCCTTACCAGCACCCATAGACATACCTTGCAATTGTGTTTGAGTTGGAGCTAAGTCAGCATTATACTGGTATTGCTTGTAAAAATCAGCAGCCAAATCTTCCCAATTATGAATTTTGGTTCCTTTCAACTGATAGAACCAATCCAATTGCGTCCATGACAAGCTTTCTTAGAAGAAATGTACCCATAGGTTCCTGTCAGCAGTATGGGGTTGAATCTTCCTGACGTATGACCTTAAATGCAGCTTAGGACAAGAGACACTGTCATATTTAGCGAATGTGGGGACCTTGAATTTCTACGGGATGACCACCCCTGAAACAAGTCCTAGCTCTTCAAAATCCAGCCCGGGTACCCTCTGGATCTCCATAGCATTGAGGCGATCCTCTAGCTGTTTGTATTTATCATCAGGAGGAGGATATTGTTCTTCAGAGTAGTCAGCTTCTTCTTCTTCTTCAGACTCTAGGTTGTCATTTCCTTCCTTGTTCTTCCCTTCTTGATTATCTCCTTCACCTGACGAGGTTGCAAAATCTAGAGTTCGCTTGACTGGTCCTCTGAACCTTCTTCCCAAATTCAAAACGTCGACTGGTTTCTTCACCTTCTTCTTCTTATCTTTGATCATAAGAGCCTCCAGGTCCTCTTGTCCTTTAGCCAGAGACAAGAACATCTGTTGGAATTGAGTATTATGCGCTTGAAGATCTTTTAATGTCTGTTCAATATCCATCTCACTTAAATAAACAGTAGAAAGATAAAGAGACATGTTGTGAAAACCTGTTTGTGTTATGATGAATGAGAATGCATATGAAAATGATTTCAAGGAAATTTAGAGATTTAAATTTGTTTAGACAAAAGGAAACACACATTGTATTAATAAATACAAGTTCGAGTACATCCTGTCTCTTTGGGCTTACAATGAAAGAAATAAAATACAAAAACTCCTAAGAAAAAAAGGTCGAACACATCCTCTTCGGTGCAATGTAGGCGTTCAAACTCCGCTCTTCATGAAGCTGCTTGTTGAGTTCCAAAATTTTCTTCTCACTGGCATAGAATTGGGCTTTGAAGGTGTCTCGTTCTTCTTTTAACTGAACCCAATCATTTTGCAAGTCTTCAAGAGAGGTAGGCATGTTGGGTTAAAGGACAGTAGGGACGTCTTCTTTAGCAACTAGCTCCATGATAACAGGTAGGATGGAGGGGTAAGGCATTGCGAGACTCTGGGCACGAGCTCGTACCCACCTAAGGTAAGGCTCAAGGGGAATAGAATTTTTGTGTCCCAATGTATTACTATCCACTTTGTTTACCATCCTCCAAGCTCGTATAAACCTTTAACGATAGCCTTGGTCGTCGCACTCGTAGTCGAACACCACACCTTGGATGAGTACATCATGAGGACCATATCTTCGTGCATACCCAAACTGTCGCAGAACTAAGCAAGGGTTGTAAGTGATACCTCCCCTAATTCCAAGCAAAGGGACATTAGGGAATTCCCCGCAACGGTTGATGGTAGTAATGTCCTCCAAGGATCGAGAACACCAGTGAATATTCGAATGTCTGAGTGACATCAACCTATTGGACAATCTCAAACCTTGCTCGTTCTTCACAATGGATTGGGGTAGGTGTGAAACAAACCACCTAGCCAACAGAGGAGTGAAACACATGAGGGTTCCTCTTCTCTTCATGGTCCTAGAATGGAGAGAATGCAAGATATCTCCCAACAAAGCAGGCACTGGATTGCGAGATATGAAAATTTTAACTGCATTCACATCTATAAGTTGGTTAGGATTTGGAAATAGTACCATCCCATAGATGAGAAGAGCCAAGATTTCTTCAAAAGCTTGTAAATCCAGAGTGTTCCAATAATCTTGAGCTTTTTCCAACAGGAACTTGGCTAGGAACCCTTTGACACCACTTCTTGTTTCCCAGTTAACCATGACGTCGGATTGTTGGAAGTGTAAGGCTCGGGCAATCTCTTCAGGGCTTGGGTCTATTTTAATACCGTTGAAAGGTAATTGATTGAGAATGTGAATTCCCAAGAGTTGAGAGAATTCTTCCATAGTAGGCACAATCTGGTAATCAGGGAAGGTAAAGCAATGGTGCAAAGGGTCGAAGAACTGGAAAAGCACCTTCATCATGTCTTCGTCAAAGCTTGAGGTAACCAGGTTGAGAAGTCGTCCATGTCTTTTGGTGAATAGAGAGTTCTCAGGGACCCTTGATGCTAATTCCTTGAGCTGAAAAGGTACTCGTACGAGATTTACTTGGATTGTATTCTTGCGAGTGAGAGTCATGTCCTACAAAACATAACAAAGATGAATCTGAAGATCCTTGAAATGGTTAGTCTAAAATGCTATGGTATGATGCCATGATGTTATATACAAGCATATGCACAAGTTAATCAAACAAGTCCTTAGATTTAGGCTTGCATGAGGTTCATAGGTAAGTACCCTCTTGAAGTTTAGTTGGTTCAACCTGCCCTAGAAAGTAAACGGGTTCTAGGGAGTCTCAATATGACTGATCTTTTTTCATCGGGCAATGTTTCAGCACAAGCCTCTTTATTAGCGACTGAAATATCCTGAAAGTCCAATCTCAATGAGCGTAGTATCGAGTATCAAGCACAAAGCGGCCCTGTATTCTCCTTGAATACTCAAGAGCTACTGGTAACCACAAATGTGTCACACTAACGTAACTATTGCTTTGACCATGTCCGTATACCCCGCACATTTTCCACAACTTATTGCTACTTATCTAAAAAGGTGCCCCAGATCCGGGTAGAGGATCAAAACAAACCCAAACAAGGAACCATAATGTAAAGCAAGCAAATCAAACAATGAAAAGTAAATAAAGGTAATCTAGCCGTAAGGTAACCCCACTTTTAAAGACTCCCCAACAGAGTCTCCAGTTCTGTAACACGGTGGGAGAACTAACTTGGTTGTTTTTGCATTTGATTGCAATTGTTGCGGATAGCAAGAGTCGCCCCCGACTTTTCTTTTATCCAATAAGGAAATGGTTAAAAGAACAGGAAAGACCTTTCGATATTATTTCTTGAGTTCGGGGGGTAGGTTATGGAAAGGGAAGGTATTAGCATCCTTTCCATCTGTAGTTATCTACGAGCTCTTAGTTGCTTGATAGATCACTTACTTTTGTTTGTAAAAGTATGCTTATGGTGTGGGTTTTGAAAGTATTTGGAAAACTTCTTTGTAATGGCTCTCATTTCTATAAGAACGCGTACAAAGTGTTGGTTTTGAAAATAGTTCAAAGAGGTGTTTGTGAACGAGTTTTTTGAAAGTGATTTTGAAAAGTGTCTTTGTAATGGTTCTCGTTTCTATAAGAACGCGTCCAAAAAGTTTTGTCTTTTGAAAATGTTTAAAATGAAAGTTTCGGTGTATAAAATGTTTTTGTTGTGAGCAATCGATCAACTAGGAGTATCCTACATACTCAAAAGGTCCTAATGTTCTTTTCCTCCTCCTTTAGACGTGGCTATCTTACCATTGATTTGGTAAGAAGCCCCGTCATTGGATGTGAAGGGACGGGCATGGGACGTTTGTGTAGTTATAGAAGGCAACCTATGGGACGTTTTAGCAATGTCGTTTAGGGACTAGAACATTTACCGAAGGCAACATTGAGGGTCATCGAGGGACTACGATCTTTTATCGAGGATCTTTGTTAAAACGCCCATATTCGAGGGACATGACTATTTTCCGAGGCAACAAAGTGAGATTACCCTAGAGGTGCATGTGTGAATGGTGTGTTTGATTGCATGCATTTAGTCTTTGATTATGGTGGTCTACTTGTTGGTTTTATCTTGCCATACATACCTTATCTTACTAGCAATTATATGAAAAGCGGTAAACTTGTGGAAATTAAAAATCCTTAGTTATTACATCATTAGGGGGATGGGGATACAGTTTGCAAATGGGGATGAAATAGGTGTCTAATTATTACAACCATATCGAATAAGCGGACAATAATGAAGAATATATATATATATATATATATATATATATATATATAATGCAAAAACAGTGTAAAAAGAAGGAAAAACTGCATTTCGAACTATTATGTGTCGACACATGTTGTTATGCATCGACATAACTTTCCTTGCCCCTGCCAAACCAAATCAACTCAGTATGAGTCGACGCATAATGGGATGTGTCGACTCATTTCCTACTTGTGTCGACACATACGCGTTTTGTGTCGACTCATGCACCTTCCATCTTTTTGTTTTGGCACCTGAATAGCAGTATGAGTCGATGCATAAGGCCATGTGTCAACTCATACCCTATTTTTTTCACTTAGAATGAGTTGACCCATGTGGCTATGTGACGACTCATGTTGCAATTTTTTGCCTCTATCACCATTCTTTTGCACGTATAGTCAGTTTTCAACATATAAATGATAAAAATGAATAACAAGTAAATGATTAACTTCAAGAGTAGTGATTACTTCATCTTATCTTCAGAAATAAACTAAAAATTATGTATGGAAAATGCAAGGTTAAGATGACTTACCTTGCAACTGCACTTTAGGTTTTGATTCTGAATACCCTTCAAGATGTTGCATGGACCTTAATGAAACTCCATGAAGCTGCTAGACCTCCCTTTATGTTGAAGGTTGTTGAACCAACTCCAAACAGTCAAGTTCGTGTAGTACTGTCTTTTGTTTAAGAGTTGAGAATAAGGGAACTACAGAAATTGTTCTTGTGCTTGAACAATATCTATGTGATATGAAGTGTTTAGAGGGTTTATGGGAGAGTTTACGAGGTTGTGCAATAGTGGGTTGAGGATCTTTTTTGTTTTGTGAGTGAAAACAGAGTTGAAGATGAGCAGAGTTTTTATGGATGAACTGAGTTTTATGAATGAGCTGGGTTTTATGAATGAACAGAGTTTAACAAAAGTTCTGTTTTTCTCTTCTCTCTTTTTCTCTCCAAAAAAAACTCTCTTATGTCTTATGAAATAGTCCCTTTTGTAGATCCTTGACTGAGGTTTAGGAGGGAAACAAAATAAGTTATATTGAAATGTTTTTGCCTACTGCTTTGATACTTTTTCCACACAATTTTATTTTGCCATTTTGGTGCAATTTTGTGGTTTTTATAATGCAGGTTGGAGCATACTGCATAGAGTTATTTTGGACTGGTTTTATGGACAGATTTTGGACTGTATAGGACAACATATACAAGTTTTATGACAGGTTTGTCGTGCAGCATAGCACAAGGTTTTGTAGGACATCAATTGAGCAGGGTTTTGGAGTGTTGTGGCAATGTATAGAAGTAGCATATCACTTTTTGTTAAGCAATAACTTGGACAACATAGTTTGCAGCATGAAACAAGTTTGGTTTGTGGAGCAATTTATGCATATTGTATCAAAGACAAAGCATTGTGGCAAGGTTTTGAGTCAAAGGAAAAAGTCCAAGCAATATAAAGTTTAGGATTTGTAAACTTGCAAAAACGCCACTTTGTAATAACTTGAATTATTTGTAACATCTTGAACTATTTTGAATTATAGTGACAAGATGTCATGAAGCAATGAACTTAACTTAGAAAATTTTCCAAGTCTTGCAAAAGTTGGATTTTTGACTTTCTTAATTTTTTATGATCAAATTTCATATTTTGGATGTCTTGATGAAATATGATTTTTGGGACTCAACTTTGGTCAAAAAGTCAAAGTTTGACTTTTTTAGTGTACAGTTGACTTTTTTCATTAGTTGACCGAATTTTATCTATCAATCCACTGATCTTAGGAGATGAATTGAAATGTGTAATTAGGTCAAAATGACGCGCTCGAATCCTTGAGATCATGCTTCCAACCAATAAGCCAGGTATTAGGTCAAAAATCAAAGTTCAATCATTTTCAGTCAAAACCCTAATTTTGCCCATTTTGCCCTTTTGGTAATTTGAATGACTTTCTTGGAAAATTGTGATCCAAGACTTGAAACTTGACAAAAATAATCCTGAGGGTCCATAATGATCCATGAAAGTCATTTGAAACATTATGAATTGAACTGCCTTTGTACAAACTAAAACCCTAATTTGAGGTATCAGTGTTGAGGAAATTGTTTGACCTAGTCGATACTTACGCAAACTTGAGGCATTAAAGATCTTTGTAGGAAATATCTTGAGAAACGAGAGGGCAAATTTTGGGGTACAAAAGTTGGACAGTAATGAAGCCAATCCACAAAATTGTAAAGGCAGTGTAAACAGGAAGAAAAGGTGCATTTTGAACTGCTATGTATCGACACAATGCTGCTATGTATCGACACATAACTCTTTCTTGCTCCTGTAAAACAAAATCAGCTCAGCATGAGTCGATGCATAATGAGATATGTCGACTCATGTACTTTTCCTCCCTCTGTTTTGGATCCCGGATAGTATGTACCGACACATAAGGCTTCGTGTCGACTCCTACCCTGTTTGCATCAATCCATATGTGTTTGTGTCGACTCATGCACCCTTCATATTTTTGTTTTGGGGCTGGATAACAATATGAGTCTATGCATAAGGCCATGTATCGACTCATACCCTGTTTTGTCACTAGAATGAGTCGACTCTTGTGGGTATATGTCGACTCATGCTGTAATTTTCTTTCCTTGAACATTTATTTTGAATTTGAACCTCTTTCAAGAAGTTGTGGTAGCCTCCCTCTATATTGGAAGCTGTAATGTATGAGCTTGTATCTTCCAAATGATGTATTTCTTGAACTTAGGGATAAAAGAGAAGTTGTTGGGAATTGGATTCTCTTTAGAATGAGCTTTGGTTGGGGCTAAATGGATGAAGTGTGTTATGTCTGGTCAAAGTTTAGTTGACTTTTGACCTAGCATAGTTGATTTTCAAACACTTGAGCATTTGACTGAGCAAACTTGTAGTGTAAGGCATGAAATTTGTCGTGGAAAATCTTGAAGGTATATTAGGACAATGTAAAACATTTGAGATCTTTGGAGCTCAAACATCTTGGTGAAAAATGAAACCCTAGTTGGAAGTTCATTGCTTAGGAGGAGAATTTTTCTGATCAATTCTTGGACAACCTTGAGCAATTGAGGACCTATAGGAGCATGTCTTAAGTAAAAATAGGAGGGAAAATTTTGGGGTACAACACTCGTCTTCCATTTACTCAAGAATAAAGCTAAATCACTCTTCTGATTGTCATGGTTGACCAAACAGCAGAAAACAACATGAACATCCGCATCCCCGACGTCAACAACAATGCCGCTGACAATAATGTCGGTATCGACAATGCTGGTACTACTGGCCACAACACGACCCCCACCGTCAATATGCCTGGGCCTTTAGAATATAGAGACGGAGCAACTGCCTCGTCATCATCACTATCATGATAACTTGAAGAGACCGACCACCTCTTCAGAACTACCAACCCAACCAGTTCATGGAGGTCTCTGTTTCCATCGGGGCAGATGCCACGACCAGGGCATTGTTCACGGCGATAAACTAAATAGATTATCTGATATTTTCTCAAGGTGAGAGACTGAGGGCGCTCGAAGATTCTCGGAGAGCCCCTATGTTGTACTCCAAAATTTGCCCTCTTTTCATACACGCATATTATTGATTTTATGGTTATAGAATAAAGGTATATTTATCAAGCTTCTTCAGGTTACAAGTAACGTTTATTTCGTCAATGGATATTCTCAGAGTATTTTCCATGCTGAAGATCGGTTCGCTGTTTTGCAACGATTCGGGGTTCAAAGATTCACAAGTCCAACCCGGCGCGTCATATTCAGGTGTTCTTTCGTCAAGATATCTCTGATAATGTATTCTCAAATTCAGGTTCGGCTCAAGAGTCAATTCTTTAAAGAAGGTATCTGAATGTGTGAGTCAATTCTACAAACAAGTCATCCCTGTTACAAACCCACATCTCACTACTTCTCCAGTAAGGATAAGGCTGGTTTGATCTCCATGATCAAAAGGGTATAGAAGCATTCATACAGCCCATATTGGTTTTAACATTAAAAATGTTTATATATTTATTTTCTTTGTATTTCATGATATAGTAACTTATTTAATGTGTTCATGAGATTCAACACTGCAGATTTAGACAGGATCACATGCAAGATTATTACAAAACGCTGATGGCCAAAACAGAAGCGGATGACCAAAATAGAACAACCACCAATGCATGGCGAGGCAGACATCCTGAGAAGGTTAAGGGCATGGGTTCAACAACCACCCTTATTGGTTCTGGTTTTCTTCCTTTCTATTTATCCTTTTACCTATTTTTATTGTTTCCGTTTAAAAATGTTTTTCATAAAACTTAACATTTTTCACAAACCTTTGATTTTTTATAATAAACTTGAATAATTAATTATAGGTTTTTTTAAAAAATTTAATTTTAGGTTTTAAATTAATTTTTGGTTCAACAGCCACTCATGACATTTGCATTATTTTTATTTTCTAACTCTATTTTTCGTTGATGTTTCTTCCACTATCTATTTTTTGGCAAACTTAATCTTTTTTATTAATCATTAGACATAAACTTTTTTAAAACCTTTTTTTATTAAAATTAATTAGGTTTTAGGTTTTTTTAATTAACCTTTTTTTATTAATTAAAATTAATTAGGTTTTAGGATTTTTTAATTAACCATTTTTTTCAAAACTAACCTTTTTTTTAATTCAAACAAATTAGAATTAGGTTTTTGTTTTAGTTAGTAACTGAATTTTTGGCTTTTTTCATTTATTAATAAATTAAGTTAATTAACTTTTTTTTTATTAAAATTAGTTAGAATTAGGTTTTTTAATTAACTTAAAATTATTTTCTACAAAAAGACACCAAAAACATTAACTTAGAATTTTAGGTTTTAATTTCTCCTTAATTTCTTTTTATTTATTCTTTAACATTTTTATTTCTAGGAAAACTGTATAGATCGCATTATCAATGTAATAGCATAGATTTATCTTTTCTCGCATTTTTTTCTAATTATGTAATTGCTTCTGGGATGTAATAGTTTTAGGATTTCTTTTCCGCACTCTTCATTATTATGTAACTGCCCCAAAGCCCTGTAATAGCTAGAACTTTAATTTCTCGCATTTTAATTTCCGCAAACTATAAACTGCTTAGATGAATGTTAATAGGATTGTATGGAAAGACTAATTGAAAATTAAAATAGTAGATCACCTTAATTGTGCAAAGATTAAATAACTGAAACAAATCATATGCATATATTCACTCCTAGGGTACTCCTCACTTGGTTGCCTCGGAAAACAATGGTCATGTCCCTCGAACGTAAGGATACCCTTAGCAAAGACCCTCGGTTAAAATCATCATAAAGATCATGGTCCCTCGATGTCCCTCAAAGTTGCCTACGGTATATGATCTTGTCCCTCGATGTTGCCTATGAATATATGATGACAGTCCCTTCGAAATGCTAAGGTATCCTTACATGTTGCCTTCAATGACCATTACGTCCCTTTCGAATTGACCCTTACAAATTCCAACGACGGTGCTACCTATTTCTCAATAGTAGGATAGAACTGTCTAAAGGAAACAAGAATAGAAACGATCTTTTTTTCGAGTAGGTAGATGCTAGTAGGTACTTGCTCAAATAAAAAACTTTTCACACCAAACACTTTTTCCAAACAAAGTTTTCAAAACAACTTTGTAACACTCTTGAGGACAGAAACAAGGGTTAAAACGTAGTAAAACAAAACTTTTCAAAACACAAACACACAAGCAATTTTAAAAGATAAGCAAGTACCTAAGAGCCCATGGAAAACCATGGATAGAAAGGTTGCTAACACCTTCCCTTTCTATAATCTACCCCCCGTACTCAGAAACATCTCGAAAAAGGTTTTTTCTGTTCTTTTCCCTTTTACTTTGTTGGATAAAATAAAAGTCGGTGGCGACTCTTGCTTACCGCGACATTTTGCAAACACAAAACGCAAAACGCAAACCAGTATTAACAGTCGGTTCTGCCACTGTATCACAGAACTGACGACTCTACTGGGGAAATAATAAGTGGGGTATACCTTAGGATCTAGTTCATTTAAAATTGCTTCTCTTGATTGTTTTGTTTGCTTTATTTTTAAGGGTTTTTGTTTGGGGTTACTATAGATCCTACACCCGGATCTGGGGAACACCTTTTAGGTAAGTAGCAATAGACTGTGAGGGAACTGTACGACATAGACTGATACGTTTGAAGTAGTAGCTATGTTAATGTGGCACTTTGGTTGGTACCGGTATCCCTTGTGGAGAAACGAGGAGAATACGGGGCCGCTACATGGTGTCGTTAAGCATCAACTGACCTTAGAACCTTTAATTGCCCAACTTGGCCATTAGAAAGTAGTGAGATAGCCGGCCTCGGTGTAGAGCTGAGAACTGGTTGATACTCGATGCTACACTCATTAAGATCTTACTCTCGAAATAATTTCAGCTGCAAGAAAAGATTGTGTGAGCTGAAACCATGACCGATGGAGGATGGTCAGTGATATTGAGATCCTCTAGAACCCAGTTACTTTTCTAGGACAGGTTGAACCAACTAAACTTCAAGATGGTACTACCTTAAAACCCATGCAAGCCTAAAACTAAGGTTGTTTGTGTGACTTGTGTGCTTTCAACTTGAACTACTTGCACAGTTTTATTGTCTAACAACATGAGTTCCTTGTAGGTTATGTTTACAGTACTTATCCAATAACTTGGATTTCTTGTCGGGTTTACTTGCTTGCATCACCTCGCACTTTTGCTTAAACGCATAGCATACACATCATAACATCATGCCTTAACATTTCCTTAACCATTTCAAGGATCTCAAGGGTTTGTGATGCAGGTTATGGTAAATCAGACGTCTAGCAAGGGGCAAGGGGATTTATTTTCCTCTAGCCAATGTCATCTAGAGATCAAAACACGATAACTTGGGTCAGTGGCTATGACCCACTCGATATGGTGAGCTTGACTCTTGAAAAAGGACTCTCAATGACACGAAGTTTCTTCAATCAAGCTGCAATCAAATTCTAACAGTTTCTTATTTACCTCGCAGGATCCTTGAAAACATTGCATACATATATCATACATATCATTGCATAACAGGTCTTCCAGTACAGGTCTTTCATGTTCTCGCTGTTTATTTCAGCAATGGCTCTCAAACAAGACCAGAGATCTTCAAACTCAAGAAGCTCAGTTCAGGGACATATTCCTAAACCTATCCAAGGGGCGGGAAGAGTTGAAAACACTCTTCGTTGGGAACTTGGTCAAGAAAAATCCTGAAGACAATAAGGACAAACAGCTGGAACAACTGCAAGCCGAGGTAGATGCAATAAGAACCCAGATGCTGGGGCAGATGGCTCTTATCCAAAGCCTAGCCCGAAGGCAAGAAGAGCTGAAAGCCATCATCAACCAACTTCATCAAGACGGATACAACAGTATGAAGCAAACAGTCGAGGCCAGGGGCCAAGTCACAGATCAACCTCCAAGAAGACAAAAGGTTGGTTTGGTGAAGAGTGGCCCTTTCCAAGTTGCTACTACATCACAGGTCCAACAACAATCTCGCCAAAAACAACGGATTAATCAGAGTAATCCAGATACACCCAAGAGGCAGTTTACCAAACTCAACATGCCGTTGTCTCAAGCTTTACAACACATGTTGAGGATGAATCTGGTTACGTTGATAGGACCTCATCCGAATCCCAAGACTTCTTCTCCTAATTACAATCTTGATGCAAGGTGTGCATATCACTCCAACAGTCCAGGGTATGATACTGACGACTGTTGGAGGTTTAAATACAAAATTCAAGACTTGATTGATGAAGGAGCATTGGATTTTACACAAGATGGTCAACTGGAATGTTTCTGTCAATCCTTCAAGGCCCACCATTTGAAGTGACAAGTTCTAACAAGTGGGATTTTCGTTCATTAGAATTCTCAATTTGTAATTTTCTTTTGATTGTTTGAATATTTATTCATGTCAAACTTTGTTACTTTATCAATGCATTGCATATGTCTGTTCTGAATCAATTCATTCGTATTCACTATATTTTAACTTCGTTCCTTTTTGTGATATTCAACTCTCGACTAAAAAGCTGTAAGCCTTTAGAGGGAGGATGAAGAAAATGATATCAAAATATCTACAGTATGCTTTTGAACATACCCCACTAATGATGTACAGGCGTTGTTTCAAATCCTAAACAGTGGAGTTATAAGGAAAATAATCCCTAGTCAACCCCTTTGAGCCAAAGAAGTAGGAGTTTTTCTTTTCACACAAATTAAAACCCTTAATCACAACCTGGGGCTGGGTAGTTTTCTCAGTTAATCCAGGTGCACAATGAATGGCATCGAAGACGTCCTTCCAGAACAGAAGACGGTGATGGTTCCCTATAATCGTCAAGACAGGCAGTCATTATCTCTCGAAAGAAAAGCCCATTAAGTCATAACCTATGAAGGAGACTTAAGAAGAAAAAAAAAGCTAGGGCATCCCGCTGACTGTAATCACAAAAGAAACAGTTCATGCAAAAAACAGGGATAGTAAAAACCAAAAAAAAAGAGGTTACTACAAATCCTCGGCAAAAAAAAAGAAGATTACAAAATGACTGCCTTTTTCAAGTAAACTTTCAGTATCTGAACCATCACCGGAACATCAAGGGCAATATTCCAAGACTCAAACGGGATCTAAATGCATAATTAACTGAGTATAGGATCGAAGAACATCACGAAGAATGGGTGGGTACAAATAAATTTTGAGCCTTAATCCTTTGTTTCTTGAACCGTGAACCAGGCCACGTTATAACCCTTAAAAGTCCTAGCTGAAGCATGGGTTAGTTCGAAAGCATATTGTTACAAAAGGTATCCTGAATCCTATAAGGTTTGCTATAAATCCTGAGTTAACATCACACTTTTACAAAAAAAAACTTGTTTTACTAAAAAATGAATTTTCAAACTTCAAGACAGACATAAGCTTTGCATTCTTAAAATAACATTGTTTGCATATGACTATTTGTTCAACAGCAGATAAATTCGCATGGCGAATATTTACTGAACAAAAACCTTCTCAATAAAAATGATCACCTCAAGTGGAAAAAACACTTCCAACCAAGGGGCACGGCATGATCATTGTCCATCATTTGGGGCAGTCAAGTCAAGATTCAAGGAATCTCTCAAAGATGCCAAATAGCTAGGGGAAGATCTCCATCTGAATCACTTAGGGGAATTGGGCATGAATTCCAGCAACGAATCATATACGATCGAACAAACATCTTCTGGTAGTGTGGCAACACAACACTACTGACAGTGACAACTCCCTACACCCTGAGAGCATGGACATAGTCAGAAAATACTGCACATGAACAAAGACCCGCTAGGTTGACTGGCCTAGGCAAAAATAAGGGCATCCCGACGAACCAAAAGGGTTTGGGAAAAAATTAGGGATAAAAACAAAAAAGATATGTACACCCGGAAAGCCGAAAACCTGAAAAGGCGGCTTGGGCAAAAAAGGGTATCCCGGTGGGCTAAAAATATGAAAAGACAGTCCAGGCAAAAGTTAGGGATTAAAGCGTACGACTATGTCCCGTTATCTTGTCACTTGCCTATCAGTAGAATACTTATCATTTTGATCGGCAGTTACCACCAAGAACCTCATAAGTTGGGATAACACTCGATCCACAAGGCCTCCGCAGGCACTTTCTCCAGCAGGTACAGGGGCAGAAAAGTCTCAATGCAAAGTCATTGTCATATCCTTAGCATGCGTCCTAGTAACATCTAAACTCCCCACAGAGTAAAAAGTATCCAAAGACAGTGATGTTAGCTTTCCCGAACAAGACACAACTCTCCCCAACTGAGGTTCACAATCGCGAGTGAGTCGGTAAGTTTTTCCCAAGCAGAGTTTATTTCTCTCACAAGCAGAAATTTAATCTCCAGCAGAATTCATTATCGCCAGCAACAAAAATTCATCCCCGGTGGAGTTTATTTATCCAAATCAACATGACCTATCACCAGAGTATCTCCTCTCCAACAGAGTCATTACCCTGCAGGATTATTCTTAGACAAAGTCTCTCCCGGCAGAATGTTCTCAAGCAGAATGGATGTAAATCTCCAGCTAATCATCTTCGGTCACTATCCCCAGCGAGAATGAAGAACTCAACTCCTTGTACTTTCCAACAGCAGTCCAGGATTTATTCTCCCCAGCCCAAGAATATCACAAGAACATTGCATATCCATGCATCACGGTGTACGCATATGCATCATACAGCACAATCTCAGTTATTTTGAGAACATCATTACTCAATACATTTCATACATCATGACATTACATACAGGTAACTCTTTACCTTTCAGGGAAAGACGCAATCAAGTTCTCACAAGTTTTCTCTGGTTCAGTCAAACCGACACTAAGGTTTCTATTCTAGTTGAAGATGTTTTAAGACTTTCGTCTGGGTCAGCCGAATCATCGCCAAGATTCCCCTAATTTCTATGCCAGTCAAAGTTAATCTGAGACCTCTCCCGGGATCAGTCAAATCGATACTAAGATTTCTCTCCCAATTGAAGTTCTCACAAGTTTTCCCTGGTTCAGTCAAATCGATACTGATTTCTATTCCAGTTCAAGCTATGAAGCCCAGAAATCGACCGGATAATATCTTGATTTCTCCAAAATACTACGAAGCTGGGAATCGACCAGATAGTGGTATATCTCAGATTCAAGCTATGAAGCCCGGAAATCGACCGGATAATATCTTGATTTCTCCAAAATACTACGAAGCCTGGAATCGACCAGATAGTGGTATATCTCAGATTCAAGCTATGAAGCCCGAAAATTTACCGGATAATATCTTGATTTCTCCAAAATACTATGAAGCCTAGAATCGACCAGATAGTCGTATATCTCAGATTCAAGCTATGAAGCCCGAAAATTGATCGGATAATATCTTGATTCCTACAAAATACTACGAAGCTTGGAATCGACCAGATATTGGTATAAGACACCATGAAACCAAGAGCACGACCAGATAAGTGTATGTGATTGTTTTGAAAATAGCAAGGATGTTTTTTTTGAAATTGAGCAAGTAACTAAAAGTAATCTACCTACTCAAAAGGTTTTAGATGTGTTTTTCCTCCTCCTTTAGATGTTGCTACCTTACCATTAATTTGATAAGAAGCCCCATCGTTGGATGTGAAGGGACAAGCGTTGGGTCATCGTATGACCATGATAGCAATGTTGTGAAATGACTTAGCACTTTTCTGTAGGGACTAAGATCATTTTAAAAGGAAACTTTGATAGCGTCATCGAGGGACTATGATCTTTTTTGATTTGTTTGTGCTAAGACATCCCACATGCATATCATGGCCATTTTTGTAAGGCAACAAGTGGAATTTCCTTAAGGGTGCATGTGTGCAAGTGTGTTTGATTGCATGCATTTTGTCTTTGATTTTTGGGTTGTCTATTTGTTGATTTTATCTTGCCATACACACCTAATTACTTAACATTTATATGAAGGTAATAAAAGAGTGCAAAAAAAAATAAGTCCTACACTATTACAACCATATTGAATTGCATGAAAATATAAAGGCAAAAAAATAAGGTAAAAGCAAGAAAAATGGATCTTTCGACTTAGGGCAGCAACCCTTTGATTCTGCCATTTTTGGCCTTCTTCGACCTTACCTGAAAAGGGGTGAAGGAAAGAGTTTCGATTGGGGCCTAGAAGCCAGCATATTTTGGCTTTAGATTGGGGCCTGGAGGCCAACATGTTGTGCCTTTCGACTGCCTCTTTCAATTGGCTTGAAGGTTAGTATGGAAGCCAGAGGCTTCGTTTCTAACTTTTGTCTTTTGTTTCTTTCATTTGAGTTTGAATAGCAACATGGCCCAAGGCCATGCCAACATCACCTTAAGACTAGATTAGTTCTTTAAAGCGTATTCAAGAGAAAAAGCCAAAAAGATTGTTAACCATGATACATATTAAGAGAGTGAAACAAAACAAAAAGAAGAAAATAGTATGTACATGTTTTAAATGAAAAAGAAAACTTATTTACATGCTATGCTGGAAACGAAGGGCCAAAGGTTAGAAATGACTTACCTTGCTAGAGGTTGGAGCGTGTTCTGGACTTTGAAGTGGTTGCTTTGAATGCCTCTGTGTTGTCCCCCAAAATTTCTCCTCCCATATTTCTCAAGACATGTCAAGAATAATCCCAAGTTGCTCAAGATGGCTCAAGAATTGGACAGTCAAATCATCTCCTAAGGCAGTCAATTCAAAATTAGGGTTTTGTGTTGCATCAAGGTCCTTACATCCAAATGAACTCAAGTGCTTCCCAATGTCCTAATATGTTCTTAAGTTCATCCATGTCAAATTTCAAGCCTTGCAGAGGAAGTTTGGTCAGTCAATTGCTCAAGGGGTCCAAAAATCGATTGTGTTAGGGCAAAAGTCAATTGTGTCCCAAATACAGTCAAACTTCAAGATTTTTTGTCAACATTCTAATTTTAAAGGATAATTCATCATTTTATCAAGGGTTTATCATGATTCATCAAGGATTGCTCAAGATTCATCAAGATTCAAAAGTTGCTAAATTAGGGTTTTATAGGAAAAGTCAACCCAACTTTGACCAAGCATAACTTTCTCATACTTTATGAGAAATGACCCATCCAAAACTCATTTTGAAGCGAATTCAATTTCCTATAATCCATCTTCACACCCCAAGATCAATAAATGCTCTCACAAAAAGTTACAAATTTGGACATTATAGGTCATTTTTGAAAGTCAACAAAAACACTTTTTTTCCAAAGCTTATAACTTGAGCATGGTATATAAAAATGAGATGAGACTAAAAGGGTTGATTATATGACATCTCAAGGTTTCTAAAAAGTCCAAGAACACTTCCAAAAGTTTAAAATTGAAGAAGTTATGCATTGTTGAAGTTGGGCATTTTTCCAAAAGTGCCAAATGTCAACTATCCTCAAAACTCCAATTTTTGACAAAAGGGTCCACTTTTTTCCACTTAATTTGGTCTTATCACACCACACACGTGTCCCATCTTCAGTTTCATGTCCATTCATTAATTTTTCTATTTTATTTAATTTTTATTGAATTAATTCATTTTAAATCAATATTAATTCAAATAAAATCCAAAAATTGATGGAAGGATATCTTTTTGATCATTACAGGTCTTCATTATCAAGATACACATAATCAAATTCGTGCCAAGGCATATTGTGAACAAAATCTTGGATTTGATACAAATATGGAAACTTTATCAATGGTGATCATATCAAATCTCAAATTCTTCAATGCACATGGATTAAAGCCCAATTCTTGACCTAATGCAATCCCATATACACACAAAAGCCATACACATCAAGAACACGACCTGAAGCTGCCCAAAATGGCAAAACCAGAATTGAAAAAAGCTTGCAAAAGTGTGAGATCAAAACCTTGGTTAGAGCACGATTCAATCCAAGATCTCAACGTAGCTTCCTTTCCTGACATCCAGTGGAGCTAAAGCAATCAAAACTAGGCCTTGAGACCTCCTGAATTGCACTGTAAGTGCCCACGAACATAGCTCTGAACATGGAATCGTGAATCCATGTTCTTGCATTTTTTTGCCAAATCGTTTGAACATTCATGCTTGCCATTCAATTTCTAAGCATTCTGTATCATTTAATTTTGTTTTCATGACTTATAACCCTGGATCCTGAGCTAGGGTTCGTGTTCTTGTTTTTTAGGTATTTTTGATACAGGCAAAATTAGGACAAATAATTGGTACAGGGATGTTCAGGGAAGAGAGACGAACACGATGATAATCTCAGCTTGCATTTACATGGCCTGGAAATTATTTTAGAATGACCCCACAGATCTTCCTGCGGATAAAAATCCGCAGGTAAGAAAACCAGGTTTTTGGTGAAGAAGACGATTAGGTGTCTTCCTCTCATTGGCCCGTTCAAATCAATTTCGTGCATTTTTTATTTTCCAGTATATTGCTTGCGTTTCCTTTATAATATTATTTGTCCATTATGTTAACAATAAGGCAGCATGGCTCAGTTGGTGGGAGCGTGAGTGGAAAACCCCTTGGGACCTGGGTTCGAATCCCAGGTCCCCCAAAACATTTGTTTAATTTTTCTTCAGGTACTCTCATGCAACGCCCAAAGTGTAGTACACCATATGCCTCAAAGATCCACATGCCAGATGGCCTCTAGGCCAAATATAAAGGCCCACATCGGAGGTGCACCATACATCCAAGTCAACAGGCGCATGGGTGATCCTGAAAGTCAAACAAGGCTGACAACTATTGGGCCTGGAAATTGCAAATCACACCTTCAATTTAGGCCCACACCCCCTGGGTTATTTCTTTTACTCTTTATATTTTCATTTATTTATTTTGCTCTAATTTTTATTTTATTGTTAATTAACTAATTAATGATTTTCCTAATAAAATCAGAAAACAAAAAAAATATTATTTTTATTTATTAAAACTAATTTCATTATTTTATTTTTGTAAATAAATATTAATAAATTAATTTAGTTTTAAATAGGTTTAACTTTTAACATTTTTTTGCAATAAATTAAAACTAATGTAGAATTAGGTTTTCAATTAACTTTTAATCATTTTTATTTTATTTCCTTAAATATTAAAAAATCCAAAAATATATATTTTTATTAATTAATTAATAATTAGTTTAGGTTTGATTTCTTTAAATTCAAAAATAACAAAAAAAAACATGCTTTCTTTCAAAAAGAGTCAAAACCCTAAAAATACGCCTATTTAATTTTCTCGCACGCGATCCATATTTCCAATATTGTAATTGCTTCCAGTATGTAATTGTTTTTTAATTAGGACTTTAATTATTTATCGCTTTACTTTTACTTTCCGCAATTTAAATTAAAGGGTTTGTTTTTGGCGATGTAAATACCCGATGCCTTGTAATAATTTATATTTAATTTCCCGCAATTTAATTTCCGCACAATATTAACTGTTAGATGTTTGATAAATAGGCAATGCATGACCAGATCCAATGTATGAATTTAAAATCAACAATAGCTCACCCATGACATGTACAGATAAAATTAACCGAATTAACACACTTGCACATGTCACTCTTAGGGTACACCTCACTTGGTTGCCTCGAACGTGGTCATTGAGTATAGGAAGTTTTAGAGGTCGCCCTCTTGTCCAAAGATCATAGTTGCCTCGAAACGGTTGCCTCGAAAAAATGATCTAGGATATTAGGGTTACCACTAAGGTGTCCTAACATTGCTTTAGTGATCACACGTCCCTTAATCGAATTGACCCTTAAACTCCAACGACGATGCTACCTACTCCTCAATAGTGGGATAGCGTTGTCTAAAGGACATTTGTACAGATTAATTCCTTTTTCGAGTAGGTAAATGGTTCTTAAGTACTTTCTCCTTTTAAAACAAAATAAAACTTTTCGCACTTACACCCCTTTCAAAACAAAAACTCTTTCAAACCCACAAACACAAAGAAAAGCAAACTTTTGAAAACACAATGAGCAAGTACCTAAGAGCCCGTGGATAACCACAGATAGAAAGGGTGCTAACACCTTCCCTTTCTATAATCTACCTCCCGAACCCGAGAAACATCTCAAAAAGGAATTTTCTGTGCTTTTGTCCTTTCCTTGTTGGATAAAATAAAAGACGGTGGTGAATCTTGCTTACCGCGACATTTTGCAAAAACAAATACAAAACGCGAACCAGCATTCCAAAATAGTCAGTTCTCATTCCCACCGATCACAGAACTGGCGACTCTGCTGGGGAATATTATAAGTGAGGTGTACCTTAGGATTAGATCATTGTGTTTTCAATTGTATGTTTTGTATGCTTTAATTTTGTGGGCTTGTATCGGAGTTTCTATAGATTCTAACCCGGATCTGGGGATACCCTTTAGATAAGTAGCAATAAACTGTGAGGGAACTGTCCGGCGTAGACCGACACGGTTGAAGAAGTAGCTAGTTGGTGTGGCACTTTAGTCTGTACCGATATTCCTTGTGTTGGAACGGGGAGAATATGGGTCTTCTAAGGGGTCATTAAGCACCAGCTGACCTTAGAACCTTAAATTGACCAACTTGGCCATAGAACAGTAGCGGTATGCTATATTCATTGAGACTAAACTCTCGCGATGATTACGGTCGCAAGAAAAGGTTGCTAAACTGGAATTATGACCGATCGAGGGTAGTCAGTGATATTGAGATCCTCTAGAACCCGGTTACTATTTCTAGGACAGGTTTAAACCAACTGAACTGAAAGAGGGTAGTACCTAAGCTCCTTGCCAGCCTGAAATCTAAGGGCTCTCTGTGTGACTTGGGTGCCTTTACCATGTTTGCCTTTTGTGGATACTTGTGGTGTGCTTACTATCATGACATCATGACATCATAACATTGCATACATCTTGCATAAGGACTAACTTATTTCAAAGACAGGAGGGATTCATCTTTGTTCTATTTTGTAGGTCATCATGAGGCCCATGCGTAAGAATACCATCCGGATCAACTTTGTTCAAGTACCTACCTTGCTTAAAGAGTTGGTTGCCAAGATGCCTGACACTACTTCCTTCATCAGGAGGCATGGTTCTCTTCTCAGTTTGGTCACCTCTAAATTGGACGAGCAAATGATGAGTGTTCTCATCCAGTTCTATGATTCGTTGTACCATTGTTTTACTTTTCAAGACTATCAGTTGGTTCCCACCCTAGAAGAGTTCTCTGAGCTGCTTGGTATCTCTGTTCTGGAGCAGACCCCGTTTACTGGTTGGGAAAAGACTCTTAGGCCCGAAAAAATTGATGCAGCCCTTCATTTGACCAAAGAGGAGGTAATGGCTAATTAGGAGACTAGAAGTGGAGCAAAGGGTTTTCTGACTAAGTTCTTTGTTGGTAAGGCTAACTACTTCTGGGATAGCCTAGACTTTAAGGCGTTCGAGGATATTTTGGCTCTCCTGATATATGGCTTGGTATTGTTTCTGAATCCTGACACTTTCGTTGATGTTAATGCGGTAAAGATCTTCATATCTCAGAACCCTGTACCCACTCTCTTGGGTGACATCCTTCATCAGCTCTATGCTCGTACTACCCGAAAGCCGGGAACCTTGATGTGCTATGCTCCTTTATTGTCGAGGTGGTTTATTTCGCACCTCCCTAAGTCAGTGCTGAAGAACAAAGAAGGAATGGGCTGGGCTTATAGGGTGATGTCTCTTTCTCATAATGACATTATCTGGACTCTCAAGGGTATGGATGAGGTGACTATCATTGATCATTGTGGAGAGTATCCTAATGTTCCATTGATAGGAACCCATGGAGGAATTTCTTACAACCCATGATTAGCTCTCCGTCAGTTTGGAAGAGCCAGAAGAGAAGGACCTCATGAGATGCTAATGCCTCATATCATCTTTAATTTTCAAGGGGATAGCGACGAGCAACGTCGTAGATTCATAAGGGCTTGGGACAGAGTTCACCAATCTGATCCACATGAGTTGGGTCCAAAGACTTCTCTGCCAATGGAGCCATATCTCAGATGGGTCTGCATCCGTGCCCATAAGCTAGGTATGCCATATGAAGCCGTTCGGCCTGTCACTCTTGAAGTTGCTAATGAAGAAGGGGTTCTTCCAACCATCCTCCATCCTTATATGCCCACTGACATTGGGGCACTGAAGAGGTCTTGGATGCAGTTGAGGGATGAACGGGATTCTTACCGAGAGAAGTTCAACGAGCAAGAGCAAAAGATCCAGAAGCTGACTAGGCAATTGGAGAACGAGCGTATCCTGAACGACTATGTCCGCACTGATAAGAAGAGACCATGAGAGCATTGATGGGACTTTGATGATTTCCTTTCCAGTTTTATTTTTACTTTTCAGTATTTCCATTCTTGTAACACCTTAGAGGCAATTTGTTGAACAATTTGAATTACAAAGTTATCTAATAAAGTGTGTTTCCTTTCTTGTTTACAAATTTGAATCTCTCAATTGTCTTTGAAATCATAATCATACGTATTTCATCCCATGCACTTCATAAACAGGTACCCTTTACAGGTCTCTTACCTTCTTCGCTGTTTATTTCAGCATCATGTCTGCTAAACCTTCAACTGAGCAAGCCATCAAGGACCTCCAGGCCCAGAATGCCCAATTTCAAGAGCTGTTCATGAGTCTAGCTAAGGGTCAGCAAGACCTAAAGACCCTGATTCTAAAAGAGAAGAAGAAGAAGAAGAAGAAGAAGAAGAGGACAGTCCTGTTCAACACTGGTCCTAGGTTTGGAAACAGGCTACGGGATGAAGTTGATCTGACCACCTCATCTGGAGGGAAAGATAGTCCACAAGAAAGGAGGGCCCCTAGCCCTGTGGTCTCCGACAACGAGACGGATTACAATGAAGAACAGTATCCTCCTGCCGAGGATAGATACAAGCAACTGGAAGACCGGTTGAGTGCTATGGAGGTTCAAAAGGTGCCTGGTATGGACTTTGCTGATCTAGGTCTATCATCTGGGGTAGTGATTCCCCACAAGTTCAAGGCACCAGCCTTTGCTAAGTATGACGGAGTTTCTTGTCCGAAACTACACCTCTGGTCGTATGTGAGGAAAATCCAGCCTTACACTACTGATAAGAACCTATGGATCCACTTCTTCCAAGACAGTCTCTCAGGGACTCAGCTTGAGTGGTTTTATCAGTTGGACGGAGCCAGTATCCGCAGCTGGGAAGATTTGGCTACTGCATTCTACAGGTAGTATCAGTATAACTCCGACCTCGCTCCTACGCGTACCCAACTCCAGGGTATGTCAATGGGAACGGGTGAAGTATTCAAAGATTATGCTCAAAAGTGGAGAGACCTCGCCGGAAGGGTACAACCACCCTTAGCTGATCGGGAACTTGTTGACATGTTTTTGGGGACCCTGTCTGGTCCATTTTTCAACCACTTGATTGGAAGCTCTTCATCTGGGTTTACATATCTTATTTTGACTGGTGAGAGGATTGAGGCTGGTATTAAGGCTGGGAAGATACAGAAGGGTGGCTCGTCAAGCACCGAGAAGAAGCCGTTTAAGAAAGAGTCCAGTGTTGTCTACAGTTCGAGAAGACAGGATAGATCTGAACACCACCAAGCTGTCAATGCAGTTGTTATTTCAAAACCTGTTGGTGCTCCTCAGCACAACAATCAACAAAAGGACGAGAGACCTAAGAGGCAATTCACTCGTCTCAGCATGACCTTATCTCAGATTCTGCCACAGTTGCTGAAGACTAATCTGGTGACTCTAAGGGAAGCCCCAAAGAATTCAAATACTGCATCACCGAAGTATAACCCTAACGCCCGCTGTGCTTATCACTCCGATAGCCCGGGGCATAATACAGATGATTGTTGGAGTCTGAAAAACAAGGTACAAGACTTGATTGATGCGAAAGAGATCGAGTTCGGAGCACCAGAGAAGCCTAAACAAGATGCAGGGGTAACTGCTATCAGGGATGACGATGATGAAGAGTTTGATATCGACAGTTGGATCTACCCGACTGCCAGCGATGGATTAAGCAACTGGACAGCGAAGGATTTTATGCCTGTTTCTATGATCACTCAGTAATGAAACTTTTGTTTTGAATTTGTAATAAACAGTGTTTTAAACTTTACGGCCCGGTGTCTTACCCGGGGCACTGTGGCTTCATTTGTGAGGGCTTTTGTGTGTCATCTTCATATATCATTAATAAAAGCATTGGACGTTTTTTGCATTTCAAATCTTGCGCTCCTTGTTTTTCTTTATTATATATTGCAAAACAGCTATTTTACACATACCCACGTATACAGGTCCATATCCACTCTGGATCCCACTGGTAACGACACTGCTACTGCCAGTTGTGACTTCGAAAATCCGATCAACTTAGCCGAAGACGAAGGTGAAGATGATTGTGAAGTGCCTGGTGAACTTGCAAGACTGTTACTCCAGGAAGATAGGGCCATTCATCCACATGAAGAGCCGGTAGAATCAGTGAATCTGGGTACCGAGACAGATAAGAAGGAAGTCAAGATCGGTGCAAATCTGGAGCTTAGTGTGAAACAAAGGTTGATTCAAATGTTGCATGACTATGTTGAGATCTTTGCCTGGTCTTACGAAGATATATCGGGGTTGGATACTGATATTGTGGTTCATCGCCTACCTACCAAGGAAGATTGTCCTCCAGTAAAATAGAAGGTTCGCCTTATGCGCCCAAAGATGTCTGAGAAAATCAAGGTTGAAGTTATGAAACAGTTTGATGCCGGTTTTCTAGCAGTTACTTCTTACCCTCAGTGGGTGGCCAATATGGTTCCAGTACCGAAGAAAGATGGTAAGGTCCGAATGTGTGTTGACTACAGGGATTTGAACAGGGCGAGCCCTGAGGATGACTTCCCTCTACCTCATATTGACGTTCTGGTCGACAACACCGCTCAGCACAAGGTCTTCTCCTTCATGGATGGCTTCTCCGGTTATAACCAGATTAAAATGGCTCCCGAAGACATGGAGAAGACGACCTTTGTTACTCAGTGGGGAACCTTTTGCTACAAGGTCATGCCTTTTGGATTGAAAAATGCTAGGGAAACGTATCAGCGTGCCATGGTTGCTTTGTTTCATGACATGATCCATCATGAGATCGAAGTATACGTCGACGATATGATTGTACGGTCCCAGACCGAGGAAGAACACCTTGACTATCTGCAGAAGTTGTTTGATAGGCTGAAGTTGTACAAGCTAAGGTTAAACCCGAACAAATGCACCTTCGGGGTGAGATCTGGCAAACTACTAGGTTTCGTCGTAAGCGACAAAGGTATTCAAGTGGACTCTGCCAAGGTGAAAGCTATACAGGAAATGCCAGCTCCCAGAACAGAGAAAGAAGTCAGAGGTTTTCTACGATGTCTGAACTACATTGCCCGATTCATCTTGCACCTAACTGCTACTTGTGAGCCAATCTTCAAGTTACTGAAGAAAGATCAGGTAGTACGTTGGAACGATGAATGTCAGGTCGCTTTCGAAAAGATCAAAGAGTATCTCCAAGAGCCACCCATTCTGATGCCACCAGTTGAAGGGAGACCTTTGATCCTATACTTGACAGTACTCGACAACTCAATGGGGTGTGTTTTGGGGCAGCATGACGAGTCTGGCCGAAAAGAGCATGCTATTTATTACCTTAGCAAAAAGTTTACCGACTGTGAGACCTGATACTCACTACTCGAGAAAACTTGTTGCGCTTTGGCATGGGCTGCTCGCCGACTGAGACAGTATATGTTGACTCACACTACTCTATTGATATCGAAGATGGATCTAATCAAGTATATCTTCAAAAAGCCCGCCTTGTCTGGAAGAATTGCAAGATGGCAGATGATTTTGACTGAGTATGATATCTAGTATACGACCCAGAAGGCAATTAAGGGAAGTGTATTGGCAGACCATTTGGCACATCAGGCAGTGGATGATTACCAGTCTATGAACTTTGAATTTCCAGACGAGAATATCATGTTGATAACTGATTGTAAGATACCTGGACCGGATGAAGGACTTGAGGAAGGATCCTGATGGTCTATGTACTTTGATGGAGCTTCAAACGCTTTGGGTAATGGCATTGGCGCCGTGATCATATCTCCTAAAGGCTCTCATACTCCATTCACCGCCCGACTATGTTTTAATTGCACCAACAATATGGCGGAGTATGAAGCATGCATTATGGGTCTTCGAGCAGCAATTGACCTAAGGATTAAGTTTCTAAGTGTCTTCGGAGATTCCGCTCTCGTGATCAGTCAGATCAAAGGCGAGTGGGATACGAAACACCCAAACCTTATTCCTTAAAAGGAGTATGTATTGACGTTGCTTCCCCATTTTGAGGAGATAACCTTTGAACACTTCCCTAGAGAGGAGAATCAGTTGGCGGACGCGCTGGCTACGATGTCTTCTATGTTCAACGTCAATTGGGACAATGAAGCTCCCCGGATCATCATTGAAAGATTGGACGGACCTGCACATTGTTGTGATCTTGAGACTGAAGAAGAAACAGAAAAGCCCTGGTATCATGAGGTGAAGAGGTATCTTGAAGCTCAGGAGTACCCCGAGGGTGCATCTGTGAATGACAAGAAGTTTCTGAGAAGGTTTGTAGCAAAGTTCTTCATCAGCAATGGCATTCTTTACAAGCGTAACCATGATTCAACCTTACTGCGTTCTGTGGATAAGAATGAAGCAGAAAGTATCATGGAAGAGTTACATGAAGGTACCTTCGGAACCCATTCCAGTGGACATACCATGGCAAAGAAAATCCTTCGGGCAGGATATTATTGGTCCACAATGGAAGCCGATTGTTATCAGCATTCTCGGACATGTCACAAGTGCCAAGTCTATGCTGATAAGGTGCACATACCTCCAGTTCCTCTGAATGTCTTGACAACACCTTGGCCTTTTGCAATGTGGGGCATTGATATGATCAGCGAGATCAGACCTACGGCATCTAACGGGCATCATTTCATCCTGGTAGCAATTGATTACTTTACGAAGTGGGTTGAAGCAGCTTCCTTTGCTACTGTAACCAAGAACGTCGTGGCACGGTTCATTCGGCATAATCTGATCTGTCGATACGGTGTACCAGAGAGGATCATTACAGACAATGGTACCAATCTCAACAACAAGATGATCATTGAACTCTGTGAGCAATTCAAGATACAACATCATAACTCTTCTCCCTACCGGCCGAAGATGAATGGGGCTGTCGAAGCAGCTAATAAGAACATTAAGAAGATTGTGCAGAAAATGACAGTGACATACAAAGACTGGCACGAGATGTTACCATTTGCTTTTCATGGGTACCATACCTCAGCGCGGACGTCAACATGGGCAACACCCTATTCCTTGGTTTATGGCATGGAGGCAGTCTTGCCTATTGAAGTTCAGATACCCTCTCTTCGGATCATGAAGGATGCAGGTTTAAGCAAAGATGACTGGATTCAGACCCGGCTTGATCAACTGAACCTAATCGACGAAAAGAGACTTACTGCTATTTGTCATGGTCAGACGTACCAAAAACGGATGATCAAGGCATTTAACAAGAAAGTCAGACGACAAGAGTATCAAGTTGGGGACCTGGTTATCAAGCACATCATCTTACCTCAAGGTGATCCCAGGGGCAAATGGACCCCTACTTATGAAGGGCCATTTGTTGTTAAGAACATTTTCTCAGGAGGAGCTATGATTCTAACTATCATGGATGGTGACGACCTTCCTCACCCCGTCAGTGCAGACATAGTGAAAAGATACTACGCATAATCAAAGACCCGCTAGGTTGACTGGCCTAGGCAAAAATAAGGTCTTCCCGGCGAGCCAAAAGGGTTCGGGCAAAAATAAGGGATGAAAATGAAAAATCCGTACACCCGGCAAGTCGAAAACCTGAAAAGGCGGCTTGGGCAAAAAAGGGTATCCCGGTGGACTGAAAACCCGAAAGGGCGGTCTAGGAAAAAATTAGGGATTAAAGCGTAATACTATGTCTCATTGGATCACCCTGCATCCAGACTTCGGTATCAACTATCAAACTCGGACGGCACTAATCAATCTGATTCATCTTCAACCAGTAGCAAAGTGATGAGATGCTCGAGGACATAAGGGCAATAGCAGAGTTGGAACCCAGTGGGATTATTCACATAGCTGTTTTGTTTTCTTTTCACAAATTGTATAAATTCTATTTGTTCGGCGATGTTCTCTTACTAGGACGTCAGCCTCTTGTACAAAAACGCCTATTTACAGGCAAACTTCAAAATCAATACAAATTCATTTTCAGACAAATTTCAAATTGTTTTTCCTTTACCTGTTTTGTTTTGCAAAGAACGTCCAAAGTTTCATTTTTGATATATGCATTTGACATTAATTGCTACTCATAAATATTTACATGTGAAACAAAGGATGAATTACTGGTAATATCAGAAAAAGGGGCATAAGAAATGTCCAAACTATGTAGTTGTTTCGTCCACCAGGTACAAGGTAAATCCAGCTGAAGAATATGGCTACGATACCTTCACTCCCCGCAGAGCAAGACAGTAATGGTAGCTCTTCCAGCTGAGACTTGCAGTTAGGTACAAATCAGGAATACTCTCCCCCAAGCAGAGTTAGCCTACCATCAGCCCTAAAAAAGGTTGGGTATCCCCAGAAGGTCTTAATCTTCCCCAATGGAGTATAAAGATGTTCCCCAACAAGTATAAGAGCATCCCCGACAGTCTTAATATTCCTCAACAGAGTATAAGAATATTCCCCGGCGGAATACAAGATACCCCCAGTGGAGCCATTTCCCCAGCGCAGTCTAAAAAAGCTTCCCCAACGGAATTGAATCATCATCCCCA
This sequence comes from Vicia faba, assembly GCA_948472305.1. NCBI lineage: Eukaryota > Viridiplantae > Streptophyta > Magnoliopsida > Fabales > Fabaceae > Vicia > Vicia faba. The sequence goes on along the minus strand of OX451739.1, from coordinate 1,500,663,889 downwards.
GTAGATTCTGGAAGCTTATCCCCTGCAGAGCCAAAATAAATCTCCCCAGCCAAATTCAGAGGGTTATCCCCAAAAGAGGCTAACTGGGTTATCCTCAGCAAGTTGTAACTGAAAGACCATCCCCAGCGAAGTTCTTTCTTTCCCCGAACAGGAATTCAATCCTCAACAGATTCAATATCACCAGCAACGGTAATCCATCCCCGGCGGAGTTCATCATTGAAATCCCCAATAGAGTTTATCAGCGGAATCCCCAGCGAAGTTTATTGTTAAAATCCTCAGCAGAGCATCTCTTCCCCACAGAGTAATTCCCCTTAGAGTAATATCTTCATCAATTTATTCCCTAACAGAGTCATCCGCTCCTGCAGGTTTATTCTTGCAATCATTTTCGCTCATCATCCCCAGCGGAAACGAAGAACTCAACTCTATTCTCCAGCAGTGCCAGAATTTATTTTCCCCATCTAAAGCATTACATGTCCATATATCATGATACATGCATATACGCATCATACCATACAATCTCATTTATGTTGAGAACATCATTGCTTGATCCATATCATGCATTGCATATGACTGACCTTTACCTTTCAGGAGGGATGCAGTTAAACTCTCAACTCGTCAATGGAGACAACCTGTCAATAGAGACAACCCGTCAATGGAGACAACTTGTCAATGGAGACAACCTGTCAATGGAGACAACCCGTCAATGGAGATAACCTGTCAATGGAGAAAACCTGTCAATAGAGACAACCTGTCAATGGAGACAATCCGTCAATGGAGACAACCTGTCAATGGAGACAACCTGTCAATAGAGACAACTCGTCAATGGAGACAACCCGTCAATAGAGACAACCCATCAATGGAGACAACTTGTCAATCGAGAAAACCCGTCAATGGAGATGACCCGTCAATGGAGACAACCTGTCAATAGAGACAACCCGTCAATGGAGACAACTTGTCAATGGAGACAACCTGTCAATGGAGACAACCCGTCAATGGAGACAACCTGTCAATGGAGATAACCTTTCAATAGAGACAACCCATCAATGGAGACAACCTGTCAATAGAGATAACCTGTCAATAGAGACAACCCGTCAATGGAGACAACCCGTCAATGGATACAACTCGTCAATGGAGACAACCTGTCAATGGAGACAACCCGTCAATAGAGACAACCCGTCAATAGAGACAACCTGTCAATAGAGACAACCCGTCAATAGAGACAACCTGTCAATGGAGACCACCCGTCAATGGAGACAACCCGTCAATAGAGATAACTCGTCAAAGGAGACACCCCGTCAAAAGAGACAACCCATCAACAAAGACAAAACCACCTACCAACAATCTCCAAATGGCATCTGTAAGCCCATTCCGGACATCACAATGCTGATACCAGTTCATGCGAGTGCAAATTTCTGGGCACTCTAGTGTTCAATCATCTTCCACCTTCAGATCACGAAAGGCCCGAACGCCAATCTATATCCTCAGGTTTAAGAAGATTGAACAGGGGAAACTGTTGTACCCCAAAATTTTCCCTCCCATATTTCTCAAAACATGTCAAGAATAATCCCAAGTTGCTCAAGATGGCTCAAGAGTTGGACAGTCAAATCATCTCCTAAGGCAGTCAATTCAAAATTAGGGTTTTGTGTTGCATCAAGGTCCTTACATCCAAATGACCTCAAGTGCTTCCCAATTTCCTAATATGTTCTTAAGTTCATCCATGTCCAATTTCAAGCCTTGCAGAGAAAGTTTGGTCAGTCAATTGCTCAAGGGGTCCAAAAATCGACTGTGTTAGGGCAAAAGTCAATTGTGTCCCAAATACAGTCAAACTTCAAGATTTTTTGTCAACATTCTCATTTTAAAGGATAATTCATCATTTGATCAAGGGTTGATCATGATTCATCAAGGATTTCTCAAGATTCATCAAGATTCAAAAGTTGTTAAATTAGGGTTTTGTAGGAAAAGTCAACCCAACTTTGACCAAGCATACCTTTCTCATACTTTATGATAAATGACCCATAAAAATCTCATTTTGAATAGAATTCAATTTCCTACAATCCATCTTCACACCCCAAGATCAATAAATGCTCTCACAAAAAGTTACAAATTTGGACATTATAGGTCATTTTTGAAAGTCAACAAAAACACCTTTTTTTCCAAAGCTTATAACTTGAGCATGGAATATCAAAATGAGATTAGACCAAAAGGGTTGATTATATGACATCTCAAGGTTTCTAAAAAGTCCAAGAACACTTCCAAAAGTTCAAAATTGAAGAAGTTATGCATTGTTGAAGTTGGGCATTTTTCCAAAAGTGTCAAATGTCAACTATCCTCAAAACTCCAATTTTTGACAAAAGGGCCCATTTTTTTCCACTTGATTTGGTCTTATCACACCACACACGTGTCCCATCTTCAGTTTCATGTCCATTCATTGATTTTTCTATTTTATTTAATTTTTATTGAATTAATTCATTTTAAATCAATATTAATTCAAATAAAATCCAAAAATTGATGGAAGGATATCTTTTTGATCATTACAGGTCTTCATTATCAAGATACACATAATCAAATTCGTGCCAAGGCATATTGTGAACAAAATATTGGATTTGATACAAATATGGAAACTTTATCAATGGTGATCATATCAAATCTCAAATTCTTCAATGCACATGGATTAAAGCCCAATTCTTGACCTAATGCAATCCCATATACACACACAAGCCATACACATCAAGAATACGACTTGAAGCTGCCCAAAACGGCAAAACCAGAATTGAAAAAAGCTTGCAAAAGTGTGAGATCAAAACCTTGGTTAGAGCACGATTCAATCCAAGATCTCAACGTAGCTTCCTTGCCTGACATCCAGTGGAGCTAAAGCAATCAAAACCAGGCCTTGAGACCTCCTGAGTTGCGCTGTAAGTGCCCATGAACATAGCTCTGAACATGGAATCGTGAATCCATGTTCTTGCATTTTTTTCCAAATCGTTTGAACATTCATGCTTGCCATTCAATTTCTAAGCATTCTGTATTATTTAATTTTGTTTTCATGACTTATAACCCTGGATCCGGAGCTAGGGTTCGTGTTCTTGTTTTTTAGGTATTTTTGATACAGGCAAAATTAGGACAAATAATTGGTACAGGGATGTTCAGGGAAGAGAGACGAACACGATGATGATCTCAGCTTGCGTTTACATGGCCTGGAAATTATTTTAGAATGACCCCACGGATCTTCCTGCGGATAAAAATACGCAGGTAAGAAAACCAGGTTTTTGGTGAAGAAGACGATTAGGTGTCTTCCTCTCATTGGCCCGTTCAAATCAATTTCGTGCATTTTTTATTTTCCAGTATATTGCTTGCGTTTCTTTTATAATATTATTTGTCCATTATGTTAACAATAAGGCAGCATGGCTCAGTTGGTGGGAGCGTGAGTGGAAAACCCCTTGGGACCTGGGTTCGAATCCCAGGTCCCCCAAAACATTTGTTTAATTTTTCTTCAGGTACTCTCATGCAACGCCGAAAGTGTAGTACACCATATGCCTCAAAGATCCACATGTCAGATGGCCTCTGGGCCTAATCTAAAGGCCCAGGTCGGAGGTGCACCATACATCCAAGTCAACAGGCGCGTGGGTGATCCTGAAAGTCAAACAAGGCTGACAACTATTGGGCCTGGAAATTGCAAATCACACCTTCAATTTAGGCCCACACCCCCTGGGTTATTTCTTTTACTCTTTATATTTTCATTTATTTATTTTGCTCTAATTTTTATTTTATTGTTAATTAACTAATTAATAATTTTCCTAATAAAATCAGAAAACAAAAAAAAATATTTTTTTTATTTATTAAAACTAATTTCATTATTTTATTTTTGTAAATAAATATTAATAAATTAATTTAGTTTTAAATAGGTTTAACTTTTAACATTTTTTTGCAATAAATTAAAACTAATGTAGAATTAGGTTTTCAATTAACTTTTAATCATTTTTATTTTATTTCCTTAAATATTAAAAAATCCAAAAATATCTCTTTTTATTAATTAATTAATAATTAGTTTAGGTTTGATTTCTTTAAATTAAAAAAAAGAACAAAAAAAAACATGCTTTCTTTCAAAAAGGGTCAAAACCCTAAAAATACGCCGATTTAATTTTCTTGCACGCGATCCATATTTCCAATATTGTAATTGCTTCCAGTATGTAATAGTTTTTTTATTAGGACTTTAATTATTTATCGCTTTACTTTTACTTTCCGTAATTTAAATTAAAGGGTTTGTTTTTGGCGATGTAAATACTCGACGCCTTGTAATAGTTTAGATTTAATTTCCCGCAATTTAATTTCCGCACAATATTAATTGTTAGATGTTTGATAAATAGGCAATGCATGACCAGATCTAATGTATGAATTTCAAATCAACAATAGCTCACCCATGACATGTACAGATAAAATTAACTGAATTAACACACTTGCACATGCCACTCTTAGGGTACACCTCACTTGGTTGCCTCGAACGTGGTCATTGAGTATAGGAAGTTTTAGAGGTCGCCCTCTTGTCCAAAGATCATAGTTGCCTCGAAACGGTTACCTCGAAACGGTTGCCTCGAAAAAATGATCTAGGATATTAGGGTTACCACTAAGGCGGCCTAACATTACTTTAGTGACCACACGTCCCTTAATCGAATTGACGCTTAAACTCCAACGACGATGCTACCTACTCCTCAATAGTGAGATAGCGTTGTCTAAAGGACATTTGTACAGATTAATTCCTTTTTCGAGTAGGTAGATGGTTCTTAAGTACTTGCTCCTTTTAAAACAAAACAAAACTTTTCGCACTTACACCCCTTTCAAAACAAAAACTCTTTCAAACCCACAAACACAAAGAAAAGCAAACTTTTGAAAACACAATGAGCAAGTACCTAAGAGCCCGTGGATAACCACGGATAGAAAGGGTGCTAACACCTTCCCTTTCTATAATCTACCTCCCGAACCCAAGAAACATCTCAAAAAGGAATTTTTATGTGCTTTTGTCCTTTCCTTGTTGGATAAAATAAAAGACGGTGGCGACTCTTGCTTACTGCGACATTTTTGCGAAAACAAACGCAAAACGCGAACCAGCATTCCAAAACAGTCAGTTCTCATTCCCACCGATCACACTCTGGATTCGAAGAAAAGACCCAAGGTAGTCCTTCGACACTAGATTCGAAAGAGCAAAACAAGTGAACTATCCTTCTTTGCTGGATTCAAAGGAAAGAACAAATGGGACGCTCCTTGAGTCGAAGGAAACTGGAATGTGTTGTTTGAAAGAGATAACGATGATTCTGGTTTTTTATTTCACAAGTGTTGAAGTGTTTGAGAATTTTGTGGTGTGTGAGAATTTTGAAGATACGTTCCCCTTCCTCTCCACCCCCTCTTTGTGCAAATGAACTCTCTATTTATAGAGAAAGGATTTTGGTAAGCTTGGGGAGCAAAAATAATAAAATAAGGCTCAGCTAGAAAGTAAGTGCCCACTTGTTCCATAAAAGCAAAATGAATGGTTCATATGGGGTTGCTTCCTTCTGAAGGGAAATAGGTGCAAGGCTCAAGACAAACTTTTCTAAAAGGTAGTATTATGCTGTTAAGTGCAAGTGGTCTTGGACAACAAATGGGTAAAGGCCTATTTTAGCTTGCATAAACAATTAAGTATAGGGTGAGTCATAGGTTTGAGGCCTGAAAAGGGAAAACACGTAGCCTAGCCTATGGATCTAAATGTTTAACTTGATCTTTTGAGTCGAATCCTCTATCTTTCTACACCTTTCGACTAGACTAGAACAACACAGCATTCGTTTTCACTGGTTGTGTGCTTCGAATGAACCAACTGTGTGTTCTTCGAATGGCCCTTTTTAGCTGAATATTCCATTCTGAGTCTTCTTGCTTTTAATAACTTAGGCACAAACCTTCGACTAGACTCCAAAGTAAAAGAACAATTATTCCCCAACTATGGTAAGTCCTTCGACTAGACCACCAAGTTGTGTGTCATAATGTAGGACTATGGCGTATTGAAGGGTTTACAGATGGATTCGAAGGTGATATGAAGGCGCATTCGAATCATACATGAAGATGAATTTGAAAGTCACAGGAAGGTTGCCATTCATCCAATCGAAAACTTATGAATCCAAGGCAAACAGGTGAGGGGCGAATGGTGCAGTCGAATGACACTTTTCAGAAGGAGGCCTTTACTTCCTGGGTCGAAGGACATTCCTGAGTCGAAGGACATTCTTGAGTCGAAGGACACTGTTTCAAAGTGAAACAAAAACTCAATTTAAGCTTGTATGAAGATCATTTCCTTCTGAATCGAAGGAGACCTATTTGAAGTCTCATGCCCAGATGAAAGAGGCACGCTAGCAGCAACTTTTGAGCAATCGAAGGAGGTGAAAAGTCCAATCGAAGGGGGCTGAATCGAAGGAGACCTATTTTCCTCCAAATTCGTCAAAATGTTATTTTTATCTGTTTTCTCCCCTTTTGACAACTTCCTCTTAATTCTGGTGCTGGAAAATCCCAATGTACTTGTGCAAGCTTGAATTTTGAGAATCATTCTGAAAGATGCCTTGAGAATTGAGAGGGAAAATTTTGGGGTACAACAGTTGCCCCTGTTCAAACTTCTTGAACCTGGAGAGTTAGGTTGGCGGATCCGGCATCTGTGACTTGATGGTGAAATATGTTTGAACACTAGAGTGCTCAGAAATTTGCACTCGAAGATGGATGGTGAATGGGCTTATAGGTGCCATTTGGAGGAATGTTGGTAAACTCTGGAAGAAGTATCAGCACAAATCTCCTATTGATCCATTCTAGACTTATTATTTTACCTGTGAGAAAGGGGTTAGGAAAATACAGATGCTTGCATGATGCTCACCAGATGTGGTATCACGCTAAATGCATTGTTATGTACATGTTATGATGTATGAATTTGAAATGTGTGTTTTTGTCCGGGAAAGTAAATCCCTGACTACTGCTGAGGAAATCTTCGGAGGTTGAATCCTTGATTGTCTGTTGGAAATGAAGAATATGCATATCTTCAAATTCTTTTGAAGAGATGCCTTTGCTGGGGAACATCACTCAAAGATCAGTTGTTATCTGGTCGGATCCAGGCTTCACAGTTGCTGAGAATGAAGTAGTCGGTTGCTATCTGGTCAGGTCCAGGTTTCATGGCAACTTACTGGGGAAAGAGATGAATTAACTATTATCTGGTCGGATCCAGGCTTTGCAAAAAATTCCTTGAATTTGGATAGTCATCTGGTTGGGTCCGGTTTCATAACAACTTGTTGGTGAGGTGGAGGTTGACTGTGATCTGGTCGGATCCCGGCTTCACAGTAACTTGTTGGAGGTAAGGGTGAATTAAATGTTATCTGGTCGGATCCAGACCTCACAGTAACTTCTTGAAGACTGTTATCTGGTCGGGTCCAGGCTTTATGGTCTTTTGGAAAGTTGTACTATTATCTGGTCGAGTCCAGGTTTCATAGTGTCTTTCTGGGGATCAGGGTTAATTGTTATCTGGTCGGGTCCAGGCTTCACAATATACCGTTCAAAAACTGACATCTGGTCGGGTCCAGGCTTCACAATAAACTGGTTGAAAACTGTTATCTGGTCGGATCCAGGCTTTGCAGATTTCTGAGGTTTGATGAGGTCAATTGTTATCTAGTCGGGTCCAGGATTCACAATGAACTGGTTGAAAAACGGGTATCTGGTTGGGTCCAGGCTTTGCAGATTTCTGATGAAGTTAATTATTATCTGGTCGGGTCCAGGCTTCATAATGAACTGATGGGGATTTAGTTGTTATTTGGTCGGGTCCAAGCTTCAAAATGAATCTCTGAGGATGATTGTTATCTGGTCGGATCCAGGCTTCGCAATGACTTTCTTGAAAAGATGGAAATGAGGAATGATATCTGGTCGGATCCAGGTTTCTCAGTCCTTTGTCGGGGAATAAAGAGGTAATTATACTGGGAACAAGTGGTTAAAACCTTGGTTGGATTAAGCTTAGGTTCTTCTATATCTTTGAAGAGTTGGGCCGGTTGTGTCTAGGTTTCCATAGCTTTTTGAGAAATGAGATCAACTGTTATTTGGTCGGGTCCAGGCTTCAGTAACTCAAGAAGTCAAACTGTTATCTGGTCGGGTCCAGGCTTCAGAAATTGAAGAAGTCAAACTGTTATCTGGTCGGGTCCAGGCTTCAGAAATTTAAGAAGTCAAACTGTTATTTGGTCGGGTCCAGGCTTCAGAAATTTAAGAAGTCAAACTGTTATCTGGTCGGGTCCAGGCTTTAGAATAACTTGAAAATTATGCTAATATCTGGTCGGATCCAGGCTTCATAGCATTTCTTGGTAATAATAAAGGCTTTGTTGAAGACTTTACTAGGGATTAGGGGTCGTGGCCCTGTGATTTGCAGTCATTTAAAGGGGAAATTCTAACTGGAGACTCAGTCATGCAAGGTAGACTTAGCTTGGCGAGGATATAATCAACTGGGGATGATGGGCTCATCTGGGGAGGATAGATTCTGTTTTGGAGAAAATAACCTTGGTGGGAAAAGATGTACTCGACTGGGTGATTCAGACTCAAATGGGGAATTTGGGTTCCGTTGAGGGATTTGTACTCTGCTGGGGGAATAGAATCTTGGTTGGAAGATGTACTCCACTAGGGGAAGATGGACTCAGTTTGGAGTGTTTATTCAGCTGGGAGGATGGACTCAGCTTGGAGAATAAACTCTTGGTTGGAAGATACACTCTACTGGGGACAGAAAACCCCGGTTGGAGATATACTCTGCTGGGAATGAAAACTCCGGTTTGGGAGATAAACTCCACTGGGAATGATGGGATTATCTAGGAAATTTTGGACTCAACGGGGAGTGCTTACTCGACTGGGAAAATCGGGGTGTCTTGTACGTTGAGGAATTTGTACTTGGCCCTGGGAAATAATTCTATTGGGGAAATAAACCCTGCTGAGGAGGTAAATTTCCTTTATACAGAGACCCCTAGGCTTCAATTTTTGTAGAAATTTACTTAGCTAGAGAAAGTAATCGAGAGGTTGAGACTCTGGCAGGGGGTTTATCCTATGTGAAGAAATTTTTGTAGGCAATTCTGCTGGAGAAAGGTTGCATTAGGGTTGTTTCAATAGGGATAATGATGACGAGATAACTCTGTGGGGAATAAAATCTATTGAGGAGATGGATTCCCTTTAATAAGAGATCTCCTAGGCTTTAGCTGGAAAAAAGTTGTCAAGAGATTGAGACTCTGGCCAAGGATCGTCCTGTTGCAAGGATATTTTGTGGGCAACTCCTTTGGGGAAAAGTTTATTGCCAACGCCCTGGTGTGGATAATGATGGCGAGATAACTATGTGGGGCTATTTCACATTCATTAAAGGGATGCTTACTGCTGTTGTGCATTGATGCCTTGTTGGGGTTGCTGCTTGGCAGGACACATGTGCCAAATAGCTTTAATTATGTTCATATGCATATGTTCATTCAATTTTAGTCATTGGACAAATTTGCATTCAAAACAGAGATAGACAATTTTTTGCACTTCAAAGTGTATTTGTATTGATATTTTGCCCATGAATAGGCATTTTTGTACATAGAGACGGAAATCCTAGTAAGAGGAAATCGCCAAAAAGAAAACAAAATTTTGAGAATGAAAAACAAACAGCCATGTGAAATGATCTCATTGCCTTTCAACTCTACTATTGCCCCAATGTCTTTGAACGTCCCTTGTCGTTGATCGAAGTTGATTGGATTGATCCCGGACCATTTGAACTTGGACCTTGGTGATAGCATTGACCGTGTTGATTTCACGGGACATAGTCGTATGCTTTCAATCCTTAATTTTTTCCTGAACCGCCCTTTCGGGTTTTCGGTCCACCAGGATACCCTTTTTTGCCCAAGTCGCCCTTTCGGGTTTTCAACTTGTCGGGTGTATAATATTTTGTATATTTCCCTAATTTTTCCCCAAACCTTTTGGTTTGCCGGGATGCCCCTTTTTGCTTAGTTGTGTCAACCTAACGGGTCTCTTATGCGTAGTATTTTTTAACTATGTCCGCGTTTATAGGATATGGGAAATCTTCACCATCCACGGTGGTTAGTATCATGGCACCGCCAGAGAAACCTCTCTTGACAACAAAATTCCCTTCATAGGTGGGAGTCCATTTTCCTCTAGGGTCACCTTGTGGTAAAATGATGCGTTTTATCACCAGGTCACCAACTTGATATACTCGAGGCTTGACCTTTTTGTTGAAAGCTTTGATCATCCATTTTTGATACGTCTGACCATGGCAGATAGCAGCTAATCGTTTTTCATCAATCAAGTTCAGCTGATCCAATCTCGTTTGGATCCATTCGTCTTCACTTAGGCCTGCCTCAATCATAATCCTTAGCGAGGGGATTTGAACTTCCACTGGCAAAACGGCTTCCATGTTGTAAACTAGAGAGAAAGGAGTTGCCCCAGTTGATGTTCTAGCTGAAGTACGGTAACCATGTAGAGAAAATGGTAGCATCTCATGCCAATCTTTATAGGTCACTACCATTTTCTGCATAATCTTCTTGATATTTTCGTTGGCTGCTTTGACTGCGCCATTCATCTTCGGTCTATACGGAGAAGAATTATGATGCTTGATCTTAAATTGAGTGCACAATTTTCTGATCATGGCATTATTGAGGTTAGTCCCATTGTCGGTGATGATCCTTTCGGGGATACCATAACGACAGATGATATTGTGTCTGATGAATTTGGCTACCATGTTCTTGGTGACTGAGGCAAATGAGGCGGCTTCGACCCATTTGGTGAAATAGTCGATAACAACAAGAATGAAGCGGTGTCTGTTGGAAGCTGTGGGATTGATCTCTCCAATCATGTCAATACCCCACATTGCAAATGGCCACGGAGTGGACATCACATTCAGAGGCATTGGAAGTACATGGACCTTGTCAGTGTAGATTTAACATTTGTGGCAAGTTCTTGAATGTTGATGGCAATCGGTCTCCATCGTTGACCAATAGTAGCCAGCTCTTAAGATTTTCTTAGCCGTTGTATGCCCACTTGAGTGAGTACCAAAAAGGTCATCGTGCATGTCTTCCATGATTTCCTCTGCCTCTCTCTTATCCACACATCGGAGTAGAGTCGAATCATGGTTGCGTTTGTACAATATCCTGTTACTTAGGAAGAATTTGGCTGCAAATTTTCGTAAGAACTTTCTATCATTGATAGATGCTCCCTCTGGATACTCTTACGCTTCAAGGTATCTTATTAGCTCATGGTACCACGGCTTTTTCGCATTAGTGTCAAGCTCATAGCAATGTGCAGGTTCATCAAATCTTTCAATTTTAATCATAGGGGCTTCGTTGTCCCATCTGACTTTGAACATTGAGGACATGGTTGCCAGAGCGTCAGCCAACTGGTTTTCTTCCCTAGGGAAATGTTCAAAAGTGATCTCTTCGAAGTGAGGAATTAGGGATAGCACAAGTTCCTTATAAGGGATAAGATTATGGTGTTTAGTGTCCCAATCTCCTTTTACTTGGCTGATCACCAAAGCGGAATCTCCAAACACATCCAAATGCTTGATCCTTAAGTCAATAGCAGCTCTTAGACCTAAGATGCACGCTTCATACTCGGCCATATTATTTGTATAGTCGAAGCATAGTATGGCGGTAAAAGGAGTATGGCAACCTTTAGGAGAGATGGTCACAACACCAATTTCGTTACCCCAAGGCGTTGGAATCCCCATCGAACACCATAGTCCACCGGGATCCTTGTTCAGGTTCGTCATACGATCTAGGTTTTGCACAGTCGGTTACCAGCATAATATTCTCGTCAGGGAAGTCGAAGTTCATTGACTGATAATCATCCACAGCTTGATGGGCCAAATGATCTGCTAGTACACTTCCTTTGATGGCTTTTTGATTTATGTATTGAATGTCGTACTCAGTCAAGATCATTTGCCATCTGGCTATTCGTCCGAAAAGGGCAGGTTTTTCGAAGATGTACTTAATCGGATCCATCTTAGAAATCAACAAAGTGGTATGAGTCAACATGTACTGCCGTAGCCGGCGAGCAGCCCACGCTAAAGCACAGCAAGTTTTCTCGAGCAGTGAATATCTAGTTTCACAGTCGGTAAACTTTTTGCTTATGTAGTAAATTGCATGCTCTTTTCGGCCAGACTCGTCATGTTGGCCCAAAACACACCCCATAGAATTCTCTAGTACTGTCAAGTACATGATCAACGGTCTTCCTTCAACCGGAGGAATGAGAATAAGAGGTTATTGCAGGTATTCCTTGATCTTGTCAAAGGCATTATGGCACTCATCGTTCCATTTGACCACCTGATCTTTCTTCAAGAGTTTGAAGAGGGGCTCACAGGTAGCAGTTAAGTGTGATATGAAACGGGCAATGTAATTGAGACGACCCAAGAATCCTCTGATTTCTTTTTCAGAACGAGGGACTGGCATTTCTTGGATGGCCTTTGAAGATGTGAAAAACACAAGAAGGGGGGGTTAAATTGTAAAACTTAAAACAAATGCTTAGACAACACAGTATTTTTATCCTGGTTCGTTTGATCTCAAACTAATCCAGTCCACCCGTCAAGGTGATTTCGCCTCTCTCCAACGAGGTCTTAATCCACTATATTCAAAGGATTACAACAGCTACTTTAACAACTATTAAAGCCTTCTTGAGTATAACCACAGACCGGTTTATCTCAAGGAAATCTCTTACAAAGAATTGAACAAGAATGTGTTTAACATTTTCTAATAAAACAATATATCACAATTGTGATAATTACACAATTTAAGCTTGGAATAAAACTGAATTTGCTAGAGCGTTTGAGTAAGCGTGGTTTGAAAGCGTAGCAAAATGTACGAGTGCATGCGTGCGTCTTCTCTCAAGGAGACTTGTTTATATAGCCAAGGTAGAGATACATTGTCCATAAAGCACTTTTACTGATAATAATGCACTTTCCTTTTTGAGAAGATCTTGTCTGAATAAAGCCGTTAGCAATTAATTCTGTCTTGAATACTTAATAACGCTTCAGAGTCTTCTTTGCTTATGATAACGCTTCAGAGTGTTCTTTGCTTTAACTTATGCTGACGCTTCTGAGTGCTGATGACTTGGTAAGGATCTTTGATCAGAGTCAGAGTGTATAGTTTATGCGCAGATTCTGGTCATCAAGCTTCAGCGTATGATCTGGTAGCTTCAGCGTGTAGCACATGATACTGATCTTCTGATGCTTCTGATGCTGATGTTGATTCCATCAGAACTTTTGTATATACAGAACATAATTTTAAGAAGCATATTTGTCTTATATAAAAATCTTACAATTTATTTATTCTTTGTATTTTGTTATCATCAAAACTCTAATTAAGGGTTGTAGAATCAAACTATGTTCTAACAATCTCCCCCTTTTTTATGATGACAAAAACCAGATTTTTCAATTAAAAATAAAGAATAAAAAGTATAGAATTAAGAAGAGAAAACTCCCCCTGAGTTGATTACTTCCCTTTAATTCCACGAGTCTTTGAGCATCAGAACTTTACTGTATTTTTCCTCAGAGTTTTGTACCTGTTCAAGCTTTTCAGAAGAAAAAATTTAAATAGATCAAAATGTTTGAGACTTATGTCTCAGTAATCCGTTATTGAAAAATATGATTCTTTCTCCCCCTTTTTGTCAGTTATCAAAAAGAAAAAATAATCAGGGCCAAAATGCATTTATATTAAAAATCAGAAGCAATGATAAGTTCAAAACAATGTAAAAATATTACAGATAGACATGTTTAAAAACGAGGAATTTCTAAGAAGGAGGAGGAAGACGTGTGAACAGAGCCTCCAACATGCTCTTGATCTGGGTGTTGGTTTCCTGTTGCTGGGTTAACATGCTTGCGATTGCATCGATTTTGTTGTCCTGTTTATCCATTCTTTCCTTCATCAACATATCAGATCTTTTCAGGTCTTCTAGAGTCTGTCTGTCAAGGGAGGAAGCTTGAGGATCTTCAGAAGCTGGATGCTTCTCAGAGCTTTCTGCAATATCTTCTTTTTGACCCAGTGCTTCAGCAGGAACCATCTGCTCTGGAGTAACAGTCAGATTGAGATCTTTGGATGTTGGACGATGTTCAGACCAGGGAGTAATGTCCAGAGGGAGAACTTCTTCCTTAAGCAGCTGGCTTAGAACTGGACCTTCAATTTCTTTCAGCAGATTGCTGAAGTTCTGTTGAGCTTGTCTGTAGCTCTGTTCTTGCAACTTATAAGTTTCAGAGCATACCCATCTTCTGAACTTTTTCCAAAGGTATTCTGATGCAGCAGGATCAACCAGCTCAAGACTAGCTTGTTTCAGAGAAGTGATCCACTTTTGTAGTTCTGTTTCAAATGTCAATAAGCTGGTACCAACATCTGGATGTTTTGGTTTTGGGATAGCTGTTTTGTGGGTTATGGCAGCAAGACGTTCAAAAATTATTAAGTCGATGACAATCTTGATGTTGTCTTCTGGATTGTTCTTTGGTGAGGGAGTGGGAGAGTCAGGAATTATTATTGGACTTGATGGGGAATTTGGTGGAGTTGATTCTAGAGAGGAGGGAATTTGGGGAAAATTCACAATGGTACCAAAGGGCATACGAATGGCCAGAGGTTCTGTGATTCCAGGAATGGGAATGGTATCAGAATCAACAGTTTGGTTTGATTGATCGTTATAAGGTTCTGGTTCATAGGATTCAGAAGGTTGAGCCTCAGAAGTTTGAACTTCTGGTTGAAATGGTTCAGGTTGTGGAGAAGGTGGATGAATTTCTGGTTGAGGAGATAGAGGTAGTGGGATTTCGGGTTGTGGAGAGAGGGGAATTTCTGGTTGTGCTTCTGTGGAGGTTTCAGGGTTTGGATTTTCTGGTATGGGAGCAGAAGTATGTTGGTCTATATCAGATAGAACTTTTGCAAGTTCTTGTTGGGTTGCATCAATATTTGGATTTGGAGGTTGGGAGCGAGATCTTCTAAGAGTTAAGGATTCAGAGGGGTCAAAATCAATGTCAAAGTCATCAAAAGTTTGAGGTGTGGGGTTTTCTGATTGAGTGGGAATTGGGATAGATGTTGATACAGGAATTGAATCTAAAACAGTTACAAAAGAAGGATTACCTCTCCTTTTAGGAGTCTGCTGGGATGATCCTTCTGCTGCAGCTTTCCTTTTCTTGGTTTTCTTCAGCACAACTTCTGGAGCCTTCTGCTGCAGATCCTGAATGTTCAGATTATGTGTTGTACCATCCGCCTTGCAAGCATCCAGATATCTGACTATTATATCTGGTTTAGAATCAATCTCTGAGAACAGAGGAAAGTTATCCATAGGGACTCTTCTACTGGAGATTGCTGCAAAAGGAGTGACGTTGGGTTCCTTCTTGATGTTCTCAATCAACTCCATTTTCTTCAGATTCTTTGCATTCAGCTGTTTGCCAACAGTAGCTTCCAAAGAGCTGATTTCCTGAGCCTCTGTAAGATGATAAATCAACTTATTCTCTGTTAGAATATCTGATATAAGTCTTCCTAGGGGTATCCAGTCCCTCTTTGTACGCTCCTCTTCTCTGGTTTCTTTAACACTTGTCCTTAGATGGTTAAACAGCAGATGAGCCAGATTCACCTTAACCTTCTGGGAGATGAAGTAGATCAGAAATTGATGATCAATATTGATGTAGTCAGGAGAGCTGGTAGGCTTCCTGTGGTTTATGCATCCCAGAATGATCTTGGCCCATATTTTGTGATGGTCTTTTAAATCCCTTATCTTGCTGGAGGGAAGCCCCAGAGTGAAGATTTCTCTAACAATTAGGGCAACATCAGCGCATCTTTCAGCCATGTCAGTGCAACGTACACCACCACCATTGTAGCCTATTAATCTTGCAATGAGGTCCTCAGTAATAACTATCTTCTTCCCCATTATGTATGAAGTGACTTGATGGTTGGAAGATGAAGCATGAATCCAAAATTCCTTTACCAGAATTGGGAATGTTGGACCCACCAGTCTGTCAAAATATCTTTCCCAGCCTTGAGCTTTAACTTCTTCAGAGAGATTAAACCCATTCTCTTGAAGACTGTTGAAATACACGATCAATTCTGAAAGAACTTCTAGATTTTTGATTGGTGTAAGAAGAGTTTTGTAGGGTTCTTCGTATTGTTCAGAGGAACCTGTTTTCTGAGAACTGGAAGTGGGGATGCTTAAGGAAGCCATGTTCACACGAAGGTTTTGAGAAGAAAATTGAAAGGGTTTTGAGAAAGTATGCAAACTGAAATCAGTAAGATTGAGAGAAAATGAAAGTGAAGGTAAAAGAGTGTAAATGGTGAGAAATGTGTTTAAATAGATTTCTAAACAATTTTGAAAACATAAACGGCAAGAGAGAGAAATTAAATATAATGATTATAAGCATTTAATGATAGCTGATTTTGGGGGATTCAGAAAGATATTGGAACGGTTACCCATGACATGTGTCCTAATGCAACCAATCAGCGCTTTTGACCTTTCAGAAACGTGAACGCGTGTTCAGCCTCAGAAGTAGCTGATGACTGGATGACACTTGTTTGCTTGAGTGAACTGCACATTTCTATCCTTGATTGTGATAGATTCTGATACAATCTGTACTTCTAAAGATCTGAAGAAAGATTGATCAGTAGTTCACGAAAAAACAAGACAAAGTTCTGAAGGTTAAGATATGGAATAAAAACAGTTTTATTCTGGGCAGAGCTTCATGCTGAGATGTTTCAGAATGAAGTTGAACCTATCTTCAGAAGAGGTTTTGTAAAAATATCAGCCCATTGATGGTCTGTGTTAATAAATTTTAAATTTAAGATCCCTTTCTAAATATAGTCCCTAATAAAATGATGTTTTATTTCTATATGCTTAGCCCTAGAATGTAAAATAGGATTTTTAGTGAGACAAATAGCAGAAGTATTGTCACAGAGGATAGGGATGTTACTCTCAAATAGGACTTTTCATCCAGAGCATTTGTGTACTGCATCCAGCTGCTGCTATGTATTCAGCTTCTACTGTTGATAGAGCAATTGTGGATTGTCTTTTACTGGACCATGAGATCAGATTTTCTCCCAGAAACTGGCAGCTTCCAGAAGTGCTTTTACGTTCTACTTTGTCTCCAGCGAAATCAGCATCACAGTATCCTATTAAGCTGTAATTACTTGATTTTCTATAAAACAAACCCAGATTAGTAGTACCTTTCAGATACTTGAAAATTCGCTTAACTGCTGTTAAGTGAGATTCTCTAGGATCTGATTGGAATCTAGCACAAATGAAAACACTGAATAGAATGCCAGGCCTTGAAGCCGTCAGATAGAGAAGAGAACCAATCATACCTCTGTAGACCTTCTGTTCTACCTTTTTTACTTACCTCTTCTCTTTCCAGAATGCACGTGGGATGCATTGGAATCTTTGATGGCTTACATTATGAGAGATCAAATTTCTTCAGAAGTTCTCTGACATATTTGCTCTGATGAATGTAAGTTCCTTCTGGGGTTTGATTAATCTGAATGCCCAGAAAGAATTTTAGTTCCCCCATTAGGCTCATCTCAAATTCTGCCTGCATACATTTAGAAAACTTTCTTCCCAGTGAGGGTTTAGTAGATCCAAATATGATGTCATCAACATAAATCTGACATACTAAAATGTCATTCTTAACTGTCTTACAGAACAAGGTTGTGTCCACTTTCCCTCTGGTGAATTCCTTTTCTAACAGGAAGTTACTTAGTCTTTCATACCAAGCTTTGGGAGCTAGTTTCAGACCATATAGTGACTTCTTTAGTTTGAAAACATATTCTGGATTTTTGGAACTTTCAAAACCAGGGGGTTGGTGCACATATACCTCTTCTTCTATATAGCCATTTAAGAATGCACTCTTAACATTCATCTGATACAGAGTGATGCCTTTATTAACAGGAAATGAAATTAAGAGTCTGATAGATCATAACCTGGCGACTTGAGCAAAGGTTTCTGTATAGTTTATCCCCTCTTGGTGACTATAACCTTGTGCTACCAGTCGTGCTTTGTTTCTGATGACTTCACCTTGTTCGTTCAGTTTGTTTCTGAACACCCATTTTGTACCAATGACGTTGAATCCTTTTGGTTTAGGAACTAGATCCCATACGTCATTTCTTGTGAATTGATTTAGCTCCTCTTGCATTGCTAGAATCCAGTCATTTTCCAGAAGTGCTTCATCAATTGTAGTTGGTTCAATTAGAGAAACCAGTCCCATGAGGGATTCTTCAGAGTTTCTGAAGCTAGATCTTGTTCTGATTGGATCTTCCTTTCTTCCTAAGATTGTTTCTTCTGGGTGATCCATGCTGCTTCTGGATGGTCTTTTCTGGAGTTGATCAACAGAAGGTGTTGGATTGCTTGCAGTGCCTCTTTCTGATGTTGAGGGAGTGTCTCTATTGAGAGCTTCTGATGATTTGTCTTCAGTACCTGTGAGTTCAACTTCCATACCTGCAAGGAATTCATTCTGCTTTGACTTTTGAGAGTCAAGCTTATCATCAAAACGAACACTGATTGACTCTTCCACAATCTGTGTTTTTGTATTGTATACTCTGTACCCTCTTGAGCGTTCAGAATATCCTAACATAATACACTTTTGTGCTTTAGAGTCAAACTTGTTCAAATAATTTTTTGTATTCAGGATAAAACATGTACATCCAAATGGGTGAAAATAGGAAATGTTGGGCTTTCTGTTCTTCCACAGTTCATATGGAGTCTTTTCCAAAGTAGGTCTTATGGAGATTCTATTCTGAATGTAACACGCTGTGTTTATTGCCTCTGCCCAGAAGATCTTAGCAACGTTAGTCTCATTGATCATGGTTCTGGCCATTTCTTGCAATGTTCTTTTCTTTCATTCTACAACTCCATTTTGCTGAGGAGTTCTAGGACAGGAGAAATCATGCAGAATGCCTTTGTCATTAAAGAATGACTCAAAATCTTTGTTTTCAAATTCTCCACCATGATCACTTCTGACTTTGACGATTCTAAGATCCTTTTCATTCTGAACTTGGTTGCAGAAGGTGACAAACACAGAGTGTGACTCGTCCTTGTGTCTTAAGAACTTTACCCATGTCCATCTGCTATAGTCATCTACGATTACTAACCCATACTTCTTGCCACTGACTGAAGCAGTTTTAACTGGTCCAAATAAGTCAATGTGCAGAAGTTCTAATGGCTTGGAGGTGGAAACAACGTTTTTGGATTTGAAAGCTGGTTTTGCAAACTTGCCTTTCTGACATGCTTCACACAGAGCATATGAATTGAACTTCAGGTTAGGAAGTCCTCTGACCAGATTGAGTTTGTTAATCTGAGATATTCTTCTCATACTAACATGTCCCAATCTTCTGTGCCAGATCCATTGCTCGTTGTTAACAGACAGTAGACATTTTACATTCTGACTTTTTAGTTCAGAAAGTTTTATTTCATAAATGTTATTTTTCCTCTTTCCATTAAATAGGATAGTCCCATCTTTCTGACTAACAACTTTGCATGAATTTTGATTGAAGATTATATCATAACCGTTATCACTTAATTGACTTATGGATAACAGATTATGCATTAATCCATCAACTAGTAAAACATTACTTATAGAGGGAAGATTTCCATTACCTACTGTTCTAGAGCCAATGATCTTTCCTCTCTGATTGCCTTTAAAATCTATGTGGCCTCCAGGCTTAAGTTCCAGGCTTTGGAACATATGCCTTCTTCCCATCATGTGTCGTGAGCAGCCAGAGTCCAGGTACCATGACTGGTGTTTTTGCTTTGTTGCTAAAGATATCTGTCACATGTATTATTTTATCCTTAGGTACCCACATTTTCTTGGGTCCTGATTTATTAGTTTTAACAAAACTCTGGGTGAATTTCGGTTTGACAGAGTAATCACTACTTGTATATTTTATGTCATGTGTGTTCCCATATGTAAAGTGTGAATCAAGTGGAGTACGTTTTATAACTAAATCCATGGCATTTTTTGGTGTAGGTACCTTACCTTGATATCCTATCCCTTTTCTGCCATTTTTGCTAACTCCATAGATCATTGAAGCCATTTTGCTTCGATCTATGTTTTTAGCTAGAAACTTCTGAAAGTTGTGATCATACTCCTTGATGATCTCATCAGTATTGCTGGGAGTTTCAGGGATTGTTTCCTTCTAAGAGTTTTGCAATTGGTTTTCTAATTTTGAGATTTTATCTTTTAACTCAGAATTCTCCAATTTGAGACTCTCAATCTTATCAGAGTCAGAAGCAAGATTCTTTTTCAGGTTTCTGAATTTGACTCTGATCTGCTGATATCTTTCCAGAATTTCATTAAGGCTTTCAGCTAGTTCAGCCTTAGTAAAGTTTATAGTAAAGTCAGGGAATACCTCTTCTGTATCTGATTCAGATTCTGACTCAGAAGCTTCACTGTCTTCTGTTATGTTTGCCATGAGAGCTGTGTTTGCTCTTTCATCATCTGATTCTGAGTCAGCTTCAGATGTGTCAGAATCATCCCATGTAGCCATGAGACTTTTCTTCTTTTCCTTGCCAAACTTCTTTTTGGGCTTTTCCTTCTGAAGCTTTGGGCAATCACTTTTGTAGTGCCCTTGCTCGTTACATTCATAGCAGATGATGTCTTTGTTGTTGGGCTTTCTGTTTCCTGAAGAACCTTCAGATCTTCTGTGTCCAGAGGAGGATTCTGACCTTCTGTATCTGGAGAAAGATTCATTCTGATTTTCTGATCTTCTGGGATTCCTGAACTTCCTTTGCCTCTGCTTCCACAATTGGTTCACCCTTCTGGAGAGGAGAGATAGTTCATCTTCTTATGATGAGGACCCATCAGAGGTTTCTTCCACAGCCTGCAAAACTTTGGAGTCAGATTTCCTGTTAGATTTTAAAGCTAATGGCTTACCTTGCTTTTGAGGTTCATCTGCTTCTAGCTCTATCTCGTGACTTCTGAGGGAGCTGACAAGTTCCTCCAGGGAGATTTTGTTGAGATCCTTGGCTAGCTTAAGCGCTGTGACCATTGGCCTCCATTGTTTTGACAAGCTTCTGATGATCTTCTTAACGTGATCAGCAGTAGAATACCCTTTGTCAAGAACTTTTAGACCAGCAACAAGAATTTGAAATCTTGAAAACATAGTTTCTATTGATTCACTCTCTTCCATCTTGAATGCCTCATACTTCTGAATGAGTGCAAGGGCTTTGGTTTCTTTGACTTGAATGTTGCCTTCATGCGTCATTATCAGAGAGTCAAACATATTCTTTGTAGTGTCTCTGTTTGATATCTTCTCATATTCTGAATAAGAGATGGCACTGAGAAGAATTGTTCTGGCCTTGTGATGATTTCTGAATTCACGCTTTTGCTGATCAGACATTGTTTTCCTGTCAATCTTCTGACCACTTCCATCCACTGGGTGCGTGTATCCATCAGTCACCATGTCCCACAGATCAGTATCATGGGCCAGAAAGAAACTCTCAATTATGTCTTTCCAGTAGTCAAAGTTCTCTCCATCAAAGACTGGAGGTTTGCCACTGAATCTGTCTCTTTCTTCATTGTTGTCATTGCTGATGTTTTGATTTGGTCCTGCCATTGTGTTTTTCTGACGCTGGATCTTGTACTGACACGGTTAAGTGTTATAAGCTCATAACCAGGTGCTCTGATGCCAATTGAAGATGTGAAAAACATAAGAAGGGGGGTTGAATTGTAAAACTTAAAACAAATGCTTAGACAACACAGTATTTTTATCCTGGTTCGTTTGATCTCAAACTACTCCAGTCCATCCGTCAAGGTGATTTCGCCTCTCTCCAACGAGGTCTTAATCCACTATATTCAAAGGATTACAATAGCTACTTTAACAACTGTTAAAGCCTTCTTGAGTATAACCACAGACCGATTTATCTCAAAGAAATCTCTTACAAAGAATTGAACAAGAATGTGTTTAACGTTTTCTAATAAAACAATATATCACAACTGTGATAATTACACAATTTAAGCTTGGAATAAAACTGAATTTGCTAGAGCGTTTGAGTAAGCGTGGTTTGAAAGCGTAGCAAAATGTATGAGTGCATGCGTGCGTCTTCTCTCAAGGAGACTTGTTTATATAGCCAAGGTAGAGATACATTGTCCATAAAGCACTTTTACTGATAATAACGCACTTTCCTTTTTGAGAAGATCTTGTCTGAATAAAGTCGTTAGCAATTAATTATGTCTTGAATACTTAATAACGCTTCAGAGTCTTCTTTGCTTATGATAACGCTTCAGAGTGTTCTTTGCTTTAACTTATGCTGACGCTTCTGAGTGCTGATGACTTGGTAAGGATATTTGATCAGAGTCAGAGTGTATAGTTTATGCGTAGATTCTGGTCATCAAGCTTCAGCGTATGATCTGGTATCTTCAGCGTGTAGCACATGATACTGATCTTCTGATGCTTCTGATGCTGATGATGATTCCATCAGAACTTCTGTATATACAGAACATAATTTTAAGAAGCATATTTGTCTTATATAAAAATCTTACAATTATTTATTCTTTGTATTTTGTTATCATCAAAACTCTAATTAAGGGTTGTAGAATCAAACTATGTTCTAACAGCCTTTATCTTGGCGGGATCTACTTTAATGCCTTTATTGCTGACAACGAATCCTCGAAGCTTTTCAGAGCGTACTCCGAATGTGCACTTGTTAGGGTTTAACCTCAATTTATATTTCTTCAGTCTCTCAAATAGTTTGTGCAGGTGACCGAGATGTTCTTCTTCGGTTTGTGATCTGGAGATCATATCATCCACATATACCTCTATCTCATGATGAATCATGTCATGAAATAAAGCCACCATAGCCCTTTGATATGTTGCCCCTGAATTCTTTAATCCGAACGGCATAACCTTGTAGAAGAAAGTGCCCCATTGTGTAACGGAAGTAGTTTTTTCCATATCTTTGGGAGCCATCTTTATTTGATTATAGCCCGAGAAGCCATCCATGAATGAGAAGACTTTATGTTGAGCGGTGTTATCGACTAAGACGTCAATGTGTGGTAGAGAGAAATCATCCTTGGGGCTTGCCCTATTCAGATCCTTATAGTCTACGCACATGTGAACCTTCCCGTTTTTCTTTGGCACCGGCACTATATTAGCCACCCATTGAGGATAGGATGTTACAGCCAGAAATCCTGCATCAAACTGTTTCATTACTTCGGCTTTGATCTTTTCAGACATGTCAGGCCTCATGCGATGAACTTTTTGTTTAACAGGAGGGCAGTCTTTTTTAGTTGGCAGACGATGAACCACAATGTCGGTATCCAACCCAGGCATATCTTCATACGACCAAGCGAATACTTCCACATAATCGCGCAACATCTGAACCAAACGACTTTTGACACTGCTTTCCAAATTAGCACTAATCCTGATTTCCTTCTTATCTGACTCAGTACCCAGGTTGATAACCTCAATTGACTCTTCATGGGGTTGAATAGTCATTTCCTCTTGTAACAAAAGTCTAGCTAGTTCTCCTGGTATGTCACAATCTTCCTTGCCTTCGTCTTCGGCTTGGTTGATAGGACATTCAAAGTCATAGTTGGCAATAATAGAGTTGTTGGCAATAGGATCTAGAGTGGATGCAGACCTGCAAGAGTGTGTGTGTGTGCATGTAAGATACATGGCTATCTTTTTGAAATGTATTTAAAAGAAAATAAAGACAATGAACACAAATATTTGAATGTAAAAGAGTCCAATATACTGAATGATCATATGATTAGATAAACAAAATATAAAACCCTTGACAAATGAACCAAAGTGCCCCATGCTAGGCACATGGCTTAAAAGTCAATATCAAAATATTACAGACAAAGAGTTCTTGAATTGATTGAAATCAAAAACAAGTAGTTTACTCCTCAATGAAGCAGATGGGCACAAAGTCCTTCGCATGCCAATTGTTGGGCTTCCCCTCGGTTTTTGGGTAGATCCAGTCTTCGAAGGCACACTGTGATCGGTGGATCTGGAACAGACTGTTTAACGCTGGTTCGCGAAATGTCGCGGAAGCAAGAGTCGCCACCGTCTTTTATTTTCTCCAAATGGAAAGGACAAAAGCACAGAAAAATTCCTTATAGAGATTGCTCTCGGTTCGGGAGGTAGATTATAGAAAGGGAAGGTGTTAGCACCCTTTCTATCCATGGTTATCCATGGGCTCTTAGATACTTGCTCATTGTGTTTTCAAAAATGGTTTGTTTGCTTTTCAACTGTGGGTTTTAAAAAAGTTTCTTTGAAAATTCCAGTTCGACTCTTGTATCGGTCCTCAAGAGTGTTTGAAAAATTGCTTTCGAAAGCTTTTTGAAAATGTGTTGGTGTGAAAAGTATTTTTTGATTTGTTTTGAAATTAGAGCAAGTATCTAGAGTCGTCTACCTACCCTAAGGAATTTGTCTGTGTAAATGTCCTTGAAGTAGTGCCATCCCACCATTGAGAGGTAGGTAGCACCACCATTGGAGGTGTTCGGGTCAATTCGAGGTTCGGGACATGGTGATCACCAGAGCAATAGGAAGACACCTTAGAAGCTACCCTCATGCTAGGTTCCCGGATCATGAGGACTTACTAAGACATCCTCTACTCGACGATCACCTTTCGAGGCAAGGCAACAGTGAGGCGTACCCTAGGGGTGGTGTGTGATTTGTGTGTCAGGTTCATTTATTTTGTCTTGTCATGTCATAGGTGATCTACGCGTTTGTTTTTATTTTCGTCATTCATTCTTGCATGCATTTATTTAACAGTTAAAAAAAGGTTGCGAGAAATTAAAAGTTCTAAGCTATTACAAAGGCGCGGGTCCACATCGCCAAATTAAAATCCAGGACCCGATTTGACAGAAAGTAAATAAAGTGCGAGAAATAAAATGTCCGAGTTTACAAGGCTTTGGGAGAATTACATTAATATTATAAGAAATAAAATAAAATGCGCGAATTGGAATTAAAATTGAAAGTGAGGGCGTTGGACCCTTTTTAATGAAATTAAATTAAATTATTAAATTAATTAAAATTAAAATGAAAGGAAGTTATTTTTGGTATTTTTTGGATTTATGAATTTTTGTGAGGAAGATTAATTAAAATAAAATATTAACCCTAATTCTATAATTTTTATTTGTTAAGAAAAAATATTAAAGTTAAACCTAAATTAACCTAATTATTTACATGCAATTTTGATTTAAAAAATAAATAATATTTTAATAATTAATTATTGTGAAAGAAAAGAAAAAGAGGATAAACAATTGATCAAACCCTA
The DNA here is from genome assembly GCA_948472305.1 of Vicia faba. Lineage (NCBI taxonomy): Eukaryota > Viridiplantae > Streptophyta > Magnoliopsida > Fabales > Fabaceae > Vicia > Vicia faba. The sequence goes on along the minus strand of OX451739.1, from coordinate 1,500,638,653 downwards.
ATTCTACACAATTTAAGTTTATTAGAAAAAATACTAAGATTTACTCCTAAATTAAAACTAATTAATTGATACAAAACTTTATTTACAAAAAAATAATATTAAATAAAAATACTTATTTTTTTGTCTTTTTCTGATTTTATATATTATTTTTATATTTTATGAAAATCTTAAAATCAAAGAATTAATTAAACTAAAGAAAAGAAAAAAAAATATAAAAAAGATAAAAGAAACAAACTCTAGGGGGGTCTGTCCCCAATTGGAGGTGTAAATCCAGTATTTCAGGCCCATTAACTTCTGGCCTGATTGACTTTTCTGCTAGCATGGATGGATGTTGACTGAGGCACATCCTAGTCCTTGAATCATGGCCTTTGATTGAGTGCAGTGGAACATGTGGCGCATTGGATTGAGGAGCATATGGTGGAACCTTGTACTGAATCTGCATAGGATAACAATTGGAAAAATAATATTGGAAAGGGGTGGGGACCTGGGATCGAACCCAGGTCCTGAAGGTCACCCATACACTTGCTTGCCACTGAGCCACCTAGCGCGTTTTGATTATATAGTAATAAACAAATAATATAAAATAGAACAAGATTTAATGGACAAATTAGCGCGAAATTTCAAATAAACCAACCACAGCTTTACACCTAGTCTTCGTCTTCCTCGCTTTTGTTTTTTCCTGAAACACAAAAGAATCAGCAACGGTTTTTGAACCGTTCCAAAATATGCCATTCCAGAAAATAGCGATTAGCTTGTGGTAGCTCATAAGTTGAGCGCGAGGGTTCCATTGTTTTCGTCCAAGCACGCTGAGTTTGGTCATGGCCTTGAGGTATTCCAATTTTTCCATATGCACAAACGCCCAATTTGAAAGTTCTGCAACCCTAACCTATTTCAATGGTGAAATCTCCAATAATGCATAAAAACTCAATTGAAATATGTGGTTAGCTTCATAACACATCAATTAGTATGAACCCATCAAAGAAATGCAATGAAAATGCCTAAATATTAAAACACGATTATGCATATAATTTAAAACAGTTTGAACCCCTTGTACCAATTCTGGGCGTGTAAGGGTTGGAAAATTATCCAGTTAGCTTCAGTAAGACACGAGGAAGCTTTTGCAATTGGTCTCTTGCTCTGAATCGTGCTAAAACCTTGTTTTCAGTTTTCACTTTTTTGGCAAAAAATTCAAGTTTGGTTATTGGTCTCTGGCGCAGCTGGGAGCTTCTTTGGAATAGGGTTGGCTTTGCACTTATGTATGGAAGGATTAGGGTTGAGAATTTGATCAAAAAATCCATGAATTGAAGGAATCAATATTTGATTTTATGCCATAATTTTCCAAATCTTTTTCATGCTATTTTGGCCTCAATCATATCCAATCACCTTTGATTCTTTCCTAACCTGATTTGCACGAAATCTTGGAGATATTTTATGCACAAAAAGATTTAAAACATGAGGTTTAGTATTTTTCACCTATTTATTTTAATTACATGAATTATTAATAATTAAAAATCCAAATAAATAAATAAAAATGATAAAAATACTTCCCTTTGGGCCAAATGGTCGTGCACATGCCTTGGATGATGAATTGTGGAAGAAAAAGAGGCTCGTTAGCAATTTTAAGTCATTTGAATCAATGTTGACTTTTCAAAATATCCAAAAATTTCCCAACTTCCACAAGGCATAACTTGCTCAATGTTTAAGATTTGCTCATGTTCTTGGACATTTTGGAAAGGTCTTTGAGTCCTCTAACCAATGCCTTTGGTCCCATGTCATTTTGATTTACCAATCTCAAGTTATGGCCTTTGACTTAAAGTCCCTTTTTGTTGACTTTTGAAAATGACCTATAATGTTGAAATTGATAACTTTTTGTGAGAGCATTTCTTGGACTTAAAGTGTGAAGAGGAGTTGTAGGAAATGTCATTCTCTTCAAAATGAGCTTTGGATGGAATTTTTCTGATAATCCATGTGAAAGTTATTCCCTGGTCAAGTTACAGTTGACTTTTTCAACTGTCCAAATATGGAAACTTTTGCATCTTGATGATTTTTGAGCCAAGATTTGAGAATCATGATCAGGCATTGATCAAATGATGTTTGTGGCTTCAAAATAAGATGTTGACCAAAAACTTGAACTTTTGACTGTCAAATGACCATTTTGCCCCTACAGTTGACTGCAATGCAATTAGGGTTTTTGACTGTGCAATTTTGTGCTGTAAGTCTTGAAACTTGGTATGACGATGCTTGACCATGTTTATAGGCATGTGGGACTTGATTGGACCCTTGGAAACTTCAATTTCTTTGTCAGAACCAAAACCCTAATTTTGACTGTTTAGGAGGCCCTTGAACTGTGCAACCCTTGGGGAGATTTTGAAGCTTGCTCTTTGCAAATTTTGAAGAATATGGGAGGGCAAATTTTGGGGTACAACAGTTGCCCCTGTTCAATCTTCTTAGACCTGAGGATGCAGATTGGCTGACGTGCCTTTCGTAATCCGAAGGTGGAAGATGATTGAACACTAGAGTGCCCAAAAATTTGCGCTCACATAGTAGCAGTGTGATGGTGGGAATGGGCTTATAGATGCCATTTGGAGATTGATGGGTAGGATGATAGGCTTATAGATGCCATGCTAAGAGGTGATGGATAGGTGGATGGGCTTATAGATGCCATCTGGATGTCAATCGCATAAGAGATTCCTTAGCGAGAACTTGCGTACCTGCAAAAATAAAAATGAGTACCTGACCTGTTACAGGAGCTAGTCTTCAGATTCTTGGTATAGATGTGTCCTAACTGGTTGCAGGAACTGGATCTGGAGCTTCAAACAGTGATGAATGAACCAGGGATGGTTACTACCTCAACAGGAACGGTGAGAGAACCTTGGCGACTTCAACCTCAACAGTAATCATTGAGAAAATCTGGGGCGACTTCAACCTCAACAGTAATCATTGAGAGAAACTTGGGGCGATTACTACCTCTGCAGTAACGGGGAGAGACCCACAGGCGACTACATCCTCAACAGCAATCATTGAGAGAATCTTGGACGACTTCGACTTCAACAGTAACGCTGAGCGAATCCGGGGATGATTACTACCTCTGCAGTATTGGGAGAGAACCATAGGCGACTACAACCTCAATAGCAATCATTGAGAGAATCTTGGATATCTTCTACTGAGTCTTTATCAGGAAAATCTGTTTGGGGTCGATTTAGCTGGACTAGAGAAGGCCTTGGACTGGATAAGAAATAGAAAATCTTAGGGTCGATTAACTGAACCGGTCTAGGTCTTGAAATCTTCAACTGGAATAAGTGTCAGAACATCGCCATGCCTGGGTCACATCTGAACTACATCTAGAAGGAGTGTTGAATGAGCAAAAGAACAGCATCCATATCTGGAGCATCTCCAAGCTATCTCTTGAAAAGAAATCTGGAAGAAGTATCAGAACGTCGCCATATCTGGGTCACATCTGAACTATATCTAGAAGGAGTGTTGAATGAGCAAAAGAACAGCATCCATATCTGGAGCATCTCCAAGCTATCTCTTGAAAAGAAATCTGGAAGAAGTATCAGAACGTCGCCATATCTGGGTCACATCTGAACTATATCTAGAAGGAAACCTGGAAGAAGTATCAGAACGTTGCCATTTCTGGTTCACATCTGAACTATATCTAGAAGGAAATCTGGAAGAAGTATCAGAACGTTGCCATTTCTGGTTCACATCTGGACTATATCTAGAAGGAAATCTGGAAGAAGTATCAGAACGTTGCCATTTCTGGTTCACATCTGAACTATATCTAGAAGGAAATCTGGAAGAAGTATCAGAACGTTGCCATTTCTGGTTCACATCTGAACTATTTCTAGAAGGAGTTGTGATAGTTGATAGTAATCATCTTTGTATTGACCTTTCCTGAAAAGGTAAAGCATCAGTTGTATGCAAGATCATGATGCATGAACTGCATGATTTCAAGATGTCCTCAAAATTGATGAGATTCATGTAATATGATGCATATGCATGCTATAATGTATGAAGATGTAATGTTCATGGATGTATTTTTGTCTAAGAAAATAAATCCTTGACGGGTGCCAGGAAGTCACTCCTGGGCTGATGTTGAAGAATTAGATCTTTGCTTCCGCTGGGAATGATAGTTGCAAGTATACCGGTAGGAGAAGATAACTCCGTTGGGGAATAAACTTGGTGAATGAATTACTCTGCGGGGAGGAAAGTACTCTAACGATCTTGCTGGGGAGCAATACTCTGTGGGGAGAGAGATACTTTGCTGAGTTGTTGATAGGAACTTGCTGGGGATACCTTTGTTGTGCTGGAAGCGTTAATAGACTTCGCTGGGGATAAGAAGACTTCACCGAGGACGATCTCTCCGTGGCTTTTGGCTGAGGATAACCCAGTTATATCCTGGTAAGGAAATAACTCTTTGAATAAAGCCGGGAGGCGCGCTCGGGCTCTGCAGAGGATAAGCTTCCAGAATCTACTGGGGATAAGCTTACTGCTTGGGGAGATGGATTCCAACTTTCTTGGGGAAACTGGATTGGACTCTCCTGGGGAAGTATTGAACTGTATGGGTTATGTTCTTCAACGGAACCTACCTTGATACCTTGGAGGACCGAATAGTCAGATTGCTTAGACAACTCTTTATTGCCCCTGTTTCAGATGTGGGAGAGAAAGATACCTGTGGAGGTGCTTGATGACTGCCGATTTGATCAATCTTCTTCTGGTAGGCAAGTGACGAGATGACAGGACATATTCGTACGCTTTGATCCCTAACTTTTGCCTGGACCGCCCTTTCGGGTTTTCGGTCCACCGGGATACCCATTTTTGCCCGAAGCCGCCTTTTCAGGTTTTCGACTTGCCGGGTGTATAGATTTTTTCCATTTCATCCCTTCATTTTGCCCGAACCCTTTTGGTTCGCCGGGAAGCCCTAATTTTTGCCTAGGTATATCAACCTAGCGGGTCTTTGACTTTGCGTAGTATTTTTTCGACTATGTCTATGCTCTTAGAATGCAGGGAGGTGCCCCTGGCTGCTTGTGTTGCCATATTACCAAAAGATGTCTGATCGTGCAAGATTCGTTGCTGGAGTGCCCCAAGTGACTCAGGCAGAGATCTGCCCCTACTATTTGGCCTTTGAGAGATTCTCCGAATCTTGATTGGACTGCCCCAGATAACGGACCATGATCATGCCATGCCCCTTGATTGGAAGTACTTCTGTTCATTAGGCATTCGTCACGCGAATTTCTATGTTGTTCAAACAAAAGTCATATGCAAACAAAGTTATGTTAAAAATGCAAAGCCTATGTCTGTCTTGAAGATTTTGAAAATGCATTCTTTTTTCATAAAACAAGTGAATGTTTGTAAAACGTGATGTCAACTCCTTCTTTATAGTAAGCCTTAAGGAGTCAGGATACCTTTCGTCACAGTATGCTTTCGAACTAACCCATGCTTCAGCTAGGACTTTTAAGGGTTATAATGTGGCTTGGTTCACGGTTTAAGAAACAAAGGATAAAGGCTCAAATTATTTGTACCCACCCGCTCTTCATGATGTTCTTCAAACCTAAACTCAGTTGATCGTGCGTTAGACCTTGTTCGAATCTTTGCTTTGGTATACCAGTGATGGCTCGGATATTGACAGTTTATTTTGAAATAGGCAGTCATTCCTTTTTTGTTGAGGGTTTGTAAGACCTCTTTCCTGTCTGATTTTTGTTATCCCTTTCTTTTTTTTGCCTGAACGGTTTCCTTTTTTGGAATTACAGTCAGCGGGATGCCCCAGTTTCGTAAGTCCCTTTTATAGGTTTTGACTTTTTGGGCTTTTCATTTATGATTTTTTTTTTATAATGACGGCCTGTCTTGACGATTGTTCGGAACCATCACTGTCTTTCTTTTTCGTAAGGATCTCTTTGGTGCCATTTGTTGCGCACTTGGATCAACTGAGAGAACTACCCTGCCCCAGGTTATGATTAAGGGTTTTAGTTTTCGAAAAGAAAAACTCCTACTTCTTTGGCTCAGAGGGGTTGACGAGGGATTATCTTCCTTATAACTCCAGTGTTTAGGGATTGAAACAATGCCTGTACCTCATCAGCGGGGTCTGTTCAAAAGTATACTGTAAGGATCGTGGTATCGTTTTCGTCATCCTCCCTCAAGAGGCTTAGAATTACTAACCGAGAGTTGATCATCACAAAAAAAATGAAAAGAATTTTGAATATAATGAAAACAATTGTATTAATTCCCAAAACAGACATATGCGATGCATTGATAGAATAAAAGAGTTTGCTATGACATTAATTGTTTGTATAAGCAAAGGAAAATATAACTCGGAAATTCAAATAAACAAAAAGTCTTCAATGATTGGGCAACGGAGCAGTGATTATGTTCGGAGTTTCAGGCACTTCAAACTGAATCTCTCCGGCGTCGATCATATCTTGAATCTTGTTCTTGAGAGGCCAGCAGTGGTCCGTAGTATGCCCCGGGCTATCAGAATGATATGCGCACCTATCGTTGGGATGATAGTTAGGAGCAGAAGTGTTCGGATTCCGAAGAGGAGCCCTTAAGGTGATCAGCCCTGCCTTCAACATTTGTTGTAGTGCTTGATCCAGCGACATGTTGATCTTGGTGAACTGTCGTTTGGGTGCGACCTCCTTGCGCTGCTGCCCCTGTCCTTGTTGAGCAGGTCTAGGATTGGAGGTCTGGGTTGCCCCTACCTCATGACGGCTATTTTTACCGTGCACAGCATTGGATTCTTTCTTTCCATGATGAGGCTTTTTATCAGAAGGTGCAGCCTCTTGAATCTTCCCAGACCTGATGCCAGCTTCTATTCGCTCTCCAGTCAAGATAAGATCTGTGAACCCAGCAGACGAATTCCTAATCAGGTGGTTGTAGAATGAACCATACAGGGTCCCCAAGAACATGTCCACAAGTTCACCGTCAGTCAGCGGTGGTTGTACCCTACCGGCCAGGTCTCTCCATTTCTGCACATACTCTTTAAAACCTTCTCCCGATCCTAGCGACATACCCTGGAGTTGGGTACGCGTAGGAGTGAGGTCGGCATTGTACTGATATTGCTTGTAAAAAGCAGTAGCCAACTCCTCCCAGTTACGAACCTTGATCCCATCCAGCTGATAGAACCATTCGAGATGAGTCCCTAAAAGACTTTCCTGGAAGAAGTGGATCCACAAGTTCTTGTCCACAGTGTATGGTTGAATCTTCCGCACATAAGACCTGAGATGCAGCCTGGGGCAGGATGCCCCATCGTACTTAGCAAAAGAGGGTGCTTTGAATTTGTGTGGGATCACCACACCAGAAGTTAGACCCAAATCTCCGAAATCCAAACCAGGTACTTGTTGAATTTCCATTGCATTCAGACGGTCTTCCAACTGCTTGTACTTATCTTCAGCAGGAGGGTATTGTTCATCGTTGAAATTTGTCTCGTTGTCGGAGACCACTGGACTGGGAACCCTTTCCTCCTGATGACTGCCTTCCCTAACAGATGGAGTAGTCCTCTCAGTTTCAATCTGCAGTGTGTTCCCAGATCTGCGTCTAGGGCTGAACAAAACAGTCCTCTTCTTCTTCTTTTTCAAGAGCAGGGTCTTCAGATCTTGTTGCCCCTGGGCCAAATTCATGATCAGCTCTTGGAACTGGGCGTTCTGAGCCTGAAGGGCCTTGATGGACTGCTCAGTTGAGGATTCAGGATTCATGATGAGACTGTTGAAATAAACAGCGAAGAAGGTAAGCAACCTGCAGAGAAAGGGTACCTGTCATACAATGATATGTATGATATGCATGCAATGTTTTCAAGGACCTCGTGGGGTAAACAAGAAGATTGTTAGCATTTGAACTTGGGTAGCTTGATTGAAGGAACTGCATATTGCTGAGAGTCCTTCATCAAGGGTCAAAGGCTCACCATATCCGGTGGGTCATAGCCCCTGACTTTAGTCATCATGTCTGGTTTTGATTTCCAAACAACCTTGGTTAGGGGAACCTTCTTCAAGAGTCAGAGCTCACCATATCAAGTGGGTCATAGCCCATGACAACTTTGGCTAGAGGAAAATAAATCCCCTTTGCCCCTTGCTAGACATTATGGTTCATTCTGACCTGCATCACAAGCCCTTGAGATCCTTGAAACGAGTTAGTCTTTATGCAGGATGCATGCAATGGTATGATGTTATGCTATGCATGGGGTAATATGGGTAAATTTGTTATAAGTCCCTACCAAGGACTATAAACAAAACCTGTAAGAAACTTAGTCAACCCTGTTATGAGTCCCAATTAAGGACTATAAACAAAACCTGCAAGAAACTTAGTAAATCCTGTTATGAGTCCCAATTTAAGGACTATAAACAAACCCTGCAAGTAGTTCATGTGTCATATAACAAGCATGCAAATAGTCAAGTACGAGGGCACACAAGTCACACAAGAGAAACCCTTAGAGTTCAGACCAGCATGAGGTCTAGGTATTACCCTCTTTCAGTTTGTTGGCTCATACCTGTCCTATCAAAGTAATCGGGTTCTTAGAGGATCCCAATATCATTGACTACCCTCAATCGGTCATAACTCCAGCATCGCAATCTTTTCTTTCGGCCAGAACCATCACGAGAGTTTAGCCTCAATGGGCGTAGCATACTGCTACTGTTCTAATGGCCGAGTTGGGTCATTTAAGGTTCTAAGGTCTGTTGGTGCTTAATGACTCCTTGGAAGACCCATATTCTCCCCGTTTCAACACGAGGGATATCGGTACAGACCAAGGCGCCACACCAACGTAGCCACTGCTTCACCCATGTCGGTATACGCCGGACAGGTCCCTCACAGCTTATGCTACCTAAACAGGGTATCCCCAGATCCGGGTTAGGATCTATGTAACTCCCATGCGACCCACAATTTTAAAGCAAGCAAATCAATACAATTGAAAACACAGTTATGAACTAACCCTAAGGTACACCTCACTTTAAAGTTTTCCCCAGCAGAGTCGCCAGTTCTGTGATCGGTGGATCTGGAACGGACTGTTTAACGCTGGTTCGCGAAATGTCGCGGAAGCAAGAGTCGCCACCGTCTTTTATTTTCTCCAAATGGAAAGGACAAAAGCACAGAAAAATTCCTTATAGAGATTGCTCTCGGTTCGGGAGGTAGATTATAGAAAGGGAAGGTGTTAGCACCCTTTCTATCCATGGTTATCCATGGGCTCTTAGATACTTGCTCATTGTGTTTTCAAAAATGGTTTGTTTGCTTTTCAACTGTGGGTTTTAAAAAAGTTTCTTTGAAAATTCCAGTTCGACTCTTGTATCGGTCCTCAAGAGTGTTTGAAAAATTGCTTTCGAAAGCTTTTTGAAAATGTGTTGGTGTGAAAAGTATTTTTTGATTTGTTTTGAAATTAGAGCAAGTATCTAGAGTCGTCTACCTACCCTAAGGAATTTGTCTGTGTAAATGTCCTTGAAGTAGTGCCATCCCACCATTGAGAGGTAGGTAGCACCACCATTGGAGGTGTTCGGGTCAATTCGAGGTTCGGGACATGGTGATCACCAGAGTAATAGGAAGACACCTTAGAAGCTACCCTCATGCCAGGTTCCCGGATCATGAGGACTTACTAAGACATCCTCTACTCGACGATCACCTTTCGAGGCAAGGCAACAGTGAGGCGTACCCTAGGGGTGGTGTGTGATTTGTGTGTCAGGTTCATTTATTTTGTCTTGTCATGTCATAGGTGATCTACGCGTTTGTTTTTATTTTCGTCATTCATTCTTGCATGCATTTATTTAACAGTTAAAAAAAGGTTGCGAGAAATTAAAAGTTCTAAGCTATTACAAAGGCGCGGGTCCACATCGCCAAATTAAAATCCAGGACCCGATTTGACAGAAAGTAAATAAAGTGCAAGAAATAAAATGTCCGAGTTTACAAGGCTTTGGGAGAATTACATTAATATTATAAGAAATAAAATAAAATGCGCGAATTGGAATTAAAATTGAAAGTGAGGGCGTTGGACCCTTTTTAATGAAATTAAATTAAATTATTAAATTAATTAAAATTAAAATGAAAGGAAGTTATTTTTGGTATTTTTTGGATTTATGAATTTTTGTGAGGAAGATTAATTAAAATAAAATATTAACCCTAATTCTATAATTTTTATTTGTTAAGAAAAAATATTAAAGTTAAACCTAAATTAACCTAATTATTTACATGCAATTTTGATTTAAAAAATAAATAATATTTTAATAATTAATTATTGTGAAAGAAAAGAAAAAGAGGATAAACAATTGATCAAACCCTAATTCTACACAATTTAAGTTTATTAGAAAAAATACTAAGATTTACTCCTAAATTAAAACTAATTAATTGATACAAAACTTTATTTACAAAAAAATAATATTAAATAAAAATACTTATTTTTTTGTCTTTTTCTGATTTTATATATTATTTTTATATTTTATGAAAATCTTAAATCAAAGAATTAATTAAACTAAAGAAAAGAAAAAAATATATAAAAAAGATAAAAGAAACAAACTCTAGGGGGGTCTGTCCCCAATTGGAGGTGTAAATCCAGTATTTCAGGCCCATTAACTTCTGGCCTGATTGACTTTTCTGCTAGCATGGATGGATGTTGACTGAGGCACATCCTAGTCCTTGAATCATGGCCTTTGATTGAGTGCAGTGGGACATGTGGCACATTGGATTGAGGAGCATATGGTGGAACCTTGTACTGAATCTGCATAGGATAACAATTGGAAAAATAATATTGGAAAGGGGTGGGGACCTGGGATCGAACCCAGGTCCTGAAGGTCACCCATACACTTGCTTGCCACTGAGCCACCTAGCGCGTTTTGATTATATAGTAATAAACAAATAATATAAAATAGAACAAGATTTAATGGACAAATTAGCGCGAAATTTCAAATAAACCAACCACAGCTTTACACCTAGTCTTCGTCTTCCTCGCTTTTGTTTTTTCCTGAAACACAAAAGAATCAGCAACGGTTTTTGAACCGTTCCAAAATATGCCATTCCAGAAAATAGCGATTAGCTTGTGGTAGCTCATAAATTGAGCGCGAGGGTTCCATTGTTTTCGTCCAAGCACGCTGAGTTTGGTCATGGCCTTGAGGTATTCCAATTTTTCCATATGCACAAACGCCCAATTTGAAAGTTCTGCAACCCTAACCTATTTCAATGGTGAAATCTCCAATAATGCATAAAAACTCAATTGAAATATGTGGTTAGCTTCAGAACACATCAATTAGTATGAATCCATCAAAGAAATGCAATGAAAATGCCTAAATATTAAAACACGATTATGCATATAATTTAAAACAATTTGAACCCCTTGTACCAATTCTGGGCGTGTAAGGGTTGGAAAATTATCCAGTTAGCTTCAGTAAGACACGAGGAAGCTTTTGCAATTGGTCTCTTGCTCTGAATCGTGCTAAAACCTTGTTTTCAGTTTTCACTTTTTTGGCAAAAAATTCAAGTTTGGTTATTGGTCTCTGGCGCAGCTGGGAGCTTCTTTGGAATAGGGTTGGCTTTGCACTTATGTATGGAAGGATTAGGGTTGAGAATTTGATCAAAAAATCCATGAATTGAAGGAATCAATATTTGATTTTATGCCATAATTTTCCAAATCTTTTTCATGCTATTTTGGCCTCAATCATATCCAATCACCTTTGATTCTTTCCTAACCTGATTTGCACGAAATCTTGGAGATATTTTATGCACAAAAAGATTTAAAACATGAGGTTTAGTATTTTTCACCTATTTATTTTAATTACATGAATTATTAATAATTAAAAATCCAAATAAATAAATAAAAATGATAAAAAAACTTCCCTTTGGGCCAAATGGTCGTGCACATGCCTTGGATGATGAATTGTGGAAGAAAAAGAGGCCCGTTAGCAATTTTAGGTCATTTGAATCAATGTTGACTTTTCAAAATATCCAAAAATTTCCCAACTTCCACAAGGCATAACTTGCTCAATTTTTAAGCTTTGCTCATGTTCTTGGACATTTTGGAAAGGTCTTTGAGTCCTCTAACCAATGCCTTTGGTCCCATGTCATTTTGATTTACCAATCTTAAGTTATGGCCTTTGACTTAAAGTCCCTTTTTGTTGACTTTTGAAAATGACCTATAATGTTGAAATTGATAACTTTTTGTGAGAGCATTTATTGGACTTGAAGTGTGAAGAGGAGTTGTAGAAAATGTCATTCTCTTCAAAATGAGCTTTGGATGGAATTTTTCTGATAATCCATGTGAAAGTTATGCCCTGGTCAAGTTACAGTTGACTTTTTCAACTGTCCAAATATGGAAACTTTTGCATCTTGATGATTTTTGAGCCAAGCTTTGAGAATCATGATCAGGCATTGATCAAATGATGTTTGTGGCTTCAAAATAAGATGTTGACCAAAAATTTGAACTTTTGACTATCAAATGACCATTTTGCCCCTACAGTTGACTACAATGCAATTAGGGTTTTTGACTGTGCAATTTTGTGCTGTAAGTCTTGAAACTTGGTATGAGGATGCTTGACCATGTTTATAGGCATGTGGGACTTGATTGGACCCTTGGAAACTTCAATTTCTTTGTCAGAACCAAAACCCTAATTTTGACTGTTTAGGAGGCCCTTGAACTGTGCAACCCTTGGGGAGATTTTGAAGCTTGCTCTTTGCAAATTTTGAAGAATATGGGAGGGCAAATTTTGGGGTACAACATACACTCATCATCGGAATCCTCTGCGACATTTACTTCATGACTCTTGAGGTGGAGAGACGGCTTTCCAGTACGAGCATCTCTAATTTCTTTTTGAGCTTTGGAGGTGAAACCTATCCCAAACTTATCTGCCTTGAACGGGATGTCAGGGAGCTGACCCCACATCTCATTGTTTCCTTCTTCTACTACCACACAGGCATCTTTAAGAGAAACCATCTTGGGAATAACTTTATCGGCTTTTGGAGTGTCGGAGGAGATTTTGGTGGTGGCCACAACTTCAAATGTCTGGCAAGGAGTCTCTATGAATTCACCCTCCATTTCTACGTACTTGAAAGAAGTGAGGTGGCTTACCATAAATTCTTCTTCACCGCAAACAGTGACAACCTTCCCTTGGACTGGGTATTTTAACTTCTGGTGGAGAGTAGAAGTGACCGCACCTGCCCCATGGATCCATGGGCGCCCAAGCAATCAAGAATATGCAGGCCGTATGTCCATTATGTAGAATGTGGAGTTTAAAATTTGTGAACCAACCTTAATTGGGAGATCGACCTCTCCATGAACCATCCTTTTCGACCCATCCAATGCCCTTACAACAACGTCACTTAGCTTCAAAACCAAACCTTCACAGTCTAGCCGATCTAAAGCGCCTTTAGGTAACACGTTTAAAGATGAGCTTGTGTCCACCAAAACGTGTACCAGAGTGGTCCCCTTACATTCAACTGAAATATGCAAGGCTTTATTGTGATTCTTTCCCATGGGAGTTAAATCTGCATCGGAGAACCCTACACAATTGTCAGCTGTCATACTTGCTATGCAGTTCTCAAACTGGTTGGCTGTGGTTTCTTGAGGCACGTGAGCCTTTTTCAAGAACTTAATCAGAGCTTGTGCATGGGCGTCGAAACATAGCAATAGGGACAACATTGATATTTTAGAAGGGGTTTGTCCCAATTGCTCTACTATTTTGAAGTCGCTTTTCTTGATGATTTTCAGAATCTCCTCCGTCTCTTGAGTGGATGGTTCTTCCATAACAGTCTTTTTAGCAAGTGCTTCTTCCCTGGCAGGCTCACTTTCTTTCTCTTTCCCTCTAGTATTGGCACCAACATTGTCGTTGGTTATGCGGATTGGAACTGCGGTAGTGGTTGGTGGTGAGATATCAGGGGAAAAGACTCTTCCTGTTCTTGTGACTTTACTAGAACCAGTAATATTAGTAACACCTGCTTCATTATCATCAATCCAAGAATCTTGTTTTACCCCATGGTAATAAACATCGACACCATAATTCCATGGAACCACTTTATCGGAGGTGTATGGAACGGGTATGGAAGTACTGATTATGAGAGGAGCAATGATTGGTTCGTTTGAAATCCTGATAGGACCTTTGGATGAGATCCTAAGAGGTTTGTTTGAAATTGTTATGATGGCCAAGTCTTCAGCTTTGTTGACTAAATTTTTTATGGCAGGATTCTTTTCGAATAGAATTTCGCGGCTATCCATTAGGCGTTGTATACTTTTCCTCAGTTTTTCACACCCATCGGATTGTCTCATACAGCCCACACAATCTTTTTCACAGCCGGGGAAAGTCCCAGCTTTCAACATATTGCTCTTGATTACATTCAATGGAGTAGTTAACCCTTTGACAGAGGCAATGAAAGTTGTATCTTCGACGGCATTAACACTTTTGTCGTGCTTCGGCATGGGAGCGGTAATTATATTCGGTGTTGGAGGAGGATCAAATTCAATAGTCTTGTTGTCAATTAAATCCTGGATTTTGTTCTTTAGAGCCCAACACTTATCAGTCTCATGCCCTGGGCTATTTGAATGATAGGCACATTTTGCATTTGGATTATATCTCGGTGATGAGGTGTCAGGGTTGGCAGGAGGATCCCATAATGTCATTAAATTGATCCTGAGCAGATGCTGAAGGGCTTGAGATAATGACATGCCTAACCTTGTGAACTGTCTTCTTGGAGCTTCAACCTGTTGATGATTGGTAGATGGTCTTTGAGTAGCAGTCAGATTGGAGATTCAGACAGCATTGATAGACGGATGATTATTCATTTTAGTATGGGCCTTTGCTCTATACACAACATTAACTTCTTTCTTCGCGGCAAAAGGTTTCTTGACAGGATTGGGAGTGGAAGTAGATGCCACAGAGATCTTCCCACTCTTAATGCCACTTTCTACTCTTTCACCGGTTAGGATTAATTCGGTGAAACCAGAAGAAGAGCAGCCAACCAACAGATTAAAGAAGGGCCCAGATAATGTGCTCATGAACATGTCAATGTGTTCCCCATAAGTCAAGGGAGGTTGGACCCTACTTGCAAGGTCTCTCCACTTTTGTGCATACTCCTTAAATCATTCATCCTTCCCCATGGTCATACCTTGCAATTGAACCCTCATTGGTGCCAAGTCGGTGTTGTACTGATATTGATGGTAGAAGGCAGTAGCCAGACCCTCCCAAGTATTGATGCGAGATCCATCCAACTGATAAAACCATTCAAGTTGTGTTCCAGCCAGACTCTCTTGGAAAAAGTGAATCCATAGTTTTTTGTCAGCAGTGTGCGGTTGTATCTTGTGCACATATGACTTCAAATGGAGCTTTGGGCAAGAAACCCCATCGTATTTTGCGAAGGTTGGTATTTTGAACTTGTGGGGAATGACTACCCCAGATATTAAGCCCAAATCGTCAAAATTCAAACCGGGAATAGCTTGGATTTCAACTGCTCTCAATCTGTCTTCTAGTTGCTTGTATTTGATATCTGCGGGTGGATATTGTTCATTGAAATAATCATCATCAGATTCTTGGTCATTGATACAGTCGGCCTGAGTACTCTTGACTTCACCAATTTGGTTCTCGTCCTTTTCGGATGAATCTTGCTCTATTGGAATTTGACGGATTGTCCCTTTGAACCTTTTACCCATGTTGAATAGAGCTTTCTTCTTTGGCTTTTTCTTAGAGGCCAACAAGGCCATCATATCATGCTGCCCCTTGGCCAGGGCGAGTAAAGCTTCCTGAAATTGAGAGTTATGGGCTTGAAGTTCCGTCACGGTTTTCTCTAGATCCATCTTGCTGAAATAAACAGCGGAGAGATAAGGAAACATGTTACGCGGACGCCTGTCATGTCATGATGCATGAATATGCAGTATGCAAATGATTTCAAGGATTTAAAGAATTTAAATTTGTATAGACAAAGAGTGAACAAACGTTAACTTGCATTAAAGAAATCTTGATTTGAATACAAACATGCCTCTTGGGCTTACAACAACAGAAATAAGCATAAAGTAAACTCCTAAGACAGAAAAGTTGTGTGCATCTTCTTTGGCGCAATGTAGGTGTTTAAGCTCCTTTCTTCATGAAGTTCCCTTGTAAGCTCCAATATCTTCTTCTCGCTTTCATAGAACTTAGCTTCGAAGGTGTCTCGCTCTCCTTTCAACTGAATCCAAGCATTTTGCAAATCTTCAAGAGAAGTAGGCATATCAGGATAGAGGATCGTATGGGGAATGTCTCCCTCGACTACTGGCTCCATGATAACAGGTAAGACGGCTTCATAAGGCATCTTGAGACTTTGAGCGCGAGCCCTTACCCATTTAAGATAAGGTTCCAAAGGAATTGAATTCTTACGCCCTAATGTCTTGCTATCAACTTTGTTAACCATACCCCAAGCTCGTATAAATCTTTGGCGGTAACCCTGGGTGTCGCTTTCATAGTCAAATGTAATTCCTTGGATGAGTACCTCATGAGGGTCATATCTTCTAGCGTACCCAAATTGTCGCAATGCTAAACAAGGGTTATAAGTAATGCCTCCCCTAATGCCAAGTAGAGGGACATTAGGGAATTCCCCACAGCGATCAATGATGGTAATCTCTTCTGAGGAGCGATAATACCAACGAATATCAGCATGCGAAAGTGACATCAATCTTTTAGACCATCTCATACCTTGTTCATTCTTCACCACGGATCGAGGTAGGTGAGAAATAAACCACCTAGCCAACAGAGGAGTGCAACATATCAAGGTCCCCCTTTTCTTCAAAGTACGAGAGTGAAGAGAATGCAAAATGTCTCCAAGCAACGTAGGCACCGGATTATAAGATATGAAAACCTTAATCGCATTCACATCTATAAATTGGTCAGGATTTGGAAATAGTACCAATCCATAGATGAGAAGAGCCATAATTTCCTCAAAGGCTTGTAGATCCAAAATATCCCAACACTCTTGAGCCTTCTCCAATAAAAACTTTGCTAGTAACCCTTTAACACCACTCCTTGTTACCCAATTTGCTACTATGTCAGATGGTTGCAAATGTAGAGCTCGAGCAATTTCCTAAGGTTTGGGGTCTCTTTCGATACCGTTGAAAGGTAGCTGATTAAGAATAGGGATCCCCGTGAGTTGAGAAAATTCTTCCAAAGTGGGCACAAGTTGGTAATCAGGAAAAGTGAAGCAATGATGCAAAGGGTCGAAGAATTGGACAAGCACCTTTATCGTCTCTTCTTTAATACGTGAGGTAACCAAACTAAGGAGTCGTCCATGTCTTTTCGTGAACGGGGAATCTTCAGGGACCCTTGATACTAAATCCTTGAGTTGTGGAGGTACCCTCACAAGACTGACTTGGATAGTGTTCCTACGAGCGGAGGCCGTGTCCTACAAAACAGAACAAAGATAAATCCAAAAAATCCTTGAAATGGTTAGTGATGTTTATGATGTTTATGATGTTTATGTACAAGTGAATATACAAAGCAAACAAGCCCTCGGTTTAGGCTTGCATGGGGTTTCAAGTAAGTACCCTCTTGAAGTTTTAGTTGGCTCAACCTGTCCTAGTTAAAAGTAACCGGGTTCTAAGGGATCTCAATATCACTGATCTTTCCCCCAAGTTTCGTTCGATAAGCGATTGACTCGCAACCAAACAAAACTCAAGAGTCCAACCTCAATGAGTGTAGCATCGAGTATCAACCAACTTCGGACTGCACCAAAGTCGGTCATCT
Organism: Vicia faba; assembly: GCA_948472305.1. Lineage (NCBI taxonomy): Eukaryota > Viridiplantae > Streptophyta > Magnoliopsida > Fabales > Fabaceae > Vicia > Vicia faba. The sequence goes on along the minus strand of OX451739.1, from coordinate 1,500,620,993 downwards.
CGTTACGTCCTAATGGCCAAGTTGGTCAAGTAAGGTTCTAAGGTCAGTTGATGCTTTATGACACCACGCGGCGACCCCGTACTCTCCTTGATTGACTCAAGGGTTACCGGTACCAACCAAAGTGCCACATCAACATAGCTATTACTTCAACCGTGTCGGTATACCCCGCACAGTTCCCTCACAGTTTATTGCTACTTACCTAAAAGGTGTCCCCAAATTCGGGTGTAGGATTTTTTAACAGTAACCCAAACAAGGAACCGAAATATAAAGCAAGCAAATCAAACAATATAAGCAAGTAAATATGATCTAACCCTAAGGTAACCCCACTTCAGACTATTTTTCCCAGCAGAGTCGCCAGTTCTATGATACGGTGGGAGAACTGACTTGGGGTTTTTACGTTTGTGTTTGCAAAATGTTGCGGTTTAGCAAGAGTCGCCACCGACTTTTCTTTTATCCAATAAGGAAAGGTGAAAAAGCACAGGAAAGACCTTTCGAGATGTTTTTATGAGTTCGGGGGGTAGATTATGAAAAGGGAAGGTATTAGCACCCTTTCCATCCATGGTTTTCCATTGGCTCTTAGTTACTTGTTAGATCACTTTCTTTTGTTTGAAAATTATGCTTTTGTGTGGTTTTTGAAAGTATTTTGAAAAGGTGCCATCGTTTAGGAAAACTTTGCAATGATTCCCGTTCGTAAGAATGTATGCAAAGTGTTGAGCTTTTGAAAATATTTCAAGTTTGGAAAGTTGATAACGAGAAATCGTATCGTATAATTGCTACGTTTTTAGTCCGTTTTCATACTACATTAATCCATTTAACTCCCGATTGTTCCGAGTTTTTATGTCTTTTCACAGGTACAACATGTTTCAAGTCAATTTAGTGAAAAAGATCATAGGAAGAAAGTTAATAGGAAAAACAGAAGAAAAAGGACAAATCTGCAAAGTCTTGCAGATTTTGAAGCTATGACGGTCATCACACATCTATTACGACCATAACGCTCTCACATCATGAATAATGCTCGTCACACATCATTGAAGAACGTAACGCGCTATTTAAGCGTCTTACGACCGTCACCTTTACCTTATGACCGTCACACGCTTAATTTAACGTTATGGAGAACGTGGAGACGTGGGAAATGTAAAGAAAGGAGTATTCACTCCTACAATCTCTCAACCTCACCAACGCCCAGTCCTAGTTTTTCTCCACTAAAGAAGTACAAGTCCGTGTTCCTATTATTTCTTAACTGCCAATTTCTCCTCTATAAATAGGGGAGAGTTTTATTTACAGAATTTCTTGCGGAATCCCTGCCGAATTTACGAACCATCAGTTTGCATTTTTTTTCTATTGTTCTTGTTTTATTTCCCTTTACCATTTAATAGCCATTTCTAACATTAGGAAATTGCTATTTTAGTTAGAATTTGTTTTTAGCCTCAGAATTCGTTTCAAGTTCTGATTCCGAAGGTTCCAATCTTGCCGAATTGTGGAAGAGGGAGCTTGAGGAATAATATTATTATTCAGGTTTTTAATCGCATTTAATTTAATTTTAATATAATTTGCTTACGTTAAATTACTGTTATTTATTTATCATGAATGTTTTACTGTTTCCCGATTATATTTCCTGTCTGTCTGTTTCAAGTACCATGACTAGCTAAATTTCTAGAGTCGGGATATGATAATAGTAACTAAATGGATTAAATTGTTCCTAAGCTAAAATCCAAATTAACTTAATTTCTGGCTGTGACTTTTTATAATTAAAATTAATCTTTTTGTTACGAGAGTAAGAAAAGTAGAATAGGTTAGGATCAAGACCACGAGAGTGTGAGGTTTTAACCGGATAGATAAAGTCAGGCATTTGATTTAAATACAGCGAGAGCGCTTTAAAACGAATTAGATTTTATTATGTTTTCAAAGAGTATTTTCTAAACACTTATGGACTAGCGAGAGCAGGCATAGGGCTTTAGGGGTATAATCCGAGATAAGACCACGAAAGTGTGAGTTGAGGGTTTTTAAACTGATAATTTCTACAGAACCATCTAAGTTAAACATCTTTATATGCTTAGGTTCGACTAGATCCGCTTAGGTTCACTTTATTACATACCGACCGATCTCTTCTTATTATTATTATTCCCTTAATTCGATTTAGTTTTCCTCTACTTTAACCTCTAAAAAACCAAACGTGACAACATCCGCCTTAGCTAAACTAGCAGACTTTTATAGCACTAGAGTGATTACAAAGTCCTTGTGGGTTCGACATCTTTTTATTACTACCGCGATAGGCTGTGCACTTGCAGTTAAGATACCGTTAGACACATTAGGTCGATTGCACATAAAGTTTTTGGCGACATTGCCAGGGACTTTGATTTAGTCACTAGTGCACTCATAAAGTAGCATTGTATAGACTAAGGCAACTATTTATTTTTCCCTCTGTTGTATGCCAAATACTCGCTCCCGAAGCGAGCCTTTGCATCTACAAATCAACGATATTGAGCGCTATCTCAGAGTAAGACGACGAATTCAAGAATACCGTGATCTCAACAATCTTCCTCCGACTAAGCTTCCTGATATCTCAATCCCTGAGTTAATTGAAGAATCAAAGATGGCTGACGTACCAAATCCACCTCGTGCTCTTAAGGATTATGCAGTTCCTTCTTAAGCGGAACCTCACAACAGCATTGTCGCTCCTGCTATCACTCGAAATGATTTCAAGCTGGAACCTTCGCTTCTATCTGCCGTTCAGCAGAACCAATTTTCTGGATCTCCTACTGACAACCCAAACCTACATCTGTCAGTGTTTGTGTAGTACGCAGACACTGTAAAAGCGAATGGTGTAAACCCCGAGGCGATACGATTGCGCATATTTCCTTTTTCTTTAAGAGACAGAGCTCGAGCATGGCTCCAATATCTTCCTTCAAACTCAATCACCACATGGGATGAGTTGAAGAAGGTCTTTTTGGCTAGATATTTTCCACCAAGCAAAACTGCTATGCTCAGAGCCAACATCAATGGTTTCAGACAAAAAGATAACGAATCACTTTTCGAAGCGTGGGAACGCTATAAAGACATGATTAGACTCTGTCCCTATCATGGTTTAGAATAATGGCTTATCATTCATACGTTCTATAACGGTCTCTTGTACAACACAAGATTGACTATAGACGCTGCTGCTGGTGGCGCATTGATGGATAAACCGTATACCGAAGCAAATCAACTTATCGAAAGCATGGCTCAGAACCATTATCAATGGGGAAGCGAAAGAGCTAATATGGAAAAAACTCAAACAAAAGGTGGCATGATTGAAGTGAATAGTCTGGATCAAGTCAACGCTAAAGTGGAAGCCCTTACCCAAAAGCTAGAAAATCTTACCACTGCTCCCGCAGCTACCGTAGCTGCAGTAGCTCAAGCTTGCGATCTATGTGGTCTTCAATCACATCTTGCTCCAGAATGCCCACTTCTAACAGGAGTTCCAGCTGAACAAGCGAATTACGTACAGGGAAACCCTTATAGCAATACCTATAACCCTGGTTGGAAGAATCATCCAAATTTTTCATATAAAAGCAACAATGCGTTGTACGCACCTGGACAAGCTCCTGCCACGCCACCTGGCTATCCAAAAGCTAACCCAAATCACCCCAATAATGGACCTAATACATCCAATGCCCCTAGGAAATCTAATCTTGAAATCATGATAGAACATTTCATTGCTTCCCAATCTCAGACTAATAAAGATGTTCTAAATCAGAATTTACATACTAATGAGCAGATTAAACAATTATCTAGTAAATTTGACGCTTTAGCTACCCATAATAAGATGCTTGAAACTCAAATTTCACAGGTAGCCCAACAACAAGCATCTACTGCTGCCCCAGCTAGATTTTTCCCTGGTCAACCACAACCTAACCCAAAAGGACAAGCTAACACTGTAATACTGAGAAGTGGAAAAGAACTTGACGGACCTGTTGATTCAAGACTCGAAAATCCTGCCATGTACCAAAAGCAGAACAAGCCAATTGAAAATGAGAATGAACCAAAGGAAAAGGAAAACAAAAACCAAGAGGTAGTGGAGAAAGAGAAGCCTTATGTGCCTCTGCCACCCTATAAACCGCCGATTTCGTACCCTCAGAGACTTACCAATTCCAAAACGATGGGCCAATTCAATAAATTCATTGAACTTCTGAAACAACTGAATATCACAATATCGTTTACAGAAGCTATCACTCAGATGCCCTCGTATGCTAAATTTCTCAAGGAAATCATATCTAACAAGAAAAAGATAGAAGACAACGGAACAGTTACACTTACTGCTGAGTGTAGCGCTATTATTCAAAACGATATGCCCCCTAAGTTAAAAGATCCAGGTAGTTTCTCTATACCTTGTAACATTGGAAAGTTTGTCATAGACAAAGCTCTATGCGACTTGGGAGCAAGCATCAGTGTCATGCCCCTATCTATTTGCAAAAAGTTGGAGATGGGAGAACTTATACCCACAAAAATGTTCGTTCAATTAGCTGGCCGATCAGTTAAATACCCTGTAGGTATACTGGAAAATGTTCCAGTTAGAATAGGTCAATTCTATATCCCGACCGATTTCATAATCATGGACATTACTGAGGACTCGGTTACTCCTATCATATTAGGAAGATCCTTCCTAGCCACAACTGGAGCTATAATTAACGTAAAGAAGGGCAGACTGACATTCGAAGTTGGAGAGGAAAAAGTGGAATTCATCCTCACTCAATTCTTACAAGCACCAGCCATGAATGACACATGTTATCTAATCGACGTAATAGACGAGTGCGTAAGAGAGATGGAAGCAGAATAAACCACATACTCTGAAATAATGAAAATCCAAACCCCTCTGATATTCGAAGACGACAATTGGCGTGAACCATACCAAGATGATAGTCTAAGCGAAAGTCTAACACTTACACCTGATCATATGCCATGTCCAAAGAAACCGAGTTTAGAATTAAAAACCTTACCCAGGAACCTAAGATACGAATTCCTAGATACCAAATGTACACGACCAGTAATAGTCAATTCCAGTTTAGGAACGCTCGAAACTAAGAAACTTTTAGACGTCCTAAGAAAGTACCCGACTGCATTAGGTTATAACATATCCGACTTGAAAGGAATATGTCCTTCAATTTGCATGCATCGTGTTATGCTAGAAGAAGATTGAAAAACCTCTAGAGAACCTCAAAGAAGGATTAACCCAATCCTTAGCACTATAGTCAGAGATGAAATTGAGAAGCTATTGGAAGCAAGAATCATATATCTAATCTCCGACAGTAAATGGGTTAGCCCAGTACACGTCGTACCGAAGAAAGGAGGTATCACTATTGTGAAGAACGCGAAAGGCGAACCGATAATGCAAAGAGTGGTAAATGGGCATAGAGTATGCATTGATTATAGAAAACTAAACAAAGCTACTCGGAAAGACCATTTTCCTCTACCCTTCATAGATCAAATGTTAGAGCGATTAGCTAAACATTCCTACTTCTGCTATCTAGACGGTTATTCCAGATTTTTCCAAATCGCTATTCACCCTGATGATCAAAAGAAGACTACATTCACGTGTCCCTATGGAACGTTCGCTTACAGACGAATGCCCTTCGGATTGTGCAATGCCCCAACAACCTTTCAACGATGTATGATTTCAATCTTTGTAGATTTCATCGACAACATCATGGAAGTGTTCATGGACGACTTCTCTGTGTGTGGGCAAAGTTTTGAAGGATGCCTATCAAACCTAGAAAAGATTTTAGAAAGATGTGTGAAAGTAAACCTCGTGCTTAACTGGGAAAAATTCCATTTCATGGCCAGAGAAGGAATCGTACTGGGACATGTTATATCTAATAAGGGAATTGAAGTCGACAGAGCTAAGATAGAAGTCATAAAAGAACTTCAACCACCTAAGACCGTTCGAGAAATACGAAGTTTTTTAGGACATGCCGGTTTCTACCGACGATTTATCAAAGATTTCTCGAAGATCACTAAACCACTTATAGGTCTATTAATTAAAGACGCTGAATTCATATTCGATGAAGATTGTCTTAAAGCGTTTGAAACTCTAAAATCAGCCCTTATCACCGCACCAATCATGCAACCACCCGATTGGAGATTACCTTTTGAAATCATGTGTGATGCAAGTGACTACGCCATAGGCGCAGTCCTTGGACAAAGGAAGGACAAGAAACTTCATGCAATCTACTATGCTAGTAGAACGATAGACTCAGCTCAAATGAACTACACCACAATTGAGAAAGAGCTGTTAGCAGTTGTCTTTGCGCTTGACAAATTCCGTTCTTACCTAGTAGGAGCGAAGATAATCATTTACACAGACCACGCTGCTATCAGATATCTACTAACTAAGAAGGATGCAAAACCAAGACTCCTCATATGGATACTACTTTTGCAAGAGTTTGATCTAGAAATTAAGGATAAGAAAGGAACAGAAAACATCGTAGCAGACCACTTGTCAAGATTAGAAGGTATAAAACCCGAACAAGTACCGATTAACGATGATTTTCCGTATGAACAGCTGATAGCGCAAATAAGAAGCGATCTAGCTCAACTGGATCTAAACATACCAAAATCCAAGGAAGTCGTATAAGCGATCCATACAACCATGGGATTGCCATGGTATGCCGACATAGTCAACTACTTAGTTGCAGGCGCGCTCCCACCGGACTTAACTTATCAACAAAAAAAGAAATTCTTCCATGATCTCAAGTACTATTATTGGGATAAACCTTTATTATTTAAAAGAGGACCGGACGGAATTTTCCGCCGATGCATACCTGAAGAAGAAATAGAAGATGTTATCTCTCACTGTCATTCATCTCCCTATGGCGGACGTGCAAGCACTTCTAAAACTTGTGCAAAGATCCTACAAGCCCGCCTATTCTGGCCTAATCTATGGAAGGATGTCCACATCGCTGTTAAAAACTGTGATCGGTGTCAACGCACCGGTAATATTTCAAGACACGATGAAATGCCTCAAAGAGGAATACTAGAAGTAGAAATCTTTGATGGTTGGGGAATCAATTTCATGGGACCTTTCCCATCTTCTTTCAGAAACAAGTATATACTCGTAGCTGTCGATTATGTTTCAAAATGGATTGAGGCTATAGCCTCTCCTACAAATGACACACAAGTAGTAATTAAGCTCTTTAAAAACACAATCTTTCCAAGATTTGGTGTGCCTAGACTTGTCATTAGTGACGGTGGCTCTCATTTCATTTCGAAGATATTCGACAAATTATTATCTAAGTATGGAGTCAAACACCGCGTAGCAACACCGTATCATCCACAAACCAGTGGACAGGTCGAAATCTCGAACAGAGAAATTAAACAAATCCTCGAGAAAATTTTCGCCATATCTAGGAAAGATTGGTCATCTAAGCTTAACGAGGCTTTATGGGCTTATAGGACAGCCTACAAGACCCCTATAGGAACTACACCCTTCAAGCTTGTGTACGGAAAGTCCTGTCATCTCCCGGTAGAATTAGAGCACAAGGCATATTGGGAAATCAAAACGCTCAATATAAACTACACTGCCGCTGGAGAGAAGCGAATCCTCGACTTGAATGAATTAGAAGAATTGAGATTAGACGCTTATGAGAACGCTAATATATACAAGGAAAGAACCAAAAGATGGCACGATAAGCGCTTATCCCAGAAAGAATTCAGTGTGGGAGACGTTGTGCTACTATTCAACTCTAGACTTAGGCTCTTTCTTGGAAAACTGAAATCCAGATGGTCTGGTCCTTTTGAAGTTACAAAAATATTCCCTAGTGGAGAAATAGAAATTAAGGATAGGAATAGTGATCCGTTCACAGTGAACGGACAACGATTAAAACAATATCATCACATTGAGAATATAAACTATGAGAATAGTCTAAAAATTTTAGAATTACCCACTATTTCCCCTGAATGATCTACTGCTAAGCACTATGTCAGGCTTATGACGTTAAAAACGGCGCTTAATAGGAGGCAACCCACCTATTTGTTTTTCTTATTGTTTCCATTTGTTTTTATTTATTACTTTTGATTTTCTTTCCCGTTTCTTCATTTATTTCTTTTAAAGCCTTATTTTCATTATTTTCTTTTCCATTTTTTCTAAAAATCTTTATAAAACTGCTGCTGATTGTAAAACAACTTTACTTGCTACAGGATTTCTGAAAAGTCTTTTTCTATCTTACCTTCTCCCCTAATTTGTTTCCCCGGTTAATATTTACTATGGAAACCACTTTTAGAGGAAGGAACCAAATGAGGAGATTTGAGGAATTGTCACACAGGAACATCGGTATGACCTTGTATTATGATGAACCGGCCATGGACACTTTAGGTATTAAGGATAGTGTCCTTTATCTGTTTAACCAACTGGGATGGGAAAAAGCCCACATTAAGCATAAGTTTGTTACGTACCGCGAGCTTACCCTTGAATTTTTGAGCTCCCTAGTTCATATACCTAAGCGCGGTTTCGGAACCAAAAAAGGATTTATAGCTTTCAGACTATTCGGTATTGAATTCGTTTATAACCATAAAGAATTAGCTGACCTATTAGGATTCCCTAGCGGACCTTTTTCTTTTACTACCACCCAGTCGGAATTAATAGATTTCGAGCTAGATTACTTTTGGGGAACCTTAACCAGAAACTACCACCCTGAGCCGGATAGCATGGACAATAATGAAATACACAACCCCGCTATCCGCTATTTTCATAAGATTCTAGCCCATATTGTATTCGGAAAAGAACATAACCTTATTGCAATGTCTAAGGATGAGATGTTTTTACTGAAATGTATGACCCAAGGCCGACCTGTTAATGTTGTGCCATTCTTGATGCAAACCTTTTCTCGCATTGCTCAGAACCCTAATGAACCAATCATCGTAGGAGGCCTAGTCACCATGATTGCCAATGCCCTCGGACTTAGATACCAACTACATAGGTGTACACAATTTGGTTCGATCCGCCCTATGAATATTGATTTCTGTTTCGACCTACGAATAATAGGAAATCTAGGTCCTGCACCTTTCGAATACCTGATAAGGGATGAAGTTGTCACTTTATTTACACTTCCAAACCATGCTAAAGTGAGTGCCCACAATCGCGACAACTGGCTTTATGAGCTAAACCCTCCTGACCATCCTTCAACACATGAGACACCACAATCTTACCAAGTTCCTGATGCTAAGATGTCTGATGAGAGTGATCCTGAGACCCCTTCTGGTTACTATGACAGTAACAACATTGCAGAGGATATTGATGCCCCTAAAATAACCCAAGGAGAATACGCTGAAAATTTGAACAAAATCTTTACCACACTGGATGTTTATCAAACTGACATTAATGGAATCAAGGACGAGTTGAAGAGCATGCGTCTGGACATAATAGGCTTAACCGATATAACTGTAGAGCAATTTTATCACATAAATGCAGCTTTTGAAGATTTAAAAATGCGACTTGGATGAAGTAGCAGAATCAACATTTGTTTTTACTTTTCTTTCTGTTTTATGTTTCTAGGTAGTTTCCCTTTTAAGATTTCATTTTAAACAAGTTTACTTTCTGCAATTTTTTAAATTTCTGTTAAAAACAAATATTTATTTCAATTTTAGTTTGTTTTTATTTCATTAAATTTAGTGCGTGCTACATCAAAAAAATTCAAGTCAAGGCATATTTATTACCATTCTGCAAAATTTTGTTATAAGATGTGTGTTGGAGTTAATCTGCATGTTTATTGTGCTGAATTATTTTGTTATAAGGTGTGTTGTAGTTGTGACGGTCGTAACAACCCTGTGACGAGCGTAACTCACGTCTCATTGTGTTACGCCCGTCAGCCCCCTGTGACGATCGTCACGCGCGTTTGAAAACGTCTTCTCCTATTACAGAAGCCGTTCTCCTTCCCACTTCTACCTTCCTATTTTCCCAAACCGTTCCGCCACTCATTCAATATTTTCTTAAATCACCCACTCCAACAATTAAATTCCATTCCTCCACTCCATTTCCCCACTCACCTTCCAACCCCTTTCACGATTCAACCTCTTGCATGCAATATGGCCAACAACCAGCAAATCCCCAACATCACCTTCAGAGCAGGCGACCAAGGTGAAACCCAGAGATCAAAATTCCAGAAATTCCAATGCCGCGGTCTCCAACCAACTCGGTATGTTGACCTCGACTGTCTGAGGAATTTGGGACTGCTTGAGAGCGTCCGACAACTTTTGCAGAATGTAAACTTATGGAATCTGTACCGCCAACCGCAACCCATCTACGAAACTCTCACCTTGGAGTTTCTGAGTTCATTTTCCTACATTACCCCTACTGGAGCCACCAACCAACTCTATGGCGTGACCAAATTCCGCATGTTTGGCACTGAGTACCAGCTGTCACAAACTGATATCGCGCGGCTGCTCGGCTTCAGTTTCGACGAAGGTGTCCACCTTCGGGTGCCAGATAATTTCGGCGAGTAAGCATTTAATTTATGGCACAGCATGACAAACATTCGTGTCGGCTCTTATGACCACCTCAACGCCACCCATATCCATAATCCGGCTATCCGATATTTTCACCGCATCCTTTGCAACACCATATTTGCCCGAGATAGCAACCACAAGCTCAACTCCAAGGATCTTTTCTTCATGCACTGTGCATTCACCAGCCAGAAGATCAACGCCGCTCCATTTCTATTGGCCCATATTCACTCCATCTGCGCTAGAGGCGGCAAACCCTTCTATTTTGGAGGGATTGTCACTTCTCTTGCTATAGCTTTGAATCATGGTGCCGCTCTCACTGATATGCCTTCTATGGCGCCGGCATTGCTTACTCTGGACCACTGCAAAGCTGCCCACCTCATCTATGAGCGGGAGGATGGCAAATTCCACCATGTGATCCGAAACATCGTTTATAATAACATTACTTTGCCTTGCAGGGACCGAATCGATCCTCAAAATAGAGCCAATTGGTTATTCGATCCTGAAGCTCCCGAGGGTCATGTTCCTATTCATGAAGACCAGCCTGATGCCCCTGCAGACGAGATGCAAGAAGAGTTGGATAGAGCTGCCCCCGTTCACGACATTCCGGGACCTTCATCTGCACCACCTCCTATCTCTCTTGAAGACATTCTCCGAGCCATCCACCAGCAAAATCAAATGGGTGCAGCACTTGAAAGAAGACAACAAGAGCAGTATGACTATTTATGTGCATATAACACTCAGATTTTGAGTGGCCAGCGGAGCATGAACGAGAGGTTGGACGAGGCCCTGTCTGAACTTAACGCTTTAAGGTTGGACGTCAGCACTCTTGGCTACCATGACACTGATACCGAAGCCACGCCTACCAGGCGATCACGCACCAGGAGCAGAGGACGTGAACATCAGTAGTTTTATTCTTAATTAGTTTGCTTTTACTGTTTCTTTTTGTATTTGTATTTGTATTTCCCCGCCTTTATACCACAACATTGAGGACAATGTTGGATATAGTGTGGGAGAGGTACCTTTCCATTTTCCATTAAACAAGTAATTTTTTACGATATTTCTAAGTTTCAATTCTTCTCCGTTTCATTTAGCCATACCGAAATTTTTTTTTTGCTTTATCTTCACATAGCCCGACATACCTACCTTAACGAAATCCTAGTTAGGAAGCCGAGAACGATTCAACAAGATCGATACGGTTATGACACCTTAGACTTCCTACTTACGCAATCCGTTTCAATAACTGTTATACCTATATCTTGAGTTTTAGTTCTAAAGTAACCCCTAGTAGTTTATACTAGCAGTCATCACCGTCTTGACACAAACCACGTGGGGAGCCGATGAATATAAGTGTTTGATGCCTAGTCAATGAAATATCCTTGTTATCTCGCTGCTAAAAAGGAAAATTTGCACCAAAATACAAGGCCGCGTATACCAGATGAGCAAACAATGAAGGAGTCCATTGTTGGTTGGTTCAGAGGTATCTAGTTCTGAACTTGGTAGGACGTGCTACGACTCGATCCCCCACAACCTCCAATTTGGATAATATATGTAGGGTTGCCACATTCGTGTACCATACCCCGTGCTAAAAGGATCAAAGTCACTAACCGGTTACTCCATTACGTGCGTGCTAAGACAAAGGGCTTAATGTGATTGCGCTAGAACAAACTGGGTGAAATAGGTACAAGAGACTCTGGGTAGAATTATAACAGAATTATTGGACAGTTTGTTTAAAATGGAAGTCCACGACTTAGCTTATTGCTTGTGCCATTAGCGTATCGCTAGTGTTTTAGTTAAGTATCGGTCGAGCTAACAATTGATTTCCCGTAATTGTTTTGAAAACCAAAGGTATGTTATGCATGTGCGCCAGATAAAACTTGTCCGATCTTTCTAAATGATTATTTTCTTGAGGACAAGCAAAGGTTTAAGTATGGGGGAATTTGATAACGAGAAATCGTATCATATAATTACTACGTTTTTAGTCTGTTTTCATACTACATTAATCCATTTAACTCCCGATTGTTCTGAGTTTTTATGTCTTTTCACAGGTACAACATGTTTCAAGTCAATTTAGTGAAAAAGATCATAGGAAGAAAGTTAACAGGAAAAACAGAAGAAAAATGACAAATCTGCAAAGTCCTGCAGATTTTGAAGCTGTGACGGTCGTCACACATCTATTACGACCGTAACGCGCTCACATTATGAAGAATGCTCGTCACACATCATTGACGAACGTAATGCGCTATTTAAGCGTCTTACGACCGTCACCTTTGCCTTGCGACCGTCACACGCTTAATTTAACGTTATGGAGAACGTGGAGACGTGGGCAACGAAAAGAAAGGAGTATTCACTCCTACAATCTCTCAACCTCACCAACGCCCAGTCCTAGTTTTTCTCCACTAAAGAAGTACAAGTCCACGTTCCTATTATTTTTAACTTCCAATTTCTCCTCTATAAATAGGGGAGATTTGAATGAAGAAGGGGGAGAGTTTTATTTACAGAATTTCTTGCGGAAGCCCTGCCGAATTTACGAACCATCAGTTTGCATTTTTTTCTATTGTTCTTGTTTTATTTCCCTTTACCATTTAATAGACATTTCCAACATTAGGAAATTGCTATTTTAGTTAGAATTTGTTTTTAGCCTCAGAATTCGTTTCAAGTTCTGATTCTGAAGGTTCCAATCTTGTCGACTTGTGGAAGAGGGAGCTTGAGGAATAATATTATTATTCAGGTTTTTAATTGCATTTAATTTAATTTTAATATAATTTGCTTACGTTAAATTACTGTTATTTATTTATCATGAATGTTTTACTGTTTCCCGATTATATTTCCTGTTTGTCTGTTTCAAGTACCATGACTAGCTAAATTTCTAGAGTCGGGATGTGATAATAGTAACTAAATGGATTAAATTGTTCCTAAGCTAAAATCCAAATTAACTTAATTTATGCTTGTGACTTTTTATAATTAAAATCAATCTTTTTGTTACGAGAGTAAGAAAAGTAGAATAGGTTAGGATCAAGACCACGAGAGTGAGGTTTTAACCGGATAGCTAAAGTTAGGCATTTGATTTAAATACAGCGAGAGCGCTTTAAAATGAATTAGATTTTATTAAGTTTTCAAAGAGTATTTTCTAAACACTTATGGGCTAGCGAGAGCAGACATAGGGCTTTAGGGGTATAATCCGAGATAAGACCACGAAAGTGTGAGTTGAGGGTTTTTAAACTGATAATTTCTACAAAACCATCTAAGTTAAACATCTTTATATGCTTAGGTTCGACTAGATCCGCTTAGGTTCACTTTATTACATACCGACCATTTTCTTATTATTATTATTATTCCCTTAATTCGATTTAGTTTTCCTCTAGTTTAACCTCTAAAAAACCAAATGTGACAACATCCGCCTTAGCTAAACTAGCAGACCTTTATAGCACTAGAGTGATTACAAAGTCCCTGTGGGTTCGACATTTTTTTATTACTACCGCGATAGGCTCTGCACTTGCAGTTAAGATACCGTTAGACACATTAGGTCGATCGCACATCAAAAGTGTTTTGAAAGTGTATGTGATTGTTTTGAAAATAGCAAGGATGTTTGTTTTGAAATTGAGCAAGTAACTAAAAGTAATCTACCTACTCAAAAGGTTTTAGATGTGTTTTTCCTTCTCCTTTAGATGTTTCTACCTTACCATTGATTTGATAAGAAGCCCCATCGTTGGATGTGAAGGGACAAGCGTTGGGTCATCGTATGACCATGATAGCAATGTTGTGAAATGACTTAGCACTTTTCTGTAGGGACTAAGATCATTTTGAAAGGCAACTTTGATAACGTCATCGAGGGACTATGATCTTTTTCGATTTGTTTGTGCTAAGACATCCCACATGCATAACATGGCCATTTTTGTAAGGAAACAAGTGGAATTTCCTTAAGGGTGCATGTGTGTAAGTGTGTTTGATTGCATGCATTTTGTCTTTGATTTTTGGGTTGTCTATTTGTTGATTTTATCTTGCCATACACACCTAATTACTTAACATTTATATGAAGGTAATAAAAGAGTGCAAAAAAAATAAGTTCTACACTATTACAACCATATTGAATTGCATGAAAATATAAAGGCAAAAAAATAAGGTAAAAGCAAGAAAAATGGATCTTTCGACTTAGGGCAGCAACCCTTTCATTCTGCCATTTTTGGCCTTCTTCGACCTTACCTAAAAAGGGGTGAAGGAAAGAGTTTCGACTGGGGCCTAGAAGCCAGCATATTTTGGCTTTCGATTGGGGCCTGGAGGCCAACATGTTGTGCCTTTCGACTGCCTCTTTCATTTGGCCTGAAGGTTAGTATGGAAGACAGAGGCTTCGTTTCTAACTTTTTTGTCTTCAGTTTCTTTCATTTGAGTTTGAATAGCAACATGGCCCAAGGCCATGCCAACATCACCTTAAGACTAGATTAGTTCTTTAAAGCATATTCAAGAGCAAAAGCCAAGAAGATTGTTAACCATGATACATATTAAGAGAGTGAAAATAAAACAAAAAGAAGAAAATAGTATGTACATGTTTTAAATGAAAAAGAAAACTTATTTACATGCTATGCTGAAAACGAAGGGCCAAAGGTTAGAAATGACTTACCTTGCTGGAGGTTGGAGTGTGTTCTGGACTTTGAAGCAGTTGCTTTGAATGCCTCTGGATTCAAAGGAAAAGACCCAAGGTAGTCCTTCGACACTGGATTCGAAAGAGGAAAACAAGTGAACTATCCTTCTTTGCTGGATTCAAAGGAAAGAACAAATGGGATGCTCCTTGAGTCGAAGGAAACTGGAATGTGTTGTTTGAAGGAGATAACAATGATTCTGGTTTTTGATTTCATAAGTGTTGAAGTGTTTGAGAATTTTGTGGTGTGTGAGAATTTTGAAGATACGTTTCCCTTCCTCTCCTCCCCCTCTTTATGCAAATGAACTCTCTATTTATAGAGAAAGGTTTTTGGGAAGCTTGGGGAGCAAAAATAATAAAATAAGGCTCAGCTGGAAAGTAAGTGCCCACTTGTGCCATAAAATCAAAATGAATGGTTCAGATGGGGTTACTTCCTTCTGAAGGAAAACAGGCGCAAGGCTCAAGACAAATTTTTCTAAAAGGTAGTATTATGATGTTAAGTGCAAGTGGTCTTGGACAACAAATGGGTAAAGGCCTATTTTAGCTTGCATAAACAATTAAGTATAGGGTGAGTCATAGGTTTGAGGCCTGAAAAGGGAAAACACGTAGCCTAGCCTATGGGTCTAAATGTTCAACTTGATCTTTTGAGTCGAATCCTCCATCTTTCTACACCTTTTGACCAGACTAGAACAACACAACATTCGTTTTCACCGGTTGTGTGCTTCGAATGAACCCACTGTGTGTTCTTCGAATGGCCCTTTTTAGCTTAATATGCAATTCTGAGTCTTCTTGCTTTTAATAACTTAGGCCCAAACCTTCGACTAGACTCCAAAGTAAAAGAATAATTATTCCCCAACTATGGCAAGTCCTTCGACTGGACCACCAAGTTGTGTGTCATAATGCAGGACTATGGCGTATTGAAGGGTTTACATATGGATTCGAAGGTGATATGAAGGCGCATTCAAATCATACATGAAGATGAATTTGAAAGTCACATGAAGGTTGCCATTCATCCAATTGAAAACTTATGAATCCAAGGCAAACAGGTGAGGGGAGAATGGTGCAGTCGAATGACACTTTTCAGAAGGAGGCCTTTACTTCCTGGGTCGAAGGACATTCCTGAGTCAAAGGACATTCCTGAGTCAAAGGACATTCCTGATTCGAAGGACATTCCTGAGTTGAAGGACACTGTTTCAAAGGGAAACAAAAACTCAATTGAAGCTTGTATGAAGATCATTTCCTTCTGAATCGAAGGAGACCTATTTGAAGTCTCATGCCCAGACGAAAGAGGCACGCTAGCAGCAACTTTTGAGAAATCGAAGGAGGTGCAAAGTCCAATCGAAGGGGGTTGAATCGAAGGAGACCTATTTTCCTCCAAATTCGTCAAAATGTTATTTTTATCTGTTTTCTCCCCTTTTGACAACTTCCTCTTAATTCTGGTGCTGGAAAATCCCAATGTACTTGTGCAAGCTTGAATTTTGAGAATCAATGTGAGAGATGCCTTGAGAATTGAGAGGGCAAATTTTGGGGTACAACACTCATCAAAGAAATATCTCGGGAAATCAACATCCTCTATATGGCATCTTTAAGCCCATCTCTGACGATTCTCCGTCATATCTTCCGGATGGCATCTTTAAGCCCATCTCCGGTGATCTTCCGTCATCTCCTCCAAATGTCATATGTAAGCCCATTCTCGATACTACCTACATAGTCAAGCATCATTACAGACGAGTGCAAATTTCTGGGCACTCTAGTGTTCAATCATCTTCCACCTTCAGATCACGCATATTATTGGTTTTATGGTTATAGAATAAAGGTATATTTATCAAGCTTCTTCAAGTTATAAGTGAGGTTTATTTCGTCAATAGATATTCTCAGAGTTTTTTCCGTGCTGAAGATCGGTTCGCTGTTTTGCAACGATTTGGGGTTCAAAGATTCACAAGTCCAACCCGGTGAGCCATATTCAGGTGTTCTTTCACCAAGATATCTCTGATAACGTATTCTCAAATTCAGGTTTGGCTTAAGAGTCAATTTTTTAAAGAAGGTATCCGAATGTGTGAGTTTTCTCGAAGAAATGTGGTGAAAAAGTGTGCTGAAAGTGCAGTTTTTACGCGCTAAAAAATTCATAACTTGAAGATCGTAGCTTGTTTTGAACCCGTTCTGGTGGCCAAAATTCCGTACTGACATCATCTACATTTTCATCTCTCACGGCTGGAAGCCAATTTCGATCATAAGGTCTTCAAAAATGCGGATTTATCAAGTATTTTCGTACAAAAAATTCGTGACAGAAGTTTATTTGCGTCATGTTCAGAAAATCATAACTTGGTCGGTTTTCATCGTATCGAGCTGGTTCCGGCGCCAAAATTTCATAAATTGAGTTGGCTAAGTTTTCACAGGAGGTATTGAGTTCGAACGGTATCCAAAAGGCCTTCGTTTTTTGCTCAGAGTGCATGTGACTGTAGCGATAAAAAATGTAGCAGGGTAAATCGGAGATCGAATTATTAATTAATTCGTCTCGCAAAAGCAAGAGTCGCCACCGCGCTTTATTGTTTCCAAGGGAAAAGGGGAAAGAGCGAAATAAAACCCTAAATATGCAATGTAAATAATACTTTTTAAAAGTAATAAAAATACAAGGCGTTTTTGAAAAGAGATCTATGGTTCGGGGGTTGGTTATACAATGGGAAGGTATTAGCATCCAACGTATCTATAGTACTCTATAGGAACCTTTTGAAATATCTGTTTATTAAAATGTTCGTTTGATTAAAAGTAAATTGTTTTGGCCGAAAAGGGGTACGGACGGGTTTTTGAAGATACGACGACCTAATGTCGAAGTTTTTTGCTTAAAAGGTATAAGTTTTGAAAAGATTGAATATTTGAGGAAAAATTATCCTAAGTTTTAATGAAATGCGAATGTTCGCGTGATCGGACTTGAGGACATGAAGTCAACAAATTTAATTGTTTTTCCCTTGGATTTAAACGTAAACGGAATAAGCAAGTAAATATTAAATAATTAAACAGAAAAATTATGCAGATAATGATATATAACAATTAAATAAAAGACTAAATGGTGTAAATATGCATTTTTTTTGGATTTTTGTTTAATATTAATGAAAAGAAAATGTTTTAATTCTTGAATTCTATTTTTTTTATATATTTGCTTTTATATATTTTTAATATTAACAAAAGCATTATTTAAGAGTTAATAAATAAATCTAAACTAAGTTGAAACTTAAAGGTTATTAACTTAAATCTAAAGAAAATGGTATTAAAATTCTAAATTAAACCTAAAGTTAAACTAAAATGGGTCACATTATTTAAAATGTTTTAATTAAATTTCATCTCTCTTTTTTTTTATTAGATCTTTACTAATTAACTAATGTAATAATAATTCTAAAGAAAACTAAAAGAAAACAAAATAGAAAAAGGATGTGTATCAAAGGAAAAAAGTGGACAAGTAAATATATGGGTTAAAGATTTTAAAAGGGCCAAACAAAACTGAAAACAGGGGGGGTGCACAAAGGGTTTCGCTGGGCTTAGGCGTAAAAGGGGTGAGGTCCATTCATTTACTAATTTGTTTTTAGGGTTAACACTGTGTTTTAGCATTTGGAAAAGGGATTAGGGTTAAGGTAAACGTGCAAAACGGCGCTTGTTCTTTCTCGTTCTCGTGTCTTCGCGTTCCATCTTCTTCTTCGTGCTTTTGAATCTCTGAGTTTTCCTCTGTCCCAACGGCCACCAGTATCCTCTGCCTTCCTCTTCCCTCTAACGAAAGCCAGGGCGATGGAATCACGGTAAATTCGTTTTCTTATTCGTTTGGGGTTTTGTTACAATGCATGTTTGTGATGCTTATATCCATTGATTCTGACTTCGTACTTATGTGACTATTTGAGGAATTTGAGAGAGAAAAAAAGGGTGAAATGCTACCTGGAGAAGGAGGAGGGAGGTAGGGGCGAGCTAGGAGGCCGGACGGAAGGAAAAGGTTGACGTCGTGAGCTTGCTTCGGACTACCGGTATTTCGTTCTTATTATCTCTGATTTGTGGCTTGATGATGACCTCTGCGTGATATTTTCTTCTTCTTCTGTTGCCTCTTTGTATGCTTCTGTTGACTTTGAAAACTTTTCCTATCTCAGTTGCCTTGAATTTGTCCTATGATGAATGTTTGAGGCTTGATGCTTGAATGCTATTGTTGAAAAATTTATTCTTTGACTGGCTTCTTTTCTCCTTCTTCTCTTGCCACTGTACGCGTTTCTGCTGGCTTTGCTTTTGATTATGGTTGATGGTATTTTGGCTGGGCGTGTATGTTTTGGTAATGGCCTTAGAACTAGTTTTGCAGGTTTGGCATCGATATGGTTTTTGGTTTGGCCATGAGATTTTGAAATGGTTATTTGGTTAGGTTGGACAGGGCCAAAGTTTTACTGGTACCGGTTTTATGGCTATGCAGGTTAATGGTTTTATGGTTTAATATTTGACAGTAGGTGGAAGGTTTTGGTAATGGTTATGGTTTTATCGTTTAGACCATATGTTTTACTGGTATTAATGCAGTAGGCTATGGTTTGAAATGGTTAAGGGTCTGGCTGGACAGTTTTTTGGTTATGCTTGGAGTGGTTTTGATTTTGACAGGGTTTTTGAATGCAGGTTGTATCTTTTGTTTTTGTTGTAGTTTTTTTGAGTTTTTGAACGCTTTAGGCAGGTTGAATTCTCTTTTTTCTTTGAAGGGATTGTGTTGTTGTTATATCAGCTGCTGGCTTTCCTATTCTTAAGGTTTATGTTACAGGTTGTGAGTATATTTTAATATTTTCCTTGGCCTTCTGCACATCTGCTTCATCCAGTTTTGTTTGGTATTCTATTTTCATGCTTTTCATTTTTACTAAGCTACTGCTGTTCTATTTCTATCCTCTTCTTGCCTAAACCAAAACCTGTAAAACCAAACTTCTATCTCTCTTCTCTCTCCTCAATACAAATTGACATAAAAATGATATGTTATGTATTTTGTTCTGAAAAAGCAATAGTGCTGGAAAATGATGTAAATGGAAATGTTTTTGCTTGCATATATTGATTTGAACTGCATATTTGCTCTGACTTCTGCATGGTACAGCAAAACCTTATGTTTTTTGGCCTCTTCCTATACTAGTTTACGTTGGGATATTGACTTGGAATTGAAAATGCATATGTTGTTTGTATTATGCATTTTATATTGATTTTGAAATATGCATGGGATTTGAAACATGCAGTTGGCTTTTTAATTATGCAGTTTTGAAAACAAAAATGAATTTGTGCATCTTTAAATTGTGCATTCATTTTGAAAATAAAAATCCATCCCTTTTTGTGAACCGGGAGAAATCCCGCGATTTGCAAAAAGGGTAAAAACTGATTCCAGCCGTTTGCTTTTAATGATGAACACTAAAAATAATTTTCTGCTTTTAATTATTTATTTATTTCTGACTTTTTCTTTTAATTGTTTTGAAGGAAAAATTAAATGAGCAGACAAAGAAGCATTGGATAGAAGATGAAGATTTAGAATTTAGGAAAAATTAGAATAGTTTTTATTTTACTTTAAGCATTTTATATAATTGTTATTGTAAATATTTTTGTAAATAATACAATATTTAAATAACAATTGTAATAATTAGAATAAAGTAAATAAAATTCCAATATTTTACCAATTAATTCTTTCTTCTTTCCAATTATTTATTTATCGTTTATAATTCTTTAAATTATATAGTAACTGAAAATCAATTTCAATTACTTAAATTCAGAATAATAAACAAATAAATAAACATCATTGATCAATTAATAACTTCAATTATTTACTTCACTATTTTTAATTCTTCTAAATTATAATAACTGAAAATAAAATTTCAACTATTTAAACTTAGAACAGTAAATAATTAAATAAACATTGCTTGATCAATTAATAAACTCCTTTTCAAATGTTTATTTCATTATTCATAAATCTCTAAATTATATAATAACTGAAAACAAATTACAATTATTTCAATTCAGGATAATAAATAATTAATAAACATTGTTTGATCAATTAATAAACCTCTTTTTCAAATGTTTATTTCATTATTCATAAATCTCTAAATTATATAATAACTGAAAACAAATTCCAATTATTTCAATTCAGGATAATAAATAATTAATAAACATTGTTTGATCAATTAATAAACCTCTTTTCAAATATTCATTTTATTAATTATAAATCTTTAAATTATATAATAGTTGAAAATAAATTCCAATTATTTAAATTTAAGATAATAAATAATTAATAAACATTGTTTTAGCATTGATCGATTAATAAATTTAGCGTTAAAAAAAAATAAACAGCTCTCGACTCGAAAAAGTTATGAATTTTTAAAATCAATAGATCAAAACGCTTGCAATGTAACGATGCAGATGGGAGATGGTATCTTAGGTCAAAATTTGGGGTACAACAGCTGCCCCTATTTAAGTTTCTTCTATCCGGAGATATGAAGATTAAAATCTTCGTTTCGACGAGATTGAAGGTACTTAAATACATAATACGCAAATTTTTACCCTAAGATACCGCCATTATGTTTGATATGAATGCAGTGATTGAATTCACAGAGAAAGATATTGTATGAAACAAGACAATGCTGGAGGAATCAAACACCAACAAAACACAGAGACGTGGATTATACACTACTGGGGAAACGAGCCATCGATTTCAAACGACAGACTCTTGACGGCGAATAAAATTGAGGGAATACGACCTCCGACCCTAACAAAGAAGGCATCTTGCATAGGCCATAAAACAGATTATCGACCCAAAAACAGTGAGTTCACAACTCAAAGTCAAAGATAGACAGAGAGTATCAAATTTTGCTGATGATGGATTACCAACTCCTGAAGGTAAAGATTCATAACAAACTTCTCTGCGAGATTTCCGGAGATATACTCATTAATGCTGATATAATAATAAGATTGTAGATACGCAAGCTGCTCAAATAAAGAAGTTGCCACTTGCCGTCTTCCCAAAAAATATTATGACATACAAGCTACTCAAATAAAGAGGCTGCCACTTGCTGTCGTCCAAAAACTATGACATACAAGCTGCTCAAATAAAGAGGCTGCCACTTGCTGTCGTCCAGGGGTGTCAATAACATACAAGCTGCTCAAATAAAGAAGCCGCCACTTGTTGTTTTCCAAAGAAAATACCAATAACATACAAGCTGCTCAAATAAAGAAGCTGCCACTTGCCGTCTTCCAGAAAAATAATAACGCACAAGTTGCTCGTGAAGAGCTGCCGCTTGTCGTTTTCCACAAGATAATAATGACGCACAAGTTGCTCGTGAAGAGCTGCCGCTTGTCGTTTTCCGAAGATAATAATAACGCACAAGTTGCCCATGAAGAGCTGCCGCTTGTCGTTTTCCGAAGATAATAATAACGCACAAGTTGCTCATGAAGAGCTGCCGCTTGTCGTTTTCCACAAATAATAACGTACAAGTTGCTCGTGAAGAGTTGTCGCTTGTAGTTTTCCACAAATAATAACGTACAAGTTGCTCGTGAAGAGCTGCCGCTTGTCGTTTTCCGAAGATAATAATAATGCACAAGTTGCTCATGAAGAGTTGTCGCTTGTCGTTTTCCGAAAATAACTCAAAAGGAAATTGCGATGACAACTGTCAGAGAATAAAATCCTCGTCAAAGAGAATCATGAATCAATCCTTCCCGAGGAGATCACATACTTAAACGTGCAAAATAAATGCACCATCCGTCTAGGTCGTGATTTCACTAGGGAAAATCAATGAGATAGCCTATGCAAGAGACAACAACTTCATCCAGGAATAGCCAGAGAGAAAACAGTCAAACAAGATTCCACCCAATGAGGAAGTGACTTGATCGGGGAGTTCATCCTATCCAGAAATGGACAAGGTAGGCTAAATCAAAATCATCCATGAGGATTAGCTCAGTTGGGGAATTTAGAAAGGAAGCACATTTTCTGCCTAAGCTAACCTTCTACTTGGAAAGAAATATGTACGTTGTTTGAATAAACAAAGTACGACCCAAAATCAACGGCAAATGTGAATATGCATGCTGATATGAGTGTAAATGAGTGAATGAATGTTATGCTGACAAAACAGACAGATGGAATATCTTGAAGACGATGAGATGTCACAAAAATAATAGATACTCGGCCAATCTTAAAAAAAAGACGGAAAATAACTGGAATTGGAATCCCAAAGCAACGTCGGAGCGTAACACGCCACAAGGTTCAGGTCTTCTGAGTAGAAAAACCATCGAATCCAATCTTCTAATACCAATAGGCTACTGGCATGAGACAAAGCGTACCACACTTCAGAAATCGTCCAAATAAAGGTAACTGAAACAAATCTTAACTGGAACAGTTGGGGAGTCACCAAACTTAGTACCACCAGAAACACAAGCTTACACAACCAACACCTCATGACGATTTGAAATAAAACATGTTCGTCATGCAAGGATAAAATACCGTACTGTTTTGCATTTCATGGCTTGACCATCCTTGGAACAACTGTTAATATTCCTTTCGTTATTCACGACACATTTTTAAAATAAGAATACTTTAAATAAATTTGTTTCAAGTATTTCCATAAAAATTAAAATTTTGCCCACAAAAGGTAAATGCTCAAGTTTCATTAATAATATGGTAGTTCGCTAACAATGCGACTCCAACGGTTTACAAAAGTTTGGGAAATAGTACATGAAATAAAAAGGTTACACAAAAACAATGATCACTATTCTCCCTAACAACTTCGAATTTCCAAAATGTGCTCAAATGCCAAGACTGGTCTGACCAAAAGCTTGCCTAAGCCGCCCCTTCGGGTTTTCAACTTAACAAACTGTCAACTCAAACCTAAGCGAAATACTTCTTGACTGCATCGGCGTTCATGGGACGCGGGAGTTCTTCACCGTCCATATTGGTGAGAATCAAAGCACCTCCAGAGAAAACTCTCTTAACGACATACGGTCCTTCATAATTCGGAGCCCACTTGCCCCTAGAATCAGGTTGGAAAGATAATATCTTCTTGAGCACAAGGTCACCTTCTCTGAACTCGCGTGGTCGAACCTTCTTATCAAAAGCCTTCTTCATTCTCTGCTGATATAATTGACCGTGACACAATGCTGTCAATCTCTTTTCTTCAATTAAATTCAACTGATCATACCTACTTTGACACCATTCGGCCTCAGAAAGTTTAGCTTCCATCAACACTCTCAGAGACGGAATCTCAACCTCCACGGGGAGTACTGCTTCCATACTGTAAACTAGGGAAAATAGGGTTGCGCCTGTTGAAGTTTGAACTGAAGTACGATATCCATGTAAAGAAAACGGAAGCATTTCATGCCAATCTTTATAAGTTACCACCATCTTCTGGACAATCTTTTTGATGTTCTTGTTAGCAGCTTCAACAGCCCCATTCATCTTCGGTCTGTAAGGAGAAGAATTATGATGTTCGATCTTGAACTCTTCACAAAGCTCCTTCATCATCTTGTTATTCAAATTCGAACCATTATCAGTGATAATCTTGCTCGGGATACCGTATCGACAAATGATCTGATTCTTGATAAATCTGACTACCACCTGTCTGGTTACATTAGCATAAGATGCTGCTTCCACCCATTTAGTAAAATAATCGATCGCTACCAAGATGAAACGATGACCATTTGAAGCTTTGGGTTCAATCATTCCAATCATATCAATTCCCCACATAGAGAAAGGCCAAGGTGAAGAGATAACGTTGAGGAGGGTCGGTGGCACATGCATCTTGTCCGCATAAATTTGGCATTTATGACATTTCTTCACATATTTGCAACAATCAGATTCCATTGTCATCCAATAGTAACCAGCTCTCAACATCTTTTTAGCCATTGCATGTCTGTTGGCATGAGTGCCAAAGGATCCTTCATGTACTTCTTGCATTAGCATGTCTGCTTCACGTCTGTCTACACATCTGAGCAAGACCATGTCATAATTTCTCTTATACAAAACTTCTTCATTGAGGAAGAAACTGCTTGCTAATCTTCTCAATGTCTTCCTATCTTTATTGGATGCCCCAGGCAGATACTCTTGGGTTTGAAGAACACGTTTGATGTCACAGAACCACGGTTTGTCGTCGGTGACCTCTTCTACTGAGAACACATGAGCAGGTCTGTCGAGGCGCATAACCCGGATTGTAGGCACATCGTTCCAACCATTCACTTGAAACATTGAAGACAAAGTAGCCAAAGCATCAGCCATTTGGTTCTCATCTCTAGGGATATGATTTAATTCCACTTTGTTGAAGAAAGTCAACAATCTTCTAGCATAGTCTCTGTAAGGGATCAAACCAGGATGACGAGTCTCCCATTCTCCTTTGATTTGATTAATTACCAATGCCGAATCTCCGTAAATATCAAGAATCTTAATCCTTAGATCCACTGCTTCTTCGAGACCCATAATACATGCCTCATATTCAGCCATGTTGTTCGTGCAGTCAAACTTCAATCTTGCCGTGAACGGGATATGAGTACCTCGGGGAGTGATGATGATTGCCCCAATTCCATTTCCATAGGAATTCACAGCTCCGTCAAATATCAAACCCCAATGCGATTCGGGATCAGGTCCTTCTTCAGGTAATGGCTCTTCACAATCTTTAGCTTTCAAGTACATAACATCTTCATCTGGGAAATCAAACTTGATGGATTGATAATCGTCAATTGGTTGGTGAGCCAAATGGTCGGCTAAAATACTCCCTTTGATTGCTTTCTGAGTGTGATACTCAATGTCATATTCGGATAACAACATCTGCCAATGGGCTATTCTTCCAGATAAGGCGGGCTTCTCAAAGATATACTTGATCGGATCCATTTTGGAGATCAACCAAGTGGTGTGGTTAATCATATACTGGCGCAGACGGTGAGCAGCCCAAGCTAAAGCACAACAGGTTTTCTCAAGCAACGAGTATCGAGACTCACAGTCTGAATTTCTTACTCAGATAATATACGGCATGTTCCTTTCTTCCAGTCTCATCTTGTTGACCAAGCACACATCCCATGGAATCTTCCAATATAGTCAGGTACATAATCAAAGGTCTTCCTTCCACCGGAGGAATCAAAATGGGAGGTTCAAGCAAATATTCTTTGATGCTATCAAAAGCTCTCTGACAATCTTCTGTCCACACACATCCTTGGTTCTTTCGGAGAAGCTTGAAAATCGGCCCACAGGTAGCAGTCATATGAGATATAAACCTAGAAATATAGTTCAGTCTCCCAAGGAATCCTCTTACTTGTTTTTCCGTCTTGGGTGCAGGCATTTCTCGAATAGCTTTGACTTTATCAAGATCTACTTCAATACCTTTCTGACTGATAATGAAACCCAGAAGTCTTCTAGAACGAACACCAAAAGTGCACTTGTTGGGATTCAGACGGAGTTTATACTTTCTCAAACGCTGGAATAACTTCAACAAATGTTCCAAATGATCTTCCTCTGTTTGTGATTTGGCAATCATGTCATCCACATACACTTCGATCTCCTTATGCATCATGTCATGGAACAAAGCAGTCATGGCCCTTTGGTACGTCGCACCAGCATTCCGCAAACCAAACGGCATAACCCGATAGCAAAATGTTCCCCAAGGTGTAATGAAAGCGGTCTTCTCCATATATTCCGGTGCCATCTTGATTTGATTGTAACCAGAGAAACCATCCATGAAAGAGAAGACTTTGAACTTGGCGGTACTGTCGACCAGTACGTCAATGTGCGGTAATGGGAAGTCATCCTTTGGGCTAGCTCTATTCAGATCTCGATAGTCTACACACATCCGAAATTTGCCATCTTTCTTTGCAACAGGCACTATATTGGCTAACCACTGAGGATAGACCGATGTAACAAGGAAACCTGCATTAATTTGTTTCTGAACTTCCTCTTTGATCTTATCAGCCATATCGGGACGAGTCCTTCTCAGCTTCTGCTTAACCGGTGGACATTCAGGTCTCAACGGTAAACGATGCTCCACAATATCATTGTCCAAACCCGGCATATCTTGGTAGGACCAAGCAAACACATCAACATACTCTTTGAGAAGCTCCAACATTTTCTCTTTAACCTCTGGGATAAGCAATGCTCCGACTTTGACTTCCTTTCTATCTTCTTCATCACCCAAGTTGACCAACTCTAAAGGTTCTTCAAACGGTTGAATGATCTTCTCATCATGCTCAAGCAAACGGGAAATTTCAACAGGAATCTCTTCACTATCCTCTTCTTCGGCTCTGAACACAGGGAATTCAAAGTTGGGAGAGCGCATAGGATCATTATTTTCGATGGTTAAGTCATGGATTAATCTGCACATATGATTATGCTTTAATTTAGAAATCGATTTGTGCAAATAAAACAAAAGGTTATTATATTTCCTATTACTACCAATTCATTTTCATTACTATTTCCCAAAAAGTGAAAAATAAAACAGTAGTGGACAAAATAACATTTTTATTCATTGAAGGGAAATACTTGAAACAAGGAGCCCAGACATTTCTCTTTTTCCTTGGGCAGAGCAAAAGGATTTATTTTTTATCATAGCCCGACACAAAATACTTTTCGCCTTGGGCAGAGCGAATTTTTTCAAAGAAAAACAAAACAAAACATTACTCAGAAATGTGCATAACAATAGGAACATCAACAGCTATCCAGTTTTGGCAAGCCAATCCATGCGTCACAAAATCGGGTAAATCCTCCTCGGAATCGTCTTCTATGATAGCATCCACTTCAGGAGGAGTTGGATGGATAAAACCAGCGCTTCGGAAAACCTCTTGAATCGGACGAGAAACCACTTCTTGCTTGACTCTCGTAGACACGGGACGAAAACCAAGACCTTCCCCAGATTTGTTCTCGGGCAAAGTCAACACCTGGCCCCATCCTTCGGCCGAACCACTTTCCACCACTCGTCACGCATCCTCAAAAGAAGAAATGGATGCCCCTTGCTTCTTCACTTCGTCCTTAGCAACAGATAGACCTTGGAACTGGGTTCCAACATCCTCATCAGCATCAATAAAAGAGAAGGATGATAAATGGCTTACCACCATAGCCTGCTCTCCACCGATCATTACTAGCTTACCATGCCTCACAAACTTCAGTCTCTGATGGAGCGTGGAAGTGACTGCCCCTACATCATGGATCCATGGACGACCCAATAAGCAACTGTAGGCAGCACGAATATCCATTACTTGGAAAGTGATTTGAAAAGTATGAGGACCAATTACTATAGGAAGATCCACTTCACCAATAACAGACTTCCTAGAACCATCAAACGCTTTAACAATTACTCCACTAGGTCTCATGGGAGCACCTGGATACGAGAGCCGAGATAAAGTAGTCTTGGGCATCACATTCAACGACGAACCTGTATCTACCAACACGCTTGACAAAGTATCATTTCCACAACTTACTGAGATATGCAAATCCATATTATGGTTTCTCCCCTCCTCCGGGAGTTCTTCATCACTGAAACCAAGATTGTTACACGAAGTGATATTTCCCACAATTCCATCAAATTGGTCAACCGTCACATCATGATCCATGAACGCCTGGTCCAAGACCTTCATCAAAGCTTCTCTATGGGCACCAGAATCTCTCAGTAAACCAAGCAAAGAAATCTTGGAAGGAGTTTGCAAAAGTTGGTCCACAATCTTATATTCACTTCTCTTGATAAGCTTCAGAATCTCATCATCCTCAGGGCGAGGGATAGGTTCATTGGATCGGCCTATCTCAACCCTTGGTTCAACATTTCTCACTGGAATTTCTGCAGGTATGGGTCTCCTGACTTGAACTTCTGGTCTCTTCAAAGGTACTGCTGCAAAGACACGTCCACTCCTCGTAACTCTACTCACATCAGCAATGTTAACAAAAGACGGTCTTGTCGGTATAGGGACTTGTACCCCATTTTCAATCATTGTGGCATTATACTTATACGGTACAGCTTGGTCTGAGTTGTAAGGCACAGGACCAGGTGGGCAAATAATCAAAGGATCAACAGGTGCAGTCTGACTGTCGTAAACGATCTCTACTGATTCAGGCAAATTGAATTGTGGTATTATAACATTCACTTCATCCTCCGGATCTTTGTCATACGTAATAGTGATAACTCTCTGGTCTAACAACTTCTGAATATCCTCCTTCACAATAGGATAATCAACCTCTCTTGAACAAAATTCACAAATATCATAATCATGCTGATGCTTAACAAAGGCAAGTCTTCTCAAACTCTGATGTAACCTGATCAACGACTCTCTTATGTGTTCAACTTGAAAAACGCGAAATTTTCCCGGACAAACTTCCACCATATTCACTGAAGCTGCCCCATGTCGAGGCAAGGGATTATCTCTAACATTTGGATTAACATCCTTGAAAGACAAGATACCATTCTTAATCAACCTCTGCACGTCCGCCTTCAGAGCAAAGCAATTCTCAAGGTTGTGCCCCGGCGACCCTTGATGATACTCACAAAACTGATCCGCCTTGTACCACGGAGAAGTACTGTTCGGTGCGACAGGAGGAGGCTTTGTCGTTATGAGATTCTTTCTGATAAGAGCAGGGAACAATTCAGTATAAGTCATAGGAATGGCATCGAACTGCGGTTTTCTTGGTGAACGGTTCTGATTGTATAATGGATAAGCCTGTTGTCGAGGTTGCTGCTGAAATGGCCGTTGTTGAGTTGGTGGGGTTTGATGAGCTGGGGTCATCAAAGCTGGGCGGACAGCCGGAGTGACTGCCGCAACGTGAGAGTAACCTCTCCTAGGTCTACCTGGGAACAAAGCACTGACATCCTGCTCTTTTCTTTTCGGGAAAACACTTCCAAACCTCTTAGTACTGCTAGACGGACTTCCTTCTTTAACCAAACGCCCTTCACGAATCCCTTCCTCTAACCGCATGCCCATGCTTACCATTTCGGTGAAGTCACTGGGTGCGCTGGCGATCATTCTTTCATAGTAAAAGGAACCTAAAGTCTTCAAAAATATCTTCGTCATCTCTTTCTCCTCAAGAGGTGGATAGATTTGAGCAGCAATTTCACGCCACCTCTGGGCGTACTCCTTAAAAGATTCTCGGTCTCTCTGCGAAATCGCCCGGAGTTGATCCCTGTCCGGTGCCATGTCAACGTTGTACTTATACTGGTGGACAAAAGCTTCGCTAAGATCGTTGAAGTTGCAGATCCGAATACTGTCTAAACCCATATACCACTTTAGAGCAGCACCCGTCAAACTGTCTTGAAAATAATGAATCAACAAGTCATGATCATCGGAATACGTAGACATCTTTCTCACGTACATTGTCAAATGACTTCTAGGACACGAATCACCCTTATATCTTTCAAAGTCTGGCACTTTGAATTTTGCTGGAATCTTGACATTCGGAACTAAACAAAGGTCATGCGTGTTCTTCCCAAACAAATCCTTCCCCTTTAACGCTCTAAGCTCCTTCTGCATTTCTTGGAACTGATCTTGAAATTCTTCCATTCTATCAAAAAGACCCAAACTTTCAGCAGGCTCGGTAGGATAAGTAGGTTCATTCAAGTATGGCACGGAGTGGACCACAAGAGCGACAGTTGTCATTACCGGTTGCGGAAAAGGTGTTACAGACGGGATTACCGGTGGCATGGCAGTTGTCTCTGGTTGAGGAGGAGACAAAGTAGGTTGAAACAAAGGCTGTACGGAAGGCTGATACCCCTCTGGCACAAAGTTGTAAGGCATTCCCCACAGAAAACCTTTCGGCATCTGATGTTGAAGCGGAGAGTTGATTTGAGTCACGGATGTTGGAATGGTGAAATCTCGGAAACCACTGGAGTTGAAGTCTGAATCTCAGCAGCCGTAGTCGATGGCTGATTCTGAACAGCCACCAAACTTTCCACTAACGCAGTTAACTTTTCCATCTCGATACGAAGGGTAGCAACTTCCCCACGAAGCTCATGATTTTCCTGTTCCAGATCTTCCATTTTCCTCTGACGATTGGCTCGAGTGTCGTATCGGTGAGACA
The DNA here is from genome assembly GCA_948472305.1 of Vicia faba. Lineage (NCBI taxonomy): Eukaryota > Viridiplantae > Streptophyta > Magnoliopsida > Fabales > Fabaceae > Vicia > Vicia faba. The sequence goes on along the minus strand of OX451739.1, from coordinate 1,500,589,884 downwards.
GTTTGACAACCTTTGGAGTGGAAAAAGAAACAAGGATAAGACTCTAGAAAACATGTGAAGTGGAATGTTGAATGATGCATGATGTGTGATGCAAATGATGATTCATTTTAATAGTTTTTCAAGGTCCTTCAATAATTTTGCACACATCAATGGTAAAGGAATTTGGAATAACAAAAACTCAATCCATTAATCAAAAACAGTAAATTACAACTTACAACTTTGGAATAACAAAACAATAAATTACAACTTTGGGATAACAACCCAATAATAAAAGCAGTAAACTACAACTTTGGAACATGAAGTCCATAATAAAGCAATAAATTACAACTTTGGAACATGAAGCCCTTTTACAAAGTTTTACAAAATACATCAATAAAATAAAACTAAAAGCTAAAGATCACTCTGAAACATCGGATGAAGGACCAAACACCAACTGTAACCGGAGCTTCTTGATCTTCTCTTCATAAAAGTCTTCCATCTCTTTCTTCTCATCTACCAGTCGATCAACGATTTCCTTCTGCAGATTAGGAACAAGAGCAAGGCTTACCGAACCTTCCCTCTTTCTCTTCCTTTCACTAGCATATTTCTTCAGTAAAGCATCCTTTTGACGAAGCTTCTCGTCATGATCAATGAACCAGCCGTCTTGAATAAAGAGTAAATCCTCCTTTTCCTTTAGTTGTCGAGTCAGGACTCGATTCTCATATTCAGACATATTATACTTTTCTTTCCAAGCATCTCTCTCGGACTTCATCCTAGCCAGATTTCCTTGGTATTCTCCTATATTCGCGATAGGGATAACAACAGATGATGATGCAATGGTAGGGAATAAAGGTTTCTCAAGTTTATAGGGCATCTTGAGAGCACAAGCCCTAGCACGGACCCACTGTAGGTAAGGCTCCAAAGAAACGGCACCTCTATGTCCTAACATATCTCTCCCTTTCCTATGGATGTGGCGCCAAGCTCCTTCGATCTCCCTCTTAGCTGCCTGATGATCTTTTCCTTCCTGTAGAAAGAAACCACTCACATGGATGTTGTTCGGCTTGTCCCTCATCGGGTATCCAAACTGACGGCGCGCGAGAACAGGGTTATAGTTGATTCCACCTTTCGTACCAAGAAGAGGCACGTTAGGAAAAGCACCACAGCTATCGATGATCTTCACGTCATAGTAAACTCGATTATACCAATCAACGTCGAAATGAGTGAGAGCCATAATCTTTGGCGCCCAACGCGGCTCCTTTTCGAGATCCCAGAAAACATCAGACCCAGGTAGATGAGAAACATACCACTGATACAGCAACGGTGCACAACAAATAATCATCCCTCCTTGATAAGAGTTTCGAAGATGGATGGAGTAGTAGGTATCTCCGAGCAGCGTAGGGACTGGATTTCCAATCAAGAAAATTCGGATGGCGTTGATATCCATAAACTTATCAACGTTAGGGAACAAGAATAGACCATAAGCGAGTAAAGCAAAGACATCTTCAAAGGCAATAGTATCTTTCATCTCAGCGAACTGACGAGCTTTCTTCAACAAAAACTGCGCAGACAAACCTCGGATTCCCCCTTTTGTAGTCATGTTCTCCTCTATCTCTGATTTCTTCAAGTGGGTGATGGTTGCTATCTCGTGAGATTTGGGCTCCTCTTCTATTCCAGAAAAAGGAACACAGTCGGTGATCGGCAAACCAAGTATGTAGAAATACTCTTCTAAGGTGGGCATCAACTGATAATCCGGAAAGGTGAAACATCGGTACAAGGGATCGTAGAATTGTACCAACGTATTGAGGATGCCTTCCTTCATCTTGCGCTTCATGAGAGGTATAATGGACCCATACTTTTTCTAAAAATCCATCGGGTTCTCGATCTTAGGAATCAAACTCTTCAGCTCTTCGATCTCGGGCTCCTTAAAACTAAAACTCCGAGTGTTTCTCCTTCCAAATTCCATAATAGCTGAGATGTCTGCGAAAATCATTCCTAAGTTCCTTGAAAAACAAGTTTTTTACAAAGATGTTGATGAATGCATGAATGAATGATAATACAACAGTCACACACAAGTTCACAAACATGGGGTTCAAAGGTTCAACGTTCGGCATGGAGTCGAGGGTAAAGCCCACCCCAAGGTATGTACTAATGGTTCAATCACACCTGCAAGACAAGGTTCTAAGAGTTCCCAGAGTCTACATTCCTCCTTCGGATATTACCAACGTCTTGATTACTCAATAATTAGCAATATTCTCAAGAGAAACTCATCCGAGCGTAGCATCGCGTAACAACTACTTCCAAATTACTCTGTTATAGTCTCCGCGCTACACCTAAAAGGCCAAGATGGGTTAGGGTTCTACGGTCCTCAACTTCTCGGGCTCCTAGGTCGAAAATAATAATGTCTTCCCGATTACTCGGTAAACAAATATTAAGTTCAAGAGGGTCTTCCATTGAGTGGGGGATCTCATGCCTCCTTCTTCGGGATTACTCCCTCAAAGTTAACATGATTGTACCGCTCGTCCTATTCCTTAAGTGTTACTTAATCCGGGTATAGGATTCGTCCTTTGCAAAAAACCCAAACACCCCAATTTAAACACATAATCAAACAAATCAAATAATAATAAAACAGATAAGACAAACTAGGCTTAACCCACTTAGGGATGGACCAGCAAGAGGTCAATCTTTCCCCAGCAGAGTCGCCAATTCTGTAGCGATAAAAAATGTAGCGGGGTAAATCGGAGATCGAATTATTAATTAATTCGTCTCGCAAAAGCAAGAGTCGCCACCGCGCTTTATTGTTTCCAAGGGAAAAGGGGAAAGAGCGAAATAAAAACCTAAATATGCAATGTAAATAATACTTTTTAAAAGTAATAAAAATACAAGGCGTTTTTTAAAAGAGATCTATGGTTCGGGGGTTGGTTATACAATGGGAAGGTATTAGCACTCAACGTATCTATAGTACTCTATAGGAACCTTTTGAAATATCTGTTTATTAAAATGTTCGTTTGATTAAAAGTAAATTGTTTTGGCCGAAAAGGGGTACGGACGGGTTTTTGAAGATACGACGACCTAATGTCGAAGTTTTTTGCTTAAAAGGTATAAGTTTTGAAAAGATTGAATATTTGAGGAAAAATTATCCTAAGTTTTAATGAAATGCGAATGTTCGCGTGATCGGACTTGAGGACATGAAGTCAACAAATTTAATTGTTTTTCCCTTGGATTTAAACGTAAACGGAATAAGCAAGTAAATATTAAATAATTAAACAGAAAAATTATGCAGATAATGATATATAACAATTAAATAAAAGACTAAATGGTGTAAATATGCATTTTTTTTGGATTTTTGTTTAATATTAATGAAAAGAAAATGTTTTAATTCTTGAATTCTATTTTTTTTATATATTTGCTTTTATATATTTTTAATATTAACAAAAGCATTATTTAAGAGTTAATAAATAAATCTAAACTAAGTTGAAACTTAAAGGTTATTAACTTAAATCTAAAGAAAATGGTATTAAAATTCTAAATTAAACCTAAAGTTAAACTAAAATGGGTCACATTATTTAAAATGTTTTAATTAAATTTCATCTCTCTTTTTTTTTATTATATCTTTACTAATTAACTAATGTAATAATAATTCTAAAGAAAACTAAAAGAAAACAAAATAGAAAAAGGATGTGTATCAAAGGAAAAAAGTGGACAAGTAAATATATGGGTTAAAGATTTTAAAAGGGCCAAACAAAACTGAAAACAGGGGGGGGTGCACAAAGGGTTTCTGTTGTACCCCAAAATTTGCCCTCCCATATTCTTCAAGATTTGCAAAGAGCATGCTTCAAAATCTCCCCAAGGGTTGCACAGGTCAAGGGCCTCCTAACAGTCAAAAACTAGGGTTTTGGTTCTGGCAAAGAAATTGAAGTTTCCAAGGGTCCAATCAAGTCCCATATGCCTACAAACATGGTCAAGCATTCATATGCCAAGTTTCAAGACTTACAACACAAGATTGCACAGTCAAAAACCCTAATTGCTCAACAGTCAACTGTAGGGGCAAAATGGTCATTTGACAGTCAAAAGTACAAATTTGTAGTCAACATCTTATTTTGAAGCCACAAACATCATTTGATCAATTCTTGATCATGATTCTCAAGGCATGGCTCAAAAAGTCTCAAGATGCAAAAGTTTCCATATTTGGACAGTTGAAAAAAGTCAACTGCAAATTGACCAGGGCATAACTTCCACATGGTTTATCAGAAAAATTCCATCCAAAGCTCATTTTTAAGAGAAAGACATTTCCTACAACTCATCTTCACACTTCAAGTCCAAGAAATGCTCTCACAAAAAGTTATCAATTTCAACATTATAGGTCATTTTCAAAAGTCAACAAAAAGGGACTTTAAGTCAAAGACCATAACTTGAGATTGGTAAATCAAAATGACATGGGACAAAAGGCATTGGTTAGAGGACTTCAAGACCTTTCCAAAATGTCCAAGAACATGATCAAAGCTTAAAAATTGAGCAGGATATGCCTTGTGGAAGTTGGGAAATTTTTGGGAATTTTGAAAAGTCAACTTTACTTCAAATGCCTCAAAATTGCTAATGGGCCACATTTTCTTCCAAGAATCATTATCCAAAGGCTATGCACGACCATTTGGCCCAAGGGGAGTTATTTCATCATTTTTTTATTTATTTGAATTTTTAATCACCATTAATTCATTTAATTAAATAAAATATGAAAAAAATACTCATCCATGCTTTTCAAATCTTTTTGTGCATAGAATACCTTCAAGATTTCGTGCACTATTCAACATGGAAAGAATCAAGGTGATTGGCAATGATTGGCATATTCTTCACATGAAAAAGATTGGAAAAAGATACCATGAAAATCAAATCTCAAAAGCATTGATTACCAAGGTTTTGGACATGTTTTGCAACCCTAATCCATTGGCATACATATACTGATCATAACCCTAATGCTCACAACCAGAAGGCTGCGCCTAAGAATCAAAACCAACTTTGCATTTTTCATCAAATTTTTCAAAACTGAAAACGATATTGCAGGGAGTTTCAAAGCTTCTAACCAATTTCAATAGCTTGCCAAGGCTTCAAGGAACCTAACTGCATCCTTTTTCAATCCCCACGCATCAAGAATTGGTATATAGAACTCAAAATTTCTCATACTTTATGCATAATCGTATTTCAATTTCTGGGCATTTTCCATACAGTTTAATTGTTGTTTTGTACTAATATGGACCTTCTGAGTCTATTGACATTGTTCAATTGAGTTTTCATAGCCTATATGCAAAGTTACCATTGAAGCTTGCTAGGGTTTCAGAGCTGCAAAATTAGGGGTTTCCTCTTCAGGAAAAATCAGACCACGAGACCCATGCCATTGAAACCAGAAGCTCATGACTAATCAATTCCATACCTCGCGATCAATTTATGATAAACGACGGCCTATTCGCTATTTTTTCATGTATCATGTAGTGGGGGTTTAAAACCCCCGCAATCTTGTTTTATTTTTCAGGCAAAAAGCAAGGAAACAAAGAAGAAGGTTGTGTGTCATCCTATGGTTGGTAGATTCAAACAATTGGCGCGCGTTTTCATCACATGTCACTAATAATTTTTTCTCTTTCATATTAATTCTATTCCATTATGCATACGAATAAAGATGTTGGCTCAGTTGGTGGAAAGTAACGTTGGCAAGTCTTGGGACCTGGGTTCGATTCCCAGGTCCCCCATATGTCTTTCTATTTTTTCTTGCAATATGATCAGGTACTCAACATGTCCAGATGACCACCAAACACGCAGCGCTGAGGCTTGCCACATGGCCACTGAGATCAATCCAAAAGCCAGGATGAGAGGTCTATCATGCACCTCCATTGACCATGCCACACGCGCACTGAAAAGTCAACTAAAGGCCTTAATTCATTGGGCCTAATTGCTGGCAGAATACCTCCAAATTGGGGTCAACACCCCCCATTGGTTTGCATTTCATTTTCTTTCTCTTTATTTTTCTATTTATTTGTTTTATTTATTTTATTTAATTCATCAAAAATTAATTTTCATAAAATATAAAAAAAAATCAGAAAGTCACAAAGTAAAAATATGTTTTATTTAAATGTTATTTTGTAAATAAATTTAATAATTAATTTAGTTTTTAATTCTAGGTTTAATTCTAATATTTTTCTTAATAAACTAAAAAATGTAGAATTAGGGTTTTATACTTTTGTTCTTTTTATTTTCTTTTACCATATTTAATTATTAATTATTTTGTAAATAACTTGCCATGTAAATAATTAATATAAATTAGGTCAAACTTGAATATTTTCTTAATAAATTAAAAATAGTTAGAATTAGGGTTAATTAACTTTTCTTTTTAATTCCAATTTAATTTTCTTACTAAAAATCCATAAATACAAAAAACTCAAAAATAATTTCTTTTTCTCACTTAACTTAATTAATTTATTCATTGCAATTTAATTTCCTTAAAAGGGTCCAACGCCCTCGCATTCCCGACTTTACTTCTTCTCGCATTTTAGTTTTATTTTTTTTGTGAATATAAATGTAATTGCCCAAAAGCCATGTAATAGATTAATTAGACATTTATCTTTCCGCAACTTGTTTTATTTCAAATTGGGTCTTGGATTAATTTGGCGATGTAGACCCGCGCCTTTGTAATAGCGTAGGACTTTTAATTCCGCATCTTTTAACTGTTAATAAATTGCATGAAAGAATGAATGCCAAAATAAAAGTAACGCGTAGATCACCAATGCATGAACAAGACAAAAATAAATGAACATGACACACAAATCACACACCACCCCTAGGGTACGCCTCACTGTTGCCTTGCCCCTCGAAAGGTGGTCGTCGAGTAGAGGATGTTTTAGTAAGTCCTCATGTCCATGAACATGGCATGAGGGTAGCTTCTAAGGTGTCTTCCTATTGCTCTGGTGATCACCATGTCCCGAACCCTCGAATTGACCCGAACACCTCCAACGGTGGTGCTACCTACCTCTCAATGGTGGGACGGCACTACTTCAAGGACATTTACACAGACGAATTCCTTAGGGTAGGTAGACAACTCGTAGATACTTGCTCTAATTTCAAAACAAATCAAAAACTTCTTTTCACACCGACACCTTTCAAAAAGCTTTCAAAAGTAATTTTTCAAACACTCTTGAGGGCTGATACAAGAGTCGAACTGAAATTTTCAAAGAAACTTTTTTAAAACCCACAGTTGAAAAGCAAACAAACCATTTTGAAAACACAAATGAGCAAGTATCTAAGAGCCCATGGATAACCATGGATAGAAAGGGTGCTAACACCTTCCCTTTCTATAATCTACCTCCCGAACCGAGAGCAATCTCTATAAGGAATTTTTCTGTGCTTTTGTCCTTTCCATTTGGAGAAAATAAAAGACGGTGGCGACTCTTGCTTCCACGACATTTCGCGAACCAGCGTTAAACAGTCAGTTCCAGATCCATCGATCACAGAACTGGCGACTCTGTTGGGGACTTAACTTAAAGTGAGGTGTACCTTAGGACTAAGATCACTTTGTTTTCAATTGCTTTGACTTGTTTGCTTTAAATTGTGGGACTGTCTTGGGAGTTCTATAGATCCTAACCCGGATCTGGGGATACCTTCTTAGAAAGTAGCAACAAGGCTGTGAGGGAACTGTGCGGGGTATACCGACATGGTTGAAATAGTCTGCTACGTTGATGTGGCACTTTGGTGTGTACCGGTAACCCTTGAGTTCAGTCAAGGAGAGTACGGGGCCTCCGCGTGGTGTCGTGAAGCATCAACTGACCTTAGGAACCTTAATTGAACTATCTTGGCCTCTTTGGGGTAGTGAGATAACTGACTTTGGTGCAGTCCGAGGTTGGTTGATACTCGATACTACACTCAATTGAGGGTTGCTTTCCTGGAATATTTCGGTCGCCAGTTCAGTGGCTAAATCGAAACGATGAACAATGAAAGCAATCCCGTGATATTGGGACCCTTAGAACCCGGTTACTTCTAATAGGACAGGTTGAGCCCACCAACTTCAAGAGGGTAATACCCAGACCCCATGCTGGCCTAAACTCTAAGGGCTTGTCTTGTGTGACTTGTGTGCCTTACATGTTTGCCTTTGTAAATATCTGTGGTGTGTTTAATCATAGCATCATGACATCATCCAGCATCATATGCATTGACTAACCATTTCAGGGGTTCGAATCTTCATCTGTGTTCTTGTTTTGTAGGACATGGAAACTGTTCGCAGAAAGACAATTCAAATCAGCCTTGTAAGGATCCCTCCTCAGCTTAAGGAGCTTATATCCAGGATTCCCGAGAGCTCTTCATTCAGTGAAAGACATGGAAGACTCATCAGCTTGGTCAACACCAACATTGAGGAAGATATGATAAAGGTCCTGTTCCAGTTCTTTGACCCTCTGCATCACTGTTTCACTTTCCTGGATTATCAGCTGGTACCCACATTGGAGGAGTTCTCCCGGCTTCTGAAGATCCCTATCCTTGATCAACTACCCTACAACGGTACGGAAAAGGAACCCAAGCTTGAAGAGATTGCTAAAGCCTTACACCTACAATCATCTGACCTCAAGGGACATTGGGAAGTTAGAAGTGGTATCAAAGGGTTCTTAGCCAGGTTTCTGTTTGAAAAGGCCCATGAATGTTGGAACTCCCTTGACTTACAAGCTTTTGAAGAAGTTGTGGCCCTCCTTGTCTATGGTTTGGTGTTGTTCCCTAACCCAGATCAGCTTATAGATATCAGTGCTGTCCAGATCTTCATGTCCAGGAATCCTATACCTACGTTGCTGGGGGACATCCTTCACTCATGTTACACTCGAACCATGAGAAAAAGAGGTGTCCTTATGTGCTGCACTCCTCTCCTGGGAAGGTGGTTTATTTCGCACCTTCCACAATCAGCTTTGAAGAACGAGTGGGGTTTGAGATGGTCACAACGGTTGATGACTCTTACACACGCAGATATACATTAGTGCCCTCGGTCCAGAGAGGATGTCACTATCATTGATCGTTGCGGGGAGTACCCTAATGTTCCTTTACTTGGAATCAGAGGAGGTATTACTTACAGCCCATGCCTGGCTTGGAGACAACTCGGTTATGCTCGGAGGGACGGCCCTCATGACATGTTAATTCCTGACATAGTTTTTGACTTCGACAACGATGCACAAGGACTTCGCCAGAGATTTATCAGAGCTTGGAGGATGCCAAGTAGGATAGACAGCAAGACACTGGGGCACATGAACTCCATCCCGTTGGAACCTTATCTCAAGTGGGTACGCGCCCGCTCCCAGAAGTTAGTAATGCCTTATCCTCATGTGCTCCCTGTGATCAAAGAGCCAGTCTTGGAAGGAGAGGTGTCCTACACCATTCAACATCCTGACATGCCCACGTCCTGGGAAGAGATGCAGAAGAGCTAGATCCAGCTTAAGGAAGAACGGAATTCTCTTGAGACCAGTCTACATGCTAGTGAAAAGAAGGTCTTGGAGCTCACCCGCCTATTGCATGAGGAGAGGAATCTCAACACCTACATAGCTCCAAAGAGGATGCGTAGTGTCTTTTGGGATTGATTTACTTTGTAATATGTGCCCATGAGGCTTTGATGTACTGAACAATTATTTCCTTAATGATAACGTGTGTTCCTTTTTGTCTACAACAAATTTGAATTTTCGAACCCTTGAATGCATTGCATAAACACATATCATTCATCATGTGCATAGCAGGTTTTCTTCTTTTCAGGTTGCTTACTGTTCTTCGCTGTTTATTTCAGCATCATGAACCCTGACTCATCATCAACCGAGATGTCTATCAAGGCTCTTCAGGCGCAGAACGCGCAATTTCAGGAACTGATCATGGGTTTGGCTCAAGGCCAAGAAGAGTTGAAGGCTTTACTCCTGAAGAAGGAAAAGAAGAAGAAGAAGAGAACTGTTCTTTTCAACTCGGGCTGAAGGTTTGGCAACACTCTGCAGAATGAAGAGGCTGGTTCTTCTATAGGCAAGAGCAGTCCCCAAGGGGGAAAAGGTCCTAGTCCGGTAGTCTCTGACAACGAGACTGATTTTAATGAGGAGCAGTATCCTCCTGCTGAAGACCGGTATAAGCAGTTGGAGGACAAACTGAATGCAATGGAGATCCAACAAGTGCCTGGGCTGGATTTCGGAGACTTGGGCTTATCTACTGGTGTGATTATTCCTCACAAGTTTAAGGCACCATCTTTCACCAAGTATGACGGGGCATCTTGTCCCAAGCTACACCTCAGATCTTATGTGCGGAAGATTCAACCGTACTCAGTGGACAAGAACTTGTGGATCCACTTCTTCCAGGAGAGTCTTTCAGGGACTCATCTCGAATGGTTCTATCAGCTGGATGGGACCAAGGTTCGTAACTGGGAGGAGTTGGCTACTGATTTTTACAAGCAGTATCAATATAATGCCGACCTTGCTCCTACACGTACCCAACTCCAGGGTATGTCGCTAGGGTCAAGCGAAGGTTTCAAAGAGTATGCACAGAAGTGGAGAGATCTGGCTGGCAGGGTGCAGCCTCCGTTAACTGACCGAGAGTTGGTAGATATGTTCTTGGGGACCCTATCTGGGCCATTTTTCAATCATCTTATCGGTAACTCATCTGCAGGGTTTACTGATCTTATCCTGGCTGGAGAGAGAATAGAGGCTGGAATGAAGTCTGGTAAAATTCAGAAGGGTACATCGTCAAATTCAAAGAAGAAGCCCTTTAAGAAGGAGGCCAATGCTGTATATGGGCCTAAAAGACATGATAAACTTGAGCGCCGCCAATCTGTCAACGCGGTGATGATTTCCAAGCCTGTTGCCGCTCCTCGGCAAACCAATCCACAAAGGGCTGAAAGACCCAGAAGAGAGTTTACCCGGTTAAGTATGAATCTATCACAAATCTTACCGCAGTTGCTGTCCACCAATTTGGTGACTGTTAGAGAGGCCCCGAAGGTTGTGAATACGGCTTCTCCCAAGTACAATCCAAATGCCCGCTGTGCTTATCACTCCGATAGCCCGGGGCATTCTACTGATGATTGCTGGGCCTTAAGGAACAAGGTGCAGGATCTTATTGACGCCAAGGAGGTACAGTTTGAGGCACCTGAGAAGCCTAATGTGGTGACTGCTCCCATGCCTAACCATGGAGTGAATGCTATCAGGGAGGATGATGAAGTGGATGAAGCTGAGTTCGACAAGTGGATTTACCCGGCAACCGACAACGAACCTAGCAATTGGATTGCAAAAGACAACCTACTTGTTTCTCTTGTTACTGAGTAATGAATTCTTTTGTTTTGTTATCTGTAATAAACAATGATTTGAAACTCTATGGTCTGGTGTCTTACCCGGGGCACAGTGGCTTCATTTGTGAGGGTATATTAAATTGTCATTTCATATATCATGAATAAAGATCTTGGACGTTTTCTCGCATTTCAAATCTTATGCTCCTTTTCTTTCTCTCCTTTCTTTATATATTGCAAAACAGCTGTATTTACACACACTCACTCATACAGGTTTCAATCCACTCTGGATCTCACTGGTAACGACTCTGCTACTGCCAGTTATGACTTCGAAAATCCGATCAACTTAGTCGAAGACGAAGGTGAAGATGATTGCGAAGTGCCTGGCGAGCTTGCAAGACTGTTACTCCAGGAAGAGAGGGCAATTCAACCACACGAAGAGCCAGTGGAAACAATAAATCTGGGTACTGAGACGGACAGGAAGGAGGTAAAGATTGGTGCCAACCTAGAGCTCAGCGTGAAGCAACGGTTGACTCAGATGCTACATGATTACATGGAAATCTTTGCCTGGTCCTACGAAGACATGCCCGGGTTGGATACCGATATTGTGGTCCATCATTTGCCTACCAAGGAAGACTGCCCTTCGGTTAAGCAAAAGGTCCGCCGTATGCGTCCAGAGATGTCTGAGAAGATCAAAGCCGAGGTTATGAAGCAGTTTGACGCCGGGTTTCTTGCAGTGACTTCTTACCCTCAGTGGGTTGCTAATGTGGTGCCGGTACCTAAGAAAGATGGGAAAGTCAGAATGTGTGTTGACTACAGGGATCTGAACAGGGCCAGCCCCAAGGATGACTTCCCTCTACCTCACATTGATGTCCTGGTTGATAATACTGCTCAGCATAAAGTGTTCTCTTTCATGGATGGTTTCTCAGGGTATAATCAGATCAAGATGGCTCCGGAAGACATGGAAAAGACTACCTTTGTTACTCAGTGGGGCACCTTCTGCTACAAGGTCATGCCTTTTGGATTGAAGAACGCTGGGGCAACCTACCAACATGCCATGGTTGCCTTATTTCATGACATGATCCATCATGAGATAGAAGTGTACGTTGACGACATGATTGCAAGGTCCCAGACTGAGGAGGAACACCTTGATCATCTGCAGAAACTGTTTGACCGGTTGAAATTGTACAAGCTGAGGTTGAACCCGAACAAGTGCACCTTCGGGGTAAGATCTGGAAAGTTGCTAGGCTTCGTTGTAAGTGATAAGGGTATTCAAGTGGACCCTGCCAAGGTTAAAGCTATTCAAGAGATGTCAGTTCCTAAGACAGAGAAGGAGGTCAGAGGCTTTTTAGGACGCATGAATTACATAGCTCGGTTCATCTCACACCTAACTGCTACCTGTGAACCAATCTTCAAGCTGCTGAAGAAAGATCAGGTAGTACGTTGGAACGATGAATGTCAGGCCGCTTTTGACAGAATCAAGGAGTATCTCCAAGAACCACCCATCCTTATGCCGCAAGTTGAAGGGAGACCTCTGATATTATACCTGACAGTACTCGACAACTCAATGGGGTGTGTGCTGGGGCAGCATGACGAGTCTGGCCGAAAAGAGCATGCCATTTATTACCTTAGCAAAAAGTTTACCGACTGTGAGACCCGATACTCACTGCTCGAGAAAACTTGTTGCACTTTGGTATGGGCTGCTCGCCGGCTGAGACAGTATATGCTGACTCATACTACCTTGTTGATCTCAAAGATGGATCCTATAAAGTATATGTTTGAAAAGCCTGCTCTGTCTGGGAGAATAGCGAGATGGCAAATGATCTTGACAGAATACGACATCCAGTACACGACTCAGAAAGCCATCAAAGGAAGTGTATTGGCAGACCACTTGGCACATCAAGCAGTAGACGACTATCAGTCAATGAACTTCGAGTTTCCAGACGAGAGCATCATGATAGTGACTGATTGTGAAGTACCTGGACCGGATGAAGGACCTGAGGAAGGATCCTGATGGTCTATGCACTTTGACGGAGCCTCCAACGCTTTGGGTAACGGTATCGGCGCTGTGATCATATCTCCTTAAGGCACTCATACTCCACTCACTGCCCGGCTATGTTTCAATTGCACCAACAACATGGCGGAGTATGAGGCATGCATCATGGGTCTCCAAGCTGCGATCGACCTAAGGATCAAGTTTCTGAGTGTCTTCGGAGATTCCGCTCTCGTGATCAATCAGATCAAAGGAGAGTGGGATACGAAACACCTGAATCTTATTCCTTACAAAGAATGTGTGTTGACAATGATCCCCCACTTCACAGAGATAACCTTTGAACATTTCCCGAGAGAGGAGAATCAGTTAGCGGACGTGTTAGCTACGATGTCTTCTATGTTCAAAGTTAAATGGGACAATGAGGCTCCCCGGATCATCATCTGGAAACTGGACGAACCGGCATACTGTTGTGATCTCGAGACTGAATTGGTGACTGAGAAGCCTTGGTACCATGAGATAAAGAGATATTTGGAAGCTCAGGAATACCCTGAAGGTGCATCTGTCAACGATAAGAAGTTTCTGAGAAGGTTCGCAGCGAAGTTCTTCCTTAGCAACGGCATTCTGTATAAGCGAAACCATGATTCGACCTTACTGCGTTGTGTGGATAAGACTGAAGCAGAAAGGATCATGGAAGAGCTACATGAAGGGACCTTCGGAACACATTCCAGTGGACACACTATGGCAAAGAAGATCCTTCGGGCAGGGTATTTCTGGTCCACAATGGAAGCTGATTGTTACCAACATTCTCGGACATGTCACAAATGCCAGATTTATGCTGACAAAGTGCATGTTCCTCCAGTTCCTCTGAATGTCTTAACAGCACCTTGGCCGTTTGCAATGTGGGGCATAGATATGATCGGTGAGATTAAACCTACGGCATCCAATGGGCATCGCTTCATCCTGGTAGCGATTGATTACTTCACGAAGTGGGTTGAAGCAGCTTCCTACGCTACGGTAACCAAGACTGTTGTGGCACGGTTCATTCGGCACAACCTGATCTGTCGACACGGTGTCCTAGAAAGAATCATTACAGACAACGGTACCAATCTCAATAACAAGATGATCACTGAGCTCTGCGAGCAGTTTAAGATACAGCACCACAACTCTTCTCCTTATCGACCAAAGATGAATGGGGTTGTAGAAGCAGCGAATAAGAACATCAAGAAAATCGTGCAGAAGATGACAGTGACTTATAAAGATTGGCACGAGATGTTATCATTTGCTCTACATGGGTACCGCACCTCAGCCAGGACGTCAACCGGGGTAACTCCCTTCTCCTTGGTCTACGGTATGGAGGCAGTCTTACCGATCGAAGTGCAAATACCCTCTCTCCGGATAATGAAGGATGCAGATCTGAACGAAGATGATTGGATCCAGACACGACTTGATCAGCTAAACTTAATTGACGAAAAGAGACTTGCTGCTATCTGTCATGGTCAGACGTATGAAAAACGGATGATCAGGGCATTTAACAAGAAGGTCTGACCACAAGAATATCAAGTTGGGGATCTGGTAATCAAGCGTATCATCCTTCCTCAGAGTGATCCAAGGGGAAAATGGACCCCTACGTACGAAGGGCCATTTGTGGTTAAACATGTGTTCTCAGGAGGAGCCATGATTCTAACCAACATGGATGGTGACGACCTTCCTCACCCCGCCAATGCAGACATAGTAAAAAGATACTACGCATAATAAAGACCCGCTAGGTTGACATACCTAGGCAAAAATTAGGGCTCCCGGCGAACCAAAAGGGTTCGGGCAAAATGAAGGGATGAAATGAAAAAAAATCTGTACACCCGGTAAGTCGAAAACCTGAAAAGGTGGCTTGGGCAAAAATGGGTATCCCGGTGGACTGAAAACCCGAAAGGGAGGTCCAGGCAAAAGTTAGGGATAAAGCGTAATACTATGTCTCATTGGATCACTTTGCATCCAGAATCCGGTATCTATAGCAAGTTCAGACGGCATCGATCAGTCAGCTTCATCTTCAACTAAGGTCATGAAGTGATGAGACGCTCGGAGATATAAAGGCAATAGCAGAGTTGAAACCCAGTGGATTATTCATTTCACACAGCTGTTTTATTTTCTCTTGTACAAAGTTGTATAAACTCTTTTGTTCGGCAGCATTCTCTTACTAGGACGTCAGCCTCTTGTACATAAACGCCTATTTACAGGCAAATTCAAAAATCAATATAAATACACTTTTCAGATAAATTGCCAATTGTTTTTTCCTTTTCTGTTTTGTTTTGCGAAGAACGTCCAAGGTTCAATTTGTAATATATGCATTGACAATAACTTGCTCACTCATGAATATTTGCATACGAAACAAAGGATTAATTACAGGTAACATTAGAAACAGGGGAAATAAAAAGTTGTCTAAGCGATCTAATTGCTCAATCCACCAAGGTACCAAGGTGGGTTCGGCCGAAGAACATAACCAGTACATCTTAATTCCCCAGAGAGTGAGCCAGCAAGTCAGTGCACTCTCCCCAAGCAAAGTTACAATCAACCTTAAGGAAGTTGGGTATCCCCCAGCAGATCTCAACAATCCCCAGCAATATACATGCATTCTTAACAAGCATCCCCGACAGTCTTAGTCTAAATATTGTTCCCCGACGGTATACCAGGCAGTCAATGGAGTCACTTCCCAGATACAGTTCAAAAACTTCCCCAGGAGAGTCCAATCCAGTTTCCCCAGGAAAGTTGGAATCCATCTCCCCAAGCAGTAAGCTTATCCCCAGTAGATTCTGGAAGCTTATCCCCGTAGAGCACGAACGCGTCTCCCGGCTTTATTCAAAGAGTTATTTCCCTACCAGGATATAACTGGGTTATCCTCAGCCAATAACCAGGGAAAGATCGTCCCCGACGAAGTCTTCTTATCCCCAGCGAAGTTACCATCAACATTCCAGTAAAGTACCTCTCTCCCCACAGAGTATGGCTTCCCAGCAAGATCGCTAGATTAATTTTCTCCCCACAGAGTAATCCATTTGCCAAGTTTATTCCCCAACAGAGTTATCTTCTCCTACCGGTATTCTTGCAACTATCATCCCCAGCGGAAGCAAAAAATCTATTCTTCAACATCAGCCCAGGAGTGACTTCCCGGCACCCGTCAAGGATTTATTTTCCTAAGACGAAAACATGCATTCAAAAACATCACATACATCATAGCATACATATACGCATCATATCTTACAAATCTCATTTATGTTGAGAACATCATCGCTTGATTCATATCATGCCTTGCATATGACTGACCTTTACCTTTCAGGAAAGATCCAGTCAGGTTCTCAGCTATATGTCCAAGACCTTGTCTGGTTCAGTTAAATCGACCCTAAGATTTTCCTGATTCTTATCCAGTCAAAGGCCTTCTCTGGTTCAGTCAGATCGACCCTAAGATCTCCCTGTTTCTTATCCAGTTGAAGATTTCAAGACCTTGTCCGGTTCAGTTAAATCGACCCTAAGATTTTCCTGTTTCTTCTCCAGTCAAAGGCCTTCTCTGGTTCAGTCAGATCGACCCTAAGATCTCCATGTTTCTTATCCAGTTGAAGATTCCAAGACCTTGCTTGGTTCAGTTAAGTCGACCCTAAGATTTTTCTTGATTCTTATCCAGTCAAAGGCCTTCTCTAGTCCAGTTAAATCGATCCCTAAAAGATTTTCCTGATGAAGACTCAGTAGAAGACATCCAAGATTCTCTCAGTGTTACTGTTGAGGTTGAAGTCGCCCAAGATTCTCTCAGCGTTACTGTTGAGGTTGAAGTCGCCCAAGATTCTCTCAGCGTTACTGTTGAGGTTGAAGTCGCCCAAGATTCTCTCAGCGTTACTGTTGAGGTAGTAATCACCCCATATTCTCTCCCCGTTACTGTGGAGGTAGTAATCGCCCCAGGTTCTCTCAGCGTTCCTGTTGAGGTAGTAATCGTCCAAGGTTCTCTCAGCGTCCCGTTGAGGTAGTAACCATACCTGGTTCATTCATCACCTTTTGAAGCTCCATATTCACTTCCTGTAACCAGTCAGGACACATCTATACAAAGAGTTTGAAGACCAGCTCCTGTAACATGCCAGGTACTCATTTTCTTTTTCAGGTACGCAAGTTCTCGCTAAGGAGTCTCTTACGCGATCAACACCCAGATGGCACCTATAAGCCCATCCACCTATCCATCACCTCTCAGCATGGCATCTATAAGCCCATCATCCTATCCATCAATCTCCAAATGGCATCTATAAGCCCATTCCCCCATCACACTACTATGTGAGCGCAAATTTCTGGGCACTCTAGTGTCCAATCATCTTCCACCTTCGGATTCCGAAAGGCACGTCAGCCAATCTGCATCCTCAGGTCTAAGAAGATTGAACAGGGGAAAATGTTGTACCCCAAAATTTTCCCTCCCATATTCTTCAAGATTTGCAAAGAGCATGCTTCAAAATCTCCCCAAGGGTTGCACAGGTCAAGGGCCTCCTAACAGTCAAAAACTAGGGTTTTGGTTCTGGCAAAGAAATTGAAGTTTCCAAGGGTCCAATCAAGTCCCATATGCCTACAAACATGGTCAAGCATTCATATGCCAAGTTTCAAGACTTACAGCACAAGATTGCACAATCAAAAACCCTAATTGCTCAACAGTCAACTGTAGGGGCAAAATGGTCATTTGACAGTCAAAAGTACAAATTTTTGGTCAACATCTTATTTTGAAGCCACAAACATCATTTGATCAATTCTTGATCATGATTCTCAAGGCATGGCTCAAAAAGTCTCAAGATGCAAAAGTTTCCATATTTGGACAGTTGAAAAAAGTCAACTACAAATTGACCAGGGCATAACTTCCACATGGTTTATCAGAAAAATTCCATCCAAAGCTCATTTTGAAGAGAAAGACATTTCCTACAACTCCTCTTCACACTTCAAGTCCAATAAATGCTCTCACAAAAAGTTATCAATTTCAACATTATAGGTCATTTTCAAAAGTCAACAAAAAGGGACTTTAAGTCAAAGACCATAACTTGAGATTGGTAAATCAAAATGACATGGGACCAAAGGCATTGGTTATAGGACTTAAAGACCTTTCCAAAATGTCCAAGAACATGATCAAAGCTTAAAAATTGAGCAGGATATGCCTTGTGGAAGTTGGGAAATTTTTGGGAATTTTGAAAAGTCAACTTTACTTCAAATGCCTCAAAATTGCTAATGGGCCACATTTTCTTCCAAGAATCATTATCCAAAGGCTATGCACGACCATTTGGCCCAAGGGGAGTTATTTCATCATTTTTTTTATTTATTTGAATTTTTAATCACCATTAATTCATTTAATTAAATAAAATATGAAAAAAATACTCATCCATGCTTTTCAAATCTTTTTGTGCATAGAATACCTTCAAGATTTCGTGCACTATTCAACATGGAAAGAATCAAGGTGATTGGCAATGATTGGCATATTCTTCACATGAAAAAGATTGGAAAAAGATACCATGAAAATCAAATCTCAAAAGCATTGATTACCAAGGTTTTGGACATGTTTTGCAACCCTAATCCATTGGCATACATATACTGATCATAACCTTAATGCTCACAACCAGAAGGTTGCGCCTAAGAATCAAAACCAACTTTGCATTTTTCATCAAATTTTTCAAAACTGAAAACGATATTGCAGGGAGTTTCAAAGCTTCTAACCAATTTCAATAGCTTGCCAAGGCTTCAAGGAACCTAACTGCATCCTTTTTCAATCCCCACGCATCAAGAATTGGTATATAGAACTCAAAATTTCTCATACTTTATGCATAATCGTATTTCAATTTCTGGGCATTTTCCATACAGTTTAATTGTTGTTTTGTACTAATATGGACCTTCTGAGTCTATCGACATTGTTCAATTGAGTTTTCATAGCCTATATGCAAAGTTACCATTGAAGCTTGCTAGGGTTTCAGAGCTGCAAAATTAGGGGTTTCCTCTTCAGGAAAAATCAGACCACGAGACCCATGCCATTGAAACCAGAAGCTCATGACTAATCAATTCCATACCTCGCGATCAATTTATGATAAACGACGGCCTATTCGCTATTTTTTCATGTATCATGTAGTGGGGGTTTAAAACCCCCGCAATCTTGTTTTATTTTTCAGGCAAAAAGCAAGGAAACAAAGAAGAAGGTTGTGTGTCATCCTATGGTTGGTAGATTCAAACAATTGGCGCGCGTTTTCATCACATGTCACTAATAATTTTTTCTCTTTCATATTAATTCTATTCCATTATGCATATGAATAAAGATGCTGGCTCAGTTGGTGGAAAGTAACGTTGGCAAGTCTTGGGACCTGGGTTCGATTCCCAGGTCCCCCATATGTCTTTCTATTTTTTCTTGCAATATGATCAGGTACTCAATATGTCCAGATGACCACCAAACACGCAGCGCTGAGGCTTGCCACATGGCCACTGAGATCAATCCAAAAGCCAGGATGAGAGGTCTATCATGCACCTCCATTGACCATGCCACACGCGCACTGAAAAGTCAACTAAAGGCCTTAATTCATTGGGCCTAATTGCTGGCAGAATACCTCCAAATTGGGGTTAACACCCCCCATTGGTTTGCATTTCATTTTCTTTCTCTTTATTTTTCTATTTATTTGTTTTATTTATTTTATTTAATTCATCAAAAATTAATTTTCATAAAATATAAAAAAAATCAGAAAGTCACAAAGTAAAAATATGTTTTATTTAAATGTTATTTTGTAAATAAATTTAATAATTAATTTAGTTTTTAATTCTAGGTTTAATTCTAATATTTTTCTTAATAAACTAAAAAATGTAGAATTAGGGTTTTATACTTTTGTTCTTTTTCTTTTCTTTTACCATATTTAATTATTAATTATTTTGTAAATAAATTGCCATGTAAATAATTAATATAAATTAGGTCAAACTTGAATATTTTCTTAATAAATTAAAAATAGTTAGAATTAGGGTTAATTAACTTTTCTTTTTAATTCCAATTTAATTTTCTTACTAAAAATCCATAAATACAAAAAACTCAAAAATAATTTCTTTTTCTCACTTAACTTAATTAATTTATTCATTGCAATTTAATTTCCTTAAAAGGGTCCAACGCCCTCGCATTCCCGACTTTACTTCTTCTCGCATTTTAGTTTTATTTTTTTTGTGAATATAAATGTAATTGCCCAAAAGCCATGTAATAGATTAATTAGACATTTATCTTTCCGCATCTTGTTTTATTTCAAATCGGGTCTTGGATTAATTTGGCGATGTAGACCCGCGCCTTTGTAATAGCGTAGGACTTTTAATTCCGCATATTTTAAATGTTAATAAATTGCATGAAAGAATGAATGCCAAAATAAAAGTAACGCGTAGATCACCAATGCATGAACAAGACAAAAATAAATGAACATGACACACAAATCACACACCACCCCTAAGGTACGCCTCACTGTTGCCTTGCCCCTCGAAAGGTGGTCGTCGAGTAGAGGATGTTTTAGTAAGTCCTCGTGTCCATGAGCATGGCATGAGGGTAGCTTCTAAGGTGTCTTCCTATTGCTCTGGTGATCACCATGTCCCGAACCCTCGAATTGACCCGAACACCTCTAACGGTGGTGCTACCTACCTCTCAATGGTGGGACGGCACTACTTCAAGGACATTTACACAGACGAATTCCTTAGGGTAGGTAGACAAGTCGTAGATACTTGCTCTAATTTCAAAACAAATCAAAAACTTCTTTTCACACCGACACCTTTCAAAAAGCTTTCAAAAGCAATTTTTCAAACACTCTTGAGGGCTGATACAAGAGTCGAATTGAAATTTTCAAAGAAACTTTTTTAAAACCCACAGTTGAAAAGCAAACAAACCATTTTGAAAACACAAATGAGCAAGTATCTAAGATCCCATGGATAACCATGGATAGAAAGGGTGCTAACACCTTCCCTTTCTATAATCTACCTCCTGAACCGAGAGCAATCTCTATAAGGAATTTTTCTGTGCTTTTGTCCTTTCCATTTGGAGAAAATAAAAGACGGTGGCGACTCTTGCTTCCGCGACATTTCGCGAACCAGCGTTCAACAGTCAGTTCCAGATCCACCGATCACAGTTTCGCTGGGCTTAGGCGTAAAAGGGGTGAGGTCCATTCATTTACTAATTTGTTTTTAGGGTTAACACTGTGTTTTAGCATTTGGAAAAGGGATTAGGGTTAAGGTAAACGTGCAAAATGGCGCTCGTTCTTTCTCGTTCTCGTGTCTTCGCGTTCCATCTTCTTCTTCGTGCTTCTGAATCTCTGAGTTTTCCTCTGTCCCAACGGCCACCAGTATCCTCTGCCTTCCTCTTCCCTCCAACGAAATCCAGGGCGATGGAATCACGGTAAATTCATTTTCTTATTCGTTTGGGGTTTTGTTACAATGCATGTTTGTGATGCTTATATCCATTGATTCTGACTTCGTACTTATGTGACTATTTGAGGAATTTGAGAGAGAAAAAAAGGGTGAAATGCTACCTGGAGAAGGAGGAGGGAGGTAGGGGCGAGCTAGGAGGCCGGACGGAAGGAAAAGGTTGACGTCGTGAGCTTGCTTCGGACTACCGGTATTTCGTTCCTATTATCTCTGATTTGTGGCTTGATGATGACCTCTGCGTGATATTTTCTTCTTCTTCTGTTGCCTCTTTGTATGCTTCTGTTGACTTTGAAAACTTTTCCTATCTCAGTTGCCTTGAATTTGTCCTATGATGAATGTTTGAGGCTTGATGCTTGAATGCTATTGTTGAAAAATTTATTCTTTGACTGGCTTCTTTTCTCCTTCTTCTCTTGCCACTGTACGCGTTTCTGCTGGCTTTGCTTTTGATTATGGTTGATGGTATTTTGGCTGGGCGTGTATGTTTTGGTAATGGCCTTAGAACTAGTTTTGCAGGTTTGGCATCGATATGGTTTTTGGTTTGGCCATGAGATTTTGAAATGGTTATTTGGTTAGGTTGGACAGGGCCAAAGTTTTACTGGTACCGGTTTTATGGCTATGCAGGTTAATGGTTTTATGGTTTAATATTTGACAGTAGGTGGAAGGTTTTGGTAATGGTTATGGTTTTATCGTTTAGACCATATGTTTTACTGGTGTTAATGCAGTAGGCTATGGTTTGAAATGGTTAAGGGTCTGGCTGGACAGTTTTTTGGTTATGCTTGGAGTGGTTTTGATTTTGACAGGGTTTTTGAATGCAGGTTGTATCTTTTGTTTTTGTTGTAGTTTTTTTGAGTTTTTGAACGCTTTAGGCAGGTTGAATTCTCTTTTTTCTTTGAAGGGATTGTGTTGTTGTTATATCAGCTGCTGGCTTTCCTATTCTTAAGGTTTATGTTACAGGTTGTGAGTATATTTTAATATTTTCCTTGGCCTTCTGCACATCTGCTTCATCCAGTTTTGTTTGGTATTCTATTTTCATGCTTTTCATTTTTACTAAGCTACTGCTGTTCTGTTTCTATCCTCTTCCTGCCTAAACCAAAACCTGTAAAACCAAACTTCTATCTCTCTTCTCTCTCCTCAATACAAATTGACATAAAAATGATATGTTATGTATTTTGTTCTGAAAAAGCAATAGTGCTGGAAAATGATGTAAATGGAAATGTTTTTGCTTGCATATATTGATTTGAACTGCATATTTGCTCTGACTTCTGCATGGTACAGCAAAACCTTATGTTTTTTGGCCTCTTCCTATACTAGTTTACGTTGGGATATTGACTTGGAATTAAAAATGCATATGTTGTTTGTATTATGCATTTTATATTGATTTTGAAATATGCATGGGATTTGAAACATGCAGTTGGCTTTTTAATTATGCAGTTTTGAAAATAAAAATGAATTTGTGCATCTTTAAATTGTGCATTCATTTTGAAAATAAAAATCCATCCCTTTTTGTGAACCGGGAGAAATCCCGCGATTTGCAAAAAGGGTAAAAACTGATTCCAGCCGTTTGCTTTTAATGATGAACACTAAAAATAATTTTCTGCTTTTAATTATTTATTTATTTCTCACTTTTTCTTTTAATTGTTTTGCAGGTAAAATTAAATGAGCAGACAAAGAAGCATTGGATAGAAGATGAAGATTTAGAATTTAGGAAAAATTAGAATAGTTTTTATTTTACTTTAAGCATTTTATATAATTGTTATTGTAAATATTTTTGTAAATAATACAATATTTAAATAACAATTGTAATAATTAGAATAAAGTAAATAAAATTCCAATATTTTACCAATTAATTCTTTCTTCTTTCCAATTATTTATTTATCGTTTATAATTCTTTAAATTATATAGTAACTGAAAATCAATTTCAATTACTTAAATTCAGAATAATAAACAAATAAATAAACATCATTGATCAATTAATAACTTCAATTATTTACTTCTCTATTTTTAATTCTTCTAAATTATAATAACTGAAAATAAAATTTCAACTATTTAAACTTAGAACAGTAAATAATTAAATAAACATTGCTTGATCAATTAATAAACTCCTTTTCAAATGTTTATTTCATTATTCATAAATCTCTAAATTATATAATAACTGAAAACAAATTCCAATTAATTCAATTCAGGATAATAAATATTTAATAAACATTATTTGATCAATTAATAAACCTCTTTTTCAAATGTTTATTTCATTATTCATAAATCTCTAAATTATATAACAACTGAAAATAAATTCCAATTATTTCAATTCAGGTTATTAAATAATTAATAAACATTGTTTGATCAATTAATAAACCTCTTTTCAAATATTCATTTTATTAATTATAAATCTTTAAATTATATAATAGTTGAAAATAAATTCCAATTATTTAAATTTAAGATAATAAATAATTAATAAACATTGTTTTAGCATTGATCGATTAATAAATTTAGCGTTCAAAAAAAATAAACAACTCTCGACTCGAAAAAGTTATGAATTTTTAAAATCAATAGATCAAAACGCTTGCAATGTAACGATACAGATGGGAGATGGTATCTTAGGTCAAAATTTGGGGTACAACAGTGACGCGTCGAAAATCCTGAATGCTGAATATTATTTCATCTGGGTCGAAACTTCAAAAATTCATAACTCGGTCAATTTTTATCGGATCGGGCCTATCTGTTTACACAAGGTCACTGACTCAGAGATATACAACTTTTATTCCAAAGTCGAGACCGTATTATGCTCCTATCAATACCATTTTTTTATTGAAGAACGTGTCAGAGTCGACACTAGAGCCCAAAATAAGTTTGTCTGAGCTGAAACTTCAAAAATTCATAACTAATTCACCTTTTATCCGATTGAGCCCATTTTTGGACAGGAGTTAGTTCTCGATGTCGGCTACATTTTGTTTTCACATTTCAACTTCAAAAATTGCACTTAAGCCCCTGCGATTTAGCCTGGAACGTGACAGACTCAAGTAAACATTGGAGGCCCAATTGTACATTCAAAGTCCATATCTTTGCTCTAATTTCCATTATATAATCTCATTCTTTTCATACAAAGGAGAGAGGGGAAAAAACATTTGCCACAACGCTGTCAGAATATCAAATTCTTTCAAGAATCCTAAAACCTTGAAATCCTTATTACAAATTCCCATCTCACTACAAACAAGTCATCCGTGTTACAAACTCACATCTCACTACTTCTCCAGTAAGGGTAGGCTGGTTTGATCTCCATGATCAAAAGGGAAACATTCATCTCACTACTTCTCCAGTAAGGGTAAGGCTGGTTTGATCTCCATGATCAAAAGGGCATAGAAGCATTCATATAGCCCATGTCGGTTTTAACATTAAAAAATGTTTATATATTTATTTTCTTTGTATTTCATGATATAGTAACTTATTTAATGTGTTCATGAGATTCAACATTGCAGATTTAGACAGGATTCCATGCAGGATTATTACAAAACACTGATGGCCAAAATAGAAGCGGATGGCCAAAATAGAACCACCACCAATGCATGGCGAGGCAGACATCCTGAGAAGGTTAAGGGCATGGGTTCAACAATCACCCCTATTGGTTCTAGTTTTTTTCCTTTCTATTTATCCTTTTACCTATTTTTATTGTTTCCGTTTAAAAATAAATTTCATAAAACTTAACATTTTTCACAAACCTTTAATTTTTTATAATAAACTTGAATAGTTAATTATATGTTTTTTTAAAAATTTTAATTTTAGGTTTTAAATTAATTTTTGGTTCAACAACCACTCACGACATTTGCATTATTTTTATTTTCTAACCCTATTTTTCATTGATGTTTCTTCCCCTATCTATTTTTTGGCAAACTTAATCTTTTTTATTAATCATTAGACATAAACTTTTTTTAAAACCTTTTTTTTATTAAAATTAATTAGGTTTTTTTAATTAACCTTTTTTTATTAATTAAAATTAATTAGGTTTTAGGATTTTTTAATTAACCATTTTTTTCAAAACTAACCTTTTTTTTAATTCAAACAAATTAGAATTAGGTTTTTGTTTTAGTTAGTAACTGAATTTTTGGCTTTTTTTCATTTATTAATAAATTAAGTTAATTAACTTTTTTTTTAATTAAAATTAGTTAGAATTAGGTTTTTTAATTAACTTAAAATTATTTTCTACAAAAAGACACCAAAAACATTAACTTAAAATTTTAGGTTTTAATTTCTCCTTAATTTCTTTTTATTTATTCTTTTACATTTTTATTTCTAGGAAAACTGTATAGATCGCATTATCAATGTAATAGCATAGATTTATCTTTTCTCGCATTTTTTTCTAATTATGTAATTGCTTCTGGGATGTAATAGTTATAGGATTTCTTTTCCGCACTCTTCATTATTATGTAACTGCCCCAAAGCTCTGTAATAGCTAGGACTTTAATTTCTCGCATTTTAATTTCCGCAAACTATAAACTGCTTAAATGAATGTTAATAGGATTGTATGGAAAGACTAATTGAAAATTAAAATAGTAGATCACCTTAATTGTGCAAAGATTAAATAACTGAAACAAATCATATGCACATATTCACTCCTAGGGTACTCCTCACTTGGTTGCCTCGAAAAACAATGGTCATGTCTCTCGAACGTAGGGATACCCTTAGCAAAGACTCTCGGTTAAAATCATCATAAAGATCATGGTCCCTCGATGTCCCTCAAAGTTGCCTACAGTATATGATATTGTCCCTCGATGTTGCCTACAAATATATGATGACAGTCCCTTCGAAATGATAAGGTATCCCTTACATGTTGCCTTCAATGACCATTACGTCCCTTTCGAATTAACCCTTACAAATTCCAACGACGGTGCTACCTATTTCTCAATAGTAGGATAGTGCTGTCTAAAGGAAACAAGAATAGAAACGATCTTTTTTTTTAGTAGGTAGATGCTAGTAGGTACTTGCTCAAATCAAAAACTTTTCACACCAAACACTTTTTCCAAACAAAGTTTTCAAAACAACTTCGTAACACTCTTGAGGACAGAAACAAAGGTTAAAACGAAGTAAAACAAAACTTTTCAAAACACAAACACACAAGCAATTTTAAAAGATGATCAAGCACCTAAGAGCCCATGGAAAACCATGGATAGAAAGGGTGCTAACACTTTCCCTTTCTATAATCTACCCCCGTACTCAGAAACATCTCGAAAAAGGTTTTTTCTGTTCTTTTCCCTTTTCCTTTGTTGGATAAAATAAAAGTCGGTGGCGACTCTTGCTTACCGTGACATTTTGCGAACACAAAACGCAAAACGCAAACCAGTATTAACAGTAGGTTCTGCCATTGTATCACACCCTAGAAGACATAGGAGGCCCCATTATCCTCCTCATCGCCAAGCAGAGAAACATCCCCAATCTCCCCCACGGAGACGTAGGCGGAACGCCTCTCGAAGTACCTCTCCTCGACCTATCGGGAGGCGCCCTGCATTGGAGAGGGACCAGCCCGTTGACACGGGGAGACGCGATCACATCCCCTTGCGTCAAGAACAAAGACCCCCTGGAGACAGAAGCATGGGAAATAACGAACATCAGTATTGCCCGAGGAACGCTCCACACGACCAGGGCCGCCATAACCACTACTACAACAGATCTCCTTCTCGCTCCCTTGATAGAAGTGATGAAGATGACCCCCACGGTCCCTTGTCGCAAGCCATCATGGAAGCACCCATCCCCCCGGGCATGGAGAAGCCTCCCCATCTGAAGGAGTACGACAACATTGCCAACCCGATAGACCATATAGACGAGTTTGAGGCAATGCTTCACTATCATAATGTCGGGGGACTAATTAAATGTCGACTGTTCCCTACGACTTTGAGGAAAGCTGTGATGGACTGGTACGAGATTCTCGCCCCGGGGTCAATCACCTCCTGGTAAAATCTAAAAAACCAATTCATCAGTTCGTTCACTGCTTCACGTCACCACCCAAAGACTGAAGTAACCCTCAAGGCTATCATCCAGAAACACGACAAGACCCTAAGGGAATTTATTAATCGGTTTAACCGAGAAGCCATCCATGTCCCCTGCACCGATCACATGAAGAGATACTTGCTCGATAAGGGACTCCTCCCGGGCACAGAATTCAGAAAGGTCGTTGGCATCGAACTGCCCTGGACATTCGATGCCCTCCTTGAAAAAGCTAGAGCATACATGGACTACGAGGAGAGGGAAGCGACCAATAGAGACTGGGACACCAGGAATCGTGGATCAACCAGTAATCCATGACAAGACTCTGGCCCTCCTCGACGAACAGGCGAGAAGAGGAGGGATGACAAACCTCGAGACCCCCGTGAGCAAAGAGGACCCTCAAGGAGATTTACTAAGTACACTCCGCTAACGGCTTCTCACAGTCGCATTTTGGCGGAGTGTACGAACACGGATTTCAAGGATGGCGACGTCAAGCGTCCTCGCCCGCTCCTACTAAGCTCGGGGCAGATCGAAGCAAATACTGCCAATATCATCGCAGCCATGGACACTTAACTGAAGATTGTGTCCATCTCAAAGATGCTATTGGGACCCTCATAAAAGGGGGAAGACTCAAGAAATATCAACGCGATGACGCCCCCTGTAGAGATGCCTGCAAAACAAGGGAGACAGAGGAGGATGCCCGACCATCTGACGAGTCGGTTCCCATCCAAATCGCATTCTTCGTTACGAGACCAGAGGACTTCTACGTCCCCGAACATATGGAAGAGCCTTTGTCCATGCACAGCAGGTGGGAAAGCTTCCCCTCCGCCATGGTCATAAATGGTGGTGGGTTTAATGACACAAACATAAATTCAACGAAGAGGAAGCTGGACGAGCTGGTCGATGCCCCCCCCCCCCCCCACCGCAAACAGTGACCTTCGAGAGGGTGAAGAGAAGATCGGAATCGATCACCTTTTACCTCGAGGAATTGCCCGGAGGGGCCCCCAATTCAGCCATCCCTCTTCTAATAAGGGCAAGAATGGCTAACTTTGATGTTCATCACGTCTCGGTCGACGAGGGAAGTTCCGTCGATGTGATGTACATCCAGCTTTTCAGAACCCTACAGCTCAATGACTCTCATCTTTCACCATACGTAGGGGCCGACCTGCGGGGCTTCAATGGCTCGACCTCCAAGCCATGGGGATACGTAGAGCTCATGGTCACCTTCGGCGAAGATACTGCGACCATGCAGGTCAAGATGCATTTCCTGGTCATCGACTGCCCATCCCTCTACAACTGCATCCTTGGTAGACCGACACTGGTGGAGCTGCCCGTGGTGCCATCCACAGTCCATCTGAATATGAAGTTCTACATAAAAGGGCACGTTGTAGCGGTAGAAATGTTCAAGACTAAGCCATTGGATTGACTAGACTTTATACAAATCAAAATAAAAATCGCCACCGCACTTTATTGTTTCCAAAGGAATGGGAAAAGAGCGAATAACCCAAAAAAAGGGGGAAAGATTCAAGGTAAGGGGGTTGGTTATGCAAAGGGAAGTTATTAGCACCCTAAACATCTACAGTACTCCGCAGGAACCTCTTTGAAAAATCTGTATATTTGGGTTATGAAAATGTGTTATATGAAAAAAAATGGATGATGGAGGTGAGAAAAGAAATATATTTTTTTATGATTTTTGCACTCGTCGCGGTTGCGAACCTTTAGTGCCTACATACCACCTTTCGTGCAATAGGGGATCATGGTACACGTAGTTCCTCTTTTAAAAATTTGAAACACAAGTGTGTTGGTTGATTTTAAGAGATAAGACATCATCGTCATTGTCCGTGTGGAAAACATACTTACTACCCACAATCATGAGAAAGGAGAATTTGCATTATCTCAAAGTGGAGGATATGGATTGGATTTTAAAATCAAAAACGCATCACTCATCACCCAAGTGGAAAATATCTCTCTTTACTACATATTGTAGAATTATAGTTGTTTGCATCACTACAAGGATTTACAAGAGTCTAATCTTTTTTAGAAAATTTTAAAGATAAAAGCCAAAATGGCAAAAATGGTTTGAAATGAGATTGATTGACTTTTAGTCTTCTCACAAAAAATGTCAAGGTATTATTAAATTGATTGAAATTTATTCATGAAAATGTTTTTTAAAAATGCATGGACCTAAGTCCAAGTTTATTATGAAAATATTTCAAGTTTAGAAATAAGAAGAGTTTTTAAAAGGAGGGAGAAGATTTTTGAAATTAAAGAATATGGGAGGAGAAGAAGAGGCTATCCTAAAGCATAAGGTAAAAGTTAAGGATAAGAACCATATAACCAACAAGAAGCCAATACTTGACATTATGAGTCAATATAGAATTCCCATTCTTTGGATTGAAACCAAGCAAAGCAAAGATACTAGACCTCTTTAGAGAAACAAACTTCAAGTGTTTTAAGTCTTCGCAAAAATTGGGCAGAGTAACAGATGTATACGGGTGAATTCCAAATTACAAACAAAGTATGTAATCACAAAAACCTGCACACAAAACAAACAAACAACCCAATGTCTCGAGGTAAACCTCAAGAACTCCAGACAAAATAATGAATTAAGGTCACAAGGTCTCCAAGATAGGCCAAGGTCTCTAATCCTAAGTCCAAGAAGTCCAATGCTCCATAATGCCAAGGATAATAACCAAATAGTCCAAATATTATTAAAGATTTTTATGGTTCATGTTGATTATTAGGTGTCTTTAAAAGGAAAATAAAAGCTCAAATGAGCAAAAATGAAAATGACATAAAAATAAATGCTCAAGTGAGCAAAAAATAAAAAAAAAATGGCATGAAATGTAAATGCTCAAATTAAATGCTACATAATGTATAAAAAATAATAAGCATAAAGTAAAGTCAATTGTTAGAAATTAATGGTTAGTTGGATGATCATCTTGAAACTTGCATTTGGAACTCATTAGAGGATTGGTAGGACCAAACCCTCCACACAACAAGTTGTATTTGCTTTTTGTCAAGTATATCATCCATTTTGGAATCCTCAAAAGTAACATGTAATGATCAACGATGTTTAAGTGATCCGCGTTGACCAAATGTGTTGTAGATCCATTAGAGGATTGGTAGAACCAAAGCCTCCACACAATGAATCTCAAGGTCATTGGATCAACGAGATCAAATTAACATACTTGGGCTTGTAATCATAAGTTTGGGCCATGTATGATCATTTATTCGAATCGGGACAAAATTTAGCGCTATGTTAAGCAATCGTAAGTGGACTTATATAGAAGTCGCACCTATTTTGAGGCCGGTCAATAGAAATCTATGTGCTTCATGTTTGGATAAATGATATAGAGATCACCATCCCTTAACATGTAGCACAATTAAAAAATAAAGGGTCAAGATGAAGAGGGAGGGGAATGATAAGCTAATTTGGATTACCATTTCAAAATTCTTTCATATTTAAATTCAACCACTCCTCTAGATGGATTAAAGTACTAAAACATATCATTAATCCAAAGCACCAAAAATGAATTAAACAATTCATTATTAGGTAGATTTGAATTGATGAACATTTATCCAACTTCATCTACATCACAAAGTTCATTGAGTTTAAAAACAAACTGGACATTCAAAATTGCAATCCAAATTATCCATCAAAGAGAGTGCAGAAAAATATTTGAGTCCAAACAGCCCCAAAATAAGGCAACAAAAGCATTTTTGGCACTATTACAATCAATTGTGCTTAGACAACAACCTATTGCATCAGTGCAGTTTTTTATCAAATCAATTTTCTGTGACAATCAATTGCAATGTTACCACAATTGATTGCAACCTGTTAAAAATAATCAGTAGAAAACAACATTTTAAAGATCAAATTCTTATTCCAACTTTTTATCAAACACCTTATGATCATGGATCCAATTGAGCATGAAAATTCCAGCAAATTTTGAGAAAATAGCACTCATGGAGTTATAAAACAATGCTCAATGAATCAAAACCAGAAATCCACAAGAGATCACATTGTTAAAGATAATGATCCAACTTACCAAAGGTAGAATTTGAGAATTATCAAACAACTTCAGAATTTACTTCAATTCAACAACAAGAATCAATCACCAAAGCTTGGATGTAGAGAATTAATGGAGAAAAAGTGTTTGGATGAAGGTTTAGCTCAAAGATTAGTAAGCTTCAATGCAAAGCTTACTAAATTTTTTTAAAATGGAGCTTTGAGTGAATTTGGTAGATTGAGAGATTTTTTAGCAAGATGATTTTGGCTGTCAAAAGCTTGTGATTTGAATGAAATGAGGTCTCTATTTATAGAGTTTTAGGATTGGGATTAGTGGTAATTTGGTAATTGATTCTTGGAGCCAAATTTGAATTAATGATATTATTGTACCCCAAAATTTACCCTCCCTTTTTCACAAGAAATCCCAATCCTAGGGTTTTCTCAGATTTTCAAGATTGGCTCAGGAATCGATCAAACAGACTTTTCTTTGGTAGTAAATCAAGAATTAGGGTTTCTCTCGCATTTCTCAAAAGAAATTGAATTCTCAGAAATTCAAATTAACTGTCACATATTTTCACACTTTTTCAAGTTTGCTGAAAGGTTAACTGGTTGTTCTCAAGGCCTGATTATCTGGGATGAGAGATAGGAGCTAAGACTGTTATTTGGAATATTCAATTTTTGTCTGATCCAGGTTAACCGGATAATGTGCGTCTATTAAGACGTTTGCTTGTTAATTGAATGAAATGCTTGTTTGTTTATTGGAATACCCAATGCGTATTTTGATTGGAATGTTGTTGCAAGGTTACGAGACTACAAAGTTATTGGATTACTTAGAGTCTAAGTTATCTGTATTAGAATTGTTGGAATGCAATTTCAATTATTTTAATCTGAGAATCTTAAAGGATTAAGTGAAGATGTAGAGAGAGAATTGCAAAATATTGACAGTAGAAGATTTTATTGGATATCAGATGATCTCATGAAAGCTTTCTTCATTTATTTCAAATGTTGTTACAAAAATAATTTATTATTTGAATACTGTAGGTTTTATAACTTATAGTACTTGGAAAAATAAATTGTTACAATAAATGGAAAATCTATCTAAAATCTAAGTCTAAACCATTGCTCCATTGCTCGCATGCTCAAAGTCTTTTGCTGCTTTGTCATCACCCAAGTTGCACTCACATGAAAGAAAGACAAAGGAAAGAGGATTAGTACAGTTGATTAATTAGATTTTTCAAACAGAAAAAGAAAGGAAAATATTCATCATTAAAGTTTGTCGTCCGGAATCAGAGTGCTATTTTTCATCACGTTTTATTTTTATCTTCGCAAATCACAAGAAGATTGCTCTTCTTGGTTCACAAAGAGAAAAATAAAAATACACATTGAAGAATGCAAACAAAGCAAATTATTCAAAAACATAGCAAGGCGCCAAACTGGATGCAAGACATGTTGTACAAAGCAAGCATACAAAGGTACAAAGCAAGTTACAAAGGCAAACTGGATGCAAGCAACCAAGTAGTGCAGCAAACAGCATTGCAACAAAACTAAACAATGCATTACATAACTAGAACCTATTGTAACAAACAACACAAGCAAGGTGCCAAACTAAGCTACAAAGCACAAGGCGCTAAACTGCATTTACAAAACATAAGCAAACTGAACAAAACAAATTGGATGCAAACTGTACAAATGCAGCAAGTACAATGCAGCAGGATAGCAGGCAAAGCAGGAGGTAAACCAAAATCACAAGTCAAAGACTTGTCACAGCTTTTCATCATTTTCCAGACATAGGCAAACTTTTCAGAAAATAAAGTGGAAAAGCAAATCTGCTTTGTCATAGAGAGAGAAAGAGAAAAAAGATATCACCTTGGTGAGAGTGTACAGTTTGGCAAGAAGGTTGTCACAAGTTACAAACAAGTAAAAAGATATAAGACTATCAAATAGCACAAAGTAAGGGAGAGAGAGCATTTTGGTCAAAAACAAAAGCAAATCACAAAATCTCCAAACTGTTAACAGTTTCACAACTCTCTCAAAACCTGTAACAGATTTTAAACCATCAAACCCACAAAAGGCCAACAAGCTGCAACAAGAGCAAAAACTACAACAAACATAAAAAACTTGTGCAAACAGTTTCAGACAAACCCTGTGAACAAACAAACAAAATCAAGCCAACCAAAATTGCTGCAATCTCCAAGACCCTGCAAAGCTTGCCAAACTGCCTTTCCAAATTGCCTTGCCAAATTGCCTTGCCAAATTGCCTAGCCAAACTGCCTGGCCAAACTGCCTGGCCAAACTATAACAAGTTGCAACTGTAAAACTGCACAGCCAAAAACCACAAAACCCCAAACCTGTGCAAACAGTTTCAAGCAAACCAAACTGCACAGCCAAGCTTGCAAAACTGCATAACAACTGCAGAACAACTGCATAACACCAAAAACTCTCAACCTGCATAGCCAAACAATCTGTAAAAACTTGTCAAACTGTAAGCAAAAAGCTTGCCAATCTGCAACTCCCAAACCTTGTTAACCAATACAGAACAACAACCATAACTGCATAACAATTGCAGAATACAGTCAAAACTAGCATACCAAAAACTCAACAAATCACCAAAAGCCTGCTATCAAACAAAAACCACAAGCTTGTAATAGCCCAAACCAAAAACCTTCAAACCTACAACTGTAGCCACCACAAAACTCATGGTATTTGGCCAAACTGTCAGGGATCCCCAAACAAAACCAAGTTTCAGAAACAAATTCAAACCAACAAAAAGTTTCAGAAGCTTGCAACAAGAATCATCATCAACCAAAAAATATCAACATCCACTACCAAATATCAAAACTCAGTTCAAATCAGTTTAACCATCATCATCCAAGTTCCAAGAGAGAGGGAAAGAGGAAACAAAGTTTTCAGAAGTGAAATAAACATTCAAGTTTCAGAATAATCATCATCAACAAAAACCAACAAGAATCAAAAGTTTCAGAATAGCATCATCACAGTCAAGAGAGAGGAAAAAAGTTTCAGAAGAAAAGAGTTTCAGAACAAGTATCATCATCAACATTCAAGAGAAATCAAAGTTTCAGAAAAGAAATGTCATAGTTTCAGCAACAACAGTCATCATCAACAAAAACAACAAAGTCAGGAGCGATAAGCCTCATCATTCAAGGTTCCAAAAAAGGACAAAAAGAGATACCAGAAAAGCTCGTCGTCATCATCTTCCCTCCGCCTCTAGCCACCAGGGAGCTCTGTCTCACCCTTTCCCCTCTGTTTTCCAGAAAATCTCACAGGTAAGTTGCTTCTCAAACCCTTTACTATGTTTTAGGGCACATAAAAAAACCATAGGTTAAACAAAGCAAGCTTAATCAAACGAAAATTGTAAAATTCAAAACAACGCCAAACCATACCGTTTTAAGACAATATCACTGATCATTGAGAGGATGTGAGAGTGAGGGTTGCTCCGGCGGCTTGGGCTTAGGGGAAGATCAGAGTTTGTTTGGGTGAGAGAGATGAAGAGGAAGACGAAGCAAGCGGCACCACTGTGAACCCTAATCAACAAACCCTAACAAAATTGTACAAACTCGCCTTTGGGCTTGTCCGCCCAAACCCCAAACATAAGCCCACGAATTGCTGATACCCCCCTCCATTTCTGACCTTGTTTTTTGTTTTATCATCAATTGGGCCTCAAACACACTTCAAATCTTAAAGCCCATTTCTTCTTTGTTTTAATTCACCTCTTTTTTATATAAGATTCATAAAAAAACTCAATATTTTTCTTTTTAATTAAATTAATCATTTTAATTAATTTTCATTTTTTAATTTATCTTTATTAATTTGTTACATTTAAGAAAATACCAAAAAAAATAGTTTAGTTGATTTTTTTTTCTTAATTTATCCTTTTTTTATTTTATATACTAGTAATATATTAGAACTTCATTTTGTAAAATAAATTTGACTTTCTCAAATAGTTTTATTTTAATTATTTTCTTTTTATTATCCTTTTTTACACATAATGAAAACACCAAGAATAATAGAAATTTTGTTTAATTAATTTTTCTTCCTTTAAACCTTTTATTTACATAATTAATAAAATACAAAGAATAATAATAATAATATTTAATATTTCTTTTTTAGAATAGATTTTA
This sequence comes from Vicia faba, assembly GCA_948472305.1. Classification (NCBI taxonomy): domain Eukaryota; kingdom Viridiplantae; phylum Streptophyta; class Magnoliopsida; order Fabales; family Fabaceae; genus Vicia; species Vicia faba. Next base: position 1,500,554,107 of record OX451739.1, on the reverse strand, counting down.
TTTTTCAAGTAAATACATGCATTTCATAATTGATTGATTTTCTTTATTTTATAATTTGTTATAGTTTTATATTGAATTGCGACAATTTGATTTGGTTGTAATATTCGGATATTATTATTCTTGTGAGACTCATCCCCGTTTGTAATAATTGTACCCCCATCTCCGGATACTTTTGTAATAGCTTAGACTTTTAATTCTTGCATTTTATGCTTTCAAATATGCCATGATTAGAGATTAGGGTTTGTATGCGAAAATCCAAAATCAATCGCTAGATGACCTAATCTAAGAATAAACAACTTGAAATCAATACACCATGCACACATGCACCCCTAGGGTTTCATCCACTTTGTTGCCTTCAAAAAAAGGCCATGTTATGCATGTTAAGTACTTTGGCAAAACAAAAATAAAACAAAAGATCATAGTCCCTCGATGACGCTATCTTGGTTTCCTATACAAAATGATCTAGTCCCTCGGAAAATTTGCTAAAAGGTGCTTAACACAATTGCTATCATGGTCTATACGATGACCCACGCCTGCCCCGTTTAACATCCTAATACAAGGTTGTCTACCAAATACAATGGTAAAACAACACTGTCAAAAGGGTTAAAAATGTATAGGAAAGATCTTTGAGTAGAATAGGGTAGACAACTCTTAGTTACTTAATCAAAGCTTGCAAAACATCCTTTCTATTTTCAAACACACTTCACAACACAATTTCGAAACATTTCCCAAAAACAAACTTTCAAACATTGAAATATCTTTTCAAAAAGACAAACACCTTTGTATATATTCAAACAAGAATCATTACAAAGGTAGCCACAATGATGGCCTCTTTTTCAAAAGCATTTTCAAAACCACACACAAAGCACCATTTCAAACAATTGAAAATCAAAAGCAAGTGATATAAACAAATAACTAAGAGCCCATGGATAACCATGGATGAAAAGGGTGCTTGCACCTTCCCTTTTCATAATCTACTCCCCGAACCCAAGAAAACATCTCAAAGGTATTTCCTGTGCTTTTTGACCTTTCCTTTGGATAAAATAAAAAGTCGGTGGCGACTCTTGCTAAACCGAAACATTTGCGAACACAAACGCAAAACCTCAAGTCAGTTCTCCCACCGTATCACAAAACTGGCGACTCTGCTGAGGATTTAACCAAAAGTGGGGTTACCTTAGGGTTTTAGATCACCTTTACATGCTTATCTTATTTGACTTGTATGCTTTACTTTTTGGTTCCTTGTTGGGGTTTGTTTTAAATCCTACACCCGGATTTGGGGGCACCTTTTAGGAAAGTAGTAATAAACTGTGAGGGAACTGTGCGGGGTATACCGACATGGTTAAAGCAATGGCTACATTAGTGCGGCATATTTGTGGGTACCGGTAGCCTTTGAGTCAATCAAAGAGAATACGAGGCCGCTGAGTGATGTCATGAAGCACTAATGAACTCTTAGAACCTTACTTGACCATCTTGGCCTTATTAGGGGTAGTGAGATGATCGGCTTTGGTGCAGTCCGAAGTTGGTGGATACTCGATACTACACTCATTGAGGGTTGTTTTCTTGGAATATTTCGGTCGCCAGTAAAGTGGCTAAACTGAAACAATGAACACAGAAAATAATCCGTTGATATTGAGCTCCTTAGAACCCGATTACTATTTCTAGGACAGGTTGAGCCAACTAACTTCAAGAGGGTACTTACCTACGAACCCCATGCAAGCCTAAACCTAAGGACTTGTCTTCTTTGTGTGAATATGACTGTTTGTATATAACTTGCTTAATTTTTTATATCTGTACATAACATCATAACATCATACCATAGCATTTTCAATAACCATTTCAAGGATCTCGAGGGTCTTTGATGCAGGGTCACGTTGAACCAGACGTCTACCAAGGGGCAAGAGGATCCATTTTCCTCTAAACAAACGCCGTCAAAAGATCAAGTACAACAACTTGAGTCAAGGGATATGACCCACTTGACATGGTGAGCTTGATTCTCGTGGAAAGACATCCACCAATACAAAGTTCTCCAATCAAAGACGTTGATCGAAGTTCAACCTCTAACATTTTCTTGTGTTTACCCCGCGAGATCCTTGAAAACATGCATCCACATATCATGCACGTATCATGACAGGTTTTCCCCTTTCAGGTCTCCTTATTTTCCTACTGTTTATTTCAGTAGAGATGGCTCTAGAGAGGACTGTCAAAGATATCCAGGCTCAAAACGCTCAACTTCAAGAAATGTTCTTGAACCTATCCAAGGGGCAGAAAGAAGTGAAAGCTCTCCTCACAAGGGGCATGGTCCTAGGGAATCCAGGCGGCATCAGGAATGGTCAGTTGGAAGGGCTACAGATTGAGTTGGCAACAATGAAAATCCAGATGATGGGACAACTGGTGGGCCAGATGGCTCTTATCCAAAACCTGGCTCAAGGACATGAAGAGCTAAAGGTCCTCATCAAGATGGATGTAACCAAGTGGGGCAAACAACTAGGGTTGAAGATCAAGTCACCATTCAGCCTCCTTTGAGACAAGAAGTCAAGGGAAAGTCTCCCCAATTTGCTTCAGGGTCACAAGCCCAACAACAACCTCACCAACATCAACAGGGTAATCGACGTAAGCGAAATACGTCTGAAAAGCACTTCACTGAGATTAACATGCCATTATCCTATGTGCTGCAACGCTTGTTAGAAGTCCAGCTGATTGTACTAAAAGACCCCCATCGGCGTCCCAACACAGCCGCTCCAGGGTACAATCCAAATGCGAGATGTGTGTATCATTCCAACAGTCCTGGACATGACACCGATGGCTGTTGGACATTGAGAAACAAAATTCAAGATCTGGTTAAAGAAACAACGCTGGAGTTCACACAAGATGGCCAGATGAAAATCTTCCGCTGAGGGTTCTCCACCTGAAATGACAAGCTCGAACTAAGAGGCTTTTGTTTCATTTTAATTTTCAAGTTGTAATTTCTTTTGTTATTCAAATAATTATCTGTTAATTTCAAACTCTGTTTCATTAATGCATTGCATATGTTTGTCTTGAATTCATCCATTCGTTTCACTATACTTGAACTATGCTTTCTACTTTCTTTATGACATTTAACTCTTGCTAAAAGTTACAAGCCTTTAGAGGGAGGATGACGAAAACAATGCCATAATCTCATACAGTATGATTTTGGACAGACCTTGCTGACGATGTACAGGCGTTTCTTTCAAATCCTAAACACTGGAGTTATAAGGAAGATAATCCCTAGTCAACCCCTTCGAGCCGAAGAAGTAGAAGTTTTCTGTTTTAAACACAAATTGAAACCTTTAATCAAACCTGGGGCAGGGTAGTCTCTCAGTTAATTCAAAATGTGCATTTAGCCGCAAACTCTCAGTTCGTAATACAGCGAACGACATCAAAATTTCCTTTGGAACCAAAAGACAGTGATGGTTCCTTATCTCATAGGCAGTCATTATCTATCAAAAAAGAAAAGCCCACTGAGTCAAAACCTACAAAGGGGACTTAAGAAAGTTGGGGCATCCCGCTGACTGTAATCTCGAAAACAGGAACAGTCAGGCAAAAACTAGGGATAACAAAAAAAAAGGTCAATACAAATCCTCAACAACATGAAAAATGTTGCAAAAAATGACTACCTTCCAACAAATTCAACTTGTGTGAACCATCACCAAAAACATCGTTCCAGACTCATTTGGAGTTCAAACGCACAATTAACTGAGTTTAGGATTGAAGAACATCACGAAGAGCGGGTGGGTACAAATATACTTTGAGCCTTTATCCTTTGTTTCTTAAACCGTGAACCAAGCCACGTTACAACCTTTCAAAAGTCCTAATTGAAGCATGGGTTAGTTCGAGAGCATACTGTTACAAAAGGTATCCTGACTCCTGTAAGGCTTTGCTCTAAATCTTGTGTTGAATTTGTCTTATAAAAAGTTTTCTGCTAAAAAACGCATTTTACAAAATTTCAAGACAAGCATAAACTTTGCATTATTTGAATATTATCGTTTGCATATGGCTATTTGTTTGACAGCGAAGAAATTCACACAGTGAAAGTTCCGATGAACGAAAGCTCTCTCAGTGAACAAAATCACTTCAAGTGGGATGACACTTCAGTTGCAAAAATCTTCTACCAACAAAAGGGGACCTGACATGGCATTGTCCAATAAACCTGGGGCAGTCCAGTCAAGATTTCAAGAAATCTCTCAAAGTCCAGTTAACCTGGGGCAGTCCAGTCAAGATTTCAAGAAATCTCTCAATTGCAGAGTAACCTGGGGCAAGTCTCCATCTCCATCACTTGGGGCATTAAACGTCAATCTCATCAAAGGGTTACGTACGATCCAAATTTCCTGGCAGTGCCACGAACATTTGATACTAGGGGCGATGATGAATCTCTCCAAAATCCTTCTGAAAAGAAATTCAAGAATCCTCGAGAAGTTCATCACCTCTCTAGCAGACCAGCCATCATGGGTTTATTTCCCCAACACTTGTCAAGGATTTATTCTCCAAAACAAAATTACATTTCAACAACATTCATAACATATGCAGATTGATCGGCAGGTAAAGGTTATCATTACCTTTTGGAGTAGTAATCGTCCAAGATTCCTTCATCACCTTTTGGAGTAGCAGTCATCAAAGATTCCTTCATCATCCGGTTGAGTCAAAGTTAATCCAAGACCTTCTCTATTTCAGTCAGTTCGACACTAAGATCTCCCTGATTCTTATTCCAGTGGAAGATATTCCGGGTTTTCTTGTTTCAGATAAATCTCTCAATGATTCATTCTGATTCGCTTCCAGATTTTTCACTATCAGAGACGAAGAATCCAACTCTTTTCTCCATCACCAGTTCGGGATTTATTTTCCCCAGCGAGAGGTCGTCTTGAAAAACATTGCACATCCGTACATCAAGACACCATACAACACAATCTCATTTATTTTGAGAACATCATTGTTTGATATATGTCATGCAACTAACCTTTACCTTCTACGTGATGGACATCCGTCTGTCATATTCATGTTTGCTAGGAAGACCGTGGATCCATTATGCCGGGGCAGTTACCTCCTCTTTACACCAAATGATGAAATATCCTGTTAATGGTAAGATTATAATAGTGCACGGCGAGGAAGAGTACATCATAAGTCATCCCAATTCCTTCCGATATGTGGAGTTGGATGACGAGTTCATCGAAACGCCTTTCCAACATTTTGAGGAAGTTTCCCCTGAGGTAGCAGTTGCGAAGACAATGGTTGAAGTGCCTACTGTTCCCAAGAACGTATCTAGAATGGCATCTCTCAAGGACGCATAGGTTGTGATTAAGGAGGGGAAGAGCACAGTATGGGGGCAGTTGCCTGACTTTCCCCATAAGACGGACAAGTTTGGGTTAGGGTTCACTACTGCGGGACAAAAGGCTACGCGTCGCTCCAAGATTGGAAGACCACCTGTCAAGATCTCTCACCATGGAATCAATGTTGTAGAGGATGAAGATGAAGAGAGCCACTTTGAAGATTGGATCTTTCTGACCGTCGAAGGGGGTTTGAGCAACTGGGAAGCAAAGGATTTTGTTCCCATCACCTTTATCAACCAGTAATTTTATCTTTGAACAATTTCCCATTTTTATGGTCTGTAATAACTAAACAATTTGCACACTATTTTCACCTCATGCCTTGCCCGGGGCATGTAGGTCCATTTGTAAGGGCTTGATCTTCTTCAATATCATATGCCATGTTTTAATGAATCATTGGACGTTTTTCATCTATAAACTGATGTGTTCATTTTCTTTCCTTTTGCATTTTGTTTGTTTAAGGATGGCTATCCCTTACACACACCCACACTCACAAATACAGGTACCCATCCACTCCGGATTCCATGGGTGACTATTCTGCTTTAGCCTTCGATAACTTTGAAGATTTGGTCAATCATGTTGAGTACGAAGTTGACGAAGATTGTGAAGTACCGGGAGAGTTAGCCAGACTTTTGCAACAAGAAGAGAGGGTTATTCTGCCTCATGAAGAGTTGCTAGAAACCATCAACTTGGGGACAGAGGAAGACAGGAAAGAGTAAAAGTGGGTGCCAGCCTGGAACCAAGTGTCAAAGAGCGCTTAGTGCAGTTGTTGAGCGAATATGTTGAAATCTTCGCCTGGTCTTACGAAGACATGCCAGGGTTAGACACAGATATCGTGGTCCACCGTCTCCCTACAAGAGAAGATTGTCCACCGATCAAGCAAAAGGTCTGCCGGATGAGGCCTGACATGTCTGAGAAGATTAAGGCTGAGGTAATAAAGTAATTCAACGTTGGCTTTCTGGCTGTTACGTCCTATCCACAATGGGTTGCTAACATTGTGCCCGTGCCTAAGAAGGATGGAAAAGTCAGAATGTGCATGGACTATCGGGATTTGAACAGGGCTAGCCCCAAGGATGATTTTCCACTGCCACATATCGACATCTTGGTTGACAACATAGCTCAGCACAAGGTTTTTTCCTTCATGGATGGATTCTCGGGATACAACCAGATCAAAATGGCCCCCGAGGACATGGAGAAAACAACTTTAGTCACGCAATGGGGTACCTTCTGCTACAAAGTGATGCCATTCGGACTAAAGAATGCAGGGGCAACCTATCAACGCGCCATGGTAGCTTTGTTTCATGATATGATACATCATGAGATTGAAGTTTACGTAGACGATATGATAGCTCGATCATAGACAGAAGAAGAACACCTTGATCATTTGCAAAAGCTGTTTGTCAGATTGAAGGAGTATAAACTCATACTGAACCCGAGCAAGTGCACTTTTGGAGTTAGGTCTGGTAAACTTTTGGGATTTATTGTCAGCAACAAGGGCATTGAGGTTGATCTAGCTAAAGTAAAGGTTATACAAGAAATGCCTGCCCCCCGTACTGAAAAAGAGGTTAGAGGATTCTTGGGACGCTTGAACTATATTGTGAGGTTTATCTCTCACCTGACATCTACCTGTGAGCCAATTTTCAAGTTGTTGAAGAAAGATCAGGTAGTTGAATAGAACAATGATTGTCAAGTTGCTTTTGATAAGATCAAGGAGTATTTGCTAGAACCTCTTATTCTGATTCCACCCGTCGAAGGAAGGTCGTTAATCATGTATCTGACTGTTTTGGATAACTCAATGGGGTGTGTGCTGGGCCAACATGACGAGTTTGGCCGAAAAGAGCATGCCATTTATTACCTTAGTAAAAAGTTTACCGATTGTGAGACTCGCTACTCACTGCTCGAGAAAACTTGTTGCGCTTTGGTATGGGCTGCTCGCCGGCTAAGGCAGTATATGTTGACTCATACCACTTTGCTGATTTCCAAAATGGATCCGATCAAGTATATCTTCGAGAAGCCGGCTTTATCTGGAAGAATCGCTAGATGGCAAATGATCCTGACTGAGTATGATATCCAGTATACTACCCAAAAAGCTATAAAGGGGAGTGTACTAGCTGACCATCTAGCTCATCAAGCCGTCGAAGATTACCAATCTATGAGATTCGACTTCCTTGACGAGGACATCATGACATTGGACAACATTGAAGGTAACGGACCGTATGACGGACCTGAACAAGGATCCCGATGGACCCTGTACTTTGATGGTGCTTCAAATGAACTTGGCAACGGTATCGGTGCGGTACTCATTTCTCCGGAAGGTTGCCATACACCCTTCACTGCCCGACTTTGCTTCAGCTGTACCAACAACATGGCTGAATATGAAGCTTGCATCTTTGGTCTCAAGGCTGCTATAGACTTGGGGATCAAATCTTTGGTCGTATTTGGGGACTCGACTTTGGTTATCAGTCAAGTCAAAGGAGAGTGGGACACTAAAAATCCTAATCTTATCCCATACAAAGAACATGTCCTGACATTGTTGCCTCATTTCGAGCAGATCACCTTCGAGCATTTCCTGCGAGAAGAAAATCAGCTAGCAGATGCTCTGGCTACAATGTCTTCCATGTTTAAACTCAACTGGGATAATGAGGCTCCCCAAATTACCATCAAGCGAATGGATGAACCTGCGCACTGTCATGAGATTCATACCGAAGAAGTAGTGGAACAACCCTGGTTTCATGAAATCAAAAGATATCTCCAAACTAGAGAATACCTTGAAGGAGCTTCCGTCAATGACAAAAAATTCTTAAGGAGATTCACTGCCAAGTTCTTCCTAAGCAATGGCATCCTTTATAAGCGCAGCCATGATTGTGTTCTACTTTGTTGTGTGGACAAAGCTGAAGCAGAGTTGATCATGATTGAGATACACAGTGGCACATTTTGCACCCACTTGAGCGGACATACGATGGCTAAGAAGATTCTAAGGGCAGGCTACTATTGGTCTACCATGGAAGCTGATTGTCATCAACGTTCCCGTACCTGCCACAAATGCCAAGTCTACACCGACAAGGTACATATTCCTCCTGTTCCTCTCAACGTTCTGACGGCTCCTTGGCCATTCGCAATGTGGGGCATTGACATGATTGGAGAGATCAAGCCTACGGTATCCAATGGACATCGCTTCATCTTGGTCGCTATTGATTACTACACCAAGTGGGTCGAAGCAGCTTCCTTTGCCTCTGTTACAAAAAATGTGGTTGCCCGCTTCATCAAGCAGAACCTCATATGCCGGTATGGTGTCCCCGACAAGATCATCACAGACAACGGTACAAATTTGAACAACACTATGATCACCGCTCTATGCGAACAGTTCAATATTTATCATCACAATTCATTTCCCTATCGGCCGAAGATGAACGGTGTTGTTGAAGCCGCGAACAAGAATATCAAGAATATCATTCAAAAGATGACAGTCACCTACAAGGACTGGCATGAGATGTTACCATTTGCTCTGCATGGATACCGTACCACGGCACGTACTTCAACAGGGGCAACCCCATTTTCTTTGGTGTATGGCATGGAAGTTATTCTGCCCATGGAAGTTCAGATTCCTTCCTTAAGGATTATGAAGGATGCTGGTTTGAGTGAAGACGATTGGATTCAGACCCGGCTTGATCAACTTAATATGATCGACAAGAAACGACTTACTGCTGTTTGTCATGGTCAAACGTATTTAAAACGGATGATCAAGGCTTTCAACAAAAAAGTCAGACGTCAAGTATATCAAGTCGGAGATCTTGTAATCAAGTGGATCATCTTACCGCAAAGTGATCCCAGGGGCAAGTGGACTCCTACTTACGAAGGACCATTTGTGATCAAGAGGATCTTTTCTAGTGGGGCAATGATTTTGACCACCATGGACGGCGACGATTTGCCACACCCTGCGAACGCAGACATAGTCAAAAGATACTACGCATAAAACGACCCGACGAGTTGAAAACCCAAAAGGGAGACTTGGGAAAAAATGGACATCCTGGTGAATCGAAAACCCGAAAGGGCGGTTCAAGCAAAAGTTAGGGATAAAACAAAAAAATCTATACACCCGGCAAGTTGAAAACTCAAAAGGGCGACTTGGGCAAAAATGGGTTTCCCGGTGGATCGAAAACCCGAAAGGGCGGTCCAGGCAAAAGTTAGGGAATTAAAGGGTATGACTATGTCTCGTCGAATCACTTTAAGAACAATCTCTTCACCAACAAGCTTCAAGCTTCTGATCAATCCAGTCATCGGCGGACGAAGCAGCAAATGGACAAGATATTCAGAGTTGTTAAGGCTATAGCAGAATGGGAATTCCATGGAATTGTTACACATAGTCATCTTTCTTTTGTATAAATTTTTTCATTTTTTTTATGACAACATTCTCTTACTAGGATGTCTGTCTCCTTTGTACAAAGATACTCACAAAAGTTAAATACAAATATACTTCAAAGTGCAGAAATTTGTTTGCCTTTCTTTTCTTTTTTTACACTTATGTTTTATTTGAAAACGTCCAATGTTTTGTTAAATAGGCATATGCATTTGAATATAATCGCTGCTTACAAATAAAACTAAATTGAAAAAGGATGATTACTGATAGGTTGAAGGTGTAGGAAGATATATTTATGCCATTCCAGAAGAAATCCCCTGCAATACATCATTCAGATCTTCAACAAGGCTAAATTTGAGGTATATTTCCCCAGCGGAGTTAGGCTTCAAGATCCTCAACTGAGCCGGTACATTCCAAAGCTTGATTCCCCAACTGAGTTGTATTTCAAAATTCCCATCAGAGTTAAGCTTCAAGATCCCCAGTGGAGCCCGAAAACCTTGAAAATTCTATTCTCAGCGGAGCCAAGATAGTGAACATTTCCCCACAGAGTCATCTCCCAGCAATATCGAAGATTCTAGGTCTCAGTTCTCTGAGTAGAAGCCTCCAAGGTTTCAATCCCCAGTAGAGATCATCAGAGTTTTCCTCATTCCCCAGGAAAGTCATGAAGGATTCTCACATCCCCGCAGGTGCTGTCAAAAGCCTTATTAATCCCCACAAATTGTCGAGGATTTTTCAATCTCCAGCAGTGGTCCCAAGATTTCCCCTTCTCGGTAATCAGAGATCTTTAATCCCCAAGCAGTCAACAGACGGCAAGGATTTCTCGTCTTCAATAATCAAAGATTTTGGAATCCCCGACGTTGGTCAAGTATTTACTTCCCCTGACAGCAATCAAAGATTTCATTATCTCCAATTATCAGGGATTTATTTTCCTCAGCAAGATAGTTACTCAACTTGCATGCACATCCATTACATTCATATATCATAAACATTGATGAAACGCAATTCATTGCATCATACATATCATGCAACATAACTTTGTGTTTTAGCTAACATTTTACCCTTTTCAGGATAAGATTAAAAGGCTATCGTTAATAATTATTCAGATACAGCATGGATACACCCCAGACACGGCGGTCATTCTATTACTCATTCAGAATCTCAAGTCAAATACAACTCAGATACACCCCAGACACGGCGGTCATTCTACTACTCATTCAGACTTTAGCAATCTGATACAGACTAGATACGCTCCAGACACGGCGGTCATTCTATCTCTCATTCAGATTCAACTATCAACCACGAGCTCAGATACGCTCCAGGCACAGACGCCATTATGGCTCTTGCACCAGCAGTTTGATTCTCCCCAGTGCAATCGCCACGAAAGTCATTCTGTCACTTATTTAGATCCCAATTACAGTACGGATACACTCCAGACACGGAAGTCATTCTGCTACTCATACAGATCTCAACCTCAGATATAGTCCAGATACACTCCTGACACGGTTGCCTTTCTGTCACTCATTCAAACCTATTCCCCAGCCAAGAGATACTCCAGACACAAATGTCTTTCTGTTGCTTATTCAGATTTCAGGTTTCGGATACAATACAGATACACTCCAAACACGGCAGTCATTCTGATATTCGTTCAAGAATCAAATACAGTTACAGCTTGGATACGCTCCAGACACGGACGTTGTTCCCTTGCTCATACAGATCCAATCTCCAGATACAACTCAGATACGTTCCAGACATGGATACCATTCTGACATTCATTCTCCTGATTTTCAACAAACAAATATTGGATGGCATCTTTAAGCCCATCTCCAGCAAGATTCTACCATCTCCAAATGGCGTCTTTAAGCCCATTCCCTCAGCTACATTTTGACGAGTGCAAATTTACGGGCACTCTAGTGTCCAATCGTCTTTTACCTTCGAGTCACGAAAGGCAAACTCGCCAATCTAACTCTTCAGGTTCAAGAAGATTGAACAGGGGCACATACCTTTATGGGTCGATGCATGCTGGATTTTTTTTGCCACAATAGGATCAATCAACTTTGCATGAGCTTATTTGTTGGATGCTTCAACTTGGTACCTACAAAACACAAATTGTGCAAAGACAAAGACAAATATTTTTTTGTATTTTGATTAGAGGTTAGTCAACAACACATATACAAGATACACAACCAAGGTGCTTGGAAATTCCTCAAGGGAAAACTTAAAGATAGGAGATAGAACAAGATGAAGAACCAACCCTAATATGATCTTGTCATGATTGAGTTAATATGATATGATAGGGGAATCTTAGGGGCAAAAATTGGGGTACAACAGCTGCCCTTATTTAAGTGTCTTCTATCCGGAGATACGAAGGTTAAAAATTTTCGTGTCGACGCGATTGAAGATAGTTAAATATAAAACAAGCCCTATTTTTGTCTCTAAGATGCCATGCAATGCTTATGATTATGGATGCAAATGGACAGAGCAAAAAGAGACGCAAAGTATCACTGGGGATGCAACCAAAAAAAATGATGAAACAAAGGAGCAACCCCCGCCAGGGAAATAAATCACTGGTGGACCAGAAGAATTGAATCAGAGAGGAGGATAACAAGCATCGACGTTCACTGTCGATGTCTACCAACGTTCATTGAAGGTAGATTTTGAAATATCATCCCATCGTCGTTCACTGGCGAGGAACTACCACCGTTCACTGATGATAACAAAAAGATAAGAAACACCAATGTTCACTGCCGATGCACTACCAACATTCACTAAAGGTAGATTTTAAAGTATCATCCCATCGCTGTTCAATGACGAGGAACTACCCCCGTTCACTGATGATAGAAAAAAGATAAGAAATACCGACGTTCACTGCCGATGCACTACCAACATTCACTGAAGGTAGATTTTAAAATATTATCCCATCGCCGTTCATTGACGAGGAACTACCACCGTTCATTGATGATAGCAAAAAGATAAGAAACACCAACGTTCACTGCTGTGATCGGTGGATTTAGAACTGACTGTTTAAAGCTGGTTCGCGAAATGTCGCGGAAGCAAGAGTCGCCAGCGTCTTTTATTTTCTCCAACATGGACAGGACAAAAGCACAACAAAATTCCTTATGAGATAGTTTCTCGGTTCGGGAGGTAGATTTATAGAAAGGGAAGGTGTTATCACCCTTTCTATCCATGGTTATCCATGGGCTCTTAGATACTTGCTCATTGTGTTTTCAAAAGGTTTGCTTTTCAATTGTGAGTGGGTTTGAAAAAGTTTCGTTTAAAGATTTCAAAATGACTCTTGTATCAGTCCTCAAGAGTGTTTGAAAAATTATTTTGAAAGCTTTTTGAAAAGTGTCGGTGTGAAAAGAGTTTTGATTTGGTTTTGAATAGAACAAGTATCTATGAGTCATCTACCTACCTTAAGGAATTAGGCTGTGTAAATGTCCTTAAGGTAGTGCCATCCCACCATTGAGAGGTAGGTAGCACCACCGTTGGAGGTGTTCGGGTCAATTCGAGTTTAGGGACAGTGTGGTCACTGAAGCAACAGTTAGGATACCTTAGAAGCTACCCTTATGTCCTTGATCCTTTTTTTATTCTGAGGCAACCGTTTCGAGGCAACTATTCCGAGGCAACTTTTCTGAGGCAACCGGATCATAGACATAAGGACTTACTAAGACGTCCCATACTTGACGACCATGTTTCGAAGGCAACAGGTGAGGCGTACCCTAAGAGTGGTGTGTGAATTTGTGTGTTATTTTCAGTTTAACAATTATCTTGGATCATGGCATTGTGAGCTACACATTGTTTTTAATTAGCCATACATTCTTTCATGCAATTAGAATTTAAAAGTGCGGAAATTTAAATGCGGAAAGATAAATCCTACGCTATTACAAGGCGCGGGTCTATACATCGCCAAATTATAAAGACCCGTTTTGATAAAAATGCGGAAAAGTAAAAAGACCTAATTACTATTACAAGCCTTGAGCAGTTACATAATATTCGAAAAGAAAAAAAAAGAATAATGTGCGAAAGAATAAAAGTTAGGACGTCCGAGGGTTTTGACCCTTTTGAGAAATTAAATTGAAATTAAAGCTAATTAATTATTTAATAAAAAAAAGAAATTGTTTTTTATGTTTTTTGGTATTTATGAAAGTAAAGAAAATTGAAAATCAAGAGAAACCCTAATTCTAAGTTATTTTTAATTATTAAATGAAAAATATTAAAGTTGACCTAATTTATGCTAATTAATTATTTACATATTTATTTACAAAATATTTAATGAATAATAATAATAAATAATAAATAAGAAATAATGAGGAAAAAGTTTAATTTATGAAAAAGATAAAAATGTCAAAAACCTAATTTCTACATATTTTAATTTATTAAGAAAAGGATTAAAGTAAAACCTAAATTATCTAAATTAATTATTAGCATTTATTTACAAAAATAAATTAGTGAGTAAATTAATAAATAATTAGACATATTTTGATTTTTTTTGTTTTTTATTATGGAAAAAATTATTTTATGGAATTTAAAGAAAATAATTAAAGCAATAAAAAGAATAAAAAGAAAAAGAAAGTGAGATTAAATATACAAACAGGGGGGGTGTCTGGCTCATTTAGGAGGTTTTCTGAAGTAATTTGGCCCATTGAACAAAGCCTTGTTTGACTTTCCAGCTTGTGTGTATGACCATTGACTGAGGTACATGATAGACCTCCTTTGTGGCCACTAGATTTATCTCAAGTCCACCTGGCAGGCACAGGTATGAGCGTGCATGATAGGCCTTTTGTTGAACGCTGTGCTAGAACACATTGCAACAAAAATTATTAAGCATATGGGGGAACCTGGGAATCGAACCCTGGTCCCTATACCTGCAAGACACCTCATCAACCAACTGAGCTATGGCGTGCGTTTGTTATTTGGATAGATAAAAAACATAATATACAAAAACATTAGTTAGTGGTGTAAACAAAAAGTTACGCGCCAGTATTTGAATCCCCCTATCATGTAATGACACGCTGGCCTTCTTCTTCATTTATCTGCAAATAGAAAAACAAGTAGCGGGGGTTTTAAACCCCCACTAAATACAGCCATGGAAAATAGCGAATAGCAGATGTCTAAATATAAAAAGGGTGCGAGGTATTGGTTTGCTTCGTCTTGATGTCACGAATTCAGCTGTACAGGTTTGGTGGTCTGATTTTGCCATATATGAGAACCCCTAATTTTGGAGCTCTGAAACCCTAGGTTTCATCAATGGCGAATCTCGTTTCAAGCATTTTTAGAACAATTAAACTATGCCAAAAGTTTCAGAAGATCATTAGCAGCAAGAATCAACAATTAAAACATATGAAAAATTCATGGAAATCAAAAATCGATTATGGACATATTCATGAAAAGGGTGATTATGTTCTACCGATTCTTGGAGTATGGGGACTTGTTCTTGATTGCAACACGTTCAAGGAAGTCTCAGCAAGAGTTTGGAATAGGTCTTAGGCTTTGAATTGTGCTCTAACTGAGATTTCAGATTTCCAGTTTTTTGGTGAAATTTTGCAAATTGATTCTATGTTTTTGAGCAGCTTTTCGTGTCTTTTTGAATAGGGTTAGCTTGTGTATAAGTATCTGAATGAAATTAGGTCAAGAAAACAAGCCCAAGGTCCATGAATTTATGATTTCAATATTTGATTTTTCCATATCTTTTTTCATGCAAATCCTTGCCAATTGTGGAAGATATTGCCTTGTTGATTGATGCACGAAATCTCTTGTATATAATGAACATATTTGCTGCACAAAAAAGATTTAAAACCATTATTTGATATTTTTCTCATATTTAAATCTAATTAAATGAATTAATAATAATAATAATAATTCAATTAATTAATTAAAAATAAGAAAATAAATCCCTTTGAGCTTAATGGGTCGTGCATATGCTTTGGGTAATGGTTCAAGGAAGAATTTGAGGCCCATTAGCATTTTTGAAGCTTTTGAAGCAAAGTTGACTTTTCAAAATTCCCAAAAATTTCCCAACTTCTCCAAGGCATATCTTGCTCAATTTTGAAGCTATGATCATGTTCTTGGACATTTTGGAAAGGTCTTGAAGTCCTCTAACCAATGTCTTTGGTCCCATGTCATTTTGATTTACCAATCTCAAGTTATGGTCTTTGACTTAAAGTGCCTTTTTGTTGACTTTTGAAAATGACCTATAATGTTGAAATAGATAACTTTTTGTGAGAGCATTTCTTGGACTTGAAGTGTGAATATGAGTTGTAGGAAATGCCATCCTCTTCAAAATGAGCTTTGGATGGGATTTTTTTGATAAACCATGAAGAAGTTATGCCCTGGTCAATTTGTAGTTGACTTTTCAACTGTCCAAAAATAGAAACTTTTGCATCTTGAGACTTTTTGAGCCATGCTTTGAGAATCATGATCAAGAATTGATCAAATGATGTTTGTGGCTTCAAAATAAGATGTTGACAAAAAAATTTGACTTTTGACTGTCAAATGACCATTTTGCCCCTGCAGTTGACTGTGGAGCATTTAGGGTTTTTGACTGTGCAATTTGATGCTGTGAGTCTTGAAACTTGACATATGGATGCTTGACAATGTATGTAGGCATGTGGGACTTGATTGGACCCTTGAAAACTTCAATTTCTTTGCAAGAACCAAAACCCTAATTTTGACTGTGTTATGAGGCAATTGGACTGTGCAACCTTTGAGGGATTTTGAAGCTTGATCTTGGCAAATCTTGAAGAATATGGGAGGGCAAATTTTGGGGTACAACAGTTGCCCCTGTTCAATCTTATTATACCTGAGGATGTAGATTGGCTGGCGTGCCTTTCGTGATCCGAAGGTGGAAGATGATTGAACACTAGAGTGCCCAGAAATTTGCACTCACATAGTAGAATGCCAGCAGTGTGATAGCGGGAATGGGCTTACATATGCCATTTGGAAAGATGATGGATAGGAGGATGGGCTTAAAGATGCCATCTGGAGCTGTTGGTATGTGGATGGTCTTATAGATGCCATCTGGAGACTGTTGGTATGTGGATGGGCTTACAGATGCCATCTGGAGACTGTTGGTATGTGGATGGGCTTACAGATGCCATCTAGGTGTTGATCGCGTAAGAGACTCCTTAGCAAGAACTTACGTACCTGAGAAAGAAAAATAATTACCTGGCCTGTTACAGGGGTTGATCTTCAAACTCTTTATGTAGATGTGCCCTAGCTGGATACAGGAATCGAATCTTCAAACTCTTCAGACGTGCCATGGCAAGATACAGGAATCGAGTCCGGAGAATAGTCGTCAACAGATACACCCTGGAAAGATACAGGAATCGGATCTTCGAACTCTTCAGACGTGCCCTGGCAAGATACAGGAATCGAGTCTGGAATATAATCGTCAACAGATACACCCTGGCAAGATATAGGAATCGGATCTTCGAACTCTTCAGACGTGCCCTGGCATGATACAGGAATCGAGTCTGGAATATAGACGTCAACAGATACACCCTGGCAAGATACAGGAATTGGATCTTTAGTCGCGACCGTTGATAGTAATCATCTTTGTACTGACCTTTGTCCTGAAAAGACAAAACATTAGTTGTATGCGATGTCATGATGTATGACCTGCGTGATGTTCTCAGAATAAATGAGATTGTATGTTCATGATGCGTATATGCATGCTATAATGTATGAAGATATGATGTTTATGAAATGTGTTTTTGTCTAGGAAAGTAAATCCTTGACGGGTGCCGGGAAGTTAAATCCTGGGCTTGATGTTGAAGGAGTGCTTTGTTTCCGCTGGGGATGATGGTTGCAAGAATACCGGTAGGAGAAGATGACTCCGTTGGGGAATAAACTTGGCGAATAGATTACTCTGCGGGGAGTGAACTCTATGGGGAAAAAGTGGTACGTTGCTGAGGTTGATGATAACTCCGCTGGGGATACCATTGTTGAGTTATGTTGAAGGAATTGATGAACTCCGCTGGGGGGAAATTTTGTCTAAGCTGCCCTTGCGGGTTTTCAACTTAGCGGGAAATTTATTTTGTTTATGTCTCTAATTTTTTCCTAGACCGCCCTTTCGGGTTTTCAGCCTACCGAGACGCTCCTTTTTGCCTAAGCCACCCTTTCGGGTTTTCAACTTAGCGAGCTGTTCTTTTATTTCTTTAGGCGAAGTATTTCTTGACTGTGTCAGCATTCATGGGACGTGGGAACTCCTCGCCATCCATAGTTTCAAGAATTAATGCACCACCAGAGAAGGATTTCTTGACAACATACGGGCCTTCAAAATTAGGAGTCCACTTGCCCCTAGAATCAGTGTTAAAAGACATGATCTTCCTGAGCACGAGGTCGCCTTCTCTAAATTCACGAGGTTTGGCCTTCTTATCAAATGCTTTCTTCATTCTTTTCTGATATAACTGCCCATGACACAAAGCTGTCATTCTCTTCTCTTCAATCAAATTCAATTGGTCAAACCTGTTCTGGACCCATTCTGCCTCTGTCAACTTGGTTTCCATTATTACACGCAAAGAGGGAATCTCAACCTCGACGGGGAGTACAGCTTCCATTCCATATACCAGGGAGAACGGGGTTGCTCCTGTTGAAGTGCGGACATATGTTCGATATCCATGCAGAGCAAAAGGGAGCATTTCATGCCAATCCTTATAAGTAACAACCATCTTCTGGATAATTCTCTTGATATTCTTATTAGCAGCTTCAACTGCCCCATTCATCTTTGGCATGTACGAAGATGAATTGTGATGGACAATCTTGAATTCTTCACACAGTTCTCTCATTATCTTGTTGTTCAAATTCGAGCCATTGTCAGTGATGATTCTACTCGGCACACCATACCGGCATATAAGATTGTTTTTGATGAAACGCACAACCACCTGTTTGGTAACATTGGCATAAGAAGCAGCCTCTACCCATTTGGTAAAGTAGTCAATTGCTACCAATATGAAACGGTGTCCATTCGAAGCTTTGGGTTTTATCATCCCGATCATGTTTATACCCCACATAGAGAAAGGCCATGGGGAGGAAATCACATTGAGAAGTGTCGGAGACACATGAATCTTGTCTGCATAAATCTGGCATTTATGGCACTTCTTTGCAAATTTGTAACAATCAGTCTCTATTGTCAACCAATAGTAACCTGCCCTTAGCATCTTTTTAGCCATCGAATGCCCATTAGCATGAGTGCCAAATGAACCTTCATGAATCTCTTGCATCAACATGTCTGCTTGGTGTCTATCCACGCATCTGAGCAAGACCATGTCATAATTTCTCTTGTATAACACATTTTCACTGAGGAAGAAACTGCCTGCCAATCTTCTCAGTATCTTTTTATCTTTCCTCGATGCACCAATCGGGTATTCCTGAGTCTGAAGAAAATGTTGGATGTCATAATACCAGGGTTTTTCATCTGCTACTTCCTCTGTCATAAACACATGAGTGGGCCTATCCAGCTGTCGAACTATAATACAGGGTATATCATTCCAAGTATTCACTTGATACATGGAAGCCAGAGTTGCCAGAGCATCCGCCATTTGATTTTCATCTCTAGGAATGTGATGGAATTCAACTTTATTGAAAAAGGGTAATAATCTTCTAGCATAATCTTTGTAAGGGATCAAGCCAGGGTGACGAGTATACCATTCTCCTTTAATCTGATTTATTACCAAAGCTGAATCACCATACACATCTAGAATTTTGATTCTGAGATCAATAGCTTCCTCAAGACCCATGATACAAGCCTCATATTCCGCCATATTATTAGTGCAATCAAATGTCAACCTTGCAGTAAAAGGAATGTGCGATCCATGAGGAGTGACAATCACATCACCAATTCCTTTACCATAAGCATTCACCGTTCTATCAAATATCATACTCCAACGAGATTCAGGGTCGAGGCCTTCCTCAGGCAACGGTTCATCATAATCTTTCACTTTCAGGAACATCACATCCTCATCGCGGAATTCATATTCTACAAACTGATGATCTTCCACCGGCTGGTGAGCAAGGTAATCTGCCAACACACTACTTTTGATAGCTTTTTGAGTGTGGTATTCAATATCATATTCAGATAACAACATCTGCCAGTGGACAATTCTCCTAGTAAGAGCAGGCTTCTCAAAAATATACTTGATTGGATCCATTTTGGAGATCAACCAAGTGGTATGATTCAACATATACGGCTGCAAACGCTTTGCCACCCAGGCCAAAGCACAACATGTCTTTTCTAGCATGGAATACCGCGACTCATAATCAGTGAACTTTTTGCTGAGATAATAAATGGCGAACTCTTTCTTCCCTATTTTATCCCGTTGTCCTAGAATACAACCCATGGATTTATCTAACACTATTAGATACATAATCAACGGTCTTCCTTCTACGGGAGGGAGAAAGATAGGAGGTTCAAGTAGATACTCTTTAATAATATCAAATGCCCTTTGGCAGTCATCCGTCCACACACAACCTTGATCTCTCTTTAACAACTTAAAGATCGGTTCACACTTTGCAGTCATGTGGGAAATAAATCTGGAGATATAATTTAAACGCCCGAGGAAACCCCTGACTTCCTTTTCAGTTCTTGGTGCTGGCATTTCTTGAATTGCTCTGACTTTATCAGGGTCAACTTCAATTCCTTTCTGGCTAACAATAAAACCCAACAATTCCCCGATCTAACTCCGAAGGTGCATTTATTTGGATTCAAGCGGAGACGATACTTCCTCAAACGCTGAAATAACTTCAACAAATCTTTTATATGCCCTTCTTCAGTATGGGATTTGGAAATCATATCATCAACATATACTTCAATTTCCTTGCGCATCAGATCATGGAATAGGGTTGTCATAGCCCTCTGGTATGTTGTACCAGCGTTCTTCAACCCGAAGGGCATCACTCTATAACAGAATGTTCCCCAGGGTGTGATAAACGTTGTTTTTTCCATGTTCTCTGGAGCCATTCTTATTTGATTATACCCGGAAAATCCGTCCATGAACGAGAATACCTTGAATTTTGCTGTGCTGTCCACTAACATGTCAATGTGAGGCAATGGAAAATCATCTTTCGGACTAGCTTTATTTAGATCTTTGTAATCTATGCACATGCAGACTTTTCCGTATTTTTTCGGTACTGGGACAATATTGGCAATCCATTGAGGATACTCTGACGTCATAAGAAAACCAGCATTAATCTGCTTTAGGACCTCCTCTTTGATCTTTACTGCCATATTTGGGTGGGTTCTCCTTAACTTTTGTTTAACTAGCGGACACTCTGGCTTCAACGGCAAATGATGCTCAACAATGTCTGTATCTAGACCAGGCATATCTTGATAAGACCAGGCGAAAATATCCACATACTCTTTCAACATCTCAATCAACCCGCTTTTCACATCAGGATGCAACGATGCTCCAATCTTAATTTCCTTCAAATCTTCTTCTGAACCCAAATTAATCACTTCTAAAGGCTCCTTATATGGTTGAATGGTATTTTCCTCGTGCTCAAGCAACCATGAGACCTCTTCTGGAATCTCATCATAATCTTCTTCTTCAGCCCCAAACACAGGACAATCAAAGTTGGGAGAGGGTGTAGGGTCATTGTATTCAACAGGTTTTTTAATTAATCTGCACATGTGATTTATGATTGCTTTTAGAAACTGACACATATAACAAGTGATCATGCAGATTAATTTTCAGTTATTATTTATTTTGAAAGGGTTTTTCATTTGATTACCATTTCCCAAGAAAAAGTAGAAAATAAAGACATATTTTTGGAAGCAAAGACAACTTTTATTAATGATCTTAACAGTCAAAGCAAACAGATAAGCCCATACAATACTTTTACCTTGGGCAGAGTGAAAGCTTTTCAAAAGAAAGAAACAAATTAACAAAACAAATTACTTTGAAATATGTATGCAAGAAGGAACATCAATGGTGACCCAGTTATGAACTCGGACTCCATGCGTCATAAAATTCGGTACTTCCTGCTCTGCTTCATCCTCCTCAACAGCATTAATCCCAGAACCAATTGGATGGAGGTAGCCTCTGTTGCGGAAAACATCATGATAACTGTTCACATAAGACTTTGACTTCAAACTTTTGCCTTTTCCATTCTTCGAAGAGAAACCTAAACCAGTTCTGTTTTTGTTCACGGGTGGATCCACAAGTTGTCCCCAAACTGCATTATGACCATTGCGCACAACCTGTTGCACGTCCTTCAGCGAAACCACATAATTCTCATTCCTCCTTATGTTGTCAATAGATAGGGCTTGGAACTGGGTTCCAACAGCAGCCTCATCCGCTTCTACGATAATGAAAGAGGATAAATGGGATATCAACAACGCCTGCTCCCCATTTATGATCACCACCTTCCCTTTGCGCACAAACTTTAACTTCTGATGCAAAGTTGAAGTGACAGCCCCTGCTTCGTGTATCCATGACCGTCCTAGCAAACAACTATATGCGGGAATAATGTCCATAACCTAGAAGGTTATCAAAAACAAATATGGTCCTATATGGATGGGCAAGTCCACTTCACCGATGACAGATTTCCTCGACCCATCAAAAGCCTTCATAATGATGCCACTTGGGCGCATAGGTGCTCCTTGATACTTTAACTTCAAGAGGGTATTCCTCGGTATAACATTCAACGCGGATCCGTTATCAATTAACACATTGGACAGCGAATTATTCTTGCAATCCATAGATATGTGGAGGGCCAGGTTGTGATTCCTCCCTTCATCTGGTAACTCATCATCACAGAAGCTCAAATTGTTACATGACATAATGTTTCCAATTACGCTGCTGAATTAATCTAACGGCATGTCATTCTCCACAAAAGCTTGGTCAAGTACTCTCATCAGTGATTCTCTATGAGCAGAGGAATTCATCAACAAAGCTAGAATAGATATCTTAGAAGGAGTCTGCAATAGCTGATCTACAATTTTGTAGTCACTCATCTCAATTATCTTCAAGATATCATCCACTTCTTTCTTCAATGTAGCTCCACTAGTCTCTCCTGTAGCCTTCTTATGCTCATCATTCTCAACAATTTTCTTTCCAGCAACAACATCCTTTCGAATAATCGGTGCAAACACACGACCGCTACGGGTCACCCTGCTATTATCAGCTATATTTCCAACATCTGGCATTGGCTGGATGGGAATATCCACCCCATATTCCAAGATTGTAGCGTTGTATTTGTAAGGCACAGCCTTATCTGATTCATAGGGAACAGGACATGGCAGACTAATTACCAATGAGGTAACAATTGGTTTGCTATAGTGCTCCACCTCAAGATGAGTGGGTTCGCCAAAACAAGGTACAATGATATTCACCCCTTCCTCAACACCATCAGCCATCAAAAGGTCATTTTCGGCAAACAAATCTTCGTTTGAAGAGAAATACTCATCCGCAGAGGCATACTCTTCCTATGACTCTTCTTTCATCAAACAAACTTCAACCATATCAATCTCATGATAATCATCTCTCTAACTTGTGATCTTGATAGTTCCATTATCTAAAAGCAACTGAACACCTTCCCTCACAATAGAACATCCTCGGGGGTCTCGACAACAAACTATGCAAGATCCATATTGGTGTTCCACCTGACCAGCAGTACGACAAAAGGTAGCATGCAGTTGCACTAGATCCTCATTCAAATGATCCACATCAAAAATCCTAAATTCGCTCGGACATCCAGAAACTATATTCACTTCCTCTTCATATTTTGTCCTAGGCCTGATTATATGGATTAAACCTTCATCCATCATCTCCTGCAAATCAGCCTTTATCTTCTCGCAACCCTGTATATCTGTACTGCAAATAGCACAACTGGCGTGGTCATGCGTATAATAACTGAATTCACAGAGGTCTGCGTGCATCTTCACGAAATCTCCTCTAACCAGATTAACGTCAAAAATTCGGAAGTCACCTGGACAACCGGCCACCATATTTACAACATTCACTCCCCCGTGCTTGGGTGGAGGATTGTCTTTCACATTAGGTCCCACATCTTTGAAAGATAAAATTCCAGACTTCACCAACCTTTGCACTTCATTCCTCAAAGGATAACAATTCTCAACATTATGCCCTGGTGCTCCCTGATGAAAGGCACATGTCTGGTCTGCTTTGTAATACCAAGGCAATGGTGATGGTACATCGGGAGGTGGTCGCGTCTGAACCAACTTCTTCTGAACCAATGCTGGTAATAGCTCTGCATAGCTCATGGGAATAGGATCATAGTTCTCCCTTCTCTGATTATACCCTTGATTCCCCTGCTGGGACGATCTATGATAAACAGTAGTAGTCGGAGCGACATTCATAACAGGAGTAACTAAGGCGGCTTGCTGATGACGCTGATAATTCTTTCTAGGAGCTTTTACCCTTCTCTCTTGCATAACAGCATTTGTATCCCCCTCTTTCTTCTTGGTAAACCCATAAGATGACTTTTTCACACTTTCGGATCCTTCACCCTTTGTCAAACGGCCTTCTCTTAATGCCTCTTCTAGGCGGACACCCATTCCTACCATCTCTGTAAAATCACTTGGGGCACTTGCTACCATTCTTTCGTAGTAGAAAGCACCCAGCGTCTTCAGAAAAATCTTAGTCATTTCTTTCTCTTCCATGGGCAGAATCACTTGTGCAGCCACTTCACGCCATCTCTGCGCATACTCTTTGAACGATTCTCTGTCCTTCTGAACCATGGCCCTAAGCTGGTCACGATCAGGCGCCATGTCCATATTGTACTTGTATTGTTTAATGAATGCTTCTCCCAAATCATTAAAAGTATGGATGTTGATGTTGTCCAAGCTCATATACCATTTCAACGCTGCGCCAGTCAGATTATCTTGAAAAAAGTGAATCAGCTGACGCTGATCATCGGTGTAGGTAGACATTCTTCTTACATACATCACCAAATGAGCACGAGGGCAAGTGTTGCCCTTGTACTTCTCAAACTTCGGGACTTTGAACTTAGCAGGCACTTTAACATTAGGGACCAAACACAGCTCATTCACATTCTGCCCAAATAGCTCTTTTCCCCTGAGAGACTTCATCTCTATTTGCATTCTATCAAACTGCTCTTGGAAATCATCCATTCTGCCATAAAGATCCAAGTCTTCACTCGGCGGAGGGAAAGGACAACACACATCTTCATTAACAAACGGAACCAAATTCACTGAAGGAGGTGCAGTAGGAATAGTATGCACCACAGGAGGTGCATGAGTAACAACATTTTGAACCCCTAGAGCATCTTGAGGGCCAAGATTGAAACCTTCTGGTGCAAAATTCTCTGGCATTCCCCATGGGTAACCCTGAGGCACACGGTTTTGAACAACAGCCGGAGTTGCGGATACAGGAACAGTAGGAACTTCAGCATTTGCCCTTGTTGGTTGAGGTTGAACACTCGGTGGCTGATTCTGAGCAGCCACCAGAGCTTTCATCAGAGTAGTCAAGTTGGCCAAGCCAGCCTTCAAAGCAAAAACTTCTTCGTGCAGCTCGCGATTCTCCTGTTCCAAATTGTCCATCTTCTTTTTGAAGTTAGCCTGAGTGTTATAGTGATGAGTCAGCTTGCTAAGTGAAGTAAAAAAGCTGAGTAAGACACCTGGATATGCATAACAACTGCAAGAAATATGTACAATATGATGCATGATATGCAATGCATATGAATATTTTTATTTTATTATTTAATGTTTCAAGGTATTTAAGATTTATAGACATGTTGCAAACATCCAAATAATAAAGCTTTTGAAATACTGAAATTTTTTATTATAATAACTTCAAAATGGATTACAAATTTCAACGATCCCAAATACAAGATGAAAATACAATCTAAAATCCTGAAAAGAAGAACTAATGGAGATCAATCTGTATGCTGGAGCTTCCCTGTGAGTCTGGCTGTTGTACCCCAAAATTTTCCCTCCCATATTTCTCAAAACATTGCAAGAAAGATCTCCAAATTGCTCAAAGTAGTCCAATGGTTGGCCAGACAAGCTCTCTCCTAAGGCAGTCTACTCAAATTAGGGTTTTGTGTTGCATCAAGATCCTTGAGTCCAAGTGACCCCAAGTGCTCACCAATGTCCTAATATGTTCTCAAGATCATCCATGTCAAGTTTCAAGCCTTGCAGAGGAATTTTGTTCATCCAATTGCTCAAAAGGTCCAAAAATCGACTATGCTAGGGCAAAAGTCAACTGTGACCCAAATACAGTAAAACTTCAATATTTTTTGTAAAAATTATCATTTTGAAGGATATTTCATCATTTGATCAAGGGTTGATCATGATTCATCAAGGATTACTCAAAATTCATCAAGATTCAAAAGTTGCTAAATTAGGATTTTATAGGAAAAGTCAACCCAACTTTGACCAAGCATAACTTTCTCATACTTTATGATAAATGACCCATCCAAAGCTCATTTTAAAGAGGATACAATTACCTGTAATCCATCTTCATACCCTAAGATCAAAATATGCACTCAAAAGAAGTTATGAATTTTGACATTATAGGTCATTTTTTGAAAGTCAACAAAAACACCTTTTTTGTCAAAGCTTCTAACTTGAGCATGGAATATCAAAATGATATGATACCAAAAGGGTTGATTATAGGACATCTCAATATTTATAAAAAGTCCAAGAACACCTCCAAAAGTTCAAAATTGAGGAAGTTATGCATTGTTGAAGTTGGACTTTTTTGCAAAATTGCCAAAAGTCAACTATCCCCAAAACTTCAAATTTTGCCAAATGGGCCCATTCTTTTTCACTTGTTTTGAGTTTGCATTATTGCCCATGTGCTCTAGCCTTGCCCATGTGTCCATATCATAATTTTATTAATTATTTTGATTTTTATTTGAATTAATTTGAATTAAATCAAAATAAATCAAATAAAATCAAAAACATTGAAAACTAAAGATCTTGTGATCATTTCAGGTCTTGTTAGACAACTAGCATCCTTCCAAACTCGTATCAAGCCATGTGGGTACAAATAGATGTGATTTGGATCAAATTTGGAAAGCTTTAATGAAGGATCAAATCAAATATCAAAATCATCAATGGAGGAAGATTTGGACAAAAAAATTTACCCTAATACATTGTGCATTACATAAGGAAGCGAGGGATACAAAAATAAGGGTTGGAGATCAGTTCTAGAGGCAGAACAAAATTTGCAAAAAAACAAGAAAAAGTTTGAGATTGAAACAGGGCATAGAGGCAGTTTCAAGTCTTGGTGTTGGTCTCAATCTCTTCCTGGCCATCTCCACAAGCGAAAGCAACCAAGACCACTCGTTTTTAGACCTCCCAGTGCGCTGTAAGTCATCCACGGATTCACTATGTTCTTGAAATCCAAAATCGGTTT
This sequence comes from Vicia faba, assembly GCA_948472305.1. Classification (NCBI taxonomy): domain Eukaryota; kingdom Viridiplantae; phylum Streptophyta; class Magnoliopsida; order Fabales; family Fabaceae; genus Vicia; species Vicia faba. Next base: position 1,500,527,069 of record OX451739.1, on the reverse strand, counting down.
TCTTGCATCCATTGTATAAAATAATTTCATATTTGTGATCACCATGCCATTTGCAAGCTTTTGGTATTACTTGATTTCATTTATCTGACCTGTAACGCGATCCACCATAGTTAGGGTTTCTTTGAGTTTTTTGGGGTTTTTTGTTTCAGGTACAATTGGTCTTCATGATGGACATGGTTGTGATCAAAAGAAGATGATGAATCAAACCATGGTCCTAGAACTCATTTATATTTCCTGGGGAAGATTTTAGAATGAAGCTACGATTTTAGCTGCGGATAAAAATCTGCAGGTAAAAGTTGCAGGATTTAGAGGACAGGGATGATGAGTTGTCGTCCACCCATTTGCCCATTCAAATAATTGCGCGCGTTTTTCTTTTTTTCTGGCCATTAATTTTGTTTTTTATATATTATGTTTTGTTTGTATTATAATAACAAATGAAGCAACATGGTTTGGTGGTAGCCACGTAAGCCTTAAAGGACCCAAAGGCTGGAGGTCAGGGGTTCGATCCCTGCCTCCAGCAATTTGCATTTTCTCATTTGTTTTCAGGAAATCCAGTGTGCATTCAAGCTTGAGACCCATCATGGACGCTCACTAATCAACGTGCCAGATGGCCGGATGGCCAGATCTGGTGGTCAGCATCAAAGGTCCACCAAAAGGCTAGTCAACGCATGTGTATGGGATCAGGAAAGTCAATTGGATCAGCTTCAAATGGGCCAGCGAAATTGCTTTCTACACACCCAAAATCAGGCCCACTTTCTATACTTTTCTTTTATTTTGTTTATTTCATTTATTTATTTTATTTATTTATTTTAATTACTAACCAATAACATAATTTTCTTTTTTTATTAAAAAATCACAAATTTTTTTTTACCCAATTAAAATTCAGAACTTTATTTTTCTTTAATAAATATTAATTAATTTAATTAGGATATTAATTAGGCAACTTTAATTTATTTTTGCAAATATTTAAAATTAATTAGAAATCATTAGGTTTTAACATTAATTTAATTATTTTAATTTCTTTCTTAAAATATCAAAAACTCCAAAAACATGTCATTAATTATTTTTTCATTTAATTAATTTAATAATTAATTTAGTATTTAATTTTAGGATTTAATTTCTTTTCTTAAAATAAAAACAACAAAAAAAGCATTTTCTTTTAAAAGGGTCAAAACCCTAATTCGTATTCGATTTAATTTCCCTCGCGCTTTATTTTTCTTTATCTAATTGATGTATCTGCTTCTGGTATGTAATAATTAATTAGGATGTTTACTTTTTACCGCTTTATTTTATTTTCAAAGGGTTGTTTTTGGCGATGTAAATACCCGACGCCTTGTAATAATTTAGTTTAAATTCCGCCTTTAATTTCTGCAAATTATACAACTGTTAGATGTTTGGTAATAGGGTTTGCATGACAAGAATGAATGCTTAATCTAAAATCAAATTAGATCACCCTAAACACGTGCAAAGATAAAAATAACTGAAAGCAATACACTCGCACATGCGCACTCTTAGGGTACACCCCACTTGGTTGCCTTCGTACACGGTCATTGAGTATAGGTTGTTTTAGAGGTTGCCCTCTTGTCTAAAAGATCATAGTTGCCTCAGAAAGGTTGCCTCGGATATCATTGCCTCGAATAAATGATTTAAGACATTATGGTTACCGCTAATGCATCCAACATTACTTTAGTGACCGTATGTCCCTCTTTCGAATTGACCCTCAAACTCCAACGACGGTGCTACCTACTCACTAATAGTGGGATAGCATTGTCTAAAGGAAATTAGCATAGAACAATTCCTTTTTCGAGTAGGTAGATAGTTCTTAGATACTTGCTCATCCAAAACAAAACAAACTTTTTCTCACACTTACACTCCTTTATAAACAAAGTTTTTAAAACACTTCATTACACTCTTGAGGACAGAAGCAAGAGTTAAATCGAAGTTAAAAACAAAAACTTTTTTTCAAACCCACAAGCACAAAGAAAACAATTTCGAAAATGATGAGCAAGTACCTAAGAGCCCGTAGATAACTACAGATAGAAAGGGTGTTAATACCTTCCCTTTCTATAATCTACCCCCCGTACTCAGATAATCTCGAAAAAGGAATTTTTCTGTGCTTTTTTCCTTTCCTTGTTGGATAAAAGAAAATTCGGCAGCGACTCTTGCTTACCGCGACATTTTGCAAACAAAAAACGCAAAATGCAAACCAGCATTCCAAAAAACAGTCAGTTCTTCCCACCGTATCACACTGCCAATATGAGCTCTCAATCACTGGTTTTCTTCCACCTGTCTGATGGCAACCTCCTTCCAATCATCTGAAGCAGGAAGTGAGTAATCAGCACCTATTTGAGGCTGAGGAGAAAATAAATCCCCTTGCCTCTCCATAGACTCCACTGCTCGACTCTCAAGGATCTCGATCAAATCATCTTTCTCCTTCATATCAGCTTTGTAGGAACTCTCTAAAGTCTGGAACTTGTTCTTCCAAGCATCCCTTTCATGTTGCATCCTAACCAAAGCAAGTTGTAGCTCTTCTAGATCATCTAATAAGGAAAGAGTGGTCTTCACAAACAAATCAGGCATGGGTGTCTCCCGAGTATACGACATCTTCAACTGAATGGCTCTCGATCGGACCCACTGAAGTTATGGCTCTAAAGAAACAACACCTCTAGGTCCCAAATCCTTCCTACTCTTCTTATGAACGTGACGCCAGGCCTTCGCAATCTGCTCCCTAGCTTCCCTGTGGTCTTCTCCTTCCTTCAGAAAGAAACTACTCAGATGAATATTATTTGGTTTATCCCTCATCGGGTAACCAAGTTATCGCCGTGCAAGAACAGGGTTATAGTTAATTCCTCCCTTTGTACCAAGAAGAGGCACATTGGGGAAACTATCACAACGGTCAATAATCTCCACATCCTGGTAAGCTCGATGATACCAATCAATGTCCGAGTGAGTAAGTGCCATGATCTTAGGAGCCCAACGGGGTTCCTTCTTGACATCCCAAAAAGCATCAGACTGAGGCATATGAGAGATAAACCAACGGTACAACAAAGGTGTGCAATAGATAATCATCCCCCCATGATAGGAACTCCGAAGATGAACAAAGTAATAAGCATCACCCAACAATATAGGAATCGGGTTTCCAATCATAAAAATCCTGATAGCGTTAATGTCGACAAACTTGTCCACATTAGGGAATAAGAATAATCCATAGGCGAGTAAAGCAAAGATGGCCTCAAAAGCAACCGTACTCTTCATCCTGGCAAAGTACCGAGCTTTCTCCAATAAGAACTGAGCTGGTAATCCTCTAATCCCTCCTTTGGTAGTCATACGAGTTTCCACCTCAGAATTCCCCAGATGAATCAAAGCAGCAATCTCATGTGATTTCGGCTCACCCTCCAAACTAGTAAAAGGAAGACGGTCAGTAACAGGTAAATCCAATAGATAAGAATACTCCTCCAGTGTAGGCATCAACTGATAATCGGGAAAAGTAAAGCAGTGATACACCGGATCATAGAACTGGACCAAAGTTGAGAGAATACCCTCCTTCATCTTCAGCTTCATGAGAGGAATAATGGATCCATACTTCTTCTGAAAGTCTGCAGGACACTCGATCTCTGGAATTAGACTGATCAACTCATCTATCTTGGGATCCTTCACAGCTTTAGTACCCTTCAGGGATAAAGCTAGCAGATTCCATCAATCTGGGGCATTCCCTTAAAACTGCCAATCTGGGGCAATCAAGTCGAGAATCGATCTCTCCAAGCTCAGCCAAATCTGGGGCATTCCCTCAAAGTTATCAATCAGAGGTTATCACGTCGATTAATCTCTTCAAGCTCGATCAATCAGAGGCTATCACGTCGATAAATCTCTTCAAGCTCGATCAATCAGAGGCTATCACGTCGATAAATATCTTCAAGCTCAGGCTATCACATCGATAAATCTCTTCAAGCTCGATCAATCAGAGGCTATCACGTCGAGAGATCTATCCAAAGTCATTCAACATGGGGCAGTTACGTCGAGATTCGACAAATCTCTCCAAGAAAGCTGTAATCAAGAGCAGTTTATTTCGTAGCTCAAGACATTGGGGCAGGCCACCTCATATCGTTTTGTGGCATGAATATTCTGGTCTTCTATTCAACATAGATTTTCTCAGAGACCCTTCAGACAAGGGCATTCCTCATCCATACTTGTAAAGTTGCTCAAGCCAATTATGTTGTACGAGACTACGATCAAGTTAAAAGCACCATAACGGTCACCCTGACCTAGCCAGCACACGAAGCTGCCTTCATCTGCTACAGAGAATTTTAAATCTGATTCCCCAAGTGAATTCAGAAAGTCTAGAATCATCTTTTGACTCAGCACGCGTAAGTGCATCCTCAGTGGAGTTAATCAAGAACATCTCCAATGGAGCTAAACCGGGGCATTCGCATAGCTAAAACCGGGGCATTCGCGAAGCTAAACCGGGGCATTCGCAGAGTTCAACTGGGGCACTCGTAGGTGTCCATGCCCATCTCTTATCCCCAAGTGATTCAAGAGATAATTCCCCAGTGTGCGTAAACTTGGGACATGTATTCAGAGAGATCCACATGGTGTTCAATATCCATTCTTCGGAATATTCACTTCTATCACCCCCTCAACAATTCAGGATGTTTGGAAGTCTGGCCAGGTTATCTCTTCCCAACGGTATGATTCAGAATCCAGCATCGTACTTGAAGACTCGTTTCGTCGGCAACTTAATCTCCAGCAGAGTCATCAACAATCTTTGGTATCAGGGGCTCCCCAGGGAAAATTCTTATCAATATCCCCAGCAATCTTTGGTACTGCAGACTTCCAGCGTCGATATATATTGACATCCCTAGTGATGAGCAGTGGTTCCCAGCAAACCTTCTCTTATCCCCACGAAGTTTATTTCTTCGCATTGCATATAATTATCATTACTTAACATTGCATCCTCAAAAGCGCGTAGCTGATCCATTAGAGTGGATCTTTGCGTCAAAAGAAATTCAAACATGCATACAAAGCATAAGCCAGACCAGGTACCTTACACGAAAGACCTGAATTATTCAAGGACAACAATACATCCCTACAAAAGGGTATCGTGCCCAAAATCCCCAATCAGTGACCTTCACCTTTTCAATGCCCAACAAAACCAATACATTTTGCCGTTCTAAACCCAGTTCTTGTCTGGTAGTCAGTTCCCTAAACACTCGCCCGTGTCCATTCCTAAACACTCATCTGTGTCCATTCCTAAAACGCTCGTATGTGTCAAGTTTCCTAAACACCCACCCGGGTCGGTTATTCAAACATTCATTCGTGTTTAACCTTTTGATACTCGCCTGTATCTTCTTTCAATACTCGTCCGTATTGAATCAAACACTCATCCGTGTTTAACCTTTTGATACTCATTCGTATCTCCTTTCAATACTCGTCCGTATTGATTCAAACACTCGTCCGTGTTTAACCTTTTGATACTCGTCCGTATCTCCTTTCAATACTCGTCCGTATTAATTCAAACACTCGTCCGTGTTTACCCTTTTGATAATCGTCCGTATCTCCTTTCAATACTCGTCCGTATTGATTCAAACACTCGTTCGTGTTTAACCTTTTGATACTCGTCCGTATCTCCTTTCAATACTCGTCCGTATTGATTCAAACACTCGTCTGTGTTTAACCTTTGATACTCGTCCGTATCTCCTTTCAATACTCGTCCATATTAATTCAAACACCCGTCCGTGTTTAACCTTGGATACTCGTCTGTATCTTCTTTCAATACTCGTCCGTATTGATTCAAACACTCGTCCGTGTTTAAACTTTCTTGATGCTCATCTGTGTCGCTTATCTAAACAATCATCATGTCATAACCCATGTTCACTTCTTCGAACCTGAGATTGCCTCTTGGCTAGGTTCTTCCTTCAAATCATCGTCGAACCTGAGATCGCCTCTTGGCTAGGTTCTTCCTTCAAATCATCGTCGAACCTGAGATCTCCTCTTGGCTAGGTTCTTCCTTCAAATCATCGTCGAACCTGAGATCGCCTCTTGGCTAGGTTCTTCCTTCAAATCATTGTCGAACCTGAGATCGCCTCTTGGCTAGGTTCTTCCTTCAAATCATCGTTGAACCTGAGATCACCTTTTGGCTAGGTTCTTACTTCAAATCATCGTCGAACCTGAGATTGCCTCTTGGCTAGGTTCTTCCTTCAAATCATCGTCGAACCTGAGATCGCCTCTTGGCTAGGTTCTTCCCTCGAATCATCGTCGAACCTGAGATCGCCTCTTGGCTAGGTTCTTCCTTCAAATCATTGCCGAACCTGAGATCGCCTCTTGGCTAGGTTATTCCTTCAAATCATCGTCGAACCTGAGATCGCCTCTTGGCTAGGTTCTTCCTTCAAATCATCGTCGAACCTGAGATCGCCTCTTGGCTAGGTTCTTCCTTCAAATCATCGTCGAACCTGAGATTGCCTCTTGGCTAGGTTTTTCCTTCAAATCATCGTCGAACCTGAGATCGCCTCTTGGCTAGGTTCTTCCTTCAAATCATCGTCGAACCTGAGATCGCCTCTTGGCTAGGTTCTTCCTTCAAATCATCGTCAAACCTGAGATCACCTCTTGGCTAGGTTCTTCCTTCGAATCATCGTCGAACCTGAGATCGCCTCTTGGCTAGGTTCTTCCCTCGAATCATCGTCGAACCTGAGATCGCCTCTTGGCTAGGTTCTTCCTTCGAATCATCGTTGAACCTAAGATTGCCTCTTGGCTGGGTTCTTCCTTCGAATCATCATCGAACCTGAGATCGCCTCTTGGCTGGGTTCTTCCTCCGAATCATCATCGAACCTGAGATCGCCTCTTGTCTAGGTTCTTCCCTCAAATCATCGTCGAACCTGAGATCGCCTCTTGGCTAGGTTCTTCCTTCAAATCACCGTCAAACCTGAGATCGCCTCTTGGCTAGGTTCTTCCCTCAAACCTTCGTCGAACCTGAGATCGCCTCTTGGCTAGGTTCTTCCTTCAAATCATCGTCGAACCTGAGATCGCCTCTTGGCTAGGTTCTTCCTTTAAATCATCGTCGAACCTGAGATTGCCTCTTGTCTAGGTTCTTCCCTCAAATCATCGTCGAACCTGAGATCGCCTCCTGGCTAGGTTCTTCCCTCAAATCATCATCGAACCTGAGATCGCCTCTTGGCTAGGTTCCTTCCATTTACTTTGTCTTAGAACCTGAGATCGCCCTTTGGCTAGGTTCTCTATCAAATCACTCTCATGTGTCACCTTAGGATCGTAGGTCGCCCGTAGACCTCGTCCGCTGTCTTTTCATACCAACCATTTGTCTTGTATTGGCATCAAGCCACGTTACAAGTCCAGACTCTGTCTCTTCATTGAAAAAACAAATTTCTTTTCCCCAGCAGATCACAAAATAAATAAATAAAGAAAACACTTACTCTCTCTCAGGACAAATTTTTGGCATTGAAATTTAATCATCTTCAACCTTGAACTTCCGAAAGGCACGCACCAATCATACTTTCAGGTTTAAGACGATTAAATAGGGGCAGCTGTAATACCCCAAATTTGTCCTACCCTTCTACTTTTATCTGGTTTACACATTGTCGCACTTTTCGCATGTACATATTTCCATTAGGTCATTTAACATTGCATACATTCGCTAATAACATAATTTGGCATGGAATCAGTGATATGATGGAATTAGGGCTTCTATGGCTTTGATGGTCCTCATCGTCACTCAGGCTTGAATCAAGTGGGTTTCCCAAGTAACTGTGGTTTATGGAACTAGGGTTTAGATTCTTGATTATTGGGAACTTCTCCCCCATCAAGGTACAAGGTTGTCACCATCGGCTAAGGATCTTATCAGGTTGATGTTTTGGTTCTGGTTAATATCTCAAGAGGTTCCTTCATTCAAAAGGCACCCAAGTCATTGGATGTTCATATTCATTCCTCGATGGTTCTTTAAGGCATTGATATGGTATTAGTTGTCAAGTCAAGGGTTTATGAATGGAATGATAATTTGAAATTGGAAGTTAAGGTCTCAAGGATTTGAACTTTTCATGGAGATTTGGAATTGCGGAATTGTAAAGATGATCAAAGTTTTAAAGTTGGATAGTTCATTCATACGGTTCTCTTAGTATATAACTTATAAATTTGCAAAGACTTACAAGCCCATGAAACCATTTAAGTTTCAATAAATTTATAACCACTCATCATTCATTCAAGTCTCGTCCAAAATTCCATCATTGGACCAAGTGTGCAAGTTTGTACAAAAATATCAAGTTTCATTCGAGTTTGGGACAAAAGGTACAAGTACAGGATATTTCATGGTACATAGACATTACACCAAAATTACAAAATAACACATCACATTGAACCTATGACTTTATCCTCATCTATAAACTCCTTTGCCAAAACTCCATGAGATCCATATTTTAAGCCCTTTTCAAGCTTCTAAATCATGACCATGATCAATTCTCCAGCTATGCCAAAACCTGCAGCCCTGTATCAAATAAATAAAACTAGCTTAGGGAAAAATGCAAAACAAATAGCAAATGTTTAACAGTTTCATTCAGATTTCAGAATAACCACAAACAGAATAACCATAACTTTCCTAACAGCTTTCATAATCTATAACTAACTTAACCCATTCCAACTTTCCATTTTTCCCAATAACCTAACAAACTTCCTAACCGCTTCTAACAGAGTTTTAAACATTCCCTAAACCATTTTCTAAAGCAGCCCTGCACATAAAACTCTAACAGCCAACTTTTCTAACTCATTCCTAACTGTAACCAATCTATACCCAATTCCCCAACCAACTTCCTATAACAACTTTTCTTAACTTTCTAACAGATTGATAACTAACTATAACCAAACCAACTAACAGACCCAACCAACCTCTAACTGTTTTATAAACTGACTCAACAAACTCTAACAGAATGATAACCGAATTGGAAGGAAAAGGATTGATAACAGAAAATTCACAAAAAAAGAGGACTCACCTTTTCAACTCTGGCGGTACCCTCTCTCCCTCAGATCCATCTTCATCTTCAGCCTTCACCTTCCTTTGATCCTCCATCATCAATACTTCATCAAAACTGCAAACAACCATCATCTGCGTTCATCTTCAACATACACTCATTCTTTCGTCTTTGGCAATCTTCATCATCAACAGCACTCGTTCTGTCAAAACTCAATAACTTCATTACTCCTTCAACAAGAACAACACTGAGTTTATTTATGAGTTGTGATTTGCTTGGTTCGCGCAGCAAGAAGGGCAAAATAAGAGCAAACAAAATTGAAGACAAAGAAAAATAAAGAAGAATGAATAGAAAAGAATGCAAGTACCTTCCGGTTCATCATCTTTGTCTCATTGAAACTGGATTGGAATTGAGACGAAGTATGAGTCACAATCAAACGGAAATCGCGAAGGAGAGCAAACTGAAGCTGGCAACGGTGACGAATTGGTACAGAATCATAAAGCTTGAATTTAGGGACGAAGATGGAGAGTTAATCTGCAGTGATGAAGCTTGAAACGGAGTTTGACGAGGAAAGTGGAAGATGCGATGGAGATCGGTGAGGGCTTTTTGGTTTACAGTGGCATATGAATCGAACAGCAAAGAAGAGGTGAGAACGCCCAGAGGTTGGTGTAGCAAACGATTAACAGAATCGGAGCTGGCGGCAGAGGGAGTTGAATGGATGGATGTCGTCTGGAAAGGAGAAGCCGCGCCGCGAGAGAGGAAGAGAAGCGAGGAGGAAATGTCACACATTCTGTAACCTAATTCCTCTTAAAATTTTATTTTATTTTTTTTATTTTTTATTTTTATTTTTTTTATTTGTTATTCCTTTTATTATTTGCTGGAAGCTTGATGGTAAAAAAAAAATACTTCTAATGGGCTTCATTGGGAATGGGCCAGCGCCCAATTTACTAAGCCACACTCCCTGGACTCAAATCATCACCCCCTGAGTTTATTAGTTCTTCATTAGATTTAGGATTCCCTTTTTTTTCTTTTTTTTATTTGTTTCGCTTTTTGTTAATTTTTGTCAATATAATACATGATAAAAAACTCAAAATATTAGAATAGAATCTTAAATTTTTTACTAATTTGGTTTGTCGTTGTCTTAGCCATGTTTTAGTATATTTTAACATCAATTTTGTGTGAAACTTTGAAATAAAAAAAGGGACTTGGGCTTGAGAAATTTCGAAGCTAAGTAAGAACACGATCTCCATCAAAGGAAATTTGAGGAAGCACTCGATAGAGTTTTCTTATCACTTGTGTGGCTTTGAAAAGGCAACGGACCTTCTCCATTCGGTATCGTCACAACTCTATTTTATTCTTACTTTACCGCAATCCATATGCATGCTAACATTAGGTAGAATTCCCTCAAAATTCTAACTTTAGGTCTAACGATACATAATAACATTAGGTTTAGAAGTAAGCTAGTCTCCTTTTGACTTTTCTTTCCCTTTCGCATACGCATCTAAAACTAAAACTTCTTTTTTCTTTTCGAAATTCAAAACACTTTAAAACTATTGATGAGAATCATGCTTTTGCTTAGTACGGGAAATGATAAGCGGGTCTCTTCTCGATCTTATTGTTCTTCATCTTAAGCATAGGTGTGGTTCAATTTTCAAAGACTCCTTTCATAGCTAAGTAGAAAAATGGCTAATATCTCTCCCTTGAGGTCGACTAGCCATTATCTGCAACGACAATACAAAACGAATTCAAACCATTTTGTGCGCTCGAGCACCATTTCTCTAAAAACCTTTTCAGGTAAGGACACGATTAATTTACTTCTGTGCCAACGCATAAGTCTCCAAAGGTCGAGCTGCGGCAGAAGGCGGAATTAACTTCGTCCATAAAAAACACAAACAAACAAAAACATATGAGCCGAACTACGGTAGCTCTGATTCCTCAAAAAGGATAGGTAGGCATTGGGGTAGGGCCCAAGCAAGCACAATTTTATTTTCCCTACATTCTTTTCTCTTTTATTTTGCATGCATTCCCTCCAGTAGTATAATAGACAGTGAGCATAGATTAAACACACCCATAAGATAGATAACAAGAGTGGATACCGTAGAGTACTACGGGCGTGTGGGGTGCTAATACCTTCCCCTCGCGTAACAGACTCCCTTACCCTATCTCTCGGTCACAAGACCGTGACTTCTCCCTTCTCAGGTTTTCTCGATGTTTACCTTTCCCTACATGTGGGATAAAAGACGTTCGATGGCGACTTCATTGTTTGATGATTTTCAATCGGTTGTTTCAAAGGGGGTTGGTTATGAAAAGGGAAGGTATTAGCAACCTAAACATCTACGGTACTCTGCAGGAACCTCTTTGAAAGATCTGTATATTTGGGTTATGAAAATTTATATGAAAAAAAATGGATGGTGGAGGTGAGAAAAAAATATATATTTTTATGATTTTTGCATCCGCCGCGGTTGCGAACCTTTAGTGCCAACGTACCACCTTTCGTGCAATAGGGGATCAGGGTACACGTAGTTCCTCTTTTAAAAATTTGAAACACAAGTGTGTTGGTTGATTTTAAGAGATAAGACATCATCGTCATTGTCCGTGTGGAAAACATACTTACTACCCACAATCATGAGAAAGGAGAATTTGCATCATCTCAAAGTGGAGGATATGACTTGGATTTTAAAATCAACAACGCCTCACTCATCACCCAAGTGGAAAATATCTCTCTTTACTACATATTGTATAAGTATAGTTGTTTGCATCACTACAAGGATTGACAAGAGTCTAATCTTTTTGAGAAAATTTTAAAGATAAAATCCAAAATGGCAAAAATGGTTTGAAATGAGATTGATTGACTTTTAGTCTTCTCACAAAAAATGTCAAGGTATTATTAAATTGATTGAAATTTATTCATGAAAACATTTTTTAAAAATGCATGGACCTAAGTCCAAGTTTATTATGAAAATATTTCAAGTTTAGAAATAAGAAGAGTTTTTAAAAGGAGGGAGAAGATTTTTGAAATTAAAGAATATGGGAGGAGAAGAAGAGGCTATCCTAAAGTATAAGGTAAAAGCTAGGGATAAGAACCATCTAACCAACAAGAAGCCAATACTTGACATTATGAGTCAATATAGAATTCCCATTCTTTGGATTGAAACCAAGTAAAGCAAAGATACTAGACCTCTTGATAGAAAAAAAACTTCAAGTGTTTTAAGTCTTCGCAAAAATTGGGCAAAGTAACGGCTGTATACAGGTGAATTCCAAATTACAAACAAAGTATGTAATCACAAAAACCTGCACACAAAACAAACAAACAACCCAATGTCTCGAGGTAAACCTCAAGAACTCTAGATAAAATAATGAATTAAGGTCACAAGGTCTCCAAGATAGGCCAAGGTCTCTAATCCTAAGTTCAAGAAGTCCAATGCTCCATAATGCCAAGGATAGTAACCAAATAGTCCAAATATTATTAAAGATTTTTATGGTTCATGTTAATTATTAGGTGTCTTTAAAAGGAAAAGAAAAGCTCAAATGAGCAAAAATGAAAATGACATAAAAATAAATGTTCAAGTGAGCAAAAAATAAAATAAAAATGGCATGAAATGTAAATGCTCAAATTAAATGGTACATAAAGTATAAAAAATAATAAGCATAAAGTAAAGTCAATTGTTAGAAATTAATGGTTAGTTGGATGATCATCTTGAAACTTGCATTTGGAACTCATTAGAGGATTGGTAGGACCGAAGCATCCACACAACAAGTTGCATTTGCTTTTTGTCAAGTATATCATCCATTTTGGAATCCTCAAAAGTAACATGTAATGATCAACGATGTTTAAGTGATCCGCGTTGACCAAAGGTGTTGTAGATCCATTAGAGGATTGGTAGAACCAAAGCCTCCACACAATGAATCTCAAGGTTATTGGATCAAAGAGATCAAATTAACATACTTGGGCTTGCAATCATAAGTTTGGGCCACGAATGATCATCTATTCGAATCGGGACAAAATTTAACGCTATGTTAAGCAATCGTAAATGGACCTATATAGAAGTCGCACCTATTTTGAGGTCGGTAAATAGCAATCTATGTGCTTCATGTTTGGATAAATGATATAGAGATCACCATCCCTTAACATGTAGCACAATTAAAAAAGAAAGGGCCAAGATGAAGAGGGAGGGGAATTGTGATCGGTGGATCTGGAACTGACTGTTTAACGCTGGTTTCGCGAAATGTCGCAGTAAGCAAGAGTCGCCACCGTCTTTTATTTTCTCCAACATGGACAGGACAAAAGCACAGCAAAATTCCTTATGAGATAGTTTCTCGGTTCGGGAGGTAGATTTATAGAAAGGGAAGGTGTTAGCACCCTTTCTATCCATGGTTATCCATGGGCTCTTAGATACTTGCTCATTTGTGTTTTCAAAAGTGTTTGTTTGCTTTTCAAGGTGAGTGGGTTTGAAAAAGTTTCGTTTAAAATTTTAGTTCGACTCTTGTATCAGTCCTCAAGAGTGTTTGAAAAGTTGTTTTTGAAAGCTTTTTGCAAAGTGTCGGTGTGAAAAGAAATTTTTGATTTGTTTTGAATTAGAGCAAGTATCTACGATTCATCTACCTACCCTAAGGAATTAGTCTGTGTAAATGTCCTTAAGGTAGTGCCATCCCACCATTGAGAGGTAGGTAGCACCACCGTTGGAGGTGTTCGGGTCAATTTGTTTGTAGGGACAATGTGGTCACCGAGCAACAGCAAGACACCTTAGAAGCTACCCTTATGCCATTGATCTTTTTATTCTGAGGCAACTATTTCGAGGCAACTTATTTCGAGGCAACTAGATCAATGGACATAAGGACTCACTAAGACGTCCTATACTCGACGACCACAATTCGAGCTCGTAGGGACAGTGTGGCCACCAGAGCAACAATAGGACACCTTAGAAGCTACCCTTATGCCATGGGTCATGGACATAAGGACTTACTAAAACGTCCTATACTCGGCGACCACGTTTCGAGGGGGCAAGGCAACAGTGAGGCGTACCATAGAAGTGGTGTGTGCATTGTGTGTTGTTTTCAGTTTATGTTATCTTTGATCAGGCATTGAGGTGAGCTACGCTTGTTTTTAATTAGCATGCATTCTTTCATACAAGTTAACAGTTAAAAGGGGTGCGGAAAGTAAATTGCGGAAAACGTAAATCCTACGCTATTACAAGGCGCGGGTCTATACATCGCCAAATCTTTACAAAGACCCGTTTTAAGTAAATAAGTGCGGAAAATAAAAAAAAAACAGTAAAAGGTCCTATTTACTATTACATATCCAGAGCAATTACATAATAATCGAACAAATTAAATACGCGCGAATAAAGAAAAGGGAATTAATTTTTTTGTCTTTTTTTTTGTATTTAAATGAAATTAAGCCTAATTACTAATTAATTAATTTAATTAAAAGGAAAAAATATTTTTGTGTTTTTTATGTTTTTATGAAATAAAATAAAAAAAGAATTAAAAATGTCAAAAGAAAAAACCTAAGTCTAAATTTGTTTTTATTTATTGTGAAAAAAGGTTAAAATTAACTAATTAAACTAATTAATTTGTTAGTATTTTATTTACAAAAATAATTACTAAAGTGAAATTAATAATAGTAATAATAATTACATTTTTTTTGTTTTTTTTCTGAATTTATGAAAATAATTATTTGTGAACTAACTAAATAATAATAATAATTAATAAAAGGAAAGAAAATAAGAAAAGAAATGCTAAACCAAGGAGGTGAAGGCCGGATTTTGGAGGTTTTACTCAAAATCATCCTTAGGCATCAAAAATTTCATCTAAGCCTATGGTTGTTGTGATCGGTGGATCTGGAACTGACTGTTTAACGCTGGTTCGCGAAATGTCGCGGAAGCAAGAGTCGCCACCGTCTTTTATTTTCTCCAAATGGAAAGGACAAAAGCACAGAAAAATTCCTTAAAGAGATTGCTCTCGGTTCGGGAGGTAGGTTATAGAAAGGGAAGGTGTTAGCACCCTTTCTATCCATGGTTATCCATGGGCTCTTAGATACTTGCTCATTGTGTTTTCAAAAATGTTTGCTTGCTTTTCAATGTGGGTTTAAAAAGTTTCTTTGAAAAATTTCAGTTCGACTCGTACGTCAGAGTGTTTGAAAAATTTGTTTTGAAAGCTTTTGAAAAGTGTCGGTGTGAAAAGTCTTTTTGAGTTTGTTTTGAAGAGAGCAAGTATCCTTGAGAACCTACCTACCCTAAGGAATTCGTCTGTGTAAATGTCCTTAAAAGTAGTGCCATCCCACCATTGAGAGGTAGGTAGCACCACCGTTGGAGGTGTTCGGGTCAATTCGAGTTTTAGGGACGTGGTGATCACCAGAGCAATGGGAAGACACCTTAGAAGCTACCCTCATGCCAGGTTCCCGGATCATGAGGACTTACTAAGACATCCTCTACTCGACGATCACCTTTCGAAAGGCAAGGCAACAGTGAGGCGTACCCTAGGGGTGGCGTGTGCGAATTGTGTGTCGTTTTCAGTTATTTGTCTTGTCATGTTCATTGTGTTCTACGCTTGATTTTAATTAGGACATTCATTCTTGTATGCTTTTTTAACAGTTAAACATTTGCGAGGAAAATAAATCTACGACTATTACAAAGGCGCGGGTCCACATCGCCAAAATTAAACCGGACCCGATTTGACGGAAAAATAAATAAAGCGAATAAAATAAAAGTGCAAGAAATTTAAATTACAATGCTTTGGGAGAATTACATAATTTATAATTAAACGACATAAAATAAATGTGCAAATTAAATAAATTATGGACATGGGCGTTGGACCCTTTTACAACAAATTAAAGTTAATAATGAATTAAAAATTAAAATTAAATGTTTTTGGTATTTTGTGTTTTTTATGTTTTTTTTAAGATTTAAAAGGAAAAAAGAATTGATTGAAATTAACATAAACCCTAATTCTAATTATTTTAGTTATTAAGAAAATATTGAATTTTTGACCTAATTTAAACCTAAATTAATTTACATGCAAAATTTAATTATAAAAAATGAATAAATAATAATATTATGATAAAAGGAAAAACTAAAAGGAATGAAAATTGTTAATTAAACCTAAGTTCTACATATTTTTGGATTTTTATTATGAAAAGAATTAAACTCGCAAAACCCTAATTATACTAAATAATTACATGTTAACTTATTTTAAAAAAAAAAAATTAAAATAAAATAATTATTAACTTTTTTGTCTTTTTCTGAATTTATGATGTTTTTTGTATTTTTGTTAAAAAAAATAATTAAGTAAATAAACAATAATTAAAATAAACATAACAATTAAAACAAGAATAAAAAATAAACAAATAAAAATAGTGAAGGCAAACCAGGGGGTTTCAGTCCCAATTCAGGAGGTGTTGACCCAAGAACATTGGCCCATTAAGCATTGGCTTCGTTGGACTTTTTGAATCCTGTATGATGCGTTGACTGGGAGTATAGCGTGTTCATCCATCCTATGCCTTTGGATTGATCCCCAGGAAGACGTGTCATGCTTGATCTTGAGGCGTATGGTGAACCCTAGCGTGGAGCCTGCATAGGAATTGTTATACAAAAATAATATGGAATTTGTTCAGACCTGGGACTCGAACCCAGGTCTTTGATGTTACCAACACACGTCCCTGCCACTGAGCCATCACGTTTCAATTAACATATTATATTAAATAAATAACAAAAAGCAAAACCCACGCGTAATGGTTAAAAACGCGCGCAATTCAAACTAGCGAATCACGCTTCGCCAACACATCATCTTCTTTCTTTTCTTCTGAAACATAAACCTTAAGCAACGGTTTTTAACGCGTTGCAGAAAGTGGGCTATGGAAAAATAGCGATTAGCGCTATGTGAATCATAAATTGTTCGCGAAGGTTGGTTTATGTTCGTCTCAATGCACTGAATTCAATAGCCATGGTCTGAAGCTTTGATTTTTCTTCTTTGCAAAAGCCCTAAAATCACAACCTGAAAACCCTAAAATCTAAGCATGGTAGAATCGCGTATGTGGCACAAAAACACAATTGAATACGTTGGTTAGCTTAGAAACATCATTATGAGCATGAATCAATAAAGAAAAATGCAAAAAGATGCTTGAATTATGCTATACGATTTCAAGAATTTCGTGGTTCAGTTTGAACATAATCTACCAATTCTTGGAGTTTTGCTTGTTGTTCTTGATTGGTACACGTTCAGAGTTACCCAAGGAAGCTAATGGAATGGAAATTGAGGCTTGAATCGTCCCCTAACCTTGAAATCAGTTTTGTGTTTTATGGAAAAAAACTCAAGTTTTCAAAGTGGTCTTGGGCGCAGCTTTGTGTGTAATGCAATTAGGTTTTTATTCCTGAATATGTAGCCAAGCTTTTAGGTCAACAAAACTTGATACAATCCAAGGCATTCATTGTTTTCAATATTTGATTTTCTAAGAATCTCTACATATCTTTTCTCATGTGCAATTTTGTTCAATCAGCTCAAATTAAACCAAATCCTTCCATAATTGGCTAAGCACGAGATCTTGAGTCTAGAATGTGCATAAAAAGATTTTTTTAGGTCAAGTTTATATTTTTCAAGTATTTAAATAATTTAAATGAATTAATATTAATATAAATTCAAATAAATAATTAAAAAATGAGAAAATACTTCCCTTTGGGCCTAATGGTCGTGCATAGGCTTGGCATGAAGAAACTTGGAAGAAAAATGGGCCCATTAGCATTTTTGGATCATTTGAACCATTGTTGACTTTTCAAAATTCCCAAAAATTACCCAACTTCCACAAGGCATAACTTGCTCAATTTTTAAGCTTTTCACATGTTCTTGGACATTTTGGAAAGGTCTTTGAGTCCTCTAACCAATGCCTTTGGTCCCATGTCATTTTGATTTACCAATCTCAAGTTATGGCCTTTGACTTAAAGTCCCTTTTTGTTGACTTTTGAAAGTGACCTATAATGTTGAAATTGATAACTTTTTGTGAGAGCATTTCTTGGACTTGGAATATGAAGATGAGTTGTAGGAAATGTCTTTCTCTTCAAAATGAGCATTGGATGGAATTTTTCTGATAATCCATGTGAAAGTTATGCCCTGGTCAATTTCAGTTGACTTTTTCAGCTGTCCAAATATAATAACTTTTGCATCTTTGATGATTTCTGAGCCAAATTTTGAGAATCATGATCAAGCATTGATCAAATGATGTTTGTGGCTTCAAAATGATATGTTGACCAAAAATTTGAACTTTTGACTGTCAAATGACCATTTTGCCCCTACAGTTGACTGTAGTGCAATGTAGGGTTTTGACTGTGCAATTTTGAGCTGAATGCCTTGAAACTTGATATGAGGATACTTGACCATCTTTGTAAGCATGTGGGACTTGATTGGGCCTTTGAAAACTTCATTTTCTTGATCAGGACTCAAACCCTAGTTTTGACTGTATAGGAGACAGTTGCACTGCACAACCCTTGGGGAATTTTGTGACCTGACTTGGCAATTTCTTGGAGAATATGGGAGGGCAAATTTTGGGGTGCAACAGTTGTGATCGTCCATGTCTCTTGATCACGTCTATGCTTATGGTTTGTCCCAATTTCACCTGTAGACAAAATACCTAAAAACAAAACCAACGAACCCTAGGCACGGGTATTGTTATACGAAGCCTAAAAATGAAATTGAATATAGCAGTTACATTGGAAATCAGGCATGGAGTATGAATATGCTATTATTTTCCAGAAAAAGTGCAAGAATGGAGAAACATGATTTCGTGTACAGGGGTGAGTTTGAGACAACTTACAGCGCTTGGTAGTGGACCTTAGGACGCGTTTGTGGTTGCTTTGGCTTCAGGGAGTGGCAAGGAAGAAGGCCACGTGCTTGCTTTGATCTGAAAATGTTTGCAACACCGCTTTAGATCTCTCACTTTTTTGGACAAATTTTGAACTTTTCCTCTGGCCGTTTGTGCACACTCTAGGTCTTGAATGAGGTTGGGAAGGCTTGCATATGTATGTATCAATGAGAATTAAGTCACATTTAGGAGCCTTAAACTTGTGCAATTATGTTTGGGATTTTGTTTGACCACCATTAAAAGGACATTCCATACTTGGTTCAAATTCAAAATTTTGTGTACAAAAATAAGCTTTCACGAATTTGGCAGCTAGAAAATGGCATATAAAGGTCATTTAAACCACAAAGATTCCCTTTAATTAATTTTTTTGATTTTATTTGAATTTTATGGATTTAAAATAAATTAAATCAATAAAAATTAAATAAAATAGAAAAATTAATGTTTAATCTTGAAATTAATCATGGGATACGTGTATGGCATGACAAGGCTGAATCAAGTGGAAGAAAGTGGGCCCTTTTGTCAAAAATTGAAGTTTCAAGGATATTTGACTTTTGCCATTTCTCAAAAATTTCCCAACTTCTCCAATGCATATCTTGCTCAATTTTGATAATATTAACATGTTCTTGGAAATTTTGGAAAGGTCTTGAAGTCCTCTAACCAATGCCTTTGGTCCCATGTCATTTTGATTTACCAATCTCAAGTTATGGTCTTTGACTTAAAGTGCCTTTTTGTTGACTTTTGAAAATGACCTATAATGTTGAAATTGATAACCTTTTGTGAGAGCATTTCTTTGACTTGGAATGTGAAGATGAGTTGTAGGAAATGTCCTCCCCTTCAAGATGAGCATTGAATGGGATTTTTCTGATGAACCATGAAAAAGTTATGCCTTGGTCAAGTTACTGTTGACTTTTCAGCTGTCCAAAAATGGAAACTTTTGCATCTTGATGATTTTTGAGCCATTCTTGTGGAATCATGGTCAAGACTTGACCAAATGATGATTGTGGCTTCAAAATGAGATGTTGACCAAAAATTTTGACTTTTGACTGCCAAATGACCATTTTTCCCCTGCAGTTGACTGTTGAGCAATTAGGGTTTTTGACTGTGCAACTTGACCTTGTGAGCCTTGAAACTTGACATGTAGGTGCTTGACAATGTGTATGGGCATATGGGACTTGATTGAGCCCTTGAAAACTTCAATTTCCTTGCAAGAACCAAAACCCTAATTTGCATGGCTTAGGAGGATGGTTGATTGTGTAGCCCTTGAGTAGACTTTGAACCATTTGAGGTGATGCTTGGCAAAACTTGGAAGATTATGGGAGGGCAAATTTTGGGGTATAACAGTTGCCCCTGTTCAATCTTCTTAGACCTGAGGATGTAGATTGGCGTGTGTGCCTTTCGTGATCCGAGGGTGGAAGATGATTGAACACTAGAGTGCCCAGAAATTTGCACTTACATAGTAGAGTATCAGCAGTGTGATAGCGGGAATGGGCTTAAAGATGCCATTTGGAGAGATGATGGATAGGAGGATGGGCTTATAGATGCAATCTGGAAGTGTGACAGAACCTTGTCGGGAATGGGCTTATAGATGCCATTTGGAGACTGTCGGATGACTGAATCTGAATAAGAAATAGAATAGCTTCCGTGCCTGGAGCATATCTAGCCTATATCCAGTTGTTGACGTCTGAATAAACAGTAGAATGACCGCCGTGTCTGGGGTATATCCATATTGTATCTGTATGAGCGACAAAATGTCATCCGAATCTGGATCGTATCTGGACTGAACAATAGAAGAGCATCCGGGATGGAGCATCTCTAAGTTGTTTTTTAGAAGTTTGAATCTGAATAAGCAATAGAACGGCATCCAGATCTGGAGCATCTCTAGGCTATATCTGAAAGGAAATCTGGAATGAGTGTCAGAACGTCGCCATGCCTGGGTCACATCTGAACCATATCTAGAAGGAGTCTTGAATAAACAAAAGAACAGCATCCATATCTGGAGCATTTCCAAGCTATCTCTGAGAGGAAATCTGGAATAAGTATCAGAACATCGCCATGCCTGGGTCACATCTGAACCATATCTAGAAGGAGTCTTGAATAAGCAAAAGAACAGCATCCATATCTGGAGCATTTCCAAGCTATCTCTGAGAGGAAATCTGGAATAAGTATCAGAACGTCACCATGCCTGGGTCACATCTGAACCATATCTAGAAGGTGATATCTGAATAAACAATAGAACGGCCTCCGTGTCCGGAGCATCTCTAAGTTATATCTGAGAAGAAATCTGGAATAAGTATCAGAACGTCGCCATGCATAGGTCACATCTGAACCATACCTAGAAAGGTGATCTCTGAATAAACAATAGAACAACCTCCGTGTCCGGAGCATCTCTAAGTTATATCTGAGAAGAAATCTGGAATAAGTATCAGAACGTCGCCATGCCTGGGTCACATCTGAACCATATCTAGAAAGGTGATCTCTGAATAAACAACAGAACAGCCTCCGTGCCCGGAGCATCTCTAAGTTATATCTGAGAAGAAATCTGGAATAAGTATCAGAACGTCGCCATGCCTGGGTCACATCTGAACCATATCTAGAAAGGAATCTTGAATAAGCAAAAGAACAGCATCCATATCTGGAGCATTTCCAAGCTATCTCTGAGAGGAAATCTGGAATAAGTATCAGAACGTCGCCATGCCTGGGTCACATCTGAACCATATCTAGAAGGTGATCTCTGAATAAACAATAGAACAGCCTCCGTGTCCGGAGCATCTCTAAGTTATATCTGAGAAGAAATCTGGAATAAGTATCAGAACGTCGCCATGCCTGGGTCACATCTGAACCATATCTAGAAAGGTGATCTCTAAATAAACAACAGAACAGCCTCCGTGCTCGGAGCATCTCTAAGTTATATCTGAGAAGAAATCTGGAATAAGTATCAGAACGTCGCCATGCCTGGGTCACATCTGAACCATATCTAGAAAGGAATCTTGAATAAGCAAAAGAACAACATCCATATCTGGAGCATTTCCAAGCTATCTCTGAGAGGAAATCTGGAATAAGTATCAGAACGTCGCCATGCCTGGGTCACATCTGAACCATATCTAGAAGGTGATCTCTGAATAAACAATAGAACAGCCTACGTGTCCGGAGCATCTCTAAGTTATATCTGAGAAGAAATCTGGAATAAGTATCAGAACGTCGCCATGCCTGGGTCACATCTGAACCATATCTAGAAAGGTGATCTCTGAATAAACAACAGAACAGCCTCCGTGCTTGGAGCATCTCTAAGTTATATCTGAGAAGAAATCTGGAATAAGTATCAGAACATCGCCATGCCTGGGTCACATCTGAACCATATCTAGAAAGGAATCTTGAATAAGCAAAAGAACAGCATCCATATCTGGAGCATTTCCAAGCTATCTCTGAGAGGAAATCTGGAATAAGTATCAGAACATCGCCATGCCTGGGTCACATCTGAACCATATCTAGAAGGTGATCTCTGAATAAACAATAGAACAGCCTCCGTGTCCGGAGCATCTCTAAGTTATATCTGAGAAGAAATCTGGAATAAGTATCAGAACATCGCCATGCCTGGGTCACATCTGAACCATATCTAAAAAGGTGATCTCTGAATAAACAACAGAACAGCCTCCGTGCCCAGAGCATCTCTAAGTTATATCTGAGAAGAAATCTGGAATAAGTATCAGAACGTCGCCATGCCTGGGTCACATCTGAACCATATCTAGAAAGGAATTTTGAATAAGCAAAAGAACAGCATCCATATCTGGAGCATTTCCAAGCTATCTCTTTAATCTTTTTAACATAGACATGCCCTGGCCGGATACAGGTATCGAATCCACAATCAATCGCTCACAGACATGCCCTGGCTAGATACAGGAATCGAATCTGGGATTGCGATAGTTGATAGTAATCATCTTTGTATTGACCTTTCCTGAAAAAAGGCAAAACATTAGTTATATGCAATGTCATGGTGCATGGAATGCGCGGTGTCATGACGTTTATAACCAATGGGATTGTAGAATGTAATGTTTATATCATGTATGAAAATGTGATGTTTGCGAATTTATTTTTGTCTAGGAAAATAAATCCTTGACGAATGCCGGGAGCTTATCCTGGGCTGATGTTGCAAGAATACCGGTAGGAGAAGATAACTCCGTTGGGGAATAAACTTGGCGAATAGATTACTCTGCGGGGAAAATTACTCTAGTGATCTTGCTGGGGAAAATACTCTGTGGGAAGAGAGGTACTTCGCTGAGATGTTGTATGAGAACTCCGCTGGGGATACCTTTGTTGAGTTATGTTTGGGAGGTTTGAGGAACTCCGCTGGGGATAGGAATACTTCGCCGAGGACGATCTTTCCGTGGCAATTAGCTGAGGATAACCCAGTTATAAGCTTTGGCGAGGAATAACCTTCTGAATAAAGACGGGGAGAGATATGCTCTGCAAAGGATAAGCTTCCAGAATCTACTGGGGATAAGCTTCCTACTGGGGAGATGATTTAACTCTCCTGGGGAGACTTTGGACTGTACTGGGAAGGGCTCCGCTGGATGTCTAGATTCCGCCGAGGAACAATCTTAGATCAAGACTGCCGGGGATGCTTGTTGAGGGTGTTTGTAGACTCCGTTGAGGAATGTTGAGATCTGTTGGGGATACTCAACTTCCTTAAGGCTGGCAGTGTGTTAACTCTGCTTGGGGAGAGTGTTGCCGACTCGCTGGAGGTATTGTGCCTTCTCTGCTCGGGGGGAGTATGGCTGAACCTTGTCTCATTCTCTGGGGAATTAAGGTATCTTGGTTACATTCTTCAGTCGAACTTACCTTGGTACCTTGATGGCAGAGCAACTAGATCGCTTAGATAACTCATTATTGCCCCTGTTTCTGTGGAGGTCTTGATAACTGCCGATTTGACAACTCTTCTGGTAGGCAAGTGACGAGATGACGGGACATAGTCGTACGCTTTGATCCCTAATTTTTGCCTGGACCACCCTTTCGGGTTTTCAGTCCACCGGGATACCCATTTTTGCCCAAGCCGCCTTTTCAGGTTTTCGACTTGCCGGGTGTACAAATTTTTATTTTCATCCCTTATTTTTGCCCGAACCCTTTTGGTTCGCCGGGAAGCCCTTATTTTTGCCTAGGTGTGTCAACCTAGCGGGTCTTTTGTTCATGCGTAGTATCTTTTTTACTATGTCCATATTCTCGGGACGAGGGAGTTGCCCCTGTCAGTAGGGTTGTGTTGTCATGCTACCAGAAGATCTTCTTTTGATCGTCCAATGCCCCAAGTGATCCAGGTGGAGATTTGCCCCAGGCTGTTTGGCATCTTGAGAGATTCTCCGAATCTTGACTGGACTGCCCTAGATGATGGACAATGATCATGCCCTTCCCCTTGATTGGAGGTGCTTTCGCTCATTAGACATTCGTCGTGCGAACTTCTATGATGTTCAAACAAATAGTCATATGCAAGCAATGTTATATTAAAAATGCACAGCTTATGTCTGTCTTGAAGTTTTTGAAAATGCATATTTTTTCATAAAAACAAGTGAATTTTGTGAACTGTGATGTCAACTCGTCATTTTACCGCAAGCCTTAAGGAGTCAGGATACCTTTCGTAACAGTATGCTTTTGAACTAACCCATGCTTCAGCTAGGACTTTTGAGGGTTATAACGTGGCCTGGTTCACGGTTTAAGAAACAAAGGATAAAGGCTCAAATTTATTTGTACCCACCCGTTCTTCGTGATGTTCTTCCAACCTAAACTCAGCTAATCGTGCGTTAGACCTTATTGAGTCTTTGCTTTGATATAGTGATGGTTCAGATACTAACAGTTTATTTTGACCAGGCAGTCATTTCTTTGTTGAGGGTTTGTATGACCTCTTTCTTTTTTGATTTTATGATCCCTAATTTTTGCCTGTACTGTTTCTTTTGTGGAATTACAGTCAGCGGGATGCCCCAGTTTTGCAAGTCTCTTCATAGGTTTTGACTTAATGGGCGTTTATTTTGAGGGGTAATGACTGCCTGTCTTTATGATTATTCGGAACCATCACTATCTTTTGTTTTGTGAGGACCTCTTTGGTGCTATTCGTTGTGCACTTGGATCAACTGAGAGAACTACCCTGCCCCAGGTTATGATTAAGGGTTTTATTTTTCGAAAAGAAAAACTCCTACTTCTTTGGCTCGAAGGGGTTGACGAGGGATTATCTTCCTTATAACTCCAGTGTTTAGGAATTGAAACAATGCTTGTACCTCATCAGCGGGGTTCGTTCAAAAGCATACTGTAAATCGTGGTATCGTTTTCGTCATCCTCCCTCAAGAGGCTTAGAATTATTAACCGAGAGTTGAACATCACAAAAAAAATATAAAGGCAATGTGAATATAGTGAAAATGATTGGATTAATTCAAAAACAGACATATGCCGTGCATTAATGAAATAAAAGAGTTCGCTATGACATTTAATTGTTCGTATAAGCAAAAAATTACAACTCGGAAATTCAAATAAACAAAAGTCTTCAATGATTGGGCAAAGGAGCATGGATTATGTTTGGAGTCTCTGACGCTTCAAACTGAATCTCTTCGGCGTTGATCATGTCTTGAATCTTGTTCTTCAAAGGCCAGCAGTTGTCCGTAGTATGACCCGGGCTATCGGAGTGGTATGCGCACCTCTCATTAGGATGGTAGTTGGGAGCAGAGGTGTTTGGATTCCGGAGAGGAGCCCTCAAGGTAATCAACCCTGCCTTCAACATTTGTTGTAGCGCTTGATCCAGTGACATGTTGATTTTAGTGAATTGTCTCTTGGGTGCGACCTCCTTACGTTGATGCCCCTGTCCCTGTTGAGCAGGCCTAGGATTAGAGATCTGGACTGCCCCTACATGTTGACCATGGCGACCCTTTTGGCTGTACGCAGCATTGGCCTCTTTCTTCCCAGTGTAAGGCTTTTTGTGAGTATCAGAAGGTGCAGCTTCTTGGATCTTTCCAGCCTTGATGCCAGCTTCGATCCTCTCCCCGATCAAGATTAAATCGGTAAACCCAGCAGAAGAATTCCCAATCAGATGGTTGAAGAAGGGACCAGACAGGGTCCCCAAGAACATGTCAACGAGCTCACGGTCAGTCAAAGGCGGCTGCACCCTTCCAGCCATATCTCTCCACCTTTGTGCATATTCCTTAAAACCTTCACCCGTCCCAAGTGACATACCCTGTAGTTGGGTACACGTAGGAGCGAGGTCGACATTATACTGATACTGCTTATAAAAAGCAGTTGCCAAGTCCTCCCAGTTACGAATAGTGGTTCCATCCAGCTGATAGAACCATTCGAGTTGAGTCCCTGAAAGACTCTCCTAGAAGAAATGGATCCATAGATTCTTGTCTGCCGTGTAGGGCTGGATCTTCCTTGCGTAGGAACGGAGGTGCAGCTTAGGACAGGAAACCCCGTCGTACTTTACAAAGGCAGGTGCCTTGAACTTGTGAGGGATCACCACCTCAGAAGATAAACCAAGGTCCCCAAAGTCCAACCCAGGCACACGTTGGATATCCATAGCATTTAACCGGTCCTCCAGCTGTTTGTACCTGTCTTCAGCAGGAGGGTACTGCTCATCATTGAAGTCTGTCTCAGTGTCAGAGACCACGGTACTAGGAACCCTTCCCTCTTGGTGACTGCCTTCCCCAACAGATGGAGTAGTCCGCTCAGCCTCATTCTGCAGTGTATTCCCAGATCTGTGTCTAGGGTTGAACAGCACAGTCCTCTTCTTCTTCTTCTTCTTCATAAGCAGAGTCTTCAATTCCTGTTGTCCTTGTGCTAAGCTCATGACCAGCTCCTGGAACTGGGCGTTCTGGGCCTGAAGGGCCTTGATAGCTTGTGCATTGGATGACTCAGGATTCATGATGACTGCTGAAATAAACAGCGACGAAGGTAAGCAACCTGTAGAGAAAGGGTACCTGTTATGCAATGATATGTATGATATGCATGCGATGTTTTCAAGGATCTCGCGGGGTAAACAGAGAAATTGGTTAGAATTTTGTAGCTTGATTGAAGGAATTTCATTTTGTTGAGAGTCCTTCTTCAAGAGTCAAGGCTCACCATATCGAGTGGGTCATAGCCCCTGACAATCTTGGCTCGGGGAACCTTCTTCAAGTGTCAAAGCTCACCATATCCAGTGGGTCATAGCCTCTGACAACCTTGGCTAGAGGAAAATAAATCCTCTTTGCCCCTTGCTAGACGTTTGATTCATCATGACCTGCATCACAAGCCCTTGAGATCCTTGAAATGGATTAATTTTTATGCAGGATGTATGCAATGGTATGATGTTATGCTATGCATGGGGTAATGTAGGTAAACCCTGTTATGAGTCCCAATTAGGGACTGTAAACAAACCCCGCAAGAAACTCATGGGTCAGATAACAAGCATGCAAGTAGTCAAGTTTTAAGGCACACAAGTCACACCACACCCCTTAGAGTTTAGGCCAGCATGAGGTTTAGGTAATACCCTCTTTCAGTTTGTTGGTTAGGACCTGTCCTATCAGAAGTAACCGGGTTCTAGAGGATCCCAATATCACTGACTACCCTCAATCGGTCATAACTCCAGGATCACAACCTTTTCTTGCGGCCAGAACCATCACGAGAGTTTAGCCTCAATGGGCGTAGCATACTGCTACTGTTCTATTGGCCAAGTTGGGTCATTTAAGGTTCTAAGGTCGGTTGGTGCTTAATGACTCCTCAGAAGACCCATATTCTCCTCGTTGCGACACAAGGGATATCGGTACAGACCAAGGCGCCACACCAATGTAGCCACTGCTTCACCCATGTCGGTCTACGCCGGACAGGTCCCTCACAGCTTATGCTACCTAACAGGGTATCCCCAGATCTGGGTTAGGATCTATGTAACTCAGATGCAACCCGCAATAATAAAGCAAACAAAGCACAACAATTGAAAACACAATTATGAACTATCCTAAGGTACACCTCACTTTGAGAGTCCCCAGCAGAGTCGCCAGTTCTGTGATCGGTGGATCTGGAACTGACTGTTTAACGCTGGTTTCGTGAAATGTCGCGGTAAGCAAGAGTCGCCACCGTCTTTTATTTTCTCCAACATGGACAGTGAAATTCTGGCTACAGATACTCAATGTCACGTCCAATGTTATGACACCGTACCTGACTTACTATATGACAGTAAATACAAAAGCAGTAAATAACACAGTCAATTGTTTACCCAGTTCAGTGTGCAACAACACCTACTCTGGGGGCTACCAAGCCAGGGAGAGAATCCACTATAAGAGATGTTAATTCAGGAATAAACCAACCAGTTTATCTCCTTCACTTAAGACCTACCCAATGCAATTCTAATCTAAGTACAACTTAAACCTGAGTTCCTACTCACTCCCCCTCAATCACAGCAGTGATACATAAACCAATTTGACTTGAGAATTGATGAAGACACTCTTCAAAACACACACTTGATTAAGCTTCACAGCTTTTTAATCAAGTAACACAATCACTCGTGCTTCACAGCTTTGAGTGATGTACACAACTAACTTGACTCTGCTTCACAGCTTTAGTCAAGTAACATTCAAACACTCTTGCTTCAAAGCTTTGAGTGCTACACAACCCTTACAATTGAAACCTATTCCAAGGCACTTATCACAATGATAATTGCTTGGAGTACAATAAACAAATCTATACAGATTACAAAATTGATCTTCTAATCAATCAGCAGGGATGCCTTGAAAAACCGCAGCTCTGTTGAATATATAGCAGCTGCAACTTCAGTTAGGGTTTCCAAAAACCTAGGGTTGATTCCGTTTGACCTAAAGACCAGGTCACAGTACTTTATTGATCAGGTTAGGATTGAGCTAGGTTACTCCTCAGAAAACGCAGGATTCTGTTTAGAAGGGACTGAGTTATTTCCTGAAAAAACTCAGACTTATCCAATCCTGCAATCTTGTTAGTTCAGAACAGGATGTCATAACATCTGTTATGACATCTGAGAAAACCTGTCTACTGATTTAGCAAAATGTGATCATTTTGCAAACATGCTCAGATACACACTTATAAACATCAGTATTTGAATTACAATATTTTTCTGCACATGTACCTATTGAGTTAGTACAACCTGAACTAGAATGTTATGACATCAGTCATGACATTCACACATACACTTGGGATTTAACAAAAATGCAAGCCAATACCTAAACACCTACAAACTCCCCCTTTGGCAGATTTTTGGCTAAAGTCCCTAAACAATCAGAGATAGATAGATAGCAGCAGAAATATATAGTGTCGTAAAGCAGTACCAAAAATATTCTCCCCCACTTTAGCCACAAATGGGCCAAAGATTACATGTTTATAAAGTTATACAGTTATCCAAAACAAAAATAATGAGATCAGCAGCAGACAACAGTAGAACACACTTCCAAACTCCACCAGCAACACCACCAAGCAGCAATCAACCTTCAAGCACTGTCATCAGACTCAGAGGAGCCAGTTTCTTCAATGTTGAGCTGTCCTTCAGCTTCTATACCTTCTTCCCTTCTGCTTTCTTCAGCTTCCTCCTTTTCTAGCCTGGCAATCAGAGCTTCTAGGATCCTTTTTCTAGCATCCAGATCTTTGCAAGTTTCTTTTAAAACAGCTATGACATCTGATGTCTTGGACTGAATCTTTGCAGACGATGTCTCAGCTGATGTTATGACAATGTCTGGAGCATGGGATCCCTGAAACAGTTTGTAGTGCAGGCCAAGGGCAGGGGCTCTTTTGCAGACTGTATCTCTTGCTACAAGGATGTCAGGGTATTGTGCAAGGATGATTCCACAAAGGAGGGAGGGAAAAGCAATTGGTCCTTTGACAGCATAACTGCCAGCATGCTTCAAGGTTTGTTCAAAGATGTACCTTCCATAGTCAAAGGCAGTCTTGGTTCCTACAGCATAGATAAATCTCCCCAATCCTGTGGAGATGGTTGATTTGTGATTTGTAGGCACCAAGTTGGCTGCACCTATTTTATGCAAGATGGCAAATTTCATGCTGAGTTTACTAGCCTTCAGCTTCCCTTTCAATGGCCAGTACTTTACTTGCCTGGCAGTGATGGTCAAGCACACTTCATTGTCAGTTGCCTCTAGATCAGGACAGTCCTTATTTGTTCTTCCAAGAAACTTGTTGATTTCTAATGGAGAGAACTTGACCCTTCTTCCTCTAACAAACACACTCTCAAAGTCAGCTGACCTCCCATCAGCACAATCATTGGACAGGTTCACTACAAACTCTTTAACCAGATTTTCATAACATTTGCTAAACTTCATCACTGTCTTCATTAGCCCAACATTCCTGATCAGATCTATGATGTCTTTGCACTCCAAGGCATCATTGTTGAGTTCTCTCTCCAAGGCTATTCTCTTCAAGCACACATACTTCCATATGTTTGCATTGTTAGGATGATGAAAGGAGATGTTGTCTGTTTGCACTTCAGGCACTCTAGCAATCTTGCTGGAGGGGAGCTTCCTTCTGATGGGAGTATTGTCAATGTCAATCTCAAATTCTGATTCATCATCAGAATCAGAAGTTTCAGGTTCTTTACTTTTCTTGGAGATTGGTTGTCTAGCAGTCTGCACCTGTGCCTTCTTCCCTTTTGTCTGAATTTTCTCAGTCATCCCTTCAGCCTTGGATTTCTTAGCATCAGGTTTAACAGTCTCACTACTCTTTCTTTTCATCAATCTCCTAGCAATGCTAGGGTTCACGTTAGCAATCAGTTCATTATCTGAGTAATCTTCATCCACATCAATGATAGGTGGATCAGCAGCCTTTTCAGAGGGATTCTGAATGTTGTCTTTTGGTGTCACAACATCCTCAGTGACATCTATATTTTCAGAACCTTCCACATTTGGACTTTCTGATTGATTCAAAGGGATAGAAATCCCCGGTACAGATTGATTGCCACTCAGAATGCTAGTAACCAGTCTAGCAATAGCCTGGTGTACTTGAACGGATCCTTCTTTATTAGGTATAGAAGACGAAGGAAGAGAAGAATTACCAGAGACTGTAGCTTGAGCTCTTCCTGCATGTCTGGTCCTGAGCTTTTTGACTCTGGTTGGGTCAGTTGCCATCTCCCTAAGAGGAGTGACCTCAAGAACTTCAGATTCTATGCATGTAGTGATTGCCCTAGAATCTTGATCAGATGACGACGATGATGAGTGAGACGAAGCCGCCATGGTGGAAGACGATGTCTGAGACATTGTGTTTAACGTTGAGTAATAGTAGCAGTTTGAGAAAACTCTTTGATTGGGAGGAGGAAACAAGTTGCAAGGATGAGAGAGGTAGGGAGTACAAGGGAGTCTCTTCAACTTCTTAAGGTTTTTGAAGGAATTGTGAATGAATATGATTAACCCACTAAATATAGACTTAATAAAATTAATCCCTTCAACCCTTGTTTTCAGCAAAACTAATTGCTATAATTTATCATGTTGGTGAATACCCAATCTGCCCCTCAAATTTTCAAATTTATTTCCAACAAGCGCCTTGGTAGAAGAATCAGTCAGCTGAAGCTTAGAGAAGCTATGTTCCAGTTCAATTGACTTCTTCTCTTCAAAGTCAATAGGGTTCAAGGAGATGTTGAATGTTTTCAGATTGTCACACCACAATGTCACAACATCTTGTGTAACATTGTACTTAGGTAGCATCTGTTTTGACCAGATGTTTAGAGAACAGAATTTATGAGACTTGTTCTTTCCAACATCCTTGTCAAGATGACTTAAGGTTCTGACAACACATTCTTTTTCAAGTTTATTTGCCACATCACATATATTATCAGCCTGTAGTTTTGGAGTTCTTCTGACATCTTCCATAGGAATAGCTCTTTTTATTCTTCCAAGCTTGTGCTGCCACTGTTTCATCTCTTTTTCTTCTTTGATGATTTGACTCATAGTGGAGATATCAGTGTTCTCAGGCTGCCACACATAACAGTTATCTTTGGATTTGATTCCTCTCATTACAACATCTAGTTTTTCATTAAATACTAGACATTCAGATCTTGAGAAGTTGACCATGAATCCTAGATCACATAATTGACTGATGCTAATGAGATTAGTAGTCAATCCTTTTACCAGCAGTACCTTATTCAGACTTGGAACTCCAGGGTAGTCCAAATTACCAACTCCTTTGACTTCTCCTTTAGCACCATCTCCAAAGGTCACAAAACTGGTGGTGTGAGGCATAACATTATTGAGGAGATTTTTGAATCCAGTCATGTGTCTGGAACATCCACTGTCAAAGTACCAATCTTCCTTTGCAGAGATCTTCAGGGAAGTGTGAGCTATCAGTGCAGTAGCCTTTTTCTTCCATTGAGGAGTGTGTGGTACCCTTTTCGACTTAGGTTTGACGTCTGAGTTCTGATTCGGATATCCATGTAATCTGAAGCAGAAGGGCTTTATGTGACCATATTTCCCACAATGATGACATCTCCATCTTTGGTACCTCTTCTTCATATGTCTTTGTCCCTGATGTTGAGAGTAACGTTGAGACATCCGTTTTGACATTTGCTTCCCGGTAACAAATTTCTTTGTTTCCACAAATCCTAGGCCAGATTTATTTCCCATATTTTGTCCAGCCTGAAGGATCTCTTCCAATTTGTCTGTTCCATTGGTCAACATCTTGACAGATTTGGTCATTTGATTCAGTTGTGAGTTCAGCAGTTGAACTTCTCCTTCTAAATGACTTATAGTTTCAAGATTTGCCCTCTTTTCAGCCTCCAGCTTTACAATGAGTTTTGATTGTTTCTCATTTTGCACACAGACTTCACCACTTCTGATACACAATTTCTTGTAGGTATCAGCCAGTTCTTCAAATGTCACTTCTTCATCACTGGTGTCACTTTCAGAAGTACAAACACTAGTTAGGGCAGTAACTAGTTTGGCAGATTCTTCTTCAGAATTGCTTTCTGAATCATAGTCAGACCAGGTAACAGTCATTCCTTTCTTTTGCTTCTTAAGAAAGGTAGGACATTCAGCTCGAATATGTCCATATCCTTCACATCCATGGCATTGAATACCTCTGCCTTGGTTTCCCTTATCTTCTGACCTTGGTCTACTGCTGTCAATGTCAGAAGGAATGTTATGAACATTAGACTTTGACTTTGGGTCCATTCTTTTGATGAGCCTGTTGAACTGTCTTCCAAGCATGGCAATGGCTTCTGATATGTTTTCTTCTTCATCTTCCTTGTATTCAACATCAATGTTGGATACAAGTGCTATGCTTTTGTTCTTCTTGTCACCATTATCAGTGATCCCCATCTCAAAAGTCTGAAGAGACCCAATAAGTTCATCCACTTTTAACTTGCTAATGTCCTGGGCTTCCTCTATGGCAGTTACCTTCATTGCAAATCTTTTAGGCAAGGATCTGAGAATCTTCCTCACCAGTTTTTCTTCTGACATTTTTTCTCCCAGTGCTCCTGAGGTGTTGGCAATCTCCAAGATGTTCATATGAAACTCATGAATGGTTTCATCTTCCATCATTTTTAGATTCTCAAACTTAGTGGTCAACATCTGAAGCCTTGACATTTTTACTTTGGAAGTGCCCTCATGAGTAGTTTTGAGAGTATCCCAAACTTCCTTGGCCAGTTCATATTGATGTACTAGTCTGAAGATGTTTCTATCTATTCCATTGAACAAGGCATTTAAAGCTTTTGAATTTCCCAGAGCTAACTCATCTTCTTCTTTACTCCAATCTTCCTCAGGCTTCAGACTGATTGTCCCATCTCTTTCAGTTATGGTGGGATGAATCCATCCTTTGTCAGCAGCTCTCCAAGCCTTTTTGTCCAGAGATTTTAGGAAGGCAATCATACGAGGTTTCCAGTAGTCATAATTAGTTCCATCCAGAATGGGTGGTCTATTTCCAAAAACTCCTTCTTTGTCCATAGTGCCAGAAAGTGATATCCCTAGATCTCACCCAGTAATACAGGCAGGGTGCCTGCTCTGATACCAATTGAAATTCTGGCTACAGATACTCAATGTCACGTCTAATGTTATGACATCGTACCTGACTTACTATATGACAGTAAATACAAAAGCAGTAAATAACACAGTCAATTGTTTACCCAGTTCAGTGTGCAACAACACCTACTCTGGGGGCTACCAAGCCAGGGAGAGAATCCACTATAAGAGATGTTAATTCAGGAATAAACCAACCAGTTTATCTCCTTCACTTAAGACCTACCCAATGCAATTCTAATCTAAGTACAACTTAAACCTGAGTTCCTACTCACTCCCCCTCAATCACAGCAGTGATACATAAACCAATTTGACTTGAGAATTGATGAAGACACTCTTCAAAACACACACTTGATTAAGCTTCACAGCTTTTTAATCAAGTAACACAATCACTCGTGCTTCACAGCTTTGAGTGATGTACACAACTAACTTGACTCTACTTCACAGCTTTAGTCAAGTAACATTCAAACACTCTTGCTTCAAAGCTTTGAGTGCTACACAACCCTTACAATTGAAACCTATTCCAAGGCACTTATCACAATGATAATTGCTTGGAGTACAATAAACAAATCTATACAGATTACAAAATTGATCTTCTAATCAATCAGCAGGGATGCCTTGAAAAACCGCAGCTCTGTTGAATATATAGCAGCTGCAACTTCAGTTAGGGTTTCCAAAAACCTAGGGTTGATTCCGTTTGACCTAAAGACCAGGTCACAGTACTTTATTGATCAGGTTAGGATTGAGCTAGGTTACTCCTCAGAAAACGCAGGATTCTGTTTAGAAGGGACTGAGTTATTTCCTGAAAAAACTCAGACTTATCCAATCCTGCAATCCTGTTAGTTCATAACAGGATGTCATAACATCTGTTATGACATCTGAGAAAACCTGTCTACTGATTTAGCAAAATGTGATCATTTTGCAAACATGCTCAGATACACACTTATAAACATCAGTATTTGAATTACAATATTTTTCTGCACATGTACCTATTGAGTTAGTACAACCTGAACTAGAATGTTATGACATCAGTCATGACATTCACACATACACTTGGGATTTAACAAAAATGCAAGCCAATACCTAAACACCTACAAACAGGACAAAAGCACAGCAAAATTCCTTATGAGATAGTTTCTCGGTTCGGGAGGTAGATTTATAGAAAGGGAAGGTGTTAGCACCCTTTCTATCGATGGTTATCCATGGGCTCTTAGATACTTGCTCATTTGTGTTTTCAAAAGTGTTTGTTTGCTTTTCAAGGTGAGTGGGTTTGAAAAAGTTTCGTTTAAAATTTCAGTTCGACTCTTGTATCAGTCCTCAAGAGTGTTTGAAAAGTTGTTTTTGAAAGCTTTTTGCAAAGTGTCGGTGTGAAAAGAAATTTTTGATTTGTTTTGAATTAGAGCAAGTATCTACGATTCATCTACCTACCCTAAGGAATTAGTCTGTGTAAATGTCCTTAAGGTAGTGCCATCCCACCATTGAGAGGTAGGTAGCACCACCGTTGGAGGTGTTCGGGTCAATTTGTTTGTAGGGACAGTATGGTCACCGAGCAACAGCAAGACACCTTAGAAGCTACCCTTATGCCATTGATCTTTTTATTCTGAGGCAACTATTTCGAGGCAACCGTTTCGAGGCAACTTGTTTCGAGGCAACTAGATCAATGGACATAAGGACTCACTAAGACGTCCTATACTCGACGACCACAATTCGAGCTCGTAGGGACAGTGTGGCCACCAGAGCAACAGTAGGACACCTTAGAAGCTACCCTTATGCCATGGGTCATGGACATAAGGACTTACTAAAACGTCCTATACTCGGCGACCACGTTTCGAGGGGGCAAGGCAACAGTGAGGCGTACCCTAGAAGTGGTGTGTGCATTGTGTGTTGTTTTCAGTTTATGTTATCTTTGATCAGGCATTGAGGTGAGCTACGCTTGTTTTTAATTAGCATGCATTCTTTCATACAAGTTAACAGTTAAAAGGGGTGCGGAAAGTAAATTGCGGAAAACGTAAATCCTACGCTATTACAAGGCGCGGGTCTATACATCGCCAAATCTTTACAAAGACCCGTTTTAAGTAAATAAGTGCGGAAAATAAAAAAAACAGTAAAAGGTCCTATTTACTATTACATATCCTGAGCAATTACATAATAGTCGAACAAATTAAATACACGCGAATAAAGAAAAGGGAATTAATTTTTTTGTCTTTTTTTTTATTTAAATGAAATTAAGCCTAATTACTAATTAATTAATTTAATTAAAAGGAAAAAATATTTTTGTGTTTTTTATGTTTTTATGAAATAAAATAAAAAAAGAATTAAAAATGTCAAAAGAAAAAGCCTAAGTCTAAATTTGTTTTTATTTATTGTGAAAAAAGGTTTAAATTAACTAATTAAACTAATTAATTTGTTAGTATTTTATTTACAAAAATAATTACTAAAGTGAAATTAATAATAGTAATAATAATTACATTTTTTTTGTTTTTTTCTGAATTTATGAAAATAATTATTTGTGAACTAACTAAATAATAATAATAATTAATAAAAGGAAAGAAAATAAGAAAAGAAATGCTAAACCAAGGAGGTGAAGGCCGGATTTTGGAGGTTTTACTCAAAATCATCCTTAAGCATAAAAAATTCCATCTAAGCCCATGGTTGTGATCGCCCATGTCTCCTGATCACGTCTATGCTTATGGTTTGTCCCAATTTCACCTGTAGACAAAATACCTAAAAACAAAACCAACGAACCCTAGGCACGGGTATTGTTATACGAAGCCTAAAAATGAAATTGAATATAGCAGTTACATTGGAAATCAGGCATGGAGTATGAATATGCTATTATTTTCCAGAAAAGTGCAAGAATGGAGAAACATGATTTCGTGTACAGGGGTGAGTTTGAGACAACTTACAGCGCTTGGTAGTGGACCTTAGGACGCGTTTATGGTTGCTTTGACTTCAGGGAGTGGCAAGGAAGAAGGCCACGTGCTTGCTTTGATCTGAAAATGTTTGCAACACCGCTTTAGATCTCTCACTTTTTTGGACAAATTTTGAACTTTTCCTCTGGCCGTTTGTGCACACTCTAGGTCTTGAATGAGGTTGGGAAGGCTTGCATATGTATGTATCAATGAGAATTAAGTCACATTTAGGAGTCTTAAACTTGTGCAATTATGTTTGGGATTTTGTTTGACCACCATTAAAAGGACATTCCATACTTGGTTCAAATTCAAAATTTTGTGTACAAAAATAAGCTTTCACGAATTTGGCAGCTAGCAAATGGCATATAAAGGTCATTCAAACCACAAAGATTCCCTTTAATTAATTTTTTTGATTTTATTTGAATTTTATGGATTTAAAATGAATTAAATCAATAAAAATTAAATAAAATAGAAAAATTAATGTTTAATCTTGAAATTAATCATGGGACACGTGTATGGCATGACAAGGCTGAATCAAGTGGAAGAAAGTGGGCCCTTTTGTCAAAAATTGAAGTTTCAAGGATATTTGACTTTTGCCATTTCTCAAAAATTTCCCAACTTCTCCAATGCATATCTTGCTCAATTTTGATCATATCAACATGTTCTTGGACATTTTGGAAAGGTCTTGAAGTCCTCTAACCAATGCCTTTGATCCCATGTCATTTTGATTTACCAATCTCAAGTTATGGTCTTTCATTTAAAGTGCCTTTTTGTTGACTTTTGAAAATGACTTATAATGTTGAAATTGATAACCTTTTGTGAGAGCATTTCTTGGACTTGGAATGTGAAGATGAGTTGTAGGAAATGTCCTCCCCTTCAAGATGACCATTGGATGGGATTTTTCTGATGAACCATGAAAAAGTTATGCCTTGGTCAAGTTACAGTTGGCTTTTCAGCTGTCCAAAAATGGAAACTTTTGCATCTTGATGATTTTTGAGCCATTCTTGTGGAATCATGGTCAAGACTTGACCAAATGATGATTGTGGCTTCAAAATGAGATGTTGACCAAAAATTTTGACTTTTGACTGCCAAATGACCATTTTGCCCCTGCAGTTGACTGTTGAGCAATTAGGGTTTTTGACTGTGCAACTTGACCTTGTGAGCCTTGAAACTTGACATGTAGGTGCTTGACAATGTGTATGGGCATATGGGACTTGCTTGAGCCCTTGAAAACTTCAATTTCCTTGCAAGAACCAAAACCCTAATTTGCATGGCTTAGGAGGATGGTTGACTGTGTAGCCCTTGAGTAGACTTTGAACCATTTGAGGTGATGCTTGGCAAAACTTGGAAGATTATGGGAGGGCAAATTTTGGGGTACAACAGGAATGATAAGCTAATTTGGATTACCATTTCAAAATTCTTTCATCTTTAAATTCAACCACTCCTCTAGATGGATTAAAGTACTAAAACATATCATTAATCCAAAGCACCAAAAATGAATTAAATAATTCATTCTTAGGTAAATTTGAATTGATGAACATTTATCCAATTTCATCTACATCACAAAGTTCATTGAGTTTAAAAACAAACTGGACATTCAAAATTGTAATCCAAATTATCCATCAAAGAGAGTGCAGAAAAATATTTGAGTCCAAACAGCCCCAAAATAAGGCAGCAAAAGCATTTTTGGCACTGTTACAATCAATTGTGCTTAGACAACAACCTATTGCATCAGTGCAGTTTTTTATCAAATCAATTTTCTGTGACAATCAATTGCAATGTTACCACAATTGATTGCAACCTGTTAAAAATAATCAGTAGAAAACAACATTTTAAAGATCAAATTCTTATTCCAACTTTTTATCAAACACCTTATGATCATGGATCCAATTGAGCATGAAAGTTCCAGCAAATTTTGAGAAAATAGCACTCATGGAGTTATAAAACAATGCTCAATGAATCAAAACCAGAAATTCACAAGAGATCACATTGTTTAAGATGATGATCCAACTTACCAAAGGTAGAATTTGAGAATTATCAAACAACTTCAGAATTTACTTCAATTTAACAACAAGAATCAATCACCAAAGCTTGGATGTAGAGAATTAATGGAGAAAAAGTGTTTGGATGAAGGATTAGCTCAAAGATTAGTAAGCTTTAATGCAAAGCTTACTAACTTTTTTGAAAATGGAGCTTTGAGTGAATTTGGTAGATTGAGAGATTTTTTAGCAAGATGATTTTGGCTGTCAAAAGCTTGTGATTTGAATGAAATGAGGTCTCTATTTATAGAGTTTAGGATTGGGATTAGTGGTAATTTGGTAATTGATTCTTGGAGCCAAATTTGAATTAATGATATAATTTCAAATTATGCAGAAAAAATTGGAGCCAAAATGATAACAATTTGAATTTACTGGCTTTTTTCAAAAAACACGTGCATTTTGCCATTATGAGTCGATACATAAGGGGTATGTGTCGATACATCCTAGCTGCATAACACAACATGTGTCGATACATACCTCTATGCGTTGATACATACTGTTGTTTCAACTCATTACAGAACCACACAAACTGCATGAGTTGATACATAACACGTATGTGTCGACACATGCTAGTTTTACAATTAGGATGAGTCGATACATACATGCATGTGTCGACACATGCTGGTCATGCACAACAAAATGAGTCGATGCATACCTTTATGGGTCGATGCATGCTGGATTTTTTTTGCCATAATAGGATCAATCAACTTTGCATGAGCTTATTTGTTGGATGCTTCAACTTGGTACCTACAAAACACAAATTGTGCAAAGACAAAGACAAATATTTTTTTGTATTTTGATTAGAGGTTAGTCAACAACACATATACAAGATACACAACCAAGGTGCTTGGAAATTCCTCAAGGGCAAACTTAAAGATAGGAGATAGAACAATATGAAGAACCAACCCTAATGTGATCTTGTCATGATTGAGTTAATATGATATGATAGGGGAATCTTAGGGGCAAAAATTGGGGTACAACACACGCGTTGCCACCATCCAGGGTGACCTAGAAGCTGCCCGAAGATGCTTCAATATGGTGACCAAGGGACAAAGCATAATAGACACCAAGGAATGACCCGCCAAGAGAGCTACAACAGCGAGACCAGAGCCACGGCAGTCAGAGCCACAACCCATCAAGGCAGAATCATAGAGGACTCCTCAAAAGGTTGACTTAATCTCGTTGGACACCCGCTTCGACCAGGATGAATCACCCAGCGGCGAGCAGGGGTTCCTCCGACCAATTCCGGGTGAGGACTTCGAGCTAGTCCCTCTCGGTGAGGACCCAAACAAAGGGGTAAAGATCAGAACCAGACTCCCCGGCCTGACGAGGAAGCAGATCAAGGCCTGCTTAAGGGAGAATGCAAATCTGTTTGCATGGAGCGTTGAGGAGATGCCCGGCCTCGACCCCAAGGTCACATGTCGTCAACTCGCCATTGATCCAACCGTTAGGGCAGTAGTACAATGTAGGCGTAGGTAGTCCCCGAGAAAATGGAGGTTGCTGAAAAAGCTGTAAAAGACCTCATAGAGGCAAATTTTATTTCTGAAGCCCGGTATTGAACCTGGTTGTCAATCGTTGTACTCGTTAAAAAGAATAATGGAAAATGGTGTATGTGTGTTAACTATACCGATCTTAACCGGGCATGCCCCAAAGATGCATTTCCTTTTCCTAATATTGATATGTTGGTCGACAACTCGATCGACTATAAAATTTTATCTTTCATGGATGCCTATTCGGGCTACAACCAAATCCCAATGACAATGAGTGACAAACATTGAACTGTCTTCATGACCAACTCGGGAAACTATTACTATAATGTAATGCCCTTCCGTCTGAAAAACACAGGAGCAACATACCAGCGAATGATGAACAAAGTCTTCCGCAACGAGATCAGAGACATGCTCGAGGTATACATGGATGACATGATCGTCAAATCTCGAGAAAACATCGATCATGCTGCTCATCTCAGAAAAGTCTTTGCCCGAGCAAGGCAATGTAGAATGAGGTTCAAACCCGAGAAATGCACCTTCGGGGTTAAGGCGAACAAATTCCTCGGTTTTTACCTAACATAACGAGGAATCGAAGCCAACCCCGACAAGTGTCGGGCGTTCTCTAACCTCCCTACACCTACCTCAAAAAAAATCCATACAAGTCCTGAATGGTATGCTCGCCTCGCTCTCCCGTTTCATCATGAAATCCGCTCAACACGCCCTGTATCTGGCCGTCTTCGTTGAAGTCGTCAGTGTGGCCCTCATTCGCGAGACTCTGATGGTCAAAAACCCGTGTATTTCACGAGCAAAGCACTTCAGGGACCCGAGGTCAGATACCAACAGATCGAGAAGGTAGCTTTGGCCCTCGTCAATGCAGCGAGAAGGCTCAGACATTATTTTCTTGCACACACGATTGTCGTACAAATAGACCATCCCGTGAGACATCTCTTAGGTCGACTAGAAACGGTAGGTCGAATGCTAAAGTGGTCCTTGGAGCTTTCGGAATTCGACATCCACTACGAAAGAAGGAAGGCTCTAAAGGTTCAAGCTCTGGCCGACTTTGTCACCGAGATGACCGCTCACAACCCCCCTCGCAGGGAAGGAGCACAAATGGACCATCTTTATGGACAGAGCGTCCAGCTCGACCGGGAGTGGAGAAGGAATCCTCCTCGAAAACGAGGAAGGCATCGTGATCGAACATTCGCCCACTCTCTACTTTCTAACCTCAAACAATCAGGCAGAATACGAGGCTCTGCTCGCAGGTCTAAGACTGCGAGGATTTGGGCGCTCGTGAGGTACAATTTTCCACTGATTCCCAACTTGTCGCGTCTCAAGTTCAAGGGGGATACCAGGCTAAAAACAACAGCCTCATTGAATATCTAAACTTGGTCAAAGAACATATGAAGAAGTTTGACCGAGCAGAAATTACACACGTACCACGCGAACAAAACACACGGGCCGACATACTTTCAAAGCTCGTGAGTACGAAGAAGAAGGGCGGAAACAAATTTATCATACAAGAATCCCTATCTCGCCCGAGCATTGAAAGGTCCACGACTCTACTCAAAGTGAATGTCATCAGGGACGATTCATGCTGGATGACCCCGGTGTTCAACTTTCTAACAAAAGGAGAACTTCCCCCATACCAAAGGGAAGCGGCCGCGACCAAACGACAAGCATGCTCTTATGTGGTGCTCGAGCACAATCTGTATCACCATGGATTCTCCATCCCATTCTTGAAGTGTGTAAAAGAATCTGTGGTCCCCGAGATACTATGAGAATCCACAAAGGAATCAATGGACAACACATGGGTGGAAGGTCCCTAGCCCGAAAGGCGTTGCGAGCAGGATACTACTGGCCGACCATGCAACGAGATGCCAAAGAGCATGTCCAGAGGTGCG
The DNA here is from genome assembly GCA_948472305.1 of Vicia faba. Lineage (NCBI taxonomy): Eukaryota > Viridiplantae > Streptophyta > Magnoliopsida > Fabales > Fabaceae > Vicia > Vicia faba. Next base: position 1,500,484,939 of record OX451739.1, on the reverse strand, counting down.
ACAAGTGCCAGAGACACACTGACATGCACCTCGCTCTCTCGCACGAGCTAAATACGCTATCATCTCTGTGGCCATTTGCCTGGTGGGAAATGGACATCCTCAGACTATTCGTACAAGGGACATACCAAAATAAATTCCTCATTGTGGCCGTAGACTATTTCACCAAATGGATAGAGGCCGAAGCCCTAACGAAAATCACCTCGCATAATATTCTCAATTCTTACAAACAAAACATGCTCGCTTGGTTTGGGATACCACAAGCGCTCGTCACGGACAACGACACACAATTCACCGACTAAGGCTTCCAAAGCTTTATTTCCAAACTCGGCACTAAGAAGCATTTTACCTCAGTCGAGCACCCCCAGACCAACGGGCAAGCAAAGCCGTGAATAGGGTCATCTTGCAAGGGCTCAAACACATGTTAGGCGAAGCCAAAAAGGGATGGGTCGAAGAACTATGCAACGTTCTATGGGCTTACCGAACAACCCCTCATTCAATAACTGGCGAGACACTATTCTGACTGACCTACGACACCGAGGTTGTCATCCCGGTAGAAATCATGGAGCCATATAGGAAAACTGAAATGCCCCTCGACAAGGAGATGAACGACGAGGCCCTCAGAGATGAGCTTGACCTAGTCGAAGAAATCCGATAAGGAGCAGCTCTTCGCGAGGCCACACTAAAACAGCAAGTAGCCTTACGCCACGACAACAAAGTCGTAAAGCGCGAATTTCAGGTCGACAACCTAGTCTTGCAAAGAAAACAGAAGGATTCCCGCGAAGGGAAGCTGGCCACAAACTGGGATGGGCCTTACCACGTCCAAGGAGCTACGGGCACCAGAGCATATTACCTCGAGTAATTGAACAGAGAACCACTACCTCGACCCTGGAATGCTGTGAAGCTAAAACAATATTACAGCTAAGTCCCTCACTTATTGAGGACTTTTGCCGTTGAATATTCCTCTTCAGCCGATGAAGGGAAAAGCTCGACCACGTAGGTGCGTCGAGGTACAGACGCGACCTACAAACTAACAAAAAGCAGGATGTCGTTCATTTTGACGAACAATATCCTATCCGACAGGGACACCTCGATTGAGATTTGCTATCGAAGTACCCCAATATGGCAGAACACCTAGCTCGCGATGGGTAGTTCACGCCATGAGCGTAGGATCCCGACCGTGATCATACGCTCGTCCCGTGGATCCTCACTCCGCGCCCTCGACACATTTCAACATGTATCGAACTAATATTAGGGTCGAGCACATGTCTCCACATGGAAAACACAAACTTCATGGAAAATTCATAACGACCACGAATAATGGTCGAGCATGCTGGATATACAAGTATTCATGAAGTAACCAAGTCAAAAACAACAACAAACAAAAATAACAATAAGCTGGCGATAACAAAGATAAACATCAAAACAAAGCAAAAATAATTGTCAATGGCAACCACTTGGGTCGAAGATGTCTGAATATTACAAATATTACGGGCACGCAGACCCAAATACAAATAAGATGAAAAAATAAAAATGTCAGTCGCTCCCCGGAGTACTCACTTCAACCTCGGGAGAGTCAGGAGGGGGAACCACCCGACCATCAATCACCTGGGACAAAACCCTGGTTCCTTCAGTGTTTAATCCAGGTTTCAGCATGGACAATTGATTCACGGCAGATTCAAAGCCATCGGCCAAGGAGTCAATGCAGTCTTACTCTAACAGTTGAATTCGAGCAATGAAGTCAGCACACATGTGCAAATCAGCTACCCCCTCAAGCTCACCCCCCACGGGCATCATAGCAGCCATCAGATCTGCAACCTCCCTCGTCAGCCGTTGATTATCACTCTCCAACCGTTCCTTATCAAGCTGGAGGCATTCTTTGTCTTCGAGGGCTTTCTCGACTCTCTCATTCTCCCCCGTCAGCATGTCGGACTGCTCACGGAACATCTCCTTGCTTCGTTCAAGAGCGGTGTTCAGCTTACGGGTTTTTGTCATAAGAGTCGCCTTCTCCGACTCCAGTTCCTTGACCCGACCGGAGGAGTCTGACCCTTCGCCCGCCAGGACAACGACCATCTCTTCCATCTTCACCACCCTGACCATGCTGGTAGTAAAGTGCTTCCTTCGACCTTCCTTGTCGAGCCGCTTGATGATGTCGGACTCATTATCGGACACGGTCAAGGGAAAACCCTCGAAGAAGTCTTTTTCCACAAAGTAGGGTGGTAGGTTGAAGGCCCGGGCACCCGCCCCTCTGTCAGTTACATCAACATGTCCACCTTCTGGACGACTCCGCTTCTTGCTCAACAACACAACTTGGCGCTCGACATCACAAGAACCTGAGGACCCACTAGATCCTTCCCCGACCGGTTCGGGGGCTGGACCCATGCGCGTAGCTTGCTACGGTTTCACCAACCTCTTGTTGCTCTTCTTCTCTTGGATTAACTTCAGCAATCTCTCGCGGCGCTCCGCCATGTGACCTGCATAAACAAAGAAAATATGCCCGGGTCAGCTTCGTCGAAGAAACAAAATAATGCAATCAATATAGTAAAAGTAAGCAGGAAACCTAAGAGATATATGGCCTGCCCATAAGATTGGCACTCGACGAGCGCCTTGGTATTGATCGGACGTGCCTCAAACATTGGCTCGCCGTCTTCATCAAGGACGCCATGTCCTTCCCTCGTAATCCACCTGGCGGGGAAGAAACCGTCGACGAATCGATTGAGGACGCCATATGCCTCCTCATCCTCGATGCTCATACCGCTGGCAGAAGTGTGGTAATATCCGGGACCATGGTCGTAGTGGGCCGAGCACCAGTGGATGGGAAACTTTGAGATTCTCCTAATCTCAGGATTACCCTCGGCGTCCAAGCACGACTCCCCATCCTTGTCCATAATGGTAGCTGGGTCGAACAGGGAATCCAAGGCTGTTTGGGTCGATGGTTGCAAGATATACCAATTGTCCTTAAAGTCCCGGACATAATCCATGTACATCCTAAACAGCCTATTCGACTGTTTAAGGGATACCCCGCTATGTTTCCCTCCTCGGGACTGCCGTTGCAAGTGAAATACCCCGAAGAATAGGGGAATGGTTGCCCCGATCCTCAGAAATCGACATGTAAGTTTGAATGCCCGGATAAAAGGCAATCGCGTTGGGATGAAGCTGGGAGGGCGCCAAGTTCAAATGATTGAATACCCCTATCTAGAAGTCGTTAAAAGGAAGCTGAAGTCCAAGGTCTTTGAACACGACCTCATAAATAGGGAAGGCATCTTGGTTGAACTCCAAGAATATGCGAGCTGTTGTACCCCAAAATTTGCCCTCTCACTTATCAAGAATTTGCTCACAAGATCTCCTTGGGCTCAAGACTGCAATAAGGTTTGATCAACTCAAGACACCCCATTATCCACTGATGACCAAAATTAGGGTTTGAGTTTGCACAAGGATTTTTGAACTTTATATGTCCCATATGATCTTCTTGGATCATTATGGACCCCCAAGATTACTCATGTCAAGTTTCAAACCTTGGATCACATTTTTGATCAATCAATTGAGCAGTTGACCTAAAAATCAATTGTATTGGGGAAAAAGTCAACCAAGGCCAATTTACAGTCAAACTTCATAATTTTTGATCCACATATACATTTTAAACTCATATGTATCATTTGATCAAGTTTGGACCACAACTCCTCAAGAAATTTGATCAAATCTCCAAAAGGGTAAAATGGTCAAAATTAAGGTTTTGACTTAGAAAGGGCAATTTCTGATTTTTGACCTAGCAAATGGTCATTTGGTTTAAGGCATGATCTCAAGAGGCCAAATGCATCATTTTAACCTAATGACATGGTTCAAAACATTGCAAGTCTATTGGATTGACAGATGAATTTTTCAGTCAACTGATTAAAAGTCAATTGTATATTGAAAAGTCAAACTTTGACTTTTTGGTCAAATTCAAGTGCCAAAGATCATAATTCATCAAAACATGTCAAAATATGAAACTCATTCATCAAGAAATCAAAAAGTCAATATTTCATTTTGAAAAGTCAATATTTCATTTTGAAAAGTCAAAATTTCTAAACTTAGAAATTTTTCTAAGTGTTGGAAATTTCATGTTTTTTCATAATTTTGAGCCAATTTTTCACCATGATGCAAGATAATTCAAGAAAAACTTCCAACATGAAAGTTTTAGATCTCCATGAAATCTACAACTTTGATTTACACAACTCCTTCCAAAAGTTCTTGGATCTTAAGTTATAATTTTGTGAACATATGGTCATGAAACTAAACACTTAGTAAAATTTTTGCCCTAATTTGGTCAGGATTTTGACCAAACTTCATGGAACTTTTTCATATAGTTCCAAGGGGAATATTCAAAATCAATTCAAATATGGGTTGTAGAGCATATTGCAAGATTTCCAAAATATCCAAGAACTCCTTGAGATCATTCTTGAGTATGAAGAATCGAAGAGATGAAGTTAGGGTTTTATCACTTTTATTACAAGTCATTTTAGTGATGAACAAAATTCAAATTCAAACCATGCTGCATAAACACCACTTTGCAGACCTCAAACTTGTTAGGCACTCCATAGTTAATGGTTTACACAGCTGTTAGAGGCCTCACTTCAAGCATTCAATGCATGGACAAGCTTTTTATCCATTTTTGGAAGAAAGGTAACATTGCCATTTTGATAAAGTGACTTTTTGTACAAAACTTGTTCTTGAGCCTTGCACTTGTTCTCTTCTGATCAAACAGGTCCTATAACTCATAAAAAATGTTTCAAACACTTACAATCACCCATCCCATGCTTATACCTCTCCTTGAAACTTGTTTTCCTCTTTTCTTCAAAATCAAGTGACCTAGCCAAAAGCTAGAAACTTGTACTTCTGACTTGTCAATGCACTCAAACACTTTTGTTTATACATACACAAACCATTTGACACAAAGACACGAATGCTGAAGCCCTGAAAGAACCTAGAACTCAGAATCACACTTCACACTTCCATTTTCATACAAACTGACCAAAAACTTGAAACTCATAATCTACTCGTGCGTTTCTTGGCCTTTTGGTTTCTAAAGTTTCTAAACATCACATAAAGTTGATCTCACACCCTGTTATAGAACTATAACACCATTAACACCATCCTCCATTTCCAAAAAAAGAGCTCTGCACATTGACTTCTCCAGACCATTTCAGCCATCCATTTCTCAAGCTAATCATTGCATTAGCTTCATGGGACCTCAAGGAAGCTAACCTGATCATCACCATCACTTGAAACAAGCTCAAACTCAAAACACGATTTCCAGTTTTGAGGTAAGTTTCCTCAACTTTGAACTCTTTATACAGACATCATCAATAGTTTATTTGTGAACAAAACATGTAGATATCATTGCCCTGAAGTTAACCATGTCCATAGTTTCCATTAATTTTGCTTGAGCTTAGAGAATTTTGAAACTGAAATTTATGAGATTTTTAGGATTCAGATTAGGGCCATTAAAATTCATGCTTATTTTTTATCTATAGTTTTAATGCTTTACATTTCTGAAACCATGAGAAAATTTGCTACAAGTTTCATGTTTACAGTTTTCATTTTTGATGAGAAATGAGAAAGTTACAGTTGGTCTGGCTGGAGGTTGAAGATGAAGTCATCAGGGCGCGTTTTGCCTTGTATATTTATTGATTTTCCTATGTTAACGAATGTATAGCCACCCCAGTGGTAGAAACGCGCGCCTGTAACCTTTGGGACCTGGGTTCGCGCCCCATTGGTACTCTTTTCATTTTTTTCACATTTTGCTTTTTGATTTTTGGTTGTTTGGCAGGCGCTGGGCCTCTTTGGGCTTGACTTTTTTTTTTTGCTAACTAACCCCCTGCAGGCTGTTTGCGCCCCTTGGCCCAAGTTTATTTATTTTTATTTTATTTTTATTTTTATTTATTTCATTTATATTTTCTTAATTTTTTTTCCTAATATTAAAAAAATACAAAAAATTTAGATTTTTATTTTTAACTTAGTTTATTTTATTTTTCTCATAAAAAATATTTTTATTCAACTATACTTTATTTATTTTTATTAACTATTCTTGTAAATTTAAATTAAAATACTATATTTTTTTAATTTATTTTCTCTCACACCAATTAAAATATTTCATTTTTGATACAAAAAAGGCCAAAAACACTTTATAATACCATAAATATTTTCAAGACAAAAATATCAAAAATACTTTTTTCTAAATTTATTTTCTTTTAATCAATCAAATAGAATTAGGGTTTTATTTAAGATCTTTTCTTAATAAATTTAAGTTTAATTAATTATTTTCTTTATTCAATTAGGTTAAGACAATTTCCCTTTTTCTTATGAAAACCAAACAAAATATTCATTTTTCTTCACCTTTATATTATTGCATATTTATTCTTTTTGCACATTGTATTCATTTAATTCCTTGTACAATGATACTCATTCAATATAGTTGTAATAGACTAACTAGGTTTACATTATTGAAATCCCCATTCAATTTGTATATCTCCCTCCCCACAAATGTTGTAATAGTATAATAACTTTAAATTATGCAATTTATCGCTTTTATGTACAAATGCTAGTAATTAGGGTTTGTATGGAAAGACTAAAACCAATACTTAGAAAATCCTAATTCAAGACAAAAACAAGCATGAAAACAATACACTTGCACACAAGCACCCCTAGGATTATTCCATTTGGTTGCCTTATACAAAATGGTCATATTACGCATGTAAGGTATCTTAGCAAAAACAAGCAAATACAAGATCATAGTCCCTCGATGACGCTATCTAAGTTGCCTTTCAAATGATCTTAGTCCCTAACAAAGAATGCTAAGATACCTTGCAACATTGCTAATCATGGTTATACGATGACCCACGCCCGTCCCATTTACATCTAAAGATATGGTTGCTTACCAAATCAATGGTAAGACAATAATGTCAAAGGAAAAGGAAATAAACAAGAAAGACTTTTGAGTAGGTAGAATGCTCCTAATTACTTGCTCAATTTCAAAACAAACATCCTTGCTATTTTCAAAACAAACACCTATACTTTCAAATGTCTTACAAACTTGAAAACATTTTCAAAAGATCAACATCTTTGTATACATTCTTACAAACAAGGATCATTACAAAGATTGCCTAAACAATGGCCTATTTACAAAATACTTTCAAAAACCACACCAAGCACAATTTTCAAACAAAAAAACAAGTGATCTAGCAAGTAACTAAGATCCCATGGAAAATCATGGATGAAAAGGATGCTAATACCTTCCCTTTTCATAATCTACACCCCGAACTCAAGAAATAATCTCAAAGGTCTTTCCTGTGCTTTTTCACCTTTCCTTTTGGATAAAAGAAAAGTCGATGGCGACTCTTGCTAACCGAAACATTTGCGATCAAATGTAAAACCTTCAAGTCAATTCTCTCACCGTATCACACGAGCGTCTTGCGTCGGCCTCATGATTTTGAAATTTCTCTAAAAACCCTCCTGGCTGCCACCATACTTGACGACTGTATAAGCTTGCCTCCCAGTGTAATTGTAGATCGAGGCTATCCCTCGGGGTTCCACACCAACCCAATCCAGAGTAGGATCGTCGACTGTGTCAAATAGATTGACGCTCTCCTTGGCTGCGCTGGTTCCTTCAGTGTCCATATGCTCTAATGACTCAGGAGTGTCAGCCACTTACCTGCAAAGCATATGAAACCGATGAATTCAATAGCAAATCCACCTTTCCACGACGTAGATGAAGAGGCTAAGCAACACCTAGACCAAGTCGACAATCATTTGCACAAAAAGGGGAAATACGTGGACCTCGACCAGCCCGTGAAAACCATGCCGATCCTCTAAGATCACACAACGATCCTAACGACAAATGCCTATTTTTTCATAACTATATCGGGCACAGGAAGAATATGGCGAGCAGACTATGAATCTCACGACCAAGTTCATAAATTTGTTAGCCAAACACATGGAGATCACGAGGAAAACTAACCTAAGTACTGACGAAAGGATGAATCTCACGACCAAGTTCATAAATTTGTTAGCCAAACACATGAATATCACAGGCATAATCATAAATCATACGCCTAAACGCATGAATATCACGGGCATAATCATAAATTATATGCCTAAATGCATGAGTTCCCCGGGGAGAACCCCCCAGAGGCGAAATCCTACTACTAAACACCATCAAAATCTATCTACACACAAGATATCAAGGAAAAAGAATGCTTACTTGAAGAATAGATGTAGAGCGACAGTGGTTAAGGAAGAGTACGCGTCGGGCTGTGCGGCGGTTTCAAGGATTCTGGAAAAAGGCACGGTGTTGATAGCGGAGAAAATGGAGAGCGCGAAAATATGAAAGTAAATTATGAGCCCTGAAGCCCTATTTATAGAGCTGACGTGGAATGTGAAACGTCACGTCGGGCAGCTCACAAACCGTCTTTCTCATCGACACCTATACGTACATGCAATGATGGCCCCTATTCCCTAGGTCATCATTACTGTTCCCAAGAGCCACGCCACATGTCTGACAAGTGTATCATCTTCTCCCCACGAGTCCTCCTCGAACCCACTTTGACCGCTGCTCGGGGCAAAATCATGAACTGACGACGTTCTCCGTCTATGGTATAAAAACTCCGTGTCGAACAACTCACCTTGCAAAAGGAAAAACTAGAACTAAGTCACGACTCCTTCATCAGGAGCAACGACTTAGGGGGGCTCATGTTCTAGGCTGGGCCTGCCCTTGGCCCAACTCCTAGCGAGGTCCAATCCAAGTGTGTTAACCTGCACCACTGACCGGTTCTACCCTCGAACACGGCGGGTAACTACTATCCTTTCTGCATAAGGAGACAACCTCACCATGCTGGGACAACGCCCTGAGTAGACTAAGGACGACCACTTCCGACCATGAGGGCTTTAAGGACACCTCGACTAGCTCGTCGATCAAGACTGGTCCCCCATCGATCTCGCGTATGACGGAGATCACCCACGACGAGCAGATGCTCCTCCCGAGGATCCTCCTCGTAAAGCTGACTACCAACGTCTCTGGATATTACAGAGTCTTCGTGGTCCCGGAAAGATCGAATCCATATACTCCTAACCTCGCGGAGGACGTCATCCAGGTAGGGGACCACGTGCAGGTTCCCACTACTCACGTAAGACCTGGCCGTTTCTATATTGGGCCTGCTTGACCAGCCCAATATAGAGACCTTGGCCTAGCGCTGAGGGCTATAAATACCCTCTCTTTCGAGAGGGTCAGATATTCAACACTTTCTAACTCTCACGCTTGCTTGCTCATTCCACAACTTACTTTGGCATCAGAGTGTCTTGCATGTATCCCTCATCTCACTCAACTTCTGCTCGAACTAGCTGTGATAGTCCATTCTGGTCAGATACGATCAAAAGTGAATAGTTTTTGCTTTGGAAATCAAAATCGAAAATTAATTTATTAAAAAAATTATGAATTTTTTTGTTCTTCATATTCTCGAAATCGAAACCGAATGGTTTTTGCTTGGGCTTATGTTTGCAAAAATGGAAATTGAAGTTGGGTTGTATTTGCTAATGATAGCTCAAAATGTTATTTTAACTTCTTGTACTCTATTATTGCATTAGCCATATGAGTAGGTCTTAAGTTATGTGGTATACACACATCCCTTCCACTTTCACAAAATAAAATTACATTTAAACGCCTTAAATTCCACATTATACCATATTTAATTGACTTAAATTCCATATGTTTTGTCAATAACAAAAATTCAAACAGTAGTTTCTTATTTTCTTTTTCTTTCCCTCCTCTTCCCTTCGGCTATACCAATACGTCAACACCGTGAGTCCGTGACACCACTGCCTCCGCCATGTATCGCTTCCCCACCGTCCTCCACCGCCGCAAACTATCTTCTAATGCCACCATACCACTCGAACTACCCTTATCCCACCCTATCTACACTATCTGGGGCTCCAACACCGATGTCGGCAAAACCCTAGTTTCCGCCGGTATCGCCGCCTCCTACCTCCTCTCTTCCACTCCCCCCGTCAAATTCCACTACCTCAAGCCTCTCCAAACCGGTTTCCCTTCCGATTCCGATTCCCGCTTCGTCTTCAACAAACTCCGCCAACTCCACAACCGCAAAAGTAACCATAACATTTCTCTTTCCGCGTCAAACATAGTCCTTAATGTCTCTCCTGCTGTGAGGGACTCCGCAAAGGAGATAGATCGTTTTGAGTGTGAAGATGATTCTTCTACCTCATCGGAGTTGATCTGCAAGACGTTGTACGCGTGGGATGAGGCTGTGTCGCCGCATTTGGCGGCTGAGAGGGAAGGTTTTGTTGTGGAGGACTCGACGGTGCTGGAAACGTTGCAGCTGTGTTTTCGTGAGGTGGTTGAAAGTGGTGTTGGTAAAGAGAGGTCGGAAGTTCTTTGTATTGTGGAGACTGCCGGTGGAGTTGCCAGTCCTGGATCTTCTGGTTCACTTCAATGTGACTTGTATAGGTCTGTTCTTTAAATTTTCCAATTTCATATAAACCATGGCCTTATTAAGCACTTAGTTTTTTCTTGATTACAGATTAAGCACTTAATTGAGTATTTATAGGATAAACACTTTTCATTAAGTGCTAATTTATAAGCTATTTCTATAGGAAAGAATATTGTACATTTGAATCTTTTCATATAAGCTATTTTCGCAAGCTATAGTATCCAGGAGAGCTTATAAAAAAAGCTGAAAACATGTGATAAGCTGTGTTCTATTAAACAGTCTCACGAATACTATGTCGGTGAATAAACCCAAATAAGACAATCTAAACATTCCTTATATATCCAGGTGCCGTTGATTTTGTTGGGTTTTTACTTTTTAGGTGTAGATTTCAATGATCACTCAGGTTGCTTGCTAGTTTGTTTAAGTTTGATTTTCTTCTTTTTTACAATTCATCCGCTTTTGAGCAATGTTAATCTTTGTTAGAGTGTAATCATGTGAATTTCATGCTTAATTGCTAAATTTAGCCATTTGGGCCAAGGGAGTGAACGAGTTATATATGCATTATTGGTGATGATGGTAGACAGTGGTGCATGTGGCCATAGATTTACTCACTGTTTTTTTCCCTTCTGTTAAATTTCTTCCTTCTTCCATTTCTATCAGGCCATTTCGTATTCCTGCAGTTCTTGTTGGAGATGGCCGGCTTGGAGGTATTTCCGGAACAATATCGGCTTATGAGAGCTTGACGCTTCGTGGTTATGATGTTGTTGCTATTATTTTCGAAGATCACGGCCTTTTAAATGAGGGCCCACTATTGTCTTATGTGCGGAACAAGTAAGCTTGACTGTACTTGTTACTAGTATTTTCCATTTCTGCTTTTGACATGGGATACAGAATTTTCCTTACTCAAAGAATTATAATACACATGCTCCTTTTCTGTATGTTTTTGGTAAAGTTAAAGAGTTTGTAATGATATTTGTAGCAAAGAGAAGTTTTGGTTAAGCAATAAGCACCAAGTACTAGGCAAATTATTGGAATTGAATTAGTTAATATAATACTATACAATAAAGGAAACATCCTGGTTTACTTCATTAAATAAGAAAAGGGTTGAAAGATGACGAGTGTTTAGTCACGCGAAGTCAACTGAGTGGTTTCTTCTGTTGTTTACTAAATTCATTTTTGGTAGGCATTGGACCAGTTCAGCTAAAACCTTGTTGAGCAGTCTGCATTACATGTAATGACAATGTAGTTGGGATATAGTATACAACTAAGTAAGTGCACCCTGCAGTTGAACAGTAATATAACATACTCTGAATCAAGCGGATAAGCTTAGGTCTGGGTTGCCTTTCGTTATGATGTTGATACCATATTGAAAATAGGAGAAACAAAAGGCATGTGATAAATCCATGTGTGTTAAATTAATGGCATAATGGCCGTGAATTATATTATAATAATATATTTCAAATATTAAATACAAGAATTTACAGTTACCCTAATATAGAACAAAGAATCATCTGATATTTTCACGTATACATGCATCTAAAACTCTTTTTTAGCTGCATTTATGTTTCAGCAGATCAGTTATCTTCTTAGTTTTGGCATTTCTTTTCTTCTTTTTTTTGAAAGCTTGGTATCCTCAAAGCTCTGTATGAACTGACCCAACACAGGAATTGTAAGTACCTAGCGGGATTTGAACTTGAGACCTTGAAAAGAACATATTCTTAGGACCCATGCCTTCACCAACAGACCAACCCCTGGGGGTTATTAGCTTCTTGCTTATACGCTATTGTTGCTTTTGTGCAGGGTTCCTGTTTTAGTGCTACCAACTGTTCCGAAAGATCCATCAAATGACCTAATGGAATGGTTTGAAGGCTCTCACTCTGTATTTAGTAATCTAAAGGAAATAATGCTATCTGCTTATGTTGAGAGAATTAGGAAGTTGCATGAAATGCCAAATAAAGCAAGGGATATCATCTGGTGGCCTTTCACTCAACACAAACTTGTACCAGATGGAGGGGTCACAGTTATTGATTCACGCTGTGGTGAAAATTTTGCAGTCTTCAAGGTTTGTTCTGAGTGAAGTCGTTATTTATTTATCTATTTTAATTTTTCTTTTTTAAAATTACTTAATGCCATGCTATACAAGTCTTAGTCAACTGCGCTATGTTGAGCTACTAGTGTTCACTTTGGAGTTATTTTCTAGAGTTTAATAGATTCCTCTATCCATGTTTATTTTATATGCTGATACGTAGATGCTACATCACATGAATTTTTTTAAAGGATAAGAAGACAGAAGTCATAGCACCATTGTTTGATGCATGTGCTAGTTGGTGGACTCAAGGACCTGATGCTATATTGCAGGTCATACTCATTGTTTTTTTGGTATTTAATTCTGATATTCAAAATATTAATAATCATGTTAACTGTTTGATTGAGGGCCATATACTAAAATATGCTATTCTTCCATTTTTTAACTGTTGGATATGATTAAAAAATTATGTCTGTTTTTCAGCTTTGAATACTTACCAATTTCATTTATTTCCGTCGGAAATGAGTTGAGTCAAACTTGGTTAAGCTCGACTAGTTAAAATCCGGTTCAGCTTGAAATTCGACTTGACTTTGACGTGAATTGTTTTTTAGATCAAACTTAAATCAAGCTCGCGAACAACTTTGTTTGGCTGAGCTTGAATCACATAGATCAAAAGTCGAAGTAGTTTTCCACTCTAGCTCAATTCAACTCATTTGCAATTTACTTCTAGTTTTTAGATAAAGTGACAGTATAATTAAAAAATATTCAATTTATTTAACGAACCCAGTTTTCAGCTCATATAGTTCACTAACAAAGTTTTACAGATTATGTTGTTGAGTTGAGTCTCATTCTTTTCGAGTTTGTTCGGTTTACTGTCAGCCTTATTGAACATACGACTTTATGAAGAGTGCTAAGAACACTCCACTTTCCGACACTTACTCTCGGGTGAAATTCATGTGACTTCCATGTGGGACCACACGAATTTCACCTATTAAAAGGGTGAGTGTTCCTAACATTACTCTAAACATATATACTTCCTTTATACTCTCAAGACTTACTCTAAACATATATTACTACTGCCTTTTTACTATGAAAACTTCCATACCTGGTTTCCAACCGATATCAAAAATAGGACTGTATTAGGCAGTTAGTAGCATATACAATAAACATTTTAAAGGATCTCTATTTATGGCATGTACCAGCGGTACATTATAATAAAATGTTATTTTGTATCTCAGAATTTGGGTTGGGCCTAACCCATCCTACAGAACCGGCTTAAAAACCAGCTTGTAGGGTGAGGATTGCCCCCACTTATAAACACAACACAGACCCTATCTCTAAGCAATGTGGGACTAAATCCACCCCTTCAAACCCATACAATGAAGGTGTTGGAGGCTGCAATGAAGGCAAGCCAAAGTGCCGCAATTAAGGCGACAAAAGGGGCGGACCGCAATTAAGGCGGAACCCAACAGTATCAAACATTATAGGTTGCATATTTAGTTGTGGATGCCCTTCTTGATAGCATGTCTGAAGTTTTCCTTAAATGCTATTTTTCTATTTAGGTGATTTCAGGCTGAGCTTGCTAGGGACATGGGATACACTGCTGCAAGATTTGGGCATGTTATGTTCCCGGAAAATGTTCATGAGCCAGCCTTGAATTGTGCCGAGCTTTTGCTTCAAGGCGTGGGGAAAAGTTAGTTTGCTGTTTATTACTTCAATATTTGAACCATTAAGTTTTTCATCTAATAGAAATTTATCAAATGGCTCCCATTCTTAATAGTTTTAATATTCGATCTAAATTTTGATCTTACGGCTGTTTGATCTATGAATGCTTTGGTTACAAATTTGCCTTTCAGTTTATTTCTGATTCCTACTGCTACATGATATTGGGAGCAGTGTGGAGTTCTTTGCAGGGGCTGAGGCAGACTATGTACTGCAGTGCCAACTTTTCTCCATTTTTTAACCTTTCACCACTCATAGCTTTTGGAAAATTTGAACCACTGTATTACTACTCTATTTTTAAATATAAGGCAGTCTTAACAAATTTCATTTACCTTATTATAGAACTTTCAAATTTTCAACTGTTGTATAAAAAAATCAACTGCATTAGTTATTTTGTACCAAATTACCTCTAATTACTTTACATAATTTTTTAACCAATCAGTAAGTAATACATACTATAAAGGGTAAATTTAAAAAAATAATATTAATTCCTAACAATGTTGATACTTGATACATATCACTTTTTTAATTCCTGTAATTTAACAAATAATGTCCTATATTTAGGGACAAAGGTAGTATTATTTACTGCCTCCAGCCTTATTTATAACAGAAAATTAAGTTATTTTTTTGTCCAAAATATAAGAAATACAGTAAATTATTTAAGTATATTAATTGTAAAATTCTCTTTATGCACCTATTTTATTGTGAAATTTATTTTACCTAAAACACCTCTCATGTGAATTTTATTTAATGGGAGTTAAATAGGTAAAATAGGTTTAGAAAAGTTAGCATGAAGTCTTTTTTTTAGACATGTTCCATTGCTTTTTTTTTTTATTGAGTTTTTTGTTTTTTATAAATAGGACTAGGGAGAGTATTAAATATAATTAGTAATCCATTCCAAATTTTAAAGTAAGGCATACTGGCGTCTATATAATCATCCCAACTCTACACGTTGGTCAAGCTAAGGCTGTGCTGATTGTAATTGATGAGTTCAATGTTTGATATAAAGAGGAAAACAAGTCTTTTCTCTAAAATTCATAGCGCCAAAAATTGGCAATTGACATGGCATTCTAATTTTACCATTGTGGTTCAATAACTGGCAGGGCCAAGGCCCCCAGAATCTAAGGAGCGCCTCCGTCCCTGGTTCTTAGTATCATTGCACAGTGTATAATTGCCTAGTTTATGTTAATTTCAATTTCAGTTTGATGTTTTGCAGGTTGGGCTTCTCGAGTATTTTTTTCAGACAATGGATCTACAGCAATTGAAATTGCTCTAAAGATGGCGTTTCGTAAATTTTCGCTTGAACATGGACTTATTCCTGACAGTCACAAGGACGCTACAGATGAAAAATCCATTGAGTTTATGGTTGGTACCTATGGTCTTTTATTTAATTTTTTCTGTCCCATTGTTTAGATTTCAATCTTCATTTGAGGCTGGTATTATACAAAGCAATCATGTAGTTTTCTTTTAAAGCAAAAGAAGATGGAAACTGGCCATTGGTAGTTAATATTAATCGCCAAGTCCTTTTTATCCCTTCGGAGATCGAAGTGACAGTTAGAAAACCAAAGTTACTAAATTATTTGTCTGGACGCTTAAAATTTTCATTTTTTATTCAATATTTTTTTTTGCATTAGGTGTTGAAAGTTGAGATAATATTGCAATATTAATAATATATCATATTGGATATTTAATTTTCGAATATTGTTTCGGCTGTGGCTCATGCATAACTGATTTTATAAATTAAGACTGCTATCTATCTAATATTTATGCATAATATTTTAAACATGTCATGTAAAAGCCATTCCTTCCTTCAAGCAAACTTTTTTCTCTCAAGCTTTTAGTTATTGTTGTGCAATTTCTTTGACAAATTGGCCTAATGTTAAATTGGCATATGGTTGGCACCTATTTATGTTATTAAATTTGTATGCAATAATTTTGTTGAGGCTCTATCTTTTGATAGCTAGGACGGTCGAGGCCTAGATGTTAGATGGCTGCTTGTTGTTGTGTGGTGTAATGTTGGTGTTTTTCTGTTTAATGTCATTTCATTTTATTAGTTTTTGTGGTCTTAGCATTAGAGGGTAAGACTCAAAGTCTATGTGCTGTTTATGCTGTTTTATGGTGTGTTTGACTTGCGGAAAATGTCTTGGTTTTCAAAAACCTATCTCATTCTCTAGATTTATTATTGGATAGAGTTGATTTTATGTTTTACTCCAATGATTTAATGAGCCTATTTGCTCTATATTCTACTCTATGTGTTGTCTTTCTTTTTAGGATGATAAGCATACACTTATTTTCTCTCCAACTTTTTTTCTTTTATAGAATATTTAAAGGAAGTTTAAGATTTTTTATGACAACACTGTTAGTTTAGAAACAAATTTTCACTCAAGTGACTGATGAAGCCTTGCAGTTGTTACGTATTAGCTACTCTTTGATAATTGTTAACGGATTCTTAAATTAGGTATATCTTTTCACAAATAATTCTTTCTTTTTCCTTCCTAACCTTCTTCCTCTGATATGGAATCTCTGTACTATGCTTGTGTTGACAGTAATCTGCTGCATTTTTCATGTCAATCATGTTAGGCAAATTTGATGTTTTCTTAAAGGTGTCTTACAAATACTGCAATAGTTTAACTGCAAGGCTCTTAAACCTTTTTGATCGAGGAAACAAGGCTCTGTATTTTCTGAGTTGATTTTTTTCTTTTGATGGCTGACTGCAAAAGTATTATGTCATACACATTTAAACTTAACTTTCCAAGTAGTTATTTGTGTTTTATAACTACAAATCTCCAAACATCTAATATATGTGAGATAGACAGCCATATAACCTTTAAAAAATTATTTCATCTTATGAAACACACATCTGTTGATGCTTGTACCGTGTTGATCCAATTATTTCAGGTTCTTGCACTTCAGAGATCTTATCATGGCGACACCTTGGGTGCTATGGAAGCACAGGCACCATCATCTTATACAGGCTTCCTGCAGCAACCATGGTACGAGCATTGTCTTATACTGTACACTTGTATATGCAAATGGATCTTTAAGTTCTTCATTCTCCATGTATATGCATTTAAATTTTTTACCGCATGTTATATTTAGTTTTTGTATTCTAATATTGATGGTATAGATTATCATTCCTTGGAGCATATTTTCCTTATATTTCCAGATTACTGTTCAGGAATGGATTATAGTTTTCTAAACCTAGCCAATACTCATGTAACCCTTCTAAGCTTGAATTTCGCAGGTACACTGGAAGAGGCCTCTTCCTTAGTCCTCCTTCTGTCTCTATGCACAACAATAAATGGAACATTTCCATTCCTGAAGACTTTCAATCGGAAAATCTGAAACATGAAAGTCTCAGTAAGTTCATAATGTTCAACTATAATGCTTTGGTTGGTTACCATTTAAAATATCATCATTTTATTTGCTGACACTTCCACAGTCTTTGATTCACGCGATGGAATATTTCACAAGCGCAGAGATGATTCTGAACTTGCCCCAGTTTATTCATCTTACATATCAAAAGTATTATCTGAATTTAGAGGGTCGAGCAAGATTGCAGCATTGATTATGGAACCAGGCAAGATATTTTATGTGATTCCTTTTTGCAAATTATATCGTGTCACTTTTTTATAACTCTATATCGTGTCATTATACTTTTTGTATCTCCTGTACCCTAATAATAGAATCCTGTATGTTACTTGTCCACATTTGCACCATTTTCTTTTGTAAAATATGAATAAAATACTGCATTTGGGTGGTTCTAGTTCTTCCACGCCGCAAAATTGTCTTGTTTTTTCTTCTTCTTTTTCTTGGTTCCTATAAACGTCTTCTTTCTGAAGTTGTTTCAGCAACTCTATCTTATAGTTTAATTTAACTGCACCTTTTCATGAAATTGATCATCTAGTCTGGGCTCTGAGCTGTTTTGTAGTCATACAAGGTTCTGGTGGAATGCATATGGTGGATCCACTTTTTCAGCGCATACTTGTTAATGAGTGTCGAAGTAGAAAAATTCCAGTTATTTTTGACGAGGTTTTTACTGGTTTTTGGCGTTTGGGAGTAGAGGTGATAACTGACTTCCCGTAATGACTTTTCTCTTTTTCTAATTTTCATAAAAAACAGTATTTTATTCTCTTCATTTATTTGATTAGGGATTGTATATTTCTTCTCACAGACTGCAGTGGATTTAATCCACTGTGAACCCGATATAGCTTGTTTTGGGAAGCTGATGACTGGTGGGATGATACCTTTGGCTGCCACCTTAGCAACAGATGCTGTATTTGATTCATTTATTGGAGACTCAAAGGTATATTGACTATTTTTTGGATGATTTTCTTTCTTTGCATTGATTGGACATGGAAACTGCTCTCAGTTTCATCTCTTTCTGCAGGTTGCTTGGATAAAATTATCTTGTTCGTCTCCTACTTCTTGATTTGTTCATTAGCATATAGACTATTAAGCAGCAGATGATTTGGTTACATATTCTCTGTTGTGTTTTTTTTCTGATTGCTATTATACGATAGGTAATGCCTAAGAATATACTGCACTATTTTTTGTGACATAGAATGTGGTTTTCTCTTGCCACTAATATTTTTGTGTAACATTTTTATGCTGGATTATGTGGACCATGGTTGTGAAAATCTTACGATTTTGCGATCACTCACCTCCAACGATCTAGATTTTAAGTAGAATCATGTGCTATAGTCAAATTGTAAAAAAATGATAAGAACGTTGATTATGTGCGATCTTGGCCAGTTCCAACCACGATCGGCCATTTTCCGGCCACCGTCATTACATGCTGAGAAGGATGACAAGATACATTGGTGCAATAATTATGGTCCGGTGACGTGGATTTCCCACAAATACACTTGCCTACGAAAATATCATGTAGAAATACTTCAAATATGTAATATTATTTTATGTTTTAGTAGTATCTTACGATTTTTGTTACGATTTAATGTTTTATGATCTTGCTACTCACTCGATCTTACAAAGATAATTGAGTAGGATCTTCCGATCTTAGTTACGATCCTATGTTTTATGATCTTACTATCCCCTCTCGATCTTATGCAAGCTCCTGATTTTGACAACCTTGATGTGGACCTTTATTGTTTTTTTTTTATTGTAGTAGAAAGCTGCAATCAATCATGATTGTTCTATTCTTTTTAGTTTCAACTGTACTTTGATATTTGACTTACCATTTTGGTCCTACTTGTATTTTGTGTTTATGCAAAGCAAAGTTCTTAGACGGTGCTTTGTTGGCATAATAAAGTGATTATCTTCTTGTTCTGGTTCTAGCTCAAGGCTCTTTTGCATGGACATTCTTACTCTGCACATGCTATGGGCTGTATGGCCGCTGTAAAATCAATCCAATGGTTTAAAGACCCTTTGTCCAACCCTAACGTCGCTTCAGAAGGAAGATTACTTAGGGAGGTATGACTATGATTGCTGTATTTTTTTTCTCTTGTTAGTTTCTTAATTCGTAATATTATGTAAGAGCAGACATTTAATCTACAAACTGTCATATTCCAAGGTTCAAGGAATGTCCTTAGCTCTATAAGTAATAAGGATCACTTATACTGACTATTTTTTCAATTTTTATCCTTTATGTATTAAATAAATTTTCACGCGGATTGATTGGTACATCAAACATAAGCAATACATGTTCTGTTTGTTGATTATGATAATAAAAAAAGGCAAATGCTACCAAATTATCTTTTATGAAAACTTATGCTTAATCATTTGATTTACAATTACGGAGTTTGTCATTTTTCAATATACAGCAATATTCATTTGATCTAATTTTTGTTGTGCATTTTCAGTTATGGAATGATGAATTGGTTCTGAAGATTTCGTCACACTCTGCTGTTCAAAGAGTAGTGGTGTTAGGAACACTGTTTGCCTTGGAATTAAAAGCAGAAAGCAATAATGCTGGGTATTATTTCATCACTCTTCTCCTTTTCGATAAATTTCTGCACCTGATATTCCAAAATTAAACCTCTGATTTCGATCATTTAGTTGATGGATTTCTTGGTTCGATGGGGAAATGTGGTGCCAGAATTGAAAAAGTGAATTTCAATCTTGAAAGGTTTCTGAATTTATTGTTTTGTACAGGTATGCATCATTGTATGCAAGGCCCCTTCTTCAGAAACTCCGGGAAGATGGTGTGTACATGAGGCCTCTTGGCAACGTTATTTATATCTTGAGTGGACCCTGCACATCTCCAGAAATTTGCAATCAATTGCTCGTCAAACTTTATGACAGGCTTGAAGAATTTGATGGATGCAAGAATTGAGAATTCTGTGGGTTGCCTAATAAGAAGGTGTAACATGTCTATTAGTTTAGGTTTTTCATTTTGTTGAAGGGAGAGAGGGGATGTACTTACTAAGTTATGTAATTACTAGACCTCTATCCGCCGCGATGCCCGGTCAATTTTATATAAATTATCCACAGGTATTATATAAAATGAAATGCATTTTAGTTTGAAGATCAAAATGATGTTTTAATAAAAATTGTTATAATTAGAAAATAGAATATGTAATTTGTTTGAGAAATGTATTTATGTCAAAATGAAAGTGTAAATGTTAATTTAGGTATAAAATATTGTAGTTAAGTAAGAGTAAGTGAAAAAAATATATGAAATTAAATTTGATAATGAAACTAAGAAATTTAGAATGTTTGAAAATAAATCATTTGATAATGAAACTATATTTGTTACGTAAATATTTTAAGAAATTTTATTCATGTCAAAATAAGAAAAAAATGTGTTAAAAGTGTTATTAAAATAGATATTTAAATAAATAATAATTATGTAATTATGCAATAAAAAAATTGTAAGTAGAACTAAAAAAATGTATTAAAAAAAAGTTGGGTTGTATTTGTTGAATGGATATGGACTAGGAAAATATTTGTACACACCGGCCCAAGGTCAACACTGGAAATAAGTTGGAAGTGGAAACACTTGAGCATACAAAATATTCGTGCTTTCTAAGAATAGTATCTTCCATTTGAAAATGATAATCGAAGGTGTAGTTAGGGGACGTCAAATGTTTGATTCTTTAAATTATAGATTTTGCATGTTTATTTAATAAATTTGTTTTGAGAATTTTTGTCAGACATGTTGTTTTTGCGTGTTCTTTGGTAGAGTCTTGAAAGAGTTACTTCCAGATATGGAATGGAGAAGACTTACCAAAGTGAGTTTGTTATGGGCGACTTTAGAAAAGACTCGATTCGATGCAGATTGGAAAAAAAATTGGGAATTTGCCACATTCCAGGGTTTGAAGTCGAATAGTCAAGCCGCTGTTAGTGAAGACACAAAGGGAAAAGGTAAGATAGTGATTCGTTCTGAAGATGTAAATGTTGTTAGTCAAGTTGGCCGTGTGGGTCAAGCATTGAATGATTGTAGTGTGGATGAAAATGATAGTCAGAGGTAAGAAACTTTAGTAAAGAATAGCAAAATTGTTATCATTCCACGCAGTTAGTAGAGTTGTAAATTTACGATTAATAAATTTCATTTTATTGTATGTTGGTGATTGAATGCATGGGATTTACTCCAAAAGTCCATAATAGAAAGGGAAAAAGGGTTGCATCTGTTAAAAAGTCTGTTCGTCCTGACCCTGTGGTTATCAAACACAAGCAAAATCACAGGTACTTCCTTTGGACAAAGGAAATCAAATGCGGGAAGACAACTGGAAACAATGTTTTAGTAAGTATGGTAACATTGGTATTCACTGTTATAAGTCATAAAATATATGTATAGTCCCCTGCATTTATATGATGTAAGCTGTGTGTTACGTGCATCAATTTACGCAATAAGTTATTAGAAACTGCCTGCATAAGGGTCACGAACGTATTGAGTTTTGTGATTCTGATAAGAAGAAGATATACCAGTGTGAACTTTATTATGTAAAAAAAAAGATTTGTGTGGAGATGTCAATTGGCAAGGGCTGATATGATTATGCAAAGGACAAATGTCTTGAAAAAGGGGATAAACTTGCATTTTGCATTCAGGATCGTCCATCAAGGAGGCTTGACCCTGCTGCGCAAAGGGTTGTCGTGACAACGGTGAACCGATCAAGATTTGGTTAAGAATGTTTGAAGTTT
This sequence comes from Vicia faba, assembly GCA_948472305.1. Classification (NCBI taxonomy): domain Eukaryota; kingdom Viridiplantae; phylum Streptophyta; class Magnoliopsida; order Fabales; family Fabaceae; genus Vicia; species Vicia faba. The sequence continues at coordinate 1,500,462,613 of OX451739.1, read as the reverse complement.
GGTGATGAAAAGAATGCAATGGAAGTTGGATGGTGTAGTCTGGTTTATTTTGTTAAAATAGTTATGTTGTTATTTTGCAATGAGCATTTAATCTGCTCAAACTGTTTTGTTGCAACACCCACGATTAAAAAAAAAAATATCACCATTGTCTGAAAAAATTTCATATTAATTTCATTTTACAATAAAGTATAAAAGAAATTTAAAAAATTATATAATAAATATGATAGAAGTAAATTTGTATCAATAAGTATTTTTTTTAGATGGATCAGTGTAAGTATGGATAGAATGGACCACATGCCCATTAGATTTAGTTGATGGGCATAATGGAAGTAGGATTCTTTAATATATAAATATCATAGATTGAAGACATAAGGTTGACAGTATATCTTAGGTTTTGTAAAAAGTTATTGGTGAGGAAAAAATTGTGGTTTTCAAGGTCATCACCTTTTTACTTCCATCAAACAATGTCGAGCACCACTCTTATTACCCCCATCGAAAGGTATAATCCTGTATTCCATATACTGTTGATTGATGTATCAATAAGTGGTTGTTTACATATATTGATATGCTACGTTGTTGTATGTAATTTATTTGCAGATCTATTGAAGATTTGGAGGCATAAACCATTTGGAGAAGAATGAGCATAGAGAAGACAATTCGTCGGGACATGGAAGAGGCTCAGGTTGCTAAGGAAGCTAGGAAAAATGCTGAAAAAGAAAAATCTGGAACCCATGTTGATGGTTGCCTCAAAGGTAAAGAAAAAGAAGATGGATCATCGATTGTCGATGCTTCAGTGACTGATTACAAACACAATAGATCTCGGATTATAGATGGTGTCAAATCAAAAGGAAAACATGAGGGTTCACCTGTACCAGGCTGTGCGGAACGTGATAGAGTCAGAGGTTATAAGGGGAAATAGATAGTATTTGCTGGACCCTCCAAAGATCGGGTAAATGTTGTTAACAAAGGATAGGAGAATGTGGCAAATTTCTTTGAAATAGGTAAGGATAAAAAGGATGCTAAGAGAGTGAAAGGTGATTGTGGTGCTGAAACTTCACACATTTCAATTTCTTCAGACAATGAGAGGTATATACGTATTTAACTAATATAAAAAGTGAACAGTTGTAGTTAATAAATGCAATTTAAGTATGTTAGTGTTTGATTTATATTTCATGGTTCTACAGTTCTGCAGATAAGGAAAGTGATGTAGATATGGAAAACTGCCCAAGCTATATTATATGAAAAAGGAAAAAAACTGGCAAGAAACCCACAAAGAATGTGTTTGTAAGTAGACCCATGAATCCGCATTTTGATTCTTTTTATTATATATTGTATATATTGTCATATATTGAAATGCATTTCCATTTTATTTGTAGAAAATCCCTCATAACGTGATAAGAAACTCGTTGCACAGCTCTCATAGACGCATAAAGTTGGTTGATTCGAGTATGAAAATAGCTACGGTTGTGAACTTCATGTAGCAGAAAGAAAGTATTATGTCGAAAGATTTTCAGGTGATGGTTGGAAAGAGTTTATGAATTTAATGAATGTAATGAGTAATTTGACTATGCTCTAGGATTTAAAATTATGAAGTTAGTATTGATTTCAATAAAAATATTGCCAATATAGATAATAGGTAATCAGTGAAAAAAAAGTTGTACTCTCTCCGTTCCCTTTTAATTGTCACTTTTTAACTTTTTACACATACCAATAAAACTAATGTTTGTTGTTACTTTTAAGCAATCATTTTTCTTTTACTTATAATATCCTTAAATTTTTATTATTTTAACTTACTTTCTCTCTCTATATAATAAATGATTAGGGGTAATTTTGACAAAACTATCACTAGTACTACTTTGAAATTTGAAAGTGACAATTAAAAACAAACATAAAAATTTCAGAAACCTGACAATTAAAAAGGAACAGAGGGAGTAATATATATATATATATATATATATATATATATATATATATATATATATATATATATATATATATATATATATATATATATATATATATAGAACAATGTGAAAATAAATTCATTGATGTTGGGTAATCAACATAACAAATTATAAGTGGTCCAATGTAAGTATAAACAAATAATGGTTGGTTTGGGTCAGAAAAACTGGATTTTAGTTCTGTTTGTGTAAAAAAAAAAAACTGGATTTCACATATGTTGCATGTAATATAAACCAAAGGGCCAAGTAACAAAATATTAAAAAAGGATAACAAAACCTGTAAATGAGTAGTTTAACATATTAAATACAACATAAAAGAAAAATATGTGACATTGTTTAAAAAATTAGTGTGTCAATGATAGAGAAAATAAATAGACAAGAAAATAACACAAAAAAAATAAAAATAAAAATAGAGAAATCTTTTAAAAATATAATAAAAAATTAAAATAATTGTATATAGAAAAAAATATCAAGAAGTCTCAATTATAAAAAGGTTGAAAAATTATACAGTTAAAGTTTAATATAAAAGGCAAGAATCATTGTCGAGTTTTGTCTCTTCGTGCAAGCTTTTAGAAATGGAAAGCAATAATCCTTTGACATCTCAGGAAGCCAGGTAAAATCGCGATCAACATAAGATTAGGGTTGCATGTTTTTGTAGTTGAATTGTTTACACTTAAAGGTTTTCATTGTTGTGTGATATTGGTTTTGCAGATCTATGGAAGAGTTAGAGTGGAGAAGACAGAGGCTTGACATGGTATACCTTAAGCACTTGGAAGAGGTTAAAAAATAAAACTTGGCGAAGGAAAAAGCACAGATGGAAAAACCTTTTTCACCAGTTATGGGAAATGCGAAAGAAGAAGGCAAACACGGAGTCCCTTCCGTTGACGGTGGTGTCTTGACGCAAAATAGAGACGATGGATCCTTGGTTGATTATGTTGGGTTAGGACATACAGGTGTTGATCGGGAGAAAAATCGAGAGAATCATGTGGGATCTTCAGTTGTAGTTTGTGGAGCAGTTCAAACAGCCTTTGTTTTTGAGATATCGGAGGAGAAAAACCCAACATTATCTGTTTCCGACGATGGTATAGCTGAAAGAGTTAAAGATCGAAAGAGGAAAAGGGTTGTATCAAATGAATAGTCTAGAAATGTTGTAGGTGTTATTGAGAAAATCAACATGCATGCAACACTCCTACGTAAGAAGGGGAAAAGTGTAGGAAAATGGAAGAAGTCATTTCGATGTGAAGCGCAAGTTTAATGCCAGATATTTTTGAAGATTCCAATGGATTAACTTTCATAAATATTTCCTCTGACAGTGATTGGTAAGTGATGAAATACAAAAATGTGTTTCATATTTTATAATATATGTTCAAACCTTTAATGATGTTGATTATGTTTAAAATTATTTCATATATCATTGTGAAAGAAGGTTGTAATGGTTGAATTTATGATGTAGTTGTAATGAAGTGGAGGCTGATGGTGACAACAATAATGACCCATGGTACTATTTGTGGAAAAAGGAAATATCTTGTAGGAAGACGAAAACCAAAAATGTCCTGGTAAGTAGATTAATCTTTCCATGCGATTATATAAGTCAAAGGAAGTATGTATGGTCCCGTTTATTGATTCTGTAATACGGTGGGAGAACTGACTTGAGTGTTTTGCGTTTTATCGCAATTGTTGCGGATAGCAAGAGTCGCCACCGAATTTTCTTTTATCCAATAAAGGAAAGGGTGAAAAGAACAGGAAAGACCTTTTAGATATTTTCTTGAGTTCGGGGGGTAGGTTATGAAAAGGGAAGGTGTTAACACCCTTTTCATACGTAGTTATCTACGGGATCTTAGTTGCTTTCTAGATCATTTTAAAGTTGCTTTGTTTGAAAATGTGCTTTGTGGCGTAAGTTTGAAAATATTTTGAAAACGCCTTTGTTGCGGCAAACTTTGTAATGATTCTCATCTTTATAAGAATTTATACAAAGTGTTGATTTTGAAAATAGTTCAAAGAGATGTTTGTTTTTGAAGATGTTTTGAAAGTGTAAGTGTGGAAATGGTTTTAGTTTGCGAGCAAGCAACTACGAGTGTCCTACCTACTCAAAAGGTCTTTGTTCCTTATCTCCTCCTTTAGATGTTGTTATCTTACCATTGATTTGGTAAGAAGCTCCATCGTTGGATGTGAAGGGACAGACGTGGGTCATCGTATAGTCATGAATGGAAACATTGTGAGATATCTTAGCATTTCTCTTAAGGGACTAATATCATTTGTAAGGCAACATTTGTAGCGTCATCGAGGGACATTGATCTTGTATTTTTATTATTTTTGCTAAGATGGCTCACATGCACATCATGACTATTTTTCTCAAGGCAACAAGTGGAGTTAACCCTAGAAGTGTAAGTGTGCAAGTGTATATTTTTCATGCATTGTCTTGTCTTGGATTAGGATTTTCTAAGGTTGATTTTTTATCTTGCCATACACATCCTAATTACTAACATTTATGAAAGCGATAAAATTGCGGAAAATAAATGTTCTACGCTATTACATCATTTGGGGGATGGGGGATACAAATGTACAAATGGGGATTGCAAGAAATTTAACCTAATTATTTATTAAAAACCATATTGAATAGCTATGAAGCAAATATATGAAATATGTAAAAAAACAGCGCAGAAGAGAGAAAAAAACAAATCTTTTGAACATGGGTCAAAGCATGCTTATGTGCATCTAACATATCCTTCTTTCGACCCTGTAATTCTAAATCAAACTCAGTATAAGTCGAAGCATAATGTGTTGTGTCGAATCACAGACCCTTTTTCCCTTCTGTTTGGGCCTGTAAAGCAGTATGTGTCGAAGCCTAAGGCTTTGTGTCGAATCATGCTATAATTTTTTGACTCCGACTTTGTTTTATGGTCTGTACAGGTTAGTTCTTAACATATAATTGACAAGAAAGGAAAACAAACAAAAGGGTAACTTCGAAGGCAATGATTATTACATGTTATCTTCGAAGATGAATCATCAATGATGCTTGAAACGAAGGGTTTAAAGTTAAGAAGACTTACCTTAAATCTGGAATTTATGTTTCGAACTTGAGTTGCTGCCTTGAATGTTCTTGGGTTCGAATGAAAAGAACAGAGGTGTTATGTTTTTTTTTGGTTCTGGGTTTGAGAGTGTTTTAAGGCTTCAGCCTTCGTGTTCTCTCCTCTCTCTTTGATTATTCTTCTCCTTTTCCTTTCCAAAAGCCCCCCTTTGTATGTTATGAAACAACTTATTTATAGAAGAGTCTTGCTGGGGTTTTGGGGGGAAAAACAAATAAAATTTGAACTGTTTGGGTATGTTCTTCCATTGCTTTTTTATGCAGCTCTTATATGCTAATTCTGTGCAAATATGGGGCTGAGATAATGCAGGCTTGGACTGGATTAGGAGCAACATAGCAGGACTATTTTGCAGCAGTTTTGGAGTGTTGTGGTAGCTTGGTGCATGGCTGTTTCATAGCAGTACTTCAGACTATTTTTTGACATGGTTTTAGGCTGTTATGTGGATAGTACAACAAGCTTGGACTTGGCAGCATATAAGACTTTTTTCAGCAAGCATCTTGAATCTCTAAAAGATGTCGAATACTTCATCCTTTCGTTTTGATCACATAGATCCACAACCTTCGACCAAACTCATCAACAGACGAAAAAATATTTGTTTCCACCAATTGTGTGTTCTTCGAATGAACCACTTATAACCTTCGACCAAACTCATCAACAGACAAAACAATATTTGTTTCCACCAATTGTGTGTTCTTCGAATGGACCATATTCATCTAATGTACCACTTTGAGTATGCAAGATGATCTCATTGGCATAGTCAAAATGAAAGAATTTCTGGATTGCTTTCCTACTAGTAACCATCAGTTGATTAAGTGGTCAAAATTCAAATGTCCAAACCTCAAATTGTAATTCATAGTGTAAAAACTATGTGTGTCGAAGGGTTTAGAGGTGGATCGAAGCAAGTTGCTCGAAGGAAGCCATTTCCCAATCGAAGCTTCTGGTTCGAAGCAAGCATGAAGATAGACTTGTAATCCATAGTGTCAAAACTATGTGTGTCGAAGGGTTTAGAGGTAGATTGAAGCAGGTTGCTCGAAGGAAGCCATTGCCCAGTCGAAGCCTGTGGATCGAATCAAGCGTGAAGATAAACTTGTAATTCATAGTGTCAAAGCTATGTGTGTCGAAGGGTTTAGAGGTGAATCGAAGTAGGTTGCTCGAAGGAAGCCATTGCCCAGTCGAAGCTTGTGGATCTAAGCAAGCTTGCTCTTCTTCGACTTGTAAAAATCTTCCAACCACTCCTTTCAACCAGTTATGTGGTTCGAACAACCTGAACCAGATTTTGAATTCGATGTGGTTATTTGCAACTGCATACCCTTTTTTATCTACTTTTCCCTTTCGACGGTTTCCTCTTCCTCCTTTCGAAGATTCAAAAGTTCCATCTTCGACCTGATGCTTGAAAGTCCAATATGATACATGGAAACTACACGGGGCATTAAAAGTCCAATTGAACTTGTGCAAACTTGAGCTTTTAAAAATCTTTGTGAGAAATGTCTTAAGAAAAGAGAGGGAAAATTTTGGGGTACAACAGCTACCCCTGTTCAATCTTCTTAAACCTGAAGAGTTAGATTGTCGAGTCCACCATTCGTGTCTTGAAGGTGGAAGATGATTGAACACTAGAGTACCCATAAATTTGCACTCGATGATGTGGTGGTTGATTGTGTCGGGAATGGGCTTAAAGATGACATTTAGAGAGGTGATAGAGAGTCTGTCGGGGATGGGCTTACAGATGCCATCCAGAGTGACTGTTGGTAGGTATAAAGCCTGATTGCGATGTATAATGAAGGAATCTTATGACTACTACTTCAACAGGTAATGAAGGAATCCGACGACTACTACTTCGACAAGTAATGAAGGAATCTTTAACGGCTACTACCTCAACAGGTAATGAAGGAATCTTTGACGACTACTACTTCAACAGGTAATGAAGGAATCTTTGACGACTACTACTTTAACTGGTAATGAAGGAATCTGACGAATACTACTTTAACAGGTAATGAAGGAATCTTTGACGACTACTACTTCAAAAGGTAATGAAGGAATATTGGACGACTACTACTTCAACAGGTAAAGAAGGAATCTTTAACGACTACTACTTCAACAAATAATGAAGGAATTTGACGACTAATACTTCAATATGTAATGAAGGAATCTTTGATGACTACTACTTCAACAGGTAATGAAGGAATCTTTGACGACTACTACTTCAATAGGTAATGAAGGAATCTTGGATGACTACTACTTCAACAGGTAATGAAGGAATCTTTGACAACTACTACTTCAGCAGGTAATGAAGGAATCTTTGACGACTACTACTTCAACAGGTAATGAAGGAATCTTTGATGACTACTGCTTCAACAGGTAATGAAGGAATCTTGGACGATTACTACTTCAACAGGTAATGAAGGAATCTGACGACTACTACTTCAGCAGGTAATAAAGGAATCTTTGACGACTACTACTTCAACAGGTAATGAAGGAATCTTTGACGACTACTACTTCAAATGAAATGAAGGAATATTTGACGACTACTACTTCAACAGGTAATGAACGAATCTTTGACGACTACTACTTCAACAGGTAAGAAGGAATCTTGGACGAATACTACTTCAGCAGGTAATGAAGGAATCTGATGACTACTACTTCAGAAGGTAATGAAGGAATCTTTGAAGACTACTACTTCAACAAGTAAGGAACGAATCTTTAACGACTACTACTTCAACAAGTATCATAAAAAATCCAAGCTTGATTTTGTCTCGGAGAAATTTACAGATAGTTGATGACGTTCATCTATTGATTGATCTTTTCCTGAAAAGGTAAAGGGTTAGTTGTATGCAATGTCATAATGCATGCATTAAGTAATGATGTTCTCAAAATAAATGGCATTGTGTTATGTGCGTTTTGTATGTATATGCTATGATGTATGAATGTGAAATGTTATTGAAGTGCATCCTTGTCTGGGAAAATAAATCCCTGACTACTGCTGTGGAGTTGACTTCTTTAGGTAAAATTCCGTAAGGCTTTTTCTTAAGACCAATTAAGCTAGGGAGAGGTTTTCCGGAGGTTGAAACTCTGGTTGGGGATTGCATGGATCCAACTTTATAGTGATATCCATGAATTTGGCCTTATGGGATTTGTACCCTTATCCGTGAAGATTATTCCATGAGGATAACCTTATAGAGTTGGCTCTGGCGACTTCAACAAGGATCACCTTATGAAAGGGACTTTGTGGGGATTTTTCGTTATCCATAGTAGTAAGTGTTGTAGCGCTGCCAGAAAATGTGTGCTTGGCCGTACGTGATCCTTTGCTGGAATTCATGTTCAATGCCCCAAGTGATTCAGATGCAGACCTGCCCCTGGTTATTCAGCACATCTTGAGAGATTTCTTGGGATCTCGACTTGATTGCCCCAGATATTCTGGATAATAATCATGTTATGCCCCTTGATTATGGAGGGTTGGTCATTGGATTTGAAGTGACTTTGTTCATTGAGAGAATTTCTGTTTATTGGATATTCGTCGTGTGGATTTCTCTGTTGTCAAATAATTAGCTATATGCAAACAACGATATTCAAATAATGCAAAGTTTATGTTTGTCTTGAAGTTTTGAAAATTAATTTTTAGAAAATAAAAGACATTTGTAAGAATATGAATTCAACTCGGGATTTATAGTAAGCCTTATAGGAGTCAGGATACCTTTTGTAACAGTATACTTTCGAACTAACCCATGCTTCAATTAGGTCTTTTAAGGGGTTGTAACGTGGCCTGATTCACGGTTTTAAGAAACAAAGGATAAGACTCAAATTTTATTTGTACCATCCCGTTATTCATGATGTTCTTCAGCCCTAAACTCAGTTAATTGTGCGTTTGAACTCCTATTGAATCTGGAATGATATTTTGGTGATGGTTCAGATACTTGGAAGTTTATTTGGGAAGGCAGTCATTTTTGCAACATTTTTTCTGTTGTCGAGGATTTGTAGCAACCTCTTTTTTGATTTATTGTCCCTACTTTTTTCCTGACCGTTTTTTGTTTGTTTTGAGACTACAGTCAGCGGGATGCCCCAGTTTTTTAAGTCTCCTTCATAGGTTTTGACTTAGTGGGTTTTGAGAGATAATGACTACCTATTTTACGGGGAACCATCGCCGTCTTTTAATTCAGAAGGATATTCTTGATGTCATGCATTATGTATGAAGTGAAAGCCTACGACTGAATGCGCATTTGAATTAAATGAGAAACTACCCTGCCCCAGATTTTGATTTAAAGGTTTCAATTTGTGTGAAAAAGAAAACTCCCACTTCTTTGGCTCAAAGGGGTTGACTAGGGATTATCTTCCTTATAACTCCATTATATAGGAATTGAAAGTACGCCTTTACATCATCAACAAAGTTTGTCCAAAAGCATACTGTATGAGATTATGGTATTATTTTTGTCATCCTCCCTCTAAAGGCTTACAACTTTTAACGAGAGTCAAATATCGCACAAAACGAGGTAAAAGCATGATTTCAGCATAGTGAAAACGAATGGATTAACTCAGGACAAACATATGCAATGCATTAATGATAGCAAACAAAGTCTGACATAAAGATAAGTGTTTAAGCAAACAAAGAAACTACAACTGAAAATTCGAATGAACAAAAATTTCTCCGCCTAAACTTTGTCACTTCAGAGGATGTGCCTTTGAGGGATGACAGAAAAACTCCAGTTGACCATCTTGTGTGAATTCCAACGCCCCTTTGTCGATCAGGTCTTGAATCTTGCTTTTCAACGCCCAACAGTGGTTAATGTCGTGTCCAGGATTTTTGGAGTGGTACGCACACCTTTCTTCATGATTGTAACGAGGAGAAGCAGTAAAGGGTTTTTGAGGAGGCTCCCTCAATGTAACCAACTTGGCCTCCAACATATGATGCAATGCTTGAGCCAAGGGCATATTGATCTCCTTGATTACGTTGACCACCTTGTCGTGGTTGACGAGGTTGTTGTTGGACTCTTGGTATAGTAGCCATTTTAAAGGGTGTTCTCTCGACCAAACCAACTTCTTCTCTTATCGGAGGCTGATTAATGACTCGAACCTTAATTTCAACTGTTTGTTCCATATGGTTGCATCTGTCTTGATAAAGCTTATTGACGAGGGCTCTTAACTCTTCTTGTCCCCGAGCTAAGTTTTGGATAAGAGCCATCTGACCCACCATCTGTCCCACCATCTATCCCATATTTGGATTTTCATGGTTGCCATTTCAGTTTTTAATTGTTCCAACTGGTCATCCCTACTGTCCTCAAGATTCTTCTTGGTCATGCTCTCAATGAGGAGTGCTTTTAATTCTTCTTTCCCCTTGGATAGGTTCAGGAACAATTCTTGAAGTTGAGCATTTTGGGTTTGAAGATCTATGACAATCTATTCTAAAGCCATCTCTACTGAAATAAACAGTAAGCAGATGAGAAACCTGTGTGGGGAAAACCTGTCATGATATGATGCATGGTATGTGGATGTAATGTTTTCAAGGATCTCGCGGGGTAAACACAAGAAGATGTCAGAAGTTAAACTTTGATCACAACTTTGATTGGAGAATTTTGTATTGTTGAATGTCCTTCCACGAGAATCAAGCTCACCATGTCGAGTGGGTCATAGCCCTTGACTCAAGTTATCATACTTTTGGTCCTTGACAGCATTTGGTTAGAGGAGAATAAATCCTCTTTCCCTTTGATAGACGTCTATTTCATCATATCCCTGCATCACAGGCCCTTGGGATCCTTGAAATGGTCAGTGGAAATGAATATGGTATGATGTTATGATGTTATGTACAAGTAAACATACATGAACAAAGCAAACAAGTCCTTAGGTTTAGGCTTGCATTGAGTTTTATAGGTAAGTACCCTCTTGAAGTTTAGTTGGTTCAACCTATCCTAGAAAGTAATTTGGTTCTAGGGAATCTCAATATCACTGATCTTTCTTCACTGGGCATTATCTCAGCACAATCAATCTTTTCATGCGGCCGAAATATCCCAAAAGTCCAATCTCAATGAGTGTAGTATCGAGTATAAACCAATATTCATCTATACACTAAAGTCGGCTATCTCACTACTTTGTAATGGCCAAGTTTTTCAATTAAGGTTCTACGGCTAGTTAGTGCTTCATGACACTGCTCAGCGGCCCCGTATTCTCCTCGATTCAACACAAGGGGTACATGTACCAATTAATGCCTCACACTAACGTAGCCATTGCTTCAACCATATCGATATATGCCGTATAGTTTCCACAATCTATTTCTACTTACATAATGAAGATAGAATTGTAATCCATAGTGTCGAAACTATGTCTGTCAAAGGGTTTAGAGGTGGATCAAAGGAGGTTGCTCGAAGGAAGCCATTGCCCAGTTGAAGCTTGTGAATCGAAGCAAGCGTGAAGATAGACTTGTAATTCATAGTGTCGAAACTATATGTGTAGAAGGATTTAAAGGTGGATCGAATCAGGTTTCTTGAAGGAAGTCATTGCCTAGTCGAAGCTTGTGGATCGAAACAAGTTTGCTCTTCTTCGACTTGTAAAAATCTGCCAACCACTCCTTTCGATCAGTTATGTGGTTCGAATAGCCTGAACCAGATTTTGAATTTGACGTGGTTATCTGCAACTGCACACCCTTTTTTATCTACTTTGCCCTTTCGACAGTTTCCTCTTCCTCCTTTCGAAGATTCAGAAGTTCTATCTTTGACCTGATGCTTGAAAGTCCAATATGATCCATGGAAACTATACGGGGCATTAAAAGTCCAATGGTACTTGTGCAAACTTGAGCTTTTAAAATTCTTTAAGAGAAATGTCTTGAGAAAAGAGAGGGAAAATTTTGGGGTACAACAGATACTATATATTTTGTTTCATGTGTATCAATTTCTTCATAAAGTAATCAGGAACTGCTTCTCAAAGGGCCAGGGCTATATTCAGTTTGCGAATTCTGATACAGGTAAAATTTCTGAATGCAAACTGCATGTTGCAGAAAGAGAGTACTATGTTGAAAGGTACATTGGAAATGAGTGGTATGAATTTGTTAAGAAGAAAAGTCACAGAAAAGGTGATAGGCTTGCCTTTTTCCTCTGTAACCCTCTATTAAGTAGGCTTGTTGTCACCCTTGTTAATCGTCAATAGTTCTAGGAAGAAGCTTAAGGAAGGGCGATGATGAAGAGGCAAATGGTGCTGGATGTTGTAATGAAGTTTGTTAGCATGTTACTGTTAAAGTAAATGTTTTAAATGTTACAATAGTAGTTATTGTTGAATATATTTTGTGTAATATCAACTATTAATGTTGTACTTTACATGGGCATGCTTTTGTGGATGTAAAATCCGAAACTTGAATGTTGTAAGCATCCAACATGAGCCCAAAAAATTGTAAAATTTATGTACTGTATATGGATGCAGTAGTATAGTATAATAATATGGTTGAAGTTATGTGGTATAGATAAATGTGTATATTTAGAATTGTAGTATGTAAAGCAGTACATAGTAATTGTAGTATGCTGCAAGAAGACATCATGTTTATGGCAACACATGATGTTGATAAGAGAAGCTGCTTATTAGTATAGAGAATAACATAAGTGAGATATTAAAATTGGAAAAAAGGATATTAATACAAAAGTAAAACAAAAGTATGTGGGGAATTAGACATAGTAAGTACAAAACTGGGGACAATAACAACATGTTATGGGGATACAAAAGTAGTGGTCCTAGTGAGAAATTACAATTTTAAGTAATGCAGTTGTTGTAATAAAATGTTGGGTTGTCTGATATGTATGTCATCTGATGTTGCATGTGGAGAAAACCAAAAATCCATAGCGAATCAAACCTGTAACAGAAGTTGATGGATAATAATGTCAAGAATGAAGGTTGAATATGAATTAAATTGGGTGTGATATTAAGGTATAAATAAGATAGATTTTTTATAGGATATGAATAATAAATGTAAACTTACTAAATATTTGCAAAAACTTCCTTGTATACAATGTTAGCTGTTGTAATCTTTGGAATTTTGTTGTCATCATGTAACAAGATCTTGATACCTTTTTTGCTTGTAACCCTTTAAATAGCGACATATAATTGTCCATGGCTAAATACATATTTTGGTATATATAGTCCAACCCAATCCAACGATTGACCCTGAGACTTGTTGATTGTCATTGCGTAGGATACAATGATTGGAAGTTGTCTTCGATTCAATTTGAATGGCCAAGGTGATTATGATGAAGGAGTATCCATTTGAGGAATGTTAATTATCTTGATGTGGCCTTTTCCACCCATTATTTCTACTTCAAGAACATGATTTTCAATTTTAGTGACAATAAGTCTTGTACCGTTGCACAAACCCTCGGATTGGTCAATATTTCTCATAAGCATTATTGGGGTGCCAAATTTTAATTTTATTACATGGTTTGGCAACCCAAAAGTTATTGTAGAGCTAAGGAACTCAGGAGTAAGAACTTCAATAATGGAGTTATCATGAATTTCAGATCTGTCGACCGTGTTAGAACTAAAATATTCATTGCATTGTCCTATAAAAAACTTAAGTTAATTATAGAGAACCATCAAATATGATTGATCAGTGCATTTTGATGCACATTATTCCATGTGCACTTAATCATTTCTATGTTTTACTTTTTTTATTTTTATGTTTTATAATTTTTTTCTAATTTAGTATATTTTTGGTTTAATTTAATTTTCGTATTTTATTTTCAGTATTAGCAGCTTTCAATAAAAAATTCATAACTGAAGCTACGAGATTCATATCGAGGCATTCTAATATGCTTTGGAAAGCTAATATAAAGAGCTACAACTTTCATGTTGGAGCCAGAAGCTAATTCGGATGGTAGAAGGCTTGAATAATTTGTTGAAGTTGCAACATTAGAATAATTTATTTTTGGATCTTTTTAATGGGCCTGATTTATGTTTCCGACCCAGTTTGACTTAGTAAGGAAAAATCCTATTTTGTTTATAAGGTTTTCAGCCGTGCTACAATAGTAACACATTATTCATAAAAAATATTTTGCTTTGTACGCTTTCTAGGGAGAACTAATTCTCGTAGGCAAATCCTGCTGCTTACGGGTTCCATTACTTTAAGGTTATTCTAATACCAATTTAAATTCGATTTCTGTTCAATCCTTCTCTATGAAATTATTTTCTTAATTTGATTGCAATTGTTTGCTTAATTCAATTGCGGTTCATATGATATAATTGATTAAATTCGATTGTATGTATGTTCCTAAACTTAATTGTGTGTTATCATTTGCTTAATTTGCTAACTCGTCATATTCTTAACCGTTTGCTTAATCCAGTAACAGGAACATAATTCGTATGATTTTGATAATTGCTTGTCTGATTGATCTCATAATCGAATATGATCAAAACCGTTTAGGGATTGATGTTATCATAACCGATGATAAGTTGTAACCCAAATTAGTAGGATTATCCGTTTTAGCTTATTTGATAATCACTTTTTTATTGCATTATTTTCATAATTGAACCCTAAACCAAACCAAAACCCCCATATTCGTTTCTATTGGTTAATAATAATACAAGAATCCTCGTGATACGATATTCGAGTTGTCATTACCGTAACTACATTTAAAATTTACTCGTTTTTGATATGTGCGCGACAACGGATCAAATTGGCGCCGCTGCCGCGGATTCCTGTTTTTATTAACTGATATTATAGTCATATGTATAGTGTTCTTGATAGTTTTTCCTTGTTTTTTTTGTTGTGTTTGTTGATTTTCAAGGTTGCAATACCAGTTGCAGTATAATGATAAGTTTTTCAGCCTATCAGGTAAGTTCAAAAGTTACTATTTCAATTTGCTCCAAAATTTTCCCACAAATTCAGAAAAAAAAATGATGAACAGTACCCCTTTAGAATAGAATTATGAAATTCTAGTACAGCAGACTCAGATGTCCTATAAGGATGTCGAGACATCTGATCTGACACAAAGACACAGGCAAGATAAAACAATAGTGAAAAGATAAAGAAAACACCATAATTGTTTACCCAATTTGGTGTACAACAACACCTACTCTAGAGGCTACCAAGCCAGGAATGAAGTCCACTATCAGCAGTATCAATTTGCAGACCCTATAGCCAACACACACGTTGATGATCTACGCACTTAATCATTACCCAATGACCCTTCTACCTAGGTCCTCCCTAGATATGGAATATCCCTATCCCACTTACAATCATCACAATGATGTCTAGCAGTCAACACCTCAGTCACTGCATTGACAACCCTTCACCAAGATTCTGATCACACATATAGACAGTTTGGAAGACACACTTCCATGACAAACTAGCTAAGTTTCCAAGCCAAACTCCACTATTTGTTAGCTTTGCTCCTAACTAAGAACACATCCTGGAGTTCCTTGAAAGCTTACTCCAAGAAAATTACACCTCTTACCTACAAGCTTCGAGGTGAACATGGTAACCTTCCCACAACCCGAGAGGTTTACCTTGACAAAACCCTAGACTTCTACATCTTGAGCCGTGTATTTTCTAGATCACAAACCCTTCTATTTATAACCTGTTACCCAACTGGTTTCGGGCCTTCAATTATAGAAAATCGGCTGTAACAAACTGCAGAAACTTCTGCCCTAAGAAAGGTCTTCAATCTTTAGTTTTCTAAATAATCTCCTTATTTAGATAGAAAGTCTTCATTCTCCTTGATTTCTGATTGAATTTTCTAGACCTTTAAATATGCGCCACATAGGATGCATAATATTCTCCTGAATATTCTGCCTCTGTTAAGAATAAACTGAATCTCATTAATCCAGCTCAGCAGGCGCGATGTCGGAGACATCTTTTTTGACACGTTGTTCCAGTTGTTGAAAAAGTTCAACATAACATGTTCTAACATTGTAATAGGACTTCTTGTTGTACCTATTCTTCTTATCAAGTTTATACATCTTATTCTACATTACATTATTGCTGCTATTATTTGTTTTAAAAACATTAAGCCAATCCTAAAACAAGAGAACTAACAATCCCCCCCTTTGGAAATTTTTGGCTAAAACAAATAATCTAAAAACAATTGCAATCTAGGAGATTACAACAATACAAAAATATAACCCTCATCAGTAGTGTTTAGAAGCTACTGCACACAACAATAGATATCCAGTTGAAAATAATGTCTCAACATCTTGTTTGACATCTTCTTTGCAACACTCTGAAGAACTCAATTGCCTTAGCACCAAAACAACAACTTTAGGATAAAAGGAAGGAAAGTCCTGAAGTTTGGTTGATGCACACGAGGAAGAAGATAACGGAAGACAACTTATACTCCCCCTCAATCCAAGAACATCTTCTAAACATAGAAGACCAATGGTGGAATAAGAGAAATCTTAATAACTCCTTAATACCAAATCAACCACCGCCCCTGATAACTCAGAACACAGATCATAATTGTGTTCATAACTCAGATCATAGGTCACAAAGGACAGATTCAAACAAATACATGATAGAATATTTGATTCGACATGTTTGGACACTATCTCCTATCTAAGCAAAGCCTTTCTCCCCCTTTTTGGCCAAAACTTGACAAATGAGGCCTTCACAGAACCAGACCCAGGCACAACTTACCTAGACCTGAATAAAACCCATTGTGGTGATGAGAACAACACTCACTTGGTATTTAGAGGATATGAGAAGCCTCTATAAATAAAAGAGCAGTTTCTTAGAAATTAACAATCTTTATTTCTTGGTCAAATAAGCGATAATTGATGATGGAAAAACTGCTGCACGAATCAATATGCATTGTCCAACCTGACTTTGAACACCTTTAATAGCTCTAGAAAATTTCTACTGAAAGAACCAGTCCCAATAAATGCACATTCATGGTCAATAACACTTTCTAGACTTCCTTCTTACACGAGGCCGGATGCACAGTCTAGAATATTCTTTAGTTGGTCTTCACAAAAATATGTCCTGAACAATGTTCAGACATCTAATTAGACATTATATCCAACTTCAAGCAAACAAACCTTCAACAATTTAGTCAAGGATGTTTCCCAGACTTCTTCATATGATCAGAGGAATGACCATAATTCCTTCATCTGAATTCTCCAAGTGCATCCCTTTCACTTAGAATTAGTGTCACACAACACAAAATGACAGAAAAAAATCAGCTCCAAAAAGAAGATGTTAGAACATTTTCGGGGACATTAAGCTCCCCCTCAACCTCACCAGTCAGATTCTCTCCCTTTTTAGACATAATATGCCAAACAAATGAGCATTCAAGAGAACAATAGAAATTAGGAGTACAAAACAGAATATCCAAGTATCAAGCACATTCAAGTTCCAAAATAAACGAAGACATCATAACACAAAACCAAGATAGAAACACCAGCATAATGTCTAACTGTCTTCAGGACCAGTAGACCTAACAGCTTCAGAACTTCCTTCATTATCAGAATCTCCTCCCACTTTTTCACCAAGGCTGTCATCCCTCTTCAGATCCTTGATCATCTTTTTAGATTTCAGATTCCTCGCTGAGCTAACTTCGATTACTTCATCAAGTTCTTTACAGGCATCTATTAACTCAAAAATCATATCATCCTTGCTTGAGGTCTTGTTTTCAGAGGATGCAGATGTCAATACAATGTCTGGTACATGTCTTCCTGAAGACAGCTTGAAGTGAAGAGATAGAGCAATCTCCCTTTTGCATACCACGCCAGTACCACAAAGAATCCCAGGGAGTTGGTTGAGAATAATGCCACAAATAAGAGAGGGAAAGGCACTAGACATCTTGATTGCATAAGTTCCTACATGCTTCACAGTCTGTTGAAAAATGTAAGCACCATAATCAAGTAACTTCTTATTTCTAACAACATAGATAAATTTTCCTAAACCAACTGTAATGGTTGAGGTATGATTTGTAGGGACCCAATTAGCATCTCCAAATCTATGCATGATAGCATATTTCACACTTAACTTACTAACATGAAACTTATTCTTCATAGGCCAATCACTCACTTGCTTTGTAGTGATGGCATTGCACACCTGATTATCAGTCACTTCCAACTCACAGTAATCATCTTCAGACCTGCCCAGATATCTATTGATGACAGTAGGGGAAAATTCAACACATAACCTCTAACAAACACCTTTCTATATTCCGTACTTCTATGATCAGCATAATCTATAGGAATATTAACAATAAATTCCCTTACAAGAGTTTCATAATAATTTGCGAACCTGGGGACAGACTTCATCAAACCAGCAGAAGAAATTAGCTCCATAATCTCTTTGCACTTCAGTGCACCTGCTCCCAACTCTCTTTCAAGAGAAGTCCTTCTTTGGAAGACATATTTCCATTTTTCAGTATTGTTAACATAATGGAAGGAAATGTTGTCAAGAGGAGCATCAGACACCCTGACAGAAAGCTTCTTGCTTGCAGACTTCTTCAAAGGAGAGATGTCCTAGACACCATCCTCATCATCATCTAAGGAGCTATCAGGTCTAACTTTTCTTTTGTTGGAGGGATGAACCCCTTTACTCTAGGGCTTTGGGGGACCATACATAGTCTTCTTCTTTGTACTCTTGGCAAAGGATGTGACATCTCCTAACAACCAATAGGACAGTCTTCTTATGCATTACTGTAGAGAAAAATAAATTCTCGTAGAATCAACACATCCTCTTGGAGAAGGATGGTATACTCTAGCAACATCTGGATAGAGTCTTCAGAGACTCATAAGGACATAAACAACTAAATCTTGTAGAAACATGTCTCAGCATGTTATCCAACATCATCCTCATAGGAGAGCAATAACTCTATACGCTTGAACATCAAAAGCTCCAAACAAACCAATTAGTCCACTGACTCCTCTTGTCATGGACAATCAAAAACTTCATTATTGAGAAAACACAACAATAAACACCCACTAGTTCACTGGGAATAACTCCAAGTACCCTGAACTAGTCACATAACAAGGACACCTCTGATTCATACCCTTGCACATCCACACATATTGTCACGACTCTTTGGATGGCTAAGATGTCATGCAACCATAGTCTGAAACCAACTTCCAACCATTTCTTAGTGTGCTTAAAAGCTTTACTAAGATTCAGACTCTATAATAGAAGGAATACCCCTAATGAATATGCTGATTAAATCCTTCTTCTGCATATTACTAGTATTTGCTGACACTAGTAGTCTTCAAACCAAGATGGTAGTTATGCATTACTTGAGCATACTTCTCTAAACAAACTCAGAATCTTCTTATTCTAAACCAAGGATAGAACTTCCACTTCTGAATGAGGTGGTAGAATATTTAAAATTCACAGTCCCAAGTCTCTCCCATAGAGTATCATCAACAATGATGTTACAACATCATTTGGGACATTAACAACTTTACTACAAAACCTATCAACTTTCATTCTGGAATCACCATCCAAGGGACTTATTTCCATACATTCCCTTTACAAACCTACCAATCTACACAACAAGATCCCAATAGATCTCATCTTCAATATCTACCACAAATCAAAACATAATTTAAGAGACATAAGGTCTCAAATATTTTCCAAAAGACATGTTCATAAATCAGATTTTCACTCAATCATCAGACAAACACTCAGCTCCCATCAAGGTATTTGTAGTCAACTTTCATGCATAATCCTAATAAATACCCATTATCCCGTCAAATTACTTATCAGTTAGTCAAATAGGATTACCTTCCCACAGTAGGTAGGACTTTAATATGACATCCTTCTTCTTCACACATGTGATACTTTCTGAATCTTTAGCATGGCATCCAATCATGGTAGCCAAAACATTTAGGTCAGTGGCTTGACCTTAAACTCAACTTTGGAGAACACGCAACTTTGCTTCTTACTGAATCATGATATGAGATAATTCCCCAGAAAGAAACATCCTCCTGATGTACTTTTTCTATCGTCAACACTTCTTGCCCAATCAACATCACAATATCCACTTAATGTAGAGCTAGATCCATGAGAATACAACATACCATAGTCACTTATCCCATTCATATACTTTAGTATTCTCTTCACATGGATGGCATGGCTAACTTTGAGACCAGCTTGATATCTAATACATACCCCTTTTTCATCTTTAGACAACTTTAAATGTGTGGGAGCAGATGTTCTCTTGTGACTGGCATTTTCCATCCCAAATTTCTATACTATATTCTTAGCATATTTTCTCTGAGATAGGAGTATGGAGTCTTCCATTTGTTTAACTTGCAGACCAAGAAGGTAAATTAACTCACCAACAGGGCTCATCTCAAATTCTGACTGCATTTGCTTGACAAAATGTTGAACCATCTCATTCAACATCCCACCAACCATAATATCATCAATGTAAATTTGTGAAATCATGATCTTCCCTTCTTCTTCCTTGACAAAAGGAGTTTTGTCTATACCACCTTTCCTATATCCATTCTTACTAAGAAATTCTGTCAATCTCTCATAGCAAGCTCTTGGAGCTTGCTTTAATCCATACAATGCTTTCTTCAGTTTGTACACATGGTTAGGAAAAAAACTTGGATCAATAAATCCCTTAGGTTGTTCCACATAGACTTACTCATTCAAATAACCATTTAGGAAGGCACTCTTTACATCCATTTGAAACAGCTTAAACCTCAGAATACAAGCAACTCCTAAGAGTAGTCTAATCGATTCAAGTCTAGCCACAGGAACAAAGGTTTCATAAAAAACTACTCCTTCAATTTGAGTGTATCCTTGAGCAAATGTCACTTTTATTGCGGAAGAAACTGGGATTCTATTCCAACATCTGCTACAACATCATTCATTGTTACTATGGTTCTAGGGGAAACATCCATAGTAACTTATACCAAACTCTTGTGGGGGAAACACAAGGAAACATACCAACAACAACTGATCAATCTTCAGGATTAGACTACCAACATATGCATGGGATTGCATGAGCCACATCTCAATAAGCTTTTCTTAAAAACTCCTGTCTGACTTTAAGATGATGGATGCCATTGTCTGTACCTACAAAAGAGATTCCCTCTATTAGGTATCTATACATACTTTTCAAAGAAGTCTGTTTCCCCCTATTCTTAAAAAACAATGCCCTTCAAATTTTAACATCTTCAAAGATGTCACGACATTCTGTCTAACATCATATCAACCCTTAACAAGGGGATCTTCTTCAACAACTTCTGAGGGTACACAAAGAGAATCACAAATTCTCTTCCTTAAGGGAAATCAAAACAATATTCAGGAGAATCAAACACTGTGGTTGGACCACAATACTCCTCTTCAAACATAATCTGTTCTATGGCAACAAACATGATTCCATGAATCTGTTTCCTTTGATCAGAAGGATCTTTCAAATACGAGATCATGTCATATACATAAAGGATCTGGTGGAGATTCCTTTATGAATTCTTCTCAAGAACATGGAGCTCAACCTCTATACTCCCACAAGCCTTGGTAAAAATAAACTGACACATGGAGTAGATAAATTATTGATCGTGTCCTGATTAACCTGCACAAACCAGATGCCTCCTCTTCCAGATTAGGAGTAGGTTCCAATTAAAAAGTATTCATAACATTTTTGTTCAGCACCCAAGGCATCTGTTCTTCAACTGGTAGTTGCATACCTGCTGAAATAATCTTCTAACATCCCATAGAACATCATTTCCTTCTTCTTGGAACACACCATCCTTGACAGTCTTCAAGGCCAATATGAAAATGTATATGACCATCATTGATCAATTGATTCTCATCAACCTTATTGATAAATTTCTTTATGAGTGGACTCGAGGAAGATCTCAAGCATCTTTGACACTTTTAATACGGTTGAAAATGTCTGCATATATTCTGTTGAGGGTAACAACCCTAATATCCTTCTCATACTTTCAGGGTCATATCAGATACCATGCAGTAGAATACAAATAAAACTCCTCAATAATATTCATCCACAATGCTTACACCATTATCAAAGTATAAACATGAAAACTTAGGATTGAAAATAAATCACCCTATGTGCAACAGCTTCCCACCAAGCTACAGGCCTGAAGGCAATAATCAGAAACAATACCTGTCACAGATAACCCATGATCCTTGCCACGAGATCATCCGTAGAATAGTATGAATTTTCCAAGTTCATACCTATTTTCAGTAAATACTTTCTTCCTTGCCCATGACCAGAAAGTACCTTCCCAGGATCTCACCCATAACAGAACATGATGCCTGCTTTAATACCAATTGAAATTCTGGTACAACAGACTCAGATGTCCTATAAGGATGTCGAGACATCTGATCTGACATAAACACACAGGCAAGATAAAATAGTACTGAAAAGATAAAGAACACACCAGAGTTGTTTACCCAGTTCGGTGTACAACAACACCTACTCTGGAGGCTACCAAGTCAGGAATGAAGTCCACTATCAGCAGTATCAATTTGCAGACCCTACAACCAACACACTAGTTGATGATCTACGCACTTAATCACTATCCAATGACCGTTCTACCTAGGTCCTCCCTATATATGGAATATCCCCATCCCACTTACAACCATCACAATGATGTCTAGCAGCCAACACCTCAGTCACTGCATTGACGACCATTCACCAAGATTCTGATCACATAAATAGATAGTTTAGAAGACACACTTCTATGACAACCTAGCTAAGTTTCCAAGCCAAACTCCACTGTTTGTTAGCTTTGCTCCTAACTAAGAACACATCCTGGAGTTGCTTCAAAGCTTCCTCTAAGAACAATACACCTCTTACCTATAGGCCTCAAGGTGAACGTGCTAACCTTCCCATAATCCGAGAGGTTTACCTTGACAAAACCCTAGACTTCTACATCTTGAGCCGTGTCTTTTCTAGATTAGAAACCCTTCTATTTATAACCTGTTACCCGACTAGTTTTGGGCCTTCAATTACAGCAAATCAACTGTAACAAACTGCAGAAACTTCTGCCCCAAGAATGTCTTCAATCTTTAGTTTCCTAAATAATCTCCTTATTTAGAAAGTCTTCATTCTCCTTGATTTCTGATTGAATTTTATAGACCTTTAAATATGCACTACATAGGAGGTATAATATTCTCCTGAATATTCTGCCTCTGTTAAGAATAAACCGAATCTCATTAATCCAACTCAGCAGGCGCGATGTCAAAGACATCTTCTTTGACATGTTGTTCCAATTGTTAAAAAAGTTCAACACAACATGTTCTGACATTGTAATAGGACTTCTTGTTGTACCCATTCTTATTAGCAAGTTTATACATCCTATTCTACATTACATTATTGCTGCTATTATTTGTTTTACAAAAATTAAGCCAATCCTAAAATAAGAGAACTAAAAAATTCTAAAAGATTTCAACCCTCAAAATCGAAAATTCGTCTTTTTTCTATTTTTAAATAATTCTTTACTGTTTTCATAGTGTCAAAAAAATCCAAAAAAAATCTCAAAATTCGTATTTTAGTTCATTAGATTAAATTTGGTGTTTTTGTTTTTTTTTTGAATTTATTTTAATCATTTTCCTCCTTTCTATTTTTTCTGTCTGTTTGGGACATAGTTGGTATTTCTGTTTATTGATAACATGGATGAACAAAGAACTTTAAGGCAGTTGGCTGCCTTTGATATGAACTATAATGGTTTATGTATTGACTATCCTACAACTGATGCACCTTTTGAATTGAAATATGATTTAATACACTTGTTGCAAAAGTTTAATGGTCTTGCAGGTGAGGATCCATATAAGCATCTGAAGGAATTTCAGGTTGTGTGCTCTACACCTTCCGAACCTTCACTAGAGGATATTGTCAAACAAATGGATGCAAATAATGTCCAATTTCAACAGCAAATAGATTCTACTCTCCAGACTTTGCAAACACATAAGTGGAAAACCTCACTCAACACCCAAGTGGAAAATATCTCTCTTCACTACATATTGTAGAAGTATAGTTGTTTGCATCACTACAAGGATTGACAAGATTCTAATCTTTTGAGATAAGTTTTAAAGTAAAAGCCAAAGTGGAAAAATGGTTTGAAATAAGATTGATTGACTTTTAGTCTTCTCACAAAAAATGTCAAGGTATTATTAAGTTGATTGAAGTTTATTTATGAAAAGTTTTTGAAAATGCATGGACCTAGGTCCAAGTTTATTATGAAAATGGTTCAAGTTTAAAAAAAAAGAAGAGTTTTCAAAAGGAGGGAGAAGATTTTTGAAATTAAAGAAGATGGGAGGAGATGAAGAGACTATCCTAAAGCATAAGGTAAAAGCTAGGGATAAGAACCATCTAACTAACAAAAAGCCAATACTTTACATTATGAGTCAAGATAGAATTCCCATTCTTTGGATTGAAACCAAGCAAGCAAAAATACTAGACCTCTTGAAAGAACCAAACTTCAAGTGTATTAAGTCTTCACAAAAATTGGGCAGAGTAACGGATGTATACGGGTGAATTCCATATTACAAACAAAGTATGTAATCACAATAAAATGCACACAAAACAAAAAAACAACCCAATGTCTTGAGGTGAACCTCAAGAACTCCAGACAAAATATCAATTAAGATCACAAGGTCTCCAACATAAGCCAAGGTTTCTAATCCTAAGTCCAAGAAGTCCAATAATCCATAATGCCAAGGATAGTAACTGTGAAATAGTGGAAGAACCGACTGTTATACTGGTTTTGTATTTGTATTCTCAAATGTCACGGTAAGCAAGAGTCACCACCGACTTTTATTTCATCCAACAAAGGAAAACGAAAAAGAACAGAAAAACCTTTTTCGAGATATTTCTGAGTATGGGGGGTAGATTATAGAAAGGGAAGGTGTTAGCACCCTTTCTATCCGTGGTTTTCCACATGCTCTTAGGTACTTACTCATTTTGAAATTGCTTGTGTTTGTTTGTTTTGAAAAAGTTTTTTTTACTTCGTGATAACCCTTGTATCTATCCTCAAGAGTGTGACGAAGTTGTTTTTGAAAATTGTTTTGAAAGTGTTTGTGTGAAATTTGTTTGTTTGAGCAAGTACCTAGGAACTATCTACCTACTCGAAAAAAGTTTGTTCGTTTTCCTTTAGATAATGCTATCCTACTATTAAGGACTAAGTAGCCCCATCGTTGGATTTATAAAGGGACATTCGAAGGGACAAAATGGTCTCTGAAGGCAACAAGTAAAGATACCTTAGCGTTTCGAAGGGACTACCGTCATAAGATCAATTCGTAGGCAACTCGAGGGACAAGTAGGGACTATGATCTTTATGACGATTTTGAATCACGGGTCATTGCTAAGGTATCCCTACATTCGAGGGAAACGACCATTATTTCCGAGGCAACCAAGTGGGGACAAACCCTAGGAGTGAGCATGTGCAAGTGTGTTTTTTCAGTTAATTATCTTTGCATAATTAGGGTTTTCTACTGTATCAATCATATATCTTTTACATGCAAGCCTATTATCCATACATCTAGCAGTTAAATAGATGCGGAAATTAAAAGCGAGAAATTAAAATCCTAACTATTACAAGGCTTTGGGGAGGGGATCACATAATCAAAAACCGGGGAATAAACAGTAAATAAAACCCTAATTTGAAACTAGTACAAACCATTGACAGTTACATTAATTGAAAAATAATGGCACGAAAAGAAATAAATGCGCGGTGAATTAAGATGGGAATAAATTAGGACCTAAGAAATCTAATTAATAAAAAATGTTTTTGTTTGTATTTTCTTTATTTAAAAATAGTCGCAATATGCAAATTAATCCTCATTTCTATTAAATTTTAATTACAAGAAAATATTTAAGTTAACCTAATTAAACTAATTAATTAAATGCAAATAAATATTTTATGAAAATAACTAACTAAACCTAATTATTTTTGTAATTTTGTGATTTTATGATTTAATTAAAAATGATTTTTGTTGTAAAATAATTAAAAAAATGATTTTGTAAAATAATTAAAAAAAAAATAAAGAAATAATAAATTAAAAGAGAAATGAAACTTGGGCCTGTTGCTAGAAGGAAAGGGGGGTGTGCTGCCAAATTTCTTGTTAGGCCCAAAGCTGGTGGCCCAGAATCTGCGCCTAATCCAATGCACCTCTCTTCTGATGGTTCATGGTGGTCCTTCAAGGATGGAGCGTGAGATCAATATGATGATGGGTCTCAGGGATGAGATCTAGGGCGCACGGTGGATTCTAGGCGTTGAGATACGCTGGATCTGCAAGGAAATGTTGAGAAAAATGCAAAAGCAGTGCGCCTGGGATCGAACCCAGGACGCTTGCTTCAAATCCTTCGCCCTCAACCATCTGCGCTAGCTGTTCAATTGTACATATAACTAAAACAAAATTATATTATATGAAAACAAAACTGATGCTGAGTTGTCAAACACGCGCCATCAAGTGGGACCTTAGATTTCAAACCAACCAAGCAAAACATAGGGAAGTGCCACGTAAGGTCTTCACCTTAGTCAACGACACTGGAGCTGCACTCTGGTCGTCTTCTCCAACCCTACAAAAATGCAAACGACACAAATACATGGACTCAAGACACCAGGCCCCGGCTACGCCCCCTATTTCCTAAGCTTCGAATCCCATGGTGGTGGTAGCTTGGTCTGAAAGTCCCTGTACATGGAGATATAATGCTTTCCTGAAACCTGGCCCTAACAATGGTGATTCACGACCCTGACCTTGTTTCTTGCATGTAATACGTACTAAAATTCACAAATAATCATAATAATATGAATATGTATTCAAAAGGCATTGATATCAAGAGTTAGGTGAGTTTGAAATCCAAGTTCTTACCAAAAGAGGGAGGATCAGACTGGGGTGATGCAGCGTGCTTTGGCCTTCGCAAATGGGCTGGTTAACCTCCTGGAGTCCTCAGAAGGATGATGGAATAGCTGGATATGATTGAAGGAGGCTGGATCGTCCCTTTTAAAAATTGCACTTTCTTTTAAATTTTTGAAACCTTGTTCTTGGTTTTGAGGCAGCCTCTTCGTGTGCATTAGGGTTGGGATTGATGTGCTTTTATATTGAATTACTTTAGGTCAACAAAAATGCCAAGAGATCAAAGATAATAATGCCATTCAATTTTGCTTCAAATCTTTCCAATTTTGAATATCCTTCCTCTCATGATTTGGCATGATTTTGTTTAATACCATACATCATCTTTGGATTGCCCTTTAATGTAAAATCAAATCAAAATAACCCTTTTATTATTTTGTATCATTTACTTGATTTTATTTGATTTTATTAGTGATAAAATCAAAATAAATTAAATAAAAAAACCCAATAATGTATGGAGTAGTTCATGGGTCGTGGACCATATTTGGAAGATGATACAAGCATGAAAAGTTAGGCCCATTTGAGAAAAAAAATGCAATTTTGGGCATTGTTGACTTTATGCAAATTTCCAAAAATGACCAACTTTGACAATGCATATCTCTCTCAATTTTGACCTTAAAAGGGTGTTCTTTGACTTTTTAGAAAGATTAGGATGTCCCTTAAGCAACCTCTTTGGTTTCATCTCAATTGGATCTTCCATGTTCAGGTAAGGAGCTTTGACCCACAAGGTGTTTTTGTTGACTTTTTGGAATGACCTATAATGTCTGAATCCATATCTTTTGATGAGTGCATTTATTTAACTTGAGGGATGAAGATGAGTTGTACGGAATTGGATTCTGTTCAAAATGAGCCTTGGATAAGAAATTTCTGATAAAGTATGAAAAAGTTATGCTTGGTCAAAGTTTGGTTGACTTTTCCTAAGAAAACCCTAATTTAGAAACTTTTGAGTTTTGATGAATTAGAAGCATTCCTTGGGGAATAATGATCAACCATTGATCAAATTATGGATATCACTTAAAAATGTTGATGTTAACAAAAAATCTTGAAGTTTGACTATATGTGGGCCAGAGTTGACTTTTGACCTAATATAGTTGATTTTCAAGCATCTGAGCAGTTGACTGAGTAAACTTCTTGTGAAAGGCTTGAAACTTGACATGGAGGGTCTTGAGAACATATTAGGACTATGGAAAGCATATGAGGCCTTTGGAGCTCACCCATCTCAATGAGCATGTGTTGAGTAAAATGAGAGGGAAAATTTTGGGGTACAACAGCTGCCCCTGTTCAATCTTCTTAAACCCGAGGATGTAGATTAGCTGGTTTACCTTTCGTGATCTGAAGGTGGATGATGATTGAACACTAGAGTGCCAAGAAATTTGCACTCGCATGAAGTAATACTGAATAGTGATACCAGAAATGGGCTTACAGATGCCATTTGGAAGTCGATAGAGAATCGTTGAAGATGGGCTTAAAGATGCCATCCAAAAAGCTATCGGTTGCATAAGAGATTCCTTTGCGAGAATTCCTGTACCTGCCGTTAAGAGGGACTTCACCGGGGAATGTTGATATACGTATGGGGAGATATAGTATAGGAGCTTGGGTTGTCCATTACTCTACTGGGGAATTAACTCTTGATTGGGGATGTGGAAGTACATTGCCTAATTGGTTAGGGTCCAGGCTGCACAGCGGCTTACTGGGGAAACGTGAAATCAACCGATTCTGGTCGAGTCCAGGTCTTGTAGTGTTATAAACTATTGTCTGGAGATAAGAGAGAAGGAACCTGGGTCGTAGGGTTACTTCAAAATGAAAGCTTAGATGGTAGGGCTATGAGAAGGAACCTGGGTCGTAGGGTTACTTCGAAATGAAAGCCTGGATGGTAGGGATATGAGAAGGAACCTGGGTCATAGGGTTACTTCGAAATGAAAGCCTGGATGGTAGGGCTATGAGAAGGAACCTGGGTCATAGGGTTACTTCGAAATGAAAGCCTGGATAGTAGGGCTATGAGAAAAAACCGGGATAGTAGGGTTACTTCAAAATGAATGCCTGGATAATAAGGCTATGAGAAGGAACCGAGATAGTAGGGTTACCTCAGAATGATAGCCTGGATAGTAGGGCTTATGGGAAGGAACTTGGATAGTAGGGTTACTTCGGGATGAAAGCCTGGATAATAGGGCTTATGGGAAGGAACCTGGATAGTAGGGTTACTTCGGGATGAAAGCCTGGATAGCAGGGCTTATGGGAAGGAACCTGGATAGTAGGGTTACTTCGGGATGAAAGCATGGATAGTAGGGCTATGTTGTACCCCAAAATTTTCCCTCTCACTTATCAAGAATTTTCTCACAAGATCTCCCTTGACTCAAGATTGCACTAGGGTTGATCAGCTCAAGACACTTCCTTAAGCACTGATGATCAAAATTAGGGTTTGAGATTGCACAAGGATATTTGAAATTTCAATGCTTCATATGACTTTCATGGATCATTATGAACCCCCAAGATTACTTATGTCAAGTTTCAAGCCTTGGATCACACTTTTGCTCAGTCAATTGAGCAGTTGACCTAAAAATTAACTGTATTGGGGAAAAAGTCAACTATGGCCAATTTACAGTCAAACTTAATTTTTTTTGATCCACATCAACATTATAAACTCATATGTACCATTTGATCAATTTTAGACCATAATTCCTCAAGAAATTTGATCAAATCCTCAAAAGGGCAAAATGGTTAAAATTAGAGTTTTGACTGAGAAAGGGCAATTTCTGATTTTTGACCTAGAAAATGATCAATTGGTTTAAGTCATGATCTCAAGAGTCCAATTGCATCATTTTTACCTAATGACATGGCTCAAAACATTGCAAGTCCAATGGATTGGCAAATGAATTTTGCAGTCAACTGATCAAAAGTCAACTATATACTGAAAAGTCACACTTTGACTTTTTGGTCAAAATCAAATGTCAAAGATCACAATTCATCAAAGCATGTCAAAATATGAAACTTATTCATCAAGAAATAAAAAATTCAAGATTTCATTTTGAAAAGTTAAAATTTCTAAACTTAGAAATTTTTCTAAGTGTTGGAAATTTCTTATTTTTTCACAACTTTGGGCAATTTTTTTACCATGATGCAAGATGATTCAGAAGAAACTTCCAACATGAAAATTGTAGATCTCCGTGAAATCTACAAATTTTATTTACACAACTCCTTCCAAAAATTCTTGGATCTCAAGTTATAATTTTAAGAATACATGGTCATGAAACAAAACACTTAGTGAAATTTTTGCCCTAATTTGGTCAGGATTTTGACCTAACTTCATGGCAGTTTTTCATATGGTTCCAAGGGGAATCTTAAAAAGTAATTCAAAGATGGGTTGTAGATCACATTGAAATATTTCCAAAATGTCAAAGAACTATTTGAGATCATTTTTGAGTAGGGAGAATCGAAGAGTTGAAGTTAGAGTTTTATCACTTGAATTACAAGTCATTTTGTGATGAACAAATTCAAAATTCAAAGTTGTGCTGCATAACCTCGACTTTGCAGGCCTCAAACTTGTTAGGAACTCCATAATTAATTGCTTGCACATCTGTTAGAGGTCTCATTTCAAGCATTCAATACAAGGCCATGCTTTATATCCATTTTGGGAAGAAAGTGCACATTGCCATTTTGATAAAGTGGCTTTTTGCACAAAACTTGTTCTTGAGCCTTGCACTTGTTCTCTTCTGATCATACATGTCTTATAACACAAGAGAATTGGTTTAGACACTTACAATCACCCAGCCCATGCTTGTACTTCACATTGAAACTTGTTTTCCCACTTTTCTTCAAAATCAAGTAACCTAGCAATTAGCTTGGAACTGGTACTTCTGATTGTCCAAAGTTCTCAAATTCTTTTGCTTATACATACATAAACTATTTTCAACAAAGGACACACATGCTTGACCCTTAAAAAACCCCAAGAGCTCAGAACTGTTTCAGATACCTCCATTGTTGCCCAACCTGACCAAAAGTTTGAAACTCACACCTCCCTCGTGCGTTTTCAAGCCTTTTGGTTCCTAAAGTTTCTAAATATCATTTAGAACTCATCCCACACCCTGTTACAGAACTGTAACACCATTAACACCATCCTCCATTTTAAAAAACAGAGCTTTGTACTTGGACTTCTCCAGAACTCCTCAGGTACTTTCAGCTCAAGCTAAGCATCCCATTAGCTTCCTGGGAACTTGAGGAAGCTAACCCAATCATTGGAACTCACTGAAAGATGTTCAAACTCCAAACCCGATACCCTCTTGCAAGGTAAGTTTTCTAACTTTGGAACTTTTCATACAGGCATCATCAATGATTTATTTGTGAATGAAACATGTATAGCCCTAAAGCTAACCATGTCCATAGTTTCCATTAATTTTGCTTGAGCTTAGATAATTTTAAGATTGAAGTTTATGAGATTTTTAGGGTTCAGATTAGAGCCAATGAAATTCATGTTTGTCTTTGATCTATAGTTTTAATGCTTTACATTTCTGAAACCGTGAGGAAATTTGCTACAAGTTTCTTGTTTATAGTTTTCATTTTTGTTGAGATTTGAACAAGTTACAGAGGTTCTGGCTGGGCGTGAGGTTGAAGATGAAGTTGGTCTCAGGAACGTGTTTGCTACATATATTTATGCTTTGATTTATATAAACGGATGTATAGCCACCCCAGTGGTAGAAGCGTGCACCTGTAACCCGAGGGACCTGGGTTCGAGCCCCAGTGGTACCCTTTTGGATTTTTTCACATTTTTGCATTCTGACTTTCTTTTTTGGCAGGCACCTGGGCCTCCCTTGGGCCTTTTGTTTTTTTCTTACTGTTAACCCCCCTACAGGCTATTCACACCCCTGGCCCAGTTTTATTTTCTTTTCTTATTTTCATTTTATTTATTTTCTTAATTATTTTTCTAATACTAAAAAATCATTAAAAAATATAAAAATACTAGATTTATATTTGGACATAGTTTATTTATTTTTTTCTCACACAAAAATTATTTTATTTTATCATACTTCATTTATTTCACTAAATATTTTGTAAATTTAATTAAAATACTAGGTTTTATTTATTTTCTTTTACACCAATTAAATATATTATTTTAAAATATAAAAAAGACCAAAAATATTTTATAATACTATAAATTATTTTTAAGAAAAAAATACCAAAAATACTTTTCTTAAACTTAATTTCATTTAATCAATTAATAGATTTAGGGTTTTATCTAAAATCTTTTCTTAGTAAATTTAGGTTTTACTTTTAATTAATTATTTTCTTTTAATTAATTAGGTTAAAACAAATTCCCTTTTCCTAAAAAAAATCCAAACAAAAATATCCATTTTCTTCACATTTGCATTCTTATATATTTATTCATTATGTGCATTATTTATTTCAATTCTTGTACAAATTCAATATGGTTGTAATAGATTAATTAGGTTTATTTTCTTGTAATCCCCATTTATAATTTGTACACCCCCTCCCACAAGTTTTATAATAGCGTAGTAATTTTAAATTCCACAATTTATCACTTTATATACAATTGCTAGTAATTTGGGTTTGTATGGAAACACTAAAACCAATCAATTAGAAAACCCTAATCAAAGACAAAATCAAGCATGAAAAACAATACACTTGCACACAAGCACCCCCTAGGGTAAATCCACTTGGTTGCCTTTACAAAATGGCCATATTACGCATGTGAGGTATCTTAGCAAAAACAAAGCAAAATACAATATCATAGTCCCTCGATGACGCTATCTAAGTTGCCTTTCAAATGATCTTAGTCCCTAAAAGAGAATGATAAGATACCTTGCAACATTGCTAATCATGGTTATACAATGACCCACACCCGTCCCGTTTACATCCAAAGATAGGGTTACTTACCAAATCAATGGTAAGATAACAATGTCAAAGGAAAGAAGAAATGAACATGAAAGACTTTTGAGTAGGTAGAATGCTCCTAGTTACTTGCTCAAATTCAAAACAAAACATCCTTGCTATTTTCAAAACAAACACCTACACTTTCAAAACATCTTACAAACTTGAAAACATTTTCAAAAGATCAACATCTTTGTATACATTCTTACGAACGAGAATCATTACAAAGTTTGCCTAAACAATGGCCTCTTTACAAAATACTTTCAAAAACCACATAAAGCACAATTTCAAACAAAAGTAAGTGATCTAGCAAGTAACTAAGAGCCCATGGAAAACCATGGATGAAAAGGGTGCTAATACCTTCCCTTTTCATAATCTACCCCCGAACTCAAGAAATAATCTCAAAGGTCTTTCCTGTGCTTTTTCACCTTTCCTTTTGGATAAAAGAAAAGTCGGTGGAGACTCTTGCTAAACCACAACATTTGCGATCAAACGCAAAACACTCAAGTCAGTTCTCCCACCGTATCACAAGATACAAGAAGGAACCTGGATAGTAGGGTTACTTCGTTTTTGGTTATATAGATTAATTGACCCGTTTGATCTTCGGGCACTGATTTTCCATTAGTTGTTTGCAGATATAGATTTAATCTTGAACTGTTGGAATTGTTGATGATAACCATCTTTCCTGAAAAGATACATAATTAATTATATGCGATGCATGAAATGCATTATGTGATGATGTTCTCAAAATAAATGAGATTATGATGTATGCAATATGTATGCGCATGTCATAATGTATGTACATGAACTATTGTTGGGACATGTCCGAGCCTGGGAAAGTAAATCCCTGACTGCTGCTGGAGGGTATAGTATTCCTAACTGTTGTAGAGAATTATGGCTCTTCTACTTCTGCCAAGGAGAGACTCTGTTTGAGGACAACTCTTCGGGGAATAACTTGGAAGGTGAATTTCCGTAGCTAAAGTAATGGGCTCTGTCAGGGATTGAGCTTCTGTATCCAGAGAAATAAACTTTGCTTGGGGAGATAAAAAATTATGATGACCCGTTCGCGATTATGACATTCGTCTGGGGGATATAGCTGTTAGGTTTCTGAAAGACTCTGGCCGCGAAGATTACTTCCTATTTTGGAAAAGGTGACATCAATGCTTTGAATACTTTTACTCCGGGGAGTGTATGTATTGAAGATTGTGCTCCAAAGCTGTCTCTGTCTTGGTACCTGCTGGGCAGAGTAACTGTCGGGTTTGACATTTCTTGTTTTTGCCCCTGTTTCTTAAGTTACGAGTAATTGTCTTTTCATTTCTTATGTAAATATTTATGAGCAGCAATCATATTCAAATTCATATGTCAAGAATAAATCATTGGACGTTCGTGCAAAATAGAAAAGGAAAAACTCATAGTTTCTTGTGAAAATGATTTTGTATTGATTTTTTTTAAGTTGGCCTGTAATAGGCGTTTTCGTACAAGGAGGCTAACGCTCTAGCAAGAGAATGCCGCCGTAAAAATAGAAGCTATACAATTTTGTGTAAAAGGAAAACAACTATGTGTAACAATCCCATTGAGTTCTAACTCTGCTATTGCCCCTATGTCTTCGAGCGTCTCATCACTTTGCTACTTGGCCGAAAGTTGATTAGATTGATTGGTGTCGTTCGAGCTTGATAGTAGATAATGAGGTATGATCGCAAGGTGATCCAATGGGATATAGTGATACGCTTTACGTCCCTAATTTTTGCCTGGACTGCCCTTTCGGGTTTTCAGTCCACCGGGATACCCTTTTTTTCCCAAGCCGCCTTTTCAGGTTTTCGACTTGCCGGGTGTACAGATTTTTTCATTTTCATCCCTTATTTTTGCCCGAACCCTTTTGGTTCACCGGGAAGCCCTTATTTTTGCCTAGGCCAGTCAACCTAGCGGGTCTTTTATCACGCATAGTATTTTTTCACTATGTCCGCATTGACAGGGTGAGGAAGGTCGTCACCGTCCATGGTGGTTAGGATCATGGCTCCACCCGAGAAAATGTTTTTAATCACAAATGGCCCTTCGTAGGTGGGAGTCCATTTTTCCCTGGGATCACCTTGCAGCAATATGATGCGCTTGATCACTAGATCCCCGACCTGATATTCTTGACGTCTGACTTTCTTGTTAAAAGCTTTGATCATTCGCTTTTGATACGTCTGACCATGGCAGATAGCGATAAGTATCTTTTCATCGATTAGATTTAGCTGATCAAGTCGAGTCTGGATCCAGTCGTCTTAGTTCAAACCCGCATCCTTCATAATCCTGAGAGAAGGTATCTGTACCTCGATGGGTAGGACTGCCTCCATGTCATACACCAGAGAGTAGGGTGTTGCCCCTGTCGACGTCCGTGCTGAGGTACAGTACCCATGAAGAGAAAATGGTAACATCTTATGCCAGTCTTTGTATGTCACAGTCATCTTTTGTACAATCTTCTTGATGTTCTTGTTAGCCGCTTCAACAACACCATTCATCTTCGGCCGGTAGGGATAAGAGTTATGATGCTGTATCTTGAATTGCTTACAGAGCTCGGTGATCATCGTGTTGTTGAGATTTGTACCATTGTCAGTAATAATTCTCTCCGGCACACCATACCGACAGACCAGATTATGTCGGATAAAACGCGCCACAACGTCTTGGTCACAGTAGCAAAGAAAGCCGCCTCAACCCATTTTGTGAAATAATCTATGGCCACTAAAATGAAGCGATGTCCATTGGAAGAAGTAGGCCTGACTTATCCGATCATGTCAATACCCCACATTGCAAAGGGCCACGAAACTGTCAAGACGTTCAAGGGAACCGAAGGCACATGCACCTTATCAGCGTAGATTTGGCACTTATGACAAGTTCGGGAGTGCTGATAGCAATCTGCTTCCATAGTGGACCAGTAGTATCCTTCCCGTAGGATCTTCTTAGCCATGGTATGTCAACTGGAATGGGTTCCGAAGGTACATTCATATAGATCTGTCATAATCCTCTCTGCTTTGCTCTTGTCTACACACTGCAGTAAGGTAGAGTCATGATTGCGCTTGTAGAGGATTCCATTACCGAGGAAGAATTTCGCGGCAAACCTTCTCAAAAACTTCTTATCATTGAAAGATGCCCCTTCGGGATACTCCTGAGTCTCAAGGTGCTTCTTCACTTCATGAAACCAGGGTTTGTCTTCCACCTCTTTGGTATCAATCTCACAACAGTGCGCTGGTTCATCCAACCTCTCAATGGTGATTTGGGGAGCTTCGTTGTCCCATTTGACTTTGAACATGGAAGACATGGTAGCTAGTGCGTCCGCTAACTGATTCTCCTCTCGTGGAAAATGTTCAAAGGTTACCTCCTCAAAGTGTGGGAGCAATGTCAGTACGTGCTCTTTGTATGGGATAAGATTCCGATGCTTCATATCCCATTCGCCTTTGATCTGACTTATCACTAAGGCTGAATCCCCGAAGACATTTAAGAACTTGATCCTGAGGTCAATAGCAGCTTTGAGACCCATGATGCAAGCTTCATACTCCGCCATGTTGTTAGTGCAGTTGAAACATAGCCGGGCGGTG
Source organism: Vicia faba (assembly GCA_948472305.1). NCBI lineage: Eukaryota > Viridiplantae > Streptophyta > Magnoliopsida > Fabales > Fabaceae > Vicia > Vicia faba. The sequence continues at coordinate 1,500,426,309 of OX451739.1, read as the reverse complement.
AAAGGAGTATGACAACCCTCAGGAGATATGATTACTGCGCCAATGCCATTACCGAGTGCATCCGAAGCTCCATAAAAAATATAATCCATCAGGATCCCTCCTCGGGTCCTTCATCTGGTCCAGGTTCTTCGTAGTCAGTCACCAGCATAATATTCTCATTCGGGAACTCAAAATTCATGGACTGGTAGTCATCCACGGCCTAATGAGCCAAATGATCCGCCAATACACTCCCCTTGATTGCTTTCTGGGTTGTATATTGTATATCGTATTCAGTTAAGATCCTCTGCTGTGATCGGTGGATCTGGAACTGACTGTTTAACGCTGGTTCGCGAAATGTCGCGGAAGCAAGAGTCGCCACCGTCTTTTATTTTCTCCAAAATGGAAAGGACAAAAGCACAGAAAAATTCCTTAAAGAGATTGCTCTCGGTTCGGGAGGTAGGTTATAGAAAGGGAAGGTGTTAGCACCCTTTCTATCCATGGTTATCCATGCGCTCTTAGATACTTGCTCATTGTGTTTTCAAAAATGGTTTGTTTGCTTTTCAACTGTGGGTTTTAAAAAAGTTTCTTTTGAAAATTTCAGTTCGACTCTTGTATCAGTCCTCAAGAGTGTTTGAAAAAATTGCTTTCGAAAGCTTTTTGAAAAGGTGTCGGTGTGAAAAGTATTTTTTGATTTTGTTTTGAAATTAGAGCAAGTATTTAGAGTCGTCTACCTACCCTAAGGAGTTTGTCTGTGTAAATGTCCTTAAAGTAGTGCCATCCCACCATTGAGAGATAGGTAGCACCACCGTTGGAGGTGTTCGGGTCAATTCGAGGTTCGGGACATGGTGATCACCATTGCGATGGGAAGACACCTTAGAAGCTACCCTCATGCCAGGTTCCCGGATCATGAGGACTTACTAAGACATCCTCTACTCGACGATCACCTTTCGAGGCAAGGCAACAGTGAGGCGTACCCTAGGGGTGGTGTGTGATTTGTGTGTCTTTTCAGATATTTTTGTCTTTTCATGTTATGGTGATCTACGCGTTTGTTTTATTTTTGTCCCTTCATTCTTTCATGCCTTGATTAACAGTTACAAAATTGCGGAAAGTAAAAGATTCTAAGCTATTACAAAAGGCGCGGGTCCACATCGCCAAAATTTCTTGAACCCGATTTGACAGAAAATAAATAAAGAAAAGAAAATAAAGAATTAAAAGTAAAATGCGAGAAATAAATTTACAAGGCCTTGGGAGAGATACATAAATATTATACGAAATAAAATAAATATGCGAATTAAATAAGAATTAAAACGAGGGCGTTGGACCCTTTTTGCAAAATTAAATTAAATGATGGAATTAATTAATTAAAAAAAAGAAAAGGAATTGTTTTTTTTGGTATTTTATGATTTTAATGGGAAAAAAGAATTAAATGCAATTAAACCTAATTCTACGATTTTTATTTGTTAAGAAAGCATTAAACTTTAACCTAAAATTAAACCTAATTGTTTACATGCAATTTAATTACAAAAATAAATATTTAATATTTTAATTATTATGGAAGAAAAATAAAAAAGAATAAAAATTATCATAAACCCTAATTCTATATTTTTTAGACTTTTATTAAAAGAGTTAAAATTAAAACCTAATTTAAAACTAATTAATTTATGAATTTATTTACAAAATATACATACTAAAATAAAATATTTATTATATTTTTTCTCTTTTCTGATTTTTTAATTGTTTTTTGTGTTATAAAAATATGAAATTAATTAATAACAATAATTAATAGAAAGTATAAATAATACTAAAAAAAATAAAGAAAGTAAAAAATTGGCAAACCTAGGGGGGTTGCTGTCCCCAAAGTGGAGGTATAGCCCATCAATTTTGAGCCCAAATCAGCATGGCCTCATTGACTTTCATTGGCCAGCGTATGGGGTGTTGACTCAGGTCCACCGTGTTCTTTAGATCTGAGCCCTTGATGGAATGCTCTGGGACGCGTGGCCAGTTTGATTTTGTGGGTGCATGAGACGCTTCAGCATTGAAACTGCATGGGAATATTGATTGAAAAATAACATGGAAATAGTGAGGACCTGGGGCTCGAACCCAGGTCCTATGGTTTACCAATCAACGCGCTTGCCAGTGGAGCTGTGTTGTTAACTTGTAGATTAAATAACAAATAAATATAATAAAACAAAACAATGCGTTAGTGATACTTTTCGCGCGAACTTTCAAACCAGCCAACCATCGCCTGCCACCGAGTCATCTTCCTCATTGTTTTATTTTTTCCTGAAACACAAACATAATAAGCAACGGTTTTTCAAGTGTTCCCTTAGGCCATTTTCTGGAAAATAGCGAATAGCCCAGGGATCATCATAAATTAGGCGCGAGGGTGGATTCCTGATCGTCCAACCATGCTTGATTCAATGGTCTAAGTCTTGGATGCCAATTTTTCCTTAATGAAAAAAACCCAATTTGAGGTTCTGAAAACCCTAAACATCGCCCATGGCATCTTTGCATACAGTGCATAAAAATCCAATCAAATCATATGGTTAGCTTTAAAACACATCACTGAGCATGAATCTATAAATAAAATGCCATGAATATGCATAGAATGTAAAATACGATTATGAGAAAAAGTGGAAAAAGCTTGACTTCTGTATACCGTTTCAAGGTGCGAGGGACGTGAAAATCTATTCAGTTAGGATCAGTGATGTCCTAGGAAGGTGATGGGATGATTCTTTTGGCTTGAAACGACCTGCAAATAGGTTTTCAGAATTGAGTTCTTTAAGCAAAAAGTCAAACTTTGTTTTCCAGGTTCTTGCGCAGCTTAGTGGTTTTTAGGATTAGGTTTAGCATATATATGTACCTGTGAATGATTAGGGTAAACAAACTTGATCAAAATCCATGAATTAATGAATATGATATTTGATTTTTAACCATGATTTTCAAATCTTTTTTCACATGCTTTTTGATACAAATCACATCCAATTCCATTGGTTCTTTCCATATTTGGCTAGGCACGAAATCTTGAGGATATAATATGCACAAAAAGATTGAAAAACTTAGGTTAAGTATTTTTCATGTATTTAATTGATTTAAATGAATTATTATTAATAAAAATTCAAATAAATAAATAAAAAATGAAAAAAAACTTCCCTTTGGGCCAAGTGGTCGTGCACATGCCTTGGATAATGGATTGTGGAAGAAAAATAGGCCCATTAGCAATTTTAGGTCATTTGAATCAATGTTGACTTTTCAAAATATCCAAAACTTTCCCAACTTCCACAAGGCATAACTTGCTCAATTTTTAAGCTTTGCTCATGTTCTTTGACATTTTGGAAAGGTATGTGAGTCCTCTAACCAATGCCTTTGGTCCCATGTCATTTTGATTTACCAATATCAAGTTATGGCCTTTGAATTAAAGTCCCTTTTTGTTGACTTTTGAAAATGACCTATAATGTTGAAATTGATAACTTTTTGTGAGAGCATTTCTTGGACTTGAAGTATGAAGATGAGTTGTAGGAAATGTCTTTCTCTTCAAAATGAGCTTTGGATGGAATTTTTCTGATAATCCATGTGAAAGTTATGCCCTGGTCAATTTACAGTTGACTTTTTCAACTGTCCAAATAAGGAAACTTTTGCATCTTGATGATTTTTGAGCCAAGCTTTGAGAATAATGATCAAGCATTGATCAAATGATGTTTGTGACTTCAAAATGAGATGTTGACCAAAAATCTGGACTTTTGACTGCCAAATGACCATTTTGCCCCTACAGTTGACTGTAGTGCAATTAGGGTTTTTGACTGTGCAATTTTGTGCTGAAAGTATTTAAACTTGGTATGAGGATGCTTGACCATATTTATTGGCATGTGGGACTTGATTGGACCCTTGGAAACTTCATTTTCTTGATCAGAACCAAAACCCTAATTTTGACTGTTAGGAGACCCTTGCACTGTGCAACCCTTGGGGAATTTTGAGGCTTTGACTTGGAAAATTCTTGGAGAATATGGGAGGGAAAATTTTGGGGTACAACAGTTGCCCCTGTTCAATCTTCTTAGACCTGAGGATGCAGATTGGCTGACGTGCCTTTCGTAATCCGAGGGTAAAAGATGATTGAACACTAGAGTGCCCAGAAATTTGCGCTCACATAGTAGCAGTGTGATGATGGGAATGGGCTTATAGATGCCATTTAGAGGTTGATGAATAGGATGATGGGCTTATAGATGCCATCTGGATATTGATCGCATAAGAGATTCCTTAGCGAGAACTTGCGTACCTGCAAAAGAAAAATGAGTACCTGACATGTTGCAGGAGTTGGTCTTCAAACTCTTTGTATAGATGTGTCCTGACTGGTTACAGGAGCTGGATCTGGAGCTTCAAAAGATGATGAATGAACCAGGGGTGGTTACTACCTCAGCAGGAACGGTGAGAGAACCTTGGATGACCTTAACCTCAACAGCAATCGTTGAGAAAATCTTGGGATTACCACCTCCGCAGGACCGGGAAGAGAACCATAGGCAATTACAATCTTAATAGCAAACATTGAGAAAAACCTGGAATGGAATTATCATCTCCGCAGGATCGGGGAGAGAACCAATAGGCAATTATAATCTCAAAAGCAAACATTGAGAAAAACCTGGAATGGAATTATCGTCTCCGCAGGATCGGGGAGAGAACCATAGGAAATTATAATCTCAAAAGCGGACGTTTGAGAAAAACCTGGAATGGAATTATCGTCTCTGCAGGATCGGGGAGAGAACCATAGGAAATTATAATCTCAAAAGCGGACGTTTGAGAAAAACCTGGAATGGAATTATCGTCTCCGCAGGATCGGGGAGAGAACCATAGGAAATTATAATCTCAAAAGCGGACGTTTGAGAAAAACCTGGAATGGAACTATCGTCTCCGCAGCATCGGGGAGAGAACCATAGGAAATTATAATCTCAAAAGCGGACGTTTGAGAAAAACCTGGGATGGAATTATCGTCTCCGCAGCATTAGGGAGAGAACCATAGGAAATTATAATCTCAAAAGCGGACGTTTGAGAAAAACCTGGGATGTAATTATCGTCTCCCCAGCATTGGGGAGAGAACCATAGGAAATTATAATCTCAAAAGCGAACGTTTGACAAAAACCTGGGATGGAATTATCGTCTCCGCAACATCGGGGAGAGAACCATAGGAAATTATAATCTCAAGAGCGGACGTTTGAGAAAAACCTGAAATGGAATTATCGTCTCCGCAACATCGGGGAGAGAACCATAGGAAATTATAATCTCAATAACATTCATTGAGAAAAACCTTTGATAACTTCTACTGAGTCTTCATCAGAAAAATCTGTTTGGGGTCGATTTAGCTGGACTAGAGAAGGCCTTGGACTGGATAAGAAATCTTTGGATTCGATTAACTGAACCGGTCTAGGTCTTGAAATATGATTGAGAATTTAACTGAATCTTTCCTGAAAGGTAAAGGTCAGTCATATGCAATGCATGATATGGATCAAGCGATGATGTTCTCAACATAAATGAGATTTGTATGATGCGTCTATGCATGCTATAATGATGTATGCGATGTTTAGGAATGTATTTTTTTCGTCTAGGAAAGTAAATCCTTGACGGGTGCCGGGAAGTCACTCCTGGGCTGATGTTTGGAGAATGGATTTTGCTTCCGCTGGGGATGATAATTGCAAGAATACCGGTAGGAGAAGATGACTCCGTTGGGGAATAAACTCGGCGAATGGAATAACTCTGCGGGTAGAAAAGTATCCTGACGATCTTGCTGGGAAGCGATACTCTGTGGGGAGAGAGATACTTTGCTGAGTTGATAATAACTTGCTGGGGATACTCTTGTTGCATTGGAAGTGTTACTAGACTTCACTGGGGATAAGAAGACTTTGTCGACGACGATCTTTCCATGGCTTTTGGCAGAGGATAACCCAGTTATATCCTGGTAAGGAAATAACTCTTTAAATAAATCCGGGAGACGCGTTCGTGCTCTGCGTGGATAAGCTTCCAGAATCTACTGGGGATAAGCTTACTGCTCGGGGAGATGAATTCCAACTTTCCTTGGGAACTAGATTGGACTCTCCTGGGGAAGTTTTGAACTGCGGGGGAAGTGATTCCTTTGAATATTGGTATGCCGCCGGGGAACAATCTTTAGACCAAGACTTCCGGGGATGCTTGTTAAGAATATATGTATATATGCTGCTGGGGAATGTTGAGATCTGCTGGAGGATACTCAACTTCCTTAAGATTTGATAATATAGCTTGGAGAGAGTGTACTGACTGCTTACTCTCTGGGGAATTGAGATATGCCGGTTATGTTCTTTAGTTGAACCTACCTTGGTACCTTGGAGGACAGAACAATTAGATTGCTCAAACAACTCTTTATTGCCCCTGTTTCTAATGTTACCTGTAATCAATTCTTTGTTTCGTATGCAAATATTTATGAGTTAGCAAATCATTGTCAATGCATATATCACAAATTGAACCTTGGACGTTCTTCGCAAAATAAAACAGAAAAAGAAAAACGATTGGCACTTTTAACTGAAAAATATATTTGTATTGATTTTTGAATGGCCTGTAAATAGGCGTTTTTGTGTACAAGAGGCTGACGTCCTAGTAAGAGGACGCCGCCGAACAAAAGAGTTTATACAAATTTTGTACAAAAGAAAATAAAACAGCTGTGTGAAATGAATGATCCCACTGGGTTTCAACTCTGCTATTGCCTTTATAACTCCGAGCGTCTCATCACTTGATGACCTAAACGAAAATGAAGCTGACTGATTGATGCCGTCTGAACTTGATGTAGATACCGGATTCTGGATGCAGAGTGATCAATGAGACATAGTATTACGCTTTTATCCATAATTTTTGCCTGGACCGCCCTTTCGGGTTTTCAGTCCACCGGGATACCCATTTTTGCCCAAGCCGCCTTTTCAGGTTTTCGACTTGCCGGGTGTACAGTTTTTTTCATTTCATCCCTTCATTTTGCCCGAACCCTTTTGGTTCGCCGGGAAGCCCTAATTTTTGCCTAGGCATGTCAGCCTAGCGGGTCTTTTTTCATGCGTAGTATCTTTTCACTATGTCTGCATTGGCGGGGTGAGGAAGGTCGTCACCATCCATGTTGGTCAATATCATTGCTACTCCTGAGAACACATGCTTGACCACAAATGGCCCTTCGTACGTAGGGGTCCATTTGCCCCTTGGATCACTCTGAGGAAGGATGATTCGCTTGATCACCAGATCCCCAACTTGATATTCTTGTGGTCTGACCTTTTTGTTAAATGCCCTGATCATCCGTTTCTGATACGTCTGACCATGACAGATAGCAGCAAGTCTCTTTTCATCAATAAGGTTGAGCTGATCAAGTCGTGTCTGGATCCAATCATCTTCGTTCAGATTTGCATCCTTCATTATTCGGAGAGAGGGTATTTGCACTTCGATTGGTAAGACTGCCTCCATACCATAAACCAAAGAGAAAGGAGTTGCCCCAGTTGACGTCCTAGCTGAGGTACGGTACCCATGTAGAGCGAACGGTAACATCTCGTGCCAATCTTTATAAGTCACTGTCATCTTCTGCACGATTTTCTTGATGTTCTTATTTGCTGCTTCTACAGCCCCATTCATCTTCGGTCTGTAAGGAGAAGAATTGTGGTGCTGTATTTTGAACTGCTCGCAGAGCTCAGTGATCATCTTGTTATTCAGATTGGTACCGTTGTCGGTAATAATTCTCTCTGGGACGCTGTACCGACATATCAGGTTATGCCGAATGAACCGTGCCACAACAGTCTTGGTTACCGTAACATAGGATGCTGCTTCGACCCACTTCGTAAAATAATCAATTGCCACTAGGATGAAGCGATGCCCATTAGAGGCCGTAGGTTTAATCTCACCGATCATGTCTATGCCCCACATTGCGAACGGCCAAGGCGCAGTCAGAACATTCAGGGGAACTGGAGGAACATGCACTTTGTCTGCATAAATCTGGCACTTATGGCATGTCCTGGAATGTTGGTAACAGTCAGCTTCCATTGTGGACCAGTAATACCCTGTCCGAAGGATCTTCTTAGCCATAGTGTGTCCACTGGAATGTGTACCAAAGGTCCCTTCATGTAGCTCTTCCATAATTCTTTCTGCTTCAGTCTTATCCATACAACGCAGTAAGGTTGAATCGTGGTTTCGCTTGTACAAGATGCCGTTGCTAAGGAAGAACTTTGCCGCGAACCTTCTCAAGAACTTCTTATCATTGACAGAGGCACCTTCAGGGTATTCCTGAGTTTCCAGATATCTCTTCACCTCATGGTACCAAGGCTTCTCAGTTACCAATTCAGTCTCGAGATCGCAACAGTATGCCGGTTCGTCCAGTTTCCAGATGATGATCCGGGGAGCCTCATTGTCCCATTTGACCTTGAACATAGAAGACATTGTAGCTAACGCGTCCGCCAGCTGATTCTCTTCTCTTGGAAAGTGTTCAAAGGTTATCTCTGTAAAGTGGGGGATCAAGGTCAATACACATTCTCTGCAAGGAATCAGGTTTGGATGTTTCGTATCCCACTCTCCTTTGATCTGATTGATCACAAGAGCGGAATCTCCGAAGACACTCAGAAACTTAATCCTTAGGTCGATCGCAGCTTGAAGACCCATGATGCACGCCTCATACTCCGCCATGTTGTTGGTACAGTTGAAACATAGCCGGGAAGTGAGCGGAGTATGAGTGCCTTGAGGTGATATGATTATGGCGCCGATACCGTTACCCAAAGCATTGGAGGCTCCGTCAAAGTGCATAGACCATCGGGATCCTTCCTCAGGTCCTTCATCCGGTCCAGGTACTTCACAATCAGTCACAATCATGATGCTTTCATCCGGAAACTCAAAGTTCATTGACTGATAGTCATCTACGGCCTGATGTGCCAAGTGGTCTGCCAATACGCTTCCCTTGATGGCTTTCTGGGTCGTGTACTGAATGTCGTATTCTGTTAAGATCATTTGCCATCTTGCAATTCTCCCTGACAGAGCAGGCTTTTCGAATATGTACTTTATAGGATCCATCTTTGAGATCAACAAGGTAGTGTGAGTCAGCATATACTGTCTCAGCCGGCGAGCAGCCCATACCAAAGCGCAGCAAGTTTTCTCAAGCAGTGAGTATCGAGTCTCACAGTCGGTAAACTTTTTGCTAAGGTAATAAATGGCGTGCTCTTTTCGGCCAGACTCGTCATGCTGCCCCAGCACACACCCCATTGAGTTGTCAAGCACTGTTAGATATAGTATCAGAGGTCTCCCTTCAACCGGTGGCATAAGGATAGGTGGTTCTTGGAGATACTCTTTGATTCTGTCAAAAGCAGCCTGACATTCATCATTCCAACGTACTACCTGATCTTTCTTCAGCAGCTTGAAGATTGGCTCACAGGTAGCAGTCAGATGCGAGATGAACCGAGCAATGTAATTCAGGCGTCCTAAAAAGCCTCTGACCTTTTTCTCTGTCTTAGGAACTGGCATCTCTTGAATAGCTTTGACCTTGGCAGGGTCCACTTGAATGCCCTTGTCACTTACCACGAAGCCTAGCAACTTCCCAAATCTTACCCCGAAGGTGCACTTGTTCGGGTTCAACCTCAGCTTGTACAGTTTCAGACGGTCAAACAATTTCTGCAGATGATCTAGGTGTTCTTCCTCAGTCTGGGACCTTGCGATCATGTCGTCAACATACACTTCTATCTCATGATGGATCATGTCATGAAATAAAGCAACCATGGCACGTTGGTAGGTTGCCCCAGCGTTCTTCAACCCGAATGGCATGACCTTGTAACAGAAGGTGCCCCACTAAGTAACAAATGTAGTCTTTTCCATGTCTTCAGGTGCCATCTTGATCTGATTGTAACCTGAAAAGCCATCCATGAAAGAGAACACCTTGTGCTGAGCTGTATTATCAACAAGGACATCAATGTGAGGTAGAGGGAAGTCATCTTTGGGGCTGGCCCTGTTCAGATCCCTGTAGTCAACACACATTCGAACCTTCCCGTCCTTCTTAGGTACCGGTACCACATTAGCAACCCACTGAGGGTACGACGTCACTGCAAGGAACCCAGCGTCAAACTGTTTCATAACCTCGGCTTTAATCTTTTCACACATCTCTGGACGCATCCGACGGACCTTTTGCTTGACCGGAGGGCAGTCTTCCTTAGTTGGCAAGTGATGGACCACAATGTCGGTACCCAACCCGGGCATGTCTTCGTAGGACCAGGCAAATATTTCCACATAATCATGTAGCATCTGAGTCAACCTTTGCTTTACGCTGAGCTCTAGGTTGGCGCCAATCTTTACCTCTTTCCTGTCTTCTTCGGTACCCAGGTTTATTATTTCCACTGGCTCTTCATGTGGTTGAATTTCCCTCTCTTCCTGAAGTAACAGTCTTGCAAGCTCGCCAGGCACTTCGCAATCATCTTCACCTTCGTCTTCGGCTAAGTTGATCGGATTTTCGAAGTCATAACTGGCAGTAGCAGAGTCGTTACCAGTGAGATCCAGAGTGGATTGAAACCTGTATGAGTGAGTGTGTGTGTAAATACAACTGTTTTGAAAAATATGTAAAGGAAAGAAAGACAGAAAAGGAGCATAAGATTTGCAATGCGAGAAAACGTCCAAGATTTTCATTTATGATATATGAAATGACAATTTATATGCCCTCACAAATGAAACCACGGTGCCTCGGGTAAGACACCGGGCCATAGAGTTTATTTATTGTTTATTACAAATAACGAAACAAAGAAATTTATTATTGCGTTACAAAGGTAACAGGAGTATGGTCTTTGGCAATCCAATTGGTCAATCCGCCTTCGGTTGTCGGGTAGATCCAGCTATTGAATTCTGCCTCATCCACTTCGTTGTCTCCCCCAACAACATTCACTCCTGGATTTGTAATGAACACAGGAGGTCTTCCGGTCTTCGCTTTCCGCATAGCTTTCTGACCCTCTGCAGTAAAACCCAGCCCAAATTTATCAGTTTTCTGTGTAAAGTCTGGAAGCCTGCCCCAGTTAGCACACTCACCTTTTTGAACCACAGCCCGGACATCCTTTAGGGAAGCCATCTTCAAAGGAACATTCTCTTCTACTGCTGTTTCTGCTGCTGCTGAAATTGGAAGCACCTCCTCGAAATGCTGAAAGGGGGTTTCAATAAACTCCCCGTCCATCTCAACGTATCTGAAGGAATTCAGGTGGCTTACCATATACTCCTCCTCTCCTTGCACAGTGACGATCTTCCCTCTGACAGGGTACTTCAGCTTCTGGTGCAAGGTAGAGGTCACTGCCCCAGCTTTATGGATCCAAGGTCGACCCAGTAGACAAGAGTACGATGGACGGATATCCATCACGTAAAATGTAAAGTCAAACACCTGAGAACCCACACGAATGGGAATGTCAACCTCTCCATGAACCATCCTTTTTGAACCGTCAAAGGCCCTGACGATGATATTGCTGGGTTTCAGTTCCAGGCCTTTACAATCTAAATGGTCTAAAGTCTTCTTTGGTAGAACATTCAAGGAAGAACCAGTATCCACCAATACATGTGCCAGAGTAGTGCCCCTGCATTCGATGGAGACATGCAGAGCATCATTGTGGTCTCTTCCCTTCACTGTCAGGTCAGCATCTGAGAAACCCAAGCCATTATCCGCTGTCAGATTTGCTACGCAGTCAGTGAATTGGACAGCAGACGTCTCTTGTGGCACATGGGCCGTCTTGAGGAATGATATTAAGGCCTTAGCATGGGCCTCGGAGCACAGCAATAAAGAGAGCATGGAGATTTTGGAGGGCGTGTGCCCCAGCTGTTCCACCATATTGAAGTCACTCTTCTTTATAATTTTCAAGATTTCCTCCATCTCTTGCTGGGAGGCCTCAGTAGTTATGGGTATAGGTGTCTCCATCTGGGCAGGCTCAACTTCAATTCCTTTGCCCCGAGCATTGGATGACTCGGCAGCAGGAGAAACAACTTGGTCAGCAACAGGAACAGGTACGCTTGTAGGAGTTATAAGGAGTGGTCTTCGGGTAGCAGGCGGTGCAATGTCAGGCGAGAAGAGCCTGCCACTGCGGGTAACCTTGGCTGGGCCAGTGATATCACAGATGCTGGCGCCAGTGTTGAATTCTTGTTTAATCCCGTTTACATACACATCAGCCCCATAATGCCAGGGGACAGCTTTATCAGATACATAGGGAAGAGGCCCCGGAACAGTGATAACCACAGGTGCAACAGTCATGATTTGAATAGGCTTCTTCGGGAGATCCTGGATTGGATTATTGAAGATGGTAACCACAAAAACTTCTTCCACCGGAACCAACTGAACAACAGACTTCTTAAACAGAATCTCCTTGCTATCCATTAGGCTTTGGATGCCTGACTTCAGCAAGGGACAACCAGATAGGGAAACAGCACAGAACAGGCAACCCTCACTGCAACCCGGAAATAAACCGGCCAGCAGTAGGTTCCTCTTGACAGTCTTCAGAGGAGTGGCCAGATCATCCACAGAAACAGCGTAAACATCTTCGTCAACAGCATTTACCCCGTGCTGAGGCATAGGAGCAGTAACCACATTCGGCCTCTCAGGCGCTTCAAACTGTATCTCTTTTGCGTCAATGAGGTCTTGCACCTTACTCCTTAATGCCCAACAGTCATCAGTAGAATGCCCCGGGCTATCAGAATGGTAAGCACAACGAGCGTTTGGGTTGTACTTGGGAGATGTAGTATTTGGAAACTTCGGAGCCTCTCTGACGGTTACTAAATTGGTTGAGAGCAACTGTGGTAAGATCTGCGACAAGGTCATACTCAACCGGGTGAACTCTCTCCGGGGTCTTTCAGCCCTTTGAGGGTTGGCTGGCCGAGGAGCGGCAGCAGGCTTAGCAATCGTTACCGCACTTACAGATTGGCGGCGCTCAGTTCTCTCTGGTCTCTTGGAACCGTATACAGCACTAGCCTCCTTCTTGAAGGGTTTCTTCTCAGAACTAGATGATGCACCCTTCGGAATCTTACCAGACTTTAACCCAGCCTCAATTCTCTCTCCAGTCAAAATCAGATCAGTGAACCCTGCAGACGAATTCTCGATAAGATGGTTGAAAAATGGCCCAGATAGGGTCCCCAAGAACATGTCTACCAACTTCCGATCAGTCAACGGTGGCTGCACCCTGCCAGCCAGGTCTCTCCACTTCTGAGCGTACTCCTTAAAACCTTCACTTGAACCTAACGACATACCCTGGAGTTGGATACGTGTAGGGGCAAGGTCGGCATTATATTGATACTGCTTGTAGAAAGCAGTAGCCAACTCCTCCCAATTACGAACCTTGGTCCCATCCAGCTGATAGAACCATTCGAGATGAGTCCCTGAAAGACTCTCCTGGAAGAAGTGGATCCACAAATTCTTATCCGCTGAGTACAGTTGGATTTTCCGAACATAGGACCTGAGATGTAGCTTGGGACAAGACGCCCCGTCATACTTAGTGAAAGATGGTGCTTTGAACTTATGAGGAATGATCACACCAGTAGACAAACCCAGATCTCCAAAATCCAGCCCAGGTACCTGTTGTATTTCCATAGCATTCAGCCTATCCTCCAGCTGCTTGTAACGGTCTTCTGCCGGAGGATATTGCTCTTCATCAAAATCAGTCTCGTTGTCGGAGACTACCAGACTAGGGCCTTTTTCTGCCTGAGGAGTACTCTTGCCATTGGAAGAACCAGCCTCTTCATGCTGCAGAGTATTGCCAAACCTTCGGCCCGAGCTGAACAGAACAGTTCTTCTCTTCTTCTTCTTCTCCTTCTTCAGGAGCAGAGCTTTCAGATCTTCTTGGCCTTGAGCCAAACCCTTGATTAATTCCTGAAACTGCGCATTCTGCGCCTGAAGAGCTTTGATGGATGTCTCAGTTGATGACGAGTCGGGATTCATGATGCTGAAATAAACAGCGAAGAACTGTAAGCAACCTGAAAAGAGGAAAAAACCTGCTATGCACATGATGAATGATATGTGTTTATGCAATGCATTCAAGGGTTCGAAAGTTCAAATTTGTTGTAGACAGAAAGGAACACACGTTATTATTAAGGAAATAATTGTTTAGTACATCAAAGCCTCACGGGCAAAATAATACAAAAGCAAATCAATCCCAAAATACACTACGCATCCTCTTTGGAGCTATGTAAGTGTTGAGATTCCTCTCCTCATGCAACAGGAGGGTGAGCTCCAAGACCTTCTTTTCACTGGCATGTAGACTAGTCTCAAGAGAATTCCGTTCTTCCTTAAGCTGGATCCAGCTCTTCTGCATCTCTTCCCAGGATGTGGGCATATCAGGGTGCTGAATAGTGTAGGACACTTCTCCTTCCAAGACTGGCTCTTTGATCACTGGGAGCATATGGGGATAAGGCATCACTAACTTCTGGGAGCGGGCGCGTACCCACTTGAGATAAGGTTCCAACGGGATGGAGTTCCTGTGCCCCAGTGTCTTGCTGTCTATCCTACTTGGCATCCTCCAGGCTCTGATAAATCTCTGGAGAAGTCCTTGAGTATCGTTGTCGAAGTCAAAAACTATGTTAGGAATTAACATGTCATGAGGGCCATCCCTCCGAGCATAACCAAACTGTCTCCAAGCCAGGCATGGGCTGTAAGTAATACCTCCTCTGATTCCAAGTAAAGGAACATTAGGGTACTCCCCGCAGCGATCAATGATAGTGACATCTTCTCTAGACCGAGGGCACCAATGTATATCTGCATGTGTAAGAGTCATCAACCGTTGTGACCATCTCAAACCCCGCTCATTCCTCAAGACTGATTGTGGAAGGTGCGAAATAAACCACCTTCCCAGGAGAGGAGTGCAACACATAAGGACACCTCTTTTTCTCATGGTTCGAGTGTAACATGAGTGAAGGATGTCCCCCAGCAACGTAGGTATAGGATTCCTGGACATAAAGATCTGGACAGCACTGATATCAATAAGCTGATCTGGATTAGGGAACAACACCAAACCATAGACAAGGAGGGCCACAACCTCTTCAAAAGCTTGCAAGTCAAGGGAGTTCCAACATTCATGGGCCTTTTCAAACAGAAACCTGGCTAAGAACCCTTTGATACCGCTTCTAACTTCCCAATGTCCCTTGAGGTCAGATGACTGTAGGTGCAAGGCTTTAGCAATCTCTTCAAGCTTGGGTTCCTTTTCCGTACCGTTGAAGGGTAGCTGATCAAGGATAGGGATCTTCAGGAGCCGGGAGAACTCCTCCAATGTAGGTACCAGCTGATAATCCAAGAAGGTGAAACAGTGATGCAGAGGGTCAAAGAATTGGAACAGGACCTTGATCATATCTTCCTCAATGTTGGTGTTGACCAAGCTGATGAGACTTCCATGTCTTTCACTGAATGAAGAGTTCTCGAGAATCCTGGATATAAGTTCCTTAAGCTGAGGAGGGACCCTTACAAGACTGATTTGAATTGTCTTTCTACGAACGGTTTCCATGTCCTACAAAACAAGAACAAAGATGACAATTTGAACCCCTGAAATGGTTAGTCAATGCAGATGATGCTGGATGATGTCATGATGCTATGATTAAACACACCACAGATATTTACAAAGACAAACATGTAAGGCACACAAGGCACACAAGACAAGCCCTTAGGGTTTAAGGCCAGCATGGGGTCTGGGTATTACCCTTTTGAAGTTGGTGGGTTCAACCTGTCCTATCATGAGTAACCGGGTTCTAAGGTTCCCAATATCACGGGATTGCTTTCATTGTTCATCGTTTCGATTTAGCCACTGAACTGGCGACCGAAATATTCCAGGAAAGCAACCCTCAATTGAGTGTAGTATCGAGTATCAACCAACCTCGGACTGCACCAAAGTCAGTTATCTCACTACCCTAAAGAGGCCAAGATAGTTCAATTAAGGTTCCTAAGGTCTGTTGATGCTTCATGACACCACGCGGAGGCCCCGTACTCTCCTTGACTGAACTCAAGGGTTACCGGTACACACCAAAGTGCCACATCAATGTAGCAGACTGTTTCAACCATGTCGGTATACCCCGCACAGTTCCCTCATAGCCTTGTTGCTACTTTCTAAGAAGGTATCCCCCAGATCCGGGTTAGGATCTATAGAACTCCCAAGCAACCCACAATTTAAAGCACACAAGGAAAACAATTGAAAACACAGTTATGAACTAGCCCTAAGGTACACCTCACTTTATAAGATTTTCCCCAGCAGAGTCGCCAGTTCTGTGATCGGTGGATCTGGAACTGACTGTTTAACGCTGGTTCGCGAAATGTCGCGGAAGCAAGAGTCGCCATCGTCTTTTATTTTCTCCAAAATGGAAAGGACAAAAGCACAGAAAAATTCCTTAAAGAGATTGCTCTCGGTTCGGGAGGTAGGTTATAGAAAGGGAAGGTGTTAGCACCCTTTCTATCCATGGTTATCCACGGGCTCTTAGATACTTGCTCATTGTGTTTTCAAAAATGGTTTGTTTGCTTTTCAACTGTGGGTTTTAAAAAAGTTTCTTTTGAAAATTTCAGTTCGACTCTTGTATCAGTCCTCAAGAGTGTTTGAAAAAATTGCTTTCGAAAGCTTTTTGAAAAGGTGTCGGTGTGAAAAGTATTTTTTGATTTTGTTTTGAAATTAGAGCAAGTATTTAGAGTCGTCTACCTACCCTAAGGAATTCGTCTGTGTAAATGTCCTTAAAGTAGTGCCATCCCACCATTGAGAGATAGGTAGCACCACCGTTGGAGGTGTTCGGGTCAATTCGAGGTTCGGGACATGGTGATCACCAGAGCGATGGGAAGACACCTTAGAAGCTACCCTCATGCCAGGTTCCCGGATCATGAGGACTTACTAAGACATCCTCTACTCGACGATCACCTTTCGAGGCAAGGCAACAGTGAGGCGTACCCTAGGGGTGGTGTGTGATTTGTGTGTCTTTTCAGATATTTTTGTCTTTTCATGTTATGGTGATCTACGCGTTTGTTTTATTTTTGTCCCTTCATTCTTTCATGCCTTGATTAACAGTTACAAAATTGCGGAAAGTAAAAGATTCTAAGCTATTACAAAAGGCGCGGGTCCACATCGCCAAAATTTCTTGAACCCGATTTGACAGAAAATAAATAAAGAAAAGAAAATAAAGAATTAAAAGTAAAATGCGAGAAATAAATTTACAAGGCCTTGGGAGAGATACATAAATATTATACGAAATAAAATAAATATGCGAATTAAATAAGAATTAAAACGAGGGCGTTGGACCCTTTTTGCAAAATTAAATTAAATGATGGAATTAATTAATTAAAAAAAAGAAAAGGAATTGTTTTTTTTGGTATTTTATGATTTTAATGGGAAAAAAGAATTAAATGCAATTAAACCTAATTCTACGATTTTTATTTGTTAAGAAAGCATTAAACTTTAACCTAAAATTAAACCTAATTGTTTACATGCAATTTAATTACAAAAATAAATATTTAATATTTTAATTATTATGGAAGAAAAATAAAAAAGAATAAAAATTATCATAAACCCTAATTCTATATTTTTTAGACTTTTATTAAAAGAGTTAAAATTAAAACCTAATTTAAAACTAATTAATTTATGAATTTATTTACAAAATATACATACTAAAATAAAATATTTATTATATTTTTTCTCTTTTCTGATTTTTTAATTGTTTTTTGTGTTATAAAAATATGAAATTAATTAATAACAATAATTAATAGAAAGTATAAATAATACTAAAAAAAATAAAGAAAGTAAAAAATTGGCAAACCTAGGGGGGTTGCTGTCCCCAAAGTGGAGGTATAGCCCATCAATTTTGAGCCCAAATCAGCATGGCCTCATTGACTTTCATTGGCCAGCGTATGGGGTGTTGACTCAGGTCCACCGTGTTCTTTAGATATGAGCCCTTGATGGAATGCTCTGGGACGCGTGGCCAGTTTGATTTTGTGGGTGCATGAGATGCTTCAGCATTGAAACTGCATGGGAATATTGATTGAAAAATAACATGGAAATAGTGAGGACCTGGGGCTCGAACCCAAGTCCTATGGTTTACCAATCAACGCGCTTGCCAGTGGAGCTGTGTTGTTAACTTGTAGATTAAATAACAAATAAATATAATAAAACAAAACAATGCGTTAGTGATACTTTTCGCGCGAACTTTCAAACCAGCCAACCATCGCCTGCCACCGAGTCATCTTCCTCATTGTTTTATTTTTTCCTGAAACACAAACATAATAAGCAACGGTTTTTCAAGTGTTCCCTTAGGCCATTTTCTGGAAAATAGCGAATAGCCCAGGGATCATCATAAATTAGGCGCGAGGGTGGATTCCTGATCGTCCAACCATGCTTGATTCAATGGTCTAAGTCTTGGATGCCAATTTTTCCTTAATGAAAAAAACCCAATTTGAGGTTCTGAAAACCCTAAACATCGCCCATGGCATCTTTGCATACAGTGCATAAAAATCCAATCAAATCATATGGTTAGCTTTAAAACACATCACTGAGCATGAATCTATAAATAAAATGCCATGAATATGCATAGAATGTAAAATACGATTATGAGAAAAAGTGGAAAAAGCTTGACTTCTGTATACCGTTTCAAGGTGCGAGGGACGTGAAAATCTATTCAGTTAGGATCAGTGATGTCCTAGGAAGGTGATGGGATGATTCTTTTGGCTTGAAACGACCTGCAAATAGGTTTTCAGAATTGAGTTCTTTAAGCAAAAAGTCAAACTTTGTTTTCCAGGTTCTTGCGCAGCTTAGTGGTTTTTAGGATTAGGTTTAGCATATATATGTACCTGTGAATGATTAGGGTAAACAAACTTGATCAAAATCCATGAATTAATGAATATGATATTTGATTTTTAACCATGATTTTCAAATCTTTTTTCACATGCTTTTTGATACAAATCACATCCAATTCCATTGGTTCTTTCCATATTTGGCTAGGCACGAAATCTTGAGGATATAATATGCACAAAAAGATTGAAAAACTTAGGTTAAGTATTTTTCATGTATTTAATTGATTTAAATGAATTATTATTAATAAAAATTCAAATAAATAAATAAAAAATGAAAAAAAACTTCCCTTTGGGCCAAGTGGTCGTGCACATGCCTTGGATAATGGATTGTGGAAGAAAAATAGGCCCATTAGCAATTTTAGGTCATTTGAATCAATGTTGACTTTTCAAAATATCCAAAAATTTCCCAACTTCCACAAGGCATAACTTGCTCAATTTTTAAGCTTTGCTCATGTTCTTTGACATTTTGGAAAGGTATGTGAGTCCTCTAACCAATGCCTTTGGTCCCATGTCATTTTGATTTACCAATATCAAGTTATGGCCTTTGAATTAAAGTCCCTTTTTGTTGACTTTTGAAAATGACCTATAATGTTGAAATTGATAACTTTTTGTGAGAGCATTTCTTGGACTTGAAGTATGAAGATGAGTTGTAGGAAATGTCTTTCTCTTCAAAATGAGCTTTGGATGGAATTTTTCTGATAATCCATGTGAAAGTTATGCCCTGGTCAATTTACAGTTGACTTTTTCAGCTGTCCAAATAAGGAAACTTTTGCATCTTGATGATTTTTGAGCCAAGCTTTGAGAATAATGATCAAGCATTGATCAAATGATGTTTGTGACTTCAAAATGAGATGTTGACCAAAAATCTGGACTTTTGACTGCCAAATGACCATTTTGCCCCTACAGTTGACTGTAGTGCAATTAGGGTTTTTGACTGTGCAATTTTGTGCTGAAAGTCTTGAAACTTGGTATGAGGATGCTTGACCATATTTATTGGCATGTGGGACTTGATTGGACCCTTGGAAACTTCATTTTCTTGATCAGAACCAAAACCCTAATTTTGACTGTTAGGAGACCCTTGCACTGTGCAACCCTTGGGGAATTTTGAGGCTTTGACTTGGCAAATTCTTGGAGAATATGGGAGGGAAAATTTTGGGGTACAACATCTGCCATCTCGATATTCTTCCGGAGAGAGCGGGTTTCTCGAAGATGTACTTGATTGGGTCCATCTTAGATATCAACAAAGTAGTGTGGGTCAACATGTACTGTCTTAGTCAGCGAGCAGCCCATGCCAAAGCGCAACAAGTTTTCTCGAGCAGTGAGTATCGTGTCTCACAGTCGGTAAACGTTTTGCTAAGGTAGTATATTGCATGCTCTTTTCGACCAGACCCGTCATGCTGCCCCAGCACACACCCCATTGAATTGTCTAGCACTGCTAAGTATAGTATCAAAGGTCTTCCTTCAACCGGAGGCATCAGAATTGGCGGTTCTTGGAGATATTCTTTGATCCTTTCGAAAGCTGTCTGGAACTCGTCATTCCATTTTACCCCTTGATCTTTCTTCAGAAGCTTGAAGAGGGGTCCACAAGTAGCAGTCAGATGTGAAATGAACCCGACAATATAATTTAAACGTCCCAAGAAACCTCTAACTTCCTTCTCTGTACAGGGAGCCAACATCTCTTGTATGGCCTTTACCTTTGCGGGGTCTACCTGAATACCTTTGTCACTGACGATGAAACCCAGAAGTTTGCCAGACCTTACCCCGAAGGTTCATTTGTTTGGATTCAACCTCAACTTGTACGTCTTCAACCAGTCGAACAACTTTTGTAGATGATCCAGGTGTTCCTCTTCAGTTTGAGACCTGTATATCATGTCATCAACATAAACCTCGATCTCACAGTGAATCATATCATGGAAAAAGGAGACCATGGCTCGCTGATAGGTTGCCCCAGCATTTTTCAACCCAAAAGGAATCACCTTGTAACAGAAGGTGCCCCACTGTGTGACGAAGGTTGTCTTCTCCATGTCTTTAGGAGCCATCTTGATCTGGTTGTAGCCAGAGAAACATCCATGAAGGAGAAGATTTTATGCTGCGCAGTGTTGTCGACCAGAACATCAATGTGAGGAAGCGGGAAGTCATCCTTGGGGCTTGCCCTGTTCAGATCTCTGTAACCCATGCACATTCGTACTTTGCCATCCTTCTTAGGTAACGAAACGATGTTAGCAACCCACTGTGGATAGGAGGTGACAACTAAGAACCCTGCGTCGAACTGTTTCATGACCTCTGCCTTGATCTTCTCTGACATTTCAGGGCGCATACGGTGGACCTTTTGTTTAATCGGAGGACAGTCTTCTTTGGTTGGCAGACGATGTACCACAATATCAGTGCCTAAACTAGGCATGTCTTCATATGACCAGGGGAAGATCTCAACATAGTCGTGTAACATCTGTATCAACCGCTGTTTGGTCTTAGCTTCCAGATTTGTGCCGATCTTGACTTCTTTTCTGTCCACTTCCATGCCCAAGTTTATCGTCTCAACTGGCTCTTCATGGGGGTGTATAGCCCTATCCTCTTTCTGTAACAGTCTAGCAAGTTCTCCTAGCACCTCACAATCGTCCTCACCTTCGTCCTCGGTTTGGTTGATCGGATTTTCGAAGTCATAACCTGCAGTAGCAGAACTATTGTCAATGGGATCCAGAGTGGATATGGATTTGCAGTATGAGACGTGAGTGTGTGTAAGAGTATAGCTATTTTGATAAAGTGAAAGCAGAAAAGAAAAAATAACGAGCGCAAAATTTGTATGCAAGGAACGTCCAATGTCTTATTCATGATATATGAAATGGCACATAATATCCCTCACAAACAAAACCAATGTTCCTCGGGCAAGACACAAGGCTGTAGAGTTTAAATTGTTTATTACAATCTTAAAAACAAGTAATACAATTACTGTGGAATAAAATAAACTGGTATAAAATCCCCAGCCGTCCAGTTACTCAGTCCACCGTTGGTAGTTGGGTAGATCCAGCTGTCAATGTTAGAGTCTTCCTCACTATCTTCAATGGCATTAATTCCCCAATTACTGATGCGTATGGGAGATCCTCTAGCTCGAACGCATCGAACAACCCTCTGAGCTCTTGAAGTAAAGCCCAAACCAAACTTGTCAGTTTTGTGAGTAAAATCAAGGAGCTGTCCCTAGTTGGCATACCCACCTTCTTCAACCACTGCTCTAGCGTCTTTGAGAGAAGCCATCTTCAGAGGAGGTTTGGTGCTGGTAGTGGTCTCAGTTGATGCCAAAATCTGGGGAACCTCTTCAAAGTTCTGGCAAGGAGTCTCTATGAATTCCCCGTCCATCTCTAAGTACCGGAAGAAGTTGAGGTGGCTCACCATATACTCCTCTTCTCCATGTACAATGACAATCTTCCCCTTCACTGGATATTTCATCATTTAGTGCAGTGTAGAAGTAACAACCCCCACTTCATGGATCCAAGGACGACCCAACAAATAAGAGTATGATGGAAGGATGTCCATTACATAGAAAGTGGACTCAAAAGTCTGAGAACTTACCTTGATAGGGATGTCCACCTCCCCATGCACCATTCTCTTCGACCCGTCAAAAGCCCTTACCATAATGTTACTAGGCTTTAAGGTCAAGCCTTCATAATCCAACCGATCAAGGGCCTTATTAGGTAGAACATTCAGTGAAGACCCAGTATCTACCAACACATGAACCATAGTCGTGCCCCTGCATTCAATCGAGATATGCAAAGCATCATTATGCTTCCTCCCTTTCGGTGTCAAGTCTGCATCTGAAAAACCCAACCCATTGTCAACAGTCAGGTTAGCCATACAGTCTTTGAATTGATCAGCTGAGGTCTCCTGCGGCACATGTGCGGTCTTGAGGAATGCGATCAAAGCCTTCACATGGGCCTAGAAGCACAACAACAGAGACAACATGGATATCTTTGAGGGGGTCTGCCCCAGCTGCTCGACCACATTGTAGTCGCTCTTTTTGATTATTTTCAATATTTCCTCTATCTCTTGCTTAAAGGCTTCTACGACAATTTTCCTAGGTGCCTCCGTCCGGGCAGGCTCACCTATAACTTCTTTGCCTCGGGTACCAAATGACTCGCCGACAGGGGTAACAATTGGAGTAAGAACAAAAGTAGTAGTTGAAGCATCAATAGGAATAGCAGGTGAAATAACAACAGGTCTATTGACAGTCCTTGGGGAAATCTCGGGGGAGAAAACCCTTCCACTTCTGGTAATTTTAATGGTCCCGACAATGTTACTTACATCGGGATCAGCCTCTTCATTCTTCAGGTCTTGTTTAATGCCATGATAGTAGACATCAACGCCATAATTCCAAGGGACAACTTTGTCCGAGGCATATGGGACAGGACCAGGAAGGGTGATTATTAACGGAGCGACTCTTGGAGCAGGTGTAATCCTAATAGGTCTTCTCGAGGAGATCTTGGAAGGATTTGTGGAAATGGTTATAATTGCAATATCTTCACATGGAATAGTTGGGATCAAAGTTTTCTCAAACAAAATTTATCTGTTTCCATCAGGCGCTGATCACCTGTCTTCAGCAAATGGTAACCAGAAGGCAGAGATGAACATACGTGGCAACCTTCACCACAACCAAGAAATAAACCGGCCAACAGCAAATTCTTCTTAATAGTCATGAGAGGAGTAGAAACTTCATCAACTGAGGTCACAAACAGATTAGTATTAACAACATTAACTCCACGATTGTGCTTAGGCATGGAAGCAGTTATGATATTGGGCTTTTCCGGAGCATCGAACTCAATCTCCTTGGCCTCGATCAGATCCTGTACCTTATTTCTCATAGCCAAGCAGTCATTTGTATCGTGGCCAGGACTCTCAGAATGATAAGCACACCTAGCATTTGGATTATACCGAGGAGATGTGCTATTCGGATTCTTGGGAGCCTCTTTCAAAGTTGCCAAGTTGGATCTTAGAAGATGGGGTAGAACTTTAGCCAACGTCATGTTAATCTGGGTAAACTTCCGTTATGGTATTTCCACCCTTTGTTGATTGTTGCGTTGTGGAGCAGCCTCAGGTCTAGGTATCATTACAACACTTACTGTCTGACGGTGTTCAACTCTGCTTTGACCTCTCGGGCTATAGATGGCATTGGCTTCCTTCTTACCAGTAAAAGGCTTCTTTACTGAACTCGAAGAGGCATCTTTCTGTATCTTACCGCTCCGAATCCCAGCTTCTACCCTTTCTCCTGTTAATATCAGCTCGATGAAACCAACTGATGAGCTACCAATCAAATGTTTAAAGAAAGGATCAGACAGCATCCCAAGAAACATATCGACCAACTCCCTATCGGATAAAGGGGGTTGGACTCTTCCAGCCAAGTCTCTCCACTTCTGCGCATAGTCCTTAAAGCCTTCACCTGCACCCGTGGTCATACTCTAGAGTTGAGTACGAGTGGGGGCAAGGTCGGCGTTATATTGATACTGCTTATAAAAAGCAGCGGCCAAATCCTCCCAGTTTAGGACATTGGTTCTCTCCAGTTGGTAGAACCATTCAAGCTGAGTCCCTGACAGACTGTCTTGAAAGAAGTGAACCCAAAAGTTTCTATCAGCAATGTGGGGCTGGATCTTCCTTACATAGGAACAGAGATGAAGCTTTGGACAAGACACCCCATCGTACTTTGCAAAAATTGGAGCCTTAAATTTCTGCGGGATGACCACTCCCGACACCAATCCTAGTTCTTCGAAATCCAACCCAGGTATCCTCTTGACCTCCATAGCACTCAAACGATCTTCCAACTGCTTGTACCTATCCTCAGTAGGACGATACTGCTCATCATTGTAGTCTGTATCATTGTCAGAAACTTCAGGACTGGGGTCCTTTTCCCTTGTCTCCCTTTCTTGGTTATCCCCTTCCTTGGACGAGGAGGTTAGATCGACTGGTTGCTTTAACGCCCCCCTGAACCTTCTGCCCATATTCAGAATACCAGAAACCTTCTTCTTTTTCTTCTTCTCCTTCAGGACGAGGGCTTTCAGATCCTCTTGCCCTTTCGCCAGAGTTATGAACATCTGTTGGAATTGGGCATTTTGCGCCTGAAGATCTTTGATGCTTTGTTCAGAAAACATTTCTGCTAAAATAAACAGCGAAGAAGATAAGAAGCCTGTAATGGTACCTGTATATGCAGTGTTTATGGATGGGATGCGTATGTAATGATTTCAAAGACTTTGGGAAATTTAAATTTGCGAACCAAAATGAAACAAAGATTTTATTAGTAGAATTCAAAGTTCAATTGCCTTTTAGGCGTTACAATTAAAACAATTCTAAAAAAAAAACTAGAAAAAATAAAATTTCCCATGGATGCTTCCTCTTTGTGCCGAGATAGACATTAAGGCTTCTTTCCTCATGAAGTTGCTTTGTGAGCTCTAAAACCTTTCTCTCCGGGCATAGAACTGATCCCTGTAAGTATCCCGCTCTTTCTTCAACTGAATCCAAAACCTCTATAGTTCTCCAAGATCAGTGGGAATATCAGGATGGAGAACCGTGTAAGGAATACCCCCTTCAGTAGTGGGTTCCACAATCATTGGTAAAACGGCCATGTAGGGCATCATAATTTTCTGGGTGCGAGCTCGTACCCATTGGAGATAAGGTTCCATAGGAATGGAAGTCTTCGGCCCCAAAGCCTTGGCGCCAGATCTGTTTACCATGCTCCAAGCTCGTATGAACCTTTGGCGATACCCCTGAACATCATCCTCATAGTTAAATACAATGCCCTCGATAAGTAATTCATGGGGACCATCCCTTTGAGCGTAGCCAAATTGTCGCAGAGCTAAACAAGGATTGTAAGTTATGCCTCCTCTGATGCCAAGTAATGGGACATTAGGGTACTCCCTGCAGCGGTCAATAATAGTAGTATCTCCCATAGCTCGGGAATACCAGAGAATATCCGTGTGAGCGAGTGACGTTATCCTTTGCGACCAACCCAAACCTTCTTCATTCTTCAGTACACACTTAGGGAGGTGAGAAATAAACCACCTCGACAGCAATGGCATGCAGCACATAAGAACCCCTCTTCTCTTCATGGTACGAGTATGGAGAGCGTGCAAGATATCTCCGAGCAAGGTAGGCACAAGGTTGCGAGAGAGGAAGATCTTGATAGCATTCACATCTATGAATAAGTCTGGATTAGGGAATAGTACTAACCCATAGATTAGAAGGGCCAAGACCTCCTCAAAATCCTGAAAGTCCATATCATCCAAAAACAGTTGGGCCTTGTCTATTAGGAGTTTGGCTAGAAAACCCTTGACTCCGCTTCTTGTTTCCCAATTGGATACCACGTCGGCCCGTTTCAGATGCAAGGCCGAGGCAATGACTTATGGCTTAGGAACCTCTTCTAAACCTGTGAAAGGCAACTATTCAAGAATGGGTATATCCAATAGCTGAGAGAACTCTTCCAAGGTAGGCACCAACTGATAGTCTAGGAAGGTGAAGTAGTGGTGCTTCAGATCAAAGAACTGAAAGAGTACACTCATCATCTTTTCATCAAAGTTTGAAGTAACCAGGTTGAGAAGTCGACCATGTCTTTTAGTGAACACAAAAGTTTCAGGAACCCTTGATACTAGATCCTTGAGTTGGGGAGGTATCCTCACAAAGCTGATTCGGATAGTGTTTCTACGAGCGGAAGCCATGATCTGCAAAATAGAACAAACATAAATTCCCTTGGTCCTTGAAATGATTAATGTAATAAGAATGGATGCTATGTTATTATGCATGATGCTATGTTCAAACAGAATAAATCACACACAAGCAAAACACGCAATAGACCTTAGGTTCAAAGCCTTGCATGAGGTTAAAGGTAAGTACCCTCTTGAAGTTTAGTTGGTTTAAAACCTGTCTTAGAAAAGTAATCGGGTTCTAAAGATTCTCAATATCACTGATCATCCTTTATCGGGCATTGTTTCAGCTCAAGCAATCTTTTCTTGCATCCGAAATATCCCGAAAGTCTGACCACAATGAGTGTAGCATCGAGTATCAACCAATCCTTAGCTTTATACCGAGGCTGGCTATCTCACTACTTTCTAATGGCCAAGTTTGTTCAACTAAGGTTTTAAGGTCCGTTAGTGCTTCACGACACCACGAGGCGGCCCCGTATTTCCTTATTTCCACACGAAGGATACCAGTACCAACCAAAGTGTCATACCAACACAACCATCGCTTAAACCATATCGGTCTATACGCGGTAAGCAAGAGTCGCCACCGACTTTTATTTCATCCAACAAAGGAAAAGGAAAAAGAACAGAAAAACCTTTTTCGAGATATTTCTGAGCACGGGGGGGTAGATTATAGAAAGGGAAGGTGCTAGCACCCTTTCTATTCGTGGTTTTACACGGGCTCTTAGGTACTTGCTCATTTTGAAATTGCTTGTGTTTGTCTGTTTTGAAAAAGTTTTGTTTACTTCGTGATAACCTTTGTATCTGTCCTCAAGAGTGTGACGAAGTTATTTTTGAAAATTGTTTTGAAAGTGTTTGTGTGAAATTTGTTTGTTTGAGAAAGTACCTAGGAACTATCTACCTACTCGAAAAAAGTCTGTCCATTTTCCTTTAGACAACGCTATCCTACTATTAAGGAGTAGGTAGCCCCATCGTTGGATTTATAAAGGGACATTCGAAGGGACGAAATGGTCTCTGAAGGCAACAAGTAAATATACCTTAGTGTTTTGAAGGGACTATCGTCATATGATCAATTTGCAGGCAACTCGAGGGACAAGTAGGGACTATGATCTTTATGACGATTTTGAATCGCGGGTCATTGCTAAGGTATCCCTACATTCCAGGGACACGACCATTATTTCCGAGGAAACCAAGTGGGGACAAACCCTAGGAGTGAGCATGTGCAAGGGTGTTTTTTCAGTTAATTATCTTTGCACAATTAGGGTTTTCTACTGTATCAATAATTTATCTTTTACATGCAAGCCTATTGTCCATACATCTAGCAGTTAAATAGTTGCGGAAATTAAAAGCGAGAAATTGAAATCCTAACCATTACAAGGCTTTGGGGAGGGGATTACATAATCAAAAATTGGGGAATAAACAGTAAATAAAACCCTAATTTGAAACTATTACAAACCATCGACAGTTACATTAATTGAAAATAATGGTACAGAAAGAAATAAACGCGCGAAGAATTAAGATGGGAATAAATTAGGACCTAAGAAATCTAATTAATAAAAAATGTTTTTATTTGTATTTTCTTTATTTAAAAATAGTCGCAATTTGCAAATTAATCCTAATTTCTATTAAATTTTAATTACAAGAAAATATTTAAGTTAACCTAATTAAACTAATTAATTAAATGCAAATAAATATTTTATGAAAATAATTAACTAAACCTAATTTTTTTTTGTAATTTTCTGATTTTCTGATTTAATTTAAAAAGGACTTTTGTTGTAAAATAATTAAAAAAATGATTTTGTAAAATAATTAAAAAACAAATAAAGAAATAATAAATTAAAAGAGAAATGAAACTTGGGCCTGTTGCTGGAAGGAAAGGGGGGTGTGCTGCCAAATTTCTTGTTAGGCCCAAAGCTGGTGGCCCAGAATCTGCGCCTGATCCAATGCACCTCTCTTCTGATGGTTCATAGTGGTCCTTTAAGGATGGAGCGTGAGATCTATATAATGATGGATCTCAGGGATGAGATCTGGGGCGCACAATGGATGCTAGGCGTTGAGATACGCTGGATCTGCAAGGAAATGTTGAGAAAAATGCAAAAGCAGCGCGCCTGGGATCGAACCTATGACGCTTGCTTCAAATCCTTCACCCTTAACCATCTATGCTAGCTGTTCAATTGTACATATAACTAAAACAAAATTATATAATATGAAAACAAAACTGATGCTGAGTTGTCAAATACGCGCCAGTAAGTGGGACCCTAGATTTCAAACCAACCAACCAAAACATAGGGAAATGCCACGCAAGGTCTTAAAAACAACGACACAAATACGTGGAATCAAGACACCAGGCCCCGACTACCCCCCCTATTTCCTAGGCTGCGAATCCCATGGTGGTGGTATCTTGTCCTGAAAGTCCCTGTACATGGAGATACAATGCTTGCCTGAAACCTGGCCCTAACAATGGTGATTCGCGACCCTGACCTTGTTTCTTGCATTTAATACGTTAGAAAATTCACAAATAATCATAATAATATGAATATGTATTCAAAAGGCATTGATATCAAGAATTGGGTGAGTTTGAAATCCAAGTTCTTACCAAAAGAGGGAGGATCGGACTGGGGTGATGCAACGTGCTTTGGCCTTCGCAAATGGGATGGTTAACCTCCTGGAATCCTCAAAAGGATGATGGAATGGCTGGAGATGATTGAATGAGGCTGGATCGTCCCTTTTTAAAATTGCACTTTCTTTTAAATTTTTGAAACCTTGTTCTTGGTTTTGAGGCAGCCTCTTCGTGTGCATTAGGGTTGGGATTGATGTGCTTTTATATCGAACCACTTTAGGTCAACAAAAATTCCAAGAGATCAAAGATATCAATGCCATTAAATTTTGCTTCAAATCTTTCCAATTTTGAATATCCTTCCTCTCATGATTTGGCACAATTTTGTTTGATACTATATAACATCTTTGGATTTCCCTTTAATGTAAAATCAAATCAAAACAACCCTTTTATTATTTTGTATCATTTACTTGATTTTATTAGTGATAAGATCAAAATAAATTAAATAAACAAACCTAATAATGTATGGAGTAGTTCATGGGTCGTGGACCATATTGGGAACATGATACAAGCATGAAAAGTTGGGCCCATTTGAGAAAAAAAATGCAATTTTGGGCATTGTTGACTTTATGCAAATTTCCAAAAATGGACAACTTTGACAATGCATATCTCTCTCAATGTTGACCTTAAGAGGGTGTTCTTGGACTTTTTAGAAAACTTAGTATGTCCTCTAAGCAACCTCTTTGGTTTCATCTCAATCGGATCTTCCATGTTCATGTAAGGAGCTTTGACCCACAAGGTGTTTTTGTTAATTTTTTGTAATGACCTATAATGTCTGAATCCATATCTTTTGATGAGTGCATTTATTGAACATGAGGGATGAAGATGAGTTGTAGGGAATTGGATTATATTCAAAATGAGCCTTGGATGATAAAGTTCTGATAAAGTATGAAAAAGTTATGCTTGGTCAAAGTTTGGTTGACTTTTCCTAAGAAAACCCTAATTTACCAACTTTTGAGTTTTGATGAATTAAAAGCATTCCTTGGGGAATCATGATAAACCCTTGATCAAATGATGGATATCACTTCAAAATGTTGATGTTGAAAAAAAATCTTGAAGTTTGACTGTATGTGGGCCATAGTTGACTTTTGACCTAATACAGTTGATTTTCAAGCATCTGAGCAGTTGACTGAGGAAACTTCTTGTGCAAGGCTTGAAACTTGACATGGAGGGTCTTGAGAACATATTAGGACTATGGAGAGAATATGAGGCCTTTGGAGCATACCATCTTGATGAAAATGGAAACCCTAGTTGGAGGTTCATTGCTTTAGGAGAGAGTTTATCTGGTCAGCTCTTGGGCATCCTTGAGCAAGTTGAGGATCTCAATGAGCATGTGTTGAGTAAAATGAGAGAGAAAATTTTGGGGTACAACAGTAACCAAATAGTCCAAGTGTCATTAAAGTTTTTTATGGTTTATGTTAATTATCAAGTATCTTCAAAAAGAAAAGAAAAGCTCAAGTGAGCAAAATAAAAATGACATAAAAGTAAATGCTCAAGTCAGCAAAGATGAAAATAGCATGAAATGTAAATGCTAAAGTAAATAGTACATAAAGTAAAAGCATAAAAAATAAAGGCATAAAGTAAAGTCAATTGTTAAGAATTAGTGGTTAGTTGGATGACCATCTTGAAACTTGTATTTGGAACTCATTAGAGGATTGGTAGAACCAAAGCCTCTCAACAACAAGTTGCTTTCGCTTTTTTCAAGTATATCATCCATTTTAGAATTCTAAAGGTCACATTTAATGATCAACGATGTTTAAGTGATCCGCGTTGACCAAAATTTATGAAGATCTATTAGAGGATTGGTAGAACCAAAGCCTCCACACAATGAATCTCAAGGTTATTGGATTAAAGGGATCAAATTAACATACTTGGGCTTGCAAACATAAGTTTAGGCCACAAATGAGCATTTATTCGAATCGAGACAAAATTTAGCGCTATGTTAAGCAATCGTAAGTGGACTTATGTAGAAGTCGCACCTATTTTGAGGCCGGTCAATATCAATCTATGTATTTCATGTTTGGATAAATGATATAGAGATCATTATCTCATTACACGTAATACAATAAGAAAGGGTAATAAGATGAAGAGGGAAGGGATTAGAGTTTTAAATATCATCAACGTCATTCGTCCATTTTAGTGGATTTGGTTTATCAACCTATCAACACCCAAGACCCAATGATGTTGAAGAATTTGCCTCAAGATATGCTCCAAGTCAGTACCAAATTCTATTTCAAGTATCAAACAAGAATCATGTACAAAAGTTTTCAATTACAAGCATTAATCAAAGGTAAAACCCAAAATGCAATCTTAAGTCAAAAATAGTTTTAAAATATGAAAATGACTTGAAAAAATATGAAATTAAAACCCTAACTTCCTAAAGTCCTATAAAAGTCAAAAATAAAATTTTGAGTCCCTGGATTGAAGTGGAAATTTGCTTTAGAAATGCAAACTTGGAAACTAGCAAGTTTAAGCCTTAAAGTAGATGGTT
Source organism: Vicia faba (assembly GCA_948472305.1). Lineage (NCBI taxonomy): Eukaryota > Viridiplantae > Streptophyta > Magnoliopsida > Fabales > Fabaceae > Vicia > Vicia faba. The sequence continues at coordinate 1,500,394,771 of OX451739.1, read as the reverse complement.
TTGGAAAATAATTTGTGAAAAATATGAAATGACATTGTAAAATTCCAGAAAAATGATTTTTATGGCCTCAACATGTTCAAGCACTCCAAAGAACTTCATCTATGATTTTATAAGCATGGGAAATTAGAACTTTAAATCAATTAATGTGCATGATCAAGCAAAAAACCTAAAAGAGGAAATTAAGTTCACAAATTAATCAATTAGACCCAAAGGCCAAAAAAACTTGATGTAAAATGACCTAAATGTCAAGAAAATTAAAAGGATCAGGAAGTATATTTTCTTGAATTTCATCTCAAAAGGAAAAAAGAAATAGAAATTATTTAAACAAATCATTAAAAAAAACAAGGAAAAGATGAACATGTTTTATTAAATGATTTAATTTATAATCCAAAATTTTTATAAAATAGGAAAAAAAAATATTTTCATGTAATAAGCTCAGAGAGGAGTCCAAAATTTTTTTTATGGATTTTTTACTTAATAGATATAAGAAAATAAAATTCAAGATTTAAAAAAAAATATTAAAACCCTAATTATTCACATGATTTTATTTAATCAAGAAAAATGATTAAAAAAAAGAAATAAAAATCCAAATATGAAAGTATACTGGAATAGTAGTTTAAAATATTTTTTCATAATTTTTGAAGTGAAGGAAATATTAAAATAAAATTTGAGAAAACAAAAGAAAAATTAATATATAAAGTCTTTTACACCTTTTTTTGCCAAAATACGCTGTAAAAGATAAATGCATCCATGTTCAATAAGACAGGGACACGTAATCGTCCCTACCAGCATGCCAAATCCCTAAAACGCGTGGAAAAACAATTTTCAGCAAGGCAACTTCCAACTTCAATTTCTCTCTTATTACTCAACCATTTGAGATGATTCAAAAAGCAAACATGATCACCAAACTTCTAAGAACATCACACATCTTTTAGATTTCAAAAACAAGGTAGGATCAAAGAGAAATTGGAGCTCAAAGTCACTAAAAATGAACTTGAGCATGATTTGTAGAAAACTTCAAAACACCAATGGAGCTCGCATCACACCAATTAAATACATCAGACCTATTGTCTGGCCAACTAATAACATGTATAAAAGATTTTAAGCATTGATTTAAGCTATCAAACAAGGAATCTGGAACTGAATTTTACCTATTCAAGTGAAAAATAAATTCACTAATGTCTGGATCTAATGATGAGAAATCCAGAGACACTTGCTTCTTTTGCTCCAATTATGAGGAAATGAAAGAGATATGAGAGCTGGAGCAAGAATGTAGGCAGCTTCGAAGATAAGAAAATTTCAACAATGGAGGTTAAGCTTGTTTTGAGAGAGAGAGAAAGAAAAGTGTGTTGCTGACTTTGTGAGGAAGAGAGAAAGAGAGAGAGAGAGAGAGAGCTTGCTACTGACTTCTCCCTTTTGAATGTTGAATCCCTTGCTTTTTATAGAGTGTGGGAAGAGAATGAGATAAAAAAATGAGAAATGGGAAGTGAGAGGCATGCTGCATTTTGTGTTGTTTGAGAGTGCAAAAATGTGCGTTTTGGAGTAAGTGAAACAGGGCTGGGGCGTATGGGCTGGCAAGTGGCCTTGGTTGGCACAAAAAATTACAATGCATTTTCATGCAAATATGCTATTTCATGAACATCTCTTTGTCTCTCATATCTCTCTCCATAATGCATGAAATGTCACGAAGTTTGAATAAAAAATGAAGAGGGCACTTCATACTCCAACTTTCATGTTCAAAAATTTTCAAAATGAAGCTTGGATCAATGAGATATTTGGCTATGAATTTGTGCTTAAAAACTTCTTGATAAAATGCCAGGCCTGACTGGGCTTGCTGCGCGCGTGCGAGGCCTGGCTGGGCAAAAAAATCCAGCTTGCATAATGCCTTCTTCTTTAAATTATATCTCAAAATTTATGGAGAATTTGGAGAAACTTTCTAAAGCAAAATTGATCCTCACATTTATGGCTTCAACTTTTATGTTGGACATTTTTAAAAATAATGAATACTTCACATAAAAAAGTGATGATGAATGCGCGCCCATAACATGTTTGATGAAATGACTGCCTAGCGCGCGTGACTTGCCTTGTGCTGAGCAAAAATTTAGTTTTCAACTCAAAATCCTAATCACCATATCTTTCTCTACACTTAACCATTTAAGATGATTCTTGAATTAAAAATGAAGATAAAACTTAAATCTACAACTTTCTTGTTACCAACTTTTTGATTTGAGTCCAAATGGTCATTCAAAAATGGACATGAAGAAGTCAAATTTTTGCATTTTTAACCAAAATTTCACTAAGTGTCAAAATCTTCCAAGCTTCATAAATTTTTTTCCTTTCATTTTTTGGACTTGTGTCCACTCCTACAAAGATGGAGAATTTTTCATCCTATTTCTAGGAATATAAAGTTTGCATATTTTCAAAAAAAATTGAGAAAGTTGTAGCAAGTCAAAATTCAGCCTTATGGATACTTAGAAAAATTTCAAAACTTCAAATAACTTCCTTGACATGTTAACTCCAATTCACACTTCCTCTTGATATTTTTGCACTATTGACCATAAAATATGAGAATAGGGATATTGAATTGATGGTTGACCAAAAGTCCACTTGGTCAACAACTGATTTTGATTGTCTTCTGACAAAATGACCATTTTACCCCTTTTCATCAATTGAACCCCCTTCAAGCCAAAGTTGATGATCAAACTTCCAATGATAGATGCTCATGACTATGTAGAGAAGTATGGGATCAAGAATTGCCCAAAAATCCAAAGATCTCCTGATTAAACTCCAAACCCTAGTTTTGATCATTTGTGCTAGGAGATGGTGAGATGACTGCAATTGTGCCATGACCTACAAACTTTCACTGACGATGAACTACCAACTTTCACTAAAGGTAGAGAGAAAATAACATAGCACCGACGTTCACTGACGGTGAACTACCAACGTTCACTGAAGGTAGCAAAAAGATAACACCCACGTTCACTGAAGGTGAACTACCAACGTTCATTAAAGGTAGAGAGAAAATAACATAGCACCGACGTTCACTGACGGTGAACTACCAACGTTCACTTAAGGTAGAAAGAGAAAAGAATATAGCACCGACGTTCACTGACGGTGAACTACCAACGTCCACTGAAGGTAGAAAGAGAAAAGAATAACAACACCGACATTCACTGAAGGTGAACTACCAACGTTTACTGAAGGTAGTAAGAGAAAATAAATAGAGCACCAACATTCACTGACAGTGAACTACCAACGTTCACTGAAGGTAGTAAGAGAGTACCATCGACATTCACTGATGATGAACTACCAACTTTCATTGAAGGTAGAGAGAAAGTAACATAACACTGATGTTCACTGATAGTGAACTACCAACGTTCACTGAAGGTAGCAAAAATATAACAACCATGGTCACTAAAGGTGAACTACCAACGTTCACTGAAGTTAGAGAGAAAATAACATAACACCGACGTTCACTGACGGTGAACTACCAACGTTCACTGAAGGTAGCAAAAAGATAACACCCATGTTCACTGAAGGTGAACTACCAACGTTCACTGAAGGTGGAGAGAAAATAACATAGCACCGACGTTCACTGAAGGTGAACTACCAACGTTCACTGAAGGTAGAAAGAGAAAAGAATATAGCACCGACGTTCACTGACGGTGAACTACCAACGTTCACTGAAGTTAGAAAGAGAAAAGAATAATAACACCGACATTCACTGGAGGTGAACTACCAACGTTTACTGAAGGTAGTAAGAGAAAATAAATAGAGCACCGATGTTCACTGACGATGAACTACCAACATTCACTGAAGGTAGTAAGAGAATAACATCGACATTCACTGACGATGAACTACCAACTTTCACTAAAGGTAGAGAGAAAATAACATAGCATCGACGTTCACTGATGGTGAACTACCAACGTTCACTGAAGGTAGCAAAAAGATAACACCCACGTTCACTGAAGGTGAACTACCAATGTTCACTGAAAGTAGAGAGAAAATAACATAGCACCGACGTTCACTGACGGTGAACTTCCAACGTTCACTGAAGGTAGGAAAAAGATAACACCCACATTCACTGAAGGTGAACTACCAACATTCACTGAAGGTGGAGAGAAAATAACATATCACCGATGTTCACTGACGGTGAACTACCAACGTTCACTGAAGGTAGCAAAAAGATAACAAGTTTCCCCAAAATTCCGACGTTTCACCTAGAACGGGTCTCAACTTCTTCTTTAAACAAGGCATTCCGCCTGGAAAGGGTAGTATATAAGCTGTCTCAAATGAAGAGACATGCTACTTGCAAAAATTTCACAATGAATTGTCTCTGTCATATTGAAAAGACTTACCATCCACTGGAGTAATTTTGACAACGAACTGTAAACTATCCACTCATAAAGAAGATAGAAAAAAATTAACATCGACTTTTACGGGGAAGAACAAGTTGCTCAAATAAAGAGACCTGCTACTTGCTGTCATGGGAAGGATTGTAAAAATGACTTTATGGGGAAACAATATGGCTTCCTGGGGAAAGAAATATGACTTCTTGGGGAAAGAAATATGACTTCATGGGGAATGAATCATGACCTCCTGGGGAAATGCCAATATATTCTTACTGAGGAGGTAAAAGTCTTTTCGTTCCAAAATAAATGCACAATCTCAAACCGTTGATGGGGAAAAAGATTCAAACCAGAAATAAACTGGAGTAAATCAGTCAACCAAAATAAATCCTTTGAGAAATAAACTCAAGAGGGAAACCCAATCTATCCAGAAAAAGAGCTGTACAGGAAGGCTAAAGAAAATATCTTCCACGAGGGATAACTTAGTGGGGAAATTTAAAGAATACACTTTCTGCTTAAGGCTGACACTCTATTGTAGAAAGGACAACACAACTCTGCAAAATAGGGTAGTATGTTAACAAAATATTAACGAATGTGAATGATCAATGATTTGCTAAATTCAACTATGTATGATGTATGTATGAATGTATGAGTGTTATCATGTATATGCTAACAAAACAAACATATAACACTGGGAATAATCAGAAAAAACCAACTCGGGCACAAACAATACTCGGCTACATCGCATCCAAGACAAAGATTCCATAAGAAAATAAGCACCAATTGAGGAGACAAATTCCTACTTCATGGATTATCTTTACTAGGAAGGAACATAATCCGACAGTAATCAAATCATAGCAATACATCAGTACAAGTACATGAATATAACATCCTCCTCCAGGCTTTACCGGGGAATATCACATAGACTTCAATAGGGAAAACAAATGTCCCACGGTCCGTACTCCTACCGGGGATTACAATACTGATTTCAATAAGGCAGATGAAAACCATATCGTTAAAACATCAACTGAGGATTTCGTGCTGACTTTATTGGGGAAATATCATACAGACTTCACTAGGGGAGATAGTGCCTCATTGTTGAGATATCAACTGGATACCCCGTGCTGACTTTATTGGGGAGGACAACACCACATCGTCAAGGGGAAACCAAGATACATTCTTCAATATTGAGATTAAGTATTGCACCAACTTCTCTGGGGAAAAAGTATGAAACCTCATGGGGATAACAACTTGGGGAGTTAAGAAGTCAAACATTACAACAAGAAATAAAACTTGTAGGGATTTTAAATCAAACCTAACACTTGGCGGGTGAAAACCCAAAAAATTGACAAATGTCTCAACACTTCTTAAATGAAACATTGCCCTTGCCTGACTATCGGGCAATCAAACAAAATGCAAGTACTACCGAAAGGGAGATGCTTCGCAAATTAGTCTAACCCAGCATGCACAGGGAAAAAAGACTTCTATCAAATAAGCGGAGCCTTCACTGGGGAATCTTGGATTGAGTCTTCATATCATGCAAACTTATTCCAACAAAAGATGCCCTGGGATAGCCTTCCTGGGGAATCAAGAAGTCAACAATATAGAAAGAGGTCAAACTCACAGGGATTTTAAATCAAACCCAACACTTGGCGGGTGAAAACCCAAAGGGTTGACAACTGTCTCAACACTTCTTGGAAAATATACTGCCCTGGTCTAGTTGCCTGAGAAATAAATACCAACAATAATGCTAATACCGCAGAAAGAGCGACATTTTGCAAATAGTTCCATCTCAGTACACCAAGAAACATGACCTTTCGTCATATGAGGGAAGACTTCGCTGGGGAATCTGGGATAGAGGTCTCAGACCATCGAAACCCAAAATAAAAAAATAAAAAAATAAATGAACCAAGACTTGACTGGGGACAATGGGATCACAAACCCAATACCACACCTTACGCCAATTGGTATCGTCTTCAATATACAAAAATCATGCGTATACCAACGAAAATGACCTGAGAAAACCTTCCTGGGGGAAACAAAACTTCCCAAAATTACTGGAGTTCGTCCATTCCTGGGATCACCACTTTTGTTTTCCTCTTGAATCACAAAATCTAAAGTAAAAGTAATTTGTAAATTCTTTTCGAAAAATAATTTTGTTATTTAATCTTTTTGCTTTGAAAATTATTATCAATAATAAATGGAGTCTTTGTAAGCTGAATAAAATAAGAATTACAAAGAATTGGGTAAAAGCTCAAATTTTATTGATAGAATGGTAGTCTGCGAATGGCGAGACTCTACGAATGATTACAAATTTCGGAAAATGGTAATATATAACGGAAAAGATACATTAAGATACAATGACCACTTTTCCCTCTAACAACTTTGAAATTCTGAGCAGCAGCTTCCATTGAAGTATGGTGAGGATCCAAGAAGATTGTTGCTTCAATGATCAAGTCTTGTCTGATGTAGTTACTTTCCAAGAAAGTCCCAAACTTTTTCCTAAGCTGCCCTTGCAGGTTTTCAAATTAGCGGGAAATTTTATTCTTTTTATGTCTCTAATTTTTGCCTAGACCTCCCTTTCGGATTTTCGGCCTACCGAGACGCTCCTTTTTGCCTAAGTCGCTCTTTCGAGTTTTCAAATTAGCGAGCTGTTCTTTTATTTCTTTAGGCGAAGTATTTCTTGATTGCATCAACATTCATGGGACGTGGGAACTACTCGCCATCCATAGTTTCAATAATTAATGCACCGCTAGAGAAGGCTTTCTTGACAACATATGGGCCTTCAAAATTGGGAGTCCACTTGCCCCTAGAATCAGCGTTAAAAGACATGATCTTCGTGAGCACGAGGTCGCCTTATCTGAATTCACGAGGTTAGACCTTCTTATCAAAAGCTTTCTATGATCGGTGGAAATAGAACTGACTGTTTTTTAAGATGGTTCGCGAAATGTCGCGGTAAGCAAGAGTCGTCACCGTCTTTTATGTTCTCCAACAAGGAAAGGACAAAAGCACAGCAAAATTCCTTTTCGAGATGTTTCTCGGTTCGGGAGGTAGATTATAGAAAGGGAAGGTGTTAGCACCCTTTCTATCTGTGGTTATCCACGGGCTCTTAGGTACTTGCTCACTATGTTTTCAAAAATTGTTTGCTTTTCTTGTATATGTGGGTTTTGAAAAAGTTTCGTTTTGAAAACTTCTAGGTAACTATTGTATCAGTCCTCAAGAGTGTATGAAGTGTTTGTTTGAAAACTTTTTGAAAGTGTAAGTGCGAAAATTTTGTTTTTGTTTTTGAAAAGAGCAAGTACCCAGGAGAAATCTACCTACTATAAGGAATTAAGCTGCGTAAGAGTCTTTTAGACAGTACTATCCCACTATTGAGAAGTAGGTACCACCGTCGTTGGAGTTATTCGGGTCAATTCGATTATAAGGACAATGTGGTCACCAAAGCAATAGTAGGACGCCTTAGCGGTAACCCTAATGTCCTAGATCCTTTTTATCCGAGGCAACCGTTTCGAGGCAACTGGATCTTTAGACAGGAGGGCGACCTCTAAAACACCCTATACTTGATGACCACGTCGAGGCAACCAAGTGAGGCGTACCCTAAGAGTGGCATGTGCACGTGTGTCAGGTTTCATGTTAATTGTCTTTGAACATGTTATTTGTGAGCTACGGATTAATTTTATTTTTTATACAAGTCTTGTCATGCATAATTAACAGTCAATAATTCGCGGGAAATAAATTGCGGAAAGATAAATCTACGCTATTACAAGGCGTCGGGTATTTACATCGCCAAAAAAAAAACCCTTTGGAAAATAAATACGAGAAATTAAAGAAAGCGATAAAGTTCTAATTAACTATTACATTTCTGAGCAGATACATAAATATAATCAAAATAACGAATTAAAAATAAATATTCGCGTGGAAGAATTGAATCGGGACGTCCTTAGGGTTTTGACCCTTTTTGAGAAAAGAAAGAAATTTGTCCTTTTTTGCAATTATTCAAATTAAAACTAATAACTAATTAATTAATTAATTAAAAGAAAAAAGTATTTTTGTGTTTTTTATGTCTTTAATGAAAATAAAAAAAAGAAATTAAAAGTTGCCAAGAGAAAAAACCCTAATTCTAATCTATTTTATTTATTGCAAAAATATTCAATATTAACCCTAATTAAACTAAATTAATTTATTAGTATTTATTTACAAAAATAATAATTAAATTTAATTAATAAAATATTATTTTATTTATGTGTTATGATTTTATTATGAAAATATTAATTAATTTGCTGGTTAGTAATTAATTAAAAACAATAAAAATAAATAAAGCAAATGAAAGAGAGAAAATAAAAAAATAAAATGCAAACCCATGGGGGGGGGGGGGGGGGTTGGGCCCTGATGGGGGTGTGTTCTGGAATCTGAAGCCCATTATTCTCCAGCCACGTTTGACTTTGGAGAATTGTCCACGCGCAGCTTTGACTTGGAGTATAGTGTGGATCATCTTATGACCACTGGATTTGTGGCTGTGGCCACTTGGCGTGCATCTGGATGAGGCGTATGGTGAGACTCGCTTGGAGTATTGCACATAATTCCCTGAAACAAAATAGCACAAAGGTTTTGGGGGACCTGGGATTCGAACTCAGGTCCCAATGAACATATGCATGCCTTCCCAACCACTCAGCCAACGCGTTCCATTCATTATAACAATAGGCAATTAATATTATATGTAATAAAAAGCAATATCCTGGAAATAAATAAAAATGCGCGAGTTTTGATTTGAATGGGCCAGTGATAGGAAGACACATCATCGTCTTCTTCACTAACATTCTGGTTCAGTTACCTGCAGATTTTTATCCGCAGGCGGTTTCGTAGATCGCTTCAAAAGTTGTCCTCAGGCCATGAAAATGCCACCTGAGACCATGGGCATGTTCGTCTTTGTCCCTTGATCATCTCTATCCCCATTATTGGGTCCAATTCGCCCTGTACCAAAAACACCTAAAACACGAGAACATGAACCCTAGAATCGGGCATCACGATTCAGGGCCTAAAAACGAAATTGGCTATTGCAGTTACGTTAGAAATCAAGCAATGAGTATGAATATGCTAACGTTTTGAAGAAAAAATGCAAGATTTGAGAATTTAGGTTTCGTGTTCAGGGGCGAGTTTAGGAGAACTTACAGCGCTGTATAGGTGGTCTTTGGACGTGTTTGTGATCGCTTTAGCTTCAGTGGATAGCAAGGAAGAAGGCTACATGCTCCTTTTGGTCTGAAAACACCTGCAATCCTGTTCTTGATCTCCCACTTTTCCAACAATTTTTCAGTTTTGCCTTGGCCGTTTTAGCAATGTCTAGGTCGTGAATTAGGTTTAGGCTTCTTGTATATGTATATGGCAATCAGTCTAGGTTTAAATTTGGGCTTGTATCTTGGTGTATTGAAGTTTGGAGATTTGGTTGACCACCATTGAAAACCTTTCCATATTTGAAGCAAATCTAAGATTTTATGCACAAAAAAGGCTTAGCACGAATTTGTTAGTTGGCACATGGTATATGAAAACTGCTCAAATCAAAAAGATACTATTCCATTGATTTTTAGATTTTATTTGAATTATTATGGATTTAAAATGAATTAAATCAATAAAAATTAAATTAAATAGAAAAATAAATGTTTGATCTTGAAATTAATCATGGGACACGTGTGTGGCATGACAAGGCTGAATCAAGTGGAAGAAAGTGGGCCCTTTTGTCAAAAAATGAAGTTTTAAGGATAGTTGACTTTTGCCAATTCATAAAAATTTCCCAACTTCTCCAATGCACAACTTGCTCAATTTTGATCCTATGACCATGGTCTTGGACATTTTGGAAAGGTCCTGAAGTCCTCTAACCAATGCCTTTGGTCCCATGTCATTTGGATCTACCAATCTCAAGTTATGGTCTTTGACTTAAAGTGCATTTTTGTTGACTTTTGAAATTGGCCTATAATGTAAAAATTGATAACTTTTTGTGAGAGCATTTCTTGGACTTGGAATGTGAAGATGAGTTGTAGGAAATGTCATCACCTTCAAAATGAGAATTGGATGGGATTTTTCTGATGAACCATGAAAAAGTTATGCCTTGGTCAAGATACAATTGACTTTTCTACTGTCCAAAAATATTAACTTTTGCATCTTTGATGATTTTTTGAGCCATGCTTGTGGAATCATGATCAAGACTTGATCAAATGATGATTGTGGCCTCAAAATAAGATGTTGACCAAATTTTTTGACTTTTGACTGTAAAATGACCATTTTACCCCTGCAGTTGATTGTGGATCAAATAGGACTTTTGACTGTGCAACTTGGCACTGTGAGCCTTGAAACTTGCCATGTAGGTGCTTGACAATATATATAGGCCTATGGGACTTGATTGGACCACTGAAAGCCTCAAATTCATTGAAGGAACCAAAACCCTAATTTTGACTGCCTTAAGAGGCATTTGGACTGTGCAATCCCTTGAGCAATCTTGAACCATTTGAAGATGATTCTTGACAAACCTTGAAGAATATGGGAGGGCAAATTTTGGGGTACAACAGTTGCCCCTGTTCAATCTTCTTAAACCTGAGGATGTAGATTGGCTTGCGTGCCTTTCGTGATCCGAAGGTGGAAGATGATTGAACACTAAAGTGCCCAGAAATTTGCACTCGCATAGTGGAGTATCAGCAGTGTGATGTCGGGAATGGGCTTATAGATGCCATTTGGAGATATGATGGATAGGAGGATGGGCTTATAGATTCCATCTGGAAGTGTGACAGAATCTTGTCGGGAATGGGCTTATAGATGCCATTTGGAAATGTAATGGATGGTTGTGAAGATGGGCTTACAGATGCCATCCAGGGGTGTCGATCGCGTAAGAGATTCCTTAGCGAGAACTTGCGTACCTGAGAAAGTAAGATAATTTCCTGGCCTGTTACATGGGTTGATCTTCAAACTCTTCATGCAGATATGCCCTGGCTAGATACCGGTATCGAATCCATAATCAATCGCTCACAGATATGCCCTGGCTAGATACAGGTATCGAATCTGGAACTTCAAACTCTTCATGCAGATATGCCCTGGCTAGATATAGGTATCGAATCCACAATCAATCGCTCACAGATATGCCCTGGCTAGATACAGGTATCGAATCTGGAACTTCAAACTCTTCATGCAGATATGCCCTGGCTAGATACAGGTATCGAATCCACAATCAATCGCTCACAGATATGCCCTGGCTAGATACAGGTATCGAATCCGGAACTTCAAACTCTTCATGCAGGTATGCCCTGGCTAGATACAGGTATCGAATCTACAATCAATCGCTCACAGATATGCCCTGGCTAGATACAGGTATCGAATCCGGAACTTCAAACTCGTCATGCAGATATGCCCTGGCTAGATACAGGTATCGAATCTACAATAAATCGCTCACAGATATGCCCTGGCTAGATACAAGTATCAAATCTGGAACTTCAAACTCTTCATGCAGATATGCCCTGGCTAGATACAGGTATCGAATCCACAATCAATCGCTCACATATATGCCCTGGCTAGATACAGGTATCAAATCTGGAACTTTAAACTCTTCATGCAGATATGCCCTGGCTAGATACAGGTATTGAATCCACAATCAATCGCTCACAGATATGCCCTGGCTAGATACAGGTATCGAATCTGGAACTTCAAACTCTTCATGCAGATATGCCCTGGCTAGATACAGGTATCGAATCCACAATCAATCGCTCACAGATATGCCTTGGCTAGATACAGGTATCGAATCTGGAACTTCAAACTCTTCATGCAGATATGCCCTGGCTAGATACAGGTATCGAATCCACAATCAATCGCTCACAGATATGCCCTGGCTAGATACAGGTATCGAATCTGGAACTTCAAACTCTTCATGCAGATATGCCCTGGCTAGATACATGTATCGAATCCACAATCAATCGCTCACAGATATGCCCTGGCTAGATACAGGTACCGAATCCGGAACTTCAAACTCTTCATGCAGATATTCCCTGGCTAGATACAGGTATCAAATCCACAATCAATCGCTCACAGATATGCCCTGGCTAGATACATGTATCGAATCTGGAACTTCAATAGGTTGATCGAGATAGCTTTCCTAGCTGGATACAGGTGTAGACCTCTGATCAGTCGCTTACAAATATGCCCTGGCTAGATACAGGTATCGAATCTACAAACAATCACTCACAGATATGCCCAGGCTAGATACATGTATCGAATCTGGAACTTCAAAAGTTGATGGTAATCGTCTTTTGATTGACCTTTTCCTGAAAAGGCAAACATTAGCTGTATGCAATGTCATGATGTATGAAATGCATGATGTCATGATGTTCTCAAAAATAAATGAGATCGTGTCGTATGCACTTTATCATGTATGTAAGCAGGGTGTATGAAATGTGAAATGTCTATGAATGTATTTTCGTCTAGGAGAATAAATCCTTGACGAATGCCGGGAGCTTGTTGAATCCTGGGCTGATGTTTGAAGAATGGAGTTCTTCGTTTCCGCTGGGGATGATGATTGCAAGAATAAACCGGTAGGAGAAGATGACTCTGTTGGGGAATAAACTTGATGAAGATATTACTCTGCGGGGAATTATTCTGTGGAAAGAGATACTTCGCTGAGATTTTGATGATAATTCCGCTGGGGATTCCGTTGATAAGCTCTGTTGAGGAATTTGATGAACTCCGCTGGGGGATAGAAAGAACTTCGCCGAGGACGATCTTTCCATTGTAATTTGCTGAGGATAACCCAGTTATAGGCTCTGGTGGGGAACAACATCTGAATATGGTCGGGGAGAGATGCATGTACTCTGCAGGTGTCTAGCTTCCAGACTCTACTGGGGATAAGCTTCTAAAATCTACTGGGGATGAGCTTCCAGAATCTACTGGGGATAAGCTTCCAGAATCTACTGGGGAGATTGATTCAACTCTCCTGGGGAAACTTTTTGGACTGCACTGGGGAAATGGCTCCACTGGGATGTCTGTATTCCGCCGGGGAACAATCTTATATTTCTGTCGAGGCATATTAAGACTGCCGGGGATGCTTGCTAGGGATATCTGTATACTCTGCTGGAGAATATTGAGATTTTCTGGGGATACCCCACCTCCTTAAGGCTGACAATAGCCTAACTCTGCTTGGGGAGAGTGTTGCTGACTTGCTGGAGATACTGTGCCTTTTCGGGGCTGATGGGAGACCAACTCTGCTTGGGGCGAGTATTGTTGAATCTTGTCTTACTCTGCGTGGAGTGAAGGTATCTTGGTCATATTCTTCAGCCGAACCTACCTTAGTACCTTGGTGGACAAAGCAACTAGATCGCTTAGACTACTCATTATTGCCCCTGTTTCTAATGTCACCTGTAATTAGTCCTTTGTTTCGTATGCAAATATTTGTGATCAGCAATTAATGTCAAATGCATATATCAAAAATGAACATTGGACGTTCTTTGCAAAACAAAACAGATAAAGGAAAAACAATTGGCAATTTGGCTGGAAAAGTGAATTTGTATTGATTTTGAAATTTGCCTGTAAATAGGCGTTTTTGTACAAGAGGCTGACGTCCTAGTAAGAGAACGCCGCCGAATCACATAGAGTTTTATACAAAGAAGGAAAACAAAACAGCTATGTGCAAAATCCCACTGGGTTCTAACTCTGCTATCGCCTTTATGTCTTCGAGCGTCTCATCACTTCGCTGCTTAGTTGAAGATGAAGCTGATTGATTGGTGCCGTCTGAACCTGATAGTTGATGCCGAATTCTGGATGCAAGGTGATCCAATGAGACATAGTATTACGCTTTAATCCCTAACTTTTGCCTGGACCGCCCTTTCGGGTTTTCAGTCCACCGGGATACCCATTTTTGCCCAAGCCGCCTTTTCAGGTTTTCGACTTACCGGGTGTACATATTTTTTTTCATTTCGTCCCTTATTTTTGCCCGAACCCTTTTGGTTCGTCGGGAAGCCCTTATTTTTGCCTAGGTGTGTCAACCTAGCGGGTCTTTAATTCATGCGTAGTATCTTTTTACTATGTCTGCATTGGCGGGGTGAGAAAGGTCGTCACCATCCATGGTGGTTAGAATCATAGCTCCTCCTGAGAAGATATGTTTAACCACAAATGGCCCTTCGTACGTAGGGGTCCATTTTCCCCTGGGATCACTTTGAGGAAGAATGATGCGCTTGATTACCAGGTCTCCGACTTGATACTCTTGTCGTCTGACTTTCTTGTTAAATGCCCTGATCATCCATTTTTGGTACGTTTGACCATGACAAATAGAGGTGAGTCTCTTTTCATTGATTAGATTTAATTGATCAAGTCGAGTCTGGATCCAATCATCTTCTCTCAAACCTGCATCCTTCATTATCCGGAGAGAGGGTATCTGGACTTCAATAGGCAAGACTGCCTCCATGCCATAGACCAAGGAAAAGGGTGTTGCCCCTGTTGACGTCCTTGCTGAGGTACGGTACCCATGAAGAGCAAACGGTAACATCTCGTGCCAATCTTTGTAGGTCACTGTCATCTTCTGCACAATCTTCTTAATATTCTTATTTGCCGCTTCGACAACCCCATTCATCTTCGGCCGGTAGGGAGAAGAGTTGTGGTGCTGTATCTTGAATTGCTCGCAGAGCTCAGTGATCATCTTGTTGTTAAGATTGGTACCATTATCCATAATGATCCTCTCAGGTACACCGTATCGACAAATCAGGTTGTGCCGAATGAACCGTGCCACGACGTTCTTGGTTACGGTAGCGAAGGAAGCTGCTTCAACCCACTTTGTGAAGTAATCAATCGCTACCAGGATGAAGTGATGCCCGTTGGATGCCGTAGGTCTGATCTTGCCGATCATATCAATGCCCCACATTGCAAAAGGCCAAGGTGCTGTCAAGACGTTCAGAGGAACTGGAGGAACATGCACCTTATCAGCATAGATCTGGCATTTGTGACACGTCCGAGAATGTTGGTAACAGTCAGCTTCCATTGTGGACCAGAAATATCCTGCCCGAAGGATTTTCTTTTCCATGGTATGTCCACTGGAATATGTTCCGAAGGTACCCTCATGCAGCTCTGCCATGATTCTTTCTGCTTCCGTCTTATCCACACAACGCAGTAAAGTTGAATCATGGTTTCGTTTGTAGAGAATGCCGTTGCTGAGGAAGAACTTTGCCGCGAACCTTCTCAGAAACTTTTTGTCATTAACAGATGCACCCTCGGGGTATTATTGAGCTTCCAAGTACCTCTTCACTTCATGATACCAAGGTTTTTCAGTTACCTCTTCAGCCTCAAGATCACAGCAATGTGCAGGTTCATCCAATTTCCAAATGATGATCCGGGGAGCTTTGTTATCCCATTTGACTTTGAACATAGAAGACATCGTAGCCAGCGTGTCCGCCAACTGATTCTCCTCTCTTGGGAAGTGTTCAAAAGTTATCTCCTCGAAGTGGGGAATCAACGTCAACACATACTCTTTGTAAGGAATAAGATTTGGGTGTTTCGTATCCCACTCGCCTTTGATCTGATTGATCACGAGAGCGGAATCTCCGAAGACACTCAGAAACTTGATCCTTAAGTCAATTGCAGCTTGAAGACCCATGATACATGCTTTATACTCTGCCATGTTGTTGGTGCAGTTGAAACATAGCCGGGCAGTGAGTGGAGTATGAGTGCCTTTAGGGGATATGATCACGGCGCCAATACCGTTACCCAAAGCGTTTGAGGCTCCGTCAAAGTGCATAGACCATCGGGATCCTTCCTCAGGTCCTTCATCCGGTCCAGGTACTTCACAATCAGTCACTACCATGATATTCTCATCTGGAAATTCAAATTTCATCGACTGGTAATCGTCCACTGCCTGGTGTGCCAAATGGTCTGCCAATACACTTCCCTTGATTGCTTTTTGAGTCGTGTACTGGATGTCATATTCCTTCAAGATCATCTGCCATCTTGCTATTCTTCTGGACAAGGCGGGCTTTTCGAAGATATACTTGATTGGATCCATTTTTGAAATCAACAGAGTAGTGTGAGTCAACATATACTGTCTCAGCCGGCGAGCAGCCCATACCAAAGCGCAGCAATTTTTCTCGAGCAGTGAGTATCGGGTCTCACAGTCGGTAAACTTTTTGCTAAGGTAATAAATAGCGTGCTCTTTTCGGCCAGACTCGTCATGCTTCCCCAGCACACACCCCATTGAGTTGTCCAGTACTGTCAAGTATAAGATTAGAGGTCTCCCTTCAACCGGTGGCATAAGGATGGGTGGTTCTTGGAGATACTCTTTGATTCTTTTGAAAGCGGCCTGACATTCATCATTCCAACGTACTACTTGATCTTTCTTCAGCAGCTTGAAGATTGGTTCACAGGTAGCAGTTAGATGTGAGATGAATCGGGCAATGTAGTTCAGCCGTCCTAGAAAGCCTCTGACTTCTTTCTCTGTCTTGGGAGTTGGCATCTCTTGTATGGCTTTCACTTTGGCAGGGTCCACTTGAATACCTTTGTCGCTCACGACGAAACCTAGTAGTTTTCCAGATCTCACCCCGAAGGTGCACTTGTTCGGGTTCAACCTCAGCTTGTACAACTTCAGACGGTCAAACAGCTTCTGTAGATGGTCAAGGTGTTCCTCCTCAGTTTGGGACCTTGCAATCATATCATCGACATATACTTCGATCTCGTGATGGATCATGTCATGAAACAAAGTAACCATGGCACGTTGGTAGGTTGCCCCAACATTTTTCAACCCAAAAGGCATGACCTTGTAGAAAAAGGTGCCCCACTGAGTAACAAAAGTGGTCTTCTCCATGTCTTCAGGAGCCATCTTGATTTGATTATAACCGGAGAAGCCGTCCATGAAGGAGAATACTTTATGCTGAGCAATGTTGTCAACCAGAACGTCGATATGAGACAGAGGGAAATCATCCTTAGGATCGCCCTGTTCAAATCCCTGTAATCAACACACATTCGGACCCTACCACCCTTCTTCGGCACTGGAACCACGTTGGCAACCCACTGAGGGTAAGAAGTCACTGCTAGAAACCCGGCATCAAATTGTTTCATAACCTCAGCTTTGATTTTCTCGGACATCTCTGGACGCATACGGCGGACCTTCTGTTTTACCGGAGGGCATTCTTCCTTGGTAGGCAGGTGATGAACCACAATATCGGTATCCAACCCAGGCATGTCTTCATAAGACCAGGCAAAGATTTCCACATAATCATGCAACATCTGAATCAACCGTTGTTTCACACTGAGCTCTAGATTGGCACCAATCTTGACTTCCTTTCTGTCTGTCTCAGTACCCAGATTTACTGTTTCCACTGGTTCTTCATGTGGCTGAATGGCCCTTTCTTCCTGGAGCAGCAGTCTTGCAAGCTCACCAGGCACTTCGTAATCATCTTCACCTTCGTCTTCGGCTAAGTTGATCGGATTTTCGAAGTCATAACTGGTAGTAGCAGAGTCGTTACCAGTGATATCCATAGTGGATTGGAACCTGTATGTTGTGAGTGTGTGTAAATATAACTGTTTTGCAATATATAGTAAAGAAAGAAAAGGAGCGCAAGATTTGAAATGCAAAAAACGTCCAATGCTTTTATTAATGATATATGAAAATGACACACAAAAGCCCTCACAAATGAAGCCACGGTGCCCCGGGTAAGACACCGGGCCATAAAGTTTCCAGATTATTGTTTGTTACAAATTCAAAACAAAGGAGTTCATTACTGAGTGACAAAAGTAATAGGTGTGAAGTCTTTGGCAGTCCAATTGCTTGGTCCACCGTTGGTCGTTGGGTAGATCCAGCTGTCGAATTCAGATTCCTCCACGCCGTCTTTAATAGCATTCACTCCCGGGTTGGTGATGAATACAGGAGGTCTCCCAATCCTTGCCTTACGAACAACCCTTTGAGCCTCTACAGTGAAACCCAAACCAAATTTGTCAGTCTTCGGAGTGAAATCAGGAAGTCGGCCCCAGTTTGCGCATTCACCCTTCTCAATAACAGCCCGAGCATCCTTTAAGGAAGCTATCTTCAAAGGAGAGTCTTCTTCAGTCACAGTCTCTGCTGATGCCAATGTCTGAGAAACCTCTTCAAAGTGTTGAAAGGGGGTTTCAATGAACTCCCCATCCATTTCTATGTACCGGAACGAGTTAAGGTGGCTGACCATGTACTCCTCCTCCCTTTGCACTGTCACAATCTTCCCTCTGACCGGGTATTTCAGCTTCTGATGCAATGTGGAGGTCACAACTTCAACTTTGTGAATCTAAGGACAACCCAGCAAACAAGAATAGGACGGTCGTATGTCCATTACATAGAATGTAGAATCAAAGACCTAAGAACCAACCCTGATTGGAATGTCAACTTCACCATGTACCATCCTTTTGGACCCATCAAAGGCCCGGACAACAATGTTACTTGGCTTCAGCTCCAAACCCTCACAATCCAGCCTGTCTAGAGCTTTCTTGGGTAATACGTTTAACGAGGAACCAGTGTCAACCAGCACATGGGCAAGAGTATTGCCCCCGCATTCAATGGAGACATGCAGGGCATCGTTATGGTTCTTCCCCTTAGCAGTCAGATCGGCATCAGAGAAACCCAAACCATTATCAGCAGTTAAGTTGGATACACACTCGGTAAATTGATCAGCTGACGTCTCTTGTGGCATGTGGGCCGTCTTTAGGAAAGTAATCAGGGCCTTGGCATGGGCCTCTGAACACAACAACAGTGATATCATAGAAATCTTTGATAGGGTGTGCCCCAGCTGCTCAACTACATTGAAATCACTCTTCTTGATAATCTTGAGAATCTCTTCCATCTCGTGCTTGGAAGCTTCAACATTGGTTGTCTTCGGTGCCTCCATCTGGGCAGGCACATCAGTAGCAATCCCCTTGCCCCGAGCGTCAGATGACTCGGCAGCAGGGGTAGGAATAGGAACTTGGTCAGTCAGGGAAGTGGGCACACTTGCAGGCGTAATGACAATAGGCCTTTGGATGGCTGAAGGCGCAATATCTGGTGAGAACAGTCTACCACTACGAGTGACTTTGGCAGGCCCGGTGATGTTGCTGACGCCGGTACTAGTATCAAATTCTTGCTTTACTCCAAGAACATAAACATCTGCCCCATAGTGCCACGAGACAACTTTGTCAGATGTATATGGGAGGGGCCCCGGAACAGTGATGATGATAGGAGCAACCTTCTGAGTAGACATAATTTTGACAGGCTTCTTTGAGGGAGCCTTAGGAGGGTTGTTGAAAATAGTAACAATGGACACTTCTTCAGTAGGGATAGCAGGAACAACAATCTTCTCGAACATGATTTCTTTGTTATCCATCAGGTTTTAGACGCCTGACTTCAACAAAGGACAACCGGCAGGTGAAACAGAGCATAGATGGCAACCTTTACTACATCCCGGAAATAAACCGGCTAGCAACATGTTCCTTTTGACAGTCAACAGCGGAGTAACAATCCCATCCACAGAGGCTACATACATGTCTTCTTCCACAGCATTCACTCCATGCTGGGGCATGGGAGCAGTCACAACATTGGGCCTTTTGGGCGCCTCGAACTGTATTTCTTTAGCATCAATAAGGTCCTGAACCTTATTCCTCAGAGCACAACAATCATCCGTAGAATGCCCCGGGCTGTCAGAGTGATAAGCGCAGCGGGCGTTGGGATTGTACTTTGGAGATGTTGTGTTCACAATCTTCGGAGCTTCTTTGACAGTTACCAGATTGGTTGACAGTAGTTGTGGCAATATCTGGGACAGGGTCAGACTGAGCCGAGTGTACTGCCTTTTGGGTCTCTCACCCCTTGGTTGGTTATATTGCTGAGGAGCAGCAGCAGGCTTTGAGATCACCACCGCGTTGACAGCTTGGCGGCGTTCCGGTTTGTTTTGTCTCCTTGAGCCATAAACAACACTAGATTCCTTCTTGAAGGGCTTCTTTTCAGCACTCGAGGAGGCACCTTTTTGTATCTTCCCAGACTTGATACCAGCTTCTATCCTCTCACCAGTCAAGATCAGATCTGTAAACCCAGCAGAAGAATTCCCAATCAGATGGTTGAAGAACGGACCAGACAGGGTCCCCAAGAACATGTCAACGAGCTCACGGTCCGTCAAAGGTAGCTGAACCCTTCCAGCCAGGTCTCTCCACTTTTGTGCATACTCCTTGAATCCTTCACCCGTCCCCAGTGACATACCCTGGAGTTGGGTACGCGTAGGAGCGAGGTCGGAATTATACTGATACTGCTTATAAAATGCAGTAGCCAAGTCCTCCCAGTTTCGAATACTGGCTCCATCCAGCTGATAGAACCATTAGAGTTGAGTCCCTGAAAGACTATCCTGGAAGAAATGGATCCATAACTTCTTGTCAGCTGTGTAAGGTTGGATCTTCCTTACATATGATCTGAGATGCAGCTTAGGACAGGAAGCCCTGTCGTACTTTGCAAAGGCAGGTGCCTTGAACTTGTGTGGGATCACCACCCCAGAAGATAAACCTAGATCTCCAAAATCCAACCCGGGCACATGTTGAATCTCCATAGCACTTAGGCGGTCCTTCAGCTGTTTATACCTATCCTCAGCAGGAGGGTACTGTTCATCATTGTAATCGGTCTCGTTGTCGGAGACCACGGGACTAGGGACCCTCCTCTCTTGGGGACTGTCTTTCCCAACAGATGGGGTAGTCAGCTCAGCTTCATTCTGCAGTGTATTCCCATATCTGCGTCCGGTATTGAACAAGACAATCCTCTTCTTCTTCTTCTTCAAAAGCAGAGTCTTCAATTCCTGTTGACCCTGGGCTAAGCTCATGACCAACTCTTGGAACTGGGCGTTCTGGGCCTGGAGGGCCTTGATAGCTTGTTCATTGGTAACCTCGGAAGACATGATGATTGCTGAAATAACCAGCGAAGAAGATGAGTGACCTGTAAAAAAGAGTACCTGTTATGCACATGATGCATGATATGCTATTTATGCAATGCATTCAAGGGTTCGAAAATTCAAATTCGTTGTAGACAAAAAGGAACACACTTTATATTAAGAAATAATCTGTTCAGTACATCAATGCCTCATGGGCGAAATATTACAAAATACGTAATCCCAAAAGACACTGCGCATCCTCTTTGGAGCGATGTAGGTGTTGAGGGTCTTTTCCTCGTGAAGTAGACGGGTGAGCTCCAAGACCTTCTTCTCACTGGCATGTAGACTGGTTTCAAGAGAATTCCGTTCTTCCTTGAGTTGGATCCAGCTTTTTTGCATTTCTTCCCAAGATGTTGGCATGTCAGGATGTTGAATGGTGTATGGCACCTCTCCTTCCAAAATTGGCTCTTTGATCACGGGGAGAACATGAGGATATGGCATCACCAGCTTCTGGGAGCGGGCTCGTACCCACTTGAGATAAGGCTCAAGGGGGATGGAGTTCTTGTGCCCCAGTGTCTTGCTATCCACCTTGTTAGGCATCCTCCAAGCTCTGATGAATCTCTGGCGAAGTCCTTGCGTATCATTGTCGAAGTCAAAAACTATGTCAGGAATCAACATGTCATGAGGGCCATCCCTCCGAGCATATCCAAACTGTCTCAAAGCCAGACATGGGTTGTAATTAATGCCCCCTCTAATTCCAAGTAAAGGAACATTAGGAAACTCTCCGCAACGATTAATAATAGTGACGTTTTCTCTGGACCGAGAACACCAATGTATATCAGCATGTGTAAGAGTCATTAATCGTTGCGACCATCTCAAACCCCGCTCGTTCTTCAAAACTGATTGCGGAAGGTGCGAAATAAACCACCTTGCCAGGAGAGGAGTGCGGCACATGAGAACACCTCTTTTTCTCATGGTTCGAGTGTAACATGAGTGGAGGATGTCCCCAAGCAACGTAGGTATAGGATTCCTGGACATGAAAATCTTGACAGCATTGATATCTATAAGCTGATCCGGATTCGGGAATAACACCAACCCATAGACAAGGAGTGCCACAACTTCTTCAAAGGCTTGTAGGTCAAGGGAATCCCAACATTCTTGTGCCTTCTCAAACAGGAACTTTGCCAAGAATCCTTTGATACCACTTCTGGTTTCCCAATGCCCCTTGATGTCAGATGGTTGCAGACGTAGTGCTTTAGCAACCTCTTCAAGTTTTGGTTCCCTTTCTGTACCGTTGTAGGGTAGTTGACTGAGAATGGGAACCTTCAGAAGCTGAGAAAACTCTTCTAAAGTAGGCACTAATTGATAATCCGGCAAAGTAAAACAGTGGTGCGAAGGGTCAAAGAACTGGAAGAGAACTTTTATCATATCTTCTTCAATGTTGGTGTTGACCAAGCTGATGAGTCTACCATGCCTTTCACTAAAGGAAGAGTTCTCGGGAATCCTGGATGTAAGCTCCTTAAGCTGAGGAGGGATCCTTACAAGGTTGACCTGAATTGTCTTTCTGCGGATAACTTCCATGTCCTACAAAACAAGAACAAAGATGAAGATTCGAACCCTTGAAGTGGTTAGTAAATGCATATGATGTTTTATGATGTTATGATAAAAGCACACCACAAGTATTCACACAAGGCAAACATGATAAGGCACACAAGTCACACCAGACAGCCCTTAGAGTTTAGGCCAACATGAGGTCTAGGTACTACCCTCTTGAAGTTGGTGGGCTCAAAACCTGTCCTATCAAAAGTAACCGGGTTCTAAGGAGCTCAATATCATTGGGTTGTTTTCTATGTTCATTGTTTTGATTTAGCCACTGAATTGGCGATCAAAATATTCCAAGAAAACAACCCTCAATGAGTGTAGTATCGAGTATCTACCAACTTCGGACTGCACCAAAGTCGGTCATCTCACTACCCCTAAAGAGGCCAGGATGGTCAAGTAAGGTTCCTAAGGTCAGTTGATGCTTCACGACACCATGCGGCGGCCCCGTACTCTCCTTGACTTGACTCAAGGGTTACCGGTACTCACCAAAGTGCCACATCAACGTAGCAACTGCTTCAACCGTGTCGGTATACCCCGCACAGTTCCCTCACAGTTTGTTGCTACTTCTAAAAGGTATCCCCCAGATCCGGGTTAGGATCTATGAAACTCCAAGACAAACCCACAATATTAAAGCAAACAAGGCAAGCAATTGAAAACAAGAGTGGTCTAATCCTAAGGTACACCTCACTTATTAAAAGTTTCCCCAGCAGAGTCGCCAGTTCTGTGATCGGTGGAAATAGAACTGACTGTTTTTTATGCTGGTTCGCGAAATGTCGCGGTAAGCAAGAGTCGCCACCGTCTTTTATGTTCTCCAATAAGGAAAGGACAAAAGCACAGCAAAATTCCTTTTCGAGATGTTTCTCGGTTCGGGAGGTAGATTATAGAAAGGGAAGGTGTTAGCACCCTTTCTATCCGTGGTTATCCACGGGCTCTTAGGTACTTGCTCACTATGTTTTCAAAAATTGTTTGCTTTTCTTGTGTATGTGGGTTTTGAAAAAGTTTCATTTTGAAAACTTCTAGGTAACTCTTGTATCAGTCCTCAAGAGTGTATGAAGTGTTTGTTTGAAAACTTTTTGAAAGTGTAAGTGCGAAAAGTTTGTTTTTGTTTTTGAAAAGAGCAAGTACCCAGGAGAAATCTACCTACTCTAAGGAATTAAGCTGCGTAAGAGTCCTTTAGACAGTACTATCCCACTATTGAGAAGTAGGTAGCACCGTCGTTGGAGTTATTCGGGTCAATTCGATTATAAGGACAATGTGGTCACCAAAGCAATAGTAGGACGCCTTAGCGGTAACCCTAATGTCCTAGATCCTTTTTATCCGAGGCAACCATTTTGAGGCAACTGGATCTTTAGACAGGAGGGCGACCTCTAAAACACCCTATACTTGATGACCACGTCGAGGCAACCAAGTGAGGCGTACCCTAAGAGTGGCATGTGCACGTGTGTCAGGTTTCATGTTAATTGTCTTTGAACATGTTATTTGTGAGCTACGGATTAATTTTATTTTTTATACAAGTCTTGTCATGCATAATTAACAGTCAATAATTCGCGAGAAATAAATTGCGGAAAGAAAAATCTACGCTATTACAAGGCGTCGGGTATTTACATCGCCAAAAAAAATAACCCTTTGGAAAATAAATACGAGAAATTAAAGAAAGCGATAATGTTCTAATTAACTATTACATTTCCGAGCAGATACATAAATATAATCAAAATAACGAATTAAAAATAAATATGCGCGCGGAAGAATTGAATCGGGACGTCCTTAGGGTTTTGACCCTTTTTGAGAAAAGAAAGAAATTTGTCCTTTTTTGCAATTATTCAAATTAAAACTAATAACTAATTAATTAATTAATTAAAAGAAAAAAGTATTTTTGTGTTTTTTATGTCTTTAATGAAAAAAAAAAGAAATTAAAAGTTGCCAAGAGAAAAAACCCTAATTCTAATCTATTTTATTTATTGCAAAAATATTCAATATTAACCCTAATTAAACTAAATTAATTTATTAGTATTTATTTACAAAAATAATAATTAAATTTAATTAATAAAAGATTATTTTATTTATGTGTTATGATTTTATTATGAAAATATTAATTAATTTGCTGGTTAGTAATTAATTAAAAACAATAAAAATAAATAAAGCAAATGAATGAGAGAAAATAAAAAAATAAAATGCAAACCCAGGGGGGGGGGGGGGGTTTGGGCCCTGATGGAGGTGTGTTCTGGAATCTGAAGCCCATTATTCTCCAGCCACGTTTGACTTTGGAGAATTGTCCACGCGCAACTTTGACTTGGAGTATGGTGTGGATCATCTTATGACCACTGGATTTGTGGCTGTGGCCACTTGGCGTGCATCTGGATGAGGCGTATGGTGAGACTCGCTTGGAGTATTGCACATAATTCCCTGAAACAAAATAGCACAAAGGTTTTGGGGGACCTGAGATTCGAACCCAGGTCCCAATGAACATATGCATGCCTTCCCAACCACTCAGCCAACGCGTTCCATTCATTATAACAATAGGCAATTAATATTATATGTAATAAAAAGCAATATCCTGGAAATAAAAAAAATGCGCGAGTTTTGATTTGAATGGGCCAGTGATAGGAAGACACATCATCGTCTTCTTCACTAACATTCTGGTTCAGTTACCTGCGGATTTTTATCCGCAGGAGGTTTCGTAGATCGCTTCAAAAGTTGTCCTCAGGCCATGAAAACGCCACCTGAGACCATGGGCATGTTCGTCTTTTTCCCTTGATCATCTCTATCCCCATTATTGGGTCCAATTCGCCCTGTACCAAAAACACCTAAAACACGAGAACATGAACCCTAGAATCGGGCATCACGATTCAGGGCCTAAAAACGAAATTGGCTATTGCAGTTACGTTAGAAATCAAGCAATGAGTATGAATATGCTAACGTTTTGAAGAAAAAAAATGCAAGATTTGAGAATTTAGGTTTCGTGTTCAGGGGCGAGTTTAGGAGAACTTACAGCGCTGTATAGGTGGTCTTTGGACGTGTTTGTGATCGCTTTAGCTTCAGTGGATAGCAAGGAAGAAGGCTACGTGCTCCTTTTGGTCTGAAAACACCTGCAATCCTGTTCTTGATCTCCCACTTTTCCAACAATTTTTCAGTTTTTCCTTGGCCGTTTTAGCAATGTCTAGGTCGTGAATTAGGTTTAGGCTTCTTGTATATGTATATGGCAATCAGTCTAGGTTTAAATTTGGGCTTGTATCTTGGTGTATTGAAGTTTGGAGATTTGGTTGACCACCATTGAAAACCTTTCCATATTTGAAGCAAATCTAAGATTTTATGCACAAAAAAGGCTTAGCACGAATTTGTTAGTTGGCACATGGTATATGAAAACTGTTCAAATCAAAAAGATACTATTCCATTGATTTTTAGATTTTATTTGAATTATTATGGATTTAAAATGAATTAAATCAATAAAAATTAAATAAAATAGAAAAATAAATGTTTGATCTTGAAGTTAATCATGGGACACGTGTGTGGCATGACAAGGCTGAATCAAGTGGAAGAAATTGGCCCCTTTTGTCAAAAATTGAAGTTTTAAGGATAGTTGACTTTTGCCAATTCATAAAAATTTCCCAACTTCTCCAATGCACAACTTGCTCAATTTTGATCCTATGACCATGTTCTTGGACATTTTGGAAAGGTCTTGAAGTCCTATAACCAATGCCTTTGGTCCCATGTCATTTGGATTTACCAATCTCAAGTTATGGTCTTTGACTTAAAGTGCATTTTTGTTGACTTTTGAAATTGACCTATAATGTAGAAATTGATAACTTTTTTTGAGAGCATTTCTTGGACTTGGAATGTGAAGATGAGTTGTAGGAAATGTCATCCCCTTCAAAATGAGCATTGGATGGGATTTTTCTGATGAACCATGAAAATGTTATGCCTTGGTCAAGATACAGTTGACTTTTCTACTGTCCAAAAATAGTAACTTTTGCATCTTTGATGATTTTTTGAGCCATGCTTGTGGAATCATGATCAAGACTTGATCAAATGATGATTGTGGCCTCAAAATAAGATGTTGACCAAATTTTTTGACTTTTGACTGTAAAATGACCATTTTACCCCTGCAGTTGATTGTGGATCAAATAGGACTTTTGACTGTGCAACTTGGCACTGTGAGCCTTGAAACTTGCCATGTAGGTGCTTGTCAATATATATAGGCCTATGGGACTTGATTGTACCACTGAAAGCCTCAAATTCATTGAAGGAACCAAAACCCTAATTTTGACTGCCTTAAGAGGCATTTGGACTGTGCAATCCCTTGAGCAATCTTGAACCATTTGAAGATGATTCTTGACAAACCTTGAAGAATATGGGAGGGCAAATTTTGGGGTACAACACTTTCTTCATTCTCTTATGATATAACTGCCCATGGCACAAAGCCTTCATTCTCTTCTCTTCGATCAAATTCAATTGGTCAAACCTGTTTTGGACCCATTCAGCCTCTGACAATTTGGTTTCCATTATCACACGCAAAGAGGGAATCTCAACCTTGATTGGGAGCAGTGCTTCCATTCCATACACAAGGGAGAACGGGGTTGCTCCTGTTGAAGTGCAGATAGATGTCCGATATCCACGTAAAGCAAAAGGGAGCATTTCATGCCAATCTTTATAAGTAACAACCATCTTCTGGATGATCTTCTTGATATTCTTATTAGCAGCTTCAACAACCCCATTCATCTTCGGCTTGTACGAAGATGAATTGTGATGGACAATCTTGAATTCTTCATAAAGTTCTGTCATCATCTTGTTGTTCAGATTTGAGCCATTGTCGGTGATAATTCTGCTCGACACACCATACCGACATATGAGATTATTCTTAAATGAAGCGCACTACCACCTTCTTAGTAACATTAGCATATGAAGCAGCTTCCACCCATTTGGTGAAGTAATCAATTGCTACCAAGATAAAATGGTGTCTATTCAAAGCTTTGGTTTCTATCATTCCAATCATGTCAATACCCCATATAGAGAAAGGCCACAGGGAAGAAATAACATTTAGAAGTGTCAGAGGCACATGAATCTTGTCCGCACAAATATGGCATTTATGGCAGTTCTTTGCAAACCTGTAACAGTCAGATTCCATTGTCAGCCAATAGTAACCTCCCCTTAGCATCTTTTTAGCCATCGAATGTCCATTGGCATGAGTGCCAAATGAACCTTCATGAATCTAATGCATCAACATGTCTTCTTCATGTCTATCCACGCATCTGAGCAAGACCATTTCATAATTTCTCTTGTACAACACATTTTCACTGAGGAAGAAACTGCCAGCCAATCTTCTCAATGTCTTTCTATCTTTATTCGATGCACCAATCGGGTATTCCTGAGTCTGGAGAAAATGCTTGATATCATAATACCAAGGTTTCTCATCTGCTACCTCTTCTGTTGTAAACACATGAGCAGGCCTATCCAGTCTCCGAACTATAATTTGAGGTATTTCATTCCAAGTATTCACTTGATACATAGAAGCCAGAGTTGCCAGAGCATCCTCCATTTTATTTTCGTCTATAGGGATGTGATGGAATTCAACTTTATTAAAGAAGGGTAACAATCTTCTAGCATAATCTTTGTAAGGGATCAAGCCGGGGTGACGAGTCTTCCACTCTCCTTTAATCTGATTTATTACCAAAGCTGAATCGCCATACACATCTAGAATTTTAATTCTGTGATCAATAGATTCCTCGAGACCCATGATGCAAGCCTCATATTCTGCCATATTATTAGTACAATCAAATGTCAACCTTGCAGTAAAAGGAATGTGTGATCCATGTTGAGTGACAATCACAACACTAATTCCTTTACCATAAGCATCCACAGCTCCATCAAATATCATGCTCCAACGAGATTCAAGATTAGGACCTTCCTCAGGCAATGGTTCATGACAATCTTTCACTTTCAGAAACATCACATCCTCATCGGGGAAATCATACATCATAGACTGATAATCATCAACTGGTTGGTGAGCAAGATAATCTGCCAACACGTTGCTTTTAATAGCTTTTTGATTGCGGTATTCAATGTCATATTCAGATAACAGCATCTGCCAGCGGGCAATTCTCCCAGTAAGAGCAAGCTTTTCAAAAATGTACTTGATTGGATCCATTTTGGAGATCAACCAAGTAGTGTGATTCAACATATACTTCTGTAAACATTTTGCCGCCCAAGCCAGAGCACAACATATCTTTTCAAGCATGGAATACCGCGACTCACAATCAGTAAATTTTTTACTGAGATAATAAATGGCATACTCTTCCTTGTTTCATCTTGTTGTCCCAAAATACAGCCCATGGAATTATCTAACACTGTCAGATACATAATCAATGGTCTTCCTTCAACAAGAGGGAGCAAGATAGGAGGTTCAAACAAATATTCTATAATACTTTCAAATGCCCTTTAGCAGTCATCTATCCACACACAACCTTGATCTTTCTTTAACAACTT
This sequence comes from Vicia faba, assembly GCA_948472305.1. Taxonomy (NCBI): domain Eukaryota; kingdom Viridiplantae; phylum Streptophyta; class Magnoliopsida; order Fabales; family Fabaceae; genus Vicia; species Vicia faba. Next base: position 1,500,365,487 of record OX451739.1, on the reverse strand, counting down.
AAAGATCGATTCACACATTGTAGTCATGTGGGAAATGAATCTGGAAATATAATTCAAATGCCCGAGGAACCCTCTGACTTGCTTTTCAGTTCTTGGCACTTGTATTTCTTGAATTGCTTTGACTTTATCAGGGTCAACTTCAATCCCTCTCTGGCTAACAATGAAACCCAACAATTTCCTTGACATAACATCAAAGCTACATTTATTTGGATTCAAGCGGAGTCGATACTTCCTCAAACGCTGAAACAACTTCAACAAATATTCTACATTCCCTTCTTCAGTATGGGATTTAGCAATCATATCATAAACATATACCTCAATTTCCTTATGCATCATATCATGGAATAGGGTTGTCATAGCCCTCTGGTACGTTGCACCAGCGTTCTTCAACCCGAAGGGCATCACTCTGTAACAGAATGTTCCCCAGGGTGTAATAAACATTTTTTTCCATGTCCTCAGAAGCAATCCTTATTTGATTATACCCGGAAAATCCATCCATGAATGAGAAAACTTTGAGTTTTGCTGTGCTATTGACTAACATATCAATGTGTGGCAATGGAAATTCATCTTTTGGACTAGCTTTATTTAGATCTCTGTAATCTACACACATGAAAACTTTTCCGTCTTTCTTCGGTACTGGGACAATATTGGCAATCCACTGAGGATACACTGATGTCACAAGTAAACCAACATTAATCTGCTTTAGAACTTCTTCTTTAATCTTCACTGCCATATATGGGTGAGTTCTTCGCAACTTCTGTTTGATTGGCGGGCACTCTGGCTTCAGCGACAAATGGTGCTCTATGATATCTGTATCTAAACCACGCATATCTTGGTAGGACCAAGAAAAAATGTCCACATACTCTTTCAACATCTCAATCAACATGCTCTTCACATCAAGATGCAATAATTCTCCAATCTTGACTTCCTTCGGATCTTCTTCTGAACCCAAATTGTTTACTTCCAATGACTCTTTATATGGCTGAATGGGATTCTCTTCACGCTCAAGAAACCGTGAGACCTCTTCTGGAATCCCATCATAGTATTCTTCTTCGGCCTCATACACAGGACATCCAAAGTTGGGAGAGGGTGCAAGGTCATTGTATTCAACGGGTTTTTTAAATAATCTACACATATGATTTATGATTGCTTTTAGAAACTGACACATATAACAAGTGATCACACAGCTTAAATTTCAGTTATTATTTATTTTGAAAGGTTTTTTCTGATTACCATTTTCCAAGAAAAAAAGAAAAAAGTAAAAACACAATTTGGGAAACAAAGACAACTTTTATTATTGATTTTAAAAATCAAAGCAAACAGATAAGCCCATACAATATCAATACTTTCACCTTGGGCAGAGTGAAAGTTTTTTTCTTCAAAAAGATTAACAAAAAACAAATTACTTTGAAACATGTATGCAAGAGGGAACATGAATGGTGATCTAGTTCTGAACCCTAACTCCGTGCGTCACATAATTTGGCATTTCTGGCTCTGCCTTATCTTCCATAATGGCATTAATCCCGGAAATAGTTGGATGGAGATAGTCCCTGCTATGAAAGATGTCTTGATACTTTCCTGCAGCAGACTTTGGCTTCATGCTCTTACCTTTATCATTCTTCACAGAGAACCCCAAGCTAACTCTATTCTTGTTTACAGGTGGATCAACAATCTGTTCCCATACTTCACTATGGCCATTATGCACAACCTGCTGAGCATCCTTAAACGAAACCATAGAATTATCATTTCCTCTTATATTATCAATGGGTAAAGCTTGGAACTGGGTTCCAATAGCAGCTTCATCTGCCTCCACAATGCTGAAAGAGGACAAATGAGATATCAATAATGCGTGTTCTCCACTTATAATTACCACTTTTCCTTCACACACAAACTTCAACTTCTGGTGTAAAGTCGAAGTGACAACCCCTGCCTCATGTATCCATGGCCTTCCCAATAAAAAGCTGTAAGCGAGTGTGATCGGTGGAAATAGAACTGACTATTTTGGAATGCTGGTTCGCGAAATGTCGCGGTAAGCAAGAGTCCCCACCGTCTTTTATTTTCTCCAACAAGGAAAGGAAAAAAGCACAGCAAAATTACTTTTCGAGATGTTTCTCGGTTCGGGAGGTAGATTATAGAAAGGGAAGGTGTTAGCACCCTTTCTATCTGTGGTTATCCACGGGCTCTTAGGTACTTGCTCACTATGTTTTCAAAAATGTTTTGCTTTTCTTGTGTTTGTGGGTTTTGAAAAAGTTTGTTTGAAAACTTCAATTTAACTCTTGTATCAGTCCTCAAGAGTATATGAAGTGTTGTTTGAAAACTTTTGTCAGAAAAGTGTGAGTGCGAAAAGTTGTTTTTGTTTTGAAAGAGCAAGTATCTAAGAACCTCCACCTACTCAAAAGAAATTAAGCTGTGTAAATGTCCTTTAGACAGTACTATTCCACTATTGAGAAGTAGGTAGCACCGTCGTTGGAGTTATTCGGGTCAATTCGATTATAGGGACATGTGGTCACCAAAGCAATAGTAGGACGCCTTAGCGGTAACCCTAATGTCCTAGATCCTTTTTATCCGAGGCAACCGTTTTGAGGCAACTTGGATCTTTAGACAGGAGGGCGACCTCTAAAACACCCTATACTCAATGACCACGTCGAGGCAACCAAGTGAGGTGTACCCTAAGAGTGGCATGTGCACGTGTGTCGGGTTTCAATTAAGTTATCTTTGCACATGTTATGGTGAGCTACATTTTGGTTTTAATTTCAGATATAAGTCTTGTCATGCATAGCCTAATTAACATACATCTAACAGTTAAATAGTTGCGGAAAGTAAATCTACGCTATTACAAGGCGTCGGGTATTTACATCGCCAAAAACAACCCTTGAAAAGTAAATTGCGAGAAAATAAAGAAAAGCGATAAAAAAGGGTCCTAATTAACGCTATTACATCCTCGGAGCAATTACATAATTATGATAAAAAATGATATGCGCGAATAAAAATTGAGTCGGAGAAGTCCTTAGGGTTTTGACCCTTTTTTGAGAAAAGAATGAATTTTTGGTTATTTTGCATTAAATTAAATTAAACCTAAAACTAATTAATTAATTAATTAAAAGAAATATTTTTTTGAGTTTTTTAATTTTTTAATGAAATAAATAAAAAAAAGAAAACATGATTAAAAGTTGTCAATAATCCTAATTCTAATTTATTTTATTTATTGCAAAAAATATTGAAATTAACCTAATTAAAAAAAAACTAAATTAATTGGTTAGTATTTATTTACAAAAATAATAAATTAAAGGTGAATTTAATAAGTAATAATATTTTAGTTTTCTCTGATTTTATTATGAAAATAATTAATTTGGTTAATTAAATAGTAATAATAATAATTATAATAAATAATTAATGAAAGAAATAAAAAAATATAAAGAAAGAAAGAAAAAGAACCCAGGGGGTGTTGGCCCATTTAGGAGGTGTTCCTGGCAATTTGTGGCCCATTAAGCTGTTCAGCCATGTTGACTCTTGAAATTATCTGCACGCCTGTGGACTAGGGAGCATGGTAGTCATCATCTTTGGCTACTGGATCCAGGCTTGGAGACACATGGCATGCTGAGGCGTGAGGTACATGATGGATCACTTTTAGAAGCCTGCATGAGAACATGTTAAGAAAAATAATATAAGCATTTTGGGGGGACCTGGGATTCGAACCCAGGTCCCAATGGTTCCAAGCCAACGCATCATCCACTACACCATTTGCACGCTTTTGTTATTATAATGATAAGAGAATATAATATATAAAAATTAATTCATATGCTGTTAACACAAAAAATGCGCGCTTATTTTCAAACTGGCTAATGGTGTATCAACACCTCATCATCTTCCTCGCTGTACCTGCAAAAAACAACGTTAGATAGCGGGGGTTTTTAACCCCCACAAACTACAGTGGCGAAAAATAGCGAATAGAGCTGTGATTAATATAAATATTTCGCGAATAGTCAGTCTTGTTCGTCTTGGTTCAACGATTCCAACCATCTATCTTAGGAGTCCTAATTATTCCTGGATTGCAAAGCCCCAAATTCACAGCTCATGAACCCTAGAAATCGTCCATGGTAACTTTTGATTCTGTGCATTATAATTCAATTAACTTATGCCATTAGCTTCATATGGATTCAAGCAATGCAAAACAAACAAGAAATCATGTTAAATGCGCATGAATTGGACAATACGATTTTGAGAAAAATGTGCAAACTGTGATTCTGTTCTTAGTGATTTCTTGAGCTCTAGCGTGTGATTTCAATTGCCATACGTTCTTGGGAACCCCTGCAAGGTGTTAGAATTAACAAAAAGCTTTGAATCGCCCTGGAATATAGAAATCAGTTTTGAGTTTTTCTTGAAAAATTTTCAATATGCTATGGCTTTTCTGCAGCTTCTCTCACATGTATGGCATTAGGGTTGGCTTGTATATATATAGAGGAATGAGATTAGGTTACAATCTTGAGCCAAAATCCTTTGAATTGATGATTGAATATTTGATTGAAAATCAAATCTTTTTGCATTTTCATGATTGGAAAAAGTTGCCAAATTTGGAGATTTTTGCATCTTTGATTTGTACACAAAATTGCCAGCATATCTTGACCATATTTGCTTCACAAAAAGATTGAAAAACCAAATCTTTGTATTTTCCTACAATTTAAATTAATTAAATGAATTAATATTGATTAAAAATCCAATTAATTAATAAAAAATAAGAAAATAAATTCAATTAAGCTTGATGGGTCGTGCATAGGTCATGGATGAAGTTTCAACAAGAAATTTGAGGCCCATTAGCAAAAATAAGGTGTTTTGAGCAAAGTTAACTTTTGCAAATTCACAAAAATTTCCCAACTTCTCCAATGCATATCTTGCTCAATTTTGATCATATGAACATGTTCGTGGACATTTTGGAAAGGTATTGAAGTTCTCTAACCAATGCCTTTGGTACCATGTCATTTGGATTTACCAATCTCAAATTATGTCCTTTGACTCAAAGTGCATTTTTGTTGACTTTTGAATTTGACCCATAATGTAGAAATTGATAACTTTTTGTGAGAGCATTTCTAGGTCTTGAAGTGTGAAGATGGATTGTAGGAAATGTCATACCCTTCAAAATGAGCATTGGATGGGATTTTTCTGATGAACCATGAAAAAGTTATGCCCTGGTCAAGATACAGTTGACTTTTCTGCTGTCCAAAAATAGTAACTTTTGCATCTTTGATGATTTTTGAGCTATCCTTGTGGAATCATGATCAAGACTTGATCAAATGATGATTGTGGACTAAAAATAAGATGTTGACCAAAAATTCTGACTTTTGACTGCAAAATGACCATTTTGCCCTTGTAGTTGATTGTGGATCAAATGAGGCTTTTGACTGTGCAAATTGACACTGTGAGTCTTGAGACTTGGCATGTAGATGCTTGAGAATGTATATAGGCCTATGAGACTTGATTGAAGCATTGAGAACCCCAAAATCCTTGAAAGAAGCAAAACCCTAATTTCAGCTGGCTTAAGAGGTGGTTTGACTGTACAACCCTTTGAGCAATCTTGAACCATTTGACAAATCTTGAAGAATATGGGAGGGAAAATTTTGGGGTACAACAGCGGGTATAATATCCATGACCTGGAAAGTAATCTGAAACAAATGTGGGCCTATATGAATAGGCAAGTCCACTTCACCAATAACAGATTTCCTTGATCCATCAAACGCTTTCACAATAATGCCACTGGAGCGCATGGGCGTTCCTTGATATTTCAACTTCATAAGTGTGCTCCTTGGTATAACGTTCAATGCCGATCCATTATCAATCAACACATTGGATAATGAATCATTCTTGCAGTTCATAGAGATGTGGAGGGCCAAGTTGTGATTCCTTCCTTCATCGGACAGTTCATCATCACAGAAACTCAGGTTATTACATGATGTAATGTTCCCTACCACACTGCTGAATTGGTCTAATGGCATATCACTTTCTATGACAGCTTGGTCCAATACCCTCATCAAAGATTCTCTATGAGCAGCAGAGTTCATCAATAAAGCCAAAATAGATATTTTTGAAGGAGTCTGCAGTAGCTGATCTACAATTCTGTAGTCGCTCATCTTGATTATATTTAAAATATCATCCACCTATTTTTCTAGCATAGATCCACTAGATTCACCCGTAGACTTCTTTTCCTTAACACTTTCCACAACTTTCTTTCTAGTACTACCATCCCCACGAATGACTGGTGCAAATATACGACTACTGCGGGCCACTCTGCTAGTCTCAGCAATATTTCCAACATTAGGCATTGGCTGGATGGGAACTTCCACACCATCCTCTAAAATTATAGCATTATGTTTGTAGGGTACAAACTTGTCTGACTTGTAGGGGACATGACCCGATAAGCTAATCACCAATCGAGTAATAGCTGGCTTGCCATGATATTCAACTTCAAAAGGGATGGGTGCACCAAAACAAGGTACAATAACATTTACTCCATCTTCAACATATTCAGTCATTACATAGTCATATCTACAAAACATATCTTCATCTGAGGAGAAGAACTCATCCGCAGAGGCATACTCATCATCTGACTCTTCTTCAGCCAAACAAACCTCAATCTCATTAACCGCATGGTAATCATCCCTTTGTCCCATAACCTTGATAGTTCCATAATCCAATAACAACTGAATACCTTTCCTTACAATTGAACATCCTCGGGAGTCTCGGCAGCAAATTCAGCAAGATCTATACTGATGTTCTACCTGACCAGCCATGTGGCAGAAAGTAGCATGCAATTGTACAAGATCCTCATTCATATGTTCCACATCAAAGATTCTGAAATCTCTAGGACATCCAGAAAACATGTTTACTTCCTCTTCATACTCTGCCCAAGGCCTGATTATATGGATGAGGCCCCCATCCATCATCTCTTGCAAATCAGCCTTTATCTTGTCACAACCCTGTATATCCATACTGTAAATAGCACAACCGACATGGTCATGTGTATAGTAGCTAAATTCACAGAGGTCTGCATGCATTTTTACCAAATCTCCTTTAACTAATTTAGTATGAAAAATCCGAAAGTCGCATGGACAACCAGCCACCATGTTCACAGCATTTTCCCCTCCATGTTTTGGCAAAGGATTATCTTTCACATTAGGGCCAACATCTTTGAAGGATAAGATACAAGAACTCACCAATTTTTGTACTTAAGTTTTAAAAGGATAGCAGTTCTCAACATTGTGCCCTGGTGCTCCATGATGAAAATCACATGTTTGGTCTGGCTTGTAATACCAAGGCAATGGTAATGGTATATCGAGAGGTGGTCTGGTCTGAACTAACTTCTTTTGAATTAATGCCAAGAGTAATTATGCATAGCTCATAGGGATAAGGTCATAACTCTCCCTTCTCTGATTATACCCTTGATTCCCCTGATGGGATGGTCTCTGATAAGCAATAGTGGTTGGAGTTACACCAACAACTGGATTTAGTGAGGCGACTTGTTGATGATGCTGATAATTTCTTCTAGGAGGATTAACCCTCCTCTATTGCATAACAACATTTGTATCTCCTTCTTTTTGGAAAACCCATAGGATGGCTTCTTCGTACTTCCGGAACTTCACTTTTTGTTAAATGACCCTCTCTTACAGCCTCTTCCAAACGGATACCCATGCCCACCATTTCAGTAAAGTCACTTGGCGCACTTGCTACCATCCTCTCATAGTAGAAAGCACCCAGAGTCTTCAGGAAAATCTTAGTCATCTCCTTTTCTTCCATGGGAGGAATCACCTGGGCGGCTACCTCATGCCATCTCTGTGCATATTCTTTGAATGATTCCCTGTTCTTCTGGACCATGGCCTTGAGTTGATCACGGTCAGGCTCCATGTCCACATGTATTTGTATTGTCTGATAAATGCTTCTTCCAAGTAGTTGAAAGTATGGATATTGACACTGTCCAAACTCATATACCACTTCAACGTAGCACCAGTCAAACTATCCTGAAAAAAGTGAATCAGCAGACGTTATCATCAGTGTGGGTAGACATTCTTCTTATATACATCACAAGATGAGCACGAGGACAAATGTTTCCCTTGTACTTCTCGAATTCTGGGACTTTAAACTTCGCAAGTATCTTGACATTCGGGACCAAGCATAAATCATTCACATTCTGCCCGAACAATTCCTTTCCCATGAGGGCCTTCATCTCCCTCTGCATCTTGTCAAACTGATCTTGAAAATCATCCCTTCAATCATAGAGACCCTAGCCTTCACTTGGTGGAGGAAAAGGACGATACATATCATCATTAGCAAATGGGACCATATTCACCGAAGGAGGTGCAAGAGTAACATTATTCTGAACAACTGGAGTAACTTGAGGATCAAGATTGAAACCTTCAGGCGCAAAGTTCTCTGGCATTCCCCATGGATAACCTTGAGGCATGCGATTCTGAACAACAGCTGGAGTAGGATACACAAGAACATTTAGAGTTTCAGTAGTAACCTTTGTTTGTTGAGGTTGAACACTCGGTGGTTGATTCTGAGCATCCACCAGAGATTCCATCAGAGCAGTAAGATTGGCCATGCTGACCTTCAGAGCAGAAACTTCCTCACGCAGCTCACAATTCTCTTGTTCTAAGTTGTCCATCTTCCTTCTGAAATTAGCTCGAGTATTGTAGTGGTGAGACAACTTGCTGAACGAAGTAAAGAAGCTTGGTAAGACACCTGGATATGCATAATAAATGCAAGAAATATGTGCAATATGATGCATGATATGCAACGCACATGATTTATTTTATTATTAATATTTCACGGGACTTAAAGATTTATAGACACATTGCAAATATCAAAGTAATAACACATTTGAAATACTGAAATTTTTTATTATAATAACTTCAAAATGGATTACAAGTTTCAATAATCCCAAGTACAAGATGAAAATAAAGTCTAAAACCGTAAGAAGTAAAGTTGATGGAGATCACTCTATACGCTGGCGCTTCCCTGTAAGCCTGGCAATCTGAGCCTTCAACCTCTGGTTTTCTTCTGCATATCTGGTGGCAAACTCCTTCCAATCACCTGAATTAGGAAGTGAAAAACTATCATCTGACTGAGACTTAGAGGAAAATAAATCCCCTTGCCTTTCCATTGTCTCTACAGCCCGACTCTCAAGAATCTCAATCAAGTCGTCTCTCTCCTTCAAGTATGCTCTATAGGAAATCTCTAAAGTTTGGCACTTATTCTTCCAAGCTTCCTTTTCTTGCTGCATCCTAACTAAAGCAAGCTGTAGCTCTTCCACATCATCCAATAAGGGAGGAGTGGTCTTCACAAAAAAATCAAACATAAGTGCTTCCATGGAATACGACATCTTCAACTGAATAGCTCTCGTTTGGACCCACTGAAGATAAGGCTCCAAAGAAACAGCCCCCTAGGTCCCAAGTCTTTCCTATTCTTCCTATGAATGTGACGCTAGGCATTCGCAATCTGCTCCCTAGCTTCCCTATGGTCTTCTCCCTCCTTCATGAAGAAACTACTCAAATGAATATTATTTGGTTTATCCCTCATCGGATAAGCAAGTTGTTTTCGTGCAAGAACATGGTTGTAGTTAATTCCACCCTTTGTACCAAGAAGAGGTACATTGAGGAAACTACCACAACTGTCAATAATCTCTACATCACGGTAAGCCCGATGATACCAAACAATATCTGAGTGAGTAAGTGCCATGATCTTAGGAGCCCAACGAGGTTCCTTCCTGACATCCCAGAAAGCATTAGACTGAGGCATATGAGAAGTAAACCACCGGTACAATAGAGGCGTGCAACAGATGATCATCCCCCCATGATAAGAATTCCAAAGATGAATAGAGTAATAAGAATCACCCAACAATGTAGGAACTGGGTTTCCAATCATAAATATCCCAATAGAATTAATGTCAATAAATTTGTCTACATTAGGAAATAAAAACATCCCGTAAGCAAGTAGAGCAAAGATGGCCTCAAAAGCGATTGTACTCTTCATCCTAGCAAAGTAACGAGATTTCTCCAATAAGAATTGAGCTGTTAATCCTCTAATACCTTCTTTAGTAGTCATATGGGCTTCAACCTCAGACTTCCCCAGATGGATCAAAGCAACAATCTCGTGTGGTTTTGGCTCACCCTCCAAACCAGTAAAAGGAACACAATCGATAATAGGTAAATCCAACAGATAAGAATACTTCTCTAGCGTAGGCATCAACTGATAGTCAAGGAAAGAAAAGCAATGATACATCGGATCATAGAACTGGACCAAGGTCGAGAGAATACCCTTCTTCATCCTAAGCTTCATTAGAGGAATGATGGATCCATACTTCTTCCGAAAATCTGCAGAACACTCAATCTCGGGAATTAGAATCATCAACTCATCTATCTTGGGATCTTTGAAATTGTATTTTCCGGTCTTTCTTTTTCCAGAATCCATGGTCAAAAGGTACCTGAGATATTCATAAATGGTCAACTTTCAAGTCCCTTGAAATAAAATTTCTTCAAAAGATGCTTATGAGTGCATGGATGCATGATGCAACAATCACACACAAGATCACAAACATAGGGTTCATAGGTACAACATCACGAGCATGAGGTTAAATGTACAACCCATAAGGTATTGTCTAAAAGCTATCACCTGCCGAACAAGGTTCTAGAGGCTCCCAAAGTCTACATCCTTCCTTCGGATATTACAAACTTCCCGATTAACTCGGTAATTAGTAATATTCTCAAGAAAAAAATCATCCGAGTGTAGTATCGTGTGACAACTATTTCCGGATTACTCCTTCATAGCTTCCACACTACATCTAAAAGGCCAAGATGGGTTTGGTATTCTAAGGTCCTCAGCTTCAGCAGGCTCCCAGGTCGAAAGCAGCACGTCTTCCCGATTACTCGGTAAACGACACTACAGTCAAAGGGGCCTCTACTGAGTGGGGGATCTCATGCCTCCTTTTTTAGGATTACTCCCTCAAATTTAACATGACTATACCGCCCGTCCTATCTTAAAGTTTTCCCAAGTCCGGGTATAGGACTCATAAGTAATCACCAAGCCCTTGAAAACCAGGAAAATCCAGACAAACATATATACAACATATAACATATAAACAATAATAACACATATACAAATATAAACAAAGATAGGTTTAACCCACTTAGGGATGGACCAACAAGAGGTCAATCACATCCCTAATGAAGTCAACATTTTTTTCCTGTAGCGGTATTAATGTTTAAGACTAAGCCATTGGATTGACTAGACTTATACAAATCAAAATAAAAATCGCCCCCGCGCTTTATTGTTTCCAAAGGAATGGGAAAAGAGCGAGTAACCCAAAAGAGGGGGAAAGATTCAAGGTAAGGGGGTTTCTTATGCAAAGGGAAGGTATTAACACCCTAAACATCTACGGTACTCTGCAAGAATCTCTTTGAAAAATCTGTATATTTTGGCTATAAAATGTTGTATAAAAATTAGATGGTGGAGGTGAGAAAAGAAGTATTTTTTATGATTTTTGCACCCTCCGCGGTTGCGAACCTTTAGTGCCTACGTACCACCTTTCGTGCAATAACGGGTCAGGGTACACGTAGTTCACCTTTAAAATTTTTAAAACACAAGTGTGTTGGTTAATTTCATGAGATAAGACATCATCATCATTGTCTGTATGGAAAACATACTTACTACCCACAATTATGAGAAAGGAGAATTTACATCATCTCGAAGTGGAGGATATGGCTTGGATTTTAAAAATCAACAAACCTCACTCAACACCCAAGTGGAAAATATCTCTCTTCACTACATATTGTAGAAGTATAGTTGTTTGCATCACTACAAGGATTGAAAAGAGTCTAATCTTTTGAGAAAAGTTTTAAAGTAAAAGCCAAAGTGGAAAAATGGTTTGAAATAAGATCGATTGACTTTCAGTCTTCTCACAAAAAATGTCAAGGTATTATTAAGTTAATTGAAGTTTATTTATTAAAATGTTTTGAAAATGCATGGACCTAGGTCCAAGTTTATTATGAAAGTGGTTCAAGTTTAAAAAACAAGAAGAGTTTTCAAAAGGAGGGAAAAGATGTTTGAAATTAAAGAAGATGGGAGGAGATGAAGAGACTATCCTAAAGCATAAGGTAAAATCTAGGATAAGAACCATCTAATCAACAAGAAGCCAATACTTGACATTATGAGTCAATATAGAATTCCCATTCTTTGGATTGAAACCAAGCAAGCAAAGATACTAGACCTCTTGAGAGAAACAAACTTCAAGTGTATTAAGTCTTCATAAAAATTGGGCAGAGTAACGGTTGTACACGAGTGAATTCCATATTACAAACAGTATGTAATCACAATAACCTGCACACAAAACAAACAAACAACCCAATGTCTTGAGGTGAACCTCAAGAACTCCAGACAAAATATTAATTAAGGTCACAAGGTCTCCAACATAGGCCAAGGTTTCTAATCCTAAGTCCAAGAAGTCCAATACTCCATAATGCCAAGGATAGTAACCAAATAGTCCAAGTATCATTAAATTTTTTTATGGTTTATGTTGATTATCAAGTATCTTCAAAAAGAAAAGAAAATATCAAGTGAGCAAAATTAAAATGACATAAAAGTAAATGCTCAAGTGAGCAAAGATGAAAATAACATGAAATATAAATGCTAAAGTAAATAGTACATAAAGTAAAAGCATAAAAAATAAAAGCATAAAAAATAAAAGCATAAAGTAAAGTCAATTGTTAAGAATTAGTGGTTAGTTGGATGACCATCTTGAAACGTGCATTTGGAACTCATTAGAGGATTGGTAGAACCAAAGCCTCTCAACAACAAGTTGCATTTGCTTTTTTTCAAGTATATCATCCATTTTAGAATTCTCAAGGCAACATTTAATGATCAACGATGTTTAACTGATCCGCGTTGACCAAAATTTATGAAGATCCATTAGAGGATTGGTAGAACCAAAGCCTCTACACAATGAATCTCAGGGTTATTGGATCAAAGGGATCAAATTAACATACTTGGGCTTGCAAACATAGGTTTGGGCCATAAATGATCATTTATTCGAATCGGGACAAAATTTAGTGCTATGTTAAGCAATCGTAAGTGGGCTTATGTAGAAGTTGCACATATTTTTAGGCCGGTAAATAGAAATCTATGTATTTCATGTTTGGATAAATGATATAGAGATCATTATCCCATAACATGTAATACAATAAGAAAGGGAAATAAGATGAAGAGGGAAGGGATTAAAGTTTCAAATATTATCAACGTCATTCGTCCATTTTAGTGGATTTGGTTTATCAACCTATCAACACCCAAGACCCAATGATGTTGAAGAATTTGCCTCAAGATATGCTCCAAGTCAGTACCACATGCTATTTCAAGAATAAAACAAGAATCATGTACAAAAGTTTTCAATTACAAGCATTAATCAAAGGTAAAACCCAAAATGCAATCTAAGTCAAAAATAGTTTTAAAATATGAAAATGACTTGAAAAAATATGAAACTAAAACCCTAACTTCCTAAATTCCTATGAAAGTCAGAAATAAAATTTGGAGTCCCTGGATTGAGGTGTAAATTTGATTTAGAAATGCAAACTTGGAAACTAGCAAGTTTAAGCCTTAAAGTAGATGGTTTTGGAAAATAATTTGTGAAAAATATTAAATCACATTGTAAAATTCCAGAAAAATGATTTTTATGGCCTCAACATATTCAAGCACTCCAAACAACTTCATCTCTGATTTTATAGGCATGGGAAATTAGAACTTTAAATCAATTAATGTGTATGATCAAGCAAAAAACCTAAAAGAGGAAATTAAGTTCACAAATTAATCAATTAGATCCAAATGCCAAAAAAAATTGATGTGAAATAACCTAAATGTCAAGAAAATTAAAAGGATCATAAAGTATATTTTTCTTGAATTTTATCTCAAAAGGAAAAAATAAATAGAAATTATTTAAACAAATCATTAAAAAAAACAAGGAAAAGACGAAGATGTTCAATTAAATGATTTAATTTATAATCCAATTTTTTTATAAAATAGGATAAAAAATATTTTCATGTAATAAGCTGAGAGAGGAGTCCAAAAATATTTTTTATGGATTTTATACTTAATAGATATAAGAAAATAAAATTCAAGATTTAAAAAAAATATTAAAACCCTAATTATTCATATGATTTTATTTAATCAAGAAAAATGATAAAAAAAAATGAAATAAAAATCAAAATATGAAAGTATACTGAAAAATGAGTTTAAAATATTTATTTCATAATTTTTGAAGTGAAGGAAATATTAAAATAAAATTTGAGAAAACAAAAGAAAAATTAATATATAAAGCCTTTTACACCCTTTTTTTTGCCAAAATGCGTTGTAAAAGATAAATGCATCCATGTTCAATCAGGCAGGGACACGTAATCGTCCCTACCAGCATGCCAAATCACTAAAACGCGTGGAAAAATAGTTTTCAGCAAGGCAACTTCCATCTTCAATTTCTCTCTTATTACTCAACCATTTGAGATGATTCAAAAAGCAAACATGATCACCAAACTTCTAAGAACATCACACATCTTTTAGATTTCAAAAACAAGGCAGGATCAAAGAGAAATTGGAGCTCAAAGTCACTAAAAACAAACTTGAGCATGATTTGTAGAAAACTTCAAAACACCAATGGAGCTCGCATCACACCAATTAAATACATCAGACCTATTGTCTGGCCAGCTAATAACATGTATAAAAGATTTCAAGCATTGATTTAAGCTATCAAACAAGGAATCTGGAACTGAATTTTACCTCTTCAAGTGAAAAATAAATTCACTAATGTCTGGATCTAATGATGAGAAATCCAGAGACACTTGCTTCTTTTGCTCCAATTATGAAGAAATGAAAGAGATATGAGAGCTGGAGCAAGAATGTAGGCAGCTTCGAAGATGAGAAAATTTCAACAATGGAGGTTAAGCTTGTTTTGAGAGAGAGAGAAAGAAAAGTGTGTTGCTGACTTTGTGAGGAAGAGAGAGAGAGAGAGAGAGAGAGAGAGAGAGAGAGAGAGAGAGAGAGAGAGAGAGAGAGAGCTTGCTACTGACTTCTCCCTTTTGAATGTTGAATGCCTTTCTTTTTATAGAGTGTGGGAAGAGAATGAGATAAAAAAAATGAGAAATGAGAAGTGAGAGGCTTGCTGCGTTTTGTGTTGTTTGAGAGTGCAAAAACGCACGTTTTGAAGTAAGTGAATTAGGGCTTGGGCGTATGGGCTGGCAAGTGGGCTTGGTTGGCACAAAAAATTACAATTCATTTTCATGCAAATATGCTATTTCATGCATGAAATGTCACGAAGTTTGAATAAAAAATGAAGAGGACACTTCATACTCCAACTTTCATGTTCAAAATTTTTCAAAATGAAGCTTGGATCAATGAGATATTTGGCTATGAATGTGTGCTTACAAACTGCTTGATAAAATGCCAGGCCTGACTGGGCTTGCTGCGCGAGCGTGAGGCCTGTCTGGGCAAAACAATTCAGCTTGCATGATGCCTTCTTCTTTCAATTATATCTCAAAATTTATGGAGAATTTGGAGAAACTTTCTGAAGCAAAATTGTTCCTCACATTTAGGGATTCAACTTTTATGTTGGACATTTTTCAAAATAATGAATACTTCAAATAGAAAAGTGATGATGAATGCGCGCCCACAACATGTTTGATGAAATGACTGCCTAGCGCGTGACTTGCCTTGTGTTGGGCAAAAATTTAGTTTTCAACTCAAAATCCTAATCACCATATCTTTCTATACACTTAACCATTTGAGATGATTCTCGAATGAAAAATGAAGAGAAAACTTCATTCTACAACTTTCATGTTGCCAACTTTTTGATTTGAGTCCAAATGATCATTTAAAAATGGACATGAAAAAGTCAAATTTTTGCATTTTAAACCAAAATTTCACTAAGTGTCAAAATCTTCCAAGCTTCAGAACTTTTTTCCTTTCATTTTTTGGACTTGTGGCCACTAATACAAAGTTGGAGAATTTTTTATCCTCTTTCTAGGCATATAAAGTTTGCATATTTTCAAAACAAATTGACAAAGTTGTAGCCAGTCAAAATTCAGCCCTATGGATACTTAGAAACATTTCAAAACTTCAAATAACTTCCTTGACAAGTTAACTCCAATTCACACTTCCTCTTGCTATTTTTGCACTATTGACCATGAAATATGAGAATAGGGATATTGAATTGATGGTTGACCAAAAGTCCACTTGATCAACAACTGATTTTGACTGTCTTTTATGACAAAATGACCATATTACCCCTCTTCATCAATTGAACCCCCTTCAAGCCAAAGTTGATGATCAAACTTCCAATGGTAGATGCTCATGACTATGTAGAGAAGTATGGGATCCAGAATTGCCTAAAAATCCAGAGATCTCCTGATTAAACTCCAAACCCTAGTTTTGATCATTTGTGCTAGGAGATGGTGAGATGACTGCAATTGTGCCATGACCTACAAGATGATATTCCAAGAGACAAAATATACGCATTTTGAGGTTAGTTAGAAGCATACATATACAAAGTGCACAATTCAAGGTTCTTCAAGGTTCTCGGTGATTCCATAGGCAAACCCTAAGACAGGATGCAGTAGAAGATAAACCCCAAACCCTAATTTGTGATCTGATTGCATTGTGATGGTAAGAGATGATAGAGGAATCTTAGGGGCAAAAATTGGGGTACAACAACAATGGAATCACTTTCACTAAAAACATCATAATATTCAAGTCAAATAAACATCATTAATTTAATCAACTTAGGCATAAATGTCACTTCCTCACATAATTCAATAAATTAACAAACTAGAATACAGTACATAAAGCATCTCTCCAAAAACATGAATCCAAATGTTTACCCGGTGTTGCATGACAAGAGCATGACTCAACCCAAAATAAATACATAAATAAAATAAGCTAATTCCTTCATCTAGTCTCTCGCTAGAAGCAGCTCTAATCTCCACTACCTAAGCGATGTCGTATAAAACATCATTCCAGCAGAAGGGTGAGAACTCACATAATTATCAAGAATCATATAATAATATATGATGTTTAGCATACATGCATATAGATCATATTCCCACACTTCATAAGCGTTACAAAACATAATGTCACCCAATTCATTATACCATTCATAGAATACACCAAAAATCCACACATGCACAATTATATTAATTTGATCAATTTCACAATTTCACATAATGCACATAATCTCAATTATGACACAAAACACCACGTGACTCAATGCGAGACTCAAATGCAATACTCATGCATGTGGTACCAATCACTGTTATTTTTATTTGGTTTTTACTTTACATAGGGTCTATCCTCTAAACAATAACACACAAAAGCCTCTCCTCTAAGATTTCAAACCCCTATCTAGGTTTGAGACAAGTCACTAGCTCCCTTGGAACTAACAAGCATGACTCTTGACAACAAATGATGCATGTGCAATTACAACAACCATATGAAATTAAGACCATTCTCTTATCTTAACATCCATGCATATCTTTAATAATTCATCACAATTGAATTACCATACAGTTATACATACATGCACATATTTATGAATCATCCACATACAATTCATATTCATTTACAACATTCTACCAAATAACATATTATGCATACATATTATGCATACCACACAACACAACGTCATGATATCACCATTCACCAAACATGTTATCAACTCATAATGTTATAATCAATAACAGTAATGCAACATCACCATATTACAACAACATAACACACAATCATATGCCATTTTATACAACCATGCAGTAATTAAATCACCTACTGCCAGTAAGATCATTTTTATTGAAAAGAATATCTAACTAGCTTTCTTACACTTTGAACAAAGACTCAAACTGAGCTACAACTCAAAAGTTATGAATTTTTGAAGTTTTACAAAAAATCCAGCATTTTCCTGCGATTTTCTTACAAGAATTTCACTCCAAAACTCATTTTAACATCCAAATACTAAGATTTAAGATATTATAACCTATATATAACATTTATTTTCAAATAGAAACATCACAACACCATTGTAGCTGTAGAAATGTTGAGACTAAGCCATTGGATTAACTTGACTTGCACAGATCAAACTGAAATCCAAATTACTAAGTATTAAGGCATTATAACCTATATCTAACATGTATTTTAAAATAGAAACATCACAACACTATTGTAGTGGTAGAAATGTTGAGACTAAGCCATTGAATTGACTTGACTTGCACATATCAAAATGAAAATCGCCACTGCGCTTTATTGTTTCCTGATGAATGGGAAAAGAGCGAATAAACCCAAAAGAGAGGGGGAGAAAATCTAGGTAAGGGGGTTGGTTATGAAAAGAGAAGGTATTATCACCCTAAACATCTACGGTTTTCCGCAAGAACCTCTTTGAAAATTTGTGTATTTTGGCTATAAAAGGTGTATACAAAAATAGATGGTGGAAATGAGAAAAAGGTATTTTTTAAAATTTTTGCACCTGCCGCAGTTATGAACCTTTAGTGCCTACGTACCACCTTCCGTGCAATAGGGGATCAGGGTACTCGTAATTCACCTCAAAAATTTTAAAACACATGTGTGTTGGTTAATTTTAAGAGAAAATACGTCATCATCACATCCAAGTGGAAAACATACTTAGTACCCACAATATTGAGAAAGGAGAATTTGCATCATCTCAAAGTGGAAGATATAGCTTGGATTTTAAAATCAATAAAGCCTCACTCAACACCCAAGTGGAAAATATCTCACTTCACTAGATATCCTAGAAGTATAGTAGCTCGTATCACTACAAGAATCGACAAGAGTCTAATTTTTTGAGAAAAAGTTTTAAAGTAAAAAAGCCAAAGTGGAAAAATGGTTTGAATGAGTTTTATAATTTTAGTCTTCTCACAAAAAAATGTCAAAGTATGATTAAGTTGGTTAAAGTTTTATTAAGAAAAGATTTTAAAAAAATGCATGGACCTAAGTCCAAGTTTATTATGAAAGCGGTTCAAGTTAGAAAACAAAAAGAGTTTTGAAAATGAGTGAGAAGATTTTGAAATTAAAGATAAGAGGAGATGAAGGGACTATCCTAAAGCATAAAGTAAAAACTAAGGAAAAGAACCATCTAAGCAACAAGAAGTTAACACTTGACATAAAGAAGTCAATGTAGAACTCCCATCCTTTAGATTGAAACCAAACAAGTAAAAATACTAAACCTCTCAAGAACACTCAGGCTTCAGATGCATTAAGTCTTCACAAAAATTGGGTAGAGTAACAACTGTATATAGAGGAATTCTAAATCATAGACAAAGCATATAATCATAATAACTTGCACACAAAGAAAATAAAACCAATGTCTTGGAGTAAACCCCAAGAACTTCAGATAAAATAACAACAGAATCACAAGGTCCCAAGGGTATCAGGGCTTCTCATCCTAAGTCCAAGAGGTCCACAATTCCATAATGCCAAGGATAGTAACCAAATAGTCCAAGTAACCTTAAAGTCTTTTAATGTTTAGGTTGGTTATTAAGTGTATTCAAAAATAAAAGAAAGCTCAAGTGAGCAAAATAAATAAATAAAGACATAAAGATAAATGCTCAAATGAGCAAAGATGAAAATATCATGAAATGTAAATGCTAAAATAAATGGTGGATAAAAGTAAAGGCGTAAAATAAAGGGCATAAATTAAAAGCGCAAAGTAAAGTCAATTGTTAGTGAATTAGAAGTTAGAGGTTAGTTGAATGACCATCTTGAAACTTGCTTTTGAAAACTCATTAGAAGATTGATAATATCAAAGCTTCTCAACAACAATTTAAATTTTCTTTTTGTCAAGTATACAATTCATTTCAAGCACTCAAGGCAAGCATATATGATCAACAATGTTTAAATGATTCACTTAGACCAAAAATCATGAAAGTTCATTAGAGGATTGATAAGATTAAAGCCCCCTATCAATGAACCTCAAAGTTATTGGATCAAAGGTTTCAAATTAAACATTCTTGGGCTTGCAAACATAGATTTGGGCCACAAATGATCATTTTTTGAATCGGGATAAATTTAGTGCTATGTTAAGCAATCGTAAGTACACTTACGTAGAAGTCACACCTATTTTGAGGTCGATCAATAGAAATCTATGTATCACATGTTAGAGAAATAATATGTAGATTATTATCCAACAACATGTAGCACAAGTAAGAAAGGGATAAGATGAAGAGGGAGGGGATGTATCAGATGAAATTAGGATTTCAAATATCATCAACATCATTCATCCATTTTGGTGGATTTTGTTTTTCAACCTATCAACACCCAAGATCCAATGAGGTTGAGGAATTTGTCCCAAAATAACACCCAAATTAGGACCAAACAAAAATAATAAAATAATATTTAATAAAACAATATTTAAATGATTAATAAAAGGGGTATAATTGGTAAAATACAAAATGTATATTAAAACACCAAATAAAAATCCTTAAAAAAAGTTAGAGGTCAAACACGAGTCAATAGGTGTTGACAAAATTTTTTAGAATTTTTAAAGTCAGAAACTATTATTTAAAATTCAAAGAAATAAGTAAAATAAACCAAAAATTGTAAAAAATAGTAAAATCAGAAATAAAAATAAAATGAGGTCACCAATATTTGCCAAGAGGTCATTGAATCCTTCAATATTTTTTCCAGAATTTAAAAATCAAGAAAATTATTTTTAAACAATTAAAACTATTCAAATAAAGTGAAAAATCATAAAAAATACCAAATCATAAAATAAAATTGTGAAAAAATAAGAGTCAGAAAGAGAAAAATCAAAAGTCTTTTTGAGAAATTTTTTCAGAATTTTTGATGTTGAGATGAATTTTTTTATGAATTTTTGGAGTTTAAAACAATTAAAATATAAAATCAAAAAATATAATTAAAACCAAAATAATGTGGACCATCTGATCAATGTCAAATACGTTAGTAAGCAGATCCAAGGGGCCTGGCGCGTTGTGCATGTTATGGACCTTATTGAAAAACACACAGAATCAAATAAATACGGGTCAATCAAAATAAAACAATTGGCACGCTCTGATTGGTTGAGACGAAACATGTCATCGTCTTTAACCTCCAGCCTTCAAAAAAACCAGAGAAATCGTGATTCTTCAAATGGATAATTTAGAGGTTCAGACCAATGTCATTTGATTCGTCTCATCAAGATGAAGACAACTGTACCCTCGCGAAAAATTTATTTAACTTATAGCTCAGTCGATTTGAGAAAAACCAGAGAGTTTTAAAAAATTTTGAAATCAAAAACAGATGCATCAAATTCATCGATTGATCAAAATTAAACCATCAACAAACATCAATGAACATCATAGATCATTCCACTAATTTGAGTTAGAAGAATCGATGTCAATTACTACCTGAACGAAGTATGAAGAAAATGCTCTGGAACTTGACTTGGCTAGCACGATCCAGGGCACCTCAAGGCTTGGTTCTTCTTCTGTTAGCTTCAGGGAAGTTCAAGGATGAAGAATCAACAAAGAAATTGGACTGAAAGATGCTTTAAAACCAAATTCGATGTTGCAAAATTGAGGGGTATGGAGGGAGTTCAACAAAGGTTCTTTGGCTCTCTAAAGCTTGTAAAATGAAGCAGAGGAGGTATCTATTTATAGGAGAAGTGAATGGAATCAAGAGGAGGGGTGAATGATGAAATTTGAGTGGAAATCATGCACACCTGTGATCATGAAGAAAGCGTGACCACATTGTCATACCCCAAATTTTCCCCATTCAAATTCAAATAGTCGTTTTATTATACTTTTAATTAGTAGTCTTTATATTACGTATTTGTTATAAATTAGGGGTTTAAATAATAATAAGAGAGGGGTGTATGGACCATCACAATCTGATGGCCCATAAGAGTACTTTAAAAAGCCGTTTAAATACAAGAGAGGTATATTTTTGCTATATAGGGGTGTATGGGCTCATCGGAGTTTTGGGAGACCTGTTTAAAATTCATGAGAGGGAGGTGTATTGCCTTAATGGACCATCAAAATTTGATGGCCAGTTAATATTTTTACTCATATTTTATAACAAAGTAGGGGTGTATTTTTTTTCCTCATTTTTGTAGAATGGCCCATTTAAGTTCTGCTTCCCCATTAGGAGATAAGAAAAGAATGTGTTTGTTGAATAATTGCAGGCCCATATCAGTTTATTTTTTCGAAGTCTATCGTGATAGATTTTTTGTTGACTAAAGTCAACATTCATTTAAATTTTGTTTAGTTATTACAAATATTCAATTATTATTACTATTTTATTAGATTTATTATATCTATTAGTATTATTATTATTATTGTTTTGTTTATATTATTATTTTTTATGTTGACCAAAGTCAACTCAAGGGAGAAACCCTAATGCTCAACAACGACGCATTTCGTTCTTCACCTTCATCACAATAATGTTCAAAGACCCAGAAACAATTAAAAACGAATCGAATCTTCATGAATCAAATCTCCAAAAATAACATTACAGATCAATTACACAAACCAAATTAAATCATATCAATTAAAGAAAAATCGTATCAAATCTTATACATATTACAATCAATAAAATACAGATTTAAACCTAAATAAACTCTAATCTAAGATCTAATTCTATCAATTCCTATTTGTAACTGCAAATCAATATAATTTTCCTAATTTATCTGCTTCCTAAAAAGTATAAATAGCCCTAATTTTCTAAAAGAATAGGAGGAGAAAAAAAGGTGGTAATAGAAGAAGTAGAAGAAGGAGATAGATACGAAGAAGCTCCCGAAACCCCCCTCTCTTCTAGCCCATATAGGATTTTGAACAGAAACCCTAAGATCTCTGCTATAGCGCTATCGCCGTCTTCAAAACCTGATCACCGCTTCCGTCACCATCTTCCAGTACCTATAAAAAAGAAAGGCAGGAAACCAGTGTAGGCGCAAAGAAAACTAGGGTTGAAGATTCACGGCGGACCATGTAAGCCTAAAACATAACTTAGGTCATTTAAATTGCTGTTATTGATGGTTGTAATTGCATGTAAGGGTTGAGTTGTTGTTTTTCAGGGAAAATTTGGAACATAGGGTTAGGTTTTCGGGTTAGGGTTCATGTTCTTAGGGTTAGGGTTCTTAGGGTTGGCCTAAGGTTCTAAAGGGTTACATTTCTGGGTTTGAAAAATTGCTAGGGTTATTGAGGGTTGGATGGGATTTTTAGGGTTCATATGAACCCAGATGAAGGTCAACGGTGTTGCTGGGTTTACCTACGGTGGCTAAGGGTGAAGCCGGCGGCGGAAGAGATTTTCAGTCGGCGAGGCGATTTCTAACCGCCTAGAGAGAAGCTAGAGCTTCTCTCTCTAAAATTTTGTTTTGTTTGAAGAATAACGTAGAGAGAGAGAGAGAGAGAGAGAGAGAGGAAAGGAGAAAAATGGCCCCAGGCCTTGTCGGTTGTTGTATATAACCCCCTCACGATCCAAAGCCTACGTCCCCACGCCTTTACCATACACCCTCCCTTTATGGCCCTCTAATCACAATCAAACAATCCAAACAGCGCATCCCCATCATAATTCCATATACGCACACGTACTAAACCCAATGGACTCTCCTCAGTTGCATTTAGGCCTAGCCCATTTCTAAACAAAACCCCAATGCAGTTTGTTTCACTACCAAACACAAATCCTCACCCCCATGCGTTTTAGGCCTAAATCCAATATCTGGATTTAAGACCCTACTATATGCACCCCCAGGTTTTATTGCCTAAACTAATTTTGCACTCCCTCCGTTTGTAAATAAAAATAATTTATTTTTATAATCTCATTTATTTATTCATTTATTTTCTATCATTTTGCATAATAAATATTTAATGTATTTTTAATAAATTATAAAATTATTTATTTATTAATTTAAACTCTCGTTTTAAAAAAAATACTAACTCTTTTTAAATACTTTAATTGCATTAAATATTTTTCTCATGCATTAAAATATATTTTTTTCATGTTGCATAATATATTCGAAAACATCTAACCAATCAAATACTAACCCTTTTTTACTAACATAATTCAAACATGTTTATTTTTTAAAAAAGGATTATGAAAACTTCTTTTATCGACTGCAAACTTCATCTACAATTCCGCTATTCTCACACCCAGACCTGGTTCAAGGAGAATTTGAGATATTTCCATAATTGATAAAAAAAACTAACCAAACGACTACAAACTACGAATTGGGACTGTAATTCCTCATAAGAGGACACATAGGCATACGATTTAAAAAATTATGGCGATTTCCCCCTAACTAAAATTCAAACCCTATTCATAAACCGTAAATCTAAACCCTAGTATCCTTGTGAACAAGGTAGATGACGGGTGCCTAACACTTTCCTTTCGTATAAAGTGTTACACCCCAATTCTACCCGACATATAAATTTAAATCAGAGTTATAAAAATTATACAAGTGAATCAGGATGCCACAAATTCAACTTAAAAACCATTTCATTCAACATGGATACATAACACTTTAAAACTTTGGATGAACCAACAACAAAATAAATTAATCTTTTAAGTCAACAACTTGAACAACTACGCAGCGGAATCATAATAACATCATTATCCAACATGAAAGCAACTTATGAATAACAAGTACTTAACAAAAATAAACTTAAGGTTCAACCTACTAAAATAACAAATACTAAAGAAATAAGCGTTCATCTCCCCGAGTGTTACGTATCAGAGCAATGACACCGACTCAAATTACTGAAGGTAAACCGCCTTCACTCCGGATTACTTGCATGTTACCAACATATGGGTAACATTCAAACGGAAGGGGTGAGATATCGAACACTATAATAAAACATATGATAAATATTATATTGGAATCAATTCATGCAAAAATCACCACTTCATAACTTATAAACAACAACAATCACAATAGGCTATCAACAAAATAGAACAATAAGTTCATCAACACAATAGCTCAATCATACTACTTGGAATGCGACTCAATACTATGCGAATGCATGTGGTACCATTGGAGTAGAGCTCCCATCTTAAAATCTGCCAATAAATAGAGGCAACAACAAGGCATAAGCCTTCTTTGCAGTTTGCCAATCCAGGCCATCACAGAGTATGCAAATGTATATGAATGCACTATCACATACTCACAACAGTCATCATCATTTCCAGGCATAAGCCCACATCACCATTATTACTAGTAAATAAAGGTAATTCATCATCATGTAAATTCTCTGCAACTTCGCATTATCAACAAAAATTCACAACATCACAACAACCCAACATAAATCAACATTAGCCATGAGCCTATCACATCAATCAACAATTTAGTCATTAACATAATCAAACAACAACTTAACAATAATTTCACACAGCACTGATAACGACCGAAACACAGCATGTACGGGCAAAAGGGATAGGGAACTACGTGCCCCTCGACATGCATAACAAATAGGATAGCCTAACGAATAATCCATACTCCTCGACATACACAGGGGAAAATAGGGTAATGACCAACCTATGCACCTCGACATGTCCTGTAATCTAATTCTGCTCGAAATCTAACACATAATTCCCGACACGCCTTGCAGCCTAAAATGCCGCTCGATACCTACTTCTTCACTATCCTCCCCGACCACTAATTCATCCAACAACACAGGCACGATACAATGTGTTAACGACCACACCACTATAATTCTTAACTTCCGCCCAACCGATCAGAGTAACACAGTAACGGGAAACTATATTTCCTATCAACAAATTCATCAACATACAACGCAGTCACGTAGAAAATCCCTAAAACGACCACTTCAACAATTTACCAATTTTCATTCCAATCGCTCGGAATAACCTAACATCCTAACGACCATCACGACCTAACCTACACATCAATTAAACCGGCAGTCACGTAACTCAAAACATCCACAACATAACAGAACGAGCATCTTACCTTAACAAGTTCAGCAACATCACGGGAAACAATCATAATTACGACCAATTCTCCATAACAAACATCATAAATCCCATTATAAGGTCAGAACACCACCCTTACCTGGATTGAAGGTCGCTCAACCAAAAACTCTAGCCGACGACTTTGCTTCATTCTGCTCGTCACCGGGAAACTTGCTTCTCTCTCCGTGCAACTCTTCCGAGCAACGTACATGGCTTCATATTCTCCAACTAAAACAATTCCTTATGTCAGCTTAGCCTTATATAACAATCCTATTAGGCCTAACCTACACCCCCACTTTACTACTTCTAACCAATAGCATAAGTCCAACATTATTTCATATATTTCCTTTAATTCCATATTATAATTATTATTAATCAACTAATTAAATAATTAATAATAATCCAACAACTCACACCGATAATTCTTAACATCATGAAACTTCACAAATAATCCAAAAATAATTTAATTAAATAAATAAATAATTAATTAAATTACGGGCGTTACATAAAGAAAGTCAACAACTTAAAATCTCTGATCAAATTAGGGTTATCCATTATATTCCCGTCCTTAGGATAAAAATTGATGGCGACGACTCTATATTTTCAGCCGATAACGACAACTGGCGACTTTGTTGGGGACTCAACGCTACGGTTTAGAAGACTTTTCTTTTGCTTTAGGATTTTTTAGTGTTGTTCTTATTTTGTTATATTTACTTTATTTAAATATTTATTTACTTTTTTTATTATGTTATATGTATTTTTTTTATTCATCTATTGGCGGGATTTTATTTTAAAAACATTATTTTCAAAAACCTTAGAAAGAAGGTTCATCTATTGGCCAAAGGGATACATAATCCCTATGAGTTTTTGTGACGACTTCGCCTAGAGTGGATGGAATCCCAAAAAAGAAATATGTCTCAAGAGATAATCCTCTTGGGGAGTAGGACTTTGGGATGAAACTTATGAATTTTTGTATAACCCTAAACCAAAACCTCACGGTGAGACTCTTTACGACCTTAGTGACGAAAGTTTCGGTCTGCAAAGAGGCTCTAATTAAGGGAGGCCCTTGTGTCTTTCCCTTTAGCGCAATATATAATACCCTTAAGGAAGCCACCTTATGGGGATGGTAGAATATCCAAAGACCAAAGCTAGGAACCTACCAACTAAGGATACCTGTCATAAACCCCGTCACTGGTTGCATTATCATGCATTCATGCATCTCACATATTCATCAGTTCCACTATCTTTGTGTGACTTATTAACAATATTTAAAAATAATCAAAGGTTTTTGGAGAGTGTCTTGAAAATGGATGTCAGAGGGAAACGACTTGTCCGTGTTAGTGTCGTTAAGCCAGATATGACGAAGATTAGGATTATAAAAGGGAAACCGTCTGAAAGAACTATGAAGGTGTTTGTTCTCCGTTATGAGGATACCCTTGAGCTGACAAAATGCATGTACAATTGGATTCTATTTCTGCCTTGGTTCAATTCTACGATCCTCCATTGAGGTGTTTCACCTTTCAAAACTTTTAGCTAGAGCTGACTTTGGAAGAATTTGATAAGCTCTTAAAATTTTCTAAGGAAAAAGCTTATGTGGGAATTGGATAAACTATTGACATTAAGGACTTAACAAATGGTTTAGGGATCTCTTCTCCTGAGTTTTCACTTAATTACAAAAAAGAAGGTGATGTACAAGGGATTAAAAGATAATATTTGGAGGCTAAAGCCCTTTCTTTTGCTAATAAGAAATAATGGGAGTCTTGTGTTGATTGTTTAGGACTACTGGTCTTTGGTGTAATTCTATTTCCATGGACTTTGGACTATATTGACCCTGCAGCTATTAGTGTGTTTTGGGGCATGAAAGCTTTGAATGCAGACCTAACTTGTGCTCTACTTGCTGATATTTACTATGCTCTTCACACTCATTACAAAAAGCTGTGATACAGTGGGAGAACTGACTTGAGGTTTGCGTTTGTTTTCACAAATATTTCGGTTTAGCAAGAGTCGCCACCGACTTTTTATTTTATCCTAAGGAAAGGTTAAAAAGCACAGGAAAAACCTTTGAGATGTTTTCTTGGGTTCAGGGAGTAGATTATAGAAAGGGAAGGTATTAGAACCCTTTCTATCCATGGTTATCCATGGGCTCTTAGTTACTTGCTTAGATCACTTGCCTTTGCTTTTCAATTGTTTAAAATGGTGTGTGATCGGTGGATCTGGAACTGACTGTTTAACGCTGGTTCGCGAAATGTCGCGGAAGCAAGAGTCGCCACCGTCTTTTATTTTCTCCAATATGGAAAGGACTAAAGCACAGAAAAATTCCTTATTGAGATTAGTTCTCGGTTCGGGAGGTAGATTTATAGAAAGGGAAGGTGTTAGCACCCTTTCTATCCATGGTTATCCATGGGCTCTTAGATACTTGCTCATTTGTGTTTTCAAAATGTTTGTTTGCTTTTCAATGTGAGTGGGTTTGAAAAAGTTTCGTTTAAAGATTTCAGATCGACTCTTGTATCAGTCCTCAAGAGTGTTTGAAAAATTGATTTTGAAAGCTTTTTGCAAAGTGTCGGTGTGAAAAAGAAGTTTTTGATTTGTTTTGAATTAGAGCAAGTATCTACGAGTCATCTACCTACCCTAAGGAATTATGCTGTGTAAATGTCCTTAAGATAGTGCCATCCCACCATTGAGAGGTAGGTAGCAACTCCGTTGGAGGTGTTCGGGTCAATTCGTGTTTAGGGACAGTGTGGTCACCAGAGAAATATTAGGATACCTTAGAAGCTACCCTCATGCCATTTTCATGGACATGAGGACTTACTAAAACATCCTCTACTTGACGACCACGATTCGAGGGGCAAGGCAACAGTGAGGCGTACCCTAAGAGTGGTGTGTGAATTGTGTGTCATTTTCAGTTATAGTTTATCTTGATCATGCATTGAGTGTTCTACGCTTTGATTTTATTTGAGCATACATTATTTCATGTGATTAACAGTTTAAAAGTGCGGAAATTAAAATGCGGAAAAATAAAGGTCCTACGCTATTACAAGGCGCGGGTCTATACATCGCCAAATTAAACAAAGACCCGATTTGAAATAAAATGCGGAAAGTAAATGTCCTAATTATCTATTACAAGGCCTTGGGGAAAATACATTATATCCACAAAAGAAATAAAAATAAATGCGAAAAGAAATTAGAATCGAGTGCGAGGGCGTTGGACCCTTTAAAGAAATTAAATTAAAATTACAAATTAATTAATGATGGAATAAAGAAAAGAAATTATTTTTAATGTTTTTTTTTTGGTATTTTATGAAAATAAAGAAAATTAATTGGAATTAAAATTAAATAAAACCCTAATTCTAAATTGTTTTTAATTATTAAAGAAAAATGTTTAAGTTTTAACCTAATTTACCCTAATTAATTAATTGCATATTTATTTACAAGATAATTAATAATTAATAATGATGAAAAAAAGTTATTTATTAAGAAAAAGAATAAAAGTATTAAAACCCTAATTTCTACATTTTTTTAGTTTATTAAAGAAAAACATTAAAATTAAACCTAAAATTAAACTAAATTGATTAATAAAATTTATTTACAAAATAAAATATTAGTGAATTAAATATTAAAACAATAAACATATTTTTATTTTTATGATTTCTGTTTTTTTTTTGTATTTTTATATTGTAAAAATTATTTTGTGGAATTAATTAAAAAAAACAGTAAAACCAATTAAAAAGAATTAAAAAGGAAAAGAAAGAAAAATTTAAAAGGAAGAATACAAACAGCAGGGGGGTGTCTGGCCCCTTTAGAGGT
Organism: Vicia faba; assembly: GCA_948472305.1. Taxonomy (NCBI): domain Eukaryota; kingdom Viridiplantae; phylum Streptophyta; class Magnoliopsida; order Fabales; family Fabaceae; genus Vicia; species Vicia faba. The sequence continues at coordinate 1,500,335,703 of OX451739.1, read as the reverse complement.
GTTTTTATGAGAATTTTGGCCCATTAATTCAGGCCTTTTTGGACTTTCTGGGATTGCACAGGGCATGGTTGACTAACGTGCATGATGGTCTTCCCATTCTGGCCATTAGATGGAGCCCTAGGGACACTTGGCAAGTCTTAGCACTAGGACACATGGTGTGCTGCATGATGGACGCTACATAGAAGTACATTAGTGAAAAAAATATGGAAATAGTGGGGGACCTGGGAATCGAACCCAGGTCCCAATGCTTGTATGACAACTCACCTTCCACCCAGCCAAACGCGTTTATTTGTTAACTATATAGAACGTGAACATTATAAAAAAGGACAAAAGTTAGTAATCTGAACCACCAAATCACGCGCCAATTTTGAATAGTCCAATAATGGCAAGCCACGCATGCTTCTTCTCCGTTTTGTACCTGCAACTAAAATCAAATAGCGGGGGTTTTAAACCCCCACTAACTGTAGTACACAAAAATAGCGACTAGAGCATGGTGGATTATAAAAAGGGCGCGAGGTAGTCAATTGATTCGTTGGGACATCCTGAATCCAATGGTATAGGTTTGAATGGTTAATTTTACCATATGTGTAAGACCCTAATTCAAGGTCCCTGAAACCCTAAAAAATGTCCATGGTGGATTCTGATTCAGGCGCCTATAATCCAATTAGATGGTACCAATAGCTTCAGAGAGATCATATTAGTACAAACCAACAATTAAAAGACATTAATCATGCATGGAAAATGGAAAACGATTATCAATTTTTTTAAGAAAAGTAGAACACGGTTATACCAATTCCTTGAGTGTGGAAGGTTGAATTTGATTGGAATGGCTTCCTGAATGTGGCAGGAGTGTAATGGAATGCTTTTTAGACCTTGAAACGCCTTGCAATTGGGTTTTCAGTTTCAAAATTTTTTGTCAAAAAGTTGCTATGTGTTCTATATTCTGAGCGCAACTTTTCTTGTCCTTTTGATTAGGGTTCTGTTTGCATATGTATGAGGAATGATTTAGGTTAGAAAACAAAGCCCAAAATCCATTCAATCAATGTTTCAATATTTGATTTTTCAAGCTTCTTTTTCAATCTTTTTTCCATCAAAACATTGCCAATCATGGGAGATTCTTTCCCTTTTGGATGTGCACGAAATCTTGAGTGAATAAAGAGTGCATATGCTGCATAAAAAGATTTGAAAGACATGTTTTAATATTTTTCTTATATTTAATTTTAATTAAATGAATTAATAGAATTAAAAACTCAATTAATTAATTAAAAATAAGAAAATAACTCCCCTTTGGGTCAATGGGTCGTGCATAGCTTTTGGGTGATGATTCTTGGAAGAAATTGAGGCCCATTAGCAATTTTGAGGCATTTGAAGCAAAGTTGACTTTTCAAAATTCCCAAAAATTTCCCAACTTCCATAAGGCATATCTTGCTCAATTTTTAAGCTTTAATCATGTTCTTGGACATTTTGGAAAGGTCTTGAAGTCCTCTAACCAATGCCTTTGGTCCCATGTCATTTTGATTTACCAATATCAAGTTATGGTCTTTGACTTAAAGTGCCTTTTTGTTGACTTTTGAAAATGACCTATAATGTTGAGATTGATAAATTTTTGTGAGAGCATTTCTTGGACTTGAAGTGTGAAGATGAGTTGTAGGAAATGTCATTCTCTTCAAAATGAGCTTTGGATGGAATTTTTCTGATAAACCATGTGGAAGTTATGCCTTGGTCAATTTGCAGTTGACTTTTTCAACTGTCCAAAAATAGAAACTTTTGCATCTTGAGACTTTTTGAGCCATGCCTTGAGAATCATGATCAAGAATTGATCAAATTATGTTTGTGGCTTCAAAATAAGATGTTGACCAAAAATTTTGACTTTTGACTGTCAAATGACCATTTTGCCCCTACAGTTGACTGTTGAGCAATTAGGGTTTTTGACTGTGCAATTTTGTGCTGTAAGTCTTGAAACTTAAAATAAGGATGCTTGACAATGTTTATAGGCATGTGGGACTTGTTTGGACCCTTGGAAACTTCAACTTCTTTGCCAGAACCAAAACCCTAATTTTTGACTGTTAGGAGGCCATTGAACTGTGCAACCCTTGAGAGATTTTGAACCTTGATCTTGGCAAACCTTGAAGAAAATGGGAGGCCAAATTTTGGGGTACAACAGTTGCCCCTGTTCAATCTTCTTAGACCTGAGGATGTAGATTGGCTGACATGCCTTTCGTAATCCGAAGGTGGAAGATGATTGAACACTAGAGTGCCCAGAAATTTGCGCTCATATGTTAGCAGTGTGATGATGAGAATGGGCTTATAGATGCCATTTGGAGATTGATGGATAGGAAGATGGGCTTACAGATGCCATGTTGAGAGGTGATGGATAGGTGGATGGGCTTATAGATGCCATCTGGGTGTCGATCGCGTAAGAGATTCCTTAGCGAGAATTTGCGTACCTGAAAAAGAAAGATGATTACCTGACCTGTTACAGGAGTTGGTCTTCAAACTCTTTTTGTAAATGTGCCCTGACTGGTTACAGGAATTGAATCCTTACACCTCTTCAGACGTGCCCTGGCGAGATACAGGAGTCGAATCTGGAGTTTCAAAAGGTGATGAATGAATCAGGGATGGTTACTACCTCAACGAGACGGTGAGAGAACCTTGGATGATTACTACCTCAACAGTAACGATGAGAGAATCTGCGGCGATTACTACCTCAACAGTAACGATGAGAGAATCTGGGGCGATTACTACCTCAACAGTAACGATGAGAGAACCTTGGGGAGATTACTACCTCAACAGTAACGATGAGAGAACCTGGGGCGATTACTACCTCAACAGTAACGATGAGAGAACCTGGGGAGATTACTACCTCAACAGTAATGATGAGAGAACCTGGGGCGATTACTACCTCAACAGTAACGGTGAGAGAACCTGGGGTGATTACTACCTCAACAGTAACGATGAGAGAACCTGGGGCGATTACTACCTCAACAGTAACGATGAGGGAACCTGGGGCGATTACTACCTCAACAGTAACGGTGAGAGAACCTGGGGCGATTACTACCTCAACAGTAATGATGAGAGAACCTTGGATGTCTTCTACTGAGTCTTTATTAGGAAAATCTTTAGGAATTGATTTAACTGGACCAGAGAAGGCCTTTGACTGGATCGGCATCAGAAAAATCTTTAGGAGTCGATTTAACTGAACCAGGCAAGGTCTTGAAATAACTTTAACTGGATAAGAATCAGGGAGATCTTAGGGTCGATCTGACTGAACCAGAGAAGGCCTTTGACTGGATCGGCATCAGAAAAATCTTTAGGAGTTGATCTAACTGAACCAGAGAAGGTCTTGGAATCTTCAACTGGAATAAGAATCAGGGAGATCTTAGGGTCGATCTGACTGAACCAGAGAAGGCCTTTGACTGGATAAGAATCAGAAAAATCTTTAGGAGTCGATTTAACTGAACCAGGCAAGGTCTTGGAATCTTCAACTGGATAAGAATCAGGGAGATCTTAGGGTCGATCTGACTGAACCAGAGAAGGCCTTCGACATATCTGAGAACTTGACTGGATCTTCCCTGAAAGGTAAAGGTCAGTCATATGCAATGCATGATATGGATCAAGCAATGATGTTCTCAACATAAATGAGATTGTATGTTCATGATGCGTATATGCATGCTATAATGTATGGAAATGCGATGTTTATGAATGTATGTTTTTTGTCGAGGAAAGTAAATCCTTGACGGGTGCCGGGAAGTCACATCCTGGGCTGATGTTGGAGAATAGTGCTTTGTTGTTTCCGCTGGGGATGATAGTTGCAAGAATACCGGTAGGAGAAGATAACTCCGTTAGGGAATAAACTTGATAAAGAGATTACTCTGCGGGGAATAACTGCTCTAGCTACCTTGCTGGGGAACAGTACTCTGTGGGAGAGAGATACTTCGTTGAGATGCTGATGGTAACTTCGCTGGGGATACCGTTGATATGTTGGAAGTTTTGATAGACTCCGCTGGGGATAAGGAGACTTCGCCGAGGACGATCTTTCCGTGGCTTTGTGCTGAGGATAACCCAGTTATATCCTGGTAGGAAAATAACCTTTGAATAAAGCCGGGAGACGCGTTCGTGCTCTGAAGGGGATAAGCTTCCAGAATCTACTGGGGATAAGCTTCTTGCTGGGGAGATGATTCAAACTTTCCTGGGGAAATCTTGAACTATACTGGACTCTCCTGGGGAACTCTTTGAGATATATTGGGGAAGAGATTCCACTGAATGTCTGGTATACCGCCGGGGAACAGTCTTAGATCAAGACTGCCGGGGATGCTTGTTAGGAATGTTCGTATGATGTGTTGAGATCTGCTGGAGGATATCCAACTTCCTTAAGGCTGATAGTGTAGCTTTGCTTGGGGAGAGTGCCTTGACTTGCTGACTCACTCTCTGGGGAATTAAGGTATATTGGTTATGTTCTTCAGCCGAACTTACCTTGGTACCTTGGTGGACAGAACAATTAGATCGCTTAGACCACTCATTATTGCCCCTGCTTCTAATGTTACCTGTAATTAATCCTTTGTTTCGTATGCAAATATTTATGAGTTAGCAATTATTGTCAAATGCATATATCACCAATTGAACCTTGGACGTTCTTCGCAAAACAAAACAGAAAAAGGAAAAAACAAAAGGCAATTTGTCTGAAAAGTGTATTTATTGATTTTTGAATTTGCCTGTAAATAGGCGTTTATGTACAAGAAGCTGACGTCCTAGTAAGAGAATGCCGCCGAATAAAAGAGTTTATACAATTTGTACAAAGGGAAAATAAAACAGCTGTGTGAAAAGAAAAATCCCACTGGGTTCCAACTCTGTTATCGCCTTTATATCTTTGAGCGTCTCATCACTTGATGACCTAGCTGAAGATGAAGCTGGTTGATCAATGCCGTCTGAACTTGATATTGATACCGGTTTCTGGATGCAAGGTGATCCAATGAGACATAGTATTACACTTTATCCCTAACTTTTGCCTGGACCGCCCTTTCGGGTTTTCAGTCCACCGGGATACCCATTTTTGCCCAAGCCGCCTTTTCAGGTTTTCGACTTGCCGGGTGTACAGTTTTTTTTTATTTTTATTTCATCCCTCATTTTGCCCGAACCCTTTTGGTTCGCCGGGAAGCCCTAATTTTTGCCTAGGTATGTCAACCTAGCGGGTCTTTTTTCATGCGTAGTATCTTTTTACTATGTCTGCATTGGCGGGGTGAGGAAGGTCGTCACCATCCATGGTGGTTAGAGTCATGGCTCCTCCTGAGAACACATGTTTAACCACAAATGGCCCTTCGTACGTAGGGGTCCATTTTCCCCTTGGATCACTCTGAGGAAGGATGATACGCTTGATTACCAGATCCCCAACTTGATACTCTTGTGGTCTGACCTTCTTATTAAATGCCCTGATCATCCATTTTTGGTACGTCTGACCATGACAAATAGCAGCAAGTCTCTTTTCGTCAATCAGGTTTAATTGATCAAGTCGTGTCTGGATCCAATTATCTTCGCTCAGATCTGCATCCTTCATTATCCGAAGAGAGGGTATCTGCACTTCGATCGGTAAGACTGCCTCCATGCCGTAGACCAAGGAGAAGGGAGTTGCCCCGATTGACATCCTTGCTGAGGTACAGTACCCATGTAGAGCAAACGGTAACATCTCGTGCCAATCTTTATAGGTCACTGTCATCTTCTGCACGATTTTCTTGATATTCTTATTCGCTGCTTCTACAGCCCCATTCATCTTCGGCCGGTAAGGAGAAGAGTTGTGGTGCTGTATCTTAAATTGCTCGCAGAGCTCAGTGATTATCTTGTTATTGAGATTGGTACCGTTGTCTGTAATGATCCTTTCTGGGACGCCGTGTCGACAGATCAGATTATGCCGAATGAACCGTGCCACAACATTCTTAGTTACTGTGGCGTACGAAGCTGCTTCAACCCACTTCGTAAAGTAATCAATCGCTACCAGGATGAAGCGATGCCCATTGGACGCTGTAGGTTTAATCTCGCCGATCATATCTATGCCCCACATTGCAAACGGCCAAGGTGCTGTCAAGACATTCAGGGGGACCGGAGGAACGTGCACCTTATCTGCATATATCTGGCATTTATGACATGTCCGAGAATGTTGGTAGCAGTCGACTTCCATTGTGGACCAGAAATACCCTGCCCGAAGGATCTTCTTTTCCATAGTGTGTCCACTGGAATGTGTTCCGAAGGTACCCTCATGTAGCTCTGCCATGATCCTTTCTGCTTCAGTTTTATCCACACAACGCAGTAAGGTCGAATCATGGTTTCGCTTGTATAGGATGCCGTTGCTGAGGAAGAATTTCGCTGCGAACCTTCTCAGAAACTTCTTGTCATTGACAGAGGCACCTTCAGGATACTCTTGAGCTTCCAAGTATCTCTTCACCTCATGGTACCAAGGTTTCTCAGTCACTACCTCAGCCTCGAGATCACAACAGTATACCGGTTCGTCCAGTTTCCAGATGATGACCCGGGGAGCCTCATTGTCCCATTTGACTTTGAACATGGAAGACATCGTAGCTAACGCATCCGCCAACTGATTCTCCTCTCTTGGGAAATGTTCAAAGGTTATCTCTGTGAAGTGGGGGATCAATGTTAACACACATTCTTTGTAAGGAATAAGATTTGGATGTTTCGTATCCCACTCTCCTTTGATCTGATTGATCACGAGAGCGGAATCTCCGAAGACACTCAGAAACTTGATCCTTAAGTCAATCGCAGCTTGAAGACCCATGATGCATGCCTCATACTCCGCCATGTTGTTGGTGCAGTTAAAACATAGCCGGGCAGTGAGTGGAGTATGAGTGCCTTGAGGGGATATGATTACAGCGCCGATGCCGTTACCCAAGGCGTTGGAGGCTCCGTCAAAGTGCATAGACCATCGGGATCCTTCCTCAGGTCCTTCATCCGGTCCAGGTACTTCACAATCAGTCACTATCATGATACTCTCGTCCGGAAACTCAAAGTTCATTGACTGATAGTCGTCCACTGCCTGATGTGCCAAGTGGTCTGCCAATACACTTCCTTTGATGGCTTTCTGGGTCGTGTACTGGATGTCGTATTCCGTCAAGATCATTTTCCATCTTGCTATTCTCCCAGACAGAGCAGGCTTTTCAAATTTGTACTTTATAGGATCCATCTTTGAAATCAACAAGGTAGTGTGAGTCAGCATATACTGTCTCAGCCGGCGAGCAGCCCATACCAAAGCGCAGCAAGTTTTCTCGAGCAGTGAGTATCGAGTCTCACAGTCGGTAAACTTTTTGCTAAGGTAATAAATGGCATGCTCTTTTCGGCCAGACTCGTCATGCTGCCCCAGCACACACCCCATTGAGTTATCAAGTACTGTTAGGTATAGTATCAGAGGTCTCCCTTCAACCGGTGGCATAAGAATGGGTGGTTCTTGGAGATATTCTTTGATTCTGTCAAAAGAGGCCTGACATTCATCGTTCCAACGTACTACCTGATCTTTCTTCAGCAGCTTGAAGATTGGCTCACAGGTAGCAGTTAGGTGCGAGATGAACCGAGCAATGTAATTCAGGCGTCCTAAAAAGCCTCTGACCTCTTTCTCTGTCTTAGGAACTGGCATCTCTTGAATGGCTTTAACCTTGGCAGGGTCCACTTGAATGCCCTTGTCACTTACAACGAAGCCTAGCAACTTTCTAGATCTTACCCCGAAGGTGCACTTGTTCGGGTTCAACCTCAGCTTGTACAGTTTCAAACGGTCAAACAGTTTCTACAGATGGTCAAGGTGTTCCTCCTCAGTTTGGGACCTTGCAATCATATCATCGACATACACTTCTATCTCATGATGGATCATGTCATGAAATAAAGCAACCATGGCCCGTTGGTAGGTGGCCCCAGCGTTTTTCAACCCGAATGGCATGACCTTGTAGCAGAAGGTGCCCCACTGAGTAACAAAGGTAGTCTTTTCCATGTCTTCAGGTGCCATCTTAATCTGATTGTAACCTGAAAAGCCATCCATGAAAGAGAACACCTTATGCTGAGCAGTATTGTCAACCAGGACGTCAATGTGAGGTAGGGGAAAGTCATCTTTGGGGCTGGCCATGTTCAGATCCCTGTAATCGACACACATTCTGACCTTACCATCCTTCTTTGGTACCGGCACCATATTAGCAACCCACTGAGGGTAAGAAGTCACTGCAAGAAACCCGGCATCAAACTGTTTCATAACCTCAGCTTTGATCTTCTCAGACATCTCTGGACGAAAACGGCGGACCTTTTGCTTAACCGGAGGGCAGTCTTCCTTGGTAGGAAAATGATGGACCACAATGTCGGTATCCAACCCAGGCATGTCTTCGTAGGACCAGGAAAAGATCTCCACATAATCATGTAACATCTGAGTCAACCGTTGCTTCACGCTGAGCTCTAGGTTGGCACCAATCTTGACTTCCTTTTTATCTGTATCAGTGCCCAGATTTATTGTTTCCACCGGCTCTTCGTGTGGTTGAATTGCCCTTTCTTCCTGGAGTAACAGTCTTGCAAGTTCGCCAGGCACTTCGCAATCATCTTCACCTTCGTCTTCGGCTAAGTTGATCGGATTTTCGAAGTCATAACTGGCAGTAGCAGATTCGTTACCAGTGAGATCCAGAGTGGATTGAAACCTGTATGAGTGAGTGTGTGTAAATACAGCTGTTTTGCAATATATAAAGAGAGGAAAGAAAGAAAAGGAGCATAAGATTTGAAGTGCGAGAAAACGTCCAAGGTCTTTATTCATGATATATGAAATGACAATTAGTATGCCCTCACAAATGAAGCCACGGTGCCCCGGGTAAGACACCGGGCCATAGAGTTTCAATTCATTGTTTATTACAAATAACAAAAACAAAGGAATTCATTACTGCGTAACGAAAGTAACAGGCGTATGATCTTTAGCAGTCCAATTGGTCAATCCACCATCAGTCGTCGGGTAGATCCAGCTATCGAAATCTGATTCTTCCACCTCGTCTTCATCCCCAATGGCATTCACTCCTGGATTGGTGATGAGCACAGGAGGTCTTCCGATCCTAGCCTTACGCACAACCCTCTGAGCCTCTACAGTAAAACCCAGTCCAAACTTGTCAATTTTAGGGGTGAAATCAGGGAGCCTGCCCCAGCTAGCACATTCACCTTTCTTGATTACGGCCCGAGAGTCCTTCAAGGAAGCCATCTTCAAGGGAAAGTCCTCTTCAACCACTGTTTCTGCTGCTGCTAATGTTGGAGGTACCTCTTCGAAATGCTGAAAGGGGGTTTCAATAAACTCCCCGTCCATCTCAATATACCGGAAGGAATTCAAATGACTAACCATATACTCCTCCTCTCCCTGCACAGTGACAATCTTCCCTCTGACGGGGTACTTGAGCTTCTGGTGTAGAGTAGAGGTCACTGCCCCAGCTTTGTGAATCCAAGGTCGACCCAGTAAACAGGAATAAGATGGACGGATATCCATCACATAGAAAGTTGAATCGAATACTTGAGAACCCACATGAATAGGAATGTCTACCTCTCCATGAACCATCCTCTTAGAACCATCAAAGGCTCGAACAATGATGTTGCTAGGTTTCAATTCCAGGCCATCACAATCCAACCGGTCTAAGGCCTTTTTGAGTAGCACATTCAGGGAAGAACCGGTGTCCACCAACACGTGCGCCAGAGTAGTGCCCCTGAATTCAATAGAGACATGCAGGGCATCATTGTGGTTCTTTCCCTTGGCAGTAAGGTCAGCATCCGAGAAACCCAAACCATTGTCAGCTGTCAGATTGGCTACGCAATCAGTAAACTGGTCTGCAGATGTCTCCTGTGGCACATGGGTCGTCTTTAAAAATGAAATCAAGGCCTTAGCATGGGCCTCTGAGCACAACAGCAAGGAGAGCATAGAGATCTTGGAGGGGGTATTTCCCAGCTGTTCAACAACATTAAAATCACTCTTCTTGATTATTTTGAGAATTTCCTCCATCTCTTGCTGGGAGGCTTCAACATTCACAGACTTTGGTGCCTCCATCCGGGCAGGCTCATCATCAATCCCTTTGCCCCGAGCATTAGATGACTCGGCAGCAGGGGAAGCAACTTGATCAGAAGTGGAAACAGGTGCACTTGCAGGCGTTATAATGAGAGGTCTTCGAATAGCTGGTGGCGCAATTCAGGCGAGAAGAGCCTGCCACTGTGGGTAACTTTGGCTGGACCAGTGATATTGCTGATGCTGGTACCAGTGTTGAATTCTTGCTTTATACCATGTACATATACATCTGCCCCATAGTGCCATGGGACAGCCTTATCAGATTCGTAGGGGAGAGGCCCCAGAACAGTAATAACAATGGGTGCGACAGTCATGATTTTAACTGGCTTCCTCGGGGGAGCCTTGATTGGATTATTGAAAATTGTAACGACGGATACTTCTTCCATAGGAACAAACGGAACAGCGGTCTTCTTGAACATAATTTCCTTGCTATCCATCAGGCCTTGGATGCCTAACTTCAGCAACGAACAACCAGTAAGGGAAACAGCACACAAAAGGCAACCCTCACTACAACCCGGAAATAAACCGGCCAGCAGTAGGTTCCTCTTAATAGTCATCAGAGGAGTAGCTACATCATTCACAGAAACGACATACAAGTCTTCATCAACGACATTTACTCCATGCTGGGGCATAGGAGCAGTCACCACATTTGGCCTCTCCGGCGCCTCAAATTGTATCTCTTTCGCATCAATAAGGTCCTGCACCTTATTCCTAAGGGCCCAACAATCATCAGTAGAATGCCCCGGGCTATCGGAGTGATAAGCACAGCGAGCATTTGGATTATACTTCGGAGAGGCAGTATTCACAACCTTCGGGGCCTCTCTGACAGTCACCAAGTTGGTTGATAGCAGCTGCGGCAAGATTTGTGACAAGGTCATACTTAGCCGGGTAAACTCTCTTCTGGGTCTTTCAGCCCTTTGTTGATTAGTTTGCCGAGGAGCGGCAGCAGGTTTAGCAATCATCACCGCGTTGACAGATTGTCGGCGCTCTGGTTTATCTTGCCTTTTAGGCCCATACACAGCACTGACCTCTTTCTTAAAGGGTTTCTTCTCAGAACTTGCAGACGCACCTTTCTGAATTTTACCGGACTTCATTCCAGCCTCTATCCTTTCCCCAGTCAGAATAAGGTCAGTGAACCCTGCAGATGAATTACCGATAAGATGATTGAAAAATGGCCCGAAGAGGGTCCCCAAGAACATATCTACCAGCTCACGGTCAGTTAATGGTGGCTGCACCCTGCCAGCCAGGTCCCTCCACTTCTGTGCATACTCTTTAAAACCTTCGCCTGATCCTAGCGACATACCCTGGAGTTGGGTACGTGTAGGAGCAAAGTCGGCATTATATTGATACTGCTTGTAAAAAGCAGTAGCCAACTCCTCCCAGTTACGAACTTTGGTTCCATCCAGATGATAGAACCATTCGAGATGAGTCCCTGAAAGACTCTCCTGGAAGAAGTGGATCCACAAGTTCTTGTCCACTGTGTACGGATGAATCTTCCGAACATAAGATCTGAGGTGTAGCTTAGGGCAAGACGCCCCATCATACTTGGTGAAAGATGGTGCTTTAAACTTGTGAGGGATGATCACACCAGTAGATAAACCCAAGTCTCCGAAATCCAAACCAGGCACTTGTTGGATCTCCATGGAGTTCAGACGGTCTTCCAGCTTCTTGTACCGGTCTTCAGCCGGAGGGTACTGTTCCTCATTAAAATCAATCTCGTTGTCAGAGGCCACCGGACTTGGAGCCTTTCCCCCCTGGGGACTGTCTTTGCCTACAGAAGAACCAGCTTCCTCATTCTGTAGTGTGTTACCAAATCTCCGGCCCGAGTTAAAAAGAACAGTTCTCTTCTTCTTCTTCTCCTTCTTCAGGAGCAAAGCCTTCAGCTCTTTTTGGCCTTGAGCCAAACCCATGATCAGCTCTTGAAATTGTGCGTTCTGCGCCTGAAGGGCCTTGATAGACATCTCGGTTGATGATTCAGGGTTCATGATGCTGAAATAAACAGCGAAGATCAGTAAGCAACCTGAAAAGAAGAATACCTGCTATGCACATGATGAATGGAATGCGTATGATTTATGTTTTCAAAGACAATCGGGAATCAACTTTGTAAACAAAAAGGAACACACTTCATTAGATTCAACTTTGAAATTTAAATTGTTCAACAGGTTGCCCTTAGGCGTTACATAAAATGGAAATACTGAAAAGGGAAATAAAACTATAAAAGAACATCCAAAGTTCATCATTGATACCAGGGTCTCCTCTTCTCAGTACGGATATAGTCATTCAGAGCTCGCTCATTCTCCAACTGCTTTGTCAGCTTCTGGATCTGCAATTCCTGCTCGTTGAACTTTTCCCGATAAGAATCCCGTTCTTCTCGCAGTTGCGACCAAGACCTCTTTAATGTCTCATAATCAGTAGGTATCTGAGGAGGGAGGACAGTTGGAGGAGCCCCATCTTGGTCAGGATACTCAAGAATGACGGGTCTGACAGCTTCGTATGGCATACCTAACTTCTGAGCGCGGATGCGAACCCATTTGTAGTAGGCTTCCATAGGTAGAGAAGTCTTTGGCCCCAACTCTTGTGGGTCAACTTTATGAACTCTGTCCCAAGCCTTGATGAACCTACGACGCAGCTCGTCACTATCCACCTGAAACTCAAAACTGATGTGAGGCACCAACATCTCATGAGGCCCTGCTCTTCTGGCCCTTCCAAACTGACGGAGCGCTAGACATGGATTGTAAGAGATTCCTCCTTGGGTACCAATCAGAGGAACATTGGGGTATTCTCCGCAACGATCAATAACAGCTATCTCATCCAAACCTCTGAAAGTCCAAATGATGTCTTTATCAGTGAGAGACATTAACCTATGAGCCCAACCTCTTCCTTCTTGGTTCTTCAACACGAACTTAGGGAGGTGCGAAATAAACCACCTCACCAACAAAGGGATACAACACCACAGACTTCCACGTCTTCGGGCAGTACGAGCATAAAGTTGTTGCAGGATGTCACCCAAGAGAGTGGGCACAGGATTCTGAAACATGAAGATTCTTATGGCAGTGACATTGATGAAGTTGTCAGGATTAGGAAACAAGACTAGCCCATAGATTAAGAGAGCTAGGATGTCTTCATATGCCCTAAAGTCCAAGTCATTCCAGAAACTGTTAGCTTTACCAACCAGAAACTTGGCCAAGAAACCCTTAACTCCGCTTCTAGTCACCCAATTGTCCATTACTTCTTGATGGGTCAAGGGAAGAGCTGTAGCAACCTCATCAAGCCTGAGGGTCTTTTCCCAACCAGTGTAAGGAGTCTGATCCAAGATAGGGATACCAAGCAAATCAGAGAACTCTTCCAGGGTAGGGACCAGCTGGAAGTCTTGAAAGGTGAAGCACTGGTACAGAGGGTCATAGAACTGGGTCAGGACACTCATCAACTGTTGATCCCGCTTTGCAGTGACTAAACTGAGAAGAGAACCATGCCTCTGGATGAAGGATGTGGTGTTTGGAATTCTACTAACCAATTCTTCAAGTAACTCAGGTGGGTGAACAAAGTTGAACCGGATAGTATTCCTTCGCATAGGCATCATGATGTCCTACAAAATAGAGCAAAGGTGAAACCCTATTGTCTTTGAAATGGTCAGTCCTTATGCAGGATGCATGCAATGCTCATGATGTTATGATGTTATGATAAAGCACACCACAAATATTTACAAAAGCAAACATGATAAGGCACACAAGTCACACAAGACAAGCCCTTAAAGTTTAGGCCAGCATGAGGTCTAGGTATTACCCTCTTTCAGTTTGTTGGTTCATACCTGTCCTATCAAAAGTAACCGGGTTCTTAGAGGATCCCAATATCACTGACTACCCTCAATCGGTCATAACTCCAACATCACAATCTTTTCTTACGGCCAGAACCATCACGAGAGTTTAGCCTCAATGGGCGTAGCATACTGCTACTGTTCTATTGGCCAAGTTGTATCATTTAAGGTTCTAAGGTCTGTTGGTGCTTAATGACTCCTCAGAAGACCCATATTCTCCTTGTTGCAACACAAGGGATATCGGTACAGACCAAGGCGCCACACCAACGTAGCCACTGCTTCACCCATGTCGGTCTACGCTGGACAGGTCCCTCACAGCTTATGCTACCTAAACAGGGTATCCCCAGATTCGGGTTAGGATCTATGTAACTCCCAAGACAGTCCCACAATGATAAAGCAAACAAGTCAAAGCAATTGAAAACACAGTTATGAACTATCCTAAGGTACACCTCACTTTATAAGAGTTCCCCAGCAGAGTCGCCAGTTCTGTGATCGGTGGATCTGGAACTGACTGTTTAACGCTGGTTCGCAAAATGTCGCGGAAGCAAGAGTCGCCACCGTCTTTTATTTTCTCCAATATGGAAAGGACAAAAGCACAGAAAAATTCCTTATTGAGATTAGTTCTCGGTTCGGGAGGTAGATTTATAGAAAGGGAAGGTGTTAGCACCCTTTCTATCCATGGTTATCCATGGGCTCTTAGATACTTGCTCATTTTTGTTTTCAAAATGTTTGTTTTCTTTTCAATGTGAGTGGGTTTGAAAAAGTTTCGTTTAAAGATTTCAGATCGACTCTTGTATCAGTCCTCAAGAGTGTTTGAAAAATTGTTTTTGAAAGCTTTTTGCAAAGTGTCGGTGTGAAAAAGAAGTTTTTGATTTGTTTTGAATTAGAGCAAGTATCTACGAGTCATCTACCTACCCTAAGGAATTATGCTGTGTAAATGTCCTTAAGATAGTGCCATCCCACCATTGAGAGGTAGGTAGCACCACCGTTGGAGGTGTTCGGGTCAATTCGTGTTTAGGGACAGTGTGGTCACCAGAGCAATAGTAGGATACCTTAGAAGCTACCCTCATGCCATGTTCATGGACATGAGGACTTACTAAAACATCCTCTACTCGACGACCACGTTTCGAGGGGCAAGGCAACAGTGAGGCGTACCCTAAGAGTGGTGTGTGAATTGTGTGTCATTTTCAGTTATAGTTTATCTTGATCATGCATTGAGTGTTCTACGCTTTGATTTTATTTGAGCATACATTCTTTCATGTGATTAACAGTTTAAAAGTGCGGAAATTAAAATGCGGAAAAATAAAGGTCCTACGCTATTACAAGGCGCGGGTCTATACATCGCCAAATTAAACAAAGACCCGATTTGAAATAAAATGCGGAAAGTAAATGTCCTAATTATCTATTACAAGGCCTTGGGGAAAATACATTATATCCACAAAAGAAATAAAAATAAATGCGAAAAGAAATTAGAATCGAGTGCGAGGGCGTTGGACCCTTTAAAGAAATTAAATTAAAATTACAAATTAATTAATGATGGAATAAAGAAAAGAAATTATTTTTAATGTTTTTTTTGGTATTTTATGAAAATAAAGAAAATTAATTGGAATTAAAATTAAATAAAACCCTAATTCTAAATTGTTTTTAATTATTAAAGAAAAATGTTTAAGTTTTAACCTAATTTACCCTAATTAATTAATTGCATATTTATTTACAAGATAATTAATAATTAATAATGATGAAAAAAAGTTATTTATTAAGAAAAAGAATAAAAGTATTAAAACCCTAATTTCTACATTTTTTTAGTTTATTAAAGAAAAAAATTAAAATTAAACCTAAAATTAAACTAAATTGATTAATAAAATTTATTTACAAAATAAAATATTAGTGAATTAAATATTAAAACAATAAACATATTTTTATTTTTATGATTTCTGTTTTTTTTTTGTATTTTTATATTGTAAAAATTATTTTGTGGAATTAATTAAAAAAAACAGTAAAACCAATTAAAAAGAATTAAAAAGGAAAAGAAAGAAAAATTTAAAAGGAAGAATACAAACAGCAGGGGGGTGTCTGGCCCCTTTAGAGGTGTTTTTATGAGAATTTTGGCCCATTAATTCAGGCCTTTTTGGACTTTCTGGGATTGCACAGGGCATGGTTGACTAACGTGCATGATGGTCTTCCCATTCTGGCCATTAGATGGAGCCCTAGGGACACTTGGCAAGTCTCAGCACTAGGACACATGGTGTGCTGCATGATGAACGCTACATAGAAGTACATTAGTGAAAAAAATATGGAAATAGTGGGGGACCTGGGAATCGAACCCAGGTCCCAATGCTTGTATGACAACTCACCTTCCACCCAGCCAAACGCGTTTATTTGTTAACTATATGGAACGTGAACATTATAAAAAAGGACAAAAGTTAGTAATCTGAACCACCAAATCACGCGCCAATTTTGAATAGTCCAATAATGCCAAGCCACACATGCTTCTTCTCCGTTTTGTACCTGCAACTAAAATCAAATAGCGGGGGTTTTAAACCCCCACTAACTGTAGTACACAAAAATAGCGACTAGAGCATGGTGGATTATAAAAAGGGCGCGAGGTAGTCAATTGATTCGTTGGGACATCCTGAATCCAATGGTATAGGTTTGAATGGTCAATTTTACCATATGTGTAAGACCCTAATTCAAGGTCCCTGAAACCCTAAAAAATGTCCATGGTGGATTCTGATTCAGGCGCCTATAATCCAATTAGATGGTACCAATAGCTTCAGAGAGATCATATTAGTACAAACCAACAATTAAAAGACATTAATCATGCATGGAAAATGGAATACGATTATCAATTTTTTAAAGAAAAGTAGAACACGGTTATACCAATTCCTTGAGTGTGGAAGGTTGAATTTGATTGGAATGGCTTCCTGAATGTGGCAGGAGTGTAATGGAATGCTTTTTAGACCTTGAAACGCCTTGCAATTGGGTTTTCAGTTTCAAAATTTTTTGTCAAAAAGTTGCTATGTGTTCTATATTCTGAGCGCAGCTTTTCTTGTCCTTTTGATTAGGGTTCTGTTTGCATATGTATGAGGAATGATTTAGGTTAGAAAACAAAGCCCAAAATCCATTCAATCAATGTTTCAATATTTGATTTTTCAAGCATCTTTTTCAATCTTTTTTCCATCAAAACATTGCCAATCATGGGAGATTCTTTCCCTTTTGGATGTTGTTGTACCCCAAAATTTGCCCTCCCATATTCTTCAAGAAATTGCCAAGTCAAGCTGCAAAATTCTCCAAGGGTTGCACGGTGCAAGAGCCTCCTGAACAGTCAAGATTAGGGTTTTGGTTCTGATCAAGAAAGTGAAGTTTCCAAGGGTCCAATCAAGTCCCACATGCCTACAAATATGGTCAAGTATCCTCATATCAAGTTTCAAGACTTTCAGCACAAAATTGCACAGTCAAAACCCTAATTGCACTACAGTCTACTGTAGGGGCAAAATGGTCATTTGGCAGTCAAAAGTTCAAATTTTTGGTCAACATCTCATTTTTAAGTCACAAACATCATTTGATCAATGCTTGATCATGATTCTCAAAGCTTGGCTCAAAAATCATCAAGATGCAAAAGTTTCCTTATTTGGACAGTTGAAAAAGTCAACTGTAAATTGACCAGGGCATAACTTTCACATGGATTATCAGAAAAATTCCATCCAAATCCCATTTTGAAGAGAAAGACATTTACTACAACTCATCTTCATATTCCAAGTCCAAGAAATTCTCTCACAAAAAGTTATCAATTTCAACATTATAGGTCATTTTCAAAAGTCAACAAAAAGGGACTTTAAGTCAAAGGCCATAACTTGAGATTGGTGAATCAAAATGACATGGGACCAAAGACATTGGTTAGAGGACTCAAAGACCTTTCCAAAATGTCCAAGAACATGAGCAAAGCTTAAACATTGAGCAAGTTATGCCTTGTGGAAGTTGGGAAATTTTTGGACATTTTGAAAAGTCAACATTGATTCAAATGACCTAAAATTGCTAATGGGCCCATTTTTCTTCCACAATTCATTGTCCCAAGCATGCACACGACCATTAGGCCCAAAGGGAAGTTTTTCTCCATTTTTATTTATTTATTTGGATTTTTTTATCATTAATAATTCATTTAATTAAATAAAATGCATGAAAAATACAAAACTAATGAAATAAAATCTTTTTGTGCAGAAATTATTCTCATTGGACACTCAAATTCGTGCATGACCAATTAGGGAAGGATTGGATATGATTTGGTATCAAATAGCATGAAAAAAGATTGGAAAAAGATCTTGAAAAATCAAATCTCAAAAACCATGAATGCAAATGATTTGGATTGTTTTTCTTGACCTAATTCACTCTATACTTAAGCCTGATCACAACCCTCATGCCCATAACCACTCAGCTGCGCAAAAATCCCTAAAAAAACTTGCATTTTTTTCAAGAAAACTCCATAACTGAAAACACACTTGCAGGTCAATTCAAGCCTCCAAACTTGTTCCATTAGCTTGCCAGGGTTGTCAGGAAACGATTCCAATCGAAAACTTAATCCCATACTCAAAGAATTGGTAATTCGAGGGTGAACTGTATCACTCTTTTACACAAATCGTATCTTGTCATTCATAGCATAATTGTACATTCTAACGCTCGTTTTGTGTTGCTCTCATGATTCTGAAGCTTATTCTATGTTTTAATTGAAGTTTTACGCACTGTATGCAAAGATGCCATTATTGTTTTCTAGGGTTTTACAAGCTACGAATTGGGGGTTTCTTGGTACTGTAAAATTAGCAAATCACAATACCATGATCAAGACCAGGAAGCTTGGACGAATTGATTGCAATGGTCGCGCCTAATTTCTGACCCAAGATGTGCTATTCGCTATTTTGAAAACAAGCATGTTTTGAGGGGGTTCAAAACCCCCGTTAACCATCTTTTGTTTCAGGAAAATAAAACAAAACGGAGAAGATGATGCAGTGTCAAGGCGTGAGTGGCTCATTTAAATTTGCGCGCTAAAAATCCATTAACTAACCATATTCGCTTATGTTATTTGTTTGTTATATAATATACAAAGCAATCAGGTGGATCAGCTGGCAAGGCGTAGTGGTGGTAACGTTCATGACCTGGGTTCGAGCCCCAGGTCCTCACTTTATTCCATATTATTTTGTACAACCTACTCCCATGCAACGCTTCATCAGGGGATCACCATGCACCCACAAAATCCAGCCTTCCACGCGTATGCCTAGGTCAATCCAAGGGCTACAGTTTGAAGAATACCATGAACATGAGTCAATGCACTCACACGCTGGGATGAGAGGTCAACAAAATCAGGAGCTTAGTGGGCCTAAAATGCTAACAAGCCCTCCACTTTGGGGACAGATACCCCCCTAGGTTTGCCATTTTTTTCATATTCTTTCTTTTTATTTCTATTTTCTTTTAAATTATTGTTTCCTTAATTAATTTATTATTTTCATAAATATAAAAAACACCATAAAAAATCAGAAACTAAATATATTTATTTAATTAATATTTTGTAAATAAATTCATAAATTAACTAGTTTTAAATTAGGTTTTAATTTTAACTCTTTTAATAAAAATCTAAAAAATGTAGAACTAGGGTTTAATTAATTTTTTATTCCTTTTTATTTTTCTTTCATAAATAATTAAATAATTAAATATTTATTTTTTGTAATTAAATTGTATATAAAATAATTAGGGTTAATTTTAGGTTAAAATTTCAACATTTTTCTCAATAAATTAAAACAATTAGAATTAGGGTTGGTCTTAATTTCATTTAATCTTTTTCATTAAAACCAAAAAATACCAAAAAAACAACTTCTTTTCTCTTTTAATTTATTAATTCCCTCATTAATTTAATTTTGCAAAAAGGGTCCAACGCCCTCGTTTAATTCTTAATTCGCACATTTATTTTTTCTTTATGATTTTGATGTATCTCTCTCGAAGCCTTGTAATTAACTTCTCGTACTTTTCTTTCTTTATTTTTCTGTCAAATCAGGTTCGAGAAATTTTGGCGATGTGGACCCGCGCCTTTTGTAATAGCTTAGAATTTTATTTTACTTCTCGCACTTTAAACTGTTAATCAAGGCATGAAAGAATGTATGGACAAAAATAAAAACAAACGCTAGATCACCAATAACATGACAAAAGACAAAAATATCTGAAAACGACACACAAATCGCACACACCACCCCTAGGGTACGCCTCACTGTTGCCTTGCCTCGAAAAGTGATCGTCGAGTAGAGGATGTCTTAGTAAGTCCTCATGATCCGGGAACCTGGCATGAGGGTAGCTTCTAAGGTGTCTTCCCATTGCTCTGGTGATCACCATGTCCCGAACCTCGAATTGACCCGAACACCTCCAACAGTGGTGCTACCTACCTCTCAATGGTGGGATGGCACTACTTTAAAGGACATCTACACAGACGAATTCCTTAGGGTAGGTAGGTTCTCGTAGATACTTGCTCTAATTTCAAAAACAAATTCAAAAATACTTTTCACACCAACACATTTTCAAAAAGCTTTCGAAAGCATTTTTCAAACACTCTTGAGGACTGATACAAGAGTCGAACTGGAATTTTCAAAGAAACTTTTTTAAAACCCACAATTGAAAAGCAAACAAACCATTTTTGAAAACACAAATGAGCAAGTATCTAAGAGCCCATGGATAACCATGGATAGAAAGGGTGCTAACACCTTCCCTTTCTATAACCTACCTCCCGAACCGAGAGCAATCTCTTTAAGGAATTTTTCTGTACTTTTGTCCTTTCCATTTGGAGAAAATAAAAGACGGTGGCGACTCTTGCTTCCGCGACATTTCGCGAACCAGCGTTAAACAGTCAGTTCCAGATCCACCAATCACAGATGTGCACGAAATCTTGAGTGAATAAAGAGTGCATATGCTGCATAAAAAGATTTGAAAGACATGTTTTAATATTTTTCTTATATTTAATTTTAATTAAATGAATTAATAGAATTAAAAACTCAATTAATTAATTAAAAATAAGAAAATAACTCCCCTTTGGGTCAATGGGTCGTGCATAGCTTTTGGGTGATGATTCTTGGAAGAAATTGAGGCCCATTAGCAATTTTGAGGCATTTGAAGCAAAGTTGACTTTTCAAAATTCCCAAAAATTCCCCAACTTCCACAAGGCACATCTTGCTCAATTTTTAAGCTTTGATCATGTTCTTGGACATTTTGGAAAGGTCTTGAAGTCCTCTAACCAATGCCTTTGGTCCCATGTCATTTTGACTTACCAATCTCAGGTTATGGTCTTTGACTTAAAGTGCCTTTTTGTTGACTTTTGAAAATGACCTATAATGTTGAGATTGATAACTTTTTGTGAGAGCATTTCTTGGACTTGAAGTGTGAAGATGAGTTGTAGGAAATGTCATTCTCTTTGAAAATGAGCTTTGGATGGAATTTTTCTGATAAACCATGTGGAAGTTATGCCTTGGTCAATTTGCAGTTGACTTTTTCAACTGTCCAAAAATAGAAACTTTTGCATCTTGAGACTTTTTGAGCCATGCCTTGAGAATCATGATCAAGAATTGATCAAATGATGTTTGTGGCTTCAAAATAAGATGTTGACCAAAATTTTTGACTTTTGACTGTCAAATGACCATTTTGCCCCTGTAGTTAACTGTTGAGCAATTAGGGTTTTTGACTGTGCAATTTTGTGCTGTAAGTCTTGAAACTTAACATAAGGATGATTGACAATGTTTATAGGCATGTGGGACTTGTTTGGACCCTTGGAAACTTCAACTTCTTTGCCAGAACCAAAACCCTAATTTTTGACTGTTAGGAGGCCATTGAACTGTGCAACCCTTGAGAGATTTTGAACCTTGATCTTGGAAAACCTTGAAGAAAATGGGAGGGAAAATTTTGGGGTACAACATGGTGCTTTGTGTGTGTGGCTTTTGAAAATGTTTTGAAAAAGATGCCTTGTCTAGGCAACCCTTGTAACAATTCTTTACTCAAATGTTTTACAAAAGGGGTTTGTCTTTTTGAAAAGATGTTTCAAGGTTTTGAAAGTTGTTTTGGAATTGTGTTGTGGAGTGTGTTTTGAAAAATGGCAAGGATTTGTTTTGCAAGTTTGATCAAGTAACTAAGAGTTGTCTACCCCTAAATTTACTCAAAGATTTTTCCTATGTTTTAACCCTTTTAACAGTATTGTTCCACCATTGTACTTGGTGGACAATCTTGTGTTAGGATGTTAACGGGACGGGCGCGGGTCATCGTGTAGACCATGAATGCAATGGTGCCAAGTGTCTTTGGCAATTTTTCCTTTAAGGGACTTGATCATTTTTTAGGCAACTTGAGAAAGCGTCATCGAGGGACTATGATCATTAGATTTGTTTTTGTTTGGCCAAAGACACTCAACATGCAAGCATGGCCCATTTTTGAAGGCAACAAGTGGAGTAACCCTAAGGGTGCAAGTGTGATTGGTGTTGCCCATTTTCATACTTGTTTATCTTTGAATTAGGTCAAGCTATTTGTTATTTGATTTTTGCATACAAACCCTAGGTCTATCATGGCATAATTAGAAAGCTTTTAAATGCGGAATTTTAAAGCCCTAGACTATTACAACATGATTATGGGGATGGGGGTACAAATGTTTGAATGGGGATATTTGACAAGAAATTTAAATCTAGGCTATTACATCCATATCGAATATACAAGTATTCAAATGTACAATATTTTAAACAAATATAAATGCAAAATGTATCATGCACAAAAAATGAGATTTTTTATGTATGTAAGAGTTTTCATGTTTGAAATATAAACAAAATAGAAAAAGATCAATTTGGAGTATTTTTGTGGTTTTTAGGGCAAAACCCTAATTTTTAATAAATAGTAATTATGTACTAAATATATACAATATTTATATATTTATTTATACAAAAATAAATAAATAAAAGAGAAGTATATTGTAAAAAGTATTTTTTGATGTCAAATATTAATAAAAATAAAGAAATGTATTATTCTCATATTTATCCTAAGTATTCTAATAAATATACAAGTATTTATATCATATATTTTAATATACTAAATATATACTAAAAAAAATAAAAAATAAAATATTAATTATTTACAAAAGTGTATATTTTGAGAAAATGTTTTTTAAAAAGGTAAAATAAAATAATAACTGAAAATATATTTTGTATTATTTTTTAGTGTTTTAAATAAAAAGAAATATATTTGTTTGTATATATATGCTTAAATAAAACAAACAAATGCCAAATAAATGCAAAAATGGATGAAAAAAATATTTTTAATATTTTTTATGTTTTGACAAAAAATATCAAGTCAGAAGAAAAAATAAAAAGTCAGAAATAATGGATATTTCACACAATGGGCCAGGGGGGGTGCAAAATGAGAAAAGTGATGCAAACAGAAAAAAAAACTCAGGCCCAGCCCAAGTCCACCTTCTTCAACCTCTAGCCATTTCTGTCTCAAAAACGCGCGCCCTCCATGCTTGATTCAAACTTCCTGATTCTTTGACTTTTAGCAAAAACTTATAACATCAATAATGTAGAGCATTATGTCACAATTTCAAACATATAAAAAAGTTGTTCTAACTCAGAAACGAGAGAGAATTTCTCCTCCCCCAATTTCTGACCTAGCTTTTCTTCCATGTTCAGGTCCAAAATTCTCACAGCACACACAATATAAATGAAAAGTAACTACATGGATGGCTTCCGGGCTATGAGTAGAACATGCTTTCTTCACAAACTTAAACCTAAATATGCCTGGATAGAGAGATAGAAGTTCACATTTTTACCTGTTCAGCTTGAGTCGTGTACAACAATGGAGGTATCTTCAATGGAGTTTGAACTTTGGTACAGCTTGCCCGAAGTCCAAGGATGCCTCCCCTATGCTTAGCTTGCTTTGAATCTCTCTGAATCAAGCTATGGAAGTCAACCTGCAAAACTGAAAAGTGAAAATGGCACACTTGGCTATGGATATTACAGCTTGTATCTAAGGCTTGGAATAGCTTCAATGGATGGTAGGGAATGTATTGGAACTTGTTTGGGCAAAAACGCACGAGTGAATGATGCTGGCCAAGTCAAACTGTAGGCATGCCCTGTTTCTTGCAGAAAAATGGTGTTTTGATGAATGAGGAGGTATTGAAGATGGTTTGGTCGTGCTTTAGGTCAGTTAGGGAGTATGAAATGTGTTTACAAAGTTTTTTTTTTGTTGGTCTTTGCAAGAATGTGAGTTATGGTTCTGTTTGCAAAGTTTCTTCTTTCATAAGCAAAGATATGCAACTTGGGTTATAGGCCAATGCAGGTCCCTCAAGCATGCTGCATACTTTGTTCTTGATCAGTGGGATTTGTCCACAAACTTGTGCCTCAAAGATATGGCCTGTACTTCAAAGATCCAGAATTTGACATAAAGCCTTACTTTTCTAAAATGGCAAAATTGCTTTTTCTAATTAAGGATTGATTTTGTGTGTATTGTCCAAATGAACAAAATAACACTCTAACACAAAGGATATGCATTTAATTATGGAGTGTGAAGAGGATTAGAGGCCTGCAAACTAGCCTAAACAATGCTGAGTTGAAAATGCCAAGGTTATGAACATGTATTTGGCTATGAACAAAGTGACTTTTGCCCATCTTTGCAAATTCGATTCTCCCTAACCACAAGGGTGTTTGAGAAGTTCTTGGACAATTTGGAAAGCTTGGAATGTGTACTACAATCCATCTTTGTAATGCAAATTGAAATTCCAAGTGGAAGCATGTGAAAAGTGGCCATGAAGTTAGTCAAAAATCCTGCCTAGAATAGGTCAAAATTTTTCTAATTTAAGAATGTTTTGCACCCTTATTCCGAAAATCATAACTTGAGCTACAAGCTTCTTTTGAGGAAACTTTGTAAATCAAAGTTGTAGATTTTGCAATGGACTACAACTTTCATGTTTTGAGTTTTGCTTGAATCCAATTGCATTTTGGTGAAGAAATGGGAGAAAGTTAGGAAAAAATAAGGAAATTTTATAACTTAGAAAATTTCTAAGTTATGAAATTTCTTCATTTTAAACCCTAATTTGCAATTTTGGGTTTCTTGATGAACAAGTTTCATAATTTGACATGTCTTGATGAAAAATGAATCTTGGCACTCGAATTTGACCAAAAAGTCAAAGTTTGACTTCTCAGTATACAGTCAAATTTTGATCAGTTGACTGGAAAATTCATTTGTCAATCTTGTGCATTTGGGATCTTTTGAACCTGTTGAATGGATCAAGACAATTCCATTGAGTCCTTGAGTCCATATGTGAGCTTGGTTTGCCATTGGTTAGGCCAAACAGTCAAAAATTGCCTTTGTGCAGTCAAAACCCTAAAAATGACCATTTTGCCCTTTTGGTGATCTGATCAAATTTCTTGGGGAATTGTGATCCAAACTTAACCAAATGGTTCATGTGAGTTCATATTATTTATGTGGGTCAAATTTCATGAGGTTTGACTATCAATTGGCCACAATTGACTTTTTCCCCAATACAACTGATTTCTAGGTCAACTGTCTAATTGACTGGGCAAAGATTGGAATCAAGACTTGAAACTTGGCATGGATAATCTTGTGAGTCCAACATGAAGCATGAAAGTCACTTTGGGCCTTTTAGGTCAAAACAACTTTGTGCAAACTCAAACCCTAATTTGGGTCAACAATGCAAGGAGGAGTCTTGAGCAGAGCAAACCCAATTTGATCTTGAGCTCCAAGGGTCTTGTGGTGAGAAAATATTGATGAAATGGGAGGGCAAATTTTGGGGTACAACACCAGCCCACCTATAACAGAGTTTCAAAACCGCAAAAACAGAATTCTTTAACCTGTAACTAACTTCTAAAAACTCCTAACTGTCATAACCCTATAACAGCCCCTAGCAAAAAAAAAACTAACAGTTAGCTTATCTTATCTGTAAATTTTGTGGATGATTATATGTTGATTCCTGACTTGTTGATATTTTTTCATAATTTTTCTATTAGCTTAGGAATTAATTGAATTAATGTTTAGTACATAATTAGAATTAGAATTTTAACACGTCCTTGTCGATTCTATATCCTTGATTCAATTTCCTTGGCATGATGAGTGGTTTGGCAGTAGGTTCTAACCCTTGAACAGGGCCATGCTATTTTTGACACGTTTGTTCATTATGCAAGGTACATTTTTGTGCTTTCAATCAAGTAACATAACAGGTAGTTATGTTATCGAAGCATACGACTTATGCTCGCTTACGATGCAACACGATGTAACATAACTGTTTTCAGAAGTCTTGAAGTTGAGGAGGAACCGGTGTAGGGTTTCTTGATGATGAGTCCATGTAAAACTGCATCTGAATTGTTAATGATAGCCTTTATTCTTATCCTGAAACGAGAAAATGTTAGCTAAACACAAAATTATGTTGCATGAAATGTATGATGCAATGTATGTTCTATCAATGTTTATGAATTGAATGTAATGAATGCGCATGTAAGTTGATGAGCTGTCTTGCTGAGGATAGATGAATCCTGGATGGCTGGAGATAAAAGAATCTTGACTGCCGCCGGGGGAAGTAAATCTTTAACTGCTGCAGGGGATTGAAAATCCTTTGATCGTTGAAAATGAGAAGTCCTAGGACCGCTGTTGGGGAATCAGGAGCTTGGGTTGTATACCAATCTACTGGGGATTCCTGTCTTGAGGAGATCTTCATTGGGGAATATCTGAATATTCTGTGAAGAACTGAGAATGAGAGTCTTCAATCTGCTTGGGGAATGCAAGATCTTCAATTGTTTGGGGATCTTAGGACCACTGCTGGGGATTGAAACTCCTTGGTGACTTGCGGGGCTAGAGAATTCTGATGATCTCTTCTGGGGAGTCCAGAACCTGGGAGGCTTGTGCTGGAGGAGTAAGACTGAGAATCTACAATCTGATGGGAAGTACCTCTGTGGGGAGAAGGTTCATTAGTCTGGTTCCGCTGGGGATTTGATAGTTGAAAGTCTTAGCTCCGCTGGGGATAGGATTTTCAGATTCTTAAGGCTCCACTGGGGATACTGAAACTTAACTCTGTGGGGAATTGAGTTCCGGAAGGCCCTATGGCTGGGGAAATCAGTTTTGAGAAAGCTTCTTCTGTTGAGGATCCTGAAGTTTAACTCTGTTTGGGGAATTAAGTTATGGATTTTGACTTTGTCGAGGAATTTGGAGTTTAAATCTGCGGGGATTTCTTCTGAAAGGGCATCGAGATATCTATCTGTACCCTTAAACTATCTGCAATCATCTCTTCTTGGTTTGTAAGGAAAATGATTATGTTCAAATGCATATGCTTATTTAACAAAACATTGGACGTTTCTCAAATAAAACATAAGTGCAAAAGAGAAAAAGGAAGACAAAGCAAATTTCTGTATTTGGAAAAGTATTTGTATTAACTTTTTATGAGTATCTTTGTACAAAGGAGACAGACACCCTAGTAAGAGGATGTTGTCCTAAAGAATTGAAAATTTTATACAAAATAAAGATGGCTATGTGCAACGATTATATGGGATCCCATTCTATTATAGCCTTCACAACTCTGAATATCTTGTCCATTCAAATGCTTCGTTTGCCGATGACTGGATTGATCAGAAGCTTGGAACTGGTTGATGAAGAGATTGTTCTTTAAAGTGATCCGACGAGACATAGTCATACGCTTTAATTCCCTAACTTTTGTCTGGATCGCCCTTTCGGGTTTTCAATCCACCGGGAAACCCCTTTTTTCCCAAGCCTCCCTTTCGGGTTTTCGACTTGCCGGGTGTACAGATTTTTTTGTTTTATCCCTAATTTTTGCCTGAACCGCCCTTTCGGGTTTTCGGTTCACCGGGATGCCCATTTTTGCCCAAGCCGCCCTTTCGGGTTTTCGACTTGTCGGGTAACTTTATGCGTATTATCTTTTGACTATGTCTGCGTTCACAGGGTGCGGCAAATCGTCGCCGTCCATGGTGGTCAGAATCATTGCACCGCCAGAAAATATGCTCTTGATCACAAATGGTCCTTCGTAAGTAGGAGTCCATTTGCCCCTGGGATTACTTTGCGGTAAGATAATCCGCTTGATTACGAGATCTCCGACTTGATATACTTGACGTCTAACTTTCTTGTTGAAAGCCTTGATCATCCGTTTTTGATACGTTTGACCATGGAAAACAGCAGCGAGTCGCTTCTCGTCGATCAAATTGAGTTAATCAAGTCGGGTCTGAATCCAATCGTCTTCATTCAAACCAGCGTCCTTCATAATCCTTAAAGAAGGAATCTGAACTTCCATGGGCAGGACAACTTCCATGCCATATACCAAAGAAAATGGGGTTGCCCCGGTTGAAGTACGTGCTGTGGTACGGTATCCGTGCAGAGCAAATGGTAACATCTCATGCTAGTCTTTGTAGGTGACTGTCATTTTCTGAATGATCTTCTTAATGTTTTTGTTCGCAGCTTCAACAACACCGTTCATCTTCGGCCGATAGGGAGATGAATTGTGATGATAAATCTTGAAATGTTCACATAGAGCGGTGATCATAGTATTATTCAGATTTGTACCGTTGTCTGTAATGATCCTGTCGGGGACACCATACCGGCATATGAGGTTTTGCTTGATGAAGCGGGCAACCACATTTTTTGTAACAGAGGCGAAGGAAGCTGCTTCGACCCATTTGGTAAAATAGTCGATGGCGACCAGGATGAAGCGATGTCCATTGGACGCCGTGGGCTTGATCTCTCCAATCATGTCAATGCCCCACATTGCGAATGGCCAAGGAGCTGTCAGAACGTTGTGAGAGGAACATGAGGAATATGAATCTTCTCAGCGTAGACCTGACATTTGTGGCAAGTACGGGAATGCTGATGGCAATCTGCTTCCATGGTAGACCAGTAATAGCCTTCCCTTAGAATCTTCTTAGCCATTGTATGCCCGCTCAAGTGAGTGCCAAATGTACCGCTGTGTATCTCAGTCATGATTAACTCTGCTTCAGCTTTGTCTACACATCAGAGTAAAACACAATCATGGCTGCGTTTATAGAGGATGCCGTTGCTCAGGAAGAACTTGGCAGCAAATTTCCTTAGGAACTTTTTGTCATTTACGGAAGCTCCTTCGGGATATTCTCTAGTCTGGAGATACCTTTTGATTTCGTGAAACCAAGGTTGTTCCACTACCTCTTCGGTATTAATCTCATGACAATGCGCAGGTTCATACATTCGCTCGATGGTGATTTGGGGAGCCTCGTTATCCCAGTTGAGTTTAAACATGGAGGACATCATGGCGAGAGCATCTGCAAGCTGATTCTCTTCTCGCGAGAAATGCTCGAAGGTGATTTGCTCAAAATGAGGCAACAATGTCAGGACATGTTCTTTGTATGGGATAAGATTAGGATGTTTGGTATCCCACTCTCCTTTGATTTGACTGATAACCAAATCCGAGTCCCCAAATACGATCAAAGATTTGATCCCTAGGTCAATAGCAGCCTTGAGACCAAAAATGCAAGCTTCATATTCAGCCATGTTGTTGGTACAGCTGAAGCAAAGTCGGGCCGTGAAAGGCGTGTGACAACCTTCCGGGGAAATGAGTATCGCACCGATACCGTTTCCAAGTGAATTTGAAGCACCATCAAAGTACAGGGTCCATCGGGATCCTTTTTCAGGTCCGTCATACGGTCCGTTACCTTCAATGTTGTCCAAATTCATGATGTCCTCGTCCGGGAAGTCGAATCTCATGGACTGATAATCTTCGATAGCTTGATGAGCTAGATGGTCAGCTAGTACACTCCCCTTTATAGATTTTTGGGTAGTGTACTGGATGTCATACTCAGTTAGGATCATTTGCCATCTAGCTATTCTTCCAGATAAAGCTGGCTTCTCGAAGATATACTTGATAGGATCCATTTTGGAAATCAACAAAGTGGTATGAGTCAGCATATACTGCCTTAGTCGGCGAGAAGCCCATACCAAAGCGCAACAAGTTTTCTCGAGCAGTGAGTAGCGAGTCTCACAGTCGATAAACTTTTTGCTAAGGTAATAAATAGCATGCTCTTTTCGACCAGAATCGTCATGCTGGCCCAAAACACACCCCATTGAGTTATCCAAGACGGTCAGGTACATGATCAACGGTCTTCCTTCAACGTGTGGCGTCCGAATAAGAGGTTCTAGCAAATACTCCTTGATCTTATCAAAAGCAGCTTGGCAATCGTCGTTCCATTCGACTATCTGATCTTTTTTTAATAATTTGAAAATCGGTTCACAGGTAGACGTTAGATGAGAGATGAATCTGGCAATATAGTTCAAGCGCCCCAAAAACCCTCTAACCTCCTTTTCAGTATGGGGAGCAGGCATTTCTTGTATTGCTTTCAGTTTTGCTGGATAGACCTCAATGCCCTTGTTGTTGACAATAAATCCTAGAAGTTTACCAGACCTAACTCCAAAAGTACACTTACTTGGATTCAGCCTGAGTTTGTACTCTTTCAACCTGGCAAACAGCTTTTGCAGATGCTCAAGGTGTTCCTCCTCTGTTTGTGATCGAGCTATCATATCGTCTACATAGACTTCGATCTCATGATGTATCATATCATGAAACAAAGCTACCATGGCGCGTTGATAAGTTGCCCCTGCGTTCTTCAGTCCGAACGACATCACCTTGTAGTAGAAGGTACCCCACTGTGTAACAAAAGTTGTTTTCTCCATGTCCTCGGGGTCCATTTTGATCTGGTTGTAGCCCGAGAATCCATCCATGAAGGAAAACACTTTGTGCTGAGCTGTGTTGTCAATCAAAATGTCGATGTGCGGTAGCGGAAAATCATCCTTAGGGATGGCCCTATTCAAATCCCGGTAGTCCACACACATTCTGACCTTGCCGTCTTTTTTAGGTACTGGCACAATGTTAGCAACCCATTGTGGATAGGATGTAACAGCCAAAAAGCCAGCATTGAATTGCTTCATTACTTTTGCTTTAATCTTCTCCGACATGTCGGGTCTCATTCGGTGGACTTTTTGCTTGATCGGTGGACAATCCTCTCTTGTAGGGAGACGGTGAACCACGATATCTGTATCTAAACCCGGCATGTCTTCATAAGACCAGGCGAAGATTTCAATGTAATCATTCAACAGCTGTATCAAACGCTCCTTGACACTTGATTCCAGATTGGCACCCACTTGTACTTCCTTCCAGTCTTCCTCTGTTCCTAAGTTGACAGTTTCCAACAACTCTTCGTGAAGCAAGATGGCCCTCTCTTCTTGTTGTAGAAGTCTGGCTAGCTCTCCTGGTACTTCACAATCTTCGTCATCTTCATACTCAGCCTGATTGACCAAATCTTCAGAGCTATTGAAGGACATAGCAGAATAGTCACCCATAGAATCCAGAGTGGATGGGTACCTGCATTTGTGAGTGTTGGTGGTGTGTAAGGGATAGCCATCCTTAAACAAACAAAAATGCAAAAGGAAAGAAAATGAACACAACAGTTTATCAATGAAAAACGTCCAATGAATCATTAAACATGGCATATGGATATGAAGAGAATCAAAACCCTTACAAATGGACCTACATGCCCCGGGCAAGGCATGAGGTGTAAAAGTAGTGTGCAGATTGTTTAAAAGTAATTATTACAGACCAACAGGAAATGTTCGAAAGATAAGTTACTGATTAATGAAAGTAATGGGGACGAAGTATTTCGCCTCCCAGTTGTGCAATCCCCCTTCTATAGTTGGGAAGATCCAGTCTTCAATGTTACCCTCTTCGTCTTCGTCTTCCAAGGAATTGGTTCCATGAGGAGAAATCTTGATGGGTGTTCTTTCAATTTTTGAGCGACGCATAGCTTTTTGCCCCGCAACGGTGAATCCCAACCCAAACTTGTCTGTTTTGTGGGGAAAGTCAGGCAACTGACCCCATGTTGAGCTCTTTCCCTCCTTCATTGCAGCCTTTGCGTCTTTCAGAGATGCCATCCTGGCCACCTGCTTGGGTTCCTCAGCTACTGCCTTTGCTACAGCAACCTCGGGAGTAATTTCCTCGAAGTGTTGGAACGGTGTCTCAATGAATTCTCCCTCCACTTCCACGTACCGAAAGGAGTTCAGGTGACTGATCATATATTCCTCTTCACCGTGTACAGTTATAATCTTTCCTTTGACAGGGTATTTCAGCATCTGATGAAGAGAGGAAGTGACTGCCCCAGCATTATGTATCCGTGGTCTCCCTAGCAAGCAAGAGTATGACGGACGGATGTCCATCACATAGAAAGTTGAGTGGAATACCTCAGTGCCCACCTTGATGGGAATGTCGACCTCCCCATGCACCATTCTTTTAGACCCGTCAAAGGCCCTGACAATAATATTACTTGGTTTCAGCTCCAAGCCTTCACAATCCAATAGATCCAGAGCTTTCTTAGGCAACACGTTCAGAGAAGAACCGGTGTCGACCAAAACATGGGCAAGAGTAGTTCCTCGGCATTCAACTGAAACATGCAATGCGTCATTGTGCTTTCTTCCTTTCGGAGTCAGGTCAGCATCAGAGAAACCCAGACCGTTGTCTGCGGTCAGGATGGCTACACAATCCTGGAATTGATCGGCTGAGGTTTCCTGGGGAACATGGGCTGTCTTCAGAAACCTTATCAATGCTTTGGCATGAGCCTCGGAACAAAGCAGTAATGCTAACATGGAGGTCTTCGAGGGGGTTTGCCCCAATTGCTCCACCACGTCATAATCACTCTTCTTAATTATTTTCAGAATCTCCTCCATTTCTTTCTTAGAGGTTTCGGGGATAACCAATGGCTAAGCCCTCATCCTGACGAGCTCATCCTGGATCCCTTTCCCCTTATCAGCAGAAGTAGGAGGGACAACCACAGGAGTAACAACTTCCTCAATCAATGGAATTCTTGCAGAAAGTTTTATCGGTGCAGGAGTAACTTTGGCAGCAGCTGAGGGTCCAAAGATTGCCTTTGGAGGGGCAATCTCTGGAGAAAATATTCTCCCACTTCGGGTAATCTTGCTCGTACCGGCAATGTTTCCAACGTCGGCATCTTCTTCGTCAGAGCCTTCTTCAGTTATCTCGACTTGTTTAACACCATGGTAGTAGATTTCTCCACCATAATTCCATGGTATTGATTTGTCAGAAATGTAGGGGACAGGCCCAGGCAGGGTTATTTTCAGAGGAACAAACTTCGTAGCGGATGTAATCTTAACAGGCTTTTTAGGGACCTTGGAAAGATTGGTGGAAATGGTGATTATTGAAACATCTTTGATAGGAGTTGGAATAGCAGGAATCTTTTCGAAAAGAATTTGTTGGCTGTCCATTAGACTTTGGATGCCTATCTTCAACAATGGACAGTCGACTGGTAAGGAGGAACAACAGTAGCAATCTTCTTTACATCCTGGGAAAATCCCAGCCTTTAACAGATTTAACTTGATTGTCAACAGTGGGGTCCTCAGATCATCAACAGCAGAAACATACAAATCTTCTTCAATAGCATGGACATTGCGACCATGCTTCGTCATTGGAGCGGATATCACGTTCGGCTTCTCTGGAGCATCGAACTCAACCTCTTTTGCATCTATCAAGTCTTGAATTTTATGCTTAAGCGCCCTACAATCGTTGGTATCGTGCCCGATGCTGTCAGAATGATAGGCGCATTTAGCATTAGGATGATAATGTCGGGAAGATGTGTTCACATATTTTGGTGCCTCTTTGATAGTGGTGAGATTTAGCTTCAACAAATGGGGAAGAACTTGTGCAGGCGTCATATTGATGCGGGTGAACTGTCGTTGTGGCCGTTCTACCCGTTGTTGGTTTGGTCTGGACTGATTGTTACGAGGCTGATCACTTGATGAATTTTGGATCATCACGGTCCCCACAGTCGGCCGGCGCTCAGTTCTTCCCAATCTTTTGAGAGTATATAACAACTGTCTCCTTCTTGGCTGGAAATGATTTCTTAGCAGTTGTAGATGCAGAGGCCTCCTTTTGAATCTTCCCATTCTTAATACCAGCTTCCACCCGTTCGCCAGTCAGAATCAATTCAGTAAACCCTGCGGAAGAGCTCCCGATCAAATGGTTGAAGAACGGGCCATATAGGGTCCCTAAGAACATATCAACTAGTTCCCTATCAGAAAGATGTGGCTGCACTCTTCCGGCCAAGTCACGCCATTTCTGGGCGTATTCTTTGAATCCCTCATTTGAGGCCATTCCCATACTTTGTAGCTGAGTACGGGTTGGCGCCAAGTCAGCGTTATATTGATACTGGCGATAAAAGGCAGCTGCCAAGTCTTCCCAGTTATGCACTTCTGACCTCTCAAGCTGGTAAAACTAGTCTAGTTGTGTACCAGACAAGCTATCCTGAAAGAAGTGTACCCAAAGATTTATGTCGGATGTATGAGGTTGAATTCTTCTGACATACGACCTCAAGTGCATCTTCGGGCAAGACAGCCCATCATATTTTGCAAAAACTGGCACTTTAAACTTCGGAGGGATCACAATCCCAGCAATCAATCCCAATTCTTCAAAATCTAACCCAGGAATCCTTTGCAGCTCCATAGCCGCCAGTCTATCCTCCAGGTTTTTGTATTTGTCGTCCACTGGCGGGTATTGTTGCTCTAAGTAGTCTTCATCTTCCTCAACCTCTTCCTCTTCAGCCTCGGACTCAGAAGGTAGTGCAGCTCCTTTTTCCTTACTGGTTTCCTCCTCAGATGCGGAAGGAAATTCAAGAACTCTTCTAGCTTCATTCTCAAACCTTCTTCCCAGTGTAGCTACCCCAACTCTTTTCTTCTTCTTTTTCACTTTTTCTTGCTCTTTGTTCCCAAGCAGTGTTTTTAGATCCTCCTGACCCTTTGCCAAGGTCATTAGGAGTTGTTGAAACTGTGAGTTTTGTGACTGCATATCTTTGACCGTCTGTTCGAGATCCATCTTACTGAAATAAACAGCAGAGAGATAAGGAAACCTGGTGTGAAGACCTGTTGATGCACATGATGAATGATATGTTTATTCATGCAATGCATTCAAGGATTTAGAAATTCAAAATTGTTGCAAACAAAAAGAACACACGTCATATTAATAAGAAGAAATTTTGTCAGTACATAATTTCCCCATGGGCCAAATATTACAAAAACTTCTTAAGGTAAAAAGACGTTGCACATCCTCTTTGGTGCGATGTAAGTGTTGAGGGTCTCCTCCTCGTGAAGTCGGCGGGTGAGCTCCAAAACCTTCTTCTCACTGGCGTAGAAGCTGGCTTCAAAAGTATTTTGTTCCTCCTTGAGTTGGATCCAACTCTTTTGCATCTCCTCCCATGATGTTGGCATGTCAGGATGTAGGATGGTGTATGAAACCTCTCCTTCCTTAACGGGCTCTTTAATCAAAGGGAGAATATGAGGGTAAGGCATCATAAGTCTCTGGGCTCGGGTCCTTACCCACTTGAGATAAGGCTCAAGAGGGATGAAGTTCTTGTGCCCCAGTGTCTTGCTATCTACCTTGTTAGGCATCCTCCAAGCTCTGATGAATCTTTGGCGAAGTCCTTGCGCATCGTTGTCGAAGTCAAAAACTAGGTCAGGAATCAGCATGTCATGAGGGCCATCCCTCCGTGCATTTCCAAATTGTCTCAAAGCTAGACAAGGGGTGTAGGTAATGCCTCCCCTAATGCCAAGTAATGGAACATTAGGAAACTCTCCACAACGATCGACTATGTTGACATTTTCTCTAGACCGAGAACACCAATGTACATCAGAGTGTGTGAGGGTCATCAACCGTTGTGACCACCTTAAGCCTTGGTCAGTTTTCAAAACAGATTGTGGAAGGTGCGAAATAAACCACCTTGCAAGGAGAGGAGTACAGCACATGAGAACACCTCTCTTCCTCATTGTTCGTGTGTAAAATGAGTGGAGGATGTCCCCAAGCAATGTAGGTATGGGATTCCTGGATAGGAAAATCTTGACAGCATTGACATCTATAAGTTGGTCAGGATTTGGGAACAAGACCAACCCATAAATAAGGAGTGCCACAATCTCTTCAAAGGCTTGCAGATCCAGGGAATTCCAACACTCTTGTGCCTTCTCAAACAAGAATTTTTCCAAGAAGCCCTTGATACCACTTCTAGTTTCCCAATGCCCCTTGATGTCAGATGGTTGCAAGTGTAGTGCTTGAGCAACATCTTCAGGCTTTGGTTCTTTTTCCGTACCGTTGTAGGGTAGTTGATTAAGAATAGGGATTCTCAGGAGTTGAGAAAATTCCTCCAAAGTAGGCACCAATTGGTAGTCGGGGAATGTGAAACAGTGGTGAAGGGGGTCAAAGAATTGGAACAACACTTTCACCATGTCTTCTTCAATGTTGGTGTTGACTAGGCTGAGCAGTCTACCATGTCTTTCACTGAAGAGAGAGCTTTCTGGAATTCTGGATGTAAGCTCCTTGAGTTGAGGAGGGATTCTCACAAGGTTGACTTGGATAGTTTTCCTGCGAAGAATTTCCATGACCTACAAAACAAGAACAAAGATGAAGATTCAAACCCTTGAAATGGTTAGTGGATGCATATGATGCTTTATGATGTTCATGATGCATGCACAAACATATGTACAAGCAAGTCACACAAAACCCTAGTTTCAGGCTTGCATGAGGTTTCATAGGTAAGTACCCTCTTGAGTGAAGTTGGCTTAAAAAACCTGTCCTATAAATAGTAACTGGGTTCTAAGGAGCTCAATATCATTGGATTGTTTTCCATGTTCATTGTTTTGGTTTAGCCACTTAACTAGCGACCAAAATATTCCAAGAAAACAACCCTCAATGAGTGTAGTATCGAGTATCTACCAACTTCGGACTGCACCAAAGCCGGTCATCTCACTACCCCTAATAAAAGGCCAAGATGGCCAAGTAAGGTTCTAGGTCATTAGTGCTTAGTGACATCACTCAGCGGCCCCGTACTCTCCTTGCTTGAACTCAAGGGTTACCGGTACTCACAAATATGTCGCACTAATATAGCTATTGCTTCAACCGTGTCGGTATACCCCGCACAGTTTCCACAACGTATTGCTATCTATGAATGTTTCCCCAAATCCGGGTGTAGGATTTCAAGCCCAAACAAGAGAACCAAAATATAAAGCAATCAAAGCAAACAATTAGTCATGCAAAAGGGTGATCTAAGCCCTAAGGTTACTCCACTTTTAAATTTGTCCCCAGCAGAGTCGCCAGTTCTGTGATACGGTGGGAGAACTAACTTGAGGTTTGCGTTTGTTTTCGCAAATATTTCGATTTAGCAAGAGTCGCCACCGACTTTTTATTTTATCCTAAGGAAAGGTTAAAAAGCACAGGAAAAACCTTTGAGATGTTTTCTTGGGTTCAGGGAGTAGATTATAGAAAGGGAAGGTATTAGCACCCTTTCTATCCATGGTTATCCATGGGCTCTTAGTTACTTGCTTAGATCACTTGTCTTTGCTTTTCAATTGTTTGAAATGGTGCTTTGTGTGTGTGGCTTTTGAAAATGTTTTGAAAAAGATGCCTTGTCTAGGCAACCCTTGTAACAATTCTTTACTCAAATGTTTTACAAAAGGGGTTTGTCTTTTTGAAAAGATGTTTCAAGGTTTTGAAAGTTGTTTTGGAATTGTGTTGTGGAGTGTGTTTTGAAAAATGGCAAGGATTTGTTTTGCAAGTTTGATCAAGTAACTAAGAGTTGTCTACCCCTAAATTTACTCAAAGATTTTTCCTATGTTTTAACCCTTTTAACAGTATTGTTCCACCATTGTACTTGGTGGACAATCTTGTGTTAGGATGTTAACGGGACGGGCGCGGGTCATCGTGTAGACCATGAATGCAATGGTGCCAAGTGTCTTTGGCAATTTTTCCTTTAAGGGACTTGATCATTTTTTAGGCAACTTGAGAAAGCGTCATCGAGGGACTATGATCATTAGATTTGTTTTTGTTTGGCCAAAGACACTCAACATGCAAGCATGGCCCATTTTTGAAGGCAACAAGTGGAGTAACCCTAAGGGTGCAAGTGTGATTGGTGTTGCCCATTTTCATACTTGTTTATCTTTGAATTAGGTCAAGCTATTTGTTATTTGATTTTTGCATACAAACCCTAGGTCTATCATGGCATAATTAGAAAGCTTTTAAATGCGGAATTTTAAAGCCCTAGACTATTACAACATGATTATGGGGATGGGGGTACAAATGTTTGAATGGGGATATTTGACAAGAAATTTAAATCTAGGCTATTACATCCATATCGAATATACAAGTATTCAAATGTACAATATTTTAAACAAATATAAATGCAAAATGTATCATGCACAAAAAATGAGATTTTTTATGTATGTAAGAGTTTTCATGTTTGAAATATAAACAAAATAGAAAAAGATCAATTTGGAGTATTTTTGTGGTTTTTAGGGCAAAACCCTAATTTTTAATAAATAGTAATTATGTACTAAATATATACAATATTTATATATTTATTTATACAAAAAAAAATAAATAAAAGAGAAGTATATTGTAAAAAGTATTTTTTGATGTCAAATATTAATAAAAATAAAGAAATGTATTATTCTCATATTTATCCTAAGTATTCTAATAAATATACAAGTATTTATATCATATATTTTAATATACTAAATATATACTAAAAAAAATAAAAAATAAAATATTAATTATTTACAAAAGTGTATATTTTGAGAAAATGTTTTTTAAAAAGGTAAAATAAAATAATAACTGAAAATATATTTTGTATTATTTTTTAGTGTTTTAAATAAAAAGAAATATATTTGTTTGTATATATATGCTTAAATAAAACAAACAAATGCCAAATAAATGCAAAAATGGATGAAAAAAATATTTTTAATATTTTTTATGTTTTGACAAAAAATATCAAGTCAGAAGAAAAAATAAAAAGTCAGAAATAATGGATATTTCACACAATGGGCCAGGGGGGGTGCAAAATGAGAAAAGTGATGCAAACAGAAAAAAAAAACTCAGGCCCAGCCCAAGTCCACCTTCTTCAACCTCTAGCCATTTCTGTCTCAAAAACGCGCGCCCTCCATGCTTGATTCAAACTTCCTGATTCTTTGACTTTTAGCAAAATCTTATAACATCAATAATGTAGAGCATTATGTCACAATTTCAAACATATAAAAAAGTTGTTCTAACTCAGAAACGAGAGAGAATTTCTCCTCCCCCAATTTCTGACCTAGCTTTTCTTCCATGTTCAGGTCCAAAATTCTCACAGCACACACAATATAAATGAAAAGTAACTACATGGGTGGCTTCCGGGCTATGAGTAGAACATGCTTTCTTCACAAACTTAAAGCTAAATATGCCTGGATAGAGAGATAGAAGTTCACATTTTTACCTGTTCAGCTTGAGTCGTGTACAACAATGGAGGTATCTTCAATGGAGTTTGAACTTTGGTACAGCTTGCCCGAAGTCCAAGGATGCCTCCCCTATGCTTAGCTTGCTTTGAATCTCTCTGAATCAAGCTATGGAAGTCAACCTGCAAAACTGAAAAGTGAAAATGGCACACTTGGCTATGGATATTACAGCTTGTATCTAAGGCTTGGAATAGCTTCAATGGATGGTAGGGAATGTATTGGAACTTGTTTGGGCAAAAACGCACGAGTGAATGATGCTGGCCAAGTCAAACTGTAGGCATGCCCTGTTTCTTGCAGAAAAATGGTGTTTTGATGAATGAGGAGGTATTGAAGATGGTTTGGTCGTGCTTTAGGTCAGTTAGGGAGTATGAAATGTGTTTACAAAGTTTTTTTTTTGTTGGTCTTTGCAAGAATGTGAGTTATGGTTCTGTTTGCAAAGTTTCTTCTTTCATAAGCAAAGATATGCAACTTGGGTTATAGGCCAATGCAGGTCCCTCAAGCATGCTGCATACTTTGTTCTTGATCAGTGGGATTTGTCCACAAACTTGTGCCTCAAAGATATGGCCTGTACTTCAAAGATCCAGAATTTGACATAAAGCCTTACTTTTCTAAAATGGCAAAATTGCTTTTTCTAATTAAGGATTGATTTTGTGTGTATTGTCCAAATGAACAAAATAACACTCTAACACAAAGGATATGCATTTAATTATGGAGTGTGAAGAGGATTAGAGGCCTGCAAACTAGCCTAAACAATGCTGAGTTGAAAATGCCAAGGTTATGAACATGTATTTGGCTATGAACAAAGTGACTTTTGCCCATCTTTGCAAATTCGATTCTCCCTAACCACAAGGGTGTTTGAGAAGTTCTTGGACAATTTGGAAAGCTTGGAATGTGTACTACAATCCATCTTTGTAATTCAAATTGAAATTCCAAGTGGAAGCATGTGAAAAGTGGCCATGAAGTTAGTCAAAAATCCTGCCTAGAATAGGTCAAAATTTTTCTAATTTAAGAATGTTTTGCACCCTTATTCCGAAAATCATAACTTGAGCTACAAGCTTCTTTTGAGGAAACTTTGTAAATCAAAGTTGTAGATTTTGCAATGGACTACAACTTTCATGTTTTGAGTTTTGCTTGAATCCAATTGCATTTTGGTGAAGAAATGGGAGAAAGTTAGGAAAAAATAAGGAAATTTTATAACTTAGAAAATTTCTAAGTTATGAAATTTCTTCATTTTAAACCCTAATTTGCAATTTTGGGTTTCTTGATGAACAAGTTTCATAATTTGACATGTCTTGATGAAAAATGAATCTTGGCACTCGAATTTGACCAAAAAGTCAAAGTTCGACTTCTCAGTATACAGTCAAATTTTGATCAGTTGACTGGAAAATTCATTTGTCAATCTTGTGCATTTGGGATCTTTTGAACCTGTTGAATGGATTAAGACAATTCCATTGAGTCCTTGAGTCCATATGTGAGCTTGGTTTGCCATTGGTTAGGCCAAACAGTCAAAAATTGCCTTTGTGCAGTCAAAACCCTAAAAATGACCATTTTGCCCTTTTGGTGATCTGATCAAATTTCTTGGGGAATTGTGATCCAAACTTAACCAAATGGTTCATGTGAGTTCATATTATTTATGTGGGTCAAATTTCATGAGGTTTGACTATCAATTGGCCACAATTGACTTTTTCCCCAATACAGCTGATTTCTAGGTCAACTGTCTAATTGACTGGGCAAAGATTGGAATCAAGACTTGAAACTTGGCATGGATAATCTTGTGAGTCCAACATGAAGCATGAAAGTCACTTTGGGCCTTTTAGGTCAAAACAACTTTGTGCAAACTCAAACCCTAATTTGGGTCAACAGTGCAAGGAGGAGTCTTAAGCAGAGCAAACCCAATTTGATCTTGAGCTCCAAGGGTCTTGTTGTGAGAAAATATTGATGAAATGGGAGGGCAAATTTTGGGGTACAACACCAGCCCACCTATAACAGAGTTTCAAAACCGCAAAAACAGAATTCTTTAACCTGTAACTAACTTCTAAAAACTCCTAACTGTCATAACCCTATAACAGCCCCTAGCAAAAAAAAACTAACAGTTAGCTTATCTTATCTGTAAATTTTGTGGATGATTATATGTTGATTCCTGACTTGTTGATATTTTTTCATAATTTTTCTATTAGCTTAGGAATTAATTGAATTAATGTTTAGTACATAATTAGAATTAGAATTTTAACACGTCCTTGTCGATTCTATATCCTTGATTCAATTTCCTTGGCATGATGAGTGGTTTGGCAGTAGGTTCTAACCCTTGAACAGGGCCATGCTATTTTTGACACGTTTGTTCATTATGCAAGGTACATTTTTGTGCTTTCAATCAAGTAACATAACAGGTAGTTATGTTATCGAAGCATACGACTTATGCTCGCTTACGATGCAACACGCCTTATTCCTCACCGTCCTAAGAAATTCATATTATATTATATGATTGTCCTGGTACATGTGATATTTTATGATACTCTGCACAGGAACTTCTGATTATGCGTTGCATTCTTAACACGTGTTTGCCTTTATCTTAGTTGAATATCATTTATGACTTTGTTTGTTTCATGTGAAGCTTGCTCGACGCGTACTCCCTGCTTCTCCATTGCTTTCGTCTGCTTTTGATGATTTTCTTTCTTATGGTAGTTGCCGCTACTACCTTTGTACTTCTCCGCACTTTATCGCATTTCTTTACTGCTTTTCTAGATATCATGAGAAGTAGGGCTTTACTGCTTTTTGATGCCATGAGAAGTAGGGTAGAGATGTATGACGGGGGTTTCCGTTGCTGATCATGTCAGGAACCCCTCTGATTTATTTAAAGGCCCGTTTAGGGCAATTCCGCATTGTGTGCATTCTGTTTGCTATTTGTGGTTGTTTAAAAGCCTACCTTTGTGTAGGTATTCTGCAGGTATGTTTACATTTGTGCCCGCATTATTCCCCCATCCCTTATTGAAGTCCTCAAAAGGAGGCGAGCAGGGAAGGGTTAGTATTCAACTCCCGCAATTTCGTCTGTGTCATCCTTAGCTCGTGACGCACCATGATACTTCGGAGTTATGCCTGATCATGTGTATCGAGTCGTCAAGTGGGGAAGGGTTCCGCAATTGAACCCCCACATTTTTTCAGGAGTTCGCATTGGTCGATGCTGATACTCTGTGATTGTTCATATTGCCTTCTGTCGTCTACCTCGATCTCCTATATCTTGGTTAGGTGTTCAATCGCTTTGGACATCACATTTTTGTTTTTTTTCATATCACTCCCGCTTGTTTGTCTCGGGTGATACGCTACCCTTGACTAAAGAATTTCGGTTCTTTTCCTTACTCTTTTATATGTGTTCTCTTTCAAGCTTGCTTGCTTTATCCTTGTACATACCATGTTCCCTTAGGACGTGCTTATTCCTTTCGGACATAAGTTAGACCTTAGGTTTTAAACCATGCATGCTAACATTAGGTAAATATTTCCCTTTCATCCTTGACGTAGGGCTACCATTGTATGATAACATTAGGTTAGAAATATGCTAGTCTCCCTTAGACTCTTTTCTTCCCCCTTTTGCATCTTTGCATCTAAAACTAAAACCTTTTTCTTAGCAAATAAAAAACATGCTAATCACACTTAAACCCCTTTTCAAGGTAACAAAACACAAACCAATCAAATGTGGCATCTTGCCTCGAGGGTGTAACTCAAAACCCTTTTCATTGTTCCATTAATAAACACAAACAAAACGTGTGAGCCAAACTACGGTAGATCTAATTCCTCAAAAAGGATACGTAGGCATTGGGGTAGGGCCCAAGCGAGTACAACTTTATTTTCCCTACATTATGTTATCCTTTCTTTTGCATGCATTCTTCCTTAGCAATAAACTGTAAGAATAGTTTAAAAACACCCATAAGATAGACAACAAGAGTGGATACCATAGAGTACTACGAGCTTGCAGGGTGCTAACACCTTCCCCTTGCGTAACAGACTCCCTTACCCGATCTCTCGGTCGCAAGACCGTGACTTCTCCCTTCTCAGGATTTATCGATGTTTACCTTTCCCTCCATATGGGATAAAAGACGTTCGATGGCGAATTAATTGTTTGATGATTTTCAGCCGATTGTTTCAGTTGGCGACTTCACTAGGGATAGTCGACGAAATACTGGTCCATCCCGAAGTCACTCCTAGCTCTTGTTTCCTTTCTTTGGGTGTTTATTTTTATGCTTTAAGTTTATTCAATCATACATGATTACTTGAGCATATGTATGCATTGCATTTTACTGTTTTCCATATGCTACTGCTGTACTGGATTTGTTTCTTGTTGGGTGGGTGTTATAAGAGGTAAAACGCCCAATACCCAGGCCAAGTGACAAACAACAAGAACACTAGGAATAGAGTGGAACACGGTGGATAAGGGATGTAAATTACCCTAGACGGTTGTGTCATCCATGCTCAGATAAGGTTTTAATGAGGTGATATCATTATCATGTAGGTACGATGATAGCTCTCAAGCGAACCCATGATTTTGAGTTACCATTGCCTTGCCCCGACCTAGTCTTCACCCGTGAGTGGGGAGGGAATTATTATCACAGGTACAAATGGTGACTATGTTTAGATGGTGACTATACTCAGACGGTGACTATTGGTTCTAATGATTATGTTCTGGATTTCTATTGGTGACTATGAGGTTCTCAGATTTATTTTCTGAGTTCCGAATCTGTTCATGAGATTCTTTGGTTTATGTTTCGAACGTGTGATCCTGGTACTAACAGACTATGCAGAGACAGTACAGCAGAAACCAGTATCATGGAAGTAGTAATCCCATGATCATTTGCACTCGCATCATAGCATGTTTACTTTTTCAAAAG
This sequence comes from Vicia faba, assembly GCA_948472305.1. Classification (NCBI taxonomy): domain Eukaryota; kingdom Viridiplantae; phylum Streptophyta; class Magnoliopsida; order Fabales; family Fabaceae; genus Vicia; species Vicia faba. Next base: position 1,500,291,605 of record OX451739.1, on the reverse strand, counting down.
AAACGTCGAAAAAAATGGAACGGTATACCAACCTTTCATGTGCATGTCCATTCCGGGTTATCTCACGAAGTTGTGATTTCCGTCGGTAATGTCTAGCAACAATGATGATCTCAAGAGGACCAGAAGAGAAAATTGTACTTATCAGTTCCACTCAAGTTCTTGGCCTTCTTTGAGGAGTTTGAAAGACCATTTAGTATGTCCTAATGCAAGGGCATTTTAGTGAAAGACATGGTGGTGCTTTGACTCTACTTCAGTTTTACGACTATGAGTTACGCTGTTTCACCTTCCAGGACCATCAGATCACTCCAACTTCGAAAGAGTACTCTCATTTGTTCAATATTATCGAGCACATATTTGTTGCTGTTATGAACAAGCCCAATTTTGAAGCTATTGCTAAGGCACTTTATATGGGCCTTAGTGATGTGAGATAGAGATGGAGAAATAATGGTAGCCTTATTATTGTCTCGATTACCTCCAGGATTTTTAGACGTAATCACTTATCTTATACTTTCGTAACTTTCTTGAATTGAACTCCGCGGGAATTTCTCCTATTTCCATATATTTTCTTTATGTGGTCATTCTTATTATCATGTTTCTCTATTATTATTGACGTTAATTAAGCCGTGGAAAACCAGAATGGACAATCATTTCATACATCATACATATCATGCATTTCATGAATTACAGGTTTTCTGGCAGGAATTCTTATCTGATGGTTTTGCCTCTTATTATCAGAATCTACAAGACGACTTCCTTACATCCTTATCGCACTCGAGCCAACAAGTTGAGGATTATGGAGCAGATTGAGCAGAACCAGGCCGCTCTCCACAAAGACATGGACACCATGGGCGATCAGATGAATCAGATCATGGAAACTGTTTATGTTGTCATCCAAGGGCAGGAAGAACTTAGACTGAGTGTTACTAAGCTGGTTAACAGTGCCTCTACGTCCGAGAATGGTGGACCCAGGAACGACAATGGGGGAATTCCTAAAGAAAACCCACAGCTGATTGTGGATGACCACCATGATGTCATCGATCTCGATGGCCCTCTAAAGGATTCTACAACTGATTTTTTTGAAACTGCTAAAATGTACAGGGCTTTGGAAGAACACTTGAAGGCTATGGAAACTTCCAAAAATCCAGGATTCAGTGCTGCTGCTATGTGTTTGGTTTCGGGGGTTGTGATTCCACCAAAGTTCAAGGTACCAGAATTCGACAAGTATAAGGGGGTTACATGTCCAGAGACTCATCTCCGATCTTACTGCAGAAAGATGGCCGCTTATTCTAGCAATGAGCCGTTGATTATGAATTTCTTTCAAGACAGTCTGGCTGAAGCTCCATTAGAATGGTACATGAAGTTGAAACAAACTCATGTTAGTACTTAGGGTGAGCTTGTCGATGCTTTCCTAAAACATTACCATTACAACACCTCCATGGTTCCTAGCTGTGCATAGTTGTAGAGTATGTCTTAGAAGACTAATGAGTCTTTCAAAGAGTATGCCCAGAGGTGGCGTGGTTTGGACGCGAGGGTTCAGCCTCCTCTCCTCGATCGTGAACTGGTGGATTTGTTTATGAATACTCTTCGAGGTCCGTATTTTCAAAACATGCTTGGAAGCACTTCTAAATCCTTTTCAGATATGGTTATCATCGAGGAACAGATTGAGATATGTATCAAGGCAGGGACTATCACAGGTGCATCTGGAACAAGTAGTAACAACAACTCAGGTAGTGGAAAGAAACCGTACTCTAGCGGTTTTGTCAAAAAAAAGGAAGGAGAGGTGAGCAATGCCTCTGTTGATAAGGGAAAAGTTGTTTTACATGTTCCATATTACCAAACTCCTGTTTCTGCTCTGCAACAACAGTACACACCACCACAAAACTATCAACAGAATCAGAGGCCCCAAGGACAAAGGGGTCAACAAAGGCCACAAAGGTACCCTGAGAGGAAGTTGGATCCAATCCCGATGTCGCATGCCCAATTGCTTCCACAATTGCTAGTTGGTCAATTGGTACAACTCCGAGAGATGGGTCCTCCTCCGACTGAACTTCCAAGGGGTTATGACGTTAATGCACGATGCTCTAGGCCATTCGATTGAAAACTACAGAGCTTTTAAGTGTAAGGTGCAAAAACTTCTGGATGCCAAGGAGTTAAGTTTCGCTCCTATAGGTCCTAACATTCAGAATAATCGCATTCCTCCCCATCATGGGGCTACTGTCAATGCAATCGGGTTCGATGATAGTCATGACTTAGTGACTCAGGTTGATGAGGTTCAGATTTCAATGGCAGTTCTAAGAGAACATCTTTTGCAGTAAGAAGTTCTACAAGAGCTTCATGACTTTTGTTTGAAATGCTCATCCAATCCGGACGAGTGTGATGATTTAAAAGATTTCATTCAGAGATTGATGGACAAAGGGGTTGTTAGATTTGAGAAAGTCATCCCCGAAGGTGATGTTTCTATTCTATAGATTATGTACTATCTAGCCAATGTTCAGAGGAACACTTCAAGAGTTCCATTGGTTATACAAGTTCCAGTGCTCCTTGCGCCAGATCAGAATCTGGTTACTCCCCTGCCAACCCAAGCATCGACACTTCCAAATCCAGTCCCCATTCCGATAGCTGATAACAGGGCAGTTCCATGGGAATATAATGATGTTTACATCCGTGGAAATAAAGTTATTTGTCCTCTGATTGATAATAAGGTCATAACCAACATTTCCGGAACTAGCAGAATAAGCCAAAGTGGAAGAGTCTTTGCTCCCACTCCACCTTCTCCCAAAGAAGTTATCAAAGAGATTCTTGTGAAAGATAAGGGGAAGCAAGTATTCAATGATTCTCCCAGGACTCCTTTTGAACAACAAGTGGAGCAGTTAATCAGGGTGATCAAGAAGAGAAATTTCAAGGTGGTTGACCAGCTGAATCAGACGCCTACAAAGATATCAATCTTATCCCTCCTTCTATACTCTGAAGCGCATCGAACAACCTTGATGAGAATTCTGCATGGTTCTCATGTGAATCTTGAAATTTATTTGGCCTAATTTGAAGGGGTTGTTACAAATATTTATGCGTGGAATTGTCTGGGTTTCAGTGATGACGAGCTTACTCCTAAGGGTCGAGGTCACAATAAAGCGTTGCATATTTCCATCAAATGTTTAGACACTATGATGTCTCGAGTCCTGGTAGACACTGGGTCTTCTTTGAATGTGATGCATAAACATACTCTGCTTAAGCTGAACATGGACGAGGTTATGATGAAACCTATCACGCTTACAGTCAAAGCTTTTGATGGGTCAAGAAGATCTGTATAAGGGGAAGTTGACCTAACCATCAAAATTCGTCCCCACATGTTCTACCTGTCATTCTATGTCATGGATATTCGTCCATCTTATACTTTCCTGCTGGGACGCCCGTGGATCCATATGGAAGGAGCTGCAACCTCAACTCTGCATCAATGTTTGAAATTCATCATCCAAGACAAGGTCATCGTCATTGGCGGGGAGGAAGATGTCACGATCAACAGTGTTACTTCCTTCCGTTATGTCGAAGTGGACGGGGAAGTACATGAAACCCCTTTCCAAGCCTTGGAAATCATTTTTGTTGACAGAGTCCCCTCCATGCTGGAAACTACAAAGAAGTCTGGAGTTCCAATGGTTTCCTTGAAGGATGCCAAAGCCATTATGGAGTCTGGAATTCCCAATGAAGACTAGGGAAAAGTGGTTGAGGTGTGCGAAAAGCAGAACAAGTCTGGACTTGGGTTCAAGTCCTCTTTTTCAAATCATGTTGGTACAGGTCCAAACATGCTCAAAGGAAAATAGATTCCCTTGCTTTCATAAGTGTTTGTTAGTGTTGGTCCAAATGTTCAAGGAAAAATCCATGCAGTGGATAGTGATGATGAAGACGATGCGGATATGTCTCAATATATCTACCAGATTGCACCTGATCAAGAACTCGGCAATTGGACTACTACTGATATTCCCGAAGTGGTTTTCTTTGACATGTAATGTTCTGGTTTTAAATAAGTCACATGTTTTGCCCGAATCATGTTGACAGCTTGTGAAAAGGGCCCCCTCATGTTTCTATGTTTGTTTAAAATTGAATAAAATCGCATTTTTGCATACAATTTTTGCTCTCTGCCTTTTCTTATTTTTGTAAAATGGAAACAAATGGCAATGCTTTTCCTTCTAACTCTTTAACCATTTTCTAATTTGCATCCATATTCTAAAATGAGGCATGATTCATCAATCATGCAGGTCTGCTTCGAATTCCATTAAAAATGATGATGTTACAGTTCCTTGCACCAATATCCTTTGAAATCCGAATGACCAAGCCGAAGAAGATAGTGGGGAAGATTGTGAAATTCCAGAGGAATTGGCAAGACTGTTGAGACAAGAAGAGAAAATGATCCTGCCTCATCAAGAAGCCATTGAGATCATTAACCTCAGTACCAACACAGTGAAAAGAGAGGTTAAGATAGGGTCGGCTTTTCAAGATGATGTAAAGAAAGGGTTGATTGAGCTTCTCAGAGAGTTCTATGACATCTTTTCCTGGTTGTATCAAGACATGACTGGTTTGGATACAGATATAGTCATGCACCATTTGCCATTCAAGCCAGAATATCCTCCGGTGAAGCAAAATCCACGGAGAACTCGTCCAGATATGTCTCTTAAGATCAAAGAAGAGGTTAAAAAGCAGTTGAATGCAGGCTTCTTGTTCGTATGTGAATACTCGGATTGAATTGCCAACATCGTACCCGTCCCTAAGAAATATGGGAAGGTGCACATGTGTGCAGACTATCGAGATTTGAATAAAGAAAGCCCAAAGGATGACTTCCCATTACCTCACATCGATGTATTGGTTGATAATACGGCTCAATCCTCAGTTTTCTCCTTCTTGGATGGTTTTTCAGGGTACAATCAGATAAAGATGGCCCCGAAAGATATGACGAAGACGACATTCACTACTCAGTGGGGTACTTACTATTATAAGGTCATGCCTTTTGGCCTCAAAAATGCTGGTGCAACATATCAATGTGCCATGGTGACGCTCTTCCATGATATGATTCATAAGAAGATCGAAGTACATGTTAACGATATGATTGCAAAATCACAAACCTAGGAGGAACACTTGGTCCATTTGCAAAATTTATTTCCGCGCCTGCAAAAGTTTAGGCTAAGGCTTAATCCGAACACGTGCACTTTGGGGTGCGATATGGCAAACTACTTGGTTTCATCGTAAGTCAGCGAGGAATTGAAGTAGATCCCAACAAAGTAAAAGCAATACAGAATTTGCCAGCACCAAAAAATGAAAAAGAAGTAAGAGGGTTACTTGGGAGATTGAACTACATAGCCAGGTTCATCTCTCATCTCACAGCTACTTGTGAACCAATCTTCAAATTGCTGCGTAAGAATCAAGATGTCCAATGGGATGATAATTGCCAGGAAGCCTTTGAAAAGATCAAACAGTATCTCCAAGAGCCACCGATCCTCATTCCTCAGGTGCCCGGGAGGCCACTCATCATGTACTTGACGGTGCTGGAAGGATCTATGGGTTGTGTGCTTGGGCAACATGACGAAACAGGACGTAAAGAGCACATAATTTATTATCTGAGTAAAAAGTTTTCCGATTGCGAATCTAGGTATTCTTTGCTTGAAAAAACTTGTTGTGCGCTTACTTGGGCAGCTCAATGTCTGAGGCAGTATATGTTGACATACACGACTTTTCTAATATCAAAGATGGACCAAATAAAGTATATATTTGAAAAACCAGCACTCACGGGCAGATGCTTTTATCTGAATATGACATTCAGTATGTTACACAAAAGGCTATCAAGGGTAGCATTCTTGCGGATCATCTCGCTCATCAGCCGTTGGAAGAGTACCAATCAATGAAATTTGACTTTCCTGATGAAGATGTTATGAAGCTTGACGATTATGATGGGGTCGATCCAGAAGAGCAATGGAATCTTACATTCGATGGTGCTTCGAACGCTGCAGGTCATGGCATTGGGGCAATACTGACTTCTCCACATAATACTCATACACTGTTTACGGCCCAATTATGTTTCAATTGTACGAATAATGTGGCAGAATACGAAGCCTGTGTGATGGGTCTAGAGGCAGCCATCGACCTCAAAATAAAAACCCTTGAAGTTTTTGGAGACTCTTCTTTGGTCATACATCAGGTACGAGGCGATTCAGAAACAAAGCACCCCAGTTTGATTCCATACAGAGACTACATCTTGCAGTTAATACCTGCTTTTGATGAAATCACCTTTGGATATATTCCCAGGGACGAGAATCAGCTGGCCGATGCGTTAGCTACTTTAGCATCAATGTTCTCAGTGAGCTTTCCGAATCAGGCACCTAATATACGTATCCTCCATTACAAAGAGGCAGGATATGTCTTTCCTTCTCATTTTCTCACGACCGAGGATGTGTCTAATGAGAAGCCGTGGTATTACGACATCAAACGGTACCTTGAGAAACAAGAGTATCCCGAAAATACTACAATTTATGATAAGCGTACCTTAGAAGGTTAGCATCCAAGTTCCTCTTATTAGGAGACGTCCTGTATAAGAGAAATTATGACTGGGTTCTGCTCAGATACATGGATAGACACGAAGCAGAGTCGATCATAAAGGAAATCCATGAGGGTTCTTTCAGGACTCATGCGAGCGGGAATTCTATGGCAAAGAAAATCCTACGCGCAGGGTATTTTTAGATGACATGGAGAGTAATTGTTGTGTATATGAAACGTTATGCCACAAATGCCAAGTGTATGCAGACATAACTCATGTTCCTCCAACTCTTTTGAATGTTATGACTTCCCCATGGGCGTTTTCAATGTGGGGCATTGACATGATTGAAAGGATTGAACCCAGTGCTTCGAATGGTCATAGGTTCATTCTAGTGGCTATTGATTATTTCACCAAATGGGTGGAAGCGGCTTCTTACAAGAATGTGACCAAACAGGTCATTACCAACTTCATCAGGAAGGAAATCGCATGCCGTTACGAAATTCCTCACATAATCATCACTGGCAATAGTTCTAATCTTAACAACAACATGATGAAGGATTTGTGTGAAGAGTTCAAAATTGAACATCACAATTCATCGCCGTATCGACCAAAGATGAATGGTGCAGTCAAAGCTGCTACAAGAACATAAAGAAGATTGTACAGAAGATGGTAAGAACATACAAAGATTGGCATGCAATGTTACCTTTTGCTCTGCATGGCTACATAACGTCTGTGTGTACTTCGATGGGGGCAACTCCATTTTCACTTGTCTATGGTACATATGTAGTGCTTCCTATCGAAGTACAGATTCCTTCGTTGAGATTTCTGATGGAAACCAAGCTTGATGAGGCGGAATGGGTCCAGACAAGATTTGACCAACTCAATCTGATTGATGAAAAGCGCCTGGCAGCCATCTGTCATGGCCAGTTGTACCAACATAGGATGAAAAGAGCATTCAATAAAAAGATCCGTCCTCAGAAGTTTTATCCTGGTGATTTAGTCTTGAGAAAGATTATCGTGCAAAGCCATTCTGATCCAAGGGGAAAATGGACTCCCAATTACGAGGGACCATATATCGTGAAAAGAGCCTTTTCAGGAGGTGCTCTAATCTTGACAGACATGGATGGGGAAGTCGTTTCACTCCCAGTTGTTGTACCCCAATTTTTCCCATAGGATCCCTTCATCATATCATATCAATTCAATCACAACAAAATCACACACTAGGGTTTGTTTCTTTTCCCTATCTTTAGTCTTGCTCAATGGGGAATTACCAAGCACCTTAACTTGGATTTTGTGATCATCTATGTTTGATTACTCTTTAACTAAAAAATACAATGTATGTATATCCTAATTGTTGATGATGTAGGTGAAAGCACAATGCATTCCATCAAAGTTAGCTTTTGGATTCACGAATTCCTTCTTTGTACCTTCCTCAACAAAGCTTCATTGAGATTCAAACCTATATGAAAGATGTTTTGAAGTAAAATCATGAAAAATTATTTCATGATTCATTATGCCTCAAGTTTCCAAAGTTATCTCAAAAGCACAAGGGTTGACGAAAGAAGTTTTGACTCAATTTGACAAGTCTCTGTCTCCATTGATCACAAGTGCATATCTCCTTCAATTCTCAAGATGTGCAAGTGATGTTGGTTTCTATGACTTCTTATTATCATCCTCAACAACCTCTATTTGCAATATAAAAGTATTGGTGCAAGAAGGTTGATTAAAATTGCAAAGTTCTCCCCAAGGTATTTTCTTGCTCTAAGAGCTAGAGTTTTGAACTTCAAAGGGGTATATCTTGCTCATCTTTTGGTATTTTTGATTGATTCCAAAGGCATCCTTCTCTTTAAAGGGTTATTAATAAATCAATTCAAAGGTCTCAAGGAAATTTTGTGTGTAAGAAACTTGATGATGAAGAAAGATTACAAGTCCTCTAGATGAACCCTCAAATCCCTTCACGTGACTTCAAATGATCATAACTTGATCAATTTTTATCACCTTGAACCTATTATTTTTCCATAATTATCTTGAATGTGTGAACTTCAACCCATATTCAAAGTGCAAAGTCTGAAAATGGATGGAAGATTCCCTAAGGAGGCAAAAGATTATAGGTCATTTCATGAATTTTTGCCAACTTCAACAATTCATAACTTTCTCAATTTTGAGATTTTGAATGGTTCAAGTCTCAAAATGTCATTCAAGGGATATACTTCATGCCATCTTTTTTGTTCAAGAGAAAATTCCAAGTGGAAGGCCATGTTTGGATGCAAGACATTATAAGTCATTTTTGAAGAAAAACAGAGAAAATTTCTAAGTATAGAAAGTCAACCTCTTTTTCTCAACTTTGACTCATTGCAACTTTCAGATCAAATATCAATTTGATCCCATTCTTTGCACATTGTAAATCTTGTAACCTCATCTTTCGAAAGCTTCAAGAATCATGCCCTAAGACCCCTTGAGTTGATAATGCCATTATTTTGAAATTGATAACTTGAAACTGAATTTCTCATCAAGTCAAAATTTTGAAATCCATAACGTGGCATCTAATCACAAGATTTGTGCGTGTTATTGATTTAAACTTGATTAACAAATTTTCCAGAAGTGTTTAGCACCTCAAAACGCATTATTTGGATGAGTTTTAATGCACATGTGATCACACTTTCTTCATGATCACAAGCGTACACGAATTCCCTCCAAATTGCATCATCCACCCCTCCTCTTGATCCCATTCACTTCTCCTATAAATACATGCTCTATTCCACTAATTTTTCTCAAGCTTGAACAACCAAAATCACTTTGCCAAACTCTCTCCATAGCTCACTTTTCTGCAACTTCAAAATCAGTGTTCTAGCTTTCTTTAATCCATTTTCTTTATCAATTCACCTTCCTTGAACCTAACTGAAGCTAACAGAAGAAGAATCAAGTTCTAAAACTCCCTGAATCTTTCTAGACAAGTCCAGTTTCAGAGCTCTGCAACTTAACTTCAAAAGGTAGATTCCTCCATCAATTCTCTCAAACTTTGATACTATTGTGAAGCTCTTGTCATCCTTGTTCTAGTCGCAACACTTGCTTTTAACTAGAAACACGTTTTGACCATGAAATTTCAAATCCCTTTTCAAAACTTCTCTTCAAAATTGTTGGAGCTACAATTTACATAAATTTTTCGCGAAGGTGTGGTTGTCTTCGTCTTGATGAGACGAAGCGAATGGTACCAGTCTCGTGCTCTAATTTTACAGTTTGTGCGACCTGTTTTGAGATTGGCTGGAGGTTAAAGATGACTAATGTGTCATCCTTCAACCAATGAAACAACGCCATTTGGAATTTTTGAATTTCTGATTTTATATTGAATCCTATGCTTTATTCATTAATGACCATGATATGCATAGCGTGCCAGATCCCTTGGATTTGATTACTAATGCGTTTTGACTCTCATCCAATGATCCACATATTTTTGACTTTATTTTTTATTTCTGATTTTTATATTTAATTGTTTTAATTTAAATTTCAAAAATTCATAGAAAATTCATTTTAACTCCAAAAAATATGAAAAAAATTATGGAAAATACTTTTGATTTTTCTCTTTCTTATTTTTATTTTTTAACAATTTTATTTTGCGTTTTGATATTTTTTATAATTTTTCACTTTATTTGATTTGTTTTAAATGTTTAAAAATACTTTTATTCATTTTTAAATTCAGAAAAAATAGGGAAGGATCCAATGACATTTTGACAAATATTGGTGACCTCATTTTTTTTATTTCCGACTTTGTTATTTTTTTTAATCATTTTTGATTTATTTTATCTATTTCTTTAAATTTTAAAAATATTTTCTGACTATAAAAATTACCAAAAAATTTATAAAAATATTTGAGTTCATTTCTGATTTTTATATGGCCTTACTTAATTTTTCTTGGTTAATTTAAATATAGTTGCTATTTTCCTCTATTATTTCCATATTATAATCATTTGAAAACCCTTATTCTTTTATTTTTACTACAATTCTATTTTTGCATATTTTCTGGCTGATCTTGGGTTGAAATTTTGATCATGAACTTTGTTAACATCATTGGATCCATGGTGTTGAGTCTAACTCCATAAAAATGGATGAATGATTTTAATAATAGTTCAATTAAAATTTTGGTTCAAATGTGGTTTGTTCATTTCCCCATCCCTCTTCATCTTACCCCCTTCTTATTGTATTACATGTTATGGGATGATGGTCTCTATATCATTTATCCAAACATGAAGTACATATATTTCTATTGACCGGCCTCAAAATAGGTGCGACTTCTATATAAGTCCACTTACGATTGCTTAACATAGCGCTAAATTTTGTCCCGATTTGAGAAAATGATCATTCGTGGCTCAAACCTATGTTTGCAAGCCCAAGTATGTTAATTTGAACCCTTTGATCCAATAACTTTGAGATCCATTGTTAGGAGGATTTGGTTCTACCAATCCTCTAATGGAACTACATCAATTTTGGTCAAAGTGGATCACTTAAACATCATGGATCATTAAGTGTTACTTTGAGATTATTAAATGGATGATATATTTGACAAAAAGAAAATGCAACTTATTGTTGAGAGGCTTTGGTTCTACCAATACTCTAATGAGTTCCAAATGCAAGTTTCAAGATGGTCATCCAACTAACCATTAACTTCTAACAATTGACTTTATTTTATGCTTTTACTTTATGTACCATTTACTAGCATTTACATTTCATGCTATTTTCATCTTTGCTCACTTGAGCCTTTATCTTTTATGTCATTTTTATTTTGCTCACTTGAGATTTTCATTTCTTTTTGAAGATACCTAATAATCTACTTGAACCATAAAAGACTTTAATGGTACTTGGACTACTTGGTTACTATCCTTGGCATTGTGGAGTTATGGACTTCTTGTACTTAGGAGTAGAAACCTTAACTTATGTTGAAGACCTTGTGACCTTGATTTTTATTTTGTCTGAAGTTCTTGGAGTTTACCCCAAGACATTGGGTTGTTTGTTTGTTTTGTGTGCAGGTTATTGTGATTACATGTTTTGTTAGTGATCTGGAATTCATCTGTATACAACTGTTACTTTGCCCAATTTTTGTGAAGACTTAATGCAATTGAAGTTTGGTATTCTCAAGAGGTTTATTAATTGTTTGCTTGGTTTCAAATCCAAAGTATGGGATTCTACATTGAATCATTATCTCAAATGTTGGCTTCTTGTTTGGTTAGATGGTTCTTCTCCTTAACTTTTACCTTATGCTTTAGGATAGTCTCTTCATCTCCTCTCATCTTCTTTAATTTCAAAAATCTCCTCCCTCCTTTTGAAAAATCTTTTTGTTTCTAAACTAGAACCATTTTCATAATAAACTTGGACTTAGGTCCATGCATTTTCAAAATATTTTCTTAATCAAACTTTAATCAATTTAACAATATCTCGACAGTTTTTTGTGAGAATATTAAATTCCAATCAATCTCATTCAAACCATTTTGCCACCTTGGATTTTTACTTTAAAATTTTCTCAAAAGATTAGACTCTTGTCAAATCCTTATAGTGATGCAAACAACTATACTTCTACAATATATAGTGAAGTGAGATATTTTCCACTCAGGTGTTGAGTGAGGCTTTGTTGAATTTAAAATCCAAGCCATATCCTCCACTTTGAGATGATGCAAATGCTCCTTTCTCATGATTGTAGGTAGTAAGTATGTTTTCCAGTCGGACAGTGATGATGGCGTCTTGTCTCTTAAAATTAACCAACACACTTGTGTTTTAAAATTTTCAAAGAGGAACTATGTGTACCCTGATCCCCTATTGCATGAAAGGTGGTACATAGGCACTAAAGGTTCGCAACCGCGGCGGGTGTAAAAATTAAAAAAAACTTCTTTTCTCATCACCATAATCTAATTTTTATACAACATTTTATAGCCAAAAATATACATATTTTTTCAAAGAGGTTCCTACGGAGTACCATAGATGTTTAGGGTGCTAATACCTTCCCTTTGCATAACCAACCCCTTTACCTAGAATCATTCCCCCTCTTTTGGGTTATTCGCTCTTTTCCCATGCCTTTGGAAACAATAAAGCGCAGTGGCAATTTTTATTTTGATCTGTATAAGTCTAGTCAATCCAATGGCTTATTCTTAAACATTTCTACTGCTACACCAGTCAATTCAGACTCAGTCAAAAAATACTATGCATAAAGAGATCCGCTAAGTCGAAAACCCGAAAGGGAGACTTAGGAAAAAATGGGCATCCTGGTGGACATGAAAAGTCCAGGAAAAAATTGGGGATAAAATGAAAAAAATAATAACCCTCTAAGTCGAAAACCCAAAAGGGAGGCTTAGGCAAAAAGGGGTGTCCCGTTGGATCGAAAACCCGAAAGGACGATCCAAGCAAAAGTTAGGGATCATAAGCGAGAGGCTGTAGTCCAAATTCTCTTCACGAATAACACATGCACATATATAGAACCTTGGAAGTGAATCGATCGGTCCAACTTCTACTCTTCAGAGGCAAGGCATTGAGACTACTGAGGATATGGGAACTGTAGCAATACCAGTTTTAATGGAAATTCGAGCATCTCTCATTACCATTTGTACCTGTTGTATTTTCCGTTTCTTTTTCACAATTACCTCATATAGTAGTTGCATCCTTGTACAAACGCCTATTCACAGGCCAATCAATAAAGTTTGGTTTCCTCAAAAAGTTGTCTTTTACTACCATAAAATGTTTTTCGTGTGCAAAATGTGTTTTATTCGCTATTAAACACTTCATTAGAAACATGGGGAATAAAAATTACCAAGCTACGACAAAACTTGACTTTACATTGATGTATAACAATGAGGGAATGTCGTATGCATTCCAAGTGTTGTTTTCTTTATAGGTAGCTATTCATAACGATCACCCTGACCTAGCCAGCATACAAAGTCGCCTTCATCTGCAACAGACAACTTCAAACCTGATTCCCCAGGTGAATTCAGAAAGTTTGGAGTCACCGTTTGACTGGCTCGTGCAAGTGCACACTGCCAAGAACTTAATTGGGACATCCCCAATGGAGTAAACCGGGGCATTCACATAGTTAAACTGGGGCATTCACAGGTGTCCATGCCCATCTTTTATCCCCAAGTGATTCAAGGGGTTATTCCCTAGTGTGGCATAAATTTAGGGCATGTATTGGAAGAGATCCACATGGTGTTCAGTTTCTGTCCTTTGGCATGTTCAGCTCTTCCATCCTCTCAGCGGTTCAGGATGTAGGGAAGTCAAGTCAGATTATTTCTTCCCTAACAACACAATTCGGAATTTAGTGGCTCACCTGAAGAGTCGCTTCGTCAGCAATTCAATCTTCAACAGAGTCATCGATAATCTTCGATATCATGAGCTCCCCAATATAAATTCTATCAGTATCCCCAACAATCTTTGGTATTACAGATTTCTAGTGCCGATATGTATTGGCACCCCCAGTGATGAGTAACATTTCTCAATGAGCCTTCGCTAATCCCCGTGAATTCTATTTCTTTGCATTTGCATATAGTTATCATTGCATAACATTGCATCCTCAAAAGCGCGTAGCTGATCCATCAGAAGGGATCTTTGTGGCAAAAGAAATTCAAACATGCATACGAAGCATAAGCCAGATCGGGTACCTTATGTGAAAAACTGGAATCATTCAAAGACAACAATACATCCCCACAAGAGGATATCATTCCCAAATTCCCAGCTGATGACCTTCACCTTCACAATGCCCAGCTAATGGTGCCAGCACCTTGCACCCTGAATTCCCAGCAAAATCAATACACCTTGTCATTCTAAATCCAGTTCTCATCTGGTAGCCAGTCCCGCCTAACAAATAATTCAATCTTCCAACACTCGTCTGTGTCAGTATTCTAACACTCGTCTGTGTCAGTCTTCCAACACTCGTCTGTTTCAGTCTTCCATCACTCGTCTGTGTCAGTATTCCAACACTCGTATGTGTCAGTCTTCCAACACTCATCTATGTCAGTCTTCCAACACTCATCTGTGTCAGTCTTCCAACACTCGTCCGTGTCAGTTTCTCTAAACACTCGTTTGTGTTATGCTTTCCTTGTATTGGCATCACAATATGTTACAAGTCCGATCTCTTCTTGTATTGGCATCATGCTACGTTACAAGTCCGATCTCTTCCTTGTATTGGCATCACACTATGTTACAAGTCCAGTCTCTTCCTTGTATTGGCATCACACTACGTGAATGGTCCAATCTTATCCTTGTATTGGCATCATGCTACGTTATGAGTCTGATCTCTTCCTTGTATTGGAATCACGCTATGTTACAAGTCCGATCTCTTCCTTATATTGGCATCACGCTATGTTACAAGTCCAATCTCTTCCTTGTATTGGCATCACACTATGTTACAAGTTCGATCTCTTCCTTGCATTGGCATCACGCTACGTTACAAGTCTGATATCTTCCTTGTATTGGAATCACGCTACATTACAAGTCCAGTCTCTTCCTTGTATTGGCATCACGATGCGTTATAAGTATGATCTCTTCCTTGTATTGGCACCATGCTACGTTACGAGTCCGATCTCTTCCTTGTATTGGAATCATGCTATGTTATGAGTCCGATCTCTTCCTTGTATTGGCATCGCGCTACGTTACAAGTCCGATCTCTTCCTTGTATTGGCATCACACTACGTTAGGAGTCTGATCTCTTCCTTGTATTGGCATCATGCTATGTTACAAGTCAAATCTCTTCCTTGTATTGGCATCACGCTATGTTACAAGTCTGATCTCTTCCTTGTATTGGCATCACGCTACGTTACAAGTCTGATCCTTTCCTTGTATTGGCATCACACTGCGTTACAAGTCTGATATCTTCCTTGTATTGGCATTACGCTATGTTACAAGTCCGATCTCTTCCTTGTATTGGCCTCACGCTACGTTACAAGTCCAATCTCTTCCTTTATTGGCATCACGCTACATTATAAGTCCGATCTCTTCCTTGTATTGGCATCACGCTACGTTACAAGTCTAATCTCTTCCTTATATTGGAATCACGCTACGTTACAAGTCCGATCTCTTCCTTGTATTGGCATCATGCTATGATACGAGTCCGATCTCTTCCTTGTATTGGCATCACGCTACGTTACAAGTCCGATCTCTTCCTTGTATTGGAATCACGCCATGTTATAAGTCTAATCTCTTCCTTGTATTGGCATCACGCTACATTACAAGTCTGGTCTCTTCCTTGTATTAGCATCATAACTACGTTACAAGTTCGATATCTTCCTTGTATTGGCATCATGCTACGTCACAAGTTTGATATCTTCCTTGTATTGACATCATTCTACATTACAAGTTCTATCTCTTCCTTGTATTGGCATCACGCTACGTTACAAGTCCGATGTCTTCCTTGTATTGGCATCGCACTACGTTACAAGTCTGATGCTTTCCTTGTATTGGCATCATGCTACATTACAAGTCCGATCTCTTCCTTGTATTGGCGTCATGCTACATTACAAGTCTGATCTCTTCCTTGTATTAGCATCACGCGACGTTACAAGTCTGATCTCTTCCTTGTATTGGCATCATGCTACATTACAAGTTTGATCTCTTCCTTGTATTGGCATCACGCCACATTACAAGTCTTTTATGTCCTTGTATTGACATCATTCTACCTTCCAACACTCGTCGTGTCAATTTCTAAACACTCGTCTATGTCAGTTTCTTTAAAAGACTCGTTTGTGCCAGTATTCCAAATGCTCGTATGTGTCTATGTTTCCCTCATATCCCAACAAGTGCAATGCACTTGGTCATTCTCGCATTTTCAATCATCGTGTCTTGATCGATGTATTCCTGTTAGCCATCGTGTTCTGATCAATGTATTTCTATTATCCATCATGTCCTGATCAATGTATTCCTATTAGCCATCGTGTCCTGATCGATGTCTTCCTTTTGGTTATCGTGTCCTGATCGATACCCCTCCTGCGAATCATCGTGTCCTGATTGATGTATTCCTGTTAGCCATCATGTCCTGATCGATGTCTTCCTTTAAAGATCATGTCCTGATTGATTCCATCCTGCGAGTCATCATGTCCTGACTGATGTTCTCCTTGCAGTCGTTGTGTCCTGATAGATGTCCTCCTTGCAGTTATCGTGTCCTGATCGATGTCTTCCTTTTGGTTATCGTGTCCTGATCGATACTCTCTCATGAATCGTTGTGTCCTGATCAATGTACTATGATGTCTTCGTGTCCTGATCAACGTATACCTCCAGTTTAGTCCCACCTCTTTTAATTCCCCAGTGGATGCTACAAAAATAATACTCATTACCACCATCTTTCAGAATAAATTTTTGGCATTGGTATTTAATCATCTTCTACCTTGAACTTCTGAAAGGTGCACGCCAATCGTACTTCCATGTTTAAGACGATTAAATAGGGAAAACTGTAATACCCCAAATTTGTCCTACCCTTTTATTTTTATTTGGCTTATGCATCATCATGTACATACCTTCCCGTTTAGGTCATCTAAAACCTCATGCATCCACCAACAATAATACTTGGTATTTGAATCAATGGTCATGAAATTAGGCTTTCTTTATGCTTTAGGGATCTCACTTCACTCAAGTTGGAATCATATGTTTCCTCATAGATCGTTATTTTGGGAGGCGAGATTATGTGATCATGTTCTAAGAACTTCTCTCTCATTAAGCTTCGAAGTTCATCATGTTAGAACATAGTATAATTCTACAACCCTTAATTAGAGTTTTGATGATAACAAACACAAAGAACAAATATGCACTCTAAATTTGTGTTATTTTTTATACATAAGTTCTGACTGAAACAACATCATAAGTTAAGCTACAAAAGCTTTCAAGCTGAGCTAATCAAAATGTTCTGAAGAATGATGATCGGAATCTGTGTTGAAGTAAAAGATACTCTGACTCTGAACCGAAGTCTAATATGCCAACAAATCCTCACATTTCTGAGTCATCAAAGTTCTGAAGTAATAGCAGCATGCAAGATTCTATTATTCTGAAGCGTTACTTTTCAATTAAGACAATATCATATGGAACGGCTTCATTCAGACAAGAATATTCTAAGTATGTAAAGTGCATTGAGTGTCCATTATCACGCTTTATTTTGGACAAGATTTCCATGCTATATAAACAAGCTTAAAGGCCAAATCGTTTACGATTTTCACCCACGACTGCTCATACATCTTAAACGCTGCAAATACTCATATTCTCTTATACTCTAAAATTGTGTAATATATCACAGTAGTGATACAGTTTTTGCAACAAAAAATAAAAATACACAGTAAATCATTTTCTTTTGATTAAGCTAGTTTTCCTTGAGATAAACCGGGTTGTGGTTGTACTCAAGAAGACTTTGGCAGTTGTCAAAGTAGTATTGTAATCAGTTTTGATTAGTGAATTAAGTCCTTGTTGGAGAGAGGCGAAATCAACTTGGCGGATGGACTGGAGTAGTTTGAGATCAAACAAACCAGGATAAAAATATCGTGTCTACTACTTTTGTTTTTTAGTTTCAATTCAACCCCCCCCTTCTTGTGTTTTTCACTTCTTCAATTGGTATCAGAGCGCCTGGTTCTGAGTTCATACACTTAACCGTGTCAGTACAAGATCCAAGCTTTAGAAAAACACTATGGTGGGACCAAGCCAAAACATCAGCAATGACTATCACGAGGACAAGGACAGAATCAGTGGTAAACCTCCAGTCTTTGATGGAGAAAATTTTGACTACTGGAAAGACAGAATTGAGAGCTTCTTTCTAGCTCATGATGCTGATCTATAAAACATGGTAATTGATGGATACACACATCCTGTAGATGAAAGTGGTCAGAAGATAGATAGAAAAGGATGTCTGACCAGCAAAAGTGTGATTTCAGAAACCATCATAAATCCAGAACAATACTTCTCAGTGCCATCTCATACTCAGAATATGAAAAGATCTCAAACAGAGAGACAACCAAAAACATGCTTGACTCTCTGAGAATGACGCATGAAGGCAACATACAAGTTAAAGAAACCAAGGCCCTTGTGCTCATTCATAAATACGAAGCATTCAAGATCGAAGACAGTGAATCCATAAAAGCAATATTCTCAAGATTCCAGATTCTTGTTGCTGGGATGAAAGTTCTTGACAAAGGATATTCTAATGCTGATCACGTAAAGAAGATCATCATAAGTATACCCAAGCAATGGAGGCCAAAGGTCACTGCACTTAAGTTGGATAAAGATCTCAACAAGATATCTCTGGAGGAACTTGTTATCTCCCTCATAAGTCATGAGATAGAGCTAGAAGAAGACGAGCCTCAGAAACAAGGTAAGCCTTTAGCATTAAAATCTAACAAAAAACTTGACTCTAAGGTTTTGCAGGCTATGGAAGAAACTTCTGATGGATCCTCATTAGAAGAAGACAAATTGTCTCTTCTCTCTAGAAGGGTCAATCAACTGTGGAAGCAGAGACAAAGAAAATTCAGAAACCCGAGAAGATTAGAGAATCAGAATAAATCCTCCTCCAAATACAGAAAGTCTGAGTCCTCCTCTAGACACAGAAGATCTGAAGCTTCCTCCGGTCATATAAAGTCAAATAACAAAGACATCATCTTTTATGAGTGCAATGAACAAGGGCACTACAAAAGTGACTGTCCAAGGCTCTAGAAGGAGAAGCCCAAAAAGAAGTTCTTCAAGGAGAAGAAGAAAAGCCTCATGGAAACATGGGACGATTCAGACACTTCTGATGCTGACTCAGAGTCAGATGATGAAAGAGCCAACATCGCTCTTATGGCAAATGTGACAGAAGACAGTGAAGCTTCTGGTTCAGACTCAGAATCAGACACATAAGAGGTATTCCCTGATTTCACTGTTAATTTTACTAAAGCTGAACTTGTAGAAAGTCTGAATGAAATTTTGGAAAGGTATCAACAAATCATAGTCAAATTCAAGAACTTGAAAAAGGATCTTGTCTCTGACTCTGAAAGAACTGAGAGTCTTAGATTAGAAAACTGAGTTAAAAGAAAATATTTTAAAATTAGAAAATGATTTACAAAACTCTCAGAAGGAAATAATCTCAGAGACTCCCAGTAATTCTGATAAGATCATCAAAGAATATGATCACGACTTTCAGAAGTTTCTGGCTAAAAACATAGATAGAAGCAAGATGGATTCAATGATCTATGGAGTTAGCAGGAATGGCAGAAAAGGAATAGGATACCAAGGTAAGGTATCTCCACCTAAGAAAGTCTTGGACCTAGTTATAAAACGCATACCACTAAAATCACACTTCACATACAGGCACACACATGACCTAAAATACACTAGTAATGATTATTATGCCAAACCAAAATTCAAACAGAATTTTGGTAAAACTAACAAACCATGACCCAAAAAGATAAGAGTACCTAAGGACAAAATTATATATGTAGCATATATCTTTAGTAGAAAGGCTAAAACACCAGTCATGGTACCTGGACTTTGGATGCTCTCGACACATGACGAGAAGAAAGCATATGTTCCAAAGCCTGGAACTTAAACCTGGAGGATACATGGGCTTTGGAGGCAACCAAAGAGGGAAGATCATTGGATCTGGAACAATAGGTAATGGTAATCTTCCTTCTATTAATAATGTGATTTTAGTTGATGGATTGATGCATAATCTGTTATCCATAAGTCAATTAAGTGATAACGGTTGTGATATAATCTTTAATCAAAATTCATGCAAAGCTATTAGTCAGAAAGATGGAACTATCTTGTTTAATGGAAAGAGGAAAAACAACATTTATAAGATAAAACTTTATGAACTAAAAAGTCAGAATGTAAAATGCCTTCTTTCTGTTAACAACGAGCAATGGGTCTGGCACAGAAGATTGGGGCATGTTAGTATGAGAAGAATATCTCAGATTAACAAACTCAATCTGGTCAGAGGACTGCCTAATCTGAAGTTTAGCTCAGATGCTTTGTGTGAAGCATGTCAGAAAGGAAAATTTGCAACACCTTCTTTTAAAGCTATAAATGTTGTTTCCACCTCTAAGCCATTAGAACTTCTATACATAGACTTATTTGGACCAGTGAAAATTGCGTCTGTCAGTGGCAAGAAGTATGGGTTAGTGATCGTAGATGACTATAGTAGATGGACATGGGTAAAGTTCTTAAGACACAAGGACGGGTCACATTCTGTGTTCGTTGCCTTCTGTAACCAAGTTCAGAATGAAAAGGATCTTAGAATTGTCAAAGGCAGAAGTGATCATTGTGGAGAATTTGAAAATAAAAAATTTGAAACATTTTTTAATGAAAAATGAATTTCGCATGACTTCTCTTGTCCTAGAACTCCCCAACAAAATGGAGTTGTAGAACGAAAGAACAGAACATTGCAAGAAATGGCCAGAACCATGATCAATGAGACTAACATTGCTAAGATCTTCTGGGAAGAAGCAATTAACACAACGTGTTATATTCAGAATAGAATCTCTATAAGACCTATTCTGGAAAAGACTCCATATGAATTGTGGAAGAACAGAAAGCCCAACGTTTCTTATTTCCATCCTTTTGGATGCACATGTTTTATTCTGAATACCAAAGATCATCTGAACAAGTTTGACTCTAAAGCACAGAAGTGTATTATGTTAGGATACTCTGAATGCTCAAGAGGGTACAAAGTATACAATACAGAAACACAGATTGTTGAAGAGTCAACCAGTGTTAGATTTGATGATAAGCTTGACCCTTAAAAGTAAAAGCAGAATAAATCTTTTGCAGATATAGGAGTTGAATTCACAGGTGCTAAAGACAACTCATCATAAGTTTCCAACAGAGACGCTCCAATAACTTCAGAAGAAAATGTCACAAGTGTTCCAGTTCCTTATGTTGATCAACTCCAGAAAAGGTTATCCAGAAGAAGCATAACTCACCCAGAAGATAAGATCCTGGGAAAGAAGGATGATCCAATCAGAACAAGATTAACATTCAGAAACTCTGAAGAATCCCTCATGGGACTGGTCTCACTGATTAAACCAACAACAATTGATGAAGCTCTTCTGGATAATGACTGGATTCTGGCAATGCAGAAGGAATTAAACTAGTTCACCAGAAATGACGTATAGGATCTGGTTCCCAAACCAAAAGTATTCAACGTTGTTGGAACAAAGTGGGTGTTCAGAAACAAACTGAATAAGCAAGGAGAAGTCATCAGAAACAAGGCACGACTGGTGGCACAAGGTTATATTCAGCAAGAAGGGATATACTATACAGAAACCTTTGCTCCAACCGCCAGGTTAGAATCTATCAGACTCTTAATCTCTTTTGCTGTAAATAATGGCATCACTCTGTATCAGATGGATGTCAAAAGTGCATTCTTAAATGGTTACATTGACGAAGAAGTATATGTGCACCAACCCCCTGGGTTTGAAAATTCCAAACACCCAGAATATGTTTTCAAACTGAAGAAGTCACTCTATGGTCTGAAACAAGCTCCCTGAGCTTGGTATGAAAGGCTAAGTAACTTCCTATTAGAAAAGGAATTCACCAGAGGGAAAGTGAACACAACCTTGTTCTGTAAGAAATTTAAGAATGAAATTTTAGTTTGTCAGATTTACGTAGATGATATTATTTTTGGATCCACTAAACCTTCTCTGGGAAGAGAATTTGCTAAGTGCATACAGGCAGAGTTTGAGATGAGCTTAATGGGGGAACTTAAATTCTTTCTGGGCATTTAGATAAACCAGACTCCAGAAGGAACTTACATTCATCAGAGCAAATATGTCAGAGAACTTCTGAAGAAATTTGACCTCTCAGAATGCAAGCCCTCAAGGACTCCAATGCATCCCACGTGCATTCTAGAAAAGGAAGAGGTAAGTAAAAAGGTAAAACATAAGATCTACAGAGGTATGATTGGATCTCTCCTTTATCTGACGGCTTCAAGGCCTGATATTTTATTCAGTGTTTGCTTATGTGCTAGATTCCAATAAGATCCTAGAGAATATCACTTAACAGTAGTTAAGCAAATTTTCAAGTATCTGAAAGGTACTACTAATCTGGGTTTGTTTTATAGAAAATCCAATGAATACAGCTTAGTAGGATACTATGATGCTGACTTTACTAGAGACAAAGTAGAGCGTAAAAGCACTTCTGGAAGCTGCCAGTTTCTGGGAGACAACCTGATCTCATGGACCAGCAAGAGACAGTCCATAATAGCACTGTCAACAGCAGAAGCTGAATACATAGCAGCTGCTAGGTGTAGCACTCAAATGCTCTGGATGAAAAGTCATCTTGAAGACTTCAACATATTTGAGAGTAATATCCTTATCTTCTGTGATAACACTTCTTCCATCTGTCTATCCAGAAATCCCATTTTGCATTCTAGGGCTAAGCATATAGAAATAAAACACCACTTTATTAGGGATTATATTTAAAAAGGAATTCTTACTTTAAAATTTATTGACACAGACCATCAATGGGCTGATGTGTTTACAAAACCCCTTTTTGAAGATAGATTCAATTTCATTCTGAAACATCTCAACCTGAAATTGTGTCCAGAATAAAATGTTTTATTGGCATATTCTAACCCTCAAAATTTTAGTGTTTTCTGTGAACATCTGATCAACTTATCTTCAGAAGTTAGGAGTACAATTGCATCAAAATCTATCTATGAAGATCTGAACTTTTTATTTCAAGGATAAAGACGTGCAGTTCACACCATCAAACATTTGTCATCCTCTCACAAGCTACCTTCTGAGGCTGAACACGCATTCATATTCTAAAGGGTCCAAGGCTCTGATTGGATGCATTGAGACACTTGTCATTGGTAACTATTCAATATATCACTAAATCCCCTAATTTCAAGTTTCATTAATTCAGTATAATCATTAATTATTTTCTCTTTCTTACTGATTACGTTTTCTAAAGTACTTATATAAACTCAATTTACTATTTCATTCGTTCACGTTTTACCACCTTCAATATTCTTTCTTGCTCTAGCTTTTCAAAAACCCTTTTTATCAGTTTTCTTCAAAGAATCCGTATGAACAATGGAATCCTCATTAAGTCTCAATAATCTCAACAGTGCTCCTGGTTCTTCGTCAATTGAACAATATGAGGAGCCCATTAGAACTCTGCTCACTCTGGTCATCAACCTTGAAGTTCTCTGAATTGATCATTGATTTTGAAAGTTTACAAGAAAACGGGTTTAATCTGTATAAAGATGTAACTGCACAGGGATGGAACAAATACTTTGATCGTCTGTTGGGTCCAACTTTTCCCATTCTTATTAAAGAGTTTTGGATTCATGCTACTTCATCCAACCACTAGGTCACGTCATATGTTATGGGGAAGAAGATAGTGACTGCAGAAGATTTGATTGGGAAACTCATTGGATACAATGGCGGTTGAGTCAGATGCATTGATATGGATGATAAGTGTTCTGACCTAAAATTTATTGCTAGGGTCATTTTCACTTCTGGAAAACCATCCAGCAAGATCAGAGACTTGAAAGATCATTACAAAATCTGGGCTAGAATTATTCTGGGATGTATCAATCACAGGAAGCCTACAAGCTCTCCTGATTACATTAACATTGATCAACAGTTTCTGTTATACTTCATTGCAAAGAAGACCAAAATAAATCTCCCACATTTGCTCTTCAACCAGCTCAGAACAAGTGTGAGAGAGACAAGAGAAGAAGAAAGAACTAAGAGGGATTGGATTCCTCTGGGAAGATTGATTTCAGATATTCTGACAGAAAACAGGTTGATAGAACATCTGACAGAGGCTCAAGAAATCAGCACTCTGGAAGCAACTGCTGGGAAACCACTGAATGCCAAGAATATGAAGAAAATGAAGATTATTGAAAGCATTAAGAAGGAACCAACAATTGCTTCTCACGAGGTCATCACTTCTAGGAGAATTCCTCTGAAGTATTTCCCACTATTCTCTGAGATAGATGCTTCTCCAGAGATTATAGTCAGATACCTTGAAGCGTGCAAGGAAGATGTGACTATTCTAGAAATTAACATCTGTGACCTGCACAAGCCAGCTCCAGAGGTTGTGCTAAAGAAATCTAGAAAGAGGAAGGCACGAGGAGAAGGATCTTCTCAGAGGACACCCAAAGCTGCGAAAAAGAAAGGTAACAAATCTTTTGTTTCTATTGTAGAATCAATAGTTGTTCCAACATCTGAAACCATTCCCCCTTAACCAACAGAAAACCCTTCACCTCGAACATTTGAGGATTTTGACATAGAGTTTGACCCATCTGTAACTCGGAAATTTCTTAAATGAACCCCACTCCCCCAATCCACATCTAGAACAACATCAACAAGAACTTGCAAGAGTTCTCTCTGATATTGAACTGTTTGATCAAGACTTTTCCTCACCAATCCCAGAAAATCCAAACACTCAAACTCAACAACCGGAAAATCCACAACCACACTCTCGTCAACCAGAACATCAAAACCCCCTCACTCCTCAATCTGAAAATCCATCTTCTGAAACACCAGAACCAGAAACTCAACACGCTACCGCAAACCAATCAGAAAACTCTCTTTCAGACTCTGATACCACTACCCCAATTCCTGGGATAACAGAACCTCTTACGGTTCGTTTACCTCTCTCCATTCATGATATTCCAGAAATACCTTCACCATATGAATCCACACCACCAAACACTCCTCACTCACCAATCCTAATTTCTGATTCCTCTACTCCCTCACCAATTAACCGTCTAGCCGATCATTTCAGAACTGTCATTGATCTAGAAGCGATGGACCATCTAGCTTCCACCTCAAATAAAATAGCCATTCCCAAACCCAAACCAACCTTAACAAAATCATATGTTGGTAAGAACCGGTTGATTTTTGAAACAGAAATACAAGACTGGGTTACTTCTTTGAAGCAAGCAAGTCAAGAGAATTCTAATCCTGCTGCTTCTGATTCTCTGTGGGATAGATTCAGAAAATGGTTCAACTCTGCATCCTAGATTCTGAAAGAATTGAGCTATGAGATGGCTCAGCAGAACTTCAGTGATCAGCTGAAAGCCTTCAAAGATCAAGTTCTAAGTCACCGGGACAAGAAAGAAATTCTTCTGCTGGAAAATTCTCCCTAGAAAGAGCACCAACCTTCAGAAGCCACTGAACCAGATTCTGAGAGTCACCCTCTGACTACTACTCCAAAAAAAGAGATTGCAACAAAAGAAGTTGTTCAATCAAAAGAGGCTGCAGAGTGTTCTGAACGACATGCAACCCCTGAAGATACACCAACTTTGTCTCTAGTCATGCAAACTCTGGAAGAGTTGAAAAAGGAGAATGCTTTAATCCATGCCAGACTGGATAAGCAAGAAGACACAAACAAAGAGATCAGGGATATATTGGACAAGCAATAAGATACTACAAAATAAATCAAAGACATTCTGGGAAAGCAGGAAGAATCAAGCACTCAGATTAAGAGCTTGCTGGAAGTGTTGTTCACACGACTTTCCCCTCCTCCTTAGGTTTTCTTTAACTTATTATCTGTATTCTTCATCTTATCCTCCTTGTTTCTGAAAAATGTCATTGCATTCTATTTTCAATACAAATCATCTTTTTGACTCTGATTATATTGCTTTTTGATACCTGACAAAAAGGGGGAGAATGTAAGATATTTTCAATAACAGTATACCGGGACAAAGTCTCAAACATTCTGAATATCTTAACTTCTATGTTTTTTTTGGAAAGCTTGAACAGGAACATATTCTGATAAGGACAGAATGAGATGCATCAAAAGCTCCAACGAGAAGGAACTTCAGGGAAGTATCTCATCTCTATCTGAGTAATTAACTTAGGGGGAGACTCTCTTAAGCTTTTTGTTCTATATTTTTTATTGAAAATCCTAGTTTTTGTCATCATAAAAAAGGGGGAGATTGTTAGAACATAGTTTAATTTTATAACCCTTAATTAGAGTTTTGATGATAACAAACACAAAGAACAAATATGAACTCTAAATTTGTGTTATTTTTTATACAGAAGTTCTGACTGAAACAACATCATAAGTTAAGCTACAGAAGATTTCAAGCTGAGCTAATTAGAATGTTCTGAAGAATGATGATCATAATCCGTGTTGAAGTAAAAGATACTCTGACTTTGAATCGAAGTCTAATATGCCAACAGATCCTCACTTTTCGGAGTCATCAAAGTTCTGAAGTAAAAGCAGCATCCAAGATTCTATTGTTCTGAAGCGTTACTTTTCAATTAAGACAGTATCATATGCAACGGCTTCATTCAGACAAGAATCTTCTCAGTATGGAAAGTGAATTGAGTGTCCATTATCACGCTTTATTTTGGACAAGATTTACACGCTATATAAACAAGCTTAAAGGATAAATCGTTTACAATTTTCACCCACGACTGCTCATACATCTTAAATGCTGCAAATACTCATATTCTATTATACTCTCAAATTGTGTAATATATCACAGTAGTGATACAATTTTTGTAACAAAAAACAACAGTACACAGTAAATCATTTTCTTTTGATTAAGCTAGTTTTTTCTTGAGATAAACCGGGTTGTGGTTGTACTCAAGAAGACTTTGGTAGTAAAGTAGTATTATAATCAGTTTTGATTAGTGAATTAAGTCCTCATTGGAGAGAGGCGAAATCACCTTGGCGGGTGGACTGGAGTAGTTTGAGATCAAAGTAACCAGGATAAAAATATCGTGTCTACTGCTTTTGTTTTTTAGTTCCAATTTAACACCCCCCCTTCTTGTGTTTTTCACTTCTTCACATCAAGTCTCTTCAGGATTCCCCAAAGAGGTATTTTTGTCAAGTCAAGGTATTCTATTGAGTGAATGGGACAACGATACGAAGATGAAGTTGTGGCTTATTTTGATCAAGATAAACATTATTATTATCACGTACTTGTTATTTCAATGGCAAAATAACTTGGATTTTAAGAGATATGAGCTCAAAGTTAAAAGACGTGTTCAAAGCTACTCGATTCATACATCATCACTTAAGGAGTTCATCAAGGTTTCCATGGTGCTTAGACCCTTAGCTTAAGGTCTAGATTCTTAGGAAAATTTGGGAGTTTTCTTTTAATATGTTGATTATCATTGATGAAAGAAAAAGAGGAAAAGACTTCATTTGAAATTCAAATTGCTTGCATTACAAGTGATATCCAAGTACTGGGTTCAAGGATCAAGGCCCATTCAAGGATGCAACATGGAGTACACTTTACGTATTATAGAGTCTATGAACAAAGCCCATTCAAGCCCTACTTCAAGTACAAATAGAGGGAAATGGCAAAAGGAAAACGCAAGGTAGAGAGATATGTTGAAGAAATTAGCATGAGATGGAAAAGATATATTGCCAAGTCTTCTAGTGATTTACAAAGAAACAAGTTACAAGAGAAGATTACAAGAAATTCTAAATACAGTATAGCATTCATACAAGGGTTCACATGTTGTTCTTACTATACTAAAACCTATTGTACTCCACGACAAATTTCAAGCATCACAAACTTCAAGCTTCATTTTCCTTCTATGAGTATCTCAATCAAGACATTGCGCAATCTTCACTAAGCTTCAAACTTTAAGAATATTCATGACATAGTCATTTTGCATCGAGCCTACCATTATATTTGTGCCAAATTTGCGGTTGACATAAGCCAATTCTCGAAACAGGCTTGCACTAGTTCAAGAAAAAAATTTGAAACTTCAAAAAGGTGAAACCCAATAAAGAGTCAGGGTAAGCAATTCACAACCGATTCTTGCAAAATGGGTCCCTGCATCGAGTTCACAAAGAGTTCACCAGGAAATAAAAACAATAAACCAAAACAATATACAGAAAACCAGTATACTCCCATAATATCATCTGATTGTTAGTTGACTTCAAAAATCCACTTAATAACTTAATTTTCCATAACTAACTAATACTTCCAATTGACATCAACCTAACCAGATTCCAGCAATAACAGAAAATCCTAAAACCATAACAAAATTGTAGCTAACCTTCTAACAACTCAAACTACCTCCTAACTGTAACTAACTTTACAGAATTCATCTAACCGAAAAAAGCAACCCACCTATAACAGAGTTTCAAAACCGCAAAAACAGAATTCTTTAACCTGTAACTAACTTCTAAAAACTCCTAACTGTCATAACCCTATAACAGCCCCTAGCAAAAAAAAACTAACAGTTAGCTTATCTAAACTGCCAAAAGCAGAAACCTATAACAGAAACTAACCTCTTTTCTAACTGATCCAACTAACTTCCTAACATCTCAACAAATTTATAACGGATCATAACAGAAAAAAGGAGAAGGTGAGAAAAAAATAATTTCCAGCTCAGAAGTAAAACAATTTATAAAACCAGAAAAGGCTTCAACCTTCAAACCTCTTAATAGAAAAATAACAACCTCTTAACTACCGTAATAGAATTCAGGATCCTCTAACAACCTCTAACTGCACCTAACAGAAAACTTCCAACGGATTCTAACTAAATACAACAGAAGTTGTAACAGAAGAGGAGGGAAGGAATCAGTCAAGATATAACAGAAATTATCCACAGAAACTCACCAGAAAAAACCAGAAGAAAATTCTCTTTTCAATGCTCTTTCCATAACCATTTCTGAACTTTTCAACAATCAATCTTCACCTCCTTCCACCACCTTCAAACTCCATCACTCTCCAATCTTCGTCGACCTTCATTTTTCTCAAAATCTCTCTTCTCCTTCCATCACCGTTATCAACCTTCCTTCTCTGAAACAACCACAACAAATTCTTCATCCCTCTTGGCAACAAAATTTCGCAATCTTCAACACAACGACAAAAGCTTCATCTCTCTCCCTGAAAACCGCATCAATTTCTCCGCACTCTCTCGTTCTGCTACTTGACTTCATCGTAACCAGCATAAATATTGATTCTTCATAATCAAATTTACACCTGCAACAATGATCCATCCAACAACAAGCTGAAATAATTGCATCCTCTTCATCTTCATCGCATCAATTGTCTTCATCTTCTTCATATCAAGCATCTTCGAGCAACGATTCACGGCGATATTGAGCATCTTCATCAACATCACAATTCAGAATCAACAACAGAAATGTAGAAACAAAAGCAAAGAAAAAGGGAGATATAGAGGAGGAACGAACTTACTTGAGCGAGGCTTCACCAAAGTTCGTAAATCACGTTATCAGAGGTAAGCAGTTTCATCATCTTTCTCCATATTTTGCAAGAATTGTAAAGATCCGAGTATGTAGAATAAAATCCCCATAGAGTCGTGCCCCGAAACATTCACCGGAGTGTTTAATTTAACTCCTAGGGTTTTAGGTTTTCTCTGTTAGAATCAGACCAACGCAAGCAAAACCAAAAGGAAATAGTGGCATATCTGAAGTCAGGGTGACAAAACGAGTGGAATGGTGGTGTTTCGTCGGTGCAAATAAGGCCGTCAAAGACGCAGGCATATAAGAGGGGAGAACAACGTGAAATTAAGAAGGGAGTGGTTCGTTTTTGAAAGCAGGTGAAAGGTCATAAGACCAAATGTACTTAAAATGCGACCGTTTCGTACGTGTAGCTTTTTTTTTTAATTTCTTTTCTTTTTTCTTGTATCCAGTTAATAGAAATTAGGAATAAATGAATAAATTGAATTGAATAAAAGGTGGACCGGATTCTGTAGCGGGCCTAGGTGTTTGTGCCTTTTCTTCACACTCCCTTCTGGATCTATTACCACACCATGTTCATTCCCATTTTAATTTGTTCTTTTTAGTAAATTAGTTATGATACTTTCTTTCATGATTTTCTTGCTGAAAATTTTGTGGATGATTATATGTTGATTCCTGACTTGTTGATGTTTTTTCATAATTTTTCTATTAGCTTAGGAATTAATTGAATTAATGTTTAGTACATAATTAGAATTAGAATTTTAACGCGTTCTTGTCGATTCTATATCCTTGATTCAATTTCCTTGGCATGATGAGTGGTTTGGCGGTAGGTTCTGACCCTTGAACAATGGCATTCTATTTTTGACGCGTTTTTTCATTGTGAAAGGTACATTTTTGTGCTTTCGATCAAGTAACATAATAGGTAGTTAGGTGATCGAAGCATACGGCTTATGCTCGCTTACGATGCAATACGCCTTATTCCTCATCGTCCTAAGAAATTCATATTATATTATATGATTGTCCTGGTACATGTGATATTTTGTGATGCTCTGCACATGAACTTCTGATTACGCGTTGCATTCGCAACACACATTTGCCTTTATCTTAGTTGGACATCATTTCTAACTCTGTTTGTTTCATGGTGAAGCTTGCCTGACGCGTACTCCCTGCTTCTCCATTGCTTTCGTCCGCTTTTAACGATTTGCTTGCTTGTGGTAGTCGCCGCTACTACCTTTGTACTTCTCCACACTTTATCGCATTTCTTTACTACCTTTCTAGATATCATGAGAAGTAGGGATTTATTTCTTTTTGATGCCATGAGAAGTAGGGTAGAGATGTATGACGGGGGTCTCCGTTGCTGATCATGTCAAGAACCCCTCCAATTTATTTAAAGACCCGTTTAGGGCAATTCCGCATTGTGTACATTCTGTTTGCTATTTGTGGTTGTTTAAAACCCTACCTCTGTGTAGGTATTTTGCAGGTGCGTTTATATTTGTGCCCGCATTATTCCCCCATCCCTTATTGAAGTCCTCAAAAGGAGGCGAGCAGGGAAGGGTTAGTAATCAACCCCTACAATTTTGTCAATGTCATCCTTAGCTCGTGACGCACCACGATGCTTCGGAGTTGTGCCTACTCATGTGTATCGAGTTGTCAAGTCAGGAAGGGTTCCACAATTGAACCCCCACATTTTGTCAGGAGTTTGCATTGGCCGATGCTGATACTCTGTGATTATTCATACTGCCTTCTGTCATCTACCTCGATCTCCTATATCTTGGTTAGGTGTTCAGTTGCTTTGGATATCACATTTTTGTTTTTTCATCTCACTTCCGCTTGTTTGTCTCGAGTGATACGCTCCCTTCGACTAAAGCATTTAGTTTCTTTTCCTTACTCTTTTATGTGTGTGCTATTTTGAGATTTCTTTCTTTACCCTTGTACATACCATGTTCCCTTAGGACGTGCTTGTTACTTTCGGACGCAAGTTAGACCTTAGGTTGTAAACCATGCATACTAACATTAGGTAGAGATTTCCCTTTCATCCTTGACGTAGGGCTACCATTGTATGATAACATTAGGTTAGAAATAGGCTAGTCTCCCTTAGACTCTTTTCTTCCCCCTTTTGCATCTTTGCATCTAAAACTAAAACCTGTTTCTTAGCAAATCAAAAACATGCTAATCACACTTACACCCTTTTTCAAGGTAACAAAACACAAACCAATCAAATGTGGCATCTTGCCTTGAGGGCGTAACTCAAAACCCTTTTCAGGTAAGGACATGATTAATTTACTTATGTGCCAACGCATAAGTCTCCAAAGGTCGAGCTGTGGCAGAAAGCGGAACTAACATTGTTCCATTAAAAAACAAAAATAAAACGTGTGAGACGAACTACGGTAGCTCTAATTACTCAAAAAGGATACGTAGCCATTAGGGTAGGGCCCAAGCGAGTACAACTTTATTTTCCCTACATTATTTTCTCCTTTCTTTTGCATGAATTCTTCCTTAGAAATAAACAGTACGCCTAGTTTAAACACACCCATAAGATAGACAACAAGAGTGGATACCATAGAGTACTATGGGCGTGTGGTGTGCTAATACCTTCCCCTCGCGTAACAAACTCCCTTACCTGATCTCTCGGTTGCAGACCGTGAGTTCTCCCTTCTTAGGTTTTGTTGATGTTTACCTTTCCCTCCATATGGGATAAAATATGTTCGATGGTGACTTCATTGTTTGATGATTTTCAGCCGGTTGTTTCACAAGGAAGCTAAACATTGGAGATATCATTTACAGTTGTGGAGATTTTTCCGAATGTTCCATTAATAAGGCTGCGTGGTTTCATTAATTACAACCCTACTTTAACATTGCGACAACTTGGGTAACCTTTGGAGGATAAACCCTCTGATGGACAACTTCAACAACTAATCATTCATGACATGGGAAAAATTAACCAAGAGTTGCTCAACAAGATCATCCGATCTTGGAATAAGATAAACAAGAGTAAAGTTGAAAGAAAGAATGTTGTGGCAAAAGAACTTTACACTCGATGGGTTTTAGATAAGGTGCAAGTTGTTAAATTACCATTCAATGTTGATCCTGAGTACAAACCAGATGTCCCAGATCCTCTTCCTATGTCCTTAGAAGAGATAGATAACTTGAAGAAAGCCTTGGATCAAGCTCAAAAGGGAAAGAAGAATAGGAGCTTAACCTTCATAACTTAGTTAAGGAAAAAAGGAATATGCAACACGAGCTTGAATCAAAAGATCAACAGATTTAGAAAGACCGTGAAGCATTTGAAAAGGAGACTCTTAAGCGGAAATGTTCAACCGAAGGATTGTTGAGTTCTACCTTAAAATTGGATTCCCACAACTAACATTTGGAGGATGCTGCTAGTGAAATCGGGAGGCTAAATAAGTGGTATGAAAAGGTGATGCAAGACAAAAAGGAGATGGAAGAAAATTTGAGGGCTCAAATTCAAAGTTTGGCCCAAGCTTCTTTATATCAAGAAAAGCAAATTCTCTATCTTACTATGAAACTTCAAGATAGCCAAGAATCAGATGTAGAAGAACGTCTCAAGAGGATGAGGGCAGAAATACTTCTCTCCCAAAAGACTGATGAATATGAGCAAGTTTGTCATGAGTTTGAAGACTTACAAAAGAATTAACTCATACAGAGGAGACTTTATATGGAGATGAGGGCTGAGATATTATACTGGGAAAAGCAGCATGAAAAAATCGCTAAAGAAGGAAAGGATAACCACAAGATGATTCCTGACCTCTAACAAGAATATCGGTTCTACAAAGACAAGCATGCAAGACTCACTTTCTTAGCCAACAATCTCATTGGTGACATCCCTAGAAGTTTGAGAGATGCAGAAAATGTGATGGTCCTGCTTCCAAAAGACGTTGAAGACTTCCTAAAGCTTTGTAGGACTATGGTTGATGGTTTCACAGTAGATATTTGCATGCGCACTTAGAAGATTTTGTTTCCCTTTGTTATTTCCTTCTAGAAATTAAATTTTAATGCTTTGGTTCGAATATTTTTCAATATCTGAATTGTATTCTCTTTTTGAAGACAAATTATCATTTCTATAAAAGTTTTTGTTTCCATATCTCGATTGTGAATTTGTTTTTGAATGCTCACCAATAAAAAAGAAAAAAAAATACATAAAAAAAAGAATATGAAAGAAAAATCCAAGTGAATAAGACATTCAAAAAACAAAACTCTTAGCATATTCATACGTATCCATGAATTCACAAACATGTCATTTCATATTTCATACAAAAACTCATTATTTTTAAAAATCATCTCCAGTTAAATCATTGTAAGAAAGCACTGCTTCTCCAACCACCATACCAAACAAGAGCCCATCAAAAGAAAGTGATGGAACAAATCAAAGAGAATTAAGCTGCCTTCAAGGAAGATTTGGAGCAAATGAAGGGCAACATTGACTCGATGAAAGGAGACATGAGTCAAGTTTTTCTAGCTTTGAAGAACAGCATTGAGAGGCAAGAACAAATTCCTAGGGCAACCTATGAAGAAGTATCCCAAACTATCGGTGCATCGAGCGATCACTAACCAAGAAGATAGCTAGATTTAGAGCCCCTAAAGCCAATTGTATCTCAACAAGAGGTCATACAAGCTGATACTGAAAGGTTTATCCCACCTCCACCGAAGGTAGGGGCATCCCATACTTTGCGAATTCCGGTCAACAATATAGACAACTACGTAGACTTACAATATGGAGACCTTAATTTGTAAGGTGTTACTCAAACACACCAACCTAAAATTGTTAAGAATCCCTTGGAGCTCAATCAATATAAGGCTTTTGAAGAAAGGTTGAAGGTTGTGGAGGGTTACGATGCATTCGACGTCGATGCTCTTGAAATGGGTCTAGTTCCGGATGTGGTGATCCCTCCAAAATTCAAAGTACCTGACTTTGGAAAATATAAAGGACTCACATGCCCGAGGAACCATCTACGCATGTATTGCAGAAAGATGCATACCTATGCTCAAGAT
The DNA here is from genome assembly GCA_948472305.1 of Vicia faba. Classification (NCBI taxonomy): domain Eukaryota; kingdom Viridiplantae; phylum Streptophyta; class Magnoliopsida; order Fabales; family Fabaceae; genus Vicia; species Vicia faba. The sequence goes on along the minus strand of OX451739.1, from coordinate 1,500,256,963 downwards.
CAGAAGCTGATGATCCATTGCTTCCAAGACAATTTGAGTGGGGCATCTTTAGATTGGTACATATAATTCGAGCGGGTTCATATCCAGGCATGGGTTGATCTAGCCAATGTTTTCTGAGATAGTACAAGTACAATTTGGACACGATGCCTAACCATATGCAACTCCAAAACTTATCTCAGAAGAAAGATGAGTCCTTCAAATAGTATGCGGGAACGTGGAGAGAAATGGCAACCCATGTACAACCACCACTCCTGGAGAAAGAATTGATCGATATGTTCATGGGTACTTTACAAGGGTTGTACTATGATAAGATGGTAGGAAGCGTCTCTTCTGGATTTTCCTATTTGGTAACAATTGGTGAAAGGATTGAAGCAGGTATAAAAAGCGGCAATATACAAGGGGCATCATCTAGTAACCCTTATAATTCACAAATACATGTCCCTAATTTCTCGAAAAAGAAGGAAGGAGAAATTAATGTTGTGGCATCGCATCCAAGAACACAACAACGATTGGTAATTCCATGAGAACAACAACAACAAAACATGCTTGAAGGCCTCTGAGAAAATTTGATCCTATCCCCATGCCTCACAGTCAATTGCTACAACACTTACTCAAAGAATCTTTGGTAGAGCTGAAGCCTCTAGCTCCTTCAATTTAGGCACTCCCTCCAAAGTACAATGCAAATTCGAGGTGCGAATATCACGCCAATTCTTCGGGTCATACCATAGAAAAATGTTGGGCCTTCAGGCATAAGGCTCAAGATTTGTTGGATTCCCAATATATCACTTTTGATAAGCCAAACATCAGGACGAATCCCATGCCTCTGCATGATGAGCCAACTATGAATGCAATTGAAGTGGTCACTGACTTTGGGGAAGCTAGACGAGTATAATCTCCGATAGATCTCTTAAAAGAATGAATGTGGGTTCCTCTTGGAACACAATGAAGCTTTTGAGAAGACTTTATAGGAATTGGTGAATCAAGGGATAGTCCAATTCGGTCAATACCCTGAAGGAGAATGTGTAGATGTGATCGATGGAAACACAAAGAAGTCGTTGGTAATTCCTTGCCAAAGGACAAGTCCTGCTAAGAAAACTCTTGTGATTCCTTGGGGAAAGTCAACAGAAGCACCAATGATGATACCGCGCTAGACTTTGAGAATACCAGTGATTCCAAAAACTACAATGGTGATTAGGGGACCATCCTTCATGCTGTACAAAAGTGACAAAGCCGTACCATGGAGTTATCATACTACTATCTATGTTAATGGTTTAAAACAAGAATGTGAGGCATCCACCTGTCAAGAACCTGTAATCACAAATATAGTAGGAACAAGGGGAATGACTCGCAGTGGTCGAATCTATGGTCCCGAACCACAAAAGAAGAATGATGTTATTGTTAAGGATAAAAAGTTATGGTGGACACAAATCAAGAACAAAAACCTCCAAGCAGGACTGACCAAGCAGTTATAATGTATGACAAAAATAATTTTTAATGCAATAAAAACATTTGGATGAATTAGAAAAAAATAAATATTTGATTTTTAATAATAATAGGTATTTTAGCAATTAAATATATTAAATATAAAAATACTAAATTTAATATAAAAATAAATAAAATATAAAAATAAAATAATTAAAAACATGCAGGGGGTGTATTTTGTGTTGAGCTAGTAACACATGGGGGTATAGGAAGTAGGACCCTGAATTCAGATACTGAATTCAAGCCCAAACGCATGAGGGTGTGAATATTTGTTCAGGTCAGTAAAAGTAGGGGGTTTAGTCAGCAAGGGGCCTGAGTTCAGATATTTAACTGGGCCCAGTAGCGCATGGGTTGTATAATTTTTTAACGCAATAGTAAAATAAAAACCGGGGGGGTGATTAGAAATGGGCTAGGCCCAGTGTTTGACAAATGTTTGGGAGTCTGTTTGGACTTCATGTGGGTGAGTGCATGGTGTTATAATGGACGTGCAAATCAGGAGGGTTTGATGATGATCTAAAGGTTGTGATGCGGAGCATGCGGTAAGGTTCATGGGCGCGCAGGCACATAATTAAGGAGTGTTTATAAAAGTAAATCCTTGGGCTGAGAGCCCTTTTTTTTCTTGTCTCTCTCTATAATTCCCCTTCTCACTAAGCAATAACCTAGAGAGAGAGGCTCTGACCTCTCTCTGAAACTCAGGTGGCCGGAAATCTCCTTGGTCGCGCCGTCCTCCTCGAACCACCACCAACCACCCATTTTCCCAATTTTTCGGTTGACATTCAATCGGAAACTTCAAAAATTCAAAACCCACCACCGTGGATCTTCATCTGCGTTCGTAGAACCCTAAGGGTTCTTGATGAACCCTAAGCAATCCCAAAACCCACAACACACAATTGTTATGAACCCTAACCCTAACCTTCAAACAATCCCAAGAACTCTAACCCTAGGTTAGAACCCTAACCCTAAAAGGCCAAATTTTTCAAAAACACAACATTCAAACATCAATCAAGCAAACTTCACAACATGGATTAAGAGCTCTAAAGCTAAGTGATTCATGTTACCTCTCCTACCGTGTTACTGGTCGTATAGTTTTTATTTCCTAAATCCTCCTTCTGATCTCTCGCTTCTTCTTCTTTTTTGTTTGCAGGTACTAAGGTGGTGGCAGTGTAGCGGCACTGGCTTGAGGATGAGAGAGGAGCGATTTAAAGCTCTTGGGATTTCAGATATTTAAACCTTAACTCTTTCTCCTTTTTCTTTAATCTCTGTCAACTCGTTCATCTCAATTTCTTCCTCTCCTTCTCAGAATTTTTAGGGTTTATTTATAGCCTTAGGTTTTAGCCTTAGGTGTTAGGAATTAAAAGATTTTATTCTGTTCTATGGATTCGATTTGATTTAGTGATTGATTTAGAAAGATTTTGTTTGAGATTAGGGTTTTGTAATTTGTTTTTGGACTTGTTATTGTATAGATTCATTTTCAGTGAATAAACACAAATATTAATTTTTCAGATTTGATTTATATTCAATATTTGATTCATGAAGATCGTGTTTTGTTTTAGTTTCAAAAGTGCTTTTCTTTTCAGATTTGAAGAGTACACGTTTCCTGGGCTTTGGGCCTGTGTAACTTTGATGAAGACTAGTGAATAGGGAATCTGGGTTGAAAACCCTAATTTTGGTTTGCTTGACCCTAGTCAACGTAATAAAAAAATAAATAATATTTCTTAAATAAGTAACAGTATTGATAATAATAATGTTATTAATAATTTTAATAAAAACTTAATTATGGAAATTTTATAAATAAAAGGGATTTAAACAACAACATTGACTTCAGTCAATAGTCTTAGCGCTATGGGTTTCAAAAGGAATATGGGCCAGCAGTCCAATGGTCCTATATAATAAAAACTGAAGCAAAAAATGTACACCCTCCTTCTATTTTGAACTGGGTCAGTAAAATTGTCTTAATGGGCCATCAGATTTTGATGGTTCATTTAAGACAATACACTCCCCCTTTTCGTTTGATTAGCAAACTTTTAATATATCTTAATGGGCCTAACTTTTATCATAAGTCAAAACAATCATTAATGGGTGTTGTACCCCAAAATTTTCCCTCTCGTTTATCAAGACCTTTCTCACAAGATCTCTTTGACTCAAGACTGGGTTAGGTTTTGACCAGCTCAAGACATCTCATCATGCACTGATCACCCAAAATTAGGGTTTGAGATTGTATGAAGATTTTTGTACTATCAATGATTCATATGACTTTCAAACATCATTATGGACCCCTGAGATTACTCATGACAAGTTTCAAGCCTTGAATCACACTTTTGATCAGTCAATTGGACAGTTGACCTAAATATCAACTGTATTGAGGAAAAAGTCAACCATGGCCAATTTACAGTCAAACTTCATACTTTTTTATCCACATCAACATTTTAGACTCATATGTATCATTTGATCAAGTTTGGACCATAATTCCTCAAGAAATTTGATCAAATCATCAAAAGGGCAAAATGGTCAAAATTAGGGTTTTGACTGAGAAAGGGCAATTTCTGGGTTTTGACCTAGCAAATGACCAATTGGTTTGAAGCATTATTTCAAGTGTTCAATTGTATCATCTTGACCTATTGACATGGTTCAAAATATTACAAATCCATTGGATTGACAGATGAATTTTTTCAGTCAACTGATCAAAAGTCAACTGTATACTGAAAAGTCAAACTTTGACTTTTTGGTCAAATTCAAGTTCCAAGGATCACAATTCATCAAAACATGTCAAAATGTGAAACTTGTTCATCAAGAAATTAAAGATTGAAGATTTGGTTTTGAAATTTGAAATTTTCTTAACTTAGAAATTTTTCTAAGTATAGAAAATTTCTTATTTTTTTCTCAACTTTAAGCCAATTTTTCACCATGATACAAGATGATTCAAAGAAAGTTCCGAACATGAAAGTTGTAGATATCCATGAAATCTGCAACATTGCTTCACACATTTTTCCCTAAAGATGCTTGTATCTCAAGATATAATTTTGTGAATACATGCTCATGAACTAAAATAACTTAGTGAAATTTTTGCCCTAATTTAGGAAGGTTTTTGACCTAACTTCATGGCAATTTTCACCTAGTTCCAAGAGGTATATTGAAATGCATTTCAAAGATGATTTATATAGCACATTGCAAGATTCCCAAAATGTCCAAGAACTCCTTGAGATCATTTTTTTAAAGGAGAATCGAAGAGATGAAGTTGGCAATTTCTCACTTTGATTTCAAGCCATTTCATGAAGAACAAAATTCAAATCTAAACCTATGCTGCCTAATCCTTGCTTTACAGGTCTCAAACTTATTTCTCACTTCATAATTTAATTCTTACATAGATGATAAAGCTTTAATCCAAGCACAGGAGTCTTTGTCCAAGCTTTAATTCCATAAATGGCACAAATTTGCCATTGCCATTTTGGAAAAGCATAACTTTTGCAACTTTTCACTTTATGAGCATTGGACATGTTTTATCTGCACACACAAGTCCTATAAACCAAAAGAAAATGGTCTAGGACTTGTACCAACTCCAAGAAGGCATGTACAAGCATGTGGAGAGTTGTCTCCTCACTTTTCTTAAAGGACAAGTAAGAGTGCAAAAAGCCTATAACTCAGAAATCTGTTGTGGAGTGAATGAGAAACCTTTCTTATACTTATACACAAACACATTGCAACAAAGGACACGATTGCTCAAGGCCAGAAACTCTCAAAAACTCCCTATCACCAAAAACCTGTCAAACCTTGCAGTTTGAGACCAAGCATAGGAATCCAAAAATCTACTCGTGCGTTTCAAGTTTTAATCACTCAAACACTTAACCTACCTCATATCTAAGTGTTCCAGACCATCATCCCCTCACTGTAACTCCTCCTTCTCCATATGCCATTTTTGTTTTTCAAGCTTGCAGGTTGACTTGGATAGAGAGATTCAGGCACTTTCAAAGCAAGGTAAGGATTGGAACACACTCAGGGAGGTTCAGGCAAGCTAAAGGAATCTTCAGGCCTTCATAAATCTCACTCAAACTCCATTCACGATCTCAGCTGAAAGAGGTAAGAACTCCAACTTTTATCTCTTCACACAGGCATCTATTGGTCACGATTTGTGAAGAAAAAATGTAGATATTATTGTGCCTAAGCCAACCATGTGCATAGGTTTCATTTCTGATCATTATGTATAGATAATTTTAGAGTTTAAATTTCTGTGAAAATTAGGGTTGAAATTAGGTCCTTTGAAATTAGTTGTGATCATTAATTGTTAGTTTACATGAGTTACATGTTTGAAATTGTGGGAAAGAGTACTATCATTTTCATGTTGGAAGTTTCCATTTTCATGGAGAAATGAGAAAGATACAGAGGTTCTGGCCAGCTTGAGGAAGAAGATGAAGTAAAGGGCAAGGAGGCTTTATGTGTTATGTATTTTTTATTTCATATGAACTAACGGATGTACAGCCACCCCAGTGGCAAGGTAGCGCGCTGGAAATGCATAGGTCATAGGTTCGAACCTTGGCGCTACCTTTTGCATTTTCATATTTTTCAGTTTCATTTTTTTGCCATTTTTGCAGCGTGGGCTCAACTACTGGGCTTCATATTTTTTTTCTGATACTTATATCCTGTTTACTCAGGATACCCCCTGGCCCATGCATTTTATTTATTTGTTTTTATTTTCATTTTATTATATATTTTCTTTAACATAAAAAATCATAAAAAATATAAAATATGATAAATATTGCATTTTATATTTATTTTTATTTTTATTTTCACGTGAAAAAATATATTTTTATTTTATTATATACTAACTATTTTTCTTAAACAAAAATTGTAAAAATAAAATAGACTTAGATATATTTTTATTTATTTTTCTTCATACTTGTAAATATTTATTTTGACATATAAAAGACTAAACATTTTCATAAATATTATTTATTATTGTTTATGCAAAAATACACAAAGATAATACTTAAAGAACTTTATTTTCTTTTAAATTATAAATTAGGGTTAGTCACTTTTTCAAGAAATAATTTCCTTTTCTTAAATTTTTAGGCTTAGGTCAAAACTCTTTTGCATATGAAAAACAAAGCAAAAATCTTTTTCTTGCATACATACCATTGCATATTCATATTGTATATTATTTATTAAAATATTTGTACAAATTTGATTTGGTTGTAATAGCTTAATTAGGTTTACATTATTTCAAATCCCCATTCATAATTTGTATTCCCCCCTCCCATAAAATGTTGTAATAGCGTAGTAATCTTTAAATTACGCAATTTATCGCTTTTGTATACCATGCTAGTAATTAGGGTTTGTATGGAAAGATAAAAACAAATCAAATAGAAAACCCTAATCCAAGACAAAACCAAGCATGAAAATAACACACTTACACACAAGAATCCTTAGGGTTACTCCACTTGGTTGCCTTACATAAAAATGGCCATATTACGCATGCGAAGCATCTTGGCAAAAACAAACAAATATAAGATCATAGTCCCTCAATGACGCTAATCAAAGTTTCCTTATAAAATGATCTTAGTCCCTCAAAAAATGCTAATATACTTTTCAACATTGCTAATCATGGCTATACGATGACCCACGCCTGTCCCGTTTACATCCAAAGATAGGGTTGCTTACCAAATCAATGGTAAGACAACAATATCAAAGGAAAAGAAAATGAACAAGAAAGACATTTGAGTAGGTAGATTACTTCTAGTTACTTGCTTCATTTCAAATAACTATCCTTGCTATTTTAAAAACAAACACACATATTTCAAAACATCATACAAACATTGAAAACATTTTCAAAAAGACAAACATCTTTGTATACATTCTTACGAACGAGAATCATTACAAAGATTTCCTAAACAAATGGCCTCTTTTACAAAATACTTTCAAAACCACACAAAGCACAATTTCAAAATAAAAGCAAGTGATCTAGAAAGTAACTAAGAGCCCATGGAAAACCATGGATGAAAAGGGTGCTAATACCTTCCCTTTTCATAATCTACCCCCCGAACTCAAGAAACAATCTCAAAGGTCTTTCCTGTGCTTTTTCACCTTTCCTTTTGGATAAAAGAAAAGTCGGTGGCGAATCTTGCTAACCGTAGCATTTGCGATAAAACACAAAACCCTCAAGTCAGTTCTCCCACCGTATCACAGAACTGGCGTCTCTGCTGGGGAATATTATAAAAGTGGGGTTACCTTAAGGCTAGATCACATTTATTTGCTTATATTGTTTGACTTGTATGATTTACATTATGGTTCTTTGTTTGGGTTTGAAATCCTCTACCCGGATTTGGGATACATTATAGGTAAATAACAATACGTTGTGGAAACTGTGCGGGGTATACCGACATGGTCTAAGCAATAGTTATGTTAGTGTGACATATTTGTGGGTACTGGTAGCCTTTGAGTCAATCAAAGAGAATATGGGGCCACTGAGTGATGTCATGAAGCACTAATGAACTTCTAGAACCCTTACTTGACCAATTTGGCCTTTAGGATGTAGTGAGATGACCGGCTTTGGTGCAGTCCGAAGTTGGTAGATACTCGATAATACACTCATTGAGGGCTGGTTTCTTGGGATATTTCGGTCGCCATTAAAGAGGCTTGAGCTGAAACAATGACCAAGGAAACAATCTGGTGATATTGAGCTCCTTAGAACCCGGTTACTGTTATTAGGACAAGTTTAAGCCAACTAAACTTCAAGAGGGTACTTACCTATAAAACCCCATGCAAGCCTAAACTAAGGACTTGTTTGTTTTGCTTGTATATGCATACTTGTACATAACATCATGAACATCATGAACATCACATGCATCAACTAACCATTTCAAGGATTTTGGATATTCATCTTCATTCTTATTTTATAGGATATGGATTCACTTTGCAGGAAAACTATCCAAGTCAACCTTGTAAGAATTCCTCCACAACTTAAGGAGCTAGCTTCAAGGATCCCTGAGAACTCTCCATTCACCGAGAGGCATGGTCTTCTACTCAACTTGGTCACCTCCGGCACATATGAGGATATGATGAAGGTGCTCTTCCAGTTCTTTGATCCTTTGCACCATTGCTTCATATTCCCCGACTATCAGCTTGTGCCTACTTTGGAAGAATTCTCCCAACTATTGAGGATTCCCATTCTCAATCAACTACCTTTCAAAGGTACGGAAAGAGACCCAAAGCCAGAAGAGATTGCTAAAGCTCTGCACTTGCACTCATCTGATGTCACAACAAATTGGGAAACTAGAAGTGGTGTCAAAGGTTTCTTAGCAAAGTTCCTATTTGAGAAAGCCCAAGGCTGTTGGAATTCCTTAGACTTGGAAGCTTTTGAGGAAATTGTGGCTCTTCTTATCTATGGGATGGTCTTATTTCCCAATCCTGACCAACTCATAGATATGATCACCGTCAAAATCTTCATATCATGCAACCCGGTGCCTACATTGCTAGGGGATATCCTACACTCTTTTCACACTCGCACAATGAGGAAAAGAGGTGTCCTTATGTGTTTCACTCCTCTCCTGGCAAGATGGTTTATTTCTCATCTTCCCCAATCAGTCTTAAAGAACGAGCAAGGTTCAAGGTGGTCACAAAGGTTAATGACGCTCAAACATTCAAATATTCATTAGTGCTCCCGATCCAAAGAGAATGTTATCATTGTTGACCGTTATGGGGAATTCCATAATGTCCCTCTACTTGGAATTAGGGGAGGCATCACCTACAACCCATGCTTAGCTTTAAGACAGTTTGGTTACGCCCGAAGGGATGGCCCGCACGAGATGCTGATTCAAGGTTTGGTATTCAACTACGACAACGACGATCAAGGTCTTCGCCAGAGATTCATCCAAGCTTGAAGGATGCTAAATAAGGTGGATAGAAAGACTTTAGGACACAAGAATTCCATCCCCCTTGAGCCTTACCTCAAGTGGGTACGAACCCGCGCTTAAAGTATTATGATGCCTTATCCTTCCATTCTTCCGGTAATTATTGAGCCTGTTAAGGAGGGAGACGTTCCATACACTATCCTACATCCTGACATGCACGCATCTCTGGAAGACCTACAAAGGGATTGGATACAGCTCAAAGGAGAACGAGATACTTTCGAAGCCCAATTCTACGCAAGCGAGAAGAAGTTTTCGGAGCTCACTAGGCTACTTCATGAGGAGCAGACTCTAAATTCCTACATTGCACCAAAGAGGATGCGCACTACTTTTTTATCTTAGAGTTTTGTATTATTTTTCCCAAGGGGCATTTATGTACTCAAACTTTTTCTTATTAATATAACGTGTGTTTCTTTTTTGTCTAAAACGAACTTGAATCTTTGTAATCCTTGAAAACATTGCATATGCACATATCATTCATCATGACATAAGCAGGTATTTTGCAACGAGTTTCCTCATCTCTCTACTGTTTATTTCAGTAAGATGGATCTCGAAAAGACAGTCAAAGATCTCCAAGCTCAGAACACACAGTTTCAACAGTTTCTCATGACCCTAGCCAAGAGGAAAGAAGAGTTGAAGACTCTGCTGGCTGAGGAAAGGAAAAATAAAACAAAGAAAGTCACTGGGGTTTTAAACATGGGGAGAAGGTTTCAGGGAAAGACTAGAAGAACCTTGAATTTTGCAACAACATCCAGCGAAGGAGAGGGGAAAGGAAAGGAAACAGCAGTCTCGTCAGAATCTGAAGAGGAAGAAGAAGAGGAAGACTACTCTGAGGAACAGTATCCTCCAGCTGATGATAAGTACAGACATTTTGAAGAGCGTTTGAGCGCTATGGAAATACAAAAGGTGCCACGCCTAGACTTTGAAGAATTTGGACTAGTTTCGGGGATTGTGATTCCTCCGAAATACAAAGTGCCTTTGTTTGCAAAATATGATGGGGTGTCATGTCCTAAGATGCTTCTACGATCATATGTAAGAAAGATCCAGCCACACTCCACTGATAAAGACTTGTGGGTGCATTTTTTCCAAGATATCCTAGCTGGAACACAACTCGACTGGTTTTACCAACTGGAAAGGGCCAACATCCATAATTGGGAAGATCTTGCCGCAACTTTCTACAAGCAATATCAATATAATGCTGATTTGGCGCCTACCCGTACCCAACTTCAGAGTATGGCTATGGCTTCCAATGAGGGTTTCAAGGATTACGTGCAGAAATAGAGAGATCTAGCTGGGAGAGTGCAACCCCCTCTGCCTGAAAGGGAGTTGGTGGACATGTTCTTAGGCACACTATCGGGCCCCTTCTTCAAGCATTTGATTGGAAGCTCATCTGCAGAATTTACTGAGTTAATACTAATCAGAGAGAGGGTGGAAGTTGGCATAAAAAGTGGAAAGATTCAGAAGGATTCATCTTCTTCTACAGCTGTGAGGAAGCCTTTTATTGGGAAGAAAGAAGTAGTTGTTGTATATCCACAAAGGAACCAAGGGAGAGTTGAACGCCGACCAATGGTAAGGGTTGTTATGATTCCCAAGCCTACATCTAATCAACCAAGAAGTAATCAACCGAGGGTGGAAAGGCCAGTCCGGAAATTCACCAAAATCAATATGACTTTGTCCCAAGTATTACCGCATCTTCTGAAATCCAATTTGGCAACTTTAAAAGAAGCTCCAAAAAACCCAAACACAGTGTCCCCTCATTATCACCCAAATGCCCGTTGCACATATCATTCTCAAACTCCAGGTCATGACACTAACAACTGTTGGGCCTTGAAAAACAAAATTCAAGACCTTATAGAGGCAAAAGAAATTGAGTTTGATGCGCTCGAGAAGCCAAACGTCATTTCTGCTCTTATGCCCACACATGGTCACAACACCAATGCTATTGAAGAAGATTTGTTTGTTACCACAGTTGATGAACTCGTGACTCCACTCCCAATCATTAAGATAAACTTGTTGAAAGTCGATGTTTTCCCAGGTTGTAATGAAGACTGCCACTTCTGCTTATCCTCACCAACTAATTGCCCTTTGTTGAAAACAGGCATTCAACGCTTGATAGACAACAAAGAGATCCTATTTGAAAGTACTCATGTTTCACCTATTCCTGTTGAAGACATTTCAATCATTACCATCTCCACCAATTCTTCCAAGGTCTCCAAAAGACCCGTTAGAATTACATCGGTTTCGAAAACTACTCCTCTTATTATCACAATGCTTGGGCCAGTCCCATATGAATCAGACAAAACTGTGTCGTGGAATTACGGTGGGGACATCTACTACCATGGCATCAAACAAGATGGGTATGCCGCCGAAGAGATAAGCTCCAAAGAAGAAGATTCTGACATTAGCAATATTTCCGGAACTAGTAAAATTACCCGAAGCGGTAGGATCTTTTCTCCAGAGATTCCCCCCCCCCAAAGACAGTTTTTGGACCCGTGACTGCTCCAAAGGTTACTTCCGTACCAATAATCATCTATGTAAGTGTTCCTATAGACGAAGACGATACAACCCCTGCTGTCATTCCTACCAACACTCCTGCTGCTGAAACTCGAGGAAAAAGTATTCAAGTGGAGCCTGTCCGGACGAAGGCTCAATCACTGACTATCCCCGAGACCTCTAAGAAAGAAATGGAGGAGATTCTAAAAATAATAAAAAGGAGGGACTACGACGTAGTTGAACAGTTGGGGAAAACTCCCTCCAAGATCTCCATGCTGGCATTGCTACTGTGTTTCGAGGCACATGCGAAAGCCTTAGTAAAATTCCTAAAGACATCCCATGTGCCTTAAGAGACGTCTGCTGATCAATTTCAAGATTGTGTGGCCAGCTTGACAGCGGATAATGGCCTAGGTTTCTCAGATGCTGATCTGACACCAAGGGGAAGAAAGCACAAAGAGGAATTACATGTCTCTGTGGAATGTAGAGGCACAACTCTGGCCCATGTCTTGGTGGACACTGGCTCATCTATGAATGTTTTACCGAAGAAAGCTCTCGACAGACTGGACTGTGAAGGACTGACGCTGAAACCAAGTAACATAGTCGTAAGGGCATTTGATGGCTCAAAGAGGATGGTACATGGGGAGGTGGATATCCCCATAAAAGTTGGGACTCCGACTTTCAATTCAACCTTTTATGTAATGGACATCCTCCTCTCTTACTCCTGTATGCTAGGACGGTCGTGGATCCATAATGCTGGCGCTGTCACCTCTACACTGCACCAGATGCTAAACATCCGGTCCAGGGAAAGATTATCACTGTCCACGGAGAGGAAGAATATATGATTAGCCACCTCAATGCCTTCAGGTATGTGGAATTGGATGGCGAGTTCATTGAAACTCATTTTCAACATTTCAAAGAAGTCCCCCAAGAGGTAGAAATAAGCAAGATTGTGTCCCAGATTCCCAAGATTTCAACACCTCCACTTCGGATATCATCTCTGAAGGACGCCAAGGCTGTAGTAGAGGAAGGTGGATGCACCATCTGGGGGCAGCTTCCAGATATTCCGTATAAATCTGACAAGTTTGGCTTAAGTTTCACTTCAAGTGCTCAGGAGGCTGTACGTCGTGCCCGTGCTGGTGGGCCACCCTTGAAGATTAGCAACCAAGAGGTCAACGCGGTAGAAGATGGTGAAGAGGATTGCAGTTTGGAGGATTGGATATTTCCGACTATCAATGGAGGACTTCGCAATTGGGAGGCCAGAGACTTTATCCCAATAACTTTCACCCCTCAGTAAGTTATCTTTACTTTTTGTTTTTGGATCTGTAATATTCACAAACAATTCGCACATTTAAAACCTTGTGTCTTGCCCGAGGCACAATGGTCCATTTGTAAGGGTTATTATTTCATCTTCATATGACATTCAATGAATCATGGACGTTTTTCGCATACAAACTTTTGTGCTCATTGTTTTTCTTTTACATTTTATTTTTAAGGATGGCTATACCCTTACACACACCCACACTCACAAATGCAGGTACCCCTCCATTCTGGATCCCATGGGTAACGATATTGCTATGGCATTTTGTGACTCTGAGGATCTAATCTACCAAGCTGAAGATGAAGGTGAGGAAGATTGTGAAGTACCAGGGGAATTGGCCAGACTACTACAACAAGAGGAAAGAACCATTCAGCCTCACGAGGAGCTTGTGGATACAATCAACTTGGGTACCAAGGAGGATAAAAAAGAGGTCAAGGTGGGTGCCAATCTGGAGCCCAGTGTCAAGGAGCGTCTGATTCAGCTGTTGCATGATTATGTTGAGATCTTTGCTTGGTCATATGAAGACATGTCAGGACTTGATACAGACATCGTGGTACATCGTCTGCCTACAAGAGAAGATTGTCCAACAGCAAAACAAAAAGTCTGCCGCATGAGACTTGATATATCAGAAAAGATTAAAGCAGAGGTCATGAAGCAATTTAATGTTGGATTCTTGGCTGTCACTTCCTATCCTTAATTGGTTGCCAACATTGTTCCCGTACCTAAAAAAGACGGCAAAGTACGAATGTGTGTGGACTATAGAGATTTGAATTGGGCAAGCCCTAAAGATGATTTTCCACTCCCCCACATTGATATCATGGTTGAAAATACAGCATAACACAAAGTGTTTTCCTTCATGGACGGATTCTCAGGTTACAACCAAATCAAAATGGCACCTGAGGACATGGAGAAAACAACATTTGTCACACTGTGGGGCACATTCTGCTACAAAGTGATGCCATTCGGATTGAAGAATGTTGGGGTAACCTATCAACGCGCCATGGTAGCTTTATTTCACGACATGATACATCATGAAATAGAGGTCTACGTAGACGATTTGATAGCCAGATCACAAACAGAAGAAGAGCACTTGCATCGCTTACAAAAACTGTTTGAGAGACTGAAGAAGTACAAGCTGAGGTTGAATCCAAACAAGTGCACATTTGGAGTGCGGTCCGGTAAACTCTTAGGTTTTGTTGTTAGTAACAAAGGTATTGAGGTCGATCCTGCCAAAGTTAAAGCAATACAAGAGATGCCTTCTCCTCATACTAAGAAGGAATTCAGAGGATTCTTGGGATGCTTGAACTATATTGCTAGATTCATTTCTCACCTAACAGCTACTTGTGATCCAATCTTAAAACTATTGAAGAAAGATCAAGTAGTCAGATGGAATGATGAATGCCAGGTTGCTTTTGACAAAATCAAAGAGTACTTACAAGAGCCTCCTGTGTTGATGCCACCAATCGAGGGAAGACCACTGATCATGTATCTGACTATCTTAGAAAACTCAATGGGGGTGTGTATTGGGGCAGCATGACGAGTCTGGCCGAAAAGAGCACGCTATTTATTACCTGAGCAAAAAGTTTACCGACTGTGAAACCAGATATTCACTGCTCGAGAAAACTTGCTGCGCTCTGGCATGGGCTGCTCGCCGGCTAAGACAGGATATGTTGACTCATACTACCTTGTTGATATCTAAGATGGATCCGATAAAATACATCTTCGAGAAGCCTGATCTCTCTGGGAGAATAGCTAGATGGAAAATGATCCTAACAGAATACGACATATAGTATACTACCTAGAAAGCTATAAAGGGCAGTGTGCTAGTTGATCATCTTGCTCATCAAGCTGTAGAAGACTATCAGTCCATGAAGTTTGAATTCCCGGATGAAGACATCATGACATTAGACAACTGTGAAGAAATTAGGATATATGACGGACCTGGACAAGGATCCTGATGGACACTGTTCTTTGATGGGGCATCCAATGCACTTGGTAATGGTATTGGCGCTGTACTCATATCTCCTGAAGGGTGCCATACTCCCTTTACTGCCAGACTTTGCTTCAATTGTACAAACAACATGGCGGAATACGAAGCGTGCATCTTTGGTCTCAGAGCTGCCATAGACTTGGGAATCAAATCTTTAGATGTGTTTGGAGATTCAACTTTGGTCATCAGTCAGATCAAAGGGGAATGGGACACTAAGCACCCAAACCTTATCCCTTACAAAGAACATGTTTTGACATTGCTACCACATTTTGAGAAGATTACCTTCTAGCATTTCCCGCGAGAAGAAAATTAGCTAGCAGACGCTCTAGCCACAATGTCATCTATGTTTAAAATTAATTGGGATAACGAGGCTCCCCAGATCACCATCGAACGAATGAATGAACCAGCGCATTGCCACGAGATTAATACTGAAGAGGTAGTGGACCAGCCTTTGTTTCATGAGGTCAAGAGGTATCTCGAGGCTCAAGAATATCCAGAAGGAGCTTCAATCAATGATAAGAAGTTCTTAAGGATATTCTCTGCTAAATTCTTCCTTAGTAATGGCATCCTGTACAAACACAATCATGACTCCATTTTGCTTCGGTGTATAGATAAGGTTGAAGCTGAAAAGATCATGACTGAATTACATGAAGGTACTTTTGGCACCCATTCAAATGGGCATACGATGGCAAAGAAAATCCTACGGGCAGGCTATTATTGGTCTACCATTGAAATAGATTGCTATCAACATTCTCGAACCTGTCATAAATGCCAAATTTATGCTGACAAGGTGCACGTACCTCCGGTTCCTCTGAATGTCTTGACAGCTCCTTGGCCCTTTGCTATGTGGGGAATTGATATGATTGGAGAGATCAAGCCTACAGCCTCCAATGGACCCGCTTCATCCTAGTGGCCATTGACTATTTTATAAAGTGGGTCGAAGCGGCTTCCTTCGCTTCCGTTACCAAGAATGTTATTGCCCGCTTCATCAAGCAAAACCTCGTTTGCCGGTACGGTATCCCGGAAAGGATCATCCCTGACAATGGTACAAATCTCAATGACACTATGATCACCGCCTTGTGCGAGCAATTCAAGATCCAGCATCACAATTCTTCTCCCTATCGGCCAAAGATGAATGGTGTTGTCGAAGCTGCAAATAAAAACATTAAAAAGATCATACAAAACATGACAGTCACGTACAAAGACTGGCATGAGATGCTACCATTCGCTCTCCACGGGTATCGTACCACAACTCCCACATCAACTGGGGCAACACCCTATTCTTTGGTTTACGACATGGAGGTTGTCTTGCCTATTGAGGTTCAGATCCCATCTTTGAGAATTATGAAGGATGCAGGTTTGAATGAAGACGATTGGATCCAGACTCAACTTGATCAACTGAACTTAATTGATGAAAGGAGACTTACTGCTGTTTGCCATGGTCAGATGTATCAAAAACGGATGATCAAGGCTCTCAACAAGAAAGTCAGACGCCAAGTATATCAAGTTGGGGATATAGTGATCAAACGTATCATTTTGCCACAAAGTGATCCCAGGGGAAAATGGACTCCTACCTATGAAGGACCATATGTAATCAAAAACATATTCTCCGGTGGGGCAATGATCTTGACCACCATGGATAGTGACGACCTGCCACACCCTGCGAACACGGACATAGTCAAAAGATACTACGCATAAGAGACCCGCTAGGTTGACACACCTAGGAAAAACAAGGGCATCCCGGCGAACCAAAAAGGTTTGGGCAAAAATTAGGGATAAAATGAAAAAATCTGTACACCCGGAAAGTTGAAAACCCAAAAGGGCAACTTGGGAAAAAAAGGGTTTCCTGGTGGACTGAAAACCCGAAAGGGCGGTCCAGGAAAAAGTTAGGGAATTAAAGCGTATGACTATGTCCCGTCGGATCACTTTGCAGACAACCTTTGACTTCCATTGGAAAACTCGGAGTTTCTAATAAATTCAATCATCTTCGGACGAAGCAACAAATAGACAAGATACTCGGAGATATGAAGGCTATAGCAGAATGGGAATCCCATGGTATTATTACAGATAGCTATCTTTCTTTGTAAAAAAAAAATTTGTTTTATGACAGCATTCTCTTACTAGAATGTTTGTCCCATTTCTACAAAATACTTATTCAAAGTCAATACAAAGATATCCCTTTGAAAGTGCAAAAACTATTTATCTTTTTCTTTACGCTTGTGTTTTGTTTGCAAAAACGTCCAATGATTCATTGATGAACATATGTATTTGAACATAATTACTGTGTACAAATAAAACAAATGCGAGAAAGACAATTACTGATAGGTTGAAAGAACAGGAAAACGTCTCTAGGCCATTCTATGAGTGATCCCCTACAGTACGTCATTTAAATCCCCAGCGAAACAAAATTTAAAGTTTTAATCCCCATTAGAAATCATCAAATTTCTCAGGATTCCCCAAGCAGATCTTACAAGCAGTACATGGCATTACCCTCACAACAGAGTTTACTTCTCTCAACAAAAGTTCACCAATACTTCAACTTCAAGACATGGAAATTCACATACCCTCAATAGCATTCAGGGATTTATTTTCCTCAATCAAACAGCAATACAGCAAATCAGATCACATGCGTATACATTGCATCCATATATTATAAACATTGATAAAGAAAATACATTGCATCCATATATCATAAACATTGATAAAAGCTAATACATTGCATCATACATTTCATGCAACATAACTTTGTGTTTCAGTTAACATTTCACCCTTTTCAGGATAAGATTAACAGTTACCATTGACAATAAGCAATCAGATACAGTTCAGATACGCTCCAGACACGGATGCCATTATGATACACATTCAGATTCAACTTCAGATACAGTACAGATACGCTCCAGACACGGATTCCATTCTGATACTCATTCAGATTCAAATTTTAGATACAGTTCGGATACGCTCCAGACACGGATGCCATTCTGATACTTATTCAGATTCAACTTCAGATACAATACAGATACGCTCTAGACACGGATGCCATTCTGATACTCATTCAGATTCAACTTTTAGATACAGTTCGGATACGCTCCAGACACGGATGCCATTCTGATACTCATTCAGATTCAACTTCAGATACAATACAGATACGCTCAAGACACGGATGCCATTCTGATACTCATTCAGATTCAACTTTTAGATATAGTACGGATACGCTCCAGACACGGATGTCATTCTGATACTCATTCAGATTCAACTTTCAGATACAGTATGGATACGCTCCAGACACGGATTCCATTCTAATACTCATTCAGATACAACCTTTCAGATACAGTTTAGATACGCTCCAGACACGGACATCATTCTGATACTTATTCTTTCAGCTTATAACTTACAATTCAACAAACGTTCTTGGATGGCATCTACAAGCCCATCTTCGACAAGATTCTATCACCTCTCCAAATGGCATCTTTAAGCATATTCCTTCAACTACACACTGTCGAGTGCAAATTTCTGGGCACTCTAGTGTCCAATCATCTTTCACCTTCGAGTCACGAATGGCAAAATCTCGCCAATCTAACTCTTCAGGTTTAAGAAGATTGAACAGGGGAAGCTGTTGTACCCCAAAATTTTCTCTCTCATTTATCAAGACCTTTCTCACAAGATCTCTTTGACTCAAGACTGGATTAGGTTTTGACCAGCTCAAGACATCTCATCACGCACTGATCACCCAAAATTAGGGTTTGAGATTGTACAAATATTTTTGGACTATCAATGATTCATATGACTTTCAAACATCATTATGGACCCCTGAGATTACTCATGACAAGTTTCAACCCTTGAATCACACTTTTGATCAGTCAATTGCACAATTGACCTAAAAATTAATTGTATTAAGGAAAAAGTCAACCATGGCCAATTTACAGTCAAAATTCATAATTTTTTATCCACATCAACATTTTAGACTCATATGTATCATTTGATCAAGTTTGGACCACAATTCCTTAAGAAATTTGATCAAATCATCAAAAGGGTAAAATAGTCAAAATTAGGGTTTTGACTAAGAAAGGGCAATTTTTGGGTTTTGACCTAGCAAATGACCAATTGGTTTGAATCATGATTTCAAGGGTTCAATTGTATCATCTTGACCTATTGACATGGTTCAAAACGTTACAAATCTATTGGATTGACAGATGAATTTTTTCAATCAACTGATCAAATGTCAACTCTATACTGAAAAGTCAAACTTTGACTTTTTGGTCAAATTCAAGTGCCAAGGATCACAATTCATAAAAACATGTCAAAATGTGAAACTTTTTCATCAATAAATTAAAGATTGAGGATTTGGTTTGAAATTTGAAATTTTCTTAACTTAGAAATTTTTCTAAGTATAGAAAATTTCTTATTTTTTTCTCAACTTTAAGCCAATTTTTCACCATGATACAAGATGATTCAAAGAAAGTTCCCAACATGAAAGTTGTAGATATCCATGAAATATGAAACATTTCTTCACACATTTTTCCCTAAATATTCTTGTATCTCAAGATATAATTTTGTGAATACATGCTCATGAACTAAAATAACTTAGTGAAATTTTGCCCTAATTTAGGCAGGTTTTTGACCTAACTTCATGGAACTTTTTCACCTAGTACCAAGAGGAATCTTGAAATTAATTTCAAAGATGATTTATAGAGCATATTGAAAGTTTCCAAAATGTCCAAGAACTCCTTGAGATCATTTTTGGTTAAGGAGAATCGAAGAGATGAAGTTGGCAATTTCTCACTTTGATTTCAAGCCATTTCATGAAGAACAAAATTTAATTATGAACCTATTCTGCCTAATCCTTGCTTTAAAGGTCTCAAACTTATTTCTCACTTCATAATTTAATGCTTACATAGATGATAAAGCTTTAATCCAAGCACAAGAGTCTTTGTCCAAGCTTTAATTCCATAAATGGCACAAAGTTGCCATTGCCATTTTGGAAAAGAATAACTTTTGCAACTTTTCACTTCTTGAGCATTGGACCTATTTTCTCTGCACACACAAGTCCTATAAACCAAAAGCAAATGGTCTAGGACTTGTACCAACTCCAAGCAGGCATGTACAAGCATGTGGAGAGTTGTCTCCTCACTTTTCTTAAAGGACAAGTAAGAGTGCAAAAAGCCTATAACTCAGAAATCAGTTGTGGAGTGGATGAGAAACCTTCCTTATACTTATACACAAACACATTGCAACAAAGGACACGATTTCTCAAGGCCAGAAACTCTCAAAAACTCCCTATCACCAAAAACCTGTCAAAACTTGCAGTTTGAGACCAAGCATAGCAATCCAAAAACCTACTCGTGTGTTTTAAGTTTTAATCACTCAAACACTTAACCTACCTCATATCTAAGTGTTCCAGACCATCATCCCTTCACTGTAACTCCACATTCTCCATATGCAATTTTTGTTTTTCAAGCTTGCAGGTTGACTTGGATAGAGAGATTCAGGCACTTTCAAAGCAAGGTAAGGATTGGAACACACTCAGGGAGGTTCAGGCAAGCTAAAGGAATCTTCAGGCCTTCATAAATCTCACTCAAACTCCATTCACGATCTCAGCTGAAAGAGGTAAGAACTCCAACTTCTATCTCTTCATACAGGCATCTATTGGTCATGATTTGGGAAGAAAAAATGTAGATATTATTGTGCTAAAGCCAACCATGTGCATAGGTTTCTTTTCTGATTATTATGTTTAGAGAATTTTAGAGTTTAAATTTTTGTGAAAATTAGGGTTGAAATTAGGGCCTTTGAAATTAGTTGTGATCATTGACTGTTAGTTTACATGAGTTACATGTTTGAAATCGTGGGAAAGAGTACTATCATTTTCATGTTGGAAGTTTCCATTTTCATGGAGAAATGAGAAAGATACAGAGGTTCTGGCCAGCTTGAGGAAGAAGATGAAGTACAGGGCAAGGAGGCTTTATGTGTTATGTATTTTTTATTTCATATGAACTAACGGATGTACAGCCACCCCAGTGGCAAGGTAGCACGCTGGAAATGCATAGGTCATGGGTTCGAACCTTGGCGCTACCTTTTGCATTTTCATATTTTTCAGTTTCATTTTTTTGCCATTTTCGCAGCGTGGGCTTAACTACTGGGCTTCATATTTTTTTTCTGATACTTATATCCTGTTTAATCAGGATACCCCCTGGCCCATGCATTTTATTTATTTGTTTTTATTTTCATTTTATTAGATATTTTCTTTAACATAAAAAATCATAAAAAATATAAAATATGATAAATATTGCATTTTTGATTTTTTTTATTTTTATTTTCACATGAAAAAATATATTTTTATTTTATTATATACTAAATATTGTTCTTAAATAAAACTTGTAAAAATAAAATAGACTTAGATATATTTTTATTTATTTTTCTTCATACTTGTAAATATTTATTTTGACATATAAAAGACTAAACATTTTCATAAATATTATTTATTATTGTTTATGCAAAAATACACAAAGATAATACTTAAAGAACTTTATTTTCTTTTAAATTATAAATTAGGGTTAGTCACTTTTTCAAGAAATAATTTCCTTTTCTTAAATTTTTAGGATTAGGTCAAAACTCTTTTGCATATGAAATTCAAAGCAAAAATCTTTTTCTTGCATACATACCATTGCATACTTATATTGTATATTGTTGTACCCCAAAATTTTACCTCCCATATTTCTCAAAACATTGCAAGAAAAATCTCCAAGTTGCCCAAGGTTGCTCAAGAGTTGGTCAGACAAGCTCTCTCCTAAGGCAGTCTACCCCAAATTAGGGTTTTGTGTTGCATCAAGATCCTTGAGTCCAAGTGACCCAAAGTGCTCATCAATGTCCTAATATGTTCTCAAGATCATCCATGTCAAGTTTCAAGCCTTGCAGAGGAATTTTGCTCATTCAATTGCTCAAAAGGTCCAAAAATCGACTATGCTAGGGCAAAAGTCAACTGTGACCCAAATACAGTCAAACTTCAAGATTTTTTGTCAAAATTATCATTTTGAAGGATATTTAATCATTTTATCAATGGTTTATCATGATTCATCAAGGATTGCTCAAGATTCATCAAGAGTCAAAAGTTACTAAATTAGGGTTTTGTAGGAAAAGTCAACCCAAGTTTGACCAAGCATAACTTTCTCATAATTTATGAGAAATGACCCATCCAAAGCTAATTTTAAAGAGGATGAAATTACCTACAATCCATCTTCATACCCAAAGATAAAATTATGCACTCACAAAAAGTTATGAATTTTGACATTATAGGTCATTTTTGAAAGTCAACAAAAACACTTTTTTTGTCAAAGCTTCTAACTTGAGCATGGAATATCAAAATGAAATTATAACAAAAGGGTTGGTTAGAGGACATCTCAAGCTTTCTAAAAATTCCAAGAACACCTCCAAAAGTTCAAAATTGAAGAAGTTATGCATTGTTGAAGTTGGAATTTTTTGCAAAATTGCCAAAAGTCAACTATCCCCCAAAACTTCAAATTTCGCCAAATGGGCCCATTCTTTTTCACTTATTTTGAGTTTGCATTATTTCCCACGTGCTCTAGCTTTAGCCATGTGTCCATATCACATTTTTATTAATTATTTTGATTTTTATTTGAATTAAGTTGATTTAAATCAAATAAAATCAAGTAAAATCCAAAGCATTGATACCAATGGATTTTTTGACTGTTTCAGGCTTTAATCACAACTAGCAAACCATTCCCAATTCGTATCAAGGCATAAGGGTACAAAAAGATTGAAATCAAGCCAAAATTGGAAGGTTGTAAAAGAAGATCAAATCAAATATTCAATCATTAATGTAGGAAGATTTGGACAATGTTTGTTACCCTAATACACTAAGCAATACATAAAGGTCGTGTGCAGACAAGAATCAGGGTTAGAGAGCACTTGTAGAGGCAGAACCACTTTGAAAAAATTCACAAAAAAGTTGGAATTCAAAACCCAGGTTAGAGGCAGTTTCAGGACGCGAGAGTTGTCTCAATCAATTGCTGGCCATATCCAGAAGCTATTACGATCCAAACCACGCATCCTCAGGCATCCATACGCGTTGTAAGTATCACGCAACTGACCCTTATACTTGAAATCAATTTGAATTATTCTGGCATCATTTGAGAAAACTAATGGCATATTTGTAATCACAAGAACATTTGCAAGCTTTTCATAATATTCAATTGCATTTATCTGGCTTATATGGAGAACCACCATAGTTAGGGTTCTTGGAGTTTTTTTGGGCTTTCTGTTTCAGGTACAATTGGCCCATAAGAAGAACATGGTTATGATCAGGAGGTCATGACGAATTGAACCATGTTCTTGGAATATATTTATATAGCTTGGAGAGGATTTTAGAACAAGGTTGCGCTTTTAGCTGCGGATACAAATACGCAGGTAATTTTTACAGGTTTTGGAGGACAGGGGTGAATTCGTGTCATCCGTCCATTGGGTGATTCAAATATTACGCGTGTTTTTCTTTTTTACTGGCAATTGTTTGTTTTTATATAATATATATTATTTGCATTGTAATAACAAAGACAACAACACACCCCAGTGGTCAACACGTCAGCGTCCAAGGCATTAGTGGCTGGAGGTCAGGGGTTCGATCCCTGCCTCCAGCAATTTGTGTTTTCTCATTGTTTTTCAGATAATCACATGCGCGCTCAGGTTGGGACTATACCATACTCTCTCATCCATCCAAACTCCAGATGCCCAAGAGCTAGATCTGGTGGTCAGTGATTGGAGGTCCACCAAGGTACCAGTCAACGTGTGTGTACCAGATCCAAAAGGTCAAAAGGGCCAGCTTCTGATGGGCCTACAAATTGCTCCTTTCACCTCCTAATCAGGCTCAACTCCTCTCTCTTTTATTTATTTTGTTTTATTTAATTTAATTGTTTTATTTCATTTAATTAATTTTTTTAACCAATAACAAAATTCTATTTTTTTAAATGAAAATCACAAAAAATACTTTTTTATCCAATCAATTTTTAAAACTTTTATTTTATTAATAATTACTAACTAATTAATTTAGCTTTTTAATTCTAGAAAACTTTAACCTATTTTGCAAATAAATAATTAATTAGATTTAATTAGGTATTAACCACTAATTTAATTATTTTTAATTTCTTTCTTAAATAATCAAAAACTCCAAAAAATAATTTATTTTTCATTTAATTAATTTATTTTATTTAATTTAGTTATTTAACTTAGGATTAATTTCTTTCTTAAAATAAAAAACAACCAACCAAAAAACCATCTTCTTTCAAAAGGGTCAAAACCCTAAATTTCGCACTCGATTAAATCACCCGCGCGCTTTATTTATTTTTACCCAATTATGTATCTGCTTACGGAATGTAATAGTTAAATAGGACGTTTAATCATTTTTACCGCTTTACTTTATTTTTCAAAGGGTTTTGTCTTTGGAGATGTAAATACCCGACGCCTTGTAATTTAAATTCCGCATTTTAATTCCGCAAATTATAACTGCTAGATGTTTGATCATAGGGTTTGCATGACAAGACTGAATGTTAATCTTAAAATCAAATTAGATCACCTTTAACATGTACAAAGATAAAAATAACTGAAAATGACACACTCGCACATGCGCACTCTTAGGGTACACCGCACTTGGTTGGCTTCGTACATGGTCATTGAGTATAGGTCGCTTTAGAGGTCGTCCTCTTGTCTAAAAGATCATAGTTGCCTCGAAACGGTTGCCTCGGATATTGTTGCCTCAAACAAATGATCTAAGATATTAGGGTTACCGCTAAAGCGTCCTAACATTGCTTTAGTGAATGTATGTCCCTCATTCGAATTGACCCTTAAACTTCAACGACGGTGCTACCTACTCATTCATAGTGGGATAGCATTGTCTAAAGGATATTAGCATATAATGATTCTTTTTTCGAGTAGGTAGATGGTTCTTAGATACTTGCTCTTTCAAAAAACAAAACCTTTTTCACACTTACACTCCTTTTCGAACAAAGTTTTCCAAACACTTCATTACACTCTTGAGGACAGAAGTAAGAGTTAAATCGAAGTTTTCAAACAAAAACTTTTTCAAACCCACAAGCACAAAGAAAACAATTTTGAAAACAATTGAGCAAGTACCTAAGAGCCCGTGGATAACCACAGATAGAAAGGGTGCTAACACCTTCCCTTTCTATAATCTACCCCCCAAACCCGAGAAATATCTCAAAAAAGGAATTTTTCTGTGCTTTTTTCCTTTCCTTGTTGGATAAAATAAAATTCGGTGGCGACTCTTGCTTACCGCGACATTTTGCAAAAACAAACGCAAAACGCAAACCAGCATTCCAAAAAACAGTCAGTTCTTCCACCGTATCACATATATTATTTATTCAAATATTTTTACAAATTCGATTTGGTTGTAATAGCTTAATTAGGTTTACATTATTGCAAATCCTCATTCATAATTTGTATTCCCCCTCCCATAAAATGTTGTAATAGCCTAGTAATATTTAAATTACACAATTTATCGCTTTTGTATACCATGCTAGTAATTAGGGTTTGTATGGCAAGATAAAAACAAATCAAATAGAAAACCCTAATCCAAGACAAAACCAAGAATGAAAATAACACACTTACACACAAGAATCCTTAGGGTTACTCCACTTGGCTGCCTTACATAAAAATGGCCATATTACGCATGCGAAGTATCTTGGAAAAAACAAACAAATATAAGATCATAGTCCCTCGATGACGCTATTCAAAGTTGCCTTATAAAATGATCTTAGTCCCTCAAAAAATGCTAAGATACTTTGCGACATTGCTAATCATGGCTATACGATGACCCACAGCTGTCCCGTTTACATCCAAAGATAGGGTTGCTTACCAAATAAATGGCAAGACAACAATATCAAAGGAAAAGAAAATGAACAAGAAAGACATTTGAGTAGGTAGATTACTTCTAGTCACTTTCTCCATTTCAAATAACTATCCTTGCTATTTTCAAAACAAACACACACATTTCAAAACATCTTACATACATTGAAAACATTTTCAAAAAGACAAACATCTTTGTATACATTCTTACGAACGAGAATCATTACAAAGATTGCCTAAACAAATGGCCTCTTTTACAAAATACTTTCAAAACAACAAAAAGCATAATTTCAAAACAAAAGCAAGTGATCTAGCAAGCAACTAAGAGCCCATGGAAAATCATGGATGAAAAGGGTGCTAATACCTTCCCTTTTCATAATCTACCCCCTGAACTCAAGAAACAATCTCAAAGGTATTTCCTGTGCTTTTTCACCTTTCCTTTTGGATAAAAGAAAATTCGGTGGTGACTCTTACTAACCGCAACATTTGTGATAAAATGCAAAACCCTCAAGTCAGTTCTCCCACCATATCACAATGGGCCTAAAAATGAATATACCTTATAGTGAGCTTAGAAACTAAATACACCCTCTCTCTTTACTTGTAAGAACCAACTTAATGGGCCATCAGATTTTAAGGTGCATCTTGAAATAATACACCCCTTCTTTATAAACTTAAGCTTGACAACAATCTAAATATTTATAACTTTGCTAGAAATTTATAGTGCAGATTTGGGGTATGACAATAAGGACGAGATGATTCAGGTGGTTTAGATATAGATTCACATGTATGTGTGGGAAGGGAATTTCTATGAGATTTAAATCTTCAAACTCATAACTATGGAATTGATCTGAGAGTGTGAAGTCCTTGCATGTATCCAAAACTCCTTCACAAGAACGTGATACATTGGACCTTTCAAACGGTTAAAGAAAACTTCCCATTTTTGAGCAGCGATAAATCCAGAAAGATCAAACCCATTTAATTTCAAGTTTTCAAAATCCATGATGGATTCATAGAGAACTTCTAATTCATCCATCGAAGTAGATAAAGTAATCTCATAAAGGCATTTGTCAGCAATGTTGGCCAGTTCGTTTTGCTCTTGTTGTTGAAGTTGCTCTTG
Source organism: Vicia faba (assembly GCA_948472305.1). Classification (NCBI taxonomy): domain Eukaryota; kingdom Viridiplantae; phylum Streptophyta; class Magnoliopsida; order Fabales; family Fabaceae; genus Vicia; species Vicia faba. The sequence continues at coordinate 1,500,229,799 of OX451739.1, read as the reverse complement.
TTGTTGATCATCCATGGTTAGGGTTTTGGTTGCAAAAAGAGGGATTTTGAAGATGAAAGATTCAAATTGTGGTTTGTTGCGATAATAGTAGTTGTGTGTGTGAAGTGAGTGAAAATGGGTTTTAAATAGTTTTTTTGAAGGAAAATAAATAATGAATAGAATATAAAAATTGATAAATACGCAATCTAACAAGTGAGGCGAAAGAAATGATTTCATATTTTTCCCAATAAACAGTGTTTCCTATTAGTCACTTCAAACATCTGGATGGCTTAATGTATGACGCATGTCTTACTTTAGAACCACACAGAACACGCTTGTTATTCCTGTTAATGGAACTCAGAGTTCAATAGACATAAAATCCAAGAGGGGTTCTGACTTAAAGACACTCAGACATATCTTTGCTCGTCTTGTACTTATCTAGAAGCAAGTTGGTGCTTCTGGGTCATAATCCCAGAGACATTTCTTCATTTTGAATGATGATCTGGTTCATTTTGATCTTATCTTTTCACCCAATGTCAAATCCTCAAAATGAGAGTTTCTTCAAAGATGTTGACGTGTCAGCAGCTTTCTGGTTTAAATTGTTTACTCTTTTGTTAAGTTCTTTCAGAGTCTTTTACTCCATATTTCTTTCCTTCAGAGTTTGAGTAACCAGACTTTAAATCTGCAAACTAATCAACTAGCTTTGACTCTTCCGAGTCAAGATCATCATCAAACTCAAAACGATTTGATTCATCAACAAAGTAAATTTCAATGTTATGTATTCTTATAGCCTTTTAAGATAAGATACATGATAGATTTTTAAGAATCAAACTTATTAACATAAAAGAATTATAATATAAGATAAGGGAAATGAAATAATTATCAATAATTCATGAATAGTTTACCCTTCTGATTCCTTTTCAGAGCCACGAGGCTCGAGCACCACATCTTGGAGCATATGCCTTCTTTACATTATGTATTGAGAGCATCCACATTCTTTGTTCCAGGAATGGTATCTCAACTTGACTTCTAAAGATATATGCAATATAAACTATTTTATCTTTTGGTACCCATATCTTTTTTGGTCCACATTTTTTAGTTCTCCCATAGGTTTTTCTAACCAAGGGTTTTTTAACAAAATAATTAATATGAGCATGTCCATAAATGAAATAGAGGTTTAGAGCCTTTGGTTTACCTGCATTTAGTTTTATCTTAGGTTTGACCATAGACTTCTTAGATGACATGTAACCAATGTCTCTTTTTCCATTTTTTTCTTATTCCATATATCATGGAAGTCATCTTACTACTATTTATGTTTCTTCCAACGATACTGCGCCCTTTGCATAACCCAAGCGATCAACAAATTCCAACAGCTTTTTATTCTGAAAAGAATCCTCGATGGTAAAACCACTTTCTCCATAAACAAAGGAACCAATCTCCAAAATAAAGTGTTTCGCCAACTAACAATGGGGAAACATTGGCTTACATTTACCTTCTACCTCGACTTAACCTCACAAACAATTACGCAAGCCCATGGCTGAAAGGGGTAACCAAAAAGAACCGATTTGTAAAAGGCGTTGGCTTAGGAAAATCTTCAAAAACCCATATCATCGGCACTAAAAGAACTAAATCCCCCTCCCTTGGTCAGGCTTAATTACTTCATTTACTGTGGAAGAGATAAAAGAATAAAAAAATAGAAGGTTTTCCCTTCAAATAGTCACACCAGTACTGGGAGGCCTTAACATACCCCCAACTAATGGGATGAAGTTGAGATGGGGCTACCATCAAATAGTTGAAAACGCCCACTTCAAAAGCGGTAAAGGGAAAACAGGGTCTAGTGGTTCATCAGGAAACAATAACAACAAAAATGTCTATTCTTACATTAATTACCTTTATGGAAGCGCATGTCACAATTAAATTATAAGCCTTTTGCTCGAAGAGAATCCATCTCAGTGCATGATAAGAGACAAATTGGTGGTGATTTTTTTTTGTATTTGATGGAGGAGATGGAAAGATCGGTTCAGAGTGTGACAGGGAGGGAAATATGGTATGGTTCTGTGGTGTTGAAGGTGCACTTAGGAAAGGTAATAATGGTCTCTGTTAATTTTTGCGAGGGGGATAAACAAGTGTGTTACATAAGGTGAAGAGTTTGATCACCACCAATTTTGCTAAATCAATGGCTTCAAAAATAGAGGTAGGATGCATAATGGCTAATTCATTTCGGATGTCAAGTCGCAAACTAGAAATGAAACAATCTAATATGGACTGAGTAAGCAAGCCAACAACATGGTTACATAAATGCTCAAATTATCGTTAATAATTACAAACCGTTGTGGTTTGTTGTAACATTAATAATGCTTGTTAATGATTTTCATATGCAGATAGGCCAAATCAAAGTTCCAAAGAATGCACAAAGTTCTCCCTAGTTGTAATCAATTAGTTATTACACATTCATTAGTACCATCCTAATGCATCTCCTATCATATAACACGAAGTTATTGAGAGAAAATTAAGAGAAGTTATGGCATAATGAACAAAATATTGGTCTGCTTGGAAAATACATTCCATGGGATTAGTGCCATCGAAGGGTTGAAGGGTAAATTTCAGTAGTTTAATTTCAAGTTTTGTGTTTGAATTATGAATGAAAATTGATTTTGGTTTATGTTCAAAATTATGGAAATTTTGTAGATAGAATTCATGGTAGAGATCCTATTAAGCTTTAAAATTTATGAATGCGGCGATGAAGGCTACAATTGAATCTTGAAGTTGTTTTTTTGTTAAAAAGATGGCAAAAGTCCGAAGAGAAAAAACTACATCACGATATTTCTATTATATAGTGCTCCCAACGCATCCCCAACTAAAAATAAACTAATACAATTAGGTACATTTTCATGAAAAATCTAAATCATCCATGTTAACTCCAAGCTTTACGAGAGAATTTATGCATTGATTGGCTTCCTTGTAATTATGAGTAACCATGACTTCACCATATTCATCCATCAACTTGTAAATTTAGTGAAATATGCTATAAATATCCACATCCATTGTACTTCTAGCATTCAATGTATGAAAAATAGAACTAGCATCGAGACTTATCTCCGCCTTCTCGAAACCCATACTCTTGGTAACTTTTAAACCTTTGAACCCCCCCCCCCCTATATGCTTGCACCGCATTACAATGACATATATTCCTCGTGAAACCTCCCTTTGGATTTCCATGATGATCTCTGATGGTTCCTCCATACCTAGCTACCTCGCTATCCTGGTTGGCCCCGTCAGTTTTTAGCTTAACCCAACCTTCCATGGGCGGCTTCCATTTGACAATAATCTCTTCCCTCTACCTACTATTAGCAATAGGACTAGAGATCATATCCTTTCCATAAGACTTACCCTTTTGATAACCGTAAGATACTTGATGATAGGGTCTATGATAATTCTCCCCGTGAACTTCCTTATTACGCCACATCCACAAACAATGACACCCTACTGCCCAATGTAACACCCTTCTAAACCCAACGAATAATTTTAATAAATAAATCAGAGTAAAGCACCAACGAGGGTGACACATCCTTTACAAAAACATCTTAAAACAAATATCCTTCTCCGTAACACGGGTTTTCAAAAATTAAAACAATTATATTTTTAATAACATCAACTCATAACTTCAAAACTTCGCAGCAGAATCATTATCTCAACATGGTTTCATGATAAACTTTCAAAGAAAACTTCATCACACTTCATCATTCATAAGTCATGATTCAAAACAACTTAAACAATTGAAAACAATTTATACATCATTTTAACAAAGGAACATAAGATTCAAGTCAAACGTTACCCAAAACCCCGATGTTACATATCAGAGAAAGACTCATTTTATTCTACAGAAAACTAAATATATAACTCCAAAGCTATCTTCAATTCTTCTACAAGCTACTCCTGAGAATCTGTGTGTTACCAACATGGAGGCAACATTCAAATAGAAAGGGTGAGAAGTCACAATTCATTACAAAAGATATAGTAGTTACAAACAACATCATCATGAAATCCATACATCATCATTTACCAAATATTATACTCATACCCTTATATCATAATAACATATACACATATTCACTTCATAAAATCATCGAAACACCATTTAATTCAAAACCTCATCAAATCACTTAATCAGCAATCATCACCAAAGAATCTTTTAATTTACAACAACATCAAATCGCTTAAGCAACAATCATTGTCAAAGCATTATTTATACATCTTGTATCATCAAAACATCACATGATCACATAGTTCACAATTATTCACCATTAACAATTCATCAATAATTTTATGCAATGTCACATAGAATGTTAATGCAACAACATTGACTTATGCATGTGGTACCAAATCTTATGAGTACTTGACTCATCGTCCTCCAAAGATCCCCACCATAGGATTGATTCCCTCTTGGAACTGGGGCACAACATTAACACACTCAATCCATACAATGGGATTGTGGCCAACACTAGACCAAGGTCCTAAATCAACACGGGCGGACCAAAGCTATCCAAATAATGCCACGAATGCATGGTGTGTAACAACAAAATATCCAATGACCACAGCTAGTCAAATCGCATCATCATTCATGAAATCATCAACAACATTATTTACAAAGCATATATATATATATATATATATATATGTCACTGTGATACGGTGGTAGATACGACTGTTTTGGAAAATGCTAGTTTGTGTTCGCAAAATGTCACGGTAAGCAAGAATCGCCACCGACTTTTATTTTATCCAACTGGAAAGGAAAAAAGCACAAAAAAATTCCCTTTTCGAGATTTTGAGTACGGGGGTAGATTATAGGAAGGGAAGGTGTTAGCACCCTTTCTATCCATGGTTTTCCATGGGCTCTTAGGCACTTGCTCATTTTAAAATTGCTTGTGTGTGCTTTGCTTTGAAAAGTTTTGTTTTACTTCGTTTTAACCCTTGTTTCTGTCCTCAAGAGTGTTACGAAGTGTTTTGAAAAACTTTAGTTTGAAAAGTGTTTGTGTGAAAAAAGTTTGTTGTTTTGAGCAAGTACCTAACAATTATCTACCTACTCGAAAAAAGATCGTTTCTATTCTTGTTTCCTTTAGACAGCGCTATCCTACTATTGAGAAATAGGTAGCACCGTTGTTGGAATTTGTAAGGGTCAATTCGAAAGGGATGTACGATCACTAAAGTAATGTTAGGACGTCTTAGTAATAACCCTAATGTATTAAGATGATATTCGAGGCAACCTTTCTGAGGTAACATTTCCGAATGAGACATTTGATCTTTGTTTAGACAAGAGGGCAACCACTAAGACACCCTATACTTAATGATCGTTTTACCAAAGGCAACTGAAGTGAGAGTATACCCTAAGAGTGCGCATGTGCGAGTGATTTGATTTCAGTTATTATCTTTGCACATTAGGGTTTTCTAGCCGTTTAAAAATTTTCATGCAATCTTGTCATACAATCCTATTAACATACATCTAACAGTTAATATTTACGAGAATTAAAATTCGAGAAATAAAATCTACGCTATTACAAGGCTTCGAGGGAGGTATTAATTACATAGCCAAAAAACCCGTAAAATGATAAATAAAAAGGGAATCCTAATTAAACTATTACATACTGTAAGCAGTTACATTAATATTGCAAAAATAATAAAGCGTGCGCGATGAATCGAGAACAAGAAAATTAAGGTTTTGACCCCAACTACCTAATTGTTATTTACAAGAAAAAATTATTTTTTTGTGTTGTTTTTTATTATTTCGAGAAAATAAAGTTTAATTAAAAAAAACCTAATTTCTAATTAACTTAAATTAAGAAAAATAATTAAACTAACCTATTTTGTATTTTTTATTTATTGAGAAAAGAAATAAGAATTAAATCAAGTTAACCCTAATTTTTCTAATTTGATTTTACTTCTTTACAAAAAATTAGAATTACCCTAAATTAAATTAAACTGACATTAAATTAAATTTGATAAACTCATGAAAAACCTAAATCTAAATTTGTGAAATTTGATTTTATGATTTTTTGTGAAAAAAAGAAATTATTTGTGTTAGAAAATAGTTTAAACAAATTAAATTGAATAAAAGAAAAATTAGAAAAGAAAAAGAATGGGCCTGAGGTAAATAGCAAAAGGAGGGGGTGTTGATGGCAGATCTGAGACCAATAACTCTAACCCTGTTTGACTTTTCCAGATCCCATGCGTATGCTTGACTCAAGCACATGGTGGACCCTCACATGGGAAGCCTTGGATCTGGCATGTTGGGGATCTGATGGTTGAATGCTGATGACGCATGGTAGTCACATGGGAGAATCGTATACCTGATTATGCAAGGAAAAAATATATGAAGCAATATGGGGACTTGGGGATCGAACCAGGTCCTTAAGAATTCTCACGTTGTAGACTACCATCTGAGCTAGCTTGGTTATTTGTACATGTAATAATAAACAAGCGTTATATGGTAAAAACAAAATAATAATTATCAAACGCGCGAAATTTGAATGGGCGAGTCATGGAGCGCCACGTTATCCTTCTTCTTCCTCCCACTGTTGCTAAAATTTTCTTGACTTTTACCTACGGTCACCTGGGTGTAGGTACAACCCTGTGCTTCTCCAAAATTTCATACAGGCATGATAAATCCCAACCAATGGTACCAATCAACTTGTTGCAACCTTACGAGCATCATGGTACCATTATCCATGGCCAATTGTTCTTGTAGAGAAAAACCCTAAAAACGAAGTAAGAACCCTAACTATGGCATCTTGGTGTATAGTTAGTAAAAACACAATTGGATATAATCAATAGCTTGCAAATAACTCAAGGATTAAGAATATGCTAAGAAATCACGTAAAAGATGCCAGAATGATGGTATTCAATTTCAAGATAATATGAAAACCGTGTGGTACTTACAGTGCAATTTTGAACATGGGAAAGCTTGTTAATAGTTGAAACACGTTCCTGGGATGTCCAGCAAACGTTTCGGATGGTTAAAATGCTTTGAATTGATCTGAAACATGGAAATCAGTTTGCCACTTTTCTTGAATTTTTTGAAACTTGCTCTCTCTTTTACACGCCCCCAATCTCCTTGTTTTTGGTCTGCCAATGTTCCTTATGTACCCTAGAATGAATTAGGGTTGCAAACTTGTTTCAAATCTTCTCCAATTATGATCATTGATTCATGATTTGATCCTTGTGCAAATCTTTCCAAATCAAGCAAAATGGAATCTTTTTGTGTCCAAATGAACCTTGCACGATTTGATCTCACTTCCAGCTGTATAATAGGCCTAAACATGCACAAAATCTCAAGATTTGATTAGCTTTTGATATTTTCATGATTTTATTTTGATTTTATTTGATTTAATTGAAATAAAATCAAAAATAAATGAGAAAAATAAAATAATGAGAAGTGGAAGGGCTCATGGGTCGTGGGTCATGTTACAAACTCAATGCAAGCATAAAAAGTTGGGCCCACTTGGCAAAAAAATGCAATTTTGGACACATTTGAGTTTTGGCAATTTTGCAAAAAGGGTCAACTTTACCAATGCATAACTCCTTCAATTTTGACCCTAGAGATGTTTTCTTTGACTTTTTAGAAAGCTTAATATGTCATCTAAGCAACCTTTTTGGTCTCATCTAAATTGAGTCTTCCATGTTCATGTATGAAGCTTTGACTCAAAAGGTGTTTTTGTTGACTTTTCAAAATGACCTATAATGTCCAAATTCATATCTTCTTGTGAATGCATATTTTGAACTTGGGAGATGAATATGGATTGTAGGTAATTGCATCCTCTTCAAAATGAGCTTTTGGATGGATCATTTTTGATAAAGTATGAGAAAGTTATGCTTGGTCAAAGTTGAGTTGACTTTTCCTACAAAACCCTAATTTAGCAACTTTTGGGTTTTAATGAATTGTGAGCAATTCTTGAGGAATAATGATCAACCCTTTATAAAATGATGAATAATACTTCAAAATGAGAATTTTGCCCAAAAATATTGAAGTTGGATTGTATGTGGGCCACAGTTGACTTTTGCCCTAGCACAGTCGATTTTTAGGCACTTCAGCAATTGACTGAGCAAACTTTCCCTGCAAGGGTTGAAACTTGACATGGATGATCTTGAGAACATATTAGGACAATAGTGAGAATTTGGGATCCTTTGGACTCAAATATCTTGATGCAAACTGAAACCCTAATTTGAGGTAGACTGCCTTAGGAGAGAGTTTGTCTGGTCAATCCTTGGACTTCATTGAACAATTTGAGGATCTCACTTGACATGTATTGAGAAATATGGGAGGGCAAATTTTAGGGTACAAGAGTTGGCCCTGTTAAATCTTCTTAAACCTGAGGATGTAGATTGGCTTGTATGCCTTTCGTAATCCGAAGGTGGAAGATGATTGAACACTAGAGTGCCCAGAAATTTACACTCGCATGAAGTGGTACTTGTCTTGCGATATTGGGAATGGGCTTATAGATGCCATTTGGAATTTAATGATGAGAGATGGGTTTAAAGATGCCATCTGAAGAAGTGTCGATCGCATGCGAGAGCCCATATACCTGTTGTCGAGGAGGACTTCCCTGGGGGAACGTTATTCTTTGTTTTGAGAGAGATAGAGTTTTAGGAACTTCAGTTGTCCGTTACTCTACTAGGAAATCATCTCTTAGTCGAGGAGGTGAAAATGAACTGCTATTTGGTCGTGCTCCAGGCTTCACGGTGATTTGTTGAGAAAAATAAGACTGACTGCTATCTGGTCGTGCTTCAGGCTTTACAGCGACTTACTGGGGGGATGAGATAAAACTTGCTATCTGGTCGTGCTCCAGGCTTTGCAATTTCTCAATTCTTATCTAGTCGTGCTCCAGGCTTCAGAAGGAATCAAGTGGTTATCCGGTCGCATCCGGGCTTCAACTTAAATTTAAGGCAATACTAATATCCGGTTGATTTCGGGCTTTATAGTAATTGGTCGAGTAAACTGCTATTTGGTCGAATTCCAAGCTTCGCAGTACCTTATACTATTATATGGTCGTGTCCCAGACTTCAATATCCTTTGTCGCTATCTAGTCGTGATCCAGGCTTCACGGTGTCTTATACCATTATCTAGTCGATTCCAGGCTTCATGGTATCTTGTATTGCTATCTGGTCGATTTCCAGGTTTCACAATAACTTGCTGCAGGTTAAGCTGTTTTCCGGTTGTTCTCCGGGCTTCAAAACTTGTAATTAAGAGATACCACTATCTGGTCGATTCCAGGCTTCGTAGTATTTTTGTGAAATCAAGATATTATCCGGTCGATTTCCGGGCTTCATAGCTTGAACTGGAATAGAAATCAGTATCGATTTGACTGAACCAGAGAAAACTTGTGATAACTTGATTGTATCTTTCCCTGAAAGGTAAAGGGTTAGTCGTATGCAATGTCATGATGTATGAAATGTATTGAGTAATGTTTTTCTCAAAATAAATGAGATTATGATGTATGATACATATGTGCATGCCATGATGTATGGATATGCAATGTTCTTGTTATATTCTCTAGCTAGGGAGAATAAATCATGGGCTGCTGCTGGAGAGTACAAGGAGTTGAGTTCTTCGTTCTTGCTGGGGATAATGATCGAAGATGATTATCTGGAGACTAACGTCCGTTCTGCTTGAGAATATTCCGCCGGGAGACTCTGTGGGGAAGAAATACATTTTGCTAGATGATCTGCTGATTTGGAGAAAACACTCTGTTGGGGATGAATTACTGTTGCTGGTGATAAATAAACTCTGCTTGGGGGAATTTGGCGACTCATTCGCGATTGTGAACCTCGGCTGGGTAGAGCTAACACCATTGTCTTTGGATACTTCCTACTCTGCGGGGAATATATGGACCCTTAGTTATATTCTCAAGCTGGCTATATCCCTGTACCTGGTGGGTAAAGAAACTGTAAGGTTTGGACACTTCTTATTTGCCCCTGTTCCTGGAATTACAAGTAATTGTCTTTTGTTTCTTATGTAAATATTTATAAGCAGAGACTATTCTCAAATGCACATATCAAAAATGAATCATTGGACGTTCTTGCAAAACAAAACAGAAAAAGAAAGGACAAGTTGAAATTTCTGAAATTGAATTGTATTGATTTTGAAGTTGGCCTGTAACAGGCGTTTTGTACAAAGAGGCTGGCGTCCTAGTAAGATAATGCCGCCGAAGGATAAAAATTATACAATTTGTGTAAAAGAAAGAAAAACAGCTATGTGAACAACCCCATTGGGTTCCAACTCTGCTATTGTCCTTATATCTTCGAGCGTCTCATCACTTTGCTACTTGGTTGAAGGTAGATCAGATTGATTGGTGCCATCCAAGCTTGATAGTCGATACCAAAGTCTAGTTGCAATGTGATCCAGTGAGACATAGTGTTACGCTTTAATCCCTAATTTTTTCCTGAACCACCCTTTTGGGTTTTCAGTCCACCGGGGATACCCCTTTTTTCCCAAGCCGCCTTTTCAGGTTTTCGACTTGTCGGGTGTACAGTTTTTTTCATTTTCATCCCTTATTTTTGTCCGAACCCTTTTGGTTCGCCGAGAAGCCCTTATTTTTGCCTAGGCCAGTCAACCTAGCGGGTCTTTGATTATGCATAGTATTTTTTCACTATGTCTGTAGTGACGGGGTGAGGAAGGTCGTCACCATCCATGGTGGTTAGAATCTTGGCTCCTCCCGAAAAAATGTTCTTAACCACAAATGGCCCTTCGTATGTGGGAGTCCATTTACCCCTGGGATCACCTTGCGGTAGTATGATGTGTTTGATCACTAGATCTCCGACTTGATATTCTTGTCGTCTGACTTTCTTATTAAAAGCCTTGATCATTCGCTTTTGATACGTCTGACCATGACAGATAGCAGTAAGTCTCTTCTCGTTGATTAAATTCAGCTGATCAAGCCGGGTCTGGATCCAATCATCTTCGCTCAAACCTGCATCCTTCATAATCCAGAGAGAGGGTATCTGGACTTCAATGGGTAGGACTGCCTCCCTACCATACACCAGAGAGTAGGGTGTTTCCCCTGTCGAAGTCCATGCTGAGGTACGGTACCCATGAAGAGAAAATGGTAACATCTCGTGCCAGTCTTTGTACGTCATCGTCATCTTCTTCACAATCTTCTTGATATTCTTATTAGCTGCTTCAACGGCCCCATTCATCTTCGACCGGTAGGGAGAAGAGTTGTGATGCTGTATCTTGAACTATTTGCAGAGTTCGGTGATCATCGTGTTGTTGAGATTTGTACCATTGTCCATAATGATCCTCTCTGGTACACCGTATCGACAGATCAAATTGTGTCGGATAAACCGCGCCACGACGTTCTTGGTTACTGTAGCAAAGGAAGTTGCCTCGACCCACTTCGTGAAATAATCAATAGCTACCAGAATGAAACGATGCCCGTTAGACGCAGTAGGTCTGATCTCGCCGATCATATCGATACCCCACATTGCAAAAGGCCAAGGATATGTCAAAACATTCAGAGGAACTAGAGGTACGTGCACCTTATCATCATAAACTTGGCACTTATAACAGGTTCGAGAATGCTGATAACAATCGGCTTCCATAGTAGACCAATAATATCTTGCCCGTAGGATTTTCTTTGCCATGGTATGTCCACTGGAATGAGTTCCAAATGTACCTTCATGCAGCTCTGCCATGATCCTTTCTGCCTCGCTTTTGTCCATACATCGCAGTAAGGTTGAATCATGGTTATGCTTATAAAGGATCCCATTGCTGATGAAGAACTTCATAGCGAACCTTCTCAAGAACTTCTTATCATTAACAGATGCACCCTCGGGGTAATCTCGAGTCTCAAGATACCTCTTTACCTCGTGAAACCAGGGTTTATCTGTTACCTCTTTCGTCTTAATGTCACAGCAATGTGCGGGTTCGTCCAACCTCTCGATGGTGATCTGGGGAGATTCATTGTCCCACCTGACCTTAAACATAAAAGACATGGTAGCTAGCGCGTCCGCCAACTGATTCTCCTCTCTTGGGAAGTGTTCAAAGGTTATCTCCTCAAAGTGTGGGAGCAATGTTAGTACATATTCTTTGTAAGGAATAAGATTTGGGTGCTTCGTATCCCACTCACCTTTGATCTGACTGATCACCAGAGGAGAATCTCCGAATACACTCAAGAACTTAATCCTCAGGTCAATAGCAGCTCGAAGACCTAGGATACATGCTTTATACTCCGCCATATTGTTGGTGAAGTTAAAACATAATCGGGCGGTGAACGGAGTATGACAACCCTCAGGAGATATAATCACAGCACCGATGCCATTTCCCAATGCGTTCGAGGCTCCGTCAAAATACATAGACCATCGGGATCCCTCCTCAGGTCCTTCATCCAGTCCAGGTTCTTCACAGTCGGTCACCAACATGATATTCTCATCCGGGAACTCGAAATTCATGGATTGGTAGTCATCCACGGCCTGATGCGCTAAATGATCTGCCAACACACTCCCCTTGATTGCCTTTTGGGTTGTGTATTGGATGTCGTACTCAGTTAAGATCATCTGCCATCTTGCTATTCTTCCGGACAAGGAAGTCTTTTCGAAGATATACTTGATTGGGTCCATCTTTGATATCAATAAGGTGGTGTGAGTCAGCATATACTGTCTCAGCCGGCGAGCAGCCCATGCCAAAACGCAGCAAGTTTTCTCGAGCAACGAGTATCGGGTCTCACAGTCGGTAAACTTTTTGCTAAGGTAGTAAATAGCATGCTCTTTTCGGCCAGACTCATCATGCTGCCCCAGCACACACCCCATTGAATTATCCAGCACTGTCAAGTATAAGATCAAAGGTCTTCCTTCAGCAGGAGGCATCAGAATAGGTGGCTCTTGGAGGTATTCCTTGATTCTTTAGAAAGCGGTCTGACATTCATCATTCCATTTTACCACTTGATCTTTCTTCAGCAGCTTGAAGATTGGCTCACGAGTAGCAGTCAGATGTGAAATGAATCGGGTGATGTAGTTCAGACATCCCAAAAAGCCTCTAACTTCCTTTTCTGTGCAGGGAGTCGGCATCTCCTGTATGGATTTTACCTTGGCAGGATCCACCTGAATACCTTTATCATTGACGATGAAACCCAGCAGCTTACCAGACCTTACCCCGAAGGTGCACTTGTTCGGGTTCAACCTCAGCTTATACATCTTCAACCTGTCAAATAGTTTCTGGAGATGGTCAAGGTGTTCTTCCTCAGTCTTGGACCTTGCGATCATGTCATCAACGTAAACCTCAGTCTCATGATGAATCATGTCGTGGAACAAAGCGACCATAGCGTGCTGATAAGTTGCCCCAGCATTCTTCAACCCGAAAGGCATTTCCTTGTAACAGAAGGTCCCCCATTGCGTAACGAAGGTTGTCTTCTCCATGTCTTCGGGAGCCATCTTAATCTGATTGTAACCAGAAAAACCATCCATAAAGGAGCAGATCTTATGCTGCACGGTGTTGTCGACCAGAACATCGATGTGAGGGAGTGGGAAGTCATCTTTGGGGCTCGCCCTATTCAGATATCTATAGTCCATACACATCCGCATCTTACCATATTTCTTAGGAACCGGAACCACGTTGGCAACCCACTGCGGGTAAGAAGTGACAGCTAGAAATTCAGCGTCGAACTATTTCATGACCTCAGCTTTGATTTTCTCAGACATCTCAGGGCGCATACGGCAAACCTTCTGCTTTACCGGAGGACAATCTTCTTTAGTCGGCAGACGGTGTACCACAATATCAGTGTCCAAACCAGGCATATCTTCATAAGACCAAGCGAAGATCTCAATATAGTCGCGTAGCATCTGTATCAACCGTTGCTTGACACTAGACTCCAGATTCGCACCTATCTTGACCTCTTTCATGTCTTTCTCTATACTCAAATTCATTGATTCAACTGGCTCTTCATGAGGCTGTATGGCCCTTTCTTCCTGCAGTAACAGTCTATCAAGTTCCCCAGGCACCTCACAATCATCCTCACCTTCGTCCTCGGCTTGATTGATCAGATTTTCGAAGTCATAATTGGCAGTAGCAGAGTTGTTATCAATGGGATCCAGAGTGGATATGGACTTGCATTATGATATGTGAGTGTGTGTAAGACAATAGTTGTTTTTGATAAAGCGATAGACAGAAAAAGAAAAACAAGGAGCGCAAAATTTGTAATGCAAGAAACGTCCAATGCTTTATTAATGATATATGAAAATGACAAATAATAAGCCCTCACAAGCAAAGCTGAGGTGCCTCGGGCAAGGCATCGGGCCGTAAAGTTTTAAATTGTCTATTACAATTCTTAAAACAAAAGTCAATTACTATGGAATAAAAGAAACAGGTATGAAGTCCTTCGTCGTCCAGTTGTTCAATCCCCCATTGGTTGTACGGTGATCCAGTTGTCGATGTCTGAATCTTCTTCACTATCCTGAACCGCATTAACTCTCTGATTGTTGATATGCAGAGGAGGTCTTCCAATCCGCGCGCGCCTAACAGCCCTTTGAGCCCCTGTAGTAAAGCCCAAACCAAATTTGTCAGTTTTGTGTGTGAAATTAGGGAGCTGATCCCAATTTGCACGCCCACCTTTTTCAATTACAACCCTGGCATCCTTGAGGGAAGCCATCTTCATCGAAGGTTTGTCAGAAGCAACTTCAGTTGACGCTAAAGTCTGAGGGACCTCTTCAAAGTTCTGACAAGGGGTTTCGATGAACTCCCCATCCATCTCCACATAGTGAAAGGAATTGAGATGACTCACCATGTACTCCTCTTCACCTCATACTGTGACAATCTTCCCCTTTACCGGATATTTCAACATTTGGTGGAGCATGGAAGTCACTGCCCCAGCCTTACGAATCCAACGACGACCCAGCAAGCAAGAATATGATGGTCTGATATCCATCACATAGAAAGTGGATGCAAAAGTCTGAGAGCCAACTTTAACAGGGATGTCCACCTCCCCGTGCACCATCCTTTTTGACCCGTCAAAAGCCCTGACCACAATATTGCTCGGCTTTAGAATCAAACCTTCACAATCCAGACGGTCTAATGCTTTCTTTGGAAAAACATTCAATGAGGACCCGGTATCCACCAGTACATGGGCTATAGTAGTGCCCCTGCAATCGATTGAGACGTGCAGAGCGTCATTATGATTTCTTCCTTTGGCAGTCAGATCTGCATCTGAGAAACCCAACCCATTGTCGGCAGTCAAGCTAGCTACGCAATCTTTGAATTGATCGGCTGAAGTTTCCTGTGGCACATGCGCAGTCTTGAGGAAAGCAATTAAAGCCTTTGCATGGGCTTCAGAACATAATAACAAGGACAACATGGAAATTTTTTACGGGGTCTGTCCCAACTGCTCGACTATGTTGTAGTCGCTCTTCTTGATAATTTTCAAATTTTCCTCTATCTCCTGCTTAGAGGTTTCTATGATGATCTTCTTAGGTGCCTCTGTCCGGGCAGGCTCACCAGTGATTTCTTTTCCCCGAGTCCCAGATGGCTTGACGATAGGGGTGATGACTGGAATAGGAACTGGGATATTAGTTAGTGTACTAGCAGATGGAATGACAACAGGTTTGTGAACAGTCGGAGGGGAAATCTTGGGAGAAAAGAGTCTTCCACTTCTGGTGACCTTGCTAGCCTCGACAATATTGTTGACATCAGCATCAACTTCCTCACTCTTTAAGTCTTGCTTAACTCCATGTAAATACACATCAGCCCCATAGTGCCAAGGGACAGTCTTATCTGAAGTGTATGGGATAGGACCAGGGACAATAATTATTAACGGAGAAATTCTTGGGACGAGTGTAATCCTAAC
This sequence comes from Vicia faba, assembly GCA_948472305.1. NCBI lineage: Eukaryota > Viridiplantae > Streptophyta > Magnoliopsida > Fabales > Fabaceae > Vicia > Vicia faba. Next base: position 1,500,213,996 of record OX451739.1, on the reverse strand, counting down.
AGGCTTTCTCGAGGAAACCTTGGAAGGATTGACGGAAATGGTTATGATGGCAACATCTTCAATTGGAACCAACGGAATCATGGTCTTTTCGAACAGGATCTCTTTGTTATCCATCAGGCGCCGAACACCTGATTTCAATAAGTGGCAACCAGCAGACATGATTGAACATTTGTGGCAACCTTTGCCACAACCCAGAAATAAACCGGCTAACAACAAATTCTTCTTAATTGTCATCAAAGGAGTAGAAATCTCTTCCACGGAGGTCACAAATAGATCATCATCTACACCATTTACTCCATGACCGTGTTTGGGCATGGGAGAAGTTATGACGTTGGGCTTCTCTAGAGCGTCAAACTCAATCTCTTTGGCTTCTATCAAATCTTGCACCTTATTCTTCAAGGCCCAACAATTGTTTGTATCATGACCTGGGCCGTCGGAGTGATAGGCTCAGCGGGCATTCGTGTTATAGTGAGGAGAGGTGGTGTTGGGGTTCTTCGGGGCTTCCCTCAGAGTTACCAGATTGGTCTTTAATAATTGTGGTAGAATTTGAGACAAGGTCATATTGAGCCGAGTGTACTGCCTCTATGGTCTTTCCACCCTTTGTTGATTGTTGCATTGTGGAGCAACTGTGGGTCTTGATATCACTACCGCATTCACTACTTGACGGTGTTCAGGTCTGCTTTGGCTCCTCGAGCCATAGACTGCACTAGCTTCTTTCTTACTGGTGAAAGGCTTCTTTACTGCACTTGATGAAGTATCCTTCTGTATCTTACCACTTCGGATACCAGCTTCTACTCTCTCCCCAGTCAAAATCAATTCAGTAAACCTAGATGACGAACTGCCGATCATATGATTGAAAAATGGACCAGATAGCGTCCCTAGAAACATGTCAACCAACTTCCTATCAGACAAAGAGGGTTGGACTCTTCCAGCCAAATCTCTCCACTTTTGAGCATAGTCCTTAAAACCTTCACTTGCACCCATAGACATACCCTAGAGTTAAGTATGAGTGGGAGCAAGGTCGGCGTTATATTGATACTGCCCGTAAAAAGCAGCAGCAAGGTCTTCCCAGTTTCAGACATTAGCTCCTTCCAATTGATAAAACCATTCAAGCTGAGTCCCTGACAGACTATCTTGAAATAAGTGTACCCACAAATTTCTATCAGTAGTGTGGGGTTGGATTTTCCTTACATACGAATGGAGATGGAGCTTTGGACAGGATAATCCATCATACTTGGCAAAAACCGGAGCTTTGAACTTATGAGGGATCACCACTTCCGATACCAGTCCTAGCTCTACGAAATCCAAACCAGGGATCTTCTGAATCTCCATAGCACTCAGACGGGCTTCAAATTGCTTGTACCTATCCTCGACAGGAGGATATTGCTCCTCATCATAATCTGTATCATCATCAGAGATGGCAGAATTGGGGCCCTTTTCTTCTTCTTGGTTCTCCCCTTCCTTGGATGAAGAGGTTAGATCAGCTTGTTGTTTCAACCTGTCCCTAAACCTTTTGCCCATATTCAGAAGAACGACCTTCTTCTTCTTCTTCTTCTTCTCTTTCAGAATGAGAGTCTTCAAATCCTCTTGCCCTTTAGCCAAGCTCAAGAACATCTCTTGGAATTGGGTGTTTTGTGCCTGAAGATCTTTGATGGCTTGATCAGAAGACATTTCATGCTGAAATAAATAGCGAAGAAGATGAGAAACCTGTAATGGTACCTATAATGGTGTGCATGATAATGGGATGCGTATGTAATGATTTCAAAGACTTAGGGAAATTTAAATTTGTAAACCAAAAATAAACAAACTTTATTAGATTAACTTGTAAAAAGGGTTCAATAATGCCTTCAAGGCGTTGCAAAGAAGTAAATGAAAAACAAATCTAAAGCTAGAAAAAGCAAAATCAAAAAGTCCCATAGACGCTTCCTCTTTGTGCTGACGTAGTCATTGATTATTCTTTCTTCTTCGAGCTGCCTGGTGAGCTTCAAAATCTTCCTTTCTTGCTCATGGTACTTCTCCTGGTAAGTATCCCTTTCCTCTTTCAGCTGAATCCAGGACCTCTGCAATGCCCCAAGATTAGTGGGCATGTAAGGATATAGAATTGTGTAAGGAATGCCTTCTTCATTGGTGGGCTCCATAATTACTAGCAGTACTGCTTCATAGGGCATTCCAAGCTTCTGGGCACAAGCTCGGACCTATTGGAGATAAGGCTGCATAGGAAGGGAAGTTCTTGGTCCTAGTTCTTGGGGGTCAGATCTGTTCACCATGCCCCAAGCTCGTATAAACCTCCGACGATGCTCGTCAACGTCTTCCTTGTAGTCAAATGCAATATCCGTAAGAAGTAGCTCATGGGGATCATCCCTCCGAGCACGACCAAATTTTCGTAGAGCTAAACAAGGACTATAGGTTATACCTCCTCTAATTCCAAGAAATGGGACATTAAGGTATCCCCCACAACGATCAATGACAACAGTGTCTTCCATAGCCTTGGAACTCCAAAGAATGTCTGTATGGGCAAGCGACATTATTCTATAGGACCATCCCAAACCTTCCTCATTCTTCAGTATGGACTTAGGGAGGTACAAAATAAACCACCTTGACAGCAATGGCATGCAACACATAAGAGTCCCTCTTCTTTTCACAGTACGAGTGTAGAGGGCATGCAAGATATCAACCAATAGAGTAGGCACAGGATTGCGAGACAAAAAGATTTTAACCGCATTCACGTCTATAAAGGAATCTGGATTCGGGAAGAGGACGAAACCATAGATAAGGAGAGCCAAGATATCTTCAAAAGCTTGAAAGTCCAAACTATCCCAGAACAGATGAGCCTGATCTATCATAAACTTGGCTAAGAAACCTTCAACCCCGCTTCGTGTTTCCCAATTGGATACTACATCAGCCCGTTTTAAATGCAGAGCTGAAGCAATGTCTTCTGGTTTAGGAGTCTCTTCCATACCTGTGAAAGGCATCTGCTCAAGGATGGATATGCCCAATAAGTGAGAGAACTCTTCCAAAGTGGGAACCAGTTGATAATCTGGAAAGGTGAAGCAATGATGCGCAGGATCGAAGAAATGGAAAAGTACACTCATCATCTGCTCATCAAACTTTGAGGTAACCAGGCTAAGAAGCTGACAATGTCTCTTAATGAAAGAAGAAGTCTCAGAAACTTTTGAGGCTAACTCTTTGAGTTGAGCAGGTATTTGCACAAAGTTAACTCGGATGGTGTTTCTGCGCAGAAGCCATAATCTGCAAAACAGAACAAAGATAAATCCCCTCGGTCTTTGAAATGGTTAGTATGATGAAGTATGCATGCTATGTTATGATGCATGATGTCATGATAAAAACAACACAGGTATAGCAGATAATAGGAATGGCAAAGGAAAACAAGTCACACAAAAGCCCTTATGTTTAAGGCTTGCATGGGGTCAAAGGTATTACCCTCTTGAAGTTCAGTTGGTTTCAACCTATCCTAGCAAAAGTAACCGGGTTCTAGAGGTTCTCAATATCACTGACCATCCTTCATCAGTCATGGTTTCAGCTCACGCAATCTTTTCTTACGGCCGAAACCATCTCGAGAGTATGGTCTCAATGAGTGTAGCATCGAGTATCAACCAGTTCTCAGCTTTACACCGAGGCCGGCTATATCACTACTTCCTAATGGCCAAGTTAGTCGATTAAAGGTTCTAAGGCCAGTTGATGCTTAACGACACACATAGCGGCCCTGTATTCTCCTTGTTTCTCCACAAGGGATACCGGCACCAACCAATGTACCACATCAACGTAGCTACTGCTTCAACCGTATCGGTCTATGTTGTACAGTTCCCTCACAGTTTATTGCTACTTGCCTAAAAGGTGTCCCCAGATCCGGGTTAGGATCTATAGTAACTCCCAAACAAAACCCTTAAAAGTAAAACAACCAAAACAAATAAGAGAAGCAATTTATGATGAACTAGATCCTAAGGTATACCCCACTTTTCATCCCCAGCAGAGTCGCCAGTTCTGTGATACGGTGGCAGAACCGACTGTTTTGGAAAATGTTGGTTTGCATTTTGCGTTTGTGTTCTCAAAATTTCACGGTAAGCAAGAGTCGCCACCGACTTTCATTTTATCCAACTGGAAAGGACAAAAGCACAGAAAAATTCCTTTTTCGAGATTTTGAGTACGGGGGGTAGATTATAAAAAGGGAAGGTGTTAGCACACTTTCTATCCATGGTTTTCCATGGGCTCTTAGGAACTTTCTCATTTTGAAATTTCTTGTGTGTGCTTTGCTTTGAAAAGTTTTGTTTTACTTCGTTTTAACCCTTGTTTCTGTCCTCAAGAGTGTTACGAAGTGTTTTTAAAAACTTTAGTTTGAAAATTGTTTGTGTGAAAAAAGTTTGTTGTTTTGAGTAAGTACCTAACAATTATCTACCTACTCGAAAAAAGATTGTTTCTATTCTTGTTTCCTTTAGACAGCGCTATCCTACTATTGAGAAATAGGTAGCACCGTCGTTGGAATTTGTAAGGGTCAATTCGAAAGGGATGTATGATCACTAAAGTAATGTTAGGACGTCTTAGTAATAACCCTAATGTCTTAAGATCATATTCGAGGCAACATTTCCGAGGCAACCTTTCCGAGGCAACATTTCTGAACGGGACATTTGATCTTTTTTTAGACAGGAGGGAAACCACTAAGACACCCTATACTTAATGATCGTTTTACCAAAGGCAACTGAAGTGAGAGTATACCCTAAGAGTGCGCATGTGCGAGTGATTTGATTTCAGTTATTATCTTTGCACATTAGGGTTTTCTAGCCATTTTAAAATTGTCATACAATCTTGTCATACAATCCTATTAACATACATCTAACAGTTAATATTTGCGAGAATTAAAATGCGAGAAATAAAATCTACGCTATTACAAGGCTTCGGGGGATGAATTAATTACATAGCCAAAAAAACCCGTAAAATGATAAATAAAAAGGGAATCCTAATTAAACTATTACATACTGTAAGTAGTTACATTAATATTGCAAAAACAATAAAGCGCGTGCGATGAATCGAGAACAAGAAAATTAAGGTTTTGACCCCAACTACCTAATTGTTATTTACAAGAAAAAATCATTTTTTTGTGTTGTTTTTTATTATTTCGAGAAAATAATGTTTAATTAAAAAAAAACTAATTTCTAATTAATTTAAATTAAGAAAAATAATTAAACTAACCTATTTTATATTTTTTATTTATTGAGAAAAGAAATAAGAATTAAATCAAGTTAACCCTAATTTTTCTAATTTGATTTTACTTCTTTACAAAAAATTAGAATTACCCTAAATTAAATTAAACTAACATTAAATTAAATTTGATAAACTCATGAAAAACCTAAATTTAAATTTGTGAAATTTGATTTTATGATTTTTTGTGAAAAAAAGAAATTATTTGTGTTAGAAAATAGTTTAAACAAATTAAATTAAATAAAAGAAAAATTAGAAAAGAAAAAGAATGGGCCTGAGGTAAATAGCAAAAGGAGGGGGTGTTGATGGCAGATCTGAGCCCAATAACTCTAGCCTTGTTTGACTTTGCCAGATCCCATGCGTACGCTTGACTCCAGCGCATGGTGGAACCTCACGTGGGAAGCCTTGGATCTGGCATGTTGGGGATCTAATGGTTGAATACTGATGACGCATGGTAGTCACATGGGAGACTCGTGTACCTGATTATGCAAGGAAAAAATATATGAAGCAATATGGGGACCTGGGGATCGAACCCAGGTCCTTGAGCATTCTCACGCTGCAGGCTACCATCTGAGTTGGCTTGGTTATTTGTACATGTAATAGTAAACAAGCGTTATATGGTAAAAACAAAATAATAATTATCAAACGCGTGAAATTTGAATGGGCAAGTCATGGAGCTCCACGTTATCCTTCTTCTTCCTCCCATCGTTGCTAAAAGTTTCTTGACTTTTACCTACGGTCACCTGGGTGTAGGTACAACCTTGTGCTTCTCGAAAATTTCATATAGGCATGATAAATCCCAACCAATGGTACCAGTCAACTCGTTGCAACCTCATGAGCATCATGGTACCATTATCCATGGCCAATTGTTCTTGTACAGGAAAACCCTAAAAATGAAAAAAGAACCCTAACTATGGCATCTTGGTGTATAGTCAGTAAAAACGCAATTGGATATAATCAATATCTTGCAAATAACTCAAGGATTAAGAATATGCTAAGAAATCGCGTTAAAGATGCCAGAATGATGGTATTCGATTTCAAGAAAATATGAAAACTGTGTGGTACTTACAGTGTAATTCTGAATGTGGGAAAGCTTGTTAATGGTTTAAACATGTTCCTGGGATGTTCAGCAAACGTTTGGGATGGTTAGAATGCTTTGAATTGATATGAAACGTGGAAATCAGTTTGCTACTTTTCTTGAATTTTTTGAAACTTGCTCTCTCTTTTACACGCCTCCAATCTCCTTGTTTTTGGTCTGCCAATGTTCCTTATGTATCCTAGAATGAATTAGGGTTGCAAACTTGTTTCAAATCTTCTCCAATTATGATCATTGATTCATGATTTGATCCTTGTGCAAATCTTTCCAAATCAAGCAAAATGAAATCTTTTTGTGTCCAAATGAACCTTGAACGATTTGATCTCACTTCCAGCTGTATAATAGACCTAAACATGCATAAAATCTCAAGATTTGATTAGCTTTTGATATTTTCATGATTTTATTTTGATGTTATTTGATTTAATTGAAATAAAATCGAAAATAAATGACAAAAATAAAAGAATGACAAGTGGAAGGGCTCATGGGTCATGGGTCATGTTACAAACTCAACGCAAGCATAAAAGGTTGGGCCCATTTAGCAAAAAATGCAATTTTGGACACATTTCACTTTTGGCAATTTTGCAAAAAGGGTAAACTTTACCAATGCATAACTCCTTCAATTTTGACCCTAGAGATGTGTTCTTGGACTTTTTGGAAAGCTTAAGATGTCCTCTAAGCAACCGTTTTGGTCTCCTCTCAATTGAGTCTTCCATGTTCATGTATGAAGCTTTGACCCAAAAGGTGTTTTTGTTGACTTTTCAAAATGACCTATAATCTCCAAATTCATATCTTCTTGTGAATGCATATTTTGAACTTGGGAGATGAATATGGATTGTAGGTAATTGCATCCTCTTCAAAATGAGCTTTTGGATGGATCATTTTTAATAAAGTATGAGAAAGTTATGCTTGGTCAAAGTTGAGTTGATTTTTCCTACAAAACCCTAATTTAGCAACTTTTGTGTTTTGATGAATTGTGAGCAATCCTTGAGGAATCATGATCAACCCTTGATACAATGATGAATAATACTTCAAAATGAGAATTTTGCCCAAAAATCTTGAAGTTTGACTGTATATGGGCCACAGTTGACTTTTGCCCTAGCACAGTCGATTTTCAGGCACTTGAGCAATTGACTGAGCAAACTTTCCCTGCAAGGCTTGAAACTTGACATGGATGATCTTGAGAACATAATAGGACAATAGTGAGCATTAAGGATCCTTTGGACTCAAACATCTTGATGCAAACTGAAACCCTAATTTGAGGTAGACTGCCTTAGGAGAGAGTTTGTATGGTCAATCCTTGGACTTCCTTGAGCAATTTGAGGACCTCACTTGCCATGTATTGAGAAATATGGGAGGGAAAATTTTGGGGTACAACAGTCACCCATGCACATTCTTCACTTTATTTAACATATCATCATCACACAATCGTCAACATCAAATTCATCATAATTAATTACACAACAACATCATTGCTATCATTAGGCATAGAACACCACCAATTATCAATTACCCAAAACATTTACATGCATTTTATAAAACGACATAACTTGACAGTACAAAACAACTGTCTGCGCGTCAAATAGTTGGAATTCTATGTCTCGTCAGATCACTCTAAGAACAATCTCTTCACGACCAAGCTCCAGGCTTCTGATCAACCCAATCATCTGCGAACGAAGCAACGAATGGAGAAGATATTCAGAGTTGTGAAGGCTATAGCAGAATGGGAACCCCATGGAATTGTTACACATAGCCATCTTTCTTTGTATAAAAATTTTCTCAATTTTTCGACAACATCCTCTTACTAGGATGACTGTCTCCTTTGTACAAAAATACTTACAAAAGTTAATACAAAGATATTTCAAAGTGCAGAAATTTGCTTGCCTTTCCTTTCTTTTTACACTTATGTTTGATTTGAAAACGTCCAATGGTTTGTTAAATGAGCATATGCATTTGAATATAATCACTGCTTACAAATAAAACAAAATAAGAAAGGATAATTACTGATAGGTCGAAAGTATAGGGAAACGTATTTAGGCCATTCTAGAAGAAATCCCCTACAGTATGTCTTTCAGATCCTCAACAGAGCTAAAACCTTGAAATGCATATCCCCATCGGAGTTAAGCTTCAAAAATTCTCATCAGAGTTAAGTTTCTAAAAACTCCTGATCCCCAGCGGAGCCAGAATACTCTAAACTTTCTTCCCCGGCGGAGTCCAAAATTTCAAATCTTAAACCCCGGTGGAATACTATCCAACTTCCTCCGATTCCCCAGCAGAGTTTTCCACAAAACAGGAATCCCCATTAGATTGGCATACAAACCAAGCTCTTGATTTCCCTGGTAGAATAAACATTCTCCCCACAGAGTTATTTCCCAGCAGAACGAAAATTTCTTGTTCCCATTTCCCCAGTTGGAACCTCCCAAATTTTAATTCCCTGGTAGAGATCATCAGAGTTTTCCTTATTCCCCAGTAAAGTCTTAAAAGATTATCAATTCCACACAAGTTACCAAGGATCTTCAATCATCAGCAATAGTCTGAAGGATTTCTCATCTTCAGCAATCAAAGATTTTTGGAATCCCCGACATCGGTCAACGATTTACTTTCCCCGGCAGCAGTCAAAGATTTCATTATCTTTAGCTATCAAGGATTTATTTTCCTCAGCAAGACAGCTAATCAGCTTACATGCGCATACATTACATTCATATATCATGAACGTTTATAGAACACATTTTATTGCATCATACATGGCATGCAACATAACTTTGTGTTTTAGCTAACATTATACCCTTTCAAGATAAGATTAAAAGCTATCTTTAACAAATGTTCAAAGGTTTCAAATACAGTAAGGATACACCCCAGACACAGCGGTCATTCTATTACTCATTCAGACTTCAGCATTCAGATACAGTATGGACACACCCCAGACACGGCGGTCATTCTATTACTCATTCAGAATTTCAAGTCAAGATACAGTAAGGATACACCCCAGACACGGCGGTCATTCTATTACTCATTCAGACCTCAGCAATCAGATACAAACTAGATACGCTTCAGACACGGAAGCCTTTCTATCTCTCATTCAGATTTAACTATCAAATTCAAATTCATATACACTCCAGACACGGGAGTCATTTTGTCGCTTGTCCAGATCCCAGTTACAGTACGGATACATTCCAGACATGGAAGTCATTATGCTACTCATACAGATCTCAACTTCAGATACAATACAGATACACTCCAGACACGGCAGTCATTCTGATATTCATTCAAGAATCAAATACAGTTACAGCTCGGATACGCTCTAGACACGGACGCCATTCCTTTCCTCATACGAATCCAATCTCCAGATACAACTCGGATACGTTCCAAATACGGATACCAATCTGGTGTTCATTCTCCTGATTTTCAACAAACAAGTTTTGGATGGCATCTCTAAGCCCATCTCCAGCAAGATTTTACCATCTCCAAATGGCATCTTTAAGCCCATTCCCTTAGCTACATTTTGACGAGTGCAAATTTACGGGCACTCTAGTGTCCAATCCTCTTTTACCTTCGAGTCACGAAAGGCAAACTTGCCAATCTAACTCTTCAGGTTCAAGAAATTGAACAGGGGAAACTGTTATACCCTAAAATTTTCCCTCTCTTTTTACCAACATTTCTCATCACAAGGCTCTTTGGACTCAAGATCAAGTTAGGGTTTGCTCTGCTCTAGACATCTCCTTGCACTGATGACCTAAATTAGGGTTTGAGTTTGCACAAGGATTTTGGGACCTTCAGTGCTCAAAATGACTTTCATACTCCATATTGGACTCATAAGTTTGTCCATACCAAGTTTCAGGCCTTGAATCAAATTTTTTTGCCCAGTCAATTGGACAGTTGACCTAGAAATCAGCTGTATTGGGGAAAAAGTCAATTGTGGCCAATATACAGTCAAACCTCATGAATTTTGACCCACATCAACATTATGAACTCATATGAACCATTTGATCAAGTTTGGACCACAACTCCACAAGAAATTTGATCAGACCACCAAAAGGGCAAAATGGTCATTTTTAGGGTTTTGATTGTACAAAGGCAATTTCTGACTTTTGACCTAGCCAAATGGCAAATTGGGTTCAAGCATGGACTCAAGGACTCAATGGCATCATCTTGACCTATTCAACAAGTTCAAAAGACCTCAATTGCATTGGATTGACATATGAATTTTTCAGTCAACTGATCAAAATTTGACTGTACACTAAAAAGTCAAACTTTGACTTTTTGGTCAAAATCAAGAGCCAAGGGTCATTTTTCATCAAGATGTGTAAAAATATGAAACTTGTTCATCAAGAAACCCAAAATTGCAAATTAGGGTTTGAAATTGAAAAAAATTTCATAACTTAGAATTTTTCTAAGTTATGAAATTTTCTTATTTTTTCCTAACTTTTCCCAACATTTTCACCATGATGAAAATGGATTCAAACAAAACCTCCAACATGAAAGTTGTAGTACTCCACAAAGTCTACAAATTTTATTCACAAAGTTTTCTCAAAAGAAGCTTGGATCTCAAGTTATGATTTTTGGAACAATGGTCCCTAAAACTTTAAACTTAGTGAAATTTCGCCCTAGTTTAGGCAGGATTTTGACCTATCTTCTTGGCCATTTTTCACATAGTTCCAATTGGAATCTCAAGTTGAATTTCAAATATGGATTATATAGCATGTTGCAAGCTTTCCAAATTGTCCAAGAAATCCTCAAACACATTTGTAGTTAGGGAGAATCGAAGGCTTGAAGTTGGCAAAAACTCACTTTTCATCCATGGCATATTCATGCTCACACAAGTTGCATTTTCAAGTCGGCATGCCTTACACTAGTTTACAGGCCTCTAAACCACTTCACACTCCATAATTAAATGCAAATCCATCAGTCTAAGCTTTTGTTTTGGTCATTTGGACATTGTACACAAAATTAAGCCCTAAGTAGAAAAAGGCAAATTTCCATTTTTGCTTAAGTATGCTTTATGTCAAACCACAATCCTTGAGCATTGGTCCAAGATCTCTTGAAGAAAAACAAATCCACAAATTAGAGGGGCCAAGATAAGAGGTTACAAGGTATTTGATAGCCTGTACAGGCCTGTGACAATCACTTCCACATTTTACTTCAAAAATAAGAAACTTGTCCAAAACCTTAGAACTTGAACATCAGCTAAGATAAACTTATGCAAGCATTTGGAACATCTTTCTCACACCCCTTTGAGCCAGAAACACGATTGCTTGAGCCTCTAAACACCCCATAGCCAGAAATCACATTCCCTTGGCAAAACAGGGCAGAACCTGCAACTTGAGTTCCATAGCTCATTTGGCTCGTGCGTTTTGCCCCAAGTTGCTTCAAACACCTTCCATTCAACTCATCCAAGCTATCCCAAACCTCAAACACCAATTGTAACTCCATTTACAGTGGTTTCCATTTTCATTTTGAGCTTGTGTAGGTTGAGTTCTATAGGTTGATTCAGGTACATTCAAGGCAAGCAGGCTATTGGAGAAGGTCAAGTGAAGTCCAAGCAAGCTCCCAGATATCTCAAGCCTTGTTGAAAAGCTCTGCATTGCCCTACGTGAAGTCAACTGAAACAGGTTTTTGTCCACTTCCTATCTCTCTATTTAGGAACATTTAGCCTTAGGTTTGTGAATAAAAAATATACTATTCATTGCCATGAAGCTGTACATATGCTCAGTTTTCATTTATATTAAGTGTGCTAAGAGAATTTCATCCATGAACATGCTGAAAAAACTAGGTCAGATTTTAGGGCCAGAGAAATTCTCTCTAGTCTTTGAGAGTTAAGATAAGTTTTTTATATGGTTGGAATCGTCTTGAAATTCTTTACAAGTTTGATGTGATGTGTTTTTGCAATAGAGCTCGTATACAGGATTTCGTAGTTTGTACAGGGCACGCGCGCGTTTTTTCAAAAGCCAGAGGTTGAAGATGAAGTTTTGGGCTGGGCTTGGCCTGGCTGCTTTTGACACCCCATTTTTTCTTTTTGCACCCCCTGGCCCAATTTCTTGTACTTTTATATTTTTGAATTTTTATTTTCATTTCTGACTTTATTTATTTATTCCAAAATATAAAAAAATGCTCAAAAATATTTTCATAATTTTTTCCCATTTATTTTGCATTTTATTTTTATAGAAAAACAATTTAAATACTTTTATCTTATTTATTAAAACTTAGAAAATATATATAAATCATACTTTTATTTTTGTTCTTTATTTTTATTCACATTAAAAATATTTTTCTAAATATACTTTATTTTGTACATATTTTATTTTATATTATACATATTTAATATAATTAATATACATATATATATATATATATATATATATATATATATATATATATATATATATATATATATATATATATATATATATATATATATATATATATATATATATATATATATATATATATATATATATATATATATATATATATATATATATATATATATATATATATATATATATATATATATATATATATATATATATATATATATATATATATATATATATATATATATATATATATATATATATATATATATATATATATATATATATATATATATATATATATATATATATATATATATATATATATATATATATATATATATATATATATATATATATATATATATATATATATATATATATATATATATATATATATATATATACTTTTATTTTATTAGATATTTTACCATAAAAATATAAAATATTACACCTTTATTTCTATTATTAAATATACTTAATAAATACTTTTTTACTTTTTTACATATAATATTCTATTTTTATTGTATATAAATAAAATAATTAACATATTTATTTTCTTAAAGAAAATTAGGGTTTTACCCTTTACTAAATAAAATAAATCTTTTATTTATTTCTTTATTTTTTACATTAAACATTTTCACATGCATAAATAAACAAAAAAAACCTTTTTTTGCATAATTCATATTATTTGATATATTTATTTATTTTGTTCATTTAAATATTGTCCATTTATTATTTATGCATTTGAATTCAATTTGGATGTAATAGTAAACTAGGGTTTATATTTCTTGTCAAATACCCCCATTCAAAGATTGTACCCCCATTCCCATAATCATGTTGTAATAACTTAGACTTTTAAATTCTCGCACTTTACGCTTTCAATTATGCCATGATTAGAGAATTAGGGTTTGTATGCAAAAATTAAAATCAACAAGTAGCTTGACCTAATCAAAGACAAATATGCATGAAAATCAAAACACAATACACACTTGCACCCCTAGGGTTACAATCCACTTGTTGCCTAAAAATGGGCCATGTTATGCATGTTGGGCACTTTGGCAAAACAAAAACAAAACAAAAGATCATAGTCCCTCGATGACGCTATCTTGGTTGCCTAAACAAAATGATCAAGTCCCTCAAAAATTTGCCAAATATACTTGACACAATTGCTATCATAGTCTATACGATGACCCGCAATTGTCCCGTTTAACATCCTAACACAAGGTTGTTGAGCCTGATGTGATTGAAGTACCCTCCAAAGACGTAACTAATGAAGAACCCTCCACTCGCGAGATGGACGAGATTTTGAAGATCATAAAAAGAAGCGACTTCAAGATTGTAGAACAGTTGGGGCAAACCCCTTCTAAGATTTCAATGTTGTCGTTACTGCTTTGCTCTGATGCCCATGCTCAACCATTAATCAAGTTCCTGAAAAAGGCTCATGTCCCCCATGAGACAACAACAGACCAATTTGATAATTGCATGGCTAGCCTGACAGCTGATAATGGCTTGGAATTTTCAGATGCTGACTTAACACCTCTCGGGAAGAATCACAATAAAGCTTTACATGTTTCTGTCGAGTGCAAAGGGACTACCTTAGCACATGTGCTAGTCGACACTGGTTCTTCTTTGAATGTATTACCCAAGTGGCCGTTAGACCGTCTAGACTGTGAAGGTTTAGTCTTGAAGCCAAGCGATATCATTGTAAGGGCATTTGAAGGATCAAAGAGGACTGTTCATGGGGAGGTAAATCTTCCAATCAAAGTCGGTTCCCAAATCTTCAACCCCACCTTCTATATTATGGATATTCGTCCTGCCTATTCTTGTATGTTAGGTTGCCCGTGGATCCATAAAGTTGGGGCAGTAACCTCAACCCTCCACCAGAAACTCAAATATTCAGTCAAAGGCAGAATGGTCACCGTTTGTGGAGAAGAAGAGTTTATGGTGAGCCACCTTAATTCTTTCAAGTACGTAGAGATGGATGGAGAATTCATTGAAACCCCATGTCAAGCCTTTGAAGTCATGCCACCGATGATCATTGCTACTAAATGTTCTTCTGATAAGTCTAAAGTTATTAAGGCCACGCCAAAGATGGTTTTAGTCAAGGATGTCTGCGCGGAAATTAAAGAAGGAAACTGGGATACTTGGGGGCAACTCCTCGATATCCCATTTAAAGCGGACAAGTTTGGTTTGGGATTCACCATCAAAGCTCAGAAGGAAATGAGGCGTGCTCGTGCTGGAAAGCCACCTCTCCGCATTGGAAGCCATGAAGTTAACGTCGTGGGAGATTCTAAAGAAGAAGTTGTGTTTGAAAAATGGGTGTATCCAACTACAACGGAGCTGAAGATTTGGCATACAAAGGACTTTGTGCCCATTTCCTTCATTGAGGAGTAATCTACTTGTTTTTCCTTTTCTTTCAATTCAATAACATGTTGTCTGTAATATTTTAACATTGACTTTTCAGCCATTTGCCTGGCCCGGGGCACTTTGGTCCATTTGTCAAGGGTATTTATGTTCATCTAATCATATGATCATTCAGTACATTGGACTCTTTTTCACTCAAATATTTGTGTTCATTGTCTTTCCTTTCTTGCAAATACATTTTTCAAAAAATATAGCCATGTATCTTACATGCACACACACTCTCTTGCAGGTCCACATCCACTCTGGATCCTGTTGCCAATGACTCTACTATTGCCGACTATGACTTTGAATGTCCTATCAACAAAGACGAAGGCGAAGGTGAGGAAGATTGTGACATACCGGGAGAACTAGCCAGACTTCTATTATAAGAGGAAAAAGTTATTCAACCGCATGAAGAGTCAGTTGAAGTTATCAACCTGGGTACTGAGTCAGATAAGAAGGAAATCAGAAACGGCGCCAATTTGGAAAGCAGTGTCAAGAGCAGGTTGGTTCATATTTTGCATGATTATGTGGAAGTATTTCCTTGGTATTATGAAGATATGCCTGGGTTGGATACCAATATCATAGTTCATCGTCTGCCGACAAGAGAGGATTGCCTTCCTGTTAAACAAAAGGTTTGTCGCATGAGGCCTGATATGTCTGAAAAGATCAAAGCTGAAGTGATGAAACAATTTGATGCAGGGTTCCTAGTTGTGACATCCTATCCTCAATGGGTTGCCAATGTGGTACCAGTGCCGAAAAAGGACGGAAACGTTCGCATGTGCGTAGACTATAGGGATCTGAATAGGGCAAGCCCTAAGGATGATTTCCCTCTACCACACATTGACGTCTTAGTTGATAATACTGCTCAGCATAAAGTCTTCTCTTTCATGGGTGGCTTCTCAGGTAATAATCAAATAAGGATGGCTCCCGAAGACATGGAGAAGACTACTTTCGTTACGCAATGGGGCACCTTCTGCTACAAGGTCATGTCGTTCGGGTTAAAGAATGCAGGGGAAACATATCAAAGGGCTATGGTAGCTTTATTTCATGACATGATTCATAATGAGATAGAGGTATATATGGATGATACGATTTCCAGATCACAAACCGAAGAAGAACATCTCGATCACCTACACAAATTATTCGAGAGGCTAAAGAAGTACAAGCTGAGGTTAAACCCTAACAAGTGCATGTTTGGAGTATGATCTGGAAAGCTTCTAGGTTTTGTCATCAGCAATAAAGGCATTGAAGTTGATCCTGCCAAGGTAAAGGCCATCCAAGAAATGCCAGTCCATCATTCTGAGAAAGAAGTCAGAGGATTCTTGGGTCATATCAATTACATTTCTTGTTTCATATCTCACTTGACTGCTACTTGTGAGCCAATCTTCAAACTCTTGAAGAAAGATCAGGTAGTTAGATGGAATGATGAATGCCAGATTGCCTTTGACAAAATCAAAGAATACCTACAAGAACCTCATATTCTCATGCCTCCAGTTGAAGGAAGACCCTTGATCATGTACTTGACAGTATTAGAGAGCTTTATGGGGTGTGTTTTGGGCCAACATGACGAGTCTGGCCGAAAAGAGAATGCTATTTATTACCTGAGCAAAAAGTTAACCGACTGTGAAACCAGATATTCACTGCTCGAGAAAACTTGTTGCGCTCTGGCATGGGTTGCTCGCCAACTAAGATAGTATATCTTGACTCATACCACTCTATTGATTTCTAAGATGGACCCAATCAAGTACATCTTCGAGAAACTTGCCCTTTCCGGGCGGATAGCCAGATAGCAAATGATCTTGACTGAGTACGAAATTAAATACACGACTCAAAAGGCCATCAAAGGAAGTGTACTAGGAGATCATTTGGCCCGTCAAGCTGTGGATGATTATCAGTCAATGAACTTCGACTTCCCTGATGAGAACATCATGCTGGTAACCGACTGTGCGAAACCCAGACCGTATGACGGACCTGAACAAGGATCCTGATGGACTATGGTATTCGATGGGGCTTCCAACGCCTTAAGTAACGGAATTGGTGTTGTGATCATCTCTCCTGAAGGTTTCCACACTCCTTTCACTGCCAAACTATGCTTCGATTGCACAAACAATATGGTCGAGTATGAAGCATGCATCTTAGGTCTGAAAGCTGTTATTGACTTAAGGATCAAGCATTTGGATGTGTTTGGGGATTTTTCTCTAGTGATCAGCCAAATAAAAGGAGATTGGGACACTAAACACCCTAATCTTATCCCTTACAAGGAACTTGTGCTATCCCTAATTCCTTATTTCGAAGAGGTCACTTTTGAGCACTTCCCTAGGGAAGAAAACCATTTGGCTGACGCTTTGGCAACCATGTCTTCAATGTTCAAGGTCAGATGGGACAACGAAGCCCCTATGATAACAATTGAAAGATTCGATGAACATGCACATTGCTATGAGCTTGACACCGATGCGGAAAAGCCATGGTACCATGAGGTGATGGGATACCTTGAAGCACAAGAGTATCCAGAGGGGGCATCTATCAATGACAGAAAGTTCTTGCGATGATTTGCAGCCAAATTCTTCCTAAGTAACGGGATATTGTACAAGCGCAACCATGATTCAACTCTACTCCGATGTGTGGACAAGAAGGAGGAGGAGGAGATCATGGAAGACATGCACGATGGTCTTTTCAGTACTCACTCAAGTGGACATACGATGTCTAAGAAAATATTAAGAGCCGGTTACTATTGGTCAACGATGGAGAGTGATTGCCATCAACATTCAAGAACTTGTCACAAAAGCCAAATCTATGCTGACAAGGTCCATGTGCCTCATATCCCTCTGAATGTCATGACCGCTCCGTGGCCATTTGCAATGTAGGGCATTGACATGATTGGAGAGATCAAGCCCACAGCTTCCAACGGACATCTCTTCATTCTTGTTACTATCTACTATTTTACAAAATGGGTCGAAGCCGCCTCGTTTGCCTCAGTCACCAAGAATGTGGTAGCCAGATTCATCAGAAACAACCCCGTCTACCGTTATGGTATCCCCGAAAGGATCATCATCGACAATGGGACTAACCTCAACAATGCCATGATTACTGAGCTTTGCACTCAGTTTAAGATCAAGCATCACAATTCTTCTCTGTATAGACCGAAAATGAATGGCGCAGTTGAAGCGGCCAACAAAAATATCAAGAAGATTATGCAGAAAATGGTAGTAACTTATAAGGATTGGCATGAGATGTTTCTGTTTGCTCTACATGGTTACCGTACTTCAGCTAGAACATCAACTAGGATAACTCCCTTTTCTCTAGTCTATGGCATGGAAGCTGTTTTTCTAGTAGAAGTTCAGATTCTCTCGCTGAGAATTATGAATGAGGCGGGCCTAGGAGAAGACGAGTGGATTCAAACGAGATTAGATCAGCTGAACTTGATTGACGAAAAATGGTTAGCTGCCGTTTTCCATGGTCAGACGTACCAAAAACGGATGACCAAGGCTTTCAACAAAAAGATCAAGCCTCGAGTATATCAAGTTGGTGACTTGGTGATAAAACGCATCATTTTACCACAAGGAGAACCCAGAGGCAAATGGACTCCCACCTATGAAGGTCCATTTGTTGTCAAGAGAGTTTTCTCTAGCGGTTCCATGATGCTGACTACCATGGATGGTGAAGATTTCCCACATCCTATAAACGCGGGCATAGTTAAAAAATACTATGCATAAGCGACCCGTTAGGTTGACACACCTAAGAAAAATAAGGTCATCCCGGCAAACCAAAAGGTTTGGGAAAAAATTAGGGATATATGCAAAAGATTGTACACCCGGCAAGTTGAAAACCCGAAAGGGCGACTTGGGCAAAAAAGTGTATCCTGGTGGGCTGAAAACCCGAAAGGGCGGTCCAGGAAAAAGTTAAGGATTAAAAGCGTATGACTATGTCCCGTGAAATCAACACAGTAACTTTTATCACCAAGGTCCAAGTTCAAACGGTCCAAGATCAATCCAATCAACTTCTATCAATGACAAGGGACATTCGAAGATATTGGGGCAATAGTAGAGTTGGAAGGCAATGAGATCATTTCACATGGCTATTTGTTTTCATTCTCAATTTTGTTTTCCTTTCGACGATTTCCTCTTACTAGGATCTTTGTCTCTCTGTACAAAAATGCCTATTCATGGGCAAAATATTAATACAAATATACTTTGAAGTGCAAAATTTCTGTCTTTGTTTTGAATGCAAATTTGTCTGATGACTAAAATTGAATGAACATATGCATATGAACATAACTAAAACTATTTGGCACATGTGTCCTGCTAAGCAGCAGCAAGCATCTCTTTAATGTATATGAAATATCCCCTCAGAATTATCATTATCATTATCCCTACAAGGACGGCTACAATAAACCTTTCCCCAACGGAGTTGCCCACAAAATCTCTTTCCATAGGACAATCCCCGACCAGGGTCTCAATCTCTTGGCAGCTCTCTCTCCAACTAAGTTAATTTTTACAAGTTGAAGCCCCGTGGATCTCTTCGTAAAGGAAATTCACTTCCCCAACAGGGTTTATTTCCCCAACAGGTTTTATTTCCCCAACTACAATCGAGGAACCACAAAAATTCTCCAGCCGAGTACATCCTCCCCAATCGTGTTCGTATTCCCCCAGCATAGTCTATCTTCTCCGACAAACGACGAGATAGCATAACTCCCCAGCCGAGTTTAAATTTCCCCAACATACAACAATCAAGACACCACAGAGTTCCCCAGCTGAGCCTGTTATCCCCAGCTGAGTATATCTTCCCCAACCGAGGCTATTATCCCCAAGCTGAGTCTGTCCTACCCGATTGAGTCTACACACTCCAGTTTGAATTTTCCTTTCAGATTGTTGTGAATCATAGGGCCACAACCTCTGATCCCTAGTAAAGTTGTCAGCAAAGCCTTTACTATTTCCAAAAAGATACTATGAAGCCTGGACCCGACCAGATATTAGCACAATTTTCAAGTTATTACTGAAGCTTGGACCCAACCAGATAATAGTTTTACTTCTTCAACTGCCAAAGCCTGGCCCGACCAGATGGCAGTTTATTTCCTACAAAATCATCAGCGAAACTCCTCTTTGCCAGTAGAGTTTACCGCTATCCCTAATGAATAACTGAAACCTGGATCCGACCAGATAACAGTCTGAGTATTTGAAACCTGGACCCGACCAGATAACAGTTGATCTCAATTTCAAGATACTATGAAACCTGGACCCGACCAGATAATAGTCTAACTCTTCAAAGATATAGAAGAACCTGGACTCAACCCGACCAATGTTTAACTTCTTTTCCCCAGTAGAGTTTGCCTCTGCCCCAATAAATCACTATGAAAGTTGGATCTGACCAGATATCAATTTTCAAATTCATCTTTTCAAGCAAGTTATTGTGAAGCCTAGATCCGACCAGATAGCAATTACCCTCAAAGATTTGTTGTGAAACCTAGAAACTGACCAGATAACAACTAAATCCCCAACAGTTTATGGTGAAACCTGGAATCGACCAGATAGCAATTGACTTCATCAACCTCAGAAATCTGCAAAGCCTGGACCTGACCAGATAATAGTTTTTCAAACAGTTTATTGTGAAACCTGGAGCCCGACCAATTAACAATTAACTATGATCACCAGAGAGACACTATGAAGTCTGGAATCGACCTGATAATAGTACAACTTTCAAAAAACCATGAAACCTGGACCCAACCAGATAGTAGTTACCACTTCAAGTTAATATGAAGCCTGGATCCGACCAGATAACAGTTAACTCACGTATCCCCAATAAGTTGTTGTGAAGCCTAGATCCGACCAGATAACTATTCAATTTCAAGAAAAAAATTTGCAAAGCCTGGAATCCGACCAGATAACATTTAATTCGTCTCTTTCCCTAATAAGTTTCTGTGTAGCCAGGATCTGACCAGATAGCAGTTGACTACTTCATACTCAGCAAATTGTGAAGCCTAGATCCGACCAGATAACAGTTGAAATTCAAGAGATATTCTCCACTGAAAGCTTCCTTTCAACAAAGTTTGAAGATATACATTTTCTTCATCTCCAACGGCAATCGGGGATTCAACCCCTAAGATTACTCATGTCAAGTTTCAAGCCTTGGATCACACTTTTGCTCAGTCAATTGAGCAGTTGACCTAAAAATCAACTGTGTTGGGAAAAAGTCAACTATGGCCAATTTACAGTCAAAATTCATAATGTTTTATCCACGTCAACATTATAAACTCATATGTATCATTTGATCAAGTTTGGATCACAATTTATCAAGAAATTTGATCAAATCATCAAAAGGGCAAAATGGTCAAAATTAGGGTTTTTACTGAGAAAGGGCAATTTCTGATTTTTGACCTAGAAAATGGTCAATTGGTTTGAAGCATGATTTCAAGAGTTCAATTGCATAATTTTTACCTAATGTCATTACCTAAAACATTGCTCAAGATCAATTGGATTGATAATGAATTTTCAGTCAACTGACCAAAAGTCAATTGTACACTGAAAAGTCAAAGTTTGACTTTTTGGTCAAAATTCAACGTCAAAGATCACAATTCATCAAAACATGTCAAAATATGAAACTTATTCATCAAGAAATCAAAAAGTCAAGATTTCATTTTGAAAAGTCAAAGTTTTCTAACTTAGAAATTTTTCTAAGTGTTTAAAACTTCATGTTTTTTCATAACTTTGAGCCAATTTTTCACCATGATGCAAGAGGATTCAGAAGAAACATTCAACATGAAAGTTTTAGATCTCCATGATATCTACAACATTTCTTTGCACAACTTCTTCTAAGAATTCTTGGATATCAAGTTATTAATTCATAAAGTCATGGTCTTGAAATTGAACACTTAGTGAAATTTTACCCTAGTTTTGGTCAGGATTTTGACCTAACTTCATGGCACTTTTTCATATAGTTCCAAGGGGAATTTTCAAAAGTGATTCACAGAGGGGTTGTAGAGTAAATTACAATTCATTTTGTGATGAACAAGAATTTAATTTCAAACCTATGTTGCACAATCTTGCTTTGCAAGCCTCTAAACCTCAAGATCTCTCCATAATCAGAAGATTACACTTGCTTTTGAGCTATTATCCACTTGATTCAAGCTTTATCCAAGTAAATTTTCCATTAATGGCACAAAGTAACCATTCCATTCTTGTAAAGTAGCTTTAATCACAAAGTCAATGCATAGAGCTTTGCACTTGTTCCTTCTGATCACAAGCAATGTCAAAGGCAAAAGCAACATGTCTAGAGCCTCCCATAAACCCATACCATGCTTGTACTACACATTGAAACTTGTTTTCCCACTTTTATTAAAAATCAAGTAACATATCCATAAGTCTATATCTTGTGTTTCTGACCTCCTCAAGAAAACCAACCTTTTCCATATAATTATACAAGTGTATTGCAACATAACACACGATTGAATAAGCTCCAAAACTCCCTGAAAACTCAGATTTCACAAAACCTCCATTTCTGTGTCATTTCTGATTTTGAACTTCAATCTTCAAAACCACTCATGCTTTTCTTGGCTTGACACTTCCAAAATCTTTTTAGCATCATATATAAACCATTCCAATACTTGTTTGCAAACTGTAACACCATTTATACCATCCTCCATAACTAAAAATAGAGGTCTGCATCTTGACTTCTCCAGATCATTCCAGCCACCCTCAGCTCAAGCCAGCCATTGCATTAGCTTCCTAGAGGTCCAAGGAAGCTAACCTGATCATCACCACTGCCTGAAACAAGCTCAAATCCATTTCACGATTTCCAATTTTTAGGTATTTTTCTTGAACTTCTATCTTCATATTTAGGCATTGTTAAGCTTTGATTTGTGAAGATAAAATGTAGATAACATTGCCACGAAGCTGTACATATCCATAGTTTGCATTTCTATGGCCTGAGCTTAGAGAATTTTAGATTTGAAGTTTTCTGAAATTTTTAGGTTTTGAATTAGGGCCAGAAAAATTTTCTTTCATCTTTGACTGTTAGCCTAAGTTATTTATATGGTTGGATTCGTGGGGAGAAATGCCACAACTCTCATGTTTGAACTTTTCATTTTTGTTGAGAGATGAAGAAGATACATGTCCTTTGGCTGGAGGTTGAAGATGAAGTGTAATCAGGGAGCATTTTGTATTAGATATTTATTGTTTTGTTTATATCAATGGATGTACAACCACCCCAGTGGTAAAGGCAGCGCGCGTTTATCTCATGGTCACGGGTTTGAGACCCAGCGTTGCCTTTTGTTCATTTTTGCAATATTTTTCTTCCTTTTTCCAGCCACAAGCACACATGGGCCTCCAATGCTGGGCCTTGTCTTTTTGCTGCCTCTAACCCCCTGCCTTTCTATTGCACACCTGACCCAACCTTTTTTTTTTTTATATTTTCATTTATTTTTCTTTTCTTATTCTATTTTCAATTTTAGTTTTCTTTTTTATTTTTATTTTTATTTTTATTATTATTATTATTATTTTTATTAATAAAAAATCCAAAAATATTATTATTATTATTTTCATACTTATATATTTATTTTTTCTATAAACAAAAAGATAAAAAAACATTTTCTTAAAATAAATAAATTTCTTTTCTTTTTTTTAAATAATTATTTTTTAGACTTAGGTTAAATTAATATATTTTATTTTCTTAGTTAAAATTAATTTAGAACTTAGGTTATTTTAATTAATTAATCTTCATTCTATTTTCATGAATTTAAAACCTTTTCATAAAAAAACCCTTTTCAAAATAATTTCTTTTCTTATTTAGTTTAAGTTAATTTTATTTAATTTTTATTAACCATTTACTTTGTTTAGTTCAAGACAAAATCCTTTCATGAAAACAACAAAAACCATTTCCTTTTCAATTTATATTATTGCATTTTATTTTCAATTTTGTACAATATTCAATATGGTTGAAATAGATAATCAGGTTTAAATTTCTTGCAATCCCTATTCGTAAATTTGTACATCCCCTCCCCTAATGATGTAATAGCGTAGTAATTTTACTTTTCGCAATTTATCGCTTTATATAAAATGCTAGTAATTAGGGTTTGTATGAGAAGATAAAATCAACAAGTAGCAAACCCTAATCAAAGACTAAACAAAGCATGAAAATCAATACACTTGCACACAAGCACCCCTAGGGTAAATCCACTTGGTTGCCTTATGAAAATGGCCATATTATGCATGTGAGGTATCTTAGCAAAAATACAAGATCATAGTCCCTCGATGACGCTATCTATGTTGCCTTCTCAAAATTATCTTAGTCCCTAAAGAAAGATGCTAAGATACCTTGCAGCATTACTAATCGTGGTTACATGATGACCCACGCCCGTCCCGTTTACATCCAAAGTTAGGGTTACTTACCAAATCAATGGTAAGATAACAATGTCAAAGGAAAGAGGAAATGAACATGAAAGACTTTTGAATAGGTAGAACGTTCCTAGTTACTTGCTCATTTTCAAAATGAAATTCTGGCAGCAGATACTCAATGTCACAGTGAATGTTATGACACCGTATCTGACTTTCTATAAGACAGTAAATAAAAACAGTAAAGAACACAGTCAATTGTTTACCCAGTTCAGTGTGAAACAACACCTACTCTGGGGGCTACCAAGCCAGGGAGGAAATCCACTATAAGAGATATTAATTCAGGAATAAACCAACCAGTTTATCTCCTTCACTTAAGACCTACCCAATGCAACTTCAATCTAAGTTCAACTTAAACCTGAGTTCCTACTCACTCCCCCTCAATCACAGTAGTGATACTTAAAACAATTGACTAATGAATTAATGAAGACACTCTTCAGAACATACACTTGATTATGCTTCACAGCTTTTTAATCAAGTAACACAAACACTCTTGCTTCACAGCTTTGAGTGATACATAAACCTAACTTGACTTTGCTTCAAAGCTTTAGTCAAGAGACACAAACACTCTTGCTTCAAAGCTTTGAGTGATACAAAAACCCTTACAATCAAAACCTATTCCAAGTCACTTATCACAATGATACTTGCTTGGATTATAGCAGTTAAAATTATACAGCTCCTAATTGATCTTCAGTCAAAAGAGATACTCTGCAGCCAGCATTCTTGTTGAATATATATGCAGCTGATTCTTCAGTTAGGGTTTCCACAAAAAGCTAGGGTTAATTAGGTTTAACCTTAAGACTTGGTCACAAGACTTTATCAACCAGTTTAGGGTTGAGCTAGGTTAACCCAAAGACCACGGGAGATTCTGTTCTGGAAGGAATGAGCCAACTTCCTGAAAAATCTTAGAATTCACCAAACTGCACTACTGTTAGATCAGTACAAGATGTCTTAACATTTGTTATGACATCAAAATTCCTGTTTACTAATTTTGGTAGAAGGCAATAAATGTGATCTTTTGCAAAATGCTCAGATACACACTCATACACAGTAGCTACTGTATGCCATACTTTTTCTGGATAAAGTACCTAATAATCCAGAATGTTATGACATCAGTCATGACATTTACACACCTGGTTTTACCAAAAATACATGCCAATAACTAAACACTTACAAACTCCCCCTTTGGCAGATTTTTGGCTAAAACCTCTAAGCAATCAGAGAATAGAGAGCAGCAGAATGAATATGACTGCAGAAAAAAATATGATGTCTACCAAGAATTAGCACAAAATATCTCCCCCTCTTTAGCCACAAATGGGCCAAAGATACATGTACTTATATGTTATACAGTCATCCAAAATAAGTAATAAAAACAACAAATAAAATCTGAAGACACTTGCATCAACAGGAACCAGCATCAGGCTTGTCAACTCCACCAAACTTTAAGCATTGTCATCTTCAGAGGAGCTACTTTCTTCAGCATTGAGCTGATCTTCAGCAGCACCCTCTTCCTTTCTGTTTCCTTCAGTCTCCTTCTGTTCTAATTTGGCAATTAGGTTTTCTAGAGTCTTTTTCCTTGTCTCCAGCTCTTTGCAGGTCTCTTTTAATACAGCTATAACATCAGATGTCTTGGACTGAGTTTTTACAGATGATGTCTCAGCTGATGTTATGACAATGTCAGGAACATGAGATCCCTGAAACAGCTTGTAGTGTAACCCAAGAGCAGGAGCTCTTTTGCAAGCAGTGTCTCTTTCCACCAGGATATCAGGGTACTGAGCAAGGATGATTCCACATAGGAGGGAGGGAAAGGCAATTGGGCCTTTAACAGCATAGCTACCAGCATGTTTTAAAGTTTGATCAAAAATGTACCTGCCATAGTCAAATTCAGTCTTGGTTCCAACAGCATAAATGAATCTCCCCAATCCTGTGGAGATGGTTGATTTATGGTTGGTAGGGACCCAGTTGGCTGCACCAATCTTGTGCAGGATGGCAAATTTCATGCTTAGTTTGCTGGCATTCAGCTTGCCTTTTAAGGGCTAGCACTTGACTTGTTTTGCTGTGATGGTTTGGCAAACTTCATTGTCAGTGACTTCTAGTTCAGGGCAAGCCTCATTTGATCTTCCAAGAAATTTGTTAATTTCAGATGGAGAGAAATTAACCCTTCTTCCTCTCACATAGACACATTCAAAGTCAACTGACCTTCCATCAGCACATTCATCAGACAAATTCACTATGAATTCCTTGACCAGATTTTCATAGCATTTGGTAAATTTTACCACAGTCTTCATTAGTCCAGCAGCTTTGATCAGGTCCATGATTTCCTTGCAATCCATGGCACCATTGTTTAGTTCTCTTTCCAAGGCTATTCTCTTCAAGCAAACATACTTCCATCTGTTGGCATTTTCAGGGTGGTGAAATGAAATGTTGTCAGTGGGGACTTCAGGAACTCTAGCCATTTTGCTGGAAGGGAGTTTCCTTCTGAGAGGAATGTCTTCAACATCAATTTCAAATTCTGATTCCTCATCAGAATCAGAAGGCTCAGGTTCTTTTCTCTTCTTTGTTATTGGTTGACTTGCAGGCTTTGAGAGTCTCCCAGTATGCACTTGGGCTTTCACCTTCCCTTTGGACAGTCCAGTCTTCACAGTTTCTACACCAGTCTTACCTTCAGACCTGGTTTTCTTATCAGCAGGTTTCTGTTTGGTCAGAACTTTTGCAGCATCCTGATTACCCTTTCTGTTCATCATTCTCCTAGCTATGCTAGGGTTGATATTTGCAATTAGGTCATTGTTTGAGTATTCCTCATCCACATCAATAACAGGTGGTTCAACATTCTTCTCTGGAGGGTTCTGAATATCATCAGATGATTTTTGAATGTTGTCATTTGGTGTCTCAACATTCTCAGAGACATCTGGATTAGCTTCAACATTTGGGTTTGCTGATTCTTGATTTAATGGAACAGAAATCCCCGGTACAGAGTGGTTCTCACTCAGTATTCTTGTAACAAGCCTAGTTATTGCTTGATGTACATAAGTTGATCCTTCCCTATTTGGTACAGAAGAAGAAGGTTGAGAGGGATTACCGGATGAAGTAGCTTGAGACCTTCCTGCATGCCTTGTTCTCAGCTTTTTGACCTTGGAGGGGTTAGTTGCCATTTCTCTAAGAGGAGTAATCTCCAGGACTTCAGAATCCATGCATGAGGTGATTGCCCGAGAATCTTGATCAGATGATGAAGATGAAACGGTTGTCTTGGATGAGGATGATGTTTGAGACATTTTGATTGACTTGGAAAACCAGTAGCAACTAGGGAGAAAACTTTGATTGAGAGAAAGGGATTTGTTGCAACGTTGAGAGAGGAAGGAGGCAAATGAGTGTCTATTCAACTTCTTGACAATTTTGAAAGAATTGGGAAAACATATGATTAACCCACTCAAAATAGACTTAACAAAAATAACTCCTTCAACCCTTGTTTTAAGCAAAATTAATTGCTACAATTTCTCATGTTGGCAAATACCCAACTTGCCCCTCAAGTTTTCAAATTGATTTGCATCAAGTGCCTTGGTATACATGTCATCCAGTTGTAGCTTAGTGGCAACATGTTCCAGATTAATTGTTTTCTCCTCTACAAGGTCTCTGATTAAGTGATGTCTAATGTCAATGTGCTTGGTCCTGCTATGCTGAATAGGGTTCTTGGAAAAGTTAATTGTACTCAGATTGTCACAGTACAATGTCATAACATCTTGTGTGACATTATACTCAGTGAGCATCTGTGTCATCCAGATAATTTGAGAACAGCTACTACCAGCTGCAATGTATTCAGCTTCAGCACAAAAATGAAAAGGAATTTTTTGGCATGTATCATAGCTCTGGCAGATTCCTGTATGATCCTATTTTTCCTCTCTTCAAATCCATTTTGTTGAGGAGTTATAGGAGAAGAGAATTCATGACTAATTCCTTCTGAGGAACAGAACTCATTAAACTTGTTGTTTTCAAATTCCTTGTCATGATCACTTCTGATTCTGACAATACACCCTTCTTTTTCTCTTTGAATTCTTTTGCACAGTTCTTTAAAAACTTCAAACACATCAGATTTTTCCCTAATGAAGATAATCCAGGTGAATTTGGAATAGTCATCCACAACAACATAGGCATATCTCTTTCCACCAAGACTTTCCACCTGCATTGGTCCCATCAGATCCATATGTAGAAGTTCCAGAACCTTAGAGGTGGTCAGATGTCTTGACTTTGGATGTGACATCCTAGTCTGCTTACCAACCTGACATTCACCATAAACTCTCCCTTCATCAATTTGCAGTCTTGGAATCCCTCTGACTGCCTCCATGGAGATAATCCTTTTCATTCCTCTTAGATGAAGATGGCCAAGTTTTTGGTGCCACAGTTTCACCTCTTTTTCTTCTTTGGCAATAGAACACACAGTGGAGTAATTAGTGTTCTCAGGCTCCCACAAGTAACAGTTGTCTTTAGATCTGACTCCTTTCATTACAACTTCTTGTTTTTCATTAATTACAAGACATTCAGATTTTGAGAAGTTGACCTTGAATCCTAGATCACATAATTGTCTGATACTAATGAGATTAGCAGTCAGGACTTTTACCAATAGTACTTCATTCAGATTTGGAACTCCAGGGCAGTCCAAATTACCAACTCCTTTGATTTCACCTCTAGCACCATCTCCAAAGGTCACATAACTAGTGGTGCGAGGTTTAACATTATTGAGAAGGTTCTTGATTCTAGTCATGTGCTTAGAACACCCACTATCAAATGACCAGTCTTCCTTTGCAGAGACTCTCAGGCAAGTGTGGGCTATTAGGGCAGTAGCCTTTTTCTTCCATTGAGGAGTATGTGGTACCCTGTTAGACTTAGGTTTGACACCTGGGTTCTGATTAGGGTATCCATACAATCTGAAGCAGAAAGGCTTTATGTGACCAAACCTCCCACAATGATGACATCTCCATCTTTGGTACTTTTTCTTCATATTTCTCTGTTCCCGATGTTGAGTGTTATGTTGTGACATCTTCTTTGACATTTGTTTATCAGACCTGATCTTCTTGTCTGCACCAGATTTCTTTGCTCCCACAAATCCTAGTCCAGACTTGTTTCCCATATTTTGTCCAACCTAAAGGATTTCTTCCAATTTGTCAGTTCCATTTGTCAGCATCTTGACAGATTTGGTCATCTGGTTCAATTTTGAGTTCAGCATTTGAACTTCCCCTTCTAGATGACTTATAGTTTCAAGGTCTGCCCTTTTTTCAGCCTCCAACTTTATGACGAGTTTTGTTTGTCTCTCATTTTGCACACAGACTTCAGCACTTCTGATACACAATTTCTTGTAAGTATCAGCCAGTTCTTCAAATGTCACTTCCTCATCACTAGTGTCACTTTTAGAGGTACAAACACCAGTTAGTGCAGTAACTAGTTTGGCAGATTCTTCTTCAGAATTACTTTCTGAATCACAGTCAGACCATGTAACAGTCATTCCTTTCTTTTGTTTCTTAAGAAAGGTAGGACATTCAGCTCGAATATGCCCATATCCTTCACAACCATGGCATTGAATTCCTTTGCCTTGATTTCCCTTCTCTTTAGACCTTGGTCTTCTGCTGGAGTCATAAGATCTGTTAATGTCAGAGGGAATGTTATCAACATTTGACCTTGACTTTGGATCCATTCTCTTGATGAGTTTGTTGAATTGTCTTCCAAGCATGGCTATAGCTTCTGAAATATTTTCTTCTTCATCCTCCTTGTTTTCATCTTCAGTGTTGGATACAAGTGCTATGCTCTTGTTTTTCTTATCAACATTGTCACTGATCCCCATCTCAAAAGTCTAAAGAGACCCAATGAGTTCATCCACCTTTAAGTTGCTGATGTCCTGGGCTTCCTCTATAGCAGTTACCTTCATTGCAAATCTTTTAGGCAGGGATCTGAGAATCTTTCTCACCAGTTTTTCTTCAGACATCTTTTCACCCAATGCTCCTGAGGTGTTGGCAATCTCCAAGATGTTCATGTGAAACTCATGAATGGTTTCATCTTGCTTCATCCTTAGGTTCTCAAACTTGGTAGTCAGCATCTGAAGCCTTGACATTTTTACTTTGGATGTGCCCTCATGGGTAGTTTTGAGAGTGTCCCACACTTCCTTGGCCAGTTCACATTGATGTACTAGTCTGAATATGTTTCTATCAATTCCATTGAACAAGGCATTTAAAGCTTTGGAATTACCCAGGGCTAACTCATCTTCTTCTTTGCTCCATTCTTCCTCAGGCTTCAGACTGATTGCCCCATCTTTCTCAGTTATGGTGGGATGGTTCCATCCTTTGTCAGCAGCTCTCCAAGCCTTTTTGTCCAGTGATTTTAAGAAGGCAATCATACGAGGTTTCCAGTAGTCATAATTTGTTCCATCCAGAATGGGTGGTCTATTTCCAAAAACTCCTTCTTTGTCCATAGTGCCAGAAAGTGATATCCCTAGATCTCACCCAGTAATACAGGCAGGGTGCCTGCTCTGATGCCAATTGAAATTCTGGCAGCAGATACTCAATGTCACAGTGAATGTTGTGACACCGTATCTGACTTTCTATAAGACAGTAAATAAAAACAGTAAAGAACACAGTCAATTGTTTACCCAGTTCAGTGTGAAACAACACCTACTCTGGGGGCTACCAAGCCAGGGAGGAAATCCACTATAAGAGATATTAATTCAGGAATAAACCAACCAGTTTATCTCCTTCACTTAAGACCTACCCAATGCAACTTCAATCTAAGTTTAACTTAAACCTGAGTTCCTACTCACTCCCCCTCAATCACAGCAGTGATACTTAAAACAATTGACTAATGAATTAATGAAGACACTCTTCAGAACATACACTTGATTATGCTTCACAGCTTTTTAATCAAGTAACACAAACACTCTTGCTTCACAGCTTTGAGTGATACATAAACCTAACTTGACTTTGCTTCAAAGCTTTAGTCAAGAGACACAAACACTCTTGCTTCAAAGCTTTGAGTGATACAAAAACCCTTACAATCAAAACCTATTCCAAGTCCCTTATCACAATGATACTTGCTTGGATTACAGCAGTTAAAACTATACAGCTCCTAATTGATCTTCAGTCAAAAGAGATACTCTGCAGCCAGCATTCCTGTTGAATATATATGCAGCTGATTCTTCAGTTAGGGTTTCCACAAAAAGCTAGGGTTAATTAGGTTTAACCTTAAGACTTGGTCACAAGACTTTATCAACCAGTTTAGGGTTGAGCTAGGTTAACCCAAAGACCACGGGAGATTCTGTTCTGGAAGGAATGAGCCAACTTCCTGAAAAATCTCAGAATTCACCAAACTGCACTACTGTTAGATCAGTACAGGATGTCTTAACATTTGTTATGACATCAGAATTCCTATTTACTGATTTTGGTAGAAGGCAATAAATGTGATCTTTTGCAAAATGCTCAGATACACACTCATACACAGTAGCTACTGTATGCCATACTTTTTCTGCATAAAGTACCTAATAATCCAGAATGTTATGACATCAGTCATGACATTTACACACCTGGTTTTACCAAAAATACATGCCAATAACTAAACACTTACACAAAATAAAACATTGTTGCTATTTCAAAACAAACACCAACACTTTCAAAAACATCTTTCAAACTTGAAAACATTTTTCAAAAGACCAACACTGTGTATACATTCTTACGAACGAGAATCATTACAAAGTTTGCCTAAAACGAAGGTGCCTTTTCAAAATACTTTCAAAAAACCACACAAAGCACATTTTCAAACAAAAGCAAGTGATCTAGCAAGTAACTAAGAGCCCATGGAAAACCATGGATGAAAAGGGTGCTAATACCTTCCTTTTTCATAATCTACCCGCCGAACTCAAGAAACAATCTCAAAGGTCTTTCCTGTGCTTTTTCACCTTTCCTTTTGGATAAAAGAAAAGTCGGTGGCGACTCTTGCTAACCGCAACATTTGCGATAAAACGCAAAACAACCAAGTCAGTTCTCCCACCATATCATAGCAGCCATTACTGGTCTTCGACCAACTGGTGACTATTTCGACCCTGAAGATTTATCTGAAGATACTATTTGGTTTTCGGCCACGAAACCCACATACACTACATTCATCAACCACTTTCACAACAAGTCTAGCAGCACTGTCTCTGAAGTGGAACACATAGCTTTTCTAGCTTTGTGGTTGTCTCGCTTCATTTTCTGCACCAAGTCACTTCAAGTGACTAAGAAGATGCTCACCCTTGCGATGCAGCTTCATCATGGCTACAACCTTTGTTTGGCCAAATTGATTTTGGCCAACCTGTATGAGTCCATCAACAATGGTGTGCCTTAGCTTAAAGTTATTAGAGATAGGGAGAGTTTTCTCATTTCTGGCCCCTTCTGGCTCCTTTAACATTGGCTAAACGCCACTTTTGAATCATTTCTTCCTCAGAAGAACAAGATTAATGAGAAGGCCCCAGAAATCTTAAAGAGAAGGGTCGAAGGTACTAGATTAGTCTTGTTGACTCCAACTGATGAGGGTCAACAATTCCAAAAAGCGCTTACTAGCTTTGTAATGATGTTTTCAAAGCGTAAGGAATTTGTTTCGACTATGGCTCCCTTCACCAGTCGAAAGGTTGTTCCGGAATGGTTTATTCGACCATATCCCTTATCTGATGAAGAGGACCAAGTGGAGGAATATGTGGCTATCTGGGAATCATTTCTTTGCCCAAGAATTAAGCCACTGAGATTCAAGAGTTTGAAGAATCAACTCAGTTTGATTGATTATCAACCGAATCTTGTCTCTCGCTAATTTGGCATCATCCAATCACTCCCTTCTCCAATTTATCTCCGAGAAAAGTATTTGTTGTTTTGTAATGCGAACTATTCAGAGGATGCTTCTACCAAGCATATTGGTAGGTACCTTGGTCAAACCGTACTAACTTTGTTCGACTTCAAACTCAACTTTCTGTGTTCGCCTATCTTTGAAGACTGGTGGAAGCAGTACTATAACTAATAATTCTTCGATGCAAAAGACTTTGTTGACCGTCTTCAAGAGGCGTTTATACTGGTCTCTTACAAGATAAAAAAAGGTAATCTTTCTTTTCAAAGCAAATGCCTTATTTTTTTCGATTCAATCATTCGACATCTGGCTTATACTTGTTTATTTTGTAGTCGTCAAGAGAACCATTACCAAGAAAGTCGCTGAAAGCGCAAAGGGAGGAGACCTTTTTGTAAAACCTCAACCACAGGTAAATACTTTCTGCTATAACTTTCTTTTCAACATATTAATATTGATGTTGATGCTTTCGACTCCTTTCTTTTCTGGGTATTAAGAAAACTACTCCAAAGAAAAGGAAAGTTCAAGAAATTGAAATTTCCAATGATGAAGAAGAAGAATCTCCTCCTATCCTTCTTAAGAGGAAAAAGTTAAAGAAACCAACTCCTCTTTCCGAACCTCTTCCAAAAACCAAGATCAAGGTTATGGCTACTAAGTTGAGGCCTCCTCCTATCATCATCAAAGAGCCAACGGAACAAGAAATAACTGCTAGGCTGAATAATCCCAGTGAAAGTGATAATTCAAGTCCTGGTGCTGAAGTCTCACCCCGGGTAACAACTTCGACCATCTAAAACTCTTCTTTGAATTATTTTACAATAATTCTAATAATACTCTTTTGATCCTCAGGACACTGTTGGCACTTCCAAATAGGCTCCTACACCTGTAAAAGAATTTGTCACTTTAATAAACAGTGAGGGCAATCCCACTTATAGGCCTTCTTCAGCAAAGGGGTCCTTTATGAGCTCAGCCAGCGAGGTGAAACAAACCTCTGAGCATCAAGTTGCAACTGTTGGGGAGCAGAATAAAGAAATCCCTAGTGATGAGGATTCTGACCTACCACACACTAATCTCAGAAACTCACTAGCCATTGATGATGAACAAGAAGAGGAAGAGGAAACTGCTGATGATGTAGTCCCATGTCCAGATACAGGACTTATCTGTCAGAGAAAATGTGGCCCGTGTCACCAACGAGAGAGTCACTTCGACAGGGTCCCGTACTAAGGAGGATTTGGCATTACTAAAATAGAATAATCCTCTTGGCTACTTGAATTCCATACTCGAGGGCAGAGAAAGTTCTTCCGATCAAAGTCACAATGCTTTGACTGCGTCTGGAAAATCTACTTCAACATCTCCTCTTGAGGAGACACTTTAGAAAGTCAAGGCGCAATTTTTTAAAAGAGATTTAATGCTGACCTTATAGGGATAACCTACTGCTCCTTCCTTTATGAAGACTAATTTAAGAGTTGTCGACCTTCTTGCTGCCTCTCCTGACATCGCCAGTGTTATTTTGGATTTGACTTCGATCATCGATCAGGTCTCAGCTGATTACAATCGTTGAAGGACTCTCAATCACGAAATTGAAGAGGCCAATGGCCATGTAGCTTCCGCCTGGGGTGCTGCCACTGAATCGGCTTCAAGGCTAAAGGAGTTGTCGAAGGAACAAGAGGCTAGGCAGAAAGAAGTCGAAGAAATCGACCAAAATACAGCCAACATAACATCTCAGATCAGAGAATTGGAGGCTAAGATTGCAGCAAATGATGAACGAAAAGAAGAACTTCTTGCTATCAACACTGATTCTGAGAGCCAAGAGGAACTCAACGATGGATTAAAATATGTTGATCAGGCCCAAGCATTAGATGCTAAAATCGAAGCTCTTCATCAGTCAAAGGCTTTATGTGAAAGACGTTTGGAGCTGCAGAAGATCAAATATCTCAAAATAAAAGCCAACCTCTCATTTTGATTTTGACTTTTTATTTGTATAATCATGTTTTTGTAATGACTTATAGCCATTTTGGCTGCTTAATGCATTTTCCATTTTGGCTCTTTACTTCTACTAAGATTAAACATTGGTTATTTTAACCTCTTGAAGTACAGGTCTATACTTTTTCAAGTATTTACCATTTACTCTCAAGAGCCTTTGATCTTCATTTAACTCTTCAATCTCATAGGCACCACCAGACAATGTTTGGATAATCTTAAAAGGTTCTTCCCATTTAGGAGACCATTTTCCCATATTTCTATCCTTCTGATCCATTGGGAGAATTACTTTCCATACTGTGATCGGTGGGAATGAGAACTGACTGTTTTGAAATGCTGGTTCGCGAAATGTCGCGGTAAGCAAGAGTCGCCACCGTCTTTTATTTTCTCCAACAAGGAAAGGACAAAAGCATAGCAAAATTCCTTTTCGAGATGTTTCTCGGTTCGGGAGGTAGATTATAGAAAGGGAAGGTGTTAGCACCCTTTCTATCCGTGGTTATCCACGGGCTCTTAGGTACTTGCTCACTATGTTTTCAAAAATGTTTGCTTTTCTTGTGTTTGTGGGTTTTGAAAAAGTTTGTTTGAAAACTTCAATTTAACTCTTGTATCTGTCCTCAAGAGTGTATGAAGTGTTTGTTCGAAAACTTTTGTCAGAAAAGTGTAAGTGCGAAAAGTTGTTTTTGTTTTTTGAAAGAGCAAGTACCTGAGAACCTCTACCTACTCAAAAGAAATTAAGTTGTGTAAATGTCCTTTAGACAGTACTATCCCACTATTGAGAAGTAGGAAGCACCATCGTTGGAGTTATTCGGGTCAATTCGATTATAAGGACATGTGGTCACCAAAGCAATAGTAGGACGCCTTAGCGGTAACCCTAATGTCCTAGATCCTTTTTATCTGAGGCAATCGTTTCGAGGCAACTGGATCTTTAGACAAGAGGGCGACCTCTAAAACACCCTATACTCAATGACCACATCGAGGCAACCAAGTGAGGCGTACCCTAGGAGTGGCATGTGCGAGTGTGTCAGGATTCAGTTAAGTTATCTTTGCACATGTTATGGTGAGATACGATTGATTTTATTTTAAGAGAAGTCTTGTCATGCATAGCCTAATTAACATACATCTAACAGTTAATAGTTTGCGGAAAGTAAATTGCGGAAAGTAAAGCTACGCTATTACAAGGCGTCGGGTATTTACATCGCCAAAAGCAACCCTTGAAAAGTAAATTGCGGGAAATTAAATAAAGCGATAAAAAGTCCTAATTATGCTATTACATCCTCGGAGCAAATACAATTATATGATCAAAAATAATATGCGCGAATAAAAATTGAATCGGAGAAGTCCTTAGGATTTTGACCCTTTTTTGAGAAAGAATGAGTTTTTGGTCTTTTTTGTATTTAACTAAACCTAATTCTAATTAATTAAATAAAAGAAATATTTTTTAAGTTTTTTATGTTTTTAAGGGAAATAAATAAAAAAGGAAAACATGATTAAAAGTTAGTAAAAACCCTAAGTCTAATTTATTTTATTTATTGCAAAAAAACTATTGAAGTTAACCTAATTAAAAAAACTAAATTAATTGTGTTAGCATTTATTTACAAAAATAATAAATTAAGGTGAAATTAATAAATAATAATAAAAATATTATATTTTTTAGTTTTCTGAATTTTATTGTGAAAAATTAATTTGGTTAATTTAAGTAATAATAATAATAATTAATAGTAAAAATAGTTAAATAAATAAATAGAAAATATAAAGAGAAAAAAGAAGAACTCAGGGGAGTGTTGGCCCATTAAGGAGGTGTTTTTGGCAATTTGGTGGCCCATTAAGCTATTCAGCCACGTTGACTTTAGCAATTCCATGTATGCTCATTGACTGAGGAGCATGGTAGTCATCTTTTTTGACCACTGGATCATGACTTGGAGGCACCTGGCGCTTGGAGATTTGAAGCACATGGTAGAGCCTTATTTGAAACCTGCATGGGATTATGTGAAGAAAAATAGGAACAAGAATTTTGGGGGACCTAGGATTCGAACCCAAGTCCCAATGGTTAATATTCCCACTCCTTTGCCAATTGAGCTAGAACGCGCATCTGATAATATAATAACAAGTAAATATAATATATTAAAATCAATTCATATGCTGTTAACACAAAAAACACGCGCGCGTTTTCAAATGAACCAATGATGTATCAACACCTCATCATCGTCCTCGCTGTGCCTGCAAAAAACACATTAGATAGTGGGGGTTTTTAACCCCCACAAAACATGGTGACGAAAAATAGCGATTAGGGATGTGCTTTATATAAATGTTTCGCGAATAGTCGGTCTTGTTCGTCTTGGTTCAACGATTCCAACCATCTAGCTTAGGAGTCCTAATTATTCCTGGATTGCAAAGCCCTAAATTCACAGCATAAGAACCCTAGAAATCATCCATGGAAACTTTTGATTATGTGCATTATAACTCAATTAACTTATACCATTAGCTTCATATGGATTCAAGCAATGCAAAACAAACAATAAATCATGTTAAATGCGCGTGAAATAGCCAATACGATTCTGAAAATAAGAAGCAAACCGTGGGTCTGTAATGGGTGATTTCTTGAGCTTTAAGGCCTGGTTTTGATTGCTACACGTTCCTGGGAACTCCTGCAGTGTATTGGAATCAATAAAAATTCTTGAATCGTCCTGGAATATAGAAATCAGTTTTCAAGTTTTCTTGGAAAATTTCAATATGGCTATGGCTTTGTTTGCAGCTTGTTCACGTGTGCATGATCAGGGTTGGCTTGCATATTTATAGGAGAATGAGATTAGGTCAGAATCTTGAGCAAAAATCCATGGAATGATGATTTGAATATTTGATTGGAAATCATATATTTTTGAATCTTCATGATTGGAAAAAGTTGCCAAATTTGGAGATATTGCATCTTTGACTTGGTGCACGAAATTGCCAGCCTTTTTAGGTCATTCTTGCTTCACAAAAAGATTGAAAAACCATATCTTTATATTTTCCTACAATTTAAATTAATTAAATGAATTAATATTGATTAAAAATCCAATTAATTAATAAAAATAAGAAAATAAATTCAATTAAGCTTGATGGGTCGTGCATAAGTCATGGATAAAGTTTCAAGAAGAGATTTGAGGCCCATTAGCAAAAACAAGGTGTTTTGGGCAAAGTTGACTTTTGCAAATTCACAAAAATTTCCCAACTTCTCCAATGCATATCTTGCTCAATTTTGATCATATGAACATGTTATTGGACATTTTGGAAAGGTCCTGAAGTCCTCGAACCAATGCCTTTGATCCCATGTCATTTGGATTTACCAATCTCAAGTTATGGTCTTTGACTAAAAATGCATTTTTGTTGACTTTTGAAATTGACCTATAATGTAGAAATTGATAACTTTTTGTGAGAGCATTTCTTAGACTTAGAATGTGAAGATGGATTGTATGAAATTGCACCCCCTTCAAAATGAGAATTGGATGGGATTTTTCTGATGAACCAAGAAAAAGTTATGCCTTGGTCAAGATACAGTTGACTTTTCTACTGTCCAAAAATAGTAACTTTTTGCATCTTGATGATTTTTGAGCCATTCTTATGGAATCATGATCAAGACTTGATCAAATTATGATTGTGTACTCAAACTAAGATGTTGACCAAAAATTCTGACTTTTGACTGCAAAATGACCATTTTGCCCTTGTAGTGAACTGTGGGTCAAATGGAGCTTTTGACTGTGCAAATTGACATTGTGAGTCTTGAAACTTGGCATGTAGATGCTTGAGGATGTATATAGGCCTATGAGACTTGATTGAAGCATTTAAAACCTCAAATTCCTTGAAAGAACCAAAACCCTAATTTCAGCTGTCTTAGGAGATGGTTTGACTGTACAACCTCTTGAGAAATCTTGAACAATTTGAAGATCATTCTTGACAAATTTTGAGGAATATGGGAGGGAAAATTTTGGGGTACAACAGTTTCCCCTGTTCAATCTTCTTAAACCTGAGGATATAGATTGGCTTGCGTGCCTTTCGTGATCCGAAGGTGGAAGATGATTGAACACTAAAGTGCCCAGAAATTTGCACTCGCATGGTGTAGTATCAGCAATGTGATGTCGGGAATGGGCTTACAGATGCCATTTGGAGAGATGATAGATAGGAGGATGGGCTTATAGATGCCATCTAGAGATGTGACAGAATCTTGTCGGGGATGGGCTTATAGATTCCATCTAGAGATTGTTGGTAGAAGGATTTTGTCTTTGTTGACAGGTTGTCTTCATTGACGGGTTTGGCGTCAGAAAAATCTTTAGGAATCGATTTAACTGGACCAGAGGAGGCTTTTTTAGAATGATGTGATGAAGGAATCTGAGACGATTGCTACTCCAAATAGATGATGAAGGAATCTGGGACGATTACTACCTCAGCAGGATGATGAAGGAATCTGGGACGATTACTACCTCAGCAGGATGATGAAGGAATCTGGGACGATTACTACCTCAGCATGATGATGAAGGAATCTGGGACGATTACTACCTCAGTGGGATGATGAAGGAATCTAGGACGATTACTACCACAGCAGGATGATGAAGGAATCTGGGACGATTACTACCTCAGCAAGATGATGAAGGAATCTGGGACGATTACTACCTCAGCAAGATGATGAAGGAATCTGGGATGATTACTACCTCAGCAGGATGATGAAGGAATCTGGGACGATTACTACCTCAGCAGGATGATGAAGGAATCTAGGACGATTACTACCTCAGCAGGATGATGAAGGAATCTGGGACGATTACTACCTCAGCAGGATGATGAAGGAATCTTGACGACTTCTACCTCAACGGGATGATGAAGGAATCTTGACGACTTCTACCTCAACGGGATGATGAAGGAATCTTGACGACTTCTACCTCAACGGGATGATGAAGGAATCTTGACGACTTCTACCTCAACGGGATGATGAAGGAATCTTGACGACTTCTACCTCAACGGGATGATGAAGGAATCTGGACGACTTCTACTTCAAAAGGTAATGACTTTTATCTGTTGATCGATCTTTCTTGAAAAGGTAAAGAGTTAGTTGTATGCAATGTCATGATGTATGAGATACATGATGTCATGATGTTCTCTAGAATAAATGAGGTCGTATCGTATGCACTTTATCATATATGTAAATAGGAGATGTGAATTGTGATATGTTTATGAATGTATTCGTCTGGGAAAATAAGTCCTTGACAAATGCCGGGGAGTTTGTTAAATCCTGGGCTGATATTGAAGAGTCTGGTCGAATTCTTCGTTTCCACTGGGGATGATGCGCGAAGATGATTGCGGGAATAAACCTGTAGGAGAAGATGACTCCGTTGGGGAATAAACTTGATGAAAGAGATTACTCCGAGGGAAATACTCTGTGGGGAAGAGATGCTCTGCTGAGAGTTTAACGATAACTTCGCTGGGGATTCCGTTGATAAGCTCTATTGGGGATTTTGACGATGAACTCCACTGGGGATAGAAAGAACTTCGTCGGGGATGATCTTTCCGTTGCAACATGCTGAGGATAACCCAGTTAGACTCTGGTGGGGGATAACCTTTGAACGTGGTTGGGGAGATGCACTTGTACTCTACAGGGGACAAGCTTCCAGAATCTACTGGGGAAGATGATTCAACTCTGGCAGGGAAGCTTTTCAGACTGTGCTGGGAAATGGTTCCACTGAGGGTATCTTGTATTCCGCCGGGGAACATTCTTATATTTCGTTGACGAATATTAAGACTGCCGGGGATGCTTGCTGAGGAATATCTTCATACTCCGCTGGAGAATATTAGGACCTGCTGGGGATACCCAACTTTAACGGGACTGATGGTAGACCAACTCTGCTTGGGGGAGAGTATTGCTGACTTGCTGGGGAGACTGTGCCTTTTTAGGGCTGATGGGAGACCAACTCTACTTGGGGAGAGTATTGTTGAATCTTGTCTTACTCTGTGGGGAGTGAAGGTATCTTGGTCATATTCTTCCGCTGAACCTACCTCGGTACCTTGGTGGACAGAGCATTTTGTACAGTTCGGACAAATCTTATTGCCCCAGTTTCTGCGGGAGAATAAGGCCTATGAAGTGCTTGATAGCTGCTGATTGACAAATCTTCTTCTGGTAGGCAAGTGACGAGATGACGGGACATAGTCGTACGCTTTGATCCCTAATTTTTTCCTGGACCGCCCTTTTGGGTTTTCAGTCCATCGGGATACCCTTTTTTGCCCAAGCCGCCTTTTCAGGTTTTTGACTTGCCGGGTGTACAGATTTTTTCATTTTTTATCCCTTATTTTTTCCCGAACCCTTTTGGTTCACCGGGAAGCCCTTATTTTTGCCTAGGCCAGTCGACCTAGCGGGTCTTTGATTATGCGTAGTACTTTTTGACTATGTCCATGTTCTCAGAGTACAGGGAGTTGTCACTGTCAGTAGTGTTGTGTCGCCATACTACCAGAAGATGTTTGATCATGCAAGATTCGTTGCTGGAATTCATGTCCAATGCCCCAAGTGACTCAGGCGGAGATTTGCCCCTGGCTATTTGGCATTTTGAGAGATTCCTTGAATCTTGACTTGACTGCCCCAGATGATGGACAATGATCATGTCTGCCCCTTGGTTGGAAGTGTTTCTTCCACTTGAGGTGACCCCTTTTTATTGAAAAGGTTTTTGTTCACTAGATATTCTTCGTGCGAATTTCTCTGTTGTTCGAACAAATAGTCATATGCAAACAATGTTATTTTAAGAATGTAAAGCTTGTGTCTGTCTTGAAGTTTTTTGAAAATGTAGTTTTCAATAAAACAAGTGAATTTTTGTAAAACGTGATGTCAACTCAAGATTTTACAGCAAGCCCTACAGGAGTCAGGATACCTTTGGTAACAGTATGCTTTCGAACTAACCCATGCTTCAGCTAGGACTTTTAAGGGTTATAACGTGGCCTGGTTCACGGTTTAAGAAAAAAAGGATAAAGGCTCAAAATTTATTTGTACCCACTCGCTCTTCGTGATGTTCTTCGATCCTAAACTCAGCTAATCGTGCATTTAGATCCTGTTTGAATCTTTGCTCTGATATTCCGGTGATGGTTAGGATATTGACAATTTATTTTGAATAGGCAGTCATTTTTTTTTTGTTGAGGGTTAGTAGGACCTCTTTCTTTTTTGATTTTGTTATCCCTGTTTTTTGCCTGAACTGTTTCTTTTGTAATTACAGTCAGCGGGATGCCCCAGTTTTGTAAGTCTCCTTCATAGGTTTTGACTTATTGGGCTTTTGTTTTTTTGAAAGATAATGACTGCCTGTCTTGATGCTTATAGGGAACCATCACTGTTCTTTTGTTTTTGGAAGGACTCCTTTGATGTCATTCATTGTGCACCTGGATCAACTGAGAAAACTACCCTGCCCCAGGTTATAATTAGGGGTTTTAATTTTTGTGAAAAGAAAAACTCCAACTTCTTTGACTCGAAGGGGTTGACTAGGGATTATCTTCCTTATAACTCCACTGTTTAGGATTTGAAACAATGCTTGTACCTCATCAGCGGGGTCTATTCAAAAGCATACTGTAAAGATCGTGGTATCGTTTTCGTCATCCTCCCTCAAAAGGCTTAGAATTTTAATCGAGAGTTGAATCATCATAAAAATGAAAGCAATTTGAATATAGTGGATACGAATGGATTGATTCAAAACAGACATATGTGATGCATTGATAAAATAATAAAGTTTGACATGAATAAATGTTTGAACAATCAAAAGAAAATTACAAACTGAAAATTCTAATGAACAAAAGACATTCTCAATGACTTGGTGTAGGATCAGTGGTCAAACTTGATCTCCTTGGCATCAATCAAGTCTTGAACCTTATTCTTCAGGGCCCAACAGTTGTTTGTGTCATGTCCGAGACTGTCAGAGTGGTATGCACACCTTTCATTGGGATGATAGGTAGGAGCATAAGTGTTTGGATTCCGGAGAGGAGCCCTTAATGTAATCAGCCCTGCCTTCAACATTTGTTGTAGCGCTTGAGTCAGTGACATGTTGATCTTGGTGAATTGCCTCCTGGGCTTGTTTGGCTTGCTCTGATCATCCCGTTGTTCTGGGCAAGGTTGTTGTTGGATCTGTGAAGTAGTATCAACTTGGAGAGGTCCATTCTTCACCAAACCAAACCTTTGACTTCTCGGAAGTTGATTAATGACTTGATCCTCAGCCTTGACTATTTGCTTCATATTGTTGCATCTGTCTTGATGAAGCTGGTTGATCACGGTTCTCAACTCTTCTTGCCCCCGAGCTAAGCCTTGGATGAGAGCCATCTGCCCCAGCATCTGGGTTCT
This sequence comes from Vicia faba, assembly GCA_948472305.1. Taxonomy (NCBI): domain Eukaryota; kingdom Viridiplantae; phylum Streptophyta; class Magnoliopsida; order Fabales; family Fabaceae; genus Vicia; species Vicia faba. Next base: position 1,500,170,436 of record OX451739.1, on the reverse strand, counting down.
CATTGCATCTACCTCTGCTTGCAAATGTTTCAGCCGTTCGTCCTTATTGTCTTCAGGACTTTTCTCGACCAAATTCCCCATGAGGAGTGTTCTCAACTCTTCCTGCCCCTTGGATAGGTTTAGGAAGATTTCCCTGAACTGAGTCTCTTGAGCATGAAGATCCTGGTTGTCTTGTTGGAGAGCCATTGCTGAAATAAACAGCGAGAACATGAGAAACCTGTCAAGGGTGACCTGTTATGCAATGATATGTATCTATGCATGCAATGTTTTCAAGGATCTCACGGGGTAAACAGAGAAACTTGTTAGAATTTGAATTTTGCGGTTTGATTGAAGGAACTTCATGTTGCTGAGAGTCCTTCTGCAAGAGTCAAAGATCACCATATCGAGTGGGTCATAGCCCCTGACTCAAGTCACAACCTTGGCTAGAGGAAAATAAATCCCCTTTGCCCCTTGATAGACATCTGGTTCATCGTGACCTGCATCACAAACCCTTGAGATCCTTGAAATGGGTTAGTCCTTATGCAGGATGCATGCAATGTTATGATGGTATGATGTACATGGATGCAAAAGTAATCAAGTGTATATACAGACAGTCATATTCACACAAAGCACACAAGTCCTTAGGTTTAGGCTTGAATGGGGTTCGTAGGTAAGTACCCTCTTGAAGTTAGTTGGCTCAAAACCTATCCTATCAATAGTAACCGGGTTCTAAGGAGCTCAATATCATTGGATTGTTTTCTAAGTTCATTGTTTTGATTAATCCACTTAACTGGCGACCAAAATATTCCAAGAAAACAACCCTCAATGAGTGTAGTATCGAGTATCTACCAACTTCGGACTGCACCAAAGTTGGTCATCTCACTACCCCTAAAGAGGCCAGGATGGTCAAGTAAGGTTCTAAGGTCGGTTGATGCTTCACGACACCACGTGGCGGCCCCGTACTCTCCTTGACTTGACTCAAGGGTTACCGGTACTCACCAAAGTTCCACATCAACGTAGCTACTGCTTCAACCATGTCGGTATACCCCGCACAGTTCCCTCACAGTTTGTTGCTACTTCTAAAGGGTATCCCCAGATCCGGGTTAGGATCTATAAAACTCTGATACAAGACCACAAGATTTAAAGCATACAAGGTATACAATTTAAAACATGGTGATCTAATCCTAAGGTACACCTCACTTATATAAAGTCCCCAACAGAGTCGCCAGTTCTGTGATCGGTGGGAATGAGAACTGACTATTTTGAAATGCTGGTTCGCGAAATGTCGCGGTAAGCAAGAGTCGCCACCGTCTTTTATTTTCTCCAACAAGGAAAGGACAAAAGCACAGCAAAATTCCTTTTCGAGATGTTTCTCGGTTCGGGAGGTAGATTATAGAAAGGGAAGGTGTTAGCACCCTTTCTATCCGTGGTTATCCACGAGCTCTTATGTACTTGCTCACTATGTTTTCAAAAATGTTTGCTTTTCTTGTGTTTGTGGGTTTTGAAAAAGTTTGTTTTAAAACTTCAATTTAACTCTTGTATCTGTCCTCAAGAGTGTATGAAGTGTTTGTTCAAAAACTTTTGTCAGAAAAGTGTAAGTGCGAAAAGTTGTTTTTGTTTTTTGAAAGAGCAAGTACCTGAGAACCTCTACCTACTCAAAAGAAATTAAGCTGTGTAAATGTCCTTTAGACAGTACTATCCCACTATTGAGAAGTAGGAAGCACCGTCGTTGGAGTTATTCGGGTCAATTCGATTATAAGGACATGTGGTCACCAAAGCAATAGTAGGACGCCTTAGCGGTAACCCTAATGTCCTAGATCCTTTTTATCCGAGGCAACCGCTTCGAGGCAACTGGATCTTTAGACAAGAGGGCGACCTCTAAAACACCCTATACTCAATGACCACGTCGAGGCAACCAAGTGAGGCGTACCCTAGGAGTGGCATGTGCGAGTGTGTCAGGATTCAGTTAAGTTATCTTTTCACATGTTATGGTGAGCTACGATTGATTTTATTTTAAGAGAAGTCTTTTCATGCATAGCCTAATTAACATACATCTAACAGTTAATAGTTTGCGGAAAGTAAATTGTAGAAAGTAAAGCTACGCTATTACAAGGCGTCGGGTATTTACATCGCCAAAAGCAACCCTTGAAAAGTAAATTGCGGGAAATTAAAGAAAGCGATAAAAAGTCCTAATTACGCTATTACATCCTCAGAGCAAATACAATTATATGATCAAAAATAATATGCGCGAATAAAAATTGAATCGGAGAAGTCCTTAGGGTTTTGACCCTTTTTTGAGAAAGAATGAGTTTTTGGTCTTTTTTATATTTAACTAAACCTAATTCTAATTAATTAAATAAAAGAAATATTTTTTAAGTTTTTTATGTTTTTAAGGGAAATAAATAAAAAAGGAAAACATGATTAAAAGTTAGTAAAAACCCTAAGTCTAATTTATTTTATTTATTGCAAAAAAACTATTGAAGTTAACCTAATTAAAAAAAACTAAATTAATTGTGTTAGCATTTATTTACAAAAATAATAAATTAAGGTGAAATTAATAAATAATAATAAAAATATTATATTTTTTAGTTTTCTGAATTTTATTGTGAAAAATTAATTTGGTTAATTTAAGTAATAATAATAATAATTAATAGTAAAAATAGTTAAATAAATAAATAGAAAATATAAAGAGAAAAAAGAAGAACCCAGGGGGGTGTTGGCCCATTAAGGAGGTATTTTTGGCAATTTTGTGGCCCATTAAGCTATTCAGCCACGTTGACTTTAGCAATTCCATGTATGCTCATTGACTGAGGAGCATGGTTGTCATCTTTTTTGACCACTGGATCCAGACTTGGAGGCACCTGGCGCTTGGAGATTTGAAGCACATGGTAGAGCCTTATTTGAAACCTGCATGGGATTATGTGAAGAAAAATAGGAACAAGAATTTTGGGGGACCTGGGATTCGAACCCAGGTCCCAATGGTTAATATTCCCACTCCTTTGCCAATTGAGCTAGAACGCGCATCTGATAATATAATAACAAGTAAATATAATATATTAAAATCAATTCATATGTTGTTAACACAAAAAACACGCACGCGTTTTCACACGAACCAATGATGTATCAACACCTCATCATCGTCCTCGTTGTGCCTGTAAAAAGCACATTAGATAGCGGGGGTTTTTAACCCCCATAAAACATGGTGACGAAAAATAGTGATTAGGGTTGTGCTTTATATAAATGTTTCGCGAATAGTCAGTCTTGTTCGTCTTTGACTTGGTGCACGAAATTGCCAGCCTTTTTAGGTCATTCTTGCTTCACAAAAAGATTGAAAAACCATATCTTTATATTTTCCTACAATTTAAATTAATTTAATGAATATATGTTGATTAAAAATTCAATTAATTAATAAAAATAAGAAAATAAATTCAATTAAGCTTGATGGGTCGTGCAAAAGTCATGGATAAAGTTTCAAGAAGAGATTTGAGGCCCATTAGCAAAAACAAGGTGTTTTGAGCAAAGTTGACTTTTGCAAATTCACAAAAATTTCCCAACTTCTCCAATGCATATCTTGCTCAATTTTGATCATATGAACATGTTCTTGGACATTTTGGAAAGGTCTTGAAGTCCTCTAACCAATGCCTTTAGTCCCATGTCATTTGGATTTACCAATCTCAAGTTATGGTCTTTGACTAAAAATGCATTTTTGTTGACTTTTGAAATTGACCTATAATGTAGAAATTGATAACTTTTTGTGAGAGCATTTATTGGACTTGGAATGTTAAGATGGATTGTAGGAAATTGCACCCCCTTCAAAATGAGCATTGGATGGGATTTTTCTGATGAACCAAGAAAAAGGTATGCCTTGGTCAAGATACAGTTGACTTTTCTACTATCCAAAAATAGTAACTTTTTGCATCTTGATGATTTTTGAGCCATTCTTATGGAATCATGATCAAGACTTGATCAAATGATGATTGTGTACTCAAAATAAGATGTTGACCAAAAATTCTGACTTTTGACTGCAAAATGACCATTTTGCCCTTGTAGTGAATTGTGGGTCAAATGGAGCTTTTGACTGTGCAAATTGACACTGTGAGTCTTGAGACTTGGAATGTAGATGCTTGAGGGTGTATATAGGCCTATGAGACTTGATTGAAGCATTGAAAACCTCAAATTCCTTGAAAGAACCAAAACCCTAATTTCAGCTGTCTTAGGAGATGGTTTGACTGTACAACCTCTTTAGAAATCTTGAACAATTTGAAGATCATTCTTGACAAATTTTGAGGAATATGGGAGGGCAAATTTTAGGGTACAACACATACCATATCCTCAAGCAAGAATATATTGGGTTTTACTCGTTTATTGTAAGGTTTTCCACTCTTTTCTTCTCCATCCTTAAGAGATCTAAAGCTCTCAGTCTTTCTTCGTCCAAATCAACCAATTCATCCAACATCATATTCCAATAAGCTTCGGAAGGGATATCTCGATGTTTCTGAATTCTTGTTGACTGCAGAAAAATTTCTACTGGCAAAACTACGTCATGGCCATAGGTTAATCGAAATGGTGTCGTTCTGGTAGCTTCCTTAGGAGAAGTTCGACATGCCCATAAGATTTGGTCCAATGTTTTATGCCAATTATTTGGATTTTTTCCTACATGCTTCTTTATCAAGCCAATTACTACCTTATTTGTCGCTTCAACTTGTCCATTAGCTTGCGCATAGTAAGGCATAGATGTTAATAGTTTGAATCTCATTTATGTAGCAAACTCTTGCACTTTACGACCACTAAATACTGATCCTTGGTCAGTTGTTATTGTCTCAGGGATTCCAAACCTATATATAGTGTTCTTTTGAATAAATTCAATGACATTCTCTTGGTCTACATTGACTAAAGGAATTGCTTCAATCCACTTAGTGAAATAGTCAATGCCCACCAATATATATTTCTGGCTTTTAGACGATGCTGGTCGAATCTCCCCAATAAGATCCAAAACCCATCCCCTAAAAGGCCAAGGTTTCACAGTTGAGTGAAGTTCGCTTGTAGGTACATACTGGATGCCTGTATGTATTTGACATTCTTGGAAGCCTTTTGCAAACTCCAAGCAATCTTTCAGCATAGTAGGCCAATATAATCCTTGTCGAAACAACAACCATTTCATTTTATGGCCTACTTGATGTGCCCCATATGCCCCAACATGTGTAGTTGAAAGGGCTATGTATGCCTATGTTTCACTTAGACATTTTATTAGTACTCCTTCAAGCGTATTTTTAAATAACTCGTTTCTCATTAGAATATAACTTAGCATCCTATACTTTGTTTTTCATTCTGTCGAAGCCATTAGATTTTGCAAATAATCTACTATAGGCTTTCTCCAATCTTGTTCTGCTATTGTCTATGCACGAAATTTCGAAGTTTTCTTGGTCAGCGTACCCCAGTTTTGTTGTTTCCAAATCTGTTGGAGACAACTTAGTTGATGTTACTCTTCCTCTAACTTCGATTGCTTGTTGTAATTTTTCTTTCGAAATTTTACATCCAGATGCAATCTGTGCTAAGTCATTAGCCACTTGATTTTCCAATCTTGGTATATGTCGAATGTTGATCACTTCAAAGTTTTTCAACAAACGATTGGCTATTACAAAATACATGATAAGATTTTCTCTTATACATTTGTATTCTTTCGTAACTTGCCTTATGACTAACTCTGAGTCTCCCATTATTTCGACTAGAGTTTCCCCCAATTACAACAAGATTTCAAGGCCTACAATTAGAGCTTTGTACTCAGCCTCATTGTTCGAACAAGAACCTTTGATCTTGTACTTGAATGTTGTTGGAATTTTATTTGGAGAAACAATTAGAACTCCTACTCCAGTTCCATCTTTATGACTGGAACCGTCGAAGTATAACTTCCAGGGTTTGATCTCCAAGTAATTTAATGATTCTTCATTTATTGAGTGGTCAACTATAAATTCTGCTACCACTTGACATTTTACAGCCTTGAGCGGCATAAAGGTTAATGAATACTCAGTTAATGCAAGCGCCCATTTGCCTATTCGACTATGTAAAATGGGTTTCGAAAACATATATTTGAAAACATCAAAATGAGATGAAACATAAACATCAATTGGTTTAATATATTGCTTGAGTTTTGTACATGAGAAGTAAAGACATAAACATAGTTTTTCAACTTCACTATATCTAGTTTCTACATCATTTAGAACTCTACTGAGGTAATAGATGGGTCTTTCGACACCATTTTCATCCTCTTGAGCTAACATGCTTCCTAAGGTTTTATCAGATGCAGCTATGTACAATTGCATACTCCTATTTCTACAAGGAGGTACCAGAATAGGTGGCTTGGTGAGGTATTCTTTGATCTTGTCGAAGGCCTCTTGTTGTTCTTGCCACCACTTGAATCCTCCTTTGTTGAGTCGAAGTAGTGGTGAGAAGGCTTGCGTTATGTCACTTAAGTTGGATATAAATATCCTCGAGAAATTTATCTTGCCAAGTAGAGATTGCAACTCCTTCTTACTAGTTGGAGCTTTCGCTTCCAAAATGGCTTTGGTCTTGTTCTGGTTTATTTTGATTCCCTTTTTGTGGACCACAAATCCTAAGAAGTCCCCTGCTTTGATGCAGGAAGCACACTTTAGAGGATTCATCTTTAGACCGTAGCTTCTCATCCTTTCAAAGGAATGTCGAAGGTGGCCTATGTGATTCTTCTCTGGAACAGATTTGACAACAATAGCGTCAATATAAATCTGCATAAAAGTTTCAATAAAATCATGGAAGATGGAATTCATTTCCCTTTGATATGTTGCCCCTGCATTTTTTAGGCCAAAGGGCATTACTACCCATTCATAAGTACTTAAAGCTCCAGGGCATCGAAATGATGTTTTTGACACATCCTCTTCAGCAATGAAAATTTGATTATACTTAGAGTATCCATCAAGCATACTCATGTATTCAAAGCCAGCGGCATAATCGATAAGCATTTCCGCCACAGGCATTGGATATTCATCTTTGGGTGTTGCAGCATTTAAATCTCTAAAATCAATGCACACTCTTAAGGTACCATTTTTCTTTATAACAGGTACTATATTTGCAATCCATTCGACATACCTGGTCGTTCGGATGAACTTGCATTTTAGAAGTCTTTCGACTTTCGTCTTGATCTTCGACAGGATATCTGGTGCAAAATGCCTACGAGTTTTCTTGACAGGCTTTTTTCCAGGTTTTATTGGCAGTTGAAGCTCCATTAATCCTCTGTCGAGACCAAGAATTTCGTCATAATCCCATGCAAAGCAGTCTCTAAACTCCTTAAACAATTGGATTATTTCGACCCTGGGCTCTGGATCTATCTTCTTACTGATGTATGTTGGTATTTTCACCAAACCTTTGCCCGGGTCTATTTTTTCCAGAGGATCTTGCGCTAGAATTTTAACATTGTATACCAATGGATCCTTTTCAAAACCCAAAGGCTCATCATCATAGATGGAATCTAGCCTCTGGCTTCTTTCTTCCTCCCTTCTTAAGTTAGGTGGTTCTGGTTTGAAGTCTTTCCCAGGACCTTCTGGAAGAAACACTTGCTCATTGGCTTCAAAATCCATATACTTGACTTCAGCCTCTAAGGCCGTTATCATTCTACTTTTGGCTACATATGCTGAAATCTTTTGTAAATCTTGTGATTCAGTCATCATCATTGAATTCACTTCCCCAACCTGTTGGCGGTATGTCATCAACTCCTCCATAGTCAATGTTTGATAAATCTTCTCTATCCCACTGGAACCCATGGTCAGAGTGTAGGTAGAGGGAGCAAAAGGCATTTAGTGTTGGTGCCAAATTAAAGTCTGGAGGACTGCATGGCCCTATGTGAGCCAGATTTCTATCGAAGTTTATTCTATCGACATTATTAACTTCGACCATATAGTAGCTTTGATCTGCTTTGATATTTTCCATTATACCATTTGGGCGCCAAATGGTAACACGTTGGTGCATTGATGATGGCACTACTCCTATGCCATGTATCCACTCTCTACCTAAGAGTAGATTATAGTCGGGCTTCGCTGAAATGACCATAAACATAGTTGGTCAAAGTATTATTCCACCTTGAGGTCTAATTATATCACCCCTATAGTAGTCCCAATACCTCCCTCATAGTTCGATAGAACCATGTTTTAGGGTTTGATATCTTCATCCCCTTTGCTTAGTTTCCTCAGCATAACTTGGGGAATTATATTTATTATGGCCCCACAATCAACCAGAATTTTTTTGATGGTTGCTTCCCCTACTTTTGCTCTGATGAACAATGGTTTGAGGTGATTTTTCATTGCCTCAGTGGAGCGTTCGAAGAAATCATTCTGCTCTTCAACACAGCCGTTGTTCATAACGTAATAACAAACTGGCCTATGTTTGGCCATCTCTTGTTCGACCTCCCAGTCAGTCTCTTTGACTTCGACTTAGCGGTCGTATTCCCTGGGTAGTACTGACACGAAATTCACCACAATATCCAAAGTAGCATCAGATTCATAATTACCTTCATCATTTGATTCACCTTGTTCTGGCCACGCCAATGTTATAGCAATTGGTTTTCTTTCCAAAGGCTTTCTTTGTTTTCCTTTTCCTTTTCTTTGTGGCACATTGGTGCTTGATTCTGGTTGAGGATCCTTTGTAGCCTCTCTTTCGACTATTCGCCGTCTTTGATATCTCCTCCACTGGGAGCGCGACATGGGATTTTTTCCCTTGTAGTTGCTCGACACATGAGCCACTTTGTTTGTTGTTGTAGTTTGGAATTCCTTCCTATATGCCAAGGATGATCCTTTTGGCACATCGAATGTTCACCATTTCTCCTCACTGGGCCTTTTCCTGCTTGTTATTTTCAACCAAGTGTCCACTAGGACATTTGTTAGAGGCCTGAAAGTTAATGGCCTCTTCACCTGGTTCATTGGTCCCTTCTGATATCCTCTTTTGGGATTATATCTGACCTCAGGATCCATGTTGGGTTGGGAATTGGTGCCCCATTTATCCTTTGTTGCCCTCACACAATGTATGTGTTCTACAGCCTCTTTGTCGAAGATGGAGCTGCATCTTGGACACAACATGAATTCAGACTTCTTTTTCTGGCATCATTGCAGAAAATCTTCCAGATTCTCATTATCTTTAAGAAATGCAGTTTTATTGACTTCCTCTTGTCTGATGGCATCTTCTAAAGCCATCGCCTCAGATACTTCAACCATATTGACTTCTAAGATGCTCTTGGTAGCGAGATTCAGCCTTTGCATCTTGGCTTCTAGGTCCTCTGTCGAACCCGTGACGGGAGCCAAATAAGAACCTGCAGTAGTCCCTTTGTTTGAGCCTTCAGTAGCTCCTTTTTTTAGGCCTTAAGTAGCCTTTCTCACCACTTCAAAAGTCTTTCTGGAGATGTTCCCAGTGAAACTTCCAAAAATAGGCTTATTAACGAAGTCTTCTGAAACTCCGACCATGTTGATGCCTGATGGTTCAGCATAGTGGGCATCAACTTGCAATGGGTTTGCATCGATTTTCATCAGAGGTTTGTCAGCAAACTTGAGTTTTCCTTTTTTAATCGCTCCTTGAATGAGATCCCTAAAAAGAAAACATTGTGAAGTTTTATGGCCCAAAAAATTATGATACTTACAAAAACCTCTTTTCTTTCTTTGTTCTAAAGGAGGCATTTTTTTCCCTGGGGGCACTATCATTTGGCCATCTTTAACTAACAAGTCAAATATCTTGTCATATTTTGTGACGTCGAAAATACATGTTTTCTTTGGTAATCTATCTCTGTTCTTTTTAGACTCAGTAGGATTCTTCCCATTTGAGGGCATTAATAATCTGCAAGAATACGGTGGCCCTTGATTTAGTTCTGCTAAATCTATTTCGCTTTCTTCGACGGTTATAGGATCATTAGATGTCTCTGGATCGTCATCATCCATTTCTACATAGGCTACCCTTTCTCTTAGATGAGTCTTAGTCGCTTTAGCTTTTTCAGCTTTAAGACGTTCTACCTGTCGAACTCTATCGGCCAATTGGGCCATATCCCTCAGGTATTGGGTATCTTATTTTTTCCTAATAGAATAATCTTGGCCCCCTGCTGCTATTTCGACCAACTCATGCTCAGGCACTTGTGTAAGGCATCTGGCTTTGAGCAGTCGAAATCTATTTAGATATTCATTTATTGGCTTAGTGAATATCCTTTTCACACTAGCCAGTTCTTTCAGACTTATTTTGGTTTGTCCCATGTAAAATTGTTCATGGAATAATCTCTCCAATTGATTCCAATTGTGGATCGAATTGGATAGGAGGTGGTAAACCAAGTAAAAGCATTTTTAGTTTGGGAACTTGGGAAGTACTTAATCCTAAGGCTCTCGTTATTTGAGATTTCCCCAACTTCTATCAAATATCTCGCCACATGTTCGACCGTAGACTCTATTGTATCCCCGGAAAATTTGGTGAACTTTGGAACTTTCCACCTTTGGGATAAATTTGTTTGCAAGATATACTGTGACAATAGGGATGTAAAGTTTGGCCTATGAAAGCCAATGTTCATTCCATTCTATATCATGATTCTTTTGATCATGGCTGTCAGATTATTATTTGTTCCATAATTATGGTGACGAACCCGTTGTATCACTTCATCAGCATTTTGGTTTCTATTTACCACAATTACACCTTGATCGACATCTCTAGGAATATGTGGGGGAACTCTGGGTATTTCGACCCTAGGTTGTTTGATCTCCATTCTATGGTTCATTTCAATTGGCTGTAGATTTTGGTTAATGGTCACATCTTCCTCTAAGACTATACCCTGATTCCCTCTTATTGACGCTCTTTGGGGTTGTCTAATAGGTTAGGGAACCCCAAAAAATTCAGCCATGTGCATCATTTGAGTTGTCATTTGCTTATTCTATTGGGTGGTATTTTGTATTAGAGGGTTCAACACTGTACTCAAAGTTTGTGCCAACATTTGTACCATATCATGGTTACTTTTGTCCATTTGTTGCCTCAAAATTTTCGTAGAAGCATTTGTGAGGCTTGGTATTGCATGGGATGCCCCTCCTAAGAGTTGGTTTCTACCCAAATTCGCCATACCGGTTCCAGATCCCTGTAATGGCGAAGACGCACTCACCAAAGGTTCTAAAAATGTTGACATATCATTCATAAGACTAGCCATTTCAGTAGTTGGCATGCCATAAGGCTGGTCTCGACCCATCCAGGCTGTCGAAAATCCTGGGGGAACATAGGGTCGAGATCATCGATTTACCCTTGGTGGGGGTGTTCCTAATGGACCTTTGGGACCTACATACGAAAGTATTGGTCCCGTTTGTGTTACTGTCAACGTTGGTGTCGAACCAACGGTTGATGGGATAGTTTCACTAACGATTGGTATAACTGTTGTTTCTACAGTAATTGATGGAGGTAGTTCTCCATTATTTGGCTGATTAGCTATTTCACTATTTCTTCTCCTAGTTGTACACTCATTGGTGGTTAATTTACCACTTCTTAATAACATACAACACTTTGTAAAAGAAAATAAATTATGTAAAGCATTTATGTTAATATAAACAAGCAAACAAAAATTAGCAAGGTCTCACTGGGTGTGCCAAGTTGTTTACCGTGAAAATTGGTAAACAACTGCTGATCTTCCAAAAAGGGTAATTTTTGGTTACTTGTAGGATCGATCAATTTGATCCTAGGACATATGCTAAATATTTGTGTTGTTTTGATAAAAATGCTAATTTTAATAAAGAACACATTCGACTGAGAAAGGTAGAGGTTTGAGATGAGTTTAAGTGTAGAAATCTTGTAAAAAGTGCAAGTAAAATGCAAGGGAAAATAAACTTTGCAAGTAAGATAAAAGGTTGTAAGCAAGAATGGCAAGGAATGTAAAAAGGAATGTAAAAGACTTTGATTATAAAATGTGGTGTTTCAAACGTACATTCTCAGTATTCTTTCTCACGTAGCGGGTACTCGAATAATATTGAGTGACTTGTACAATTAGTTAAACATACAGAAATCTACATAGAATCCCTATATTTATACTAGAACTAGCTAACTGTCGAGTAGTTTCCTCGCTCTAAGATGAGGACAAGTGTCCTCTGCGTGCACTTTGACTTATGTTCTTATGCCACGTTGCTTTCTTCAACTGCCAGGGGAACTGCTTTTCCCTCCTTTCTTCAAATTCAAAATAACTTGTTGTTGATATGAATTTTCCTGGTTGAAGGGCAAAGGCTTCTTGGTCGAACACCCCTTTTAACTTAGAAAATTTATCTAAGTATTTCTTCTCTTCTTAGCATAGCTTTGACACAACTAACATCACAAACTCTTCTGTCGAAGCGTATTTAACTTTAGATTTCTTCAACCTATTCTTGGCCAGTAGGACCAACATGTGTAGGTGTCGAATTTAGGAGCTAACAACTTCATATCTTACTTAACTGCTACTTATGAGCCAACCTTCAAACTCCTGAAGAAATATCAAGTAGTCAAATGGAACGATGACTGCCCAACTGCCTTTGATAAGATCAAGGAATATTTGCAAGAACCTCCTATTCTTATGCCTCCAGTGGAAGGAAGACCATTGATCATGTACTTGACTGTGCTAGAGAATTTTATGGGGTGTGTGTTGGGCCAACATGACAAGTCTAGCTGAAAAGAGCATGCAATCTACTACCTGAGCAAAAAGTTTATCGACTGTGAAACCAGATATTCACTGCTCAAGAAACCTTATTGCGCTATGGCATGGGCTGCTTGCCGGCTAAGATAGTATATGTTGACTCACACCACTTTATTGATTTCCAAAATGGACCCTATCAAGTGCATCTTTGAGAAGTCCGCTCTCTCCGAACAAATAGCTAGATGGCAAATGATTATGACTGAATACGATATTCAATATACAACACAAAAGGCCATCAAAGGAAGTGTATTGGCAGATAATTTGTCCCATCAAGCTGTTGATGATTATCAATATATGAACTTTGACTTCTTGGATGAGAATATCATGTTAGTGACTGGTTGTGTAAAACCTGTACCGTATGACGGACCCGAACAAGGATCCCGATGGACTATGGTTTTTGATGGAGATTCCAATGCTCTGGGCAATGGAATTAGTGATGTGATAATTTCTCCTGAAGGTTGTCACAATCCTTTCACTGCTAGACTATGCTTCAATTGTACGAATAACATGGTTGAGTACGAGGCGTGCATCTTAGGTTTAGAAGGCTGCCATTGACTTAAGGATCAAGCATTTGGATGTATTCGGAGACTCTGCCCTAGTGATTAGCCAAATAAAAGGAGAATGGGACACTAGACATCCTAACATGATTCCTTACAAGGAGCTTGTGTTAACTCTGATTCCATGCTTCAAAGAGATCACCTTTGAACATTTCCCTAGAGAAGAAAATCAGATGGCTGACGCCTTAGCAACAATGTCTTTCATGTTCAAAGTCAAATGGGACAATGAAGCTCCTATGATAACAATTGAGAGATTTGACGAACCTGCTCACTGCTATGAGCTTGACACTGACGAAGAGAAACCATGGTACCATGAGATGAGGAGATATCTTGAAGCACAAGAATATCCTGAAGGAGCTTCCATCAATGATAAGAAATTATTATGAAGATTTTCAGCTAAATTCTTTCTAAGCAACGGAATCCTATACAAGCGCAACCATGATTCTACTCTACTCCGATGTGTGGACAAGAAGGAGGCAGATAAAATTATGGAAGACATGCATGATGGCCTCTTTGGAACCCATTCTAGTGGACACGCTATGGCCAAGAAAATCTTGAGAGCTGGTTACTATTGGTCCACAATGGAAACTGATTGTCATTATCACTCAAGGACTTGCCACAAATGTCAAATCTATGGTGACAAGGTCCATGTACCTCATATTCCTCTAAATGTCATGACTGCTCCGTGGCCGTTTGCAATGTGGGGCATTGACATGACCGGGGAGATCAAACCTACTGCCTCCAATGCACATCGTTTCATCCTTGTTTCCATTGATTACTTTACCAAGTGGGTCGAAGCTGCTTCATATGCCTCAGTTACCAAGAACGTTGTAGTCAGGTTTATCAAGCATAACCTCATCTGTTGTTACGGTACCCCCGAAAGGATCATCACTGACAATGGAACCAACCTCAATAATGCCATTATTACGGAACTTTGTACTCAGTTCAAAATCAAGCATCATAACTCTTCTCCGTACATACCCAAGATGAATGGCGCAGTGGAAGTTTCCTACATAAATATCAAGAAGATTGTGCAAAAGATGATGGTGACATATAAAGACTGGCATGAGATGTTACCGTTTTCTCTCCATGGCTACCGTACTTCAGCTCGAACATCAACTAGGGAAAACCCGTTCTCCTTGGTCTATGGCATGGAGGTTGTCCTACCTATCGAAGCTCAGATTCCCTCTCTAAGGATAATGAAGGAATTCGATTTAGGTGAAGGTGAATGGATTCAGACTAGGTTGGATTAGTTGAACTTGATTGATGAGAAGCGACTGGCTGCTGTTTGTCATGGTCAGATGTATCAAAAACGTATGATTAAGGCTTTCAACAAAAAGATCAAGCCTCGAGTATATCAGACTGGAGACTTGGTAATAAAGCGCATCATTCTTCCACAAGGCGACCCCAGGGGAAAATGGACTCCCACTTACGAAGGACCATTTGTTGTAAAGAAAGTTTTCTCTGGTGGTGCCATGATGTTGTCTACTATGGATGGCAAAAACCTCCCACATCATGTGAACGCGGACATAGTTAAAAAATACTACGCATAAAATGACCTACTAGGTTGACATAATTGGGAGAAAAAAATGGCATCTCGATGAACCAAAGAGGTTCAGGCAAAAATTAGGGATATATGCAAAAGATTGTACACCCGGCAAGTCAAAAACCCAAAAGGGCGACTTCAGAAAAAATGGGTATCCTGGTGGGCTGAAAACCTGAAAGGGCGGTCCAGGAAAAAGTTAAGGATTAAAGTGTATCACTATGTCTCGTGGGATCTTTACAGCCAACCTTATTACCAAAGTCCAAGTTCAATTAGTCCAAGATCAATCCCATCAACTTCTATTCAACGACATGGGACAATGTTCGAAGACATAAGGGCAATAGTGGGGTTGGAACACAATGAGATTGCTTTCACATGGATATTATTTATTGTTTTTCATTCTTTCCATTCTTTCAACGATTTCCTCCTACTAGGATCTCGGTCTCTTTGTACAAAAACGCCTATTCATAGGCAAAACATCAATACAAATATACTTTGAAGTGAAAACTTTCTATATTTTCTGTTTTGAGTGCAAAAGTGTCCAATGACTAAAATTGAATGAACATATGCACATGAACATGATTAAACTTTTAACAAATGTATGCTTAAAAACAATGACAAACATCTACTCAAACGCATTTGAGATATCCTCACAAAGCTATTTCAATAACATTATCCCCACAAATTTGGATTCATAAAATCCCCAGCCAGAGTTTCAATCTCTGGAAGATCCTCTCCCTGGCTGAGTTTGATCTTAAAAGGAAGCCTTATGGAATTCTTCCTAAAGAGACACCTCCCTAGAAGTTCGTCAAATATCCTCTTCAACAGGGTTTATTTCCCCAACAAACTACAGATTCCCCAACTTGAGTTTACCTCTCAGACTATTACAAATCAAGGGACTGTAACCCCTAGTCCCCAGTGAAGTCGCAATAGAGTCATTGCTATCTCCGAAAGTTGTTGTAAAGCCTAGAACCCGACCAGATACCAGTTAACAATTTAAAATTCTGAAGACTGGACCCGACCAGATAACATCTCCAATTTCTGAAACCTGGACCCGACCAGATAATAGTAAATCTCAATTCCAAGATACTAAAGCCTGGACCCGACCAGATAATAGTTTAACTTCTCCAATTTCTTAAGCATGGACCTGACCGGTCAACAGTTCGAGCCTGGACCCGACCAGTTAACAATTTAAAATTCTGAAGACTGGATCCGACCAGATAACAACTCCAATTTCTGAAACCTGGACCCAACTAGATAACAGTAAATCTCAATTCCAAGTTACTAAAGCCTAGACCTGACCAGATAATAGTTTAACTTCTCAAATTTCTTAAGCCTGGATCCGACCAGGCAACAATTCAAGCCTGGACCCGACCAGTTAACAATTTAAAATTCTGAAGCCTGGACCCGACCAGATGACAACTCCAATTTCTGAAACCTGGACCCGACCAGATAATAGTGAATCTCAAATTTAGTTGCTAAAGCCTGGACCTGACCAGATATTAGTTTAACTTCTTCAAATGCATAGCCTGGACCCTACTAGTTAATAGTTCAAGTTGCTGAAACCTAGACCCGACCAGATAACAGTCGACTCCATTCCTTAAAAAAAAATAATAAGTTGTTGAAACCTGGATCCGACCAGATAATAGTAAATTTTAATTTTAAGTTACTAAAGCCTGGACCCGACCGGATAATAGTTTAACTTCTTCAGTTACTGTAAAGCCTGGACCCGACCAGATAAACAGTTCGAGTTGCTGAAACCTGGACCCGACCAGATAACAGTTAACCTCAAGTTTAAGCTGCGAAACCTTGAATCTGACCAGATAACAGTTTAACTTCTTCAATTTTCTGCGAAACTTGGAATCCAACCAGATAACATCTAATTCCCTCTTCCCTAGTAGAGTTTGCCACTATCCCCACTGAGTTGATGTAAAACCTGGAATCCGACCATATAACAGTTAACTTCCTTATCCCCAACAAGTTAGTGTGAAACCTGGAATTCGACCAAATAACAGCTGAACTTTCTTTTTCTCCGATCAAGAGATAATTCCCCAGTAGAGCAATGTACAACTAAAACTCCTGAACTCTAGTTCCCAAGCAGAAATCAATGCTCTCCACAGAGTATTCTCAAGCAAAGTCAATATTCCCTAGCGGAGTTCCCCTTCAACAAAACAGGAATCCCCAGCGGAAGCATTTTAAATAAAGTTTGAATATATACAGCAAATCCGGGATTGGACTTCCCAAAGCTCCCCAGTATTTGTCAAGGATACACTTCAATAGTATTCTGCATTCATAACATCACATTACATACATGAAAAATGCATACAGCACTGCCTCATTTATTTTGAGAACATCATGCATACATCTGCATGCAACCAATCCCCTTTTCCTTGCAAAAAAAAAGTTCAATCAACAACAAACCTCTTCTGATTAGATTTATCTCTTCCAGTTAAAAACAGGCAAAAGACATCTACTGTTTCAGTATAAATCGACCAAAGATTTATTTTGATACTTCTTCCAATTTCTACCAACAATCAATATGGATGGCATATGTAAGCCCATCTCTGACAACTCTTTATAATTTCTCTAAATGGAATCTCTAAGCCCATTCCTGATGCAATTAACATATCATCGAGTGTAAATTTTTGGGCACTTTAGTGTTTAATCATCTTCCACCTTCAAGTCACGAATGGCAGACTCACCAATCTAACTCTTCAAGTTTAAGAATATTAAACAGGGGAAGTTGTTCTACCCCAAAATTTTCCCTCTCATTTCTCAATACATTTCCCACAAGATCTTCAATGGCTCAAGCTTGCACAAGGATTGACTAGGCCAAGACATCTCCTCAACGCTGATACCTCAAAATTAGGGTTTGAACTTGCACAAGGACAATTGGATTTATAATACTTTAAATTACTTTCATGGATCATTATGGACCTTCAAGAATGCTCATGTTAAGTTTCAAATCTTGTATCATAAATTCTGCTCAGTCAATTGACCAGATGACCAAAAATCAGTGATATTGATGAAAAGTCAACAGATACACCAAAAGTCAAACTTTGACTTTTTAAAATCAAAATCAAGTTTCAAAAATCATATTTCATCAAGACATGTCAAAATATGAAGTTTGTTCATAAATAAATTAAAAAAGGTCAAATTTATCTTTGAAAAGTCAAAATTCTAAGACTTGGAAATTTTTCTAAGTGTTGGAAAGTTAACTTTTTTTCATGACTTTGTGCCAAATTTTCACCATGATGCAAGATGATTCAAGGAAAACTTCCAACATGAAAGTTGTAGATCTCAATGAGATATAAAACATTGTAGTACATAACTTTTTCTAGAAATGCTTGGATTTTGAGTTATAAATTCATGAAGCCATGACATTTTCATCTAACACTTAGAGAAATTTTCAACAGATTTTGGTCAGGATTTTATCCCAACTTCTTGGCATTTTTCACATAGTTCCAAGATGATTTTGTCAAAATGGTCAACATGAAAGTTATATAGGGTGTTCCAAGCTTTCCAAAACGTCTAATAGCATAAATTTATCATGATCTAGGAGATTCAAGGGCATGAAGTTAGGCATCCATCCTTGAATTGCAAGTCCTTTTGTTGAAGAACACATAACAAAATCCTTATGCTATGCTACATAATCTTGTGTTGTAGGCCTTCTAACTTGCCAATCTCACCATAATTTAATGCTTACACCTACTTTTGAGCTATTACCCAAGTGTTTTAGCCATTGTCCAAAAGATCTTTCCTTTTATGGCATAAAGGCACCATTGCTATTCTTGAAAAGCAAGCTTGTTGGCACAAAACATGTCTTGAGCCCATACCTTGTTTGCTTTTGATTTTACTCCACCATAAATCATGGAAAGAAGCCCATTTATACCAGCAAATTTGGTACTTCATCTTGGAACTATGGAGTACTTGACATAGTTTGATTTTTGCAATCCAACCAAACTATAACATGTTATATTGCAAACCTAATCAGCTCATATACATAAACATCTTGACTATAAATAGAAGAAGCATTTGCAAGAGAACTTACTATATTAGTCTCTTAGCATTAGTAGGTCAAACTTTTCAAAACTTGTATCATTTACCTCCTAGGTTACGGTAAATAAGCAAATTCTGTAATCCCTTAGATACTTACGTGTTATCTGTGTCATCGTGTCTAAATTCTATGGAAATTTTAGTTCAAACACGGGTAGGATGATACATCATCATATGTACCTATTTTGCATACTCATGGGAACGCTGCACAGCGTATCCTTATAATCTTTCGGGCAAATTTTGAGGTTTTCCAATATTTAATAAACTTCCGATCAGAACGTGCGAGACCTGTGTATTCTCACACTATTTAATTGAAAGATGATTAAATAGGGGCAGGTGTCATACCCCAAATTTTCCCTGCCCTAATCTAGGGTTTCTTCAAATAAATCGTATTATTTAGTTCTTACATTTATGGGGGTGCAAAACGTGGAAGAAGGGGTATGATTTTCCCGAAATGAACCATCAATATCTGATGGCTCATTAGGTTTCTAAAAACATACCCATTTAGTTTTTTTAGAAGGGCGTATGAAAGTGTTGCACCCCAAAATTTACCCTCTTGATTTAGGCTTATGTTTCATCATAAATATCATATTGCATTGCATTCATACATTGTGATGGGATCAAAGTATTTTGGTTATCAAGTCTTCCTCAAGCTCTGAAGGTTGATTGCATTGACAAGTTGCTCAAGTAGAAGTTTATCATCTATACCTCTGGATCTTTTAAGCTCAAAAGTTATTACATATCTCAAGATATTTTATCCATCTCTTTGGATCATCATAGGATTGAAGTTTGTGTTTGATTATAAGAAGAATCACTCTTTTGATTCACCAATCAAATTATGGTTCTGTTTGATCAAGGCTTTTGACGCATGTACAAGTCTTGATTTGGAAGCTACAACATCTCATTGGTATTTGAAAAGTCTTTGTACAAGGAATTGGTCAAGGTGCCTAGAGGGTTTGAAGTTTTGAAGATGATTCATCAGTCTCCTAAGGTGTTAACCAAAACTAGGGTTTGGGATTTCATCAAGATTTATTGAGAATTTTGAAGTGAAACTTTGTACATGGCCTCTATATATTTGGAAGATCATATGTTTGAAGTCTTGATCATCAATTTTGAAGGGAAGTGGATCAATTGATTCAAAGGGGCAAAATGGTCATTTTGGTCAAAATCAGTCAAAGTCAAGGTTGACCAAGGGAATTTTTGGTCAACCATCAATTCAAGGACATGCTCTTCATATTTCAAGTCCATTTTGATCATTGGATCAAAAAGATTAAGGTTTGGGTTGAAACTTGTTCATGAAGAAACCCTAAAAGTTTCTAATTTTGGAAAATGAGGACTTAACTTCAAAAATTCATATTTTATTCACCTTTGATCAAACAAATGCAAATTAAACATTCATGTAAATATAATAGGGTTATCTTTCATCTCCTTTTGGTATCATGTCTAAATTGGCAAAGAATAAAGAGTTATGGTCTTTGGAAGTTCATGCCTTAAGTAAAAATTATAGGTCATTTTCCAAAATTAGTGAATTTCATGTCAAATTATGAGGGCCTTAATGGATTCAATTGCAAAACCTCAAAACTAAGGGATTGTAGATCTTTTCAATACCTTTCCAAATTGTACTCATTTGTGTCAAAATTCAAAAGTATGAGCAAGTTATGAACTTGGTAATTTTGAGGCATTTTATTGAAATTTGACAAGTATGCAAAATGGCCATTTCTTGCAAACTCAAGTTTTAGCCATTCCTTTTGTTTCTAATCAAGCCCATGAACAATTTGTGACATGCTGAGGCCCATTACACTCACCATTTCGTGCCCATGTGCTTCATGAACTTGCTTGAATGAAAAAATACAAAACTTGCCCGATTTTGCAAATTCACCAACACTTCTTCATTTCAAACAATCATGAGCTGGCATTTTGAGCATGTATTTGATTTCATTTGGCTCACAAAACGCATAAAAGTCAAGCAAATGCACGAGTGGAACGCAGGCTCCATGTGCATCCTCATTTTTGGCCAAAACTTCCAATCCTGCCCTCCAACGGCTTTGAGGTTGCATTTCCACTTCTATGCTCCTCTATTAACTCTATATAAGAAGAGGCAAGCTTTGTTTTATAGAGGACACGCTCCCATTACAAGAATTTAATATCTGAGTTTTCCACCTTTCTTCTGCAATTTGCTTCGATTCTCTCAATTCCTTGGTGTTTTCTTCAAAATTCTTGTGGATTCAGCTTCAGTAAAGGGAGGAGATCAAGTTAGCACCATTTGTTTGCACCTGGAGTGAAAGAGACAGTAGAACACTTTTTGCCTTGAGGTAATAATTCTAAACTTTGATTTTCGAGATGTATTTGATTATTGATGTGTTTGAGCTTGGATTAGTGTTCACTGATGTTGTTTGAATGTTTCTGAAGCTTTATAATGTTTGATTCGTTGAATTATGCATGATTGAGTGCTCTGAAATTTCTGATTCAGAATGTTTTTGCTTATTTTCGTGGCTTGATTGTGAATGATGTAGTTGATGTTTCGATTTGATTCGAATTGCATAATGAAGTATGATATGTTAGCTTTAGTTTGCACTTGATTTCATTAATTTTGGTGGAGAAATGAGTATGTATGATGGATCTAAACATGAGCCCTAGGAACAAGTCTTGCGCACGTTTTTGAGTTGGTCCGGAGGTTGAAGATGATGTGGTGGCGCATTTTGATTGGTCCATTTGAATAATTGTCTTATTTGAATTATTTGTTTTATTTGGTATTATGTTTGATTTTATTTTATGATCAAAACATTTTCAAATATCATGAAAAAATTACCATAGGCCAATAATAATTTCTAGTATTTTTCATATTTTTTTGGAATTTTTTTAAATGTTTTGATTGGTTTAAAATTAATAAGTTTAATTAATTGTTTGTTCAATGATTATTTTTATTTTAATAGTTATTTTGATCTAAAAATTCCACAAAAAATGTTTTGAACTCTTAAAATTATTTAAAACTTGATTCTGATTTTTGTTTAGCATTTTTTCTGTTTTTGATTAGAAATTTAATTTGAGAAGTTTATTTGAAATATTTGTTTCATAATTTTTGTTTTAATACTTCCTTTAATTTAAAAATCCTCAAAAAAATCATGCAAGTTTATTTTTAATCATAGTGTCTGAATATAATTTTGCTTTGACCTTTTTATTACTTTTGGATAGGGTTTGCATTTTTGTCACTAAATAATAGTTTTAATTGTTTAATTGTTTGTTTGATTTTATTTTAATATTTCCTTTAATTCAAAAATTCCACAAAAAATCAGGGATGTGCGTTTTTAATTCTAATATTTGAATATAATTTTGGTTGGATATTTTTTCTGATTTTTTATTAGAATTTTATTTTGAGATGTGATTATTTGTTTAATTGATTAATTGTTTGAATTTGATTTTATTTTTGACTTTTCCTTAATTCAAAAAATGTGAAAAAATATGTATTCTGACACTTAGGGTTTCTTTGTGATTTGCATGATCTTGGTATGAATCGTTTGAATTTTTATCTTACCTAATTAATATTTAAGATTAAAATTCAAACAATTAGGGTTTTGTAGCTTACATTGCAAGTTTCAATTCAAAAACCATTATGCCCTGGATTTTCAATGGAATTTAGGTCTTGATTATGGATCATGGATGTATTGAGGATCTGAAAACCATTTTTATTGAATTATTTGACTTGGTTTAAATACTTTTCCATAAATTATTTTGAAAACTTGTCTAGTTTTGATAGTTTGGGCAACTAGTTTTGAACTTTGGGCCTCATTTGATCCCCTCCTCAACCATTCATGAACTTAAGACTTGCTTCCTGACTTCTACACACTTCAAAGATGCTAAGAAATTTTTTGTGTGAATTATTGATCCTTGTTTCTATTTTTGATGTATTTTTGAAGTGAAGGTACCCAATTAATGTTGCATATCTTGTTGCAATTTGCTTGATGGCCAATGAACTTGAGTGAGGCCTATAATTGGGCACCTAATGATCATGTTGGTTCTGTTCATGCATATAAACTCAATCCATTTCACTTAATGCCCAATGCTTGAATTATTGAACCTTTTGATGCATTGTGTGGGATTCCTCTTCTATTATGCTTGTGAGCTGTGATGAAGTGATTGAGTATGATTGAATTATGTTTGCTAATGACCTTCATGGTCTTTGATTTTATTATTATCAAGCTCCCATGATCCTTGATTGATACTCAATTGTCAACTCAACATGGTGATAGAAAGGAGCAACATTCCTCTAATTTTAAACCAAATTGTGCATATGCCTGTTTCTTTTTGTTTATCATGTCTAATGTTTGATAATTGCTATTATGTTTTCTCACTTCATTATGGTGTCACCATTCATCCCTTATGTGAGTCATCATTCTATTTATGGGAATACTAACTTGGTTGTTGAATGTGCGAGGTACTCTGAGAAAAATTTTCCTTTTTTGACTTGAGGTTGCTGTGTTTCACTTTATTTGTGGAACACAACTTATTATATTGGCACTGCTCTTGTGCTTGGCATATTTGATAGTCTATGCAGGATATATATATATATATATATATATATATATATATATATATATATATATATATATATATATATATATATATATATATATATATATATATATATATATATATATATATATATATATGTGTGTGTGTGTGTGTGTGTGTGTGTGTGTGTGTGTGTGTGTGTGTGTGTGTGTGTGATTATGAATGCTATACATTGCCCATGGGATCTTTTCATATCTAAAAATCTCAATACTTACATTCTGATGGCGTAATTTCTAACTTGATTTATCTGCTGATGCCAGCTTGCTTGAAGTTATCTGGGTTTCTTTTATTCTTGTTCAGTTGCTATGGATAGTTATCCGTTTGGTATTACATTATTTCCTTTATTTTATTTTCATTTTGTATAGTTCTATGATTGCATGATGGGACCTCTGTTGCTGATATATGTCAGGAGGCCCTCTGCTTTGTTTGATACATGTGTTGTGTTTGTTTTTGATCGATGAGTCACTCAATTTAGAAATTGAGATCATGACTTCGCTCTCAGTGCATGTTCCCTATAGGATGTTTATTGTTTTGTTTCTTTAATTGTTGATCGATGAGTCACTTAATTTAGAAATTGAGATCACGACTTCGCTCTCAGTGCATGTTCCCTATAGGATGTTTATTATTTTGTTTTCTCTAATTGTTGATCGATGAGTCACTCAATTTAGAAATTGAGATCACGACTTCGCTCTCAATGCATGTTTCCTATAGGATAGTTTTGTTAAGCTTCCTTTGACATGATAATTAAGGTAGGGTTTTACTTTATCCTCAACCTTAGGGTCAATCATTGTATGATAACGCTAGGCATAGTGCTAGGCTAGTTTCCCTTAGTTGTTTTTTTCCTTCCTTTGCATTTTGCATCTTAAAACAAAAAATATTTTCTTGGCAAATCATAAAACACCTCTAATAAACTCAAACCCTTCTTCAAGGTAAAAGATACAAATCAATCTTATTTGTTTGTGCGCATCTTGGTTTTGTTTTTTTTAAAACCTATTTTATAGCTGATGTTTCGCCATCGCACATTTGTTTGAAGCCGATGTTTCGCCATCGCACATGTTTGTTATCCTACTTTGATTCTCAATATCATTGTTAGGTGTGATGTTTTGTCATCCGTTTTATTGATGTTTCATCATCTTTGACATGATATTTTGTTATCTTATAGCCGATGTTTCACCATCGCACATCTGTTTGAAGTCGATGTTTCGCCATCGCACATGTTTGTTATCCTACTTTGATTCTCAATATCATTGTTAGGTGTTGTGATACGGTGGGAGAACTGACTTGAGGTTTTGCGTTTTGTCGCAAATATCGCGATTAGCAAGAGTCGCCACCGACTTTTCTTTTATCCAAAAGGAAAGGTAAAAAAGCACAGGAAAGACCTTTGAGATGTTTTCTTGAGTTCGGGGGGTAGATTATGAAAAGGGAAGGTGCTAGCACCCTTTTCATCCATGGTTTTCCATGGGCTCTTAGTTAATTGCTTAGATCACTTGCTTTGCTTTGCTTGAAATGGTGTTTGGTGTGGTTTTGAAAGTATTTTGAAATGTGTATGTGTTTGTTTTTGAAAATAGCAAGGATTGTTTTGAAATGGAGCAAGTAACTTAGAAGCTATCTAACTACTCAAATGTCTTTTTTTTGCATTTTTATTCCTTTGACATTGTTAACTTACCATTGATTTGGTAAGTAACCCTATCTTTGGATGTAAAAGGGACGGGCGTGTGTCATCGTATGACCATGATAGCAATGTTGCCAAGTATCTTAGCATGTTTGGAGGGACCAAGATCATTTTCTTTTAGGCAACCTTTGGATAGCGTCATCGAGGGATTATGATCTTATACTTGTTTTGTTTTGCCAAGATACTTCGCATGTGTAACATGTCCATTTTATTTTAGGCAACCAAGTGGGAGAAACCCTAAGGGTGCTTGTGTGCAAAGTGTGTCATTTTTCATGCTTTTGTCTTGCATTAGGTTTTTTCTATTTGTTTTGTTTTTGTTCTTGTCTTGCAAAACCCTAATTACTAAACATAGTATATAAAGCGATAGATTGCGTAAAATAAACTAATTTATTACAACAATTATTATGGGGGGGGGGGGGGATACAAGTTTTGAATGGGGATTTTGCACAAATATAAACCTAAATATATTATTACAACCAAATCAAATATTGTGCGAATTAAATAAATAAGGCAAGTATTTAAAATGCAATGTAATGTTTATGTTAGAAAAATGTTTTTGTGTTTGTTTTTTGTATGAGAAAATAATTTAATTTAAACCCTAAAAAATAAGGAAAAAATAATATTATTTTTGGAGGGGTGAAACCCTAATTTTTTTAATTAAAAGAAAATAATGTTTCCTATTATTGTTTTGCACATTTTTTGTATAAGAAAATAAATAATATTATATGTAAATATTAAAAATTAAATGTGTATAAAAATAAGTATTTATGAGTATAAATAGTATAATAAAAATATTAAGCATTTTTAAATATATTTACAAATTATTTAAGAAAACAAAATCTATTTATCAAAATAAACTAATTTTTATGTAAAAAATAATTAAAAAAATAAAATAAGATTGCAAAAAATAAAGAAATTATTTTTAGGATTTTTATTATTCAGAAAAAATAAGTAAAAGCAATAAATATGAAAATATAAAAAAAATGAAAAATATAACAAATCAACCAGGGGGTGCAAATAATAAGTCAGGGGGGTGTGATTAGCAAAAACAAAAAAGGCCAGGCGCCAAAAAAGCCCAGAAGCGCTTCATCCCTGTCCTTGGTCATCCCTGCGCGCGCTTCTAGTTCAAACCTGTAACTCTCACATGCTTGCACAAAAACAAAAACTCATAACATGAAACATGTGGCATTTGAGCTCACGATTCTAACCATATAAATTATGTGACCTAACTCTTAAAGATCAGAGAGAATTTTTGAAGCCCTAATTCGTGACCTAACTTTTTCAGAGTTTTCAATCTTCAAATTCTCTCAGCAGAGTTAATATAAATGAAAAGTAGGCATATGTACAACTTCGTTATGATAAGGACTACATTTTTCGTCATAAATTGTGGCTTGAAGTTGCATATTCAGAGAGATAGAGTTTAAGAAATTACCTCCTTCAGCTGGATTTGTGTAGGACAATGTAGGGACTTTAATGGAGGCCTGGTGGTTGTTTAAGCTTCCTTGAACTTCCCTGAACCTTTTCCAATGCTTAGCTTGCTTTGAGGATGGCTGGAACTCTCTAGACAAGTCAAGCTGCAAGCTTCCAAAGTGAAAATGGTGGATGCTGAAACAGGGGTTACAGAACTAGGGTGGTGGCTTGGATTGCTTTGATATGATGTGTATGAGATGCTTGAAGTGTTTAAACACAAAACGCACGAGCCAAATGAGAGTTGGCTATGGTTTTGAAGAAATTGTGTGTTTTGGCAGAATTTTGGAGTTTTTGAATTCCAGAGAGTTTCAAGTGTAAACCAAATGTGATATGCCTTGTACAAAGATTGCAAATATGTAGAGAAGGGATACAAAGTCAGCCCTTACTAGTTGTGCAAGCTCTAGCACCTTTTGCAACTTTTCTTGCATTTTAAGTAAAGTGAAGTGACCAATCCCACATGCTTGTACTAGTTGGCTTGAGAGCTGATAAGAGTTGGTACACATTTCTTGAGACCTGTAGAAGTTGATTGTACCAAAG
Source organism: Vicia faba (assembly GCA_948472305.1). Taxonomy (NCBI): domain Eukaryota; kingdom Viridiplantae; phylum Streptophyta; class Magnoliopsida; order Fabales; family Fabaceae; genus Vicia; species Vicia faba. The sequence continues at coordinate 1,500,143,368 of OX451739.1, read as the reverse complement.
GGACAGGTTCAACTCTCAAGATTGACAAAGTTGCAAAAGTTGCCCTTTATGAAAATGGCATTGTGAACTTTTTGCCCAAAATGGAAATACACTTTGTACAAAGCTTCAAAAGCAAAGATAAAGCCTTTGTCAACTGAGTTTGCATTTAATTATGGAGTATAAAGCAAGCTTAGGACCTGTAAATAAAGATACAACCAGCATGGATGTGATTTGCAACTTGATGCTATGTGAAAATGGCTTGAACAAAAGTGAGAAAATGCCAACTTCCCTTCTTCGATTCTCCCTACTCAAAAATGATCTTGGAGAGTTATTGGACATTTTGGAAAGCTTGAAATATGATATTTAATCCATATTTGAAATGAAATTTGATATACCTCTTGGAACTAGGTGAAAAGTTGCCATGAAGTTGGGTCCAAAACCTGCCTAAATTAGGGCAAAATTTCACTAAGTTAAGAAGTTCATGGACCTATATTTACAAATTCATAACTTGAGATCCAAGAATTTTTTGTGAAAAGTTTGTTAATCAAAGTTGTAGATTTCATGGAGGACTACAACTTTCATGTTGGAAGTTTTCTTTGAATCAAAATGCATCATGGTGAAAAAGTGGTGCAAAGTTGAGAAAAAATAAGAAAAATTTTATACTTAGAAAAATTCTAAGTTATGAAAATTTTCAAATTAAAACTCTAATTTGAAAATTTAGTTTTATTGGTGAACAAGTTTCATATTTTGACATATCTTGATGAATTATGACCCTTGTTACTTGATTTTGACTAAAAAGTCAAAGTTTGACTTTTCAGTGTATAGTTGACTTTTGATCAGTGACTGCAAAATTCATCTGTCAATCCAATGAACTTGAGATCTTTTGAACCATGTAATTAGGTCGAGATGATGCCATTGAACCCTTGAAATCAAGCTTGAACTCAATTGGTCATTGGCTAGGTTAAAAATCAGAAATTGCCCTTTCTTAGTCAAAAACCCTAATTTTGACCATTTTGCCCTTTTGATGATTTGATCAAATTTCTTGAGGAGTTGTGATCCAAACTTGATCAAATGGTACATATGAGTCTAGAATGTTGTTGTGGATCAAAAATTATGAAGTTTGACTGTAAATTGGCCATGGTTGACTTTTCCCCCAATACAGTTGATTTTTAGGTCAACTGTCCAATTGACTGATCAAAAATGTGGTTCAAGGCTTGAAACTTATCATGAGCAATCTTAGGGGTCCAACATGGTGTATGAAAGTCACATGAAGCATTGATGGTCCAAAAATACTTGTGCAAACTCAAACCCTAATTTTGGGTTATCAGTGCAAGATGAGGTGTCTTGAGCTGACCAAACCCTAATCCTGTCTTGAGTCCAAGAAGTCTTGTGAGAAAAGTCTTGATAAATGAGAGGGCAAATTTTGGGGTACAACAGCTGCCCCTGTTCAATCTTCTTGAACCTGAAGAGTTAGATTGGCGAGTTTTTTCGTTCGTGACTCGAAGGTAAAAGATGATTGGACACTAGAGTGCCCATAAATTTGCACTCGACAAAGTGTAGTAGAGGGAATGGGCTTAAAGATGCAATTTGGAGAGGTGATAGAATCTTGTTGGAGATGGGCTTGTAGATGTCATCCAAGAATGTTTGCTGAATTGTAAGTTGTAAGTCAGAAGAATAAGTATCAGAATGGTGTCCATATCTGGAACGTATCTGAACTGTATATGGAGACTTTATCTGTATAAGCAATAGAATAGAGTCCGTGTCTGGAGCGTATCCGAGTTGTATCTGTACTTGAATCTGAATGAGTAACAGAATGACTTCCGTGTCTGGAGTGTATCTGTACTGTAATCTGATAGTTGAAATCTGAATGAGTATCAGAATGGCATCTGTGTCTGGAGCGTATCTGAACTGTATCATGAAATCTGAATCTGAATGAGTATCAGGATGGCATCCGTATCTGGAGTGTATCTAAATTGTATCGGAAAGTTGAATCTGAATGAGTATCAGGATGACATCTGTATCTGGAGCGTATTTGAACTGTATCAGAAAGCTGAATCTGAATGAGTATCAGGATGGCATCTGTATCTGAACTGTATCATGATTGCGTATTGTTAATGGTAGCTCGTCAATCTTATCCTGAAAAGGGTTAAATGTTAGCTGAAACACAAAGTTATGTTGCATGAAATGTACGATGCAATATATGTATTTTATCAATGTTTATGATATATGGATGTAATGTATGCGCATGTAAGCTGATTTGTTGTATTGCTGAGGAAAATAAATCCTTGATTGTTGAGGATATGTGGATTCTTCATGTCTTGAAGTTGGAGTATTGACAAAAATTCCGTTTTGAGAATAATGTCGTATACTGCTTGAGTAACCTGTTTGGGGAATTCAGAGAACTTTGATGACTTCTACTAAGGAATAATGACGGGAGTCTACATTCTGTTAGGGAGTAATAAAAACTCTGTGGGGAAGAAAACTTATTCCTGTTTGGAAAAAGTTCATGAGTTTGGGTTGTCTGCCACTCTACTAGGGAGTTATCCAAGGTTGGGGAGAAACAGATGTTAACTGTTATCCGGTCGCTTTTCAGGCTTCAAAGCAACTTGCTGGGGAATTTGGAGAAACTTGATGGTTTCCACTGTGGATTAGTAGTTTGAAGTTTTGGCTTCGTTGGGGCTCTTAATGACGTACTGTAGGGATTGTTCATGGAATAGCCTAAAGACGTTTTCCTAATCTTTCAACCTGTCAGTAATTGTCCTTTTTCATTTCTGTTTATTTGCAAACAGTAATTATGTTCAAATGCATATGTTTATTAATGAATCATTGGACGTTTTTTGCAAATAAAACACAAGTGTAAAAAAAGAAAAGGACAAATAGTTTTTTTGTACTTTGAAGAGATATCTTTGTATTTACTTTGAATAAGTATTTTGTACAAAGGAGACAGACATCCTAGTAAGATGATGGTGTCATAAGAAAAATTTATACAAAGAAAGATAGCTATGTGTAAAAAATCCCATGGGGTTCCCATTCCGCTATAGCCTCCGTATCTCCGAATATCTTGTCCATTTGTTGCTTTATCCAAAGATGATTGGATTGATCAGAAGCTCCGGGTTTGTCCATGAAGAGATTTCCCTTAAGGTGATCTGACGAGACATAGTCATACGCTTTAATTCCCTAACTTTTTCCTGGACCGCCCTTTCGGGTTTTCGATCCACCGGGAAACCCTTTTTTCCCAAGTTGCCCTTTCGGGTTTTCAACTTGTCGGGTGTACAGATTTTTTTTTATTTTATCCCTAATTTTTGCCCGAACCTTTTTGGTTCGTCGGGATGCCCTTGTTTTGCCTAGGTGTGTCAACCTAGCGGGTCTCTTATGCGTAGTATCTTTTGACTATGTCTGCGTTCGCAGGGTGTGGCAGGTCATCACCGTCCATGGTGGTTAGGATCATTGCCCCACTGGAGAAGATGTTCTTAATTACAAATGGTCCTTCATAGGTAGGAGTCCATTTTCCCCTGGGATCACTTTGTGGCAAGATAATGCGCTTGATCACTAGATCTCCAACTTGATATACCTGGCGTCTGACTTTCTTGCTGAAAGCTTTGATCATCCGCTTTTGATACGTCTGACCATGGCAAACAACAATAAGTCTCTTTTCATCAATTAAGTTCAATTGACCAAGTCGGGTTTGAATCCAATCATCCTCACTCAAACCTGTATCCTTCATGATTCTTAAAGAGGGGATATGAACCTCAATAGGTAAAATAACCTTCATGCCATAAACTAAAGAATAGGGTGTTGCCCCAGTTGATGTGCGAGCCGTGGTACGATACCTGTGGAGAGCAAACGGTAGCATCTCATGCCAGTCCTTATAGGTGACTGTCATTTTTGTATGATCTTTTTAATGTTTTTATTAGAAGCTTTGACTGCACAATTCATCTTCGGACGATAGGGGGATGAATTGTGATGTTGAATCTTAAACTTCTCGTACAGGGCGGTGATTATAGTATTGTTAAGTTTCGTACCGTTATCAGTGATGACCCTTTCTGGGATACCGTACCGGCAAATGAGATTCTGCTTGATGAAGCGGGCAACAACATTCTTAGTAACGGATGCGAAGGAAGCTGCTTCGACCCACTTTGTGAAATAGTCAATGGCCACTAGAATGAAACGGTGTCCATTGGAGGTTGTAGGCTTGATCTTCCCAATCATATCGATTCCCCCCATAGCAAAGGTCCAAGGAGATGTTAAGACATTTAGAGGAATCGGGGGCCACGTGCACCTTGTCTGCATATATTTGACACTTATGACAAGTCCGGGAGTGTTGATAGCAGTCTGCTTCCATGGTAGACCAATAATAGCCTGCCCGTAGGATTTTCTTCGCCATCGTATGCCCACTAGAGTGAGTTCCAAAGGTACCTTCATGCAATTCAGCCATGATCTTTTCAGCTTCAACATTATCCACACAATGGAGAAGAATAGAATCATGATTGCGTTTGTACAGGATGCCATTACTCAGGAAGAACTTAGCGGAGAATCTCCTTAATAACTTTTTTTCATTGACTGAAGCTCCTTCTGGGTATTCTTGAGCCTCAAGGTACCTTTTGACTTCATGAAACCAAGGCTGGTTCACTACTTCTTCAGTATTAATCTCGTGATAGTGTGCTGGTTCATCCATTCGTTCAATGATGATCTGGGGAGCTTCGTTATCCCAATTAAGTTTAAACATAGATGACATTGTAGCTAGAGCATATACTAGCTGAATTTTTTCTTGCGGGAAGTGCTCGAAGGTAATCTGCTCGAAATGTGGTAACAATGTCAAAACATGTTCTTTGTAAGGGATAAGGTTAGGATGCTTAGTGTCCCACTCTCCTTTGATTTGATTAATGACCAAAGCTGAATCCCCAAACACAACTAAAGATTTGATTCCCAAGTCTATGGCAGCCTTGAGACCAAAGATGCATGCTTCGTACTCTGCCATGTTGTTCGTATAGTTGAAGCAATGTCTGGAGGTAAAAGGAGTATGGCATCCTTCCAGAGATATGAGTACGGAGCCGATACCGTTACCAAGTGCATTGGATGCCCAATCAAAGTACAGGGTCCATCGGGATCCTTGTTCAGGTCCGTCATATGGTCTGATTCCTTCACATTTGTCTAATGTCATGATGTCTTCATCAGGGAATTCAAACTTCATGGATTAATAATCTTCTACAGCTTGATGAGCAAGATGATCAGCTAGCACACTGCCCTTTATAGCTTTTTGGGTCGTGTACTGTATGTCATATTCTGTTAGGATCATCTGCCATCTAGCTATCCTCCCAGACAGAGCAGGCTTCTCAAAGATGTACTTTATTGGATCCATCTTAGATATCATTAAAGTGGTATGAGTCAACATATATTGTCTTAGCCGGCGAGCAGCCCATACCAGAGCGCAGCAAGTTTTCTCGAGCAGTGAATATCTGGTTTCACAGTCGGTAAACTTTTTTCTCAGGTAATAAATAGCGTGTTCTTTTCGGCCAGACTCGTCATGCTGCCCCGATACGCACCCCATTGAGTTTTCTAAAACGGTCAGATACATGATCAGTGGTCTTCCCTCGACTGGCGGCATCAAGACAGGAGGCTCTTGTAAATACTCCTTGATTTTATCGAAAGCAATCTGACAGTCATCATTCCATCTAACTACCTGATCTTTCTTCAGCAATTTGAAGATTGATTCACAAGTAGATGTTAGGTGAGAAATGAACCTAGCAATATAGTTCAGGCGTCCCAAGAATCCTCTGAATTCCTTCTCAGTACGAGGAGCAGGCATTTCTTGTATCGCTTTGACCTTGGCAGGATCAACCTCGATGCCTTTGTTGCTGACAATGAAACCTAAGAGCTTACCGGACCGGACTCCGAATGTGCACTTGTTCGGGTTCAACCTTAGTTTGTACTCCTTCAATCTGACAAACAGCTTTTGCAAGTGATCAAGGTGTTCTTCTTCAGTTTGTGATCGGGCTATCATGTCATCTACGTAGACCTCTATCTCATGATGTATCATATCATGAAACAAAGCTACCATGGCGCATTGATAGGTTTCCCCGGCATTCTTCAGTCCAAATGGCATCACTTTGTAGCAGAACGTACCCCACTGTGTGACAAAAGTAGTTTTCTCCATGTCCTCAGGTGCCATTTTGATCTGGTTATAAACTGTGAATCCGTCCATGAAAGAAAATACTTTGTGTTGGGCTATATTGTCAACCAGGATGTCAATGTGCGGAAGTGGAAAATCATCTTTAGGGCTGGCCCTGTTTAAATCTCTATAGTCCATGCACATTCTTACTTTTCCGTCCTTTTTAGGCACGACAACAATGTTGGCAACCCATTGAGGATACGAAGTAACAGCCAGAAATCCAGTATTGAACTGTTTCATGACTTCTGCTTTGATTTTCTCTGACATGTCAGGTCTCATACGACGGACTTTTTGTTTTACTGGTGGACAGTCTTCTCTTGTGGGTAGACGGTGTACCACAATGTCTGTATCAAGTCCCGACATGTCTTTGTATGACCAGGAAAAGATCTCAACATAATCTTGTAATAGCTGAATTAGGCGCTCCTTGACACTCGGCTCTAGATTGGCACCCACTTTGATTTCCTTTTTATCCTCCTTGGTACCCAAATTGATTGTATCCAACAGCTCCTCATGAGGCTGAATAGCTCTTTCCTCTTGTTGTAGTAGTCTGGCCAATTCCCCTGGCACCTCACAATCTTCCTCACCTTCGTATTCGGCTTGGTAGATCAGATCTTCAGAGTCACTGAAGGCTATAGCAGTATCGTTACCCATGGGATCCGGAATGGAAGGGTACCTGCATTTGTGAATGTGGGTGTGTGTAAGGGTATAGCCATCTTAAAACAATAAAATGTAAAAGAAAGACAACGAGGACAAAAGGTTTATATATGAAAAAGCGTCCATGATTTATTGAATGTCATATGAAAATGAAATAAAAACCCTTACAAATGGACCGTTGTGTCTCAGGTAAGACATAAGGTTGAAAATGTACGAATTGTTTGTGAATTATTACAAGTCCAACAGAAATGTAAAAGATAAATTACTGAGATATGAAAGTGTTGTACCCCAAAATTTTCCCTCCCATTTTGCATAGAAAGCACAACCCTAGGGTTTCTCAAATATTTAAAATTGGCTCAGGAATCGATCAGACAGATTTCCTCCTGTGGTAGTAAATCAACAATTAGGGTTTTTCTTGCATTTCTCAGAAGAAATTGAGTTCTCAGAAATTCAATTGATTTTCACATGTTTTCATGCTCTCTCAAATTTACTGGGAAAAAAAGGCAGTGTTTGTTTGATCCAGGTTAACCAGTTAATTTGCATCTTTTAAAACATTTGCTTGTTTATGGAATAAACATTTGCCTGTTTATTGGAATACACGGTGCGTGTTTTGATTGAAATACAGTTGCAAGGTTACAAGATTACAAAATTACTTGATCATTGGAATTTAAGTTATCTTGATTGGAATTATTGGAATGCATTTTCAATTATCTTGATCGGGAATCTTAAAGAATTAGTGGAGATGCGAAGAGAAAATTGTGAGTTATTGACAGTAATGGATTTTAATGGACGTCAGATTATCTCATAAGACTTTCTTCATTTATTTCAAAAAAAATTGTTACAATACAATTTATTATTTAAATGCTTTAGGTTTTACAACTTATCGTGTTTGAAAAAATAAATAAGTACAATTGGTTGAATGTTTCTCTAAATTACAAAGAAAAATCTATGCCTAAGGATGACTGAGCTTTCATTTCTTCCATGCTTGCCACAAAGTCTCTTGCTTCCTCTACTTTGTCACCACCCAGTTGTGCTCACATAAAAACAAAGGACAGAAAAATAATTAGTACAGTTAATTGGGCATAAGCAAGAATTTTCAAAAGAAAGAAAAATGTTCATCATTAAAGTTTGCAATTTGGAATCAGAAGGCTTTTTTTTTAAATCATGTTTTTATTTTTCTATTTGCAAATCACAAGAATATTATTCTTCTTGGTTCACAAAAATAAAAATAAAAAATGCAAGTAAAGTTGTCCAAATAGGAAATGTAAACATAGTCCAAACAGAATGCAACAAGCTGGACCAAACCTAATGCAAGCAAATTTGTCCAAATGCAACAGAGCCAAACTAAACAAGGCCAAACAATGCAGCAAACAGGGCCAAACAATTCAGCAAATTGGACAAAGTACAATGCAAAAATTGGACAAAGCAGCATAACAACTAGAACAAGCATAGCAGTACAAACAAAGTACAAACAAACAGCATGCAAGAAGAAAATATAACGTATGGTAAACCAAGCCAACAAGCAAGGGGCTTGTTTCAATATCCTTTTAATCATTTTCCAAGATTTTGCAAACTTTTCAGAGAAAAAAGGTGAAAAGCAATTTGATTTTATCATTGAGAGAGGAGAGAGAGGAAAGAAATCACCTAATTTGTTGGAATTGCACAAAAGGTACAGCTTTGCTATTCTGCCCACAGGCTGTCAAAAAGAAAAGCAAATATAACAGTAGGAAAACTGCAAGAAAGAGAGGGAGAACATTTTATAAAACTCATAAATTTCAACAACAGAAGTCTCCTCCAAAACATTCAAAAAGCTCAAAACTGCAAAACCAGTTTCAAAACCTGTAACTCAGTTCTCAAACCTGCCAAACTGTCAAAGAAACACAAAACTACCATCAACCTCCCAAACTGTAAAATCAGTTTTCAAGTCTCAAAAACCATTTTCAAACAAACCTGCAAACTGTTAAAATCATCATCAAAACTACCATCAACCTGTTAACTGTCAAACTATAAAAGCAAACTATCCAAAACAACAACTTTCAGAAAATATCCCAAAACTCCACAGTTCATCCCAACATTCCAACAATATCAAACCTTCAACTGTAAAACAGTCCAACATCCTCATCAAAACCAAATTTGTCACAACCAACAACAGTTCAAAAACCAAAGGGCCTAAGAACAATCACAAAATAGTTCAAACAACAACTTCCAAAGTCCAAAACCAGTTCATACAAAACTGTAACAAAAAAAACACAGTTCAAACAACAATTTCCAAAGTCCCAGATACCCAACAAATCAAAAGAGGAAACCAACAAAGTTTCAAAAACATAACAATCACAGAATCCATCAACATCATCAAATCATCAACAACCAATATCCAACAAAGCACGAAGAAATCACAAAGTCAGAAGTACAACATCATTCAAAGCAAAGAGGATAAAAAAAGGTTACCAGAAACCCTATCCCCTTCGTCATCCTTTCTTCCCTCTCCGTTTCCGGCCGCCAAAGAGCACCATCAGCTTAATCTCACATTCCTCTCCATTTTCCAGAAAAATTCCAAAGGTATAATTTCATCACATTTCTCATAAATCGCTTCCTGCATCTCATGGTATAATAAAATTGATTAACAGAAAAATGTGAACAAGATAAAACAAAAACAGTAAAACATTCAAATCCAAACAGAACATCACCTTTTTCATGAAAGAAATTATTTGAGCATGGTTAGGAAGAGTTTGAGTGGTGCTCTGGTAACGGAAACTGGGGAGGGAGGATCAGATTAAGCTAATCAAGCATCTTAGGCATGAATAGAAACTTAGGGTTTCCAAAAAGAGCGAATCATTTTGAATAAAAGGGGCAAAGGTTCGTTTTCCTCGTGAAATTAGGAAGAAACAATTATTGAGACTGTAACAGAGTGAGAAAGATGAACGAGAGGGGAAAGTGAAGAGGACGATAGCGCCGCTGAGCCAAGGGTTCACAAACCCTAATTTATATGTTTACCCTAATCCAACAATTAGGCAAATGTATTGGGCCTGTCTTGGCAAACCTCCTAAGCCCATGTGCGTTTTTGGCTCATACCCCCTCTCATCTGGCCTTGTTTCTTTCAGCAATGACAACACCTTTGGGCCTCACATCCCTGAATCTCCTAAGCCCATTTCTTCCTTCAAACTTGTTTTTATTTGTTTTGAAAGTTATTAATTAAAACTTAGTTTGCTTCTATACATTTTTTTAAGTCTTAAAAATCTTTTTTCACTATTTTCTTCTTTTATAACTTATTTTTATTAATTTGTTACATTTAATAAAATACCAAAAAAAAATCAAGAATTAGTTAGTTTTCTTTCTTTAAACTTTTCGTTTAAAATTAATAAAAATACATAAAAGAATAATAATAATAATAATAAAAATTTTAATCTTTCTTTTTAGAATAGATTTTATTTCTCTCTTTTCAAGTAAATATATACATTTCATACTTTGTTGATTTTATTTTCGTAAATTGTCATAGCTTTGTATTAAATCGCACAGCAATTTGATTTGGTTGTATTATTTGATATTTGGACATTTTTATTTTTCATTTGATTCATCCCCATTTGTAACAATTGTACCCCCATTCCCGAACATTTTGTAATAGTTTAGAATTTCAATTTCCGCAATTTATTGCTTTCTATATATTGTATAGTAACTAGGCGTGTATGGCAAGATTCAAAAATCAATCGCTAGATGACCTAATCCAAGAATAAATAACTTGAAATCAACACACTTTCTCACACGCACACCTCTAGGGTAACCTCGCTTGTTGCCTCGGAAATACAATCATGTCCCTCGAATATGAGACACTCTAACAAATGACCCTTTGATAAACAAAGATCGTAGTCCCTCGATGACCCTTGATGTTTCCTTCGATAAAACAATCTTGTCCCTTACAAAATTGCTAGAGCGTCTCACAAGTTGCTTTCAATGATTGTAAAATTGACCCGCGCCTGTCCATTTACATCCAATGATGGGGCTTCTTACCAAATCAATGGTAAGATAGCACCATTAAAAGGAAGAAGAAAAGAACAACTTAAGACCTTTCGAGTAGATAGATTCGCTCTTAGTTACTCGCTTGCTCACGACAAAAACTTTCACACTTACTCCTCTTTTCAAAACACTTTTTGAAACATGATTCACAAACACTTCTTTGAACTATTTTTCGAAACAAAACTTTGTATATGTTCTTATAGAGACGAGAACCATTACAAAGAAACTTATCAAAATACTTTCAAAACCCACACCACAAGCACACAATCAAACAAAAGCAAGTGATCTAAACGAGTAACTTAGAGCCCATGGAAAACCATGGATGAAAAGGGTGCTAACATCTTCCCTTTTCATAATCTACCCCCCGAACCCGAGAAAATTCTCGAAAGGTCTTTCCTGGGCTTTTTTACCTTTCCTCTTGGATAAAAGAAAAGTCGGTGGCGACTCTTGCTAACCGCACAAGTGCGAACGATACGCAAAACCTCTAGTCAGTTCTCCCACCGTATTACAGAACTGGCGACTCTGCTGGGGAATTTTATAAAAAGTGGGGGTTACCTTAGGGTTTTAGATCACCTTTACATGCTTATCTTGTTTGATTTGTATGCTTTACATTTTTGGTTCCTTGTTTGGGTTTGTTTTAAATCTTACACCCAGATTTGGGGACACCTTTTAGGTAAGTAGCAATAAACTGTGAGGGAACTGTGCGGGGTATACCGACATGGTTGAAGCAGTAGCTACGTTGATGTGGCACTTTGGTTGGTACCGGTAACCCTTGAGTTGAATCAAGGAGAGTACGGGGCCTCTGCGTGGTGTCGTGAAACATCAACTAACCTTAGAACCTTACTTGACCAACTTGGCCTTTTAGGATGTAGTGAGATGACCGGCTTTGGTGCAGTCCGAAGTTGGTAGATACTCGATACTACACTCATTGAGGGTTATTTTCTTGGAATATTTCGGTCGCCGGTAAGAGGCTGAATTGAAACAATGAACAAGGAAACAATCCAGTGATATTGAGCTCCTATAGAACCCGGTTACTATTTCTAGGACAAGTTGAGCCAACTAAACTTCAAGAGGGTACTTACCTACAAACTCCATGCAAGCCTAAACCTAAGGACTTGTCTGTTTTGTGTGAATATGATTATTTGTATATAAACTTGCTTACTTTGCATATCTGTACATAACATCGTAACATCATACCATAGCATTTTCAATAACCATTTCAAGGATCTCGAGGGTCTTTGATGAAGGGTTACGTTGAACCAGACGTCTACCAAAGGGAAAGAGGATTCATTTTCCTCTAAACAAATGTCGTCAAAGATCAAGTACAACAACTTGAGTCAAGGGCTATAACCCACTTGACATGGTGAGCTTGATTCTCGTGGAAAGACATCCACCGATGCAAAGATCTCCAATCAAAGATGTTCAATTTCTAACATTTTCTTGTGTTTACCCCACGGGATCCTTGAAAACATGCATCCACATATCATGCATCATATCATGACAGGTTTCTCCCCTTCAAGTCTCTTTATCTTCCTACTGTTTATTTCAGTAGAGATGGCTCTAGAGAAGACTATCAAAGACATCCAAGCTCAAAACGCTCAACTCCAAGAGATGTTCTTGAACCTGTCCAAGGGACAAGAAGAGGTGAAAGCTCTCCTCACAAGGGGCATGATCATGGGGAATCCTGAGGGCAACAAAGATGATCAGTTGGAGCTTCTACGAACTGAGATAGCCATAATGAAAATCCAGATGATGGGACAACTGGTGGGCCAGATGGCTTTCATCCAAAACTTGGCACAAGGACAAGAAGAGCTAAGGGTCCTCATCAACAAACTGTGTCGGGATGGATGTAACCAAATGGGGAAAACAACTGGAGTTGAGGATCAAGTCATCATTCAGCCTCCCTTGAGACAAGAAGCCGAGAGAAAACCTCCCCAGTTTGCTTCAGGGTCACAAGCCCAACAACAACCTCAACAACGTCAACAGGGTAATCGACATAAGCAAAATACATCTGAAAAGCGCTTCACTGAGATTAGCATGTCGTTATCTCAAGTGTTGCAACGCTTGTTGGAAGTCAAGCTGATTGTATTAAAGGACCCCCCTCGGAGTCCCAACACAGCCGCTCCAGGGTACAATCCAAATTCAAGATGTGCGTATCACTCCAATAGTCCTAGACATGACACCGATAGTTGTTGGGCATTGAGAAACAAAACTCAAGATCTGATTAAAGAAACAACGCTGGAGTTCACACAAGATGGCCAGATGAAAATCTTCCGCTGAGGGCTCTCCACCTGAAATGACAAGTTCGAACAAAGAGGCTTCTGTTCATTTTGAATATCCAATTGTATTTTCTTTTGTTATTCAAACAATTATCTATTAATGTCAAACTCTGTTTCATTTATGCATTGCATATGTTTGTCTTGAATTCATATTTTCGTTTTCACTATATTTAAACTATGCTTTTTATTCCTCTTATGACACAAACCTTTAGAGGGAGGATGACGAAAACAATGCCATAATCTCATACAGTATGCTTTTGGACAGACCTTGCTGACGATGTACAGGCGTTTCTTTCAAATCCTAAACACTAGAGTTATAAGGAAGATAATCCCTAGTCAACCCCTTCGAGCCAAAGAAGTAGAAGTTTTTCTGTTTTAACACAAATTGAAACCTTTAATCAAAACCTGGGGCAGGGTAGTCTCTCAGTTAATTCAAACGCACATTAAAGTCGCAAACTCTCATTTTGTAATACAATGAATGACATCAAAAACATTCCTTTGGAATCAAAAGACGGTGATGGTTCCTTATCACATAGGCAGTCATTATCTCTCAAAAAGAAAAGTCCACTAAGTCGAAACCTACGAAGGAGGCTTAAGAAAATTGGGGCATCCCGCTGACTGTAAATCTCAAAAGCAAAAACAGTCAGGCAAAAATTAGGGATAACAAATAAAAAAGAAAGAGGTAACTACAAATCCTCAACAAAAATAATGTTGCAAAAATGACTGCCCTCCAACAAACTTAACTTGTTTGAACCATCACCAAAACGTCATTCCGGACTCAATTGGAGTTCAACACGTAATTAACTGAGCTTAGAACTGAAGAACATCACGAAGAGCGGGTGGGTACAAATATACTTTGAGCCTTTATCCTTTGTTTCTTAAACCGTGAACCAAGCCACGTTATAACCTTTCAAAAGTCCTAATTGAAGCATGGGTTAGTTCGAAAGCATACTGTTACAAAAGGTATCCTGACTCCTGTAAGGCTTTACTCTAAATCTTGAGTTGAATTTTTCTTATAAAAGTTTTCTGCTAAAAAACACATTTTCAAAATTTCAAGACAAGCATAAACTTTGCATTACTTGAATATCGTTGTTTGCATATGGCTATTTGTTTGACAGCGAACAAATTCACACAGTGAATATCCGATGAACGAAAGCTCTCTCAGTGAACAAAATCACTTCAAGTGGAATGACACTTTCGTTGCAAAAATCTCCTATCAACAAAGGGACATGACATGTCATTGTCCAGTACACCTGGGGCAGTCCAGTCAAGATTTCAAGAAATCTCTCAAAGTGCAGAGTAACCAGGGGAAAGTCTCTGTCCCCGTCACTTGGGGCATTGAACGTCAATCCCAACAAAGGGTTGCATACAGTCAAACATTTCCTGGCAAAGCCATAAACACTCGCTACTTGGGGCAGTGACAAATCTCTCCAAAATCCTTCTCATAAGAGGACTCCCAGCCAGAGTTTCAATAACCTCTTCCCAGCTAAGTCGACCTCAAGAATTCCTGAAAAAAATTTCCCATTAAAGTCGCTAGAATTCAACTCTTTTCTCCAGCACCAATTCAGGATTTATTTTCACCAGCGAGAGATCATTACATACTCGTACATCAGGACGTCATACAACGCAATCTCATTTATTTTGAGAACATCATTGTTTGATATATGTCATGCAACTAACCTTTACCTTTCAGGAAGAATGCAATCAAATTCTCACAAAATTCAAGCTATGAAGTCTGGACCACGACCAGATAGTAGTTCATTCAACTTTCCCCTTCAACAGCAGTCCAGGATTTATTTTCCCCGACATCTGTTGAAGATATTCCAAGACTTTCGTCTGGCTCAGTTAAATCGATTCTAAGATTTTTCTGATTCTTATCTAGTCAAAGTTAATTTAAGACCTTCTCTGGTTCAGTTAGATCGACACTAAGATCTCCTTGATTCTTATTCCAGTTGAAGATATTCCAAGACTTTCGTCTGGCTCAGTTAAATCGATTCTAAGATTTTTCTATTTCTTATCCAGTCAAAGTTAATTCAAGACCTTCTCTGGTTCAGTCAGATCGACACTAAGATCTCCCTGATTCTTATTCCAGTTGAAGATATTCCAGATTTTTACTGTTTCAGATAAATCTCTCAACGGTTTATTCTGATTCACTTCCAGATTTTACTGTTTCAGATAAATCTCTCAACGATTTATTCTGATTCACTTCTAGATTTTGCTGTTTCAGATAAATCTCTCAATGGTTCATTCTGATTCACTTCCATATTTTTTTGTTTCAGATAAATCTCTCAATGGTTTATTCTGATTCACTTCCAGATTTCGCTGTTTCAGATAAATCTCTCAACGGTTTATTCTGATTCACTTCCAGATTTTGTTGTTTCAGATAAATCTCCCAATGGTTTATTCTGATTCGTCTCTAGATTTTTACTAATTCAGATAAAATCTCTCAACAGATAAATCTCTCAACGGTTTATTATGATTCATTCGCTGTTCAGATCCAGTCCAAACTTTCCGTCAGCAATCACCTTTGGATGGCATCTATAAGCCCATCTTCGACGATTCTCCTCTGTTTTTCCAAATGGCATCTTTAAGCCCATTTCCATACACAATCAAATCAGCATGTCATTAAGATCCCCATAGGAGCCGAAACTTCCAACCCACAGCGGAAACCATTCAGTTTCCCCATATTCCCCAGCAAGTTTCCTTGAAGTCTGAGAATCAACCAGATAACAGTTAACTTTTATTTTATCCCTAACCTAGGATAACTCCTCAGTAGATTGGCATACACCCAAACTCTTGATATCCCCGACAGAATGAAGATTCTTATTCTTGACGCCCCAGAAGATTGGCATACACCCAAACTCCTGATATCCCCGACAGAATGAAGATTCTCATTCTTGACTCCCCAGAATATTGGCATACACCCAAACTCCTGATATCCCTGACAGAATGAAGATTCTCGTTCTTGACTCCCCAGAAGATTGGCATACACCCAAACTCCTGATATCCCAGACAGAATGAAGATTCTCATTCTTGACTCCCCAGAAGATTGGCATACACCCAAACTACTGATATCCCTGACAGAATGAAGATTCTCGTTCTTGACTCCCCAGAAGATTGGCATACACCCAAACTCCTGATATCCCCGACAGAATGAAGATTCTCATTCTTGACTCCCTAGAAGATTGGCATACACCCAAACTCCTGATATCCCCGACAGAATAAAGATTCTCATTCTTAACTCCCCAGAAGATTGGCATACACCCAAACTCCTGATATCCCAGACAGAATGAAGATTCTCATTCTTGACTCCCCAGAAGATTGGCATACACCCAAACTCCTGATATCCCCGACAGAATGAAGATTCTCATTCTTGACTCCCCGGAAGATAGGCATACACCCAAACTCCTGATATCCCCGACAGAATGAAGATTCTCGTTCTTGACTCCCCAGAAGATTGGCATTCACCCAAACTCCTGATATCCCCGACAGAATGAAGATTCTCATTCTTGACTCCCCAGAAGATTGGCATACACCCAAATTCCTGATATCCCCGACAGAATGAAGATTCTCATTCTTGACTCCCCATTAGATTGGCATACACCCAAACTCCTGATCTCGCCAGCAGTATAGCTACTCCCCATAGAGTTTTTTTTACTCCCCAACAGAATGAAGATTCTCATTCTTGATTCCCCGGTGAAGTTGCCAGAGTCTTCATTACTCCCCAGCATGAATTTGTCAGAATTTTTAATCCCCTGCAGATCAAAGATTCTCATTCTTAACTCCCCAAGGATTCAAACTCCTCAATAGATTGAAGATTCTCATTCTTAGTTCCCCGCAGAAGCCATCAGAGCCTTCCTATTCTCCAGCAGATTAAGGTTTTCCTTTGTCTGATCCCCAGTAGAGATCGCCAGAGTTTTCCCTATTCCCCTGCCGAGTAAGGATTCCCATTATTTAACCCCTAGTAGAAGTCTTCAAAGTTCTCTGGATTCCCCAAGCAGGGTTCTCAAGCAACATTCGCCATTATTTTCACAACAGATTGATTATCATCCTCCAACTCCAAAGACTTGAAGGATTCCTATATCCCCAGGAAAGTCATGAAGTATTCTCATATCCCCACAGAGTTGTCAAAGATTTTGAATCTCCAGCAGCGGTCAGGGATTTATTTTCCCCGACAACAGTCAAGGGTTTTATTATCTCCAGCTATCAAGGATTTATTTTCCTCAGCAGTACAGCGAATCAGCTTACATGCACATACATTACATTCATATATCATAAACATTGATAAAACACATTTTATTGCATCATACATTTCATGCAGCATAACTATGTTTTTTAGCTAACATTTTACCCTTTTCAGGATAAGATTAATAGTTATCTTTAACAAATATTCAAAGAATTTGGATACAACTCAGAGATGCTCCAGACACGGATGTTATTCTATTGCTTATTCAGATTCAAAGCTCAGATACGGCTCAAAGATGCTCCAGACACGGATGTTATTCTATTGCTTATTCAAATACAGAGTTCAGATGCAGCTTAGAGATGCTCCAGACACGGATGCTATTCTATTGCTTATTCAGATTCAAAGCTCGGATACAACTCAGAGATGCTCCAGACACGGATGCTATTCTATTGCTTATTCAAATACAGAGTTCAGATGCAGCTTAGAGATGCTCCAGACACGGATGCTATTGTTTAGTCAAATTCAAAGTTCAGTTATAGCTCAGATATGCTCCAGACACGGACGCCGTTCCATTGCTCATACAGACTCAGTCTCCAGATACCGTTCAGATACGTTCCAGACACGGATATCGTTCTGATGTTCATTCTCCTGATTTTAAACAAACATTCTTGGATGGCATCTTTAAGTCCATCTCCGACAATATTCTGTCACCTATCCAAATGGCATCTTTAAGCCCATTCCCTCAACTACACTTTGACGAGGGAAAATTTACGGGCACTCTAGTGTCCAATCATCATTTACCTTCGAGTCGCGAACGGAAAAACTCGCCGATCTAACTCTTCAGGTTCAAGAAGATTGAACAGGGGCAGCTGTTGTACCCCAAAATTTTCCCTCCCATTTTGCATAGAAAGCACAACCCTAAGGTTTCTCAAATATTTAAGATTGGCTCAGGAATCGATCAGACAGATTTCCTCCTGTGGCAGTAAATCAGCAATTAGGGTTTTTCTTGCATTTCTCAGAAGAAGTTGAGTTCTCAGAAATTCAATTGATTTTCACATGTTTTCATGCTCTCTAAAATTTACTGGAAAAAAAGGCAGTGTTTGTTTGATCCAGGTTAACCAGTTAATTTGCGTATTTTAAAACATTTGCTTGTTTATGGAATAAACATTTGCCTGTTTATTGGAATACACAGTGCGTGTTTTGATTGGAATACAGTTGCAAGGTTACAAGATTACAGAATTACTTGATCATTGGAATTTAAGTTAATTTGATTGGAATTATTGGAATGCAGTTTCAATTATCTTGATCGGGAATCTTAAAGAATTAGTGGAGATGCGAAGAGAAAATTGCGAGTTATTGACAATAATGGGTTTTAATGGACGTTAGATTATCTCATGAGACTTTCTTCATTTATTTCAAAAAAAAATTGTTACAATACAATTTATTATTTAAATGCTTTAGGTTTTACAACTTATCGTGTTTGAAAAAATAAATAAGTACAATTGGTTGAATATTTCTCTAAATTACAAAGAAAAATCTATGCCTAAGGATGACTGAGCTTCCATTGCTTCCATGCTTGCCACAAAGTCTCTTGCTTCCTCTGCTTTGTCACCATCCAGTTGTGCTCACATGAAAATAAAGGATAGAAAAATAATTAGTACAGTTAATTGAGCATAAGCAAGAATTTTCAAAAGAAAGAAAAATGTTCATCATTAAAGTTTGCAATTTGGAATCAGGAGGCTTTTTTTTAATTCATCATGTTTTTATTTTTCTATTTGCAAATCACAAGAAGATTATTCTTCTTGGTTCACAAAAAGAAAAATAAAAAAATGCAAGTAAAGCTGTCCAAATAGGAAATATAAACAAATAGTCCAAACTAAATGCAACAAGCTGGACAAAACCTAATGCAAGCAAATTTGTCCAAATGCAACAAAGCCAAACTAAACAAGGCCAAACAATGCAGCAAACAGGGCCAAACAATGCAGCAAATTGGACAAAGTACAATGCAGCAAATTGGACAAAGCAGCATAACAGCTAGAACAAGCAACAACTAGAACAAGCATAGCAGTACAAACAAAGTACAAACAAACAGCAGGCAAGAAGAAAATATAATGTATGGTAAACCAAGCCAACAAGCAAGGGGCTTGTTTCAATATCCTTTTCTTCATTTTCCAAGATTTTGCAAACTTTTCAGATAAAAAAGGTGAAAAGCAATTTGCTTTTATCATTGAGAGAGGAGAGAGAGGAAAGAAATCACCTAATTTGTTGGAATTGCACAAAAGGTACATCTTTGCTATTGTGCCCACAGGCTGTCAAAAAGCAAAGCAAATATAACAGTAGGAAAACTGCAAGAAAGAGAGGGAGAACATTTTATAAAACTCAGAAATTTCAACAACAGAAGTCTCCTCCAAAACATTCAAAAAGCTCAAAACTACATAACCAGTTTCAAAACCTGTAACTCAGTTCTCAAACCTGCCAAACTGTCAAAGAAACACAAAACTACCATCAACCTCCCAAACTGTAAAAACAATTTTCAAGTCTCAAAAACCATTTTCGAACAAACCTGCAAACTGTCAAAATCATCATTCAAAACTACCATTAACCTGTTAATTGTCAAACTATAAAAGCAAACTATCAAAAACAACAACTTTCAGAAAATATCCCAAAACTCCACAGTTCATCCCAACATTCCAACAATATCAAACCTTCAACTGTAAAATAGTCCAAAATCCTCATCAAAACCAAATTTGTCACAACCAACAACAGTTCAAAAACCAAAGGGCCCAAGAACAATCACAAAACAGTTCAAACAACAACTTCCAAAGTCCAAAACCAGTTTATACCAAACTGTAACAAAAAAAACACAGTTCAAACAACAATTTCCAAAGTCCCAGATACCCAACAAATCAAAAGAGGAAACCAACAAAGTTTCAAAAACAGAACAATCACAGAATCCATCAACATCATCAAATCATCAACAACCAACATCCAACAAAGCACGAAGAAATCACAAAGTCAGAAGTACAACATCATTCAAAGCAAAGAGGATAGAAAAAGGTTACCAGAAACCCTAGCCCCTTCGTCATCCTTTCTTCCCTCTCTGTTACCGACCACCAAGGAGCACCATTAGCTCAATCTCACATTCCTCTCCATTTTCCAGAAAAATTCCAAAGGTATGATTTCGTCACATTTCTCATAAATCGCTTCCTGCATCTCAAGGTATAATAAAATTGATTAACAGAAAAATATGAACAAGATAAAACAACAACAGTAAAACATTCAAATCCAAACAAAACATCACCTTTTTCATGAAAGAAATTATTTGAGCATGGTTAGGAAGAGTTTGAGTGGCGCTACGGTAACGGAAACTGGGGAGGGAGGATTAGATTAAGCTAATCAAGCATCTTAGGCATGAATAGAAACTTAGGGTTTCCAAAAAGCGCGAATCAGTTTGAATCAAAAGGGGCAAAGGTTCGTTTTGCTCATGAAATTAGGAAGAAACAATTATTGAGACGGTAACAGAGTGAGAAAGATGAACGAGAGGGGAAAGCGAAGAGGACGATAGCGCCGCTGAGCCAAGGGTTCACAAACCCTAATTTTTCTGTTTACCCTAATCCAACAATTAGGCAAATGTATTGGGCCTGTCTTGGCAAACCTCCTAAGCCCATGTGCGTTTTTGGCTCATACCCCCTCTCATATGGCCTTGTTTCTTTCAGCAATGACAACACCTTTGGGCCTCACATCCCTAAATCTCCTAAGCCCATTTCTTCCTTCAAACTTGTTTTTATTTGTTTTGAAAGTTATTAATTAAAACTTAGTTTGCTTCTATACATTTTTTTAAGTCTTAAAAATCTTTTTTTCACTATTTTCTTCTTTTATAACTTATTTTTATTAATTTGTTACATTTAATAAAATACCAAAAAAAATCAAGAATTAGTTAGTTTTATTTCTTTAAACTTTTCTTTTAAAATTAATAAAAATACATAAAAGAATAATAATAATAAAAAATTTAATCTTTCTTTTTAGAATAGATTTTATTTCTCTCTTTTCAAGTAAATATATACATTTCATACTTTGTTGATTTTATTTTTGTAAATTGTCATAGCTTTGTATTAAATCACACAACAATTCGATTTGGTTGTATTATTTGATATTTGGACATTGTTATTTTTCATTTGATTCATCCCCATTTGTAACAATTGTACCCCCATTCCCGAACATTCTGTAATAGTTTAGAATTTCAATTTCCGCAATTTATTGCTTTCTATATACTGTATAGTAACTAGGCATGTATGGCAAGATTTAAAAATCAATCGCTAGATGACCTAATCCAAGAATAAATAACTTGAAATCAACACACTTTCTCACACGCGCACCTCTAGGGTAACCTCGCTTGTTGCCTTGGAAATACAATCATGTCCCTCGAATATGAGACACTCTAACAAATGACCCTTTGATAAACAAAGATCGTAGTCCCTCGATGACCCTAGATGTTGCCTTCGATAAAACAATCTTGTCCCTTACAAAATTGCTAGAGCGTCTCACAAGTTGCTTTCAATGATTGTAAAATTGACCCGCGCTTGTCCCTTTACATCCAATGATAGGGCTTCTTACCAAATCAATGGTAAGATAACACCATTAAAAGGAAGAAGAAAAGAACAATTTAAGACCTTTCGAGTAGATAGATTCGATCTTAGTTACTCGCTTGCTCACGACAAAAACTTTCACACTTACACCTCTTTTCAAAACACTTTTCGAAACATGATTCACAAACACTTCTTTGAACTATTTTTTGAAACAAAACTTTGTATATGTTCTTAGAGACGAGAACCATTACAAAGAAACTTTCCAAAATACTTTCAAAACCCACACCACAAGCACACAATCAAACAAAAGCAAGTGATATAAACGAGTAACTAAGAGCCCATGGAAAACCATGGATGAAAAGGGTGCTAACACCTTCCCTTTTCATAATCTACCCCCCGAACCCGAGAAAATTCTCGAAAGGTATTTCCTGTGCTTTTTTACCTTTCCTCTTGGATAAAAGAAAAGTCAGTGGCGACTCTTGCTAACCGCACAAGTGCAAATGAAACGCAAAACCTCTAGTCAGTTCTCCCACCGTATTACAGAAAGTTATCGGGACAAAGTCTTTGGCTTCCCAGTTGCGAAGTCCTCCGCTGACAGTAGGAAATATCCAATCTTCCAAGCTGCCATCTTCTTCAGTGTCTTCCACTGCATTGACCCCTTGCTTACTAATCTTCACAGGTGGCCCTCCGGCACGGGCGTGGCGCACAGCCTTCTGAGCAGTTGAAGTAAACCCCAAGCCAAACTTGTCTGATTTGTACGGAATGTCTGGAAGCTGCCCCCAGATGGTGCATCCGCCTTCTTCCACTACTTCCTTTGCATCCTTTAGAGATGACATCCTAGGTGGAGGTCTCGTGATCATAGGAATCAAGGATACCGCCTTGGTCGCTGCTACTTCTGGAGAGACTTCTTCAAAATGTTGGAAAGGGGTTTCAATGAACTCGCCATCCAATTCCACATATCGGAAAGAATTCAGATGACTAATCATGTACTCCTCCTCCCCATGGACAGTTATGATCTTCCCTTGGACGGGGTACTTCATCATCTGATGCAAAGTGGAGGTGACAGCACCGGCATTATGAATCCAGGGGCGTCCCAACAGACAAGAGTAAGAAGGACAGATGTCCATCACATAGAAGGTTGAATTGAACGTCTGAGTTCCCACCTTTATCGGGATGTCCACCTCCCCATGTACCATCCTCTTAGAGCCGTCAAATACTCTCACAATTATGTTACTGGGTTTTAAAGTCATCCCCTCACAATCCAACCTATCAAGGGCTTTCTTTGGTAAGACATTCAGAGATGATCATGTGTCCACCAAGACATGGGCTAGGGTCGTTCCTCTACACTCCACTGAGACATGTAACGCCTCATTGTGTTTTCTCCCTTTGGGTGTCAAGTCAGCATCAGAGAAACCCATGCCATTATCAGCTGTCAAACTGGCCACACACTCTTGGAATTGGTCCGCAGACGTCTCTTACGGCACATGAGCTGTCTTCAGCAATGCTAACATAGAAATTTTGGAGGGGGTCTGCCCCAACTGTTCAACCACATCATAATCACTTTTCTTTATTATCCTCAAGATTTCTTCCATTTCTTTCTTGGATGTTTCAGGGACAGCTAGTGATTAAGCATTCGTCCGTACAGGCTCTTCTTGAATGTTTTTTCCTTTATTCTCAGTAGTGGAAGTATGGATAGGAATTTTATTGTCTTCTTTGTCGGTAGGTACGCTTGTAGGTACAATCACTGGTATAGATGTAATCTTCAGAACGGCCACGGGTCCAAAGACTGCCTTTGGAGGGGAAATCTCTGGAGAGAAGATTCTTCCACTACGGGTAATCTTGCTTGTTCCGGCAATGTTACTGATGTCGGAATTGTCCTCTTTGGAGCTCTCTTCTTCGGCAGTCAAATCGTCTTGTTTGATACCATGGTAGTAGATTTCTCCATCATAATTCCATGGTACCGTTTTATCTGATTTGTACGGGGTCGGCCCGAGCATTGTAATCTTAAGTGGAGTAGTCATTGGAGCAGATGTAATCCTAACGGGTCTTGTAGGGACCCTGGAAGGATTGGCGTAGATGGTTATTATTGAAACTTCTTTAACTGGAACGGGTGAAATAGGAGCTTTCTCAAACAAAATTTCTTGGTTATCAATCAGTTGTTGGATACCTTTTTTCAACAGAGGGCAGTCAAATGATGAGGATAGGCAAACATGGCAATTTTTGTCACAACCTAGGAATATACCAGCTTTCAACAAATTCAACTTGATGATCGGGAGCAGAGTTAACAGTTCATCCACAATAGCAACAAACAGATCTTCCTCAACAGCATTGGCATTGTGACCATGCCTAGGCATCGGAGCAGAGATGACATTCGGTTTCTCAGGCGCTTCAAACTCAACTTCCTTCGCGTCTATCAAGTCTTGAATTTTTTTCTTCAGAGCCCAACAGTTATTGGTGTCGTGCCCTGGACTTTCAGAATTGTATGCGCATCTGGCATTCGGCTGGTAATGTGGAGATGCAGTATTGGGATTCTTTGGGGCCTCTTTTAACATTTCCAGATTCAACTTCAGAAGATGTGGTAGGACCTGGGCTGGAGTCATGTTAATCTTGGTGAATTGCCAGATTGGCCTTTCCACCCTTGGCTGGTTATTTCTCGGCTGGTTATTTCTCGGTTGGTCTGATGCAGGCTTTTGAATCATAACGGCCCCCACCGTTGGTCGACGCTCATTTCTTCCCTGATTCCTCTATGAATAGACAGCAGACACTTCCTTCTTTCCAGTGAAGGGCTTTTTTACAGCTGCAGAGGTAGACACGTCCTTCTGAATTTTCCCACTTCTTATACCGGCTTCCACCCTCTCACCAGTTAAAATCAATTCAGTAAACCCTACTGAGGAGATTCTAATCAGATGATTAAACAAAGGGCCTGATAGAGTTCCCAAGAACATGTCCACTAACTCCCTTTCAGATAAAGGGGGTTGCACCCTTCCGGCTAGATCCCTCCACTTTTCAGCGTAGTCTTTGAAGCCTTCATTTGATACCATAGCCATACTCTGGAGTTGAGTACGGGTTGGTGCCAAATCAGCATTGTATTGATACTGTTTATAGAAGGCTGCTGCCAGATCTTCCCAATTATGGACATCGGCCCTTTCCAACTGGTAGAACCAATCAAGCTGCGTTCCTGATAAACTGTCCTGGAAAAAGTGGACCCACAAGTCTTTGTCAGCAGAATGCGGCTGAATTTTCCTGACATAAGATCGAAGGTGCATCTTGGGACAAGACACCCCATCATACTTGGAAAATAATGGTACTTTAAACTTTGGCGGGATTACTATTCCTGACACCTGCCCCAATTCCTCAAAATCTAGCACCGGTACTCTCTGTATTTCCATAGCAGTTAGACGTTCTTCCAAGTGTTTATATTTGTCATCAGCGGGAGGGTATTGTTGTTCAGAGTAGTCCTCTTCTTCCTCTTCTTCTTCATAATCTGATGGTACTTCCGTTTCTTTTCCTTTTCTTTCCCCTTCGTCAGAGGTTGTTGGAAATTCTAAGGTCATTCCAGCTTGTCCCTGAAATCTTCTGCCCATGATAACCACACCAGTTGGCTTCTTCTTATTTTTATCTTTCTCTTTTTCTAGCAGAGTCTTTAGTTCCTCCTGCCCCTTGGCTAAGGTCAAGAGTAACTGTTGAAATTGTGTATTTTGAGCTTGCAGGTCTTTAACCGTTTGTTCGAGATCCATCTTGCTGAAATAAACAGTAGAGGGGTGAGGAAACTTGTTGCAAAGACTTGTTTATGCTCATGATGAATGATATGTATTCATGCAATGTTTTCAAGGATTTGAAAATTCAAATTTGTTTCAAACAAAAAGAAACACACGTTATATTAATAAAATAGAATTTGAGTACATCAATGCCCCTAGGGCAAAATAATACAAAATTCTAAGATAAAAAGACATTGTGCATCCTCTTTGGTGTAATGTAGGTGTTGAGAGTCTGCTCTTCATGAAGTAACCGAGTGAGTTCCAAAACCTTCTTCTCAATTGCATAGAATTGGGCTTCGAAAGTATCGCGTTCTTCTTTGAGTTGTATCCAACCCCTTTGTAGGTCTTCGAGTGATGTCGGCATGTCAGGATGTAGGATGGTGTATGGAACCTCTCCTTCCTTAACAGGATCTATAATCACTGGGAGAATGGAGGGGTAAGGCATCACAAGACTTTGAGCGCGGGTTTGTACCCACTTGAGATAAGGCTCAAGAGGGATGGAATTCTTGTGCCCCAAAGTCTTACTATCTACCTTGTTTGGCATCCTTCAAGCTCAGATGAACCTTTGGCGAAGACCTTGATCGTCGTTGTCGGAGTCGAAAACCAAGCCTTGAATCAGCATATCATGTGGGCCATCCCTTCGGGCATAACCAAACTGTCTTAGAGCCAAGCACGGGTTGTAGGTGATGCCTCCCCTAATGCCAAGTAGAGGGACATTAAGGAATTCCCCACAACGGTCGACAATGATAACATTCTCTTTGGATCGAGAACACCAATGAATATCTGAATGTTTAAGGGTCATCAACCTTTGTAACCACCTCAAACCTTGCTCATTCTTCAAGACTGATTGGGGAAGATGAGAAATAAACCATATTTCCAAAAGAGGAGTGAAACATATAAGAACACCTCTTTTCCTCACTGTACGAGTGTGAAAAGAGTGTAAGATATCCCCAAGCAATATAGGCACCGGATTGCGTGACATGAAGATTTTGACAGCACTCACATCTATGAGTTGGTCAGGATTAGGGAACAAGACCATCCCATAGATGAGAAGAGCTACAATCTCCTCAAAAGCTTACAAGTCCAAGGAGTTCCAACAGCTTTGGGCCTTCTCAACCAAGAACTTTGCCAACAAGCCTTTGACACCACTTCTAGTTTCCCAATGGGTTGTGACATCAGATGAGTGCAAGTGCAGGGCTTGAGCAATCTCTTCTAGCTTTGGATCTCTTTCCGTACCGTTGAAAGGTAGTTGATTAAGAATGGGAATCCTCAAGAGTTGAGAGAATTCTTCCAAAGTAGGCACAAGCTGGTAGTCAGGAAATGTGAAGCAGTGGTGCAAAGGGTCAAAGAACTGGAAGAGAACATTCATCATGTCTTCCTCTGTGTTGGAAGTGACTAAGTTGAGTAGACGACCATGCCTCTCGGTGAATGGAGAGTTCTCAGGAATCCTTGAAGCTAGCTCCTTGAGTTGTTGAGAAATTCTCACAAGGTTGACTTGGATATTTTTCCTGCGAAGTGAATCCATATCCTACAAAACAAGAACAAAGATGAATTTCCAAAATCCTTGAAATGGTTAGTGGATGCATATGATGCTCATGTTGTCCATGATGTTATGCACAAGTATATATGTACAAGAAAATCACACAAGTTCCTAGTTTAGGCTTGCATGGGGTTTCATAGGTAAGTACCCTCTTGAAGTTTAGTTGGCTCAACGTGTCCTAGTAATAGTAACCGGGTTCTAAGGAGCTCAATATCACTGGATTGTTTCCTTGTTCACTGTTTTAATTCAAGCCTCTTTACTGGCGACCGAAATATTCCAAGAAACTAACCCTCAATGCGTGTAGTATCGAGTATCTACCAACTTCGGACTGCACCAAAACCGATCATCTCACTACATCCTAAAAGGCCAAGTTGGTCAAGTAAAGGGTTCTAGAAGTCCATTAGTGCTTCATGACATCACTCAGCGGCCCAGTATTCTCTTTGATTGACTCAAAGGCTACCGGTACCCACAAATATGTCACACTAACATGGTTATTTCTTAGACCGTGTCGGTATACCCCGCACACTTTCCACAATGTATTGCTATTTACCTATAATGTTTCCCAAATCCGGGTGGAGGATTCAAACCGAAACAATAGAACCAAAATGTGAAGCAAACAAGTCAAACAAGGTAAGCAAATAAAGGTGATCTAAACCCTAAGGTAACCCCACTTTTATAATATTCCCCAGCAGAGTCGCCAGTTCTGTGATACGGTGGGAGAACTGACTTGAGGTTTTGCGTTTTGTCGCAAATGTCGTGGTTAGCAAGAGTCGCCACCGACTTTTCTTTTATCCAAAAGGAAAGGTAAAAAAGCACAGGAAAGACCTTTGAGATGTTTTCTTGAGTTTGGGGGGTAGATTATGAAAAGGGAAGATGCTAGCACCCTTTTCATCCATGGTTTTCTATGGGCTCTTAGTTACTTGCTTAGATCACTTGCTTTGCTTTGCTTGAAATGGTGTTTGGTGTGGTTTTGAAAGTATTTTGAAAATAGGCCATTCGTTTAGGCAATCTTTGTAATGATTCTTGTTCGTAAGAATGTATACAAAGATGTTTGTCTTTTGAAAAAATGTTTCAATGTTTTGTAAGATGTTTTGAAATGTGTATGTGTTTGTTTTTGAAAATAACAAGGATTGTTTTGAAATGGAACAAGTAACTTAGAAGCTATCTACCTACTCAAATGTCTTTTTTGTGCATTTTTATTCCTTTGACATTGTTGACTTACCATTGATTTGGTAAGCAACCCTATCTTTGGATGTAAACGGGACGGGCGTGGGTCATCGTATGACCATGATAGCAATGTTGCCAAGTATCTTAGCATGTTTGGAGGGACCAAGATCATTTTGTTTTAGGAAATCTTTTGATAGCGTCATCGAGGGACTATGATCTTATACTTGTTTTGTTTTGCCAAGATACTTCGCATGCGTAACATGGCCATTTTATTTTAGGCAACCAAGTGAGAGAAACCCTAAGGGTGCTTGTGTGCAAAGTGTATCATTTTTCATGCTTTTGTCTTGCATTAGGTTTTTTCTATTTGTTTTGTTTTTGTTCTTGTCATGCAAAACCCTAATTACTAAACATAGTATATAAAGCGATAAATTGTGTAAAATAAACTAAGCTATTACAACAATTATTATGGGAGGGGGATACAAATTTTGAATGGGGATTTTGCACAAATATAAACCTAAATATATTATTACAACCAAATCGAATATTGTGCGAATTAAATAAATAAGGCAAGTATTTAAAATGCAATGCAATGTTTATGTTAGAAAAATGTTTTTGTGTTTGTTTTTTGTATGATAAAATAATTTAATTTAAACCCTAAAAAATAAGGAAAAAATAATATTATTTTTGGAGGGGTGAAACCCTAATTTTTTTAATTAAAAGAAAATAATGTTTCCTATTATTGTTTTGCTCATTTTTTGTATAAGAAAATAAATAATATTATATGTAAATATTAAAAATCAAATGTGTATAAAAATAAGTATTTATGAGTATAAATAGTATAATAAAAATATTAAGCATTTTTAAATATATTTACAAATTATTTAAGAAAACAAAATCTATTTATCAAAATAAACTAATTTTTATGTAAAAAATAATAAATTAAATAAAATAAGATTGCAAAAAATAAAGAAATTATTTTTAGGATTTTTATTATTCAAAAAAATAATAAAAGCAATAAATATGAAAATATAAAAAAAATGAAAAATATAACAAATCAGCCAGGGGGTGTAAATAATAAGTCAGAGGGGTGTGATTAGCAAAAACAAAAAAGGCCAGGCGCCAAAAAAGCCCAGAAGCGGTTCATCCCTGTCCTTGGTCATCCATGCGCGCGCTTCTAGTTCAAACCTGTAACTCTCATATGCTTGCACAAAAACAAAAACTCATAACATGAAACATGTGGCATTTGAGCTCACGATTCTAACATATAAATTATGTGACCTAACTCTTAAAGATCAGAGAGAATTTTTGAAGCCCTAATTCGTGACCTAACTTTTTCAGAGTTTTCAATCTTCAAATTCTCTCAGCACAGTTAATATAATGAAAAGTATGCATATGTACAACTTCGTTATGATAAGGACTACATTTTTCTTCACAAATCGTGGCTTGAAGTTGCCTATTCAGAGAGATAGAGTTTAAGAAATTACCTCCTCCAGCTGGATTTGTGTAGGATAATGTAGGGACTTTAATGGAGGCCTGGTGATTGTTTAAGCTTCCTTAAACTTCCCTGAACCTATTCCAATGCTTAGCTTGCTCTAAGGATGGCTGGAACTCTCTGGACAAGTCAAGCTGCAAGCTTCCAAAGTGAAAATGGTGGATGCTGAAATAGGGGTTACAGAACCAGGGTGATGGCTTGGATTGCTTTGGTATGATGTGTATGAGATGCTTGAAGTGTTTAAACACAAAACGCACGAGTCAAATGAGAGTTGGCTATGGTTTTGCAGAAACTGTGTGTTTTGGCAGAATTTTGGAGTTTTTGAATTCCAGAGAGTTTCAAGTGTAAACCAAACGTGCTATGCCTTGTACAAAGATTGCAAATATGTAGAGAAGGGATACAAAGTCAGCCCTTACTAGTTGTGCAAGCTCTAGCACCTTTTGCAACTTTTCTTGCATTTTAAGTAAAGTGAAGTGACCAATCCCACATGCTTGTACTAGATGGCTTGAGAGCTGATAAGAGTTGGTACACAATGCTTTAGACCTGTAGAAGTTGCTTGTACCAAAGGGACAGGTTCAATGCTCAAGATTGACAAAGTTGCAAAAGTTGCCCTTTATGAAAATGGCATTGTGAACTTTTTGCCCAAAATGGAAATACACCTTGTACAAAGCTTCAAAAGCAAAGATAAAGCCTTTGTCAACTGATTTTGCATTTAATTATGGAGTGTAAATCAATCTTAGGACCTGTAAAGCAAGATACAACCAGCATGGATGTGATTTGCAACTTGATGCTATGTGAAAATGGCTTAAACAAAAGTGAGAAAATGCCAACTTCCCTTCTTCGATTCTCCCTACTCAAAAATGATCTTGGAGATTTCTTGGACATTTTGGAAAGATTGAAATGTGGTCTATAATCCATATTTGAAATGAAATTTGATATACCTCTTGGAACTAGGTGAAAATTTGCCATGAAGTTGGATCCAAAACCTGCCTAAATTAGGGCAAAATTTCACTAAGTTAAGAAGTTCATGGACCTATATTCACAAATTCATAACTTGAGATCCAAGCATCTTTTGGGAAAAGTTTGTGAAGTAAAGTTTTAGATTTCATGGAGTAATACAAATTTCATGTTGGAAGTTTTCTTTGAATCAAAATGCATCATGGTGAAAAAGTGGTGCAAAGTTGAGAAAAAATAAGATAATTTTTATACTTAGAAAAATTCTAAGTTATGAAAATTTTCAAATTAAAACCCTAATTTGAAAATTTAGTTTTCTTGGTGAACAAGTTTCATATTTTGACAAATATTGATGAATTATGACCCTTGGTACTTGATTTTGACCAAAAAGTCAAAGTTTGACTTTTCAGTGTACAGTTGACTTTTGATCAGTGACTGCAAAATTCATCTGTCAATCCAATGAACTTGAGATCTTTTGAACCATGTAATTAGGTAAAGATGATGCTATTGAACCCTTGAAATAATGCTTGAACTCAATTGGTCATTGGCTAGGTTAAAAATCAGAAATTGCCCTTTCTCAGTCAAAAACCCTAAGTTTGACCATTTTGCCCTTTTGATGATTTGATCTAATTTCTTGAGGAGTTGTGATCCAAACTTGATGAAATGGTACATATGAGTCTATAATGTTGTTGTGGATCAAAAATTATGAATTTTGACTATAAATTGGCCATGGTTGAATTTTTCCCCAATACAGCTGATTTTTAGGTCAACTGTCCAATTGACTGATCAAAAATATGGTTCAAGGCTTGAAACTTATCATGAGCAATCTTAGGGGTCCAACATGGTGTATGAAAGTCACATGAAGCATTGATGGTCCAAAAATCCTTGTGCAAACTCAAACCCTAATTTTGGGTTATCAGTGCAAGATGAGGTGTCTTGAGCTGATCAAACCCTAATCATGTCTTGAGTCCAAGAAGTTTTGTGAGAAAAGTCTTGATAAATGAGAGGGCAAATTTTGGGGTACAACAGGTGTGATGTTTTGTCATCCGATTTATTGATGTTTCGCCATCTTTGACATGATATTTTGTTATCTTATAACCGATGTTTCGCCATTGCACATCTGTTTGAAGTCGATGTTTCGCCATCGCACATGTTTGTTATCCTACTTTGATTCTCAATATCATTGTTAGGTGTGATGTTTTGTCATCCATTTTATTGATTTTTCGCCATCTTTGACATGATATCTTTGTTATTATTTAGCTGATGTTTTACCATCTCATTTGTTTGTTGTTTTATTTGATGTTTTTCCATCTTGACTGTTTTTGTTGTCTTAACTAAAAAACACAAACCAACCAAAATATATGAGCCGAACTACGTCTGCTCTGATTCCTTAAAAGGGATACGTAGGCAAAGGGGTAGGGCCCAACCGAGCATAACTTTTATTTTCCCTACATTGTTTTCTTTTATTTCTTTCGCATGCATTCCCTTTTTAGCTTTAAGCCATAGACATAGGATTTGACCACAGCCATTAGATTAGACAACAAGAGTGGATACCGTAGAGTACTACGGGCGTGTGGGGTGCTAATACCTTCCCCTCACGTAACATACTCCCTTACCTAATCTCTCGGTCGAAAGACCGTGATTTCTCCCTTTTCAGGTTTTCTCGATGTTTACCTTTCCCTTTCGGCGGGATAAAAGACGTTCGGTGGCGACTTCATTGATGTTTCATTATATCCAGATGACAGGTTCGGCCGGGTGGTTTCAGAAAGCAATTCGTCTTTTGTTGAGGCCCATAGAAAATTACTTGTGAAGGCCCAATTAGAAGGACATATGGCCCATTTTTGTTCTTTTAAAAAAACTATGTTTGTTTTATGAAATCATATTAAGGTGATAGATATGGATGGCCCAAAACTGGTGGCCCGTTTCGGTTTTTTTTTTTTGAAAGAAAATTATTTTTGTCATTATTGACATTTCTACTGTTATATTTAATTATTATTAATATTTTAATTATTGTTAATATTATTTAATTATTATTATTATTTGATTATTATTAATATTAGCATATTATTATTTTTGAAATCATTTTTATGTTTGTCAAGGAAAAAACATTTTTATTTAAGAGAGAAAAGGGGCCATTATATAACCTATTTTGCTCGGGCCCAATTTTTGTTCTTTTTTTTCACACCTCAGATGACAATTTGTTTTAGCCCGTTTTGAATTGAAAAGAGCGTAACACGCACTGTAGAAATCTTACGCGCGCGTGGAAGTAAAAAAGACATGTTCTTCAGCAAACGCAGAGACATAACAGTAATTGCAGAAAAACGAAAAATCCAACGAAATTTGGAAATACATTCAAGTACAGAAATTGCCATTCAACAATGTTCTTAATATTACATACCAAATTCAAATTAATTCCTAAATAGAAAAACCTAATTAAACACATAATTAATTTTACACACAATAGATTTAACTAATTTCCTAAATTGATAATCCTAAATTTCTATAAATCAAAGCAATTGCAGAAGACGAAAAGGACGAAAAAATACAGTAAAGGAAAATACAGTAAGAAGAGAGGAGTACAGTAACGAAGGAGAATAGTAAAAATATACAAAAAAATTGTTTACAGTGAAACGATTTCACGATCTCTACCCGTCTCGTTGCTGGTCCGTCCGTCGTCGTCCTTCCATCTACCAAGCCATCGTTGACACCTGCAAAGACCACAAGGAAGAAAGGTCAGAAATCATAACCAGAGAAGAGAAATTGCGATGATAAAGGTATCGAAATCACTCAGCTTTTGATTTTTGTTTTCTTAAAAATCCTTAGAAAATATGGGGATTAGGATTGAGTTAGGGAAGGCTTGAGGATCTGTTGGTTGAGTTAAGGATGTGCCGTCGTGGTTCGAAGCAAAAGGGGTTAGGGATTCGGTTTGCACATTGTTTTTCCCCATTGATGATGGTTGAGAGAGAGAAGACGCGGAGAGAGATAACGTGAGAGGAAGGAATGGTTGGTGTGGCTACTGAACCAAGCCCTTTAGGTTTTTGTTCAATATTTTTAATTTTGGGCTTTACAGCACCACAAACTCGGCCCGCTACTTCTTCTTCATTTATTTGTTTTTCTTTTTGCTGATAATATGTTTGGGCTAGGCCCAATTGCTATCTGCACGCCCTGTTATCTTGTTTCTCTAAATTGCCTTCAAACGCGCACTCGGCCTTCTGGGCCTGAATTCAGGCCCTTCCTAATATCACCCTCTAGTTTTACTTCTATAAAATAATTTGCACCCCCCCACCAAATTATTTTATTTATTTATTTTCTTTTCAATTTCATTTTTATTATTATTTATTTATTTTATTTTGCTATATATATATATATATATATATATATATATATATATATATATATATATATATATATATATATATATATATATATATATATATATATATATATATATATATATATATATATATATATATATATATATATATATATATATATATATATATATATATATATATATATATATATATATATATATATATATATATATATATATATATATATATATATATATATATATATATATATATATATATATATATATATATATATATAAATATATATATATTGATAATTATTATATTATTATTATAAGTAATTTAGCATTTTAAAGTTCATTTAAAACATAATATTTATTTATGTAGTTGTTTAGTTATTGGCTTGCATTTTTGGCAAATTCCAAGTGTATGTGTGAATGTCATGACTGATGTCATAACATTCTAGTTTAGTTTGTACTGATTCATTAGGTACCTTTGCAGAAAAATATTGTCATACAGGTACTGATGTTTATGAGTGTGTATCTGAGCATTTTGCAAAATCCTGTTCTGAACTAACGGGTTTGCAGTTTGGTTAATTCTGAGTTTTTTCAGGAAAATGACTCAGTCTTTCCAGAACAGAATCCTGCGTTTTCTTTGGGTTAACCTAGCTCAACCCTAACCTGGTTGATAAAGTCCAGTGACCTAGTCTTAAGGTCAAATGGAATTAACCCTAGCTTTTTGTGGAAACCCTAACTGAAGATGCAGCTGCTATATATTCAACAGAGCTGCTGTTTTGAAAGCAATCCCTTTTTTGGACAGAAGATCTTTTGTAAGCTGTATAGTTTTAACTATTGTAATCCAAGCAATTATCATTGTGATAAGTGACTTGGAATAGGTTTTTAATTGTAAGGGTTGTGTAGCACTCAAAGCTTTGAAGCAAGAGTGTTTGTATGTCTCTTGACTAAAGCTGTGAAGCAGAGTCAAGTTAGGTGTGTGTATCACTCAAAGCTGTGAAGCAAGAGTGGTTGTGTTGCTTGATTAAAAAGCTGTGAAGCTTAATCAAGTGTATGTTTTTGAAGAGTGTCTTCATCAATTCATTAGTCAAATTGTTTTATGTATCACTGCTGTGATTGAGGGGGAGTGAGTTGGAACTCAGGTTTAAGTTGTACTTAGATTGAAGTTGCATTGGGTAGGTCTTAAGTGAAGGAGATAAACTGGTTGGTTTATTCCTGAATTAACATCTCTTATAGTGGATTTCCTCCCTGGCTTGGTAGCCCCCATAGTAGGTGTTGTTGCACACTGAACTGGGTAAACAATTGACTGTGTTCTTTACTGTTTTTATATTTACTGTCTTATAGAAAGTCAGATACGGTGTCATAACATTGCACGTGACATTGAGTATCTGCAGCCAGAATTTCAATTGGCATCAGAGCAGGCACCCTGCCTGTATTACTGGGTGAGATCTAGGGATGTCACTTTCTGGCACTATGGACAAAGAAGGAGTTTTTGGAAATAGACCACCCATTCTGGATGGAACTAATTATGACTACTGGAAACCTCGTATGATTGCCTTCTTAAAATATCTGGACAAAAAGGCTTGGAGAGCTGCTGACAAAGGATGGAACCATCCCACCATAACTGAGAAAGATGGAACAATCAGTCTGAAGCCTGAGGAAGATTGGAGTAAAGAAGAAGATGAGTTAGCCCTGGGAAATTCCAAAGCTTTAAATGCCTTGTTCAATGGAATTGATAGAAACATTTTCAGACTAGTACATCAATATGAACTGGACAAGGAAGTTTGGGACACTCTCAAAACTACTCATGAGGGCACTTCCAAAGTAAAAATGTCAAGGCTTCAGATGTTGACTACCAAGTTTGAAAATCTAAAAATGATGGAAGATGAAACCATTCATGAGTTTCACATGAACATCTTGGAGATTGCCAACACCTCAAGAGCACTGGGAGTAAAAATGGTAGAAGAAAAATTGGTGAGAAAGATTCTCAGATCCTTGCCCAAAAGATTTGCAATGAAGGTAACTGCCATAGAAGAAGCCCAGGACATCAGCAAGTTGAAAATGGATGAACTTATTGGGTCTCTTCAGACTTTTGAGATGGGGATCACTGATAATGGTGACAAGAAGAACAAGAGCATAGCACTTGTATCCAATACTGATGTTGAAAACAAGGAGGATGAAGAAGAGAATATTTCAGAAGCTATAGCCATGCTTGGAAGACAGTTCAACAAGCTCATCAAAAGAATGGATCCAAAGTCAAGGTCTGATGTTCATAACATTCCCTCTGACATTGACAGTTCCAGCAGAAGACCAAGGTCAGAAGAGAAGGGAAACCAAGGCAGAGGAATTCAATGCCATGGTTGTGAAGGATATGGGCATATTCGAGCTGAATGTCCAACCTTTCTTAAGAAACAAAAGAAAGGAATGACTGCGACTTGGTCTGACTGTGATTCAGAAAGTAATTCTGAAGAAGAATCTGCCAAACTAGTTACTGCTCTAACTAGTGTTTGTACATCTGAAAGTGACACCAGTGATGAAGAAGTGACATTTGAAGAACTGGCTGATACCTACAAGAAATTGTGTATCAGAAGTGCTGAAGTCTGTGTGCAGAATGAGAAACAATCAAAACTCATTATAAAGCTGGAGGCTGAAAAAAGGGCAGATCTTGAAACTATAAGTCATCTAGAAGGGGAAGTTCAATTGTTGAACTCACAACTGAACCATATGACCAAATCTGTCAAGATGCTGACCAATGGAACAGATAAATTGGAAGAGATTCTTCAAGTTGGACAAAATGTGGGAAATAAATCTGGACTAGGATTTGTGGAAGCTAAGAAATCTGGTGCAGACAAGAAGATCAGGCCTGTTAAACAATTGTCAAAGCTGATGTCTCAACACAACTCTCAACATCAGGAACAGAGACATATGAAGAAAAGGTACCAAAGATGGAGATGTCATCATTGTGGGACATATGGCCACATAAAGCCCTTCTGCTTCAGATTGCATGGATACCCCAATCAAAACTCAGGTGTCAAACCTAAGTCTAAAAAGGTACCACATACTCCTCAATGGAAGAAAAAGGCTACTGCCCTGATAGCCCATACTTCCTTGAGAGTGTCTGCAAAGGAAGGCTGGTACTTTGACAGTGGGTGTTCTAAACACATGACTGGAATAAAGAACATTCTCAATCATGTTAAACCTCACAACACTAGTTATGTGACCTTTGGAGATGGTGCTAAAGGTGAAATCAAAGGAGTTGGTAATTTGGACTGCCCTGAAGTTCCAAGTCTGAGTGAAGTCTTGCTGGTAAAAGGGCTGACTGCTAATCTCATTAGTATCAGTCAATTATGTGATCTAGGATTCAAGGTCAACTTCTCAAAATCTGAATGTCTAGTAATTAATGAAAAACTAGAAGTTGTAATGAAAGGAATCAGATCCAAAGATAACTGTTACTTGTGGCAGCCTGAGAACACTAATAACTCCACTATGTGTCCAATTACCAAAGAAGAAAAAGAGATGAAACTGTGGCATCATAAGCTTGGTCATCTAAGAAGAATGAAAAGAGCTATCTCTATGGAAGCAGTTAGAAGGAGTCCAAAACTACAGGTTGATAAAAGAAGGGTTTGTGGTGAACTTAAAATTGAAAGGCTTGGTAGAAAGAAACATGTCTATGATGTGGTGAATAAACTTGAAGAAGGATGTGTTGTCAGAACCAGAAGTAATCATGACAAGGATGTTGGAAACAACAAGTCTAATAAATTTTGTTTCCCTGAAGAAATGAGTCGTGAAGT
Source organism: Vicia faba (assembly GCA_948472305.1). Lineage (NCBI taxonomy): Eukaryota > Viridiplantae > Streptophyta > Magnoliopsida > Fabales > Fabaceae > Vicia > Vicia faba. Next base: position 1,500,105,474 of record OX451739.1, on the reverse strand, counting down.
CTCTTCTCTTATAACTCTCCATCATAATGGAGTGGACAAAAAGAAAATCATTCAAGAATCAACCAGAACTATGATTCATGTCAAAAGAATGCCTTCCCAACTCTGTGCGGAAATGGTTGCAGCTAGGAATAACTGTTCTCAAAATATCTGGACAAAACAGATGCTCACTGAGTATAATGTCTCACAAGATGTTGTGACATTATATTGTGACAATCTGAATACAATCAATATTTCCATGAACCCTATTCAACATAGCAGGACCAAGCACATTGACTTTGTAGAGAAGAAGTCAATTAAACTGGAACATGGTATCATTAAGCTTCAGCTGGCTGATTCTTCTACCAAGGCTCTTGTTGGAAATAAACTTGAAAACTTGAGGGGCAGGTTGGGTATTTGCCAACATGAGAAATTATAGCAATTAATTTTGCTTAAAATAAGGGTTGAAGGAGTTAATTTTGTTAAGTCTATTTTTAGTGGGTTAATCATATGTTTTCCAAATTCTTTCAAAATACTTAAGAAGTTGAAAAGACTCTCTTTTGCCTCCTACCTCTCTCGACTTTGCAACCTGTTTCCTTCTCTCAATCAAAATTTTCTCTCAAATTGCTACTGGTGCTCTAAGTCAATCAAAATGTCTCAGACATCATCTTCAACCAAGGCGACTTCATCATCCTCATCATCTTCATCATCTGACCAAGACTCTAGAGCAATCACCACATGCATAGAATCTGAAGTTCTTGAGGTCACTCCTCTCAGAGAGATGGCAACTGACCCCGCCAAAGTCAAAAAGCTGAGAACTAGACATGCAGGAAGAGCTCAAGCTGCAGCCTCTGGTAATCCTTCTCATCCTTCTTCTTCTGTACCAAATAGAGAAGGATCAGTTCAAGTTCATCAAGCTATTGCTAGGCTTATTACTAGTATACTAAGCGGAAACCAACCTGTATCGGGTATTTCTGTCCCTTTAAATCAATCAGGAAGCCCAAATGTGGACGTCTCTGAGAATGTAGATGTCTCTGAGAATGTTGTGACACAAAATGACAACATTCAGAACCCTTCAGAAAAGACTGTTAATCCACCTATCATTGATGTGGATGAGGATTACTCAGATAATTATCTGATTGCCAATGTAAACTCTAGCATAGCTAGGAGATTGATGAAAAGAAAGGGTAATCAGAATGATGCAAAATGTGTGTCCAAAGATAAACCTACTGTTAAGAAATCCAAGGCTGAAGGCATGGCTGGGGTAGAATCTGTGAAAACTATTCAGTCCAAAGGGAAGGTGAAAGCCCATGTGCATACTGCTAGACAACCAATTTCAAAGAAGAGAAAAGAACCTGAATCTTCTGATTCTGATGAGGAATCAGACTTTGAGATTGATGCTGAAGGAAGCTCCCCTCCAGCAAAATTGCTAGAATTCCTGAAGTCCCAACAGACAACATCTCTTTTCATCATCCTGACAATGCAAACAGATGGAAGTATGTTTGCTTAAAGAGAATAGCTTTAGAAAGAGAACTCAACAATGATGCCATGGAGTGCAAAGACATCATGGACCTGATCAAGAATGCTGGACTGATGAAGACAGTGATAAAATTTAACAAGTGTTATGAAAATCTGGTCAAGGAGTTCATAGTCAACTTGTCTAATGATTATGCTGATGGAAGGTCAGCTGACTTTGAAAGTGTTTTTGTTAGAGGAAGAAGGGTTAATTTCTCTCCATCAGAAATTAACAAATTTATTGGAAGATCAAATGAGGATTGTCCTGATCTGGAAGTCACTGACAATGAAGTTTGTCAAACCATCACAGCAAGGCAAGTGAAGTGCTGGCCCTTGAAAGGCAAGCTGAATGCCAGCAAACTTAGCATGAAATTTGCCATCCTGCACAAGATTGGTGCAGCCAACTGGGTGCCTACAAATCATAAATCAACTATCTCCACAGGATTGGGGAGATTTATTTATGCTGTGGGAACCAAGACTGCTTTTGACTATGGCAGGTATATTTTTGAACAAACTTTAAAACATGCTGGTAGTTATGCTGTCAAAGGACCAATTACCTTTCCCTCCCTCCTTTGTGGAATTATCCTTGCACAATACCCTGATATCCTGGTGGCAAGAGATACTGCTTGCAAAAGAGCTCCTGCCCTTGGGTTGCACTACAAACTGTTTCAGGGATCTCATGCTCCTGATATTGTCATAACATCAGCTGAGACATCGTCTGTGAAGACCCAGTCCAAGACATCTGATGTCATAGCTGTATTAAAAGAGACCTGCAAAGAACTGGAAGCTAGGAAAAAGACCCTAGAAATCCTAATTGCCAGGTTAGAAAAGGAGGAAGCTGAAGGAAACAGAGGGGAAGAGGGTGTAGAAGCTGAAGGTCATCTCAATACTGAAGAAACTAGCTCCTCTGAGTCTGATGACAGTGCTTAAAGGTTGGTTGCTGTTTGGTGGAGTTGATGTTGGTCCCTGGTGGAGTTTGGAAGTGTTTTCAGTTTTTAGCTGCTGCTCTTATTACTTTTTTCTGGATGACTGTATAATTTTTATGAACATGTATCTTTGGCCCATTTGTGGCTAAAGAGGGGGAGATATATTTTGGTACTTACTTAATTAGACATTCTATTTTTCTGCAGTCATTTCTTTCTGCTGCTAACTATCTCTGATTGCTTAGGGTCTTTAGCCAAAAATCTGCCAAAGGGGGAGTTTGTAGTTGTTTAGTTATTGGCTTGCATTTTTGGTAAATCCCAAGTGTATGTGTGAATGTCATGACTGATGTCATAACATTCTAGTTTAGTTTGTACTGATTCATTAGGTACCTTTGCAGAAAAATATTGTCATACAGGTACTGATGTTTATGAGTGTGTATCTGAGCATTTTGCAAAATGATCACATTTACCAAAATCAGTAAACAGGAATTCAGATGTCATAACAAATGTTAAGACATCCTGTTCTGAACTAACAGGTTTGCAGTTTGGTTAATTCTGAGTTTTTTCAGGAAAATGACTCAGTCTTTCCAGAACAGAATCCTGCGTTTTCTTTGGGTTAACCTAGCTCAACCCTAACCTGGTTGATAAAGTCCTGTGACCTAGTCTTAAGGTCAAATGGAATTAACCCTAGCTTTTTGTGGAAACCCTAACTGAAGATGTAGCTGCTATATATTCAACAGAGCTGCTGTTTTGAAAGCAATCCCTTTTTTGGACAGAAGATCTTTTGTAAGCTGTATAGTTTTAACTATTGTAATCCAAGCAATTATCATTGTGATAAGTGACTTGGAATAGGTTTTTAATTGTAAGGGTTGTGTAGCACTCAAATCTTTGAAGCAAGAGTGTTTGTATGTCTCTTGACTAAAGCTGTGAAGCAGAGTCAAGTTAGGTGTGTGTATCACTCAAAGCTGTGAAGCAAGAGTGGTTGTGTTGCTTGATTAAAAAGCTGTGAAGCTTAATCAAGTGTATGTTTTTGAAGAGTGTTTTCATCAATTCATTAGTCAAATTGTTTTATGTATCACTGCTGTGATTGAGGGGGAGTGAGTAGGAACTCAGGTTTAAGTTGTACTTAGATTGAAGTTGCATTGGGTAGGTCTTAAGTGAAGGAGATAAACTGGTTGGTTTATTCCTGAATTAACATCTCTTATAGTGGATTTCCTCCCTGGCTTGGTAGCCCCCATAGTAGGTGTTGTTGCACACTGAACTGGGTAAACAATTGACTGTGTTCTTTACTGTTTTTATATTTACTATCTTATAGAAAGTCAGATACGGTGTCATAACATTGCACGTGACATTGAGTATCTGCAGCCAGAATTTCAATTTACATTAAATCACGTCTTTAAATTAATATTAAAAAACATTTCTCAACATATATTTGATTTTAATATTTTATATCAAAATATTGAAACCCGCGATTTGTTAAATTACAATATCCGCAAGCGACACATGGTCAATATCTGGCCACGTGATAAGGGGGCTATATCAGACTCCTCTATTATACGTATAAAAAATATTCGAACGATCAAAAACTAATTTTCGTATTAAATTAATTTGAACAATTAATTTTCAAAAAGGAATGCGAATATATTTAAATTAACTGTGTATTTGGTCTAACAAACTCTGCTATTCATACTCTTAGACCACGTATGCGGGAAATCCAAAATATATTTCACAAACCATAAAAAACACAAACAAAACCACGAACTACGAAATGAGACTCTGATTCCTCCTAGAAGGATACATAGGCATACGATTAAAAATCGTGGCAAGTGCCCCTAACTAAAATTTAAACCTTTTTCCCAAATAAATAAATAAAACCCAATTTCTTAAACACCGCGCTTCTAAACCTAGTATCCTTGCGAACAAGGTAGATAAGGGGTGCCTAACACCTTCCCCTTGTCTAGAACTGAGTCCAAATCTAGAATCTATGACTTTTAGGATTATTCCTTTATACTCCCTTCCTTTAGGATAAAAATTAAGGGTGGCGAATCTAATTTAAAATCCAGTTGCAACAGCTGGAGACTCTGCTGGGGACTCAACCCTAGGTTTAGAAGCTTTGTCCTTTAGTTTTAGGGTTTTTTAAGGGTTTCTTATTTTTGGGTTTTTTATATTTGTTTAATTATTGTTTATTTATTTTATTTATTTATTTATTTTGTTGCTTTGTCTTATTATTCATTATATTTATATGTCTGTGGCGGGATTTTAAATTTTGCAAAACATTTTCAAAAGCCCTTAGAAAGAAGGTATGTCTATTATCCAAGGGGATACATCATCCCTATGAGTTTATGTGACGACTTCGCCTAGAGTCGGTAGAATTCCGCAAAAGAAATACGTCTCAAGAGACATCCTCTTGGGAAGTAGGACTTTGGAATGACGCCTATGGCTCTTTGTACAAACCTCAAACTAAAATCTCATGATGAGACCTTTCACAACCTAGAGATGAAAGTTTTGGTCTGCAAAGAGACTCCGCTTAAGGGAGGCCCTTGTGCCTTTCCCTTTAGTGTTATTCATGATACCCTTAAGGAAACCAGCTTATGGGGAGGGTAGAATATCCCTAAAACCAAGCTAAGATCCTACCTTATAAGGGTTACTCTTCACTAAATCCCGTCATTTAACATTTTACTCATATATTATGCATCTCTACATTTCACATGTTCATCATACATTGTTTGATTTTATTTGTATTATTCACAGGGTAAAAAGAAATATATAAAAAAAGATTAAAGGTTTTTTTTAGTATCTGGAAATGAATGTGAAAGGAAAATAACTCATTCGTATCAATGATGCCAAGCCAGATGTGACTCAAATCAAAGTTGTAAAGGAAAGACTATTTGAAAGGGCCATGAAAAAATTTATTCGTCGCTATGGGGATATCTTGGATTTGATTAAAGTAGAAGTGCAGTTTGATGCTATTTCTAATCTAGTACAGTTCTATGATCCTCCGTTGAGATGCTTCACATTTCAAGGTTTCCAGTTTGCTCCGACCTTAGAGGAACTGGATAGAATTCTGAAATTCTCTAAAGAGAAGGCTTATACAGGTATTGGACAAACCATTTATATCAAGTTACTGACCGAAGGTTTGGTAATCCCTTATCCTGAGTTTGCTCTTAATTATAAGAAAGAAGGAGAAGTGCGGGGGATTAAAAGGTGTTATCTGGACGGTCGACTTCCTTTCCATATCATGATATGTTATCTTCAGGTGGAACAGGGATGCTACCGCATCAAGTTTTGCCAAGAAGGATCTCCTCCGGATACCTTTGAAAGCACATTTACATGGAATTACAAGGAAACTAAGGGTTACCCTTCTCTCGCGCCTTCCTTCTCCCAGCGAGAATGCCATATCTATCATTCGTAAGATCAAGTTATCTAATCATTGAAGGCAAACAGATCTCTGCCAAAATACGAATTCAGATCTGGTTGCTAAATGCATAACTACTTTAAAGTGTTAACATCAAGGATGTTGCAATAGTTTCCATCATCTACGAGGAATCCTATTAGGGTACAATTAAAGAAGGTGATTTACAGGATTAGCGTTGGGGCAAGGTTTGAATTTCCATTAATCTTTTCTTGATCTAAAAATCCTATCTCCAATTGATCTTCGCTTCGCTGAACGAGGAAAATTATTGTTCAGGGAAAATGTTAAAATAATGGATTTACACTAGATGATATTGTAATGCAGATCTCATTGATAATCGATAATTGGTGCAAGAAAAAATTAGAAATTTGACAGATCTCTTTTGCTTGATGGATGGAAACAATGCCTCCATCCTTAATCTTATGGAAGAGATTTGACTTTGGATAGAAGATGATGTACTCATGGAATATCGCGTGAATTAGGAGTCAATTCCCACAAGCGGCGCCACTGTTCCACTTAGGAACTAGAATTTGGTGTATGGTGATGGTGAGGAATCTTAAAATTTTCAGTAGTACATTTGAAATTTCTAGTATTCTGGAAATTTCAAATTTACCAGACAGTACCAGAAATTTGAAATATACTGAAATTTATAGTAGTTCATTTGTTTAAGTTTTTTTAACGGTCAGGATTTTATCGATATCTTTGGAGGGTTCTGATTGCATCGATAAACTTGTGTGGTCTAGAATGAATCACCATTTGTATAAATAGGGGAATTTAGGGTTTATAGAAAGACATCTCAAAAAATGCCTATTCCTTAATTTGTGATTAAGGCGGAAATGTATTTCAACAAAAACAACCCTCCTATTTAATTCAAGCTTCCAAATGGCACCACATCCTTCGGCAACTTCAAATACAAGTTGAATGAATTGCTGCATGATCTTATAACCGAAGGGTGAAAAAGATCGAGTTTCAGGAAGACTGGATTGATATAAATGGAAGGACCAGAATCATCTGGTAGTGTCTAGGTTTTCATGTTTAGTTTTTCCTAATTTATGTTTGTTGTACTATTTTATGTTATGTTCATCTTCATATCTAAAACATGTAATCACCAAAATATTATGCAATAAATAAGAAGTCTTTGTGTCACAATATATACATATAATACAACAAAAAATAAAACAGATCTACATACGCCCCCACGGGCTATGTTCGCTAACTTAGCTAAACATGTATAAATCTCACCATCAGGGTTTACAAACCCATGAGGTTATCTAAATGAAGAGCAATAAACTGTAGGAAATTGTCCTGATCACCTGCAGGTGGTGGAGGTGGTGGTGGCTCGGCAGAAACTGTAGCACGTGAAGGGCCCAGAACATCATATTCCATAACCTGTGGTATGACCCGAGTGTGTGATATACTGTGATACCACTCCAGGTATCCATCCTTGCAATATGAAGGATATTGAACCATAAATGATCAATCCATGATCTCACTGGCAGAGCTGATGATGTGACTCTAAAACCATCTACCAATGCCACCAGTTAGAGCCTATAGAACTAGACGAGGGATTGCCATGGATATAACCATATGGTTGCAGACACCTCTCTGGCAAGTGTTTAGCCACATGGTTCACAAAGAGAGTACATGTCATCAGATGTAACATGCACGCCTTAGCGGCAACCTCGTACCTATGGGCCTCCACGTGCTTCTCGTACCTCTCCCTCAACTAAGACATTCGAAGATGAAATCCCTTGTTAAAGCCAAAATCCTTTAGAACCTTCGACTCAATTACCTTAAAATCATCCATAACAATGCAGACACGCCATATCTTGTATGCGACATACTCATAAAATCTTTCCATCACATACTTGTTTGAAGGTCCTCTTAGGAAGGCTTTATCAGTGTGAACTGATGGCTCTATAGACACACAAGTTGTGGTGTCTGAATAAGTGGGAGACACCTCATCAACACGCTCAACAAAAACTTGCTCAACAATCCCCTCACCCACAACAACCTCATCAGCAGTCGGCTCCATAACAACATACTCAATCACAAGAGCAGGCACATCCACAGGAACATGTGTAACACCCCATTTCTACCCAACAAATTATATAAAATCAGAGTTACAAAATTTCCAACAAAAAAATAGGATGCTACACTTACTACTTAAAACATCTTTAGTTAATCGCATGTAAAACAAATACATAACACTTGAACTCGGATGAACCATAAACCACGTAATTTAGTCTTTAGAATAAAACAACTTTTATAAATAAGCAGCACAATCACAAGTTTTAATTCAATTAACATAACATCTTTGTCTAACTGAAAACAAGTTAAAAAACAACGAAGTACTTAGTAAATAAATTTAAAATTCAGCAACAGAAGTAATCACAATAATAAATCAACAAGTGTTCATCCCCCGAGTGTTACGCATCAGAGCAACGACACCGACTCAAGGTAAACAACCTTCACTCTGGATTTCCTACACGTTACCAACATAGGGGTAAAATTCAAACAAAAGGGATGAGATATCGAACAATATAATAGAACGCATGATAAATGATATATTAGAATTGGTTCATACAAAATCACCACTTCGCAGCTCTTTAACAACATTTAACATAATTCATTCACCCACACAACAACTCAGGATGCATCGTGAAATGCGACTTGTTTTTATGCACATGCATGTGGTACCAACGGAGCAAAACTCCTAACTTATTAATCTACCAATTAATAGAGACATCATCAAGGCATAAGCCTTCAAATTTATATTTGCCAATCCAGGCCAACTTACCGAGCATGAGCACCCAACTTAATATGGTATATATGTGACAACAGTATGAATGTAGTAACAACAACAATAATAATTCAATAACAACTTAATACAATTTAATATTGGCCATAAGCCTGTAATTTAATATCTGCCAACAATTAGAGGCATCTCAACAAAATTCATGATCACCTGCAAATTCTCAAATTATAACAAAGTATACAATACACCATATCAACCAAAATATACTATGATGTCCTACATTATTATTCGGGCAATTCGACTATATCCGGCTAAGTAGTTTTTTTGCTAAAATAATAATGTTTTCGGTTCTGTACTACTATCTCTGATTCCACACTATTTACTACTAGTCACTTATTAGTTATATTATCTCTCTCCTGCTACCAACTTATATTTACCAGTAATCTATTAATCATTTAGGGATAGAATACCTTAAGAATTCTAATTATTATACTGAGAATCTTACACGAAATTAAATAACTAATTATCCTGCACAGGAGAAGCAGAAAAGTATTAATAACGACGTGTGTCCCTCGACACAGTGGCCATGCCGCTCGGAACCTTCCCCTCATGTCTTTGTACCGGACGACACACACCATACTTCTCAGCACATCGTGTAACCTTGTGCCGCTCGACACAAGCACCTGTTCTCCTCGGCGCACCTCGTAGCCTTGTGCTGCTCGACACCTAGCACATGTGCTCCTCGGCATACCTTGCAGCCTTATGCCGCTCGATGCAAATACTAGTGCTCCTCGGCACAATGCGTCTTCACATTTTTGCACAAATTTCGTCCAGTCTGTGATGAACATTAACCCAGCCTTACAGTATTCTCTTCGACCATTAATTTTCCGACCAACAACATGGAATAATCATGGTGTTGTACCCCAAAATTTTCCCTCTCATTTTATCAAGATTTCTCATCACAAGACTCTTTGGACTCAAGGCCAAGCTAGGGTTTTCTCTGCTCAAGACATCCTCTTGCATTGTTGACCTAAATTAGGGTTTGAATTTGCACAAGAAGTTTTGGACTTCTAATACTCAATGTGACTTTCATACTCCATGTTGGACTTATAAGATTGCTCATACCAAGTTTCAGGCCTTGACTCAAATTTTTGCCCAGTCAATTGGACAGTTGACCTAAAAATCAACTATATTGGGGAAAAAGTCAACTGTGGCCAATTTACAGTCAAACCTCATAAATTTTGATCCACATCAACATTATAAGCTCATATGAACCATTTGATCAAGTTTGGACCACAACTCCTCAAGAAATTTGATCAGATCTTCAAAAGGGCAAAATGGTCATTTTAAGGGTTTTGACTGCAGAAGGGCAATTTATGACTTTTCACCTAGCCAATGGAAAATTGGGTTCAAGCATGGATTAAAGGACTCAATGGCATCATCTTGACCTATTCACAAGGTTCAAAAGATCTCAATTGCATTGGATTGACAAATGAATTTTCCAGTCAACTGATCAAAAATCAATTGTACACTGAAAAGTCAAACTTTGACTTTTTGGTCAAAATCAAGTGCCAAGGGTCATTTTTCATCAAGATGTGTCAAAACATGAAAAATTTTCATCAAGAAACCCAATTTTGCAAATTAGGGTTTAAGATTGAAAATTTTCATAACTTAGAATTTTTCTAAGTTATGAAATTTCCTTAATTTTTCCCAACTTTGCCCAACATTTTCACCTTGATGCAATTGGATTCAAACAAAACTTCCAACGTGAAAGTTGTATTTCTCCACAAAATCTACAACTTTGATTCACAAAGTTTTATCAAAAGAAGCTTGGATCTCAAGTTATGATTTTTGGAACAAGGGTCCATGAAACTTTTAACTTAGGGAAATTTTGCCCTAGTTTAGGCAGGATTTTGACCTATCTTCATGGCAATTTTTCACCTAGTTCCAGTTGGAATCTCAAAATTCATTTCAAATATGGATTGTAGATAATGTTACAAGCTTTCCAAAATGTCCAATAACTCTTCAAAATCATTTGTGGTTAGGGAGAATCGAAGGTTTGAATTTGGCAAAAACTCACTTTTGATCCATGGCATTTTCATGTTGATACAAGTTACAACTTCCATCCAGCATTATTTGTACTTGATTACAGGTCCCTAAACACTTTCATACTCAATAATTAAATGCAAATCCATTGGTTTGAGGCTTTGTTCTGATCATGGGAGGATTATACAAGAGATTAATCCAAAAATAGCAAAAAGGCAACATTGCCATTTTTGTCAAATTTGCTTTATGTCAAATTGCATTCTTGAGCCTTGAACCAAATCTTGGACAGAAAACCAAATCCACAAACTTGGGGCCAAGCTCAGACAATGTATGCATGGTTAGAGCTATCCTGTACAGGCCTGCTCTTTGTCACTTCTCATTTTTGCTTCATAACCAAGAAACTTGCCAAAATCACAGAACTTGCATATCTGTTATAACCAACTCTTGCAAGCATTTGAGACAAGTTTTACACATTGCGTTGAGCCAGAAACAAGAATTATTTAACCCTCAAGCCTTCCAAAACACAAAATCACCTTCCTTTTTCAAAACAAGGCACTCCCTGCAGTTTCACTTCCATCACACAAACCACTCGTGCATTTTGCCCCAAACCTGTTCAAACACATTCCATATAACCTATCCAAGTTATTCCAACCATTGGACAGTAACTGTAACTCCATTTGCAAGCTTCACCATTTCTGTTTTCAGCTTGTGCAGGTTGAGTTCTACAAGCTTGCTCAAGCAAGTCCAAAGCAAACTAGGCATTGGGGAAGGTCAGAGGAAGTTCAGGCAAGCTCCCAAGCACCTCAGGTCTCACTGAAAAGCTCCACATTGCCATACACGAGTTCATCTGAAACAGGTATTTGTCACCTTTCTATCTCTCTATTTAGGAATCATTAGGCTTAGGTTTGTGAATAAAAAATGTAGTACTCATAGCCCTGAAGTTGTACATATGCTTAGATTTCATTTAAGTTAAACGTGTTAAGAGAATTTGATTCATGAACTTCCTGAAAAAGTTAGGTTAGAAATTAGGGCCAGAGAAATTCTCTCTGGTCTTTGAGAGTTAGATTAAGTTTCTTATATGGTTGTAATCGTCTTGAAAAATGCTATGACTTTGGTGTTATGAGATTTTGCTTTAGAGTACGTATGCAGGATGTCCAAGTTTGTACAGGAAACACGTGTTTTGTTTGAACAAGAGGTTGAAGATGAAGATCAGTGGGTTGGGCTTTGGCTTGGCTCACTTTTGACACCCCCTGCCTTGCTGACTGCACCCCTTGGCGCATTTCTTTATATTTTTTATATTTTTCAATTTATTTTTCATTTCTGATTTTATTCTATTTTTTCCTAAACATAAAAACTTACCAAAAATATTTTTATAAATTTTCACATTTATTTTTGTATTTTATTTTATTTTTCTAACATGAAAATAATTATTAATTAGTACATACCTTTATTTTATTTAATAAAAACTTGAAAACAATACATAAAAAAACATTATATTTTTATTATTATTATTTACATACTGTTGTACCCCAAAATTTTCCCTCCCATATTCTTCAATGTTTATCAAGAATCATCTCCAAATGGTTCAAGTTTCCTCAAGGGATTGCACAGTTCAAATGCCTCATAAGCCAGTCAAAATTAGGGTTTGGTTTCTTTTAGGGAATTTGAGGTTTTCAGTGGTCCAATCAAGTCCCATGGGCCTATATACATTGCCAAGCATCTACATGCCAAGTTTCAAGATTCACAATGCCAGTTTGCACAGTCAAAAAGCCTATTTGCTCAACAGTCAACTGCAGGGGTAAAATGGTCATTTTGCAGTCAAAAGTTAGAATTTTTTGCCAACATCTTGTTTTGAGCTCACAATCATCATTTGATCAAGTCTTGATCATGATTCCACAAGCATGGCTCAAAAATCATCAAAGATGCAAAAGTTTCTATTTTGGGACAGCAGAAAAGTCAACTGTAACTTGACCAAGGCATAACTTTTTCATGGTTCATCAGAAAAATCCCATCCAATGCTCATTTTGAAGGGGATTACATTTCCTACAACTCATATTCACATTCCAAGTCCAAGAAATGCTCTCACAAAAAGTTATCAATTTCTACATTATAGGTCAATTTCAAAAGTCAACAAAAATGCACTTTAAGTCAAAGACCATAACTTGAGATTGGTAAATCAAAATCACATGGGACCAAAGGCATTGGTTATAGGACTTCAAGACCTTTCCAAAATGTCCAAGAACATGTTCATATGATCAAAATTGAGCAAGATGTGCATTGGAGAAGTTGGGAAATTTTTGTGAATTTGCAAAAGTCAACTTTGCTCAAAACACTTCATTTTTGCTAATGGGCCTCAAAATTCTTCTTGAATCTTTATCCAAGGCTTATGCACGACCCATTGAGATTAAATTGAGTTATTTTCTTATTTTTATTAATTAATTGGATTTTTAATTGATTATTAATTCATTTAATTGTAGGAAAATACCAAGATATGTTTTTTCAAATCTTTTGTGAAGCAAATAAACTCAGGGCAAGCTGGCAAATTCGTGCATCAATCAAAGAGACAAAAATCTCCATGTTTGGCAAGTTTTGTCAATCAAAAAGATTGAAAATTATTTGATTTCCAATCAAATATTGAAACTTCAATACAATGGATTTCTTGGCAAGATTGTACCCTAATTCCATTCTACTACATATACTGAAGCTAAACCTAATTCCATACAGGTGCAAAAACTGCTGCAGAAGCCATAACCATATTGAGTTTTTTCAAGAAAATTGCCAAATCGTTTTCTCACTTCCAGGCCAATTCAAGGCATCTTCTTGATTCTAACACATTGCATAAGTCTCTAGGAACACATTGCGATCGAAAACAAGCCTTAAAGCTCCAGGAATTACCTCAAACAGACTCACAGTTTGGCATTTTTGTTCGTAATCATAATTCATATTCCATGCGCATTTAACATGATTTGTTGGTTGTCTTGCATTGCTTGAGTCCACAGGAAGCTAATGATATTAATCAATTGGATTATAACGCACAGGATCGTGACTTGCCATTAACGAATCTTAGGGTTCTTAAGGTCTTGAATTAGGGCTTTACAGCACAGGCAAAATTGGAACCTCCCATGCCCATGGTTGAAACCGTCTGAACGTGACGAACATAATGGACATGTCGCGCCCTATTTATATTTAACGTACACCTAATCGCTATTTTTCGTCCATGAGAGTTGTGGGGGTTAAAAACCCCCGCTATTTGTTTGTTTTTCTTACAGGCCAACGAAGAAGATGACGTGCTGGTGACATGTGGTTGGTCCATTCAAATATAACGCGCGCGTTTTGGTTGTTTTCCAGCATGATATTTGTTTTCCATATATTATTTTTATTGATCATTATGATAACAGGTACAAACGCGTGGTTCAGTGGAAAGTGAGGTGGACGTTCACCATTGGGACCTGGGTTCGATTCCCAGGTCCACCAAAATTCCTATATTGTTTTGTTCAACATGATTACATGCAGGTTTTCTAACGTGTCATACCATGCACTCCCAGCAGTAGCACGCCAAGTGGCCACAAAGGTGAATCCAAAGGCCAGAGATGGAGGATCATGGTGTTCCTCAGTCAACTACACCATGGACAATTCAAAAAGTCAAACGTGGCTTGTGTGTTAATGGGCCAAATTCAACAAATTCACCTCCCATGGGCCCAGAATACCCCCTGGTTTCTCTTTTTTTTTTTTCTTTCTTTTCATTTTCTTTTAATAATTATTATTATTATTATCTAATTAATTCATAAATTATTTTCCATAATAAAATCAGAAACTTAAAATATTGATTATTTTTATTATTTATTATTTTCACTAATTAATTATTATTTTTGTAAATAAAATGTAAATTAATTAAATTAGTTAAATTAGGTTAACTTTAATCTTTTTTTTAATAAATAAAATTAATTTAGAATTAGGGTTTCTTTTGACTTTTAATTTCTTATTTTTATTTTTATTAAAGACTTAAAAAACACAAAAAAACATTTTTCTTTTAATTAATTAATTAATTAGTTTAGGGTTAATATTTAATTAAATGCAAAGGACCAAAATTTCTTTATTTCTCAAAAGGGTCAAAACCCTAAAGACGTCCTGATTAAATTTCTTTTCGCGCATTATCATTATTTTTTTGTCATATTGATGTATCTGTTTCCGAGGATGTAATAGTTAATTAGGTTTTACCGCTTTCTTTACTTTTCTCGTATTTATTTCCAAACGGGTTTTTGTTTTTGGCGATGTATAGACCCGCGCCTTGTAATAGCGTAGATTTACCTTTCCGTAATTTATTTTCCGCACTCTTAACTGTTAAAAATGCATGAAAGACTTGTATGACAAATAAAATCAATCTGTAGCTCACAAATGCATGTTCAAAGATAAACATAAACTGAAACAACACACATGCACATGCCACTCTTAGGGTACGTCTCACTGGTTTCCTCGACGTGGTCGTCAAGTATAGGGTGTTTTAGAGGTCGCCCTCCTGTCTAAAGATCCAGTCGCCTCGAAACGGTTGCCTCGGATAAAAAGGATCTAGGACATTAGGGTTACCGCTAAGGTGTCCTACTATTGCTTTGGTGACCACACATGTCCCTAATAATCGAATTGACCCGAATACCTCCAACGACGGTGCTACCTACTTCTCAATGGTGGGATAGCACTATCTAAAGGACTCTCACACAGCCTAATTCCTTAGAGTAGGTAGATTTCTCCTGGGTACTTGCTCTTTCAAACAAACAAAACAACTTTTCGCATTGACACTTTCAAAAGGTTTTCAAACAAATATTTCATACACTCTTGAGGACAGATACAAGAGTTACTTAGAAATTTTTCAAACGAAACTTTTTCAAAACCCACACACACTTGAAAAGCAAACAAATTTTTGAAAACATAAGAGCAAGTACCTAAGAGCCCGTGGATAACCACGGATAGAAAGGGTGCTAACACCTTCCCTTTCTATAAATCTACCTCCCGAACCGAGAAACATCTCGAAAAGGAATTTTGCTGTGCTTTTGTCCTTTCCATGTTGGAGAACATAAAAGACGGTGGCGACTCTTGCTTACCGCGACATTTCGCGAACCAGCATTTCAAAAACAGTCAGTTCTATTTCCACCGATCACACATACTTAAATAATATTTTTCTAATATATTTTTATTTTTTGACATTCTGTATATATTTTATTATTTTATTGTACATAAATAATATAATTAATATATATACTTTCTTAAAGAAAATTAGGGTTTTTACCCTTAATAAAAATAATCTTTTATTTCTTTTTTTAAATACATTAAATATTATATTTTTACATACATAAAAATAAATAAAAACATTTTTTACATATTTATAAAATTTTGCATATTTATATTTAAATTGTTTATTTAAATATTGCTTATTTATTGGATACAAAGGAATTCAATTTGGATGTAATAGTAAATCTAGGGTTTTATTTTATTACAAATATTCCACATTCAAAAATGTATCCCCCTCCCCATATCAATGTTGTAATAGCTTAGGTTTATTTTGCGCACTTTATGTTTACAAATATGACATGTTAGAGATTAGGGTTTGTATGCAAAAAAATCCAAAATCAAACAAATAGCTTGACTAATACAAAGACAAAAAAGCATGTAAATTGACAACACAATGCACACATGCACCCCTAGGGTTTTATCCACTTGTTGCCTTTAAAATGGCCATGTTATGCATGTTGAGTATCTTGGCAAAACAAAAACAAAACAAAAGATCATAGTCCCTCGATGACGCTATCTTGGTTGCCTATACAAAATGATCTAGTCCCTCAAAAATTTGCTAAAGATACTTAGCACAATTGCTATCATGGTCAATACGATGACCCGCGCATGTCTCGTTTAACATCCAAATACAAGGTTGTTTACCAAATTCAATGGTAAAAAAACACTATCAAAAGGGTTTAAAATGTGTAGAAAAATCTTTGAGTAAAATAGGGTAGATAACTCTTAGCTACTTGATCAAAACTTGCAAAAACATCCTTGCTAATTTCAAAACACACAATTTCAAAACATTTCCCAAATATCAAACTTTCAAACATTGAAAACATCTTTTTAAAAGACAAACACCTTTGTATATATTCAAACAAGAATCGTTACAAAGGTTGCCACAACGATGGCCTCTTTTCAAAGCATTTTCAAAAAACCATACACAAAGCACCATTTCAAACAATTGAAAAGAAAAAGCAAGTGATCTAAACAAGTAACTAAGAGCCCATGGATAACCATGGATGAAAAGGGTGTTGGCACCTTCCCTTTTCATAATCTACCCCCCGAACCCAAGAAAACATCTCAAAGGTCTTTCCTGTGCTTTTTGACCTTTCCTTTGGAAAATAAAAAGTCAGTAGCGACTCTTGCTAAACCGAAACATTTGCAAACACAAACGCAAAACCTCAAGTCAGTTCTCCCACCGTATCACAGAACTGGCGACTCTGCTGGGGAATAGCTAAAAAAGTGGAGTAACCTTAGGGTTTAGATCACCTTTACATGCTTACTTTGTTTGCCTTGATTGCTTTACATTTGGTTCTATTGTTTGGGTTTGAAATCCTCTACCCGGATTTGGGAAACATTCATAGGTAAATAGCAATACGTTGTGGAAACTGTGTGGGGTATACCAACATGGTTGAAGCAATAGCTATATTAGTGCGACATATTTGTGGGTACCGGTAGCCTTTGAGTCAATCAAAGAGAATACGGGACCGCTGAGTGATGTCATGAAGCACTAATGGACTTTTAGAACCTTTACTTGACCATCTTGGCCTTATTAGGGGTAGTGGGATGACCGGCTTTAGTGCAGTCCGAAGTTGGTATATACTCGATACTACACTCATTGAGGGTTGTTTTCTTGGAATATTTAGGTCGCCAGTAAAGTGGCTAAACTGAAACAATGAACACAGAAAATAATCCAGTAATATTGAGCTCCTTAGAACCCGGTTACTATTTATAGGACAGGTTGAGCCAACTAAACTTCAAGAGGGTACTTACCTATGAAACCCCATGCAAGCCTGAAACTAGGAACTTGTGTGATTTGCTTGTACATATACTTGTGCATACATCATGAACATCATGAAGCATCATTTTCATCCACTAACCATTTCAAGGGTTTGGATCTTCATCTTTGTTCTTGTTTTGTAGGTAATGGAATCACTCCGCAGAAAAACAATCCAGGTCAACCTTGTGAGAATCCCTCCTCAACTCAAAGAGCTTGCTTCCAAGATTCCAGAGAATTCTCCCTTCAGTGAAATACATGGTATACTTCTCAACTCGGTCAACTCTAACATTGAAGAAGACATGGTGAAAGTTCTCTTCCAGTTCTTTGACCCCCTACACCATTGCTTTACATTCCCTGATTACCAACTAGTGCCTACTTTGGAGGAATTTTCTCAACTCCTGAGGATTCCTATTCTCCATCAACTACCCTACAACGGTATGGAAAGAGAGCCAAAGTCTGAAGATGTTGCTCAAGCCTTACACTTGCAACCATCTGATATCAAAGGTCATTGGGAAACCAAAAGTGGTGTCAAGGGTTTCTTGGCAAAGTTTCTATTTGAGAAGGCACAAGACTGCTGGAATTCTCTAGATCTGCAAGCTTTTAAGGATATTGTAGCACTTCTCATCTATGGGTTGGTCTTGTTCCCAAACCCTAATCAGCTTATAGATGTGAATGCTGTCAAAATTTTCATATCTCGGAATCCTGTGCCTACATTGCTTGGGGATGTCCTCCACTCATTTCACACACGAACAATGAGGAAAAGAGGTGTTCTCATGTGTTGTACTCCTCTTCTAGCAAGGTGGTTTATTTCTCACCTTCCTCATTCAGTCTTGAAGAATGAGCAAGGCTTGAGGTGGTCACAACGGTTGATGACTCTCACACATTCTGATGTTCATTGGTGTTCTCGGTCCAGAGAAATTGTCATCATCATTGATCATTGTGGGGAATTCCCTAATGTCCCATTACTTGGCATTAGGGGAGGCATTACCTACAACCCCTACTTGGCTCTGAGACAGTTTGGGTATGCCCAAAGGGATGGCCCTCATGACATGCTAATTCCGGACTTGGTTTTTGACTTCGACAATGACGCTTAAGGACTCCGACAAAGGTTTATCCGAGCTTGGAGGATGCCCAACAAAGTGGACAGTAAGACACTGGGACACAAGATTTCCATCCCCCTTGAGCCTTACCTCAAGTGGGTACGAACCCGCGCCCAGAGTCTTATGATGCCTTACCCATACATTCTCCATGTGATCAAAGAGCCTGTTATGGAAGGAGAAGTTCCATACCCCTCCTGCATCCTGACATGCCAACATCATTGGAAGATTTGCAAAAGAGTTGGATTCAGCTCAAGGAAGAACGGAATACTTTTGAAGCCAGCTTCTACGCCAGTGAGAAGAAGGTTTTGGAACTTACTCGTCGACTCCACGAAGAGCAGACTCTCAACACCTACATTGCGCCAAAGAGGATGCGCAACGTATTTTTACATTAGAATTTTGTATTTATTTTGCCCATGGGGCATTTATGTACTAATAAAGTTTCTTCTTATTAATATGACGTGTGTTCTTTTTGTTTGCAACAACTTTGAATTTCTGAATCCTTGAATGCATTACATGAATACATATCATTCATCATATGCATAAACAGGTCTTCACACCAGGTCTCCTTATCTCTCTGCTGTTTATTTCAGCAAGATGGATATAGAGCAGACGGTCAAAGACCTACAAGCACAAAATTCGCAGTTCCAACAACTCCTCATGACCTTGGCAAAGGGTCAAGAGGACCTTAAAGCACTGTTAGAGAAGGAAAAGGAAAAAGAGAAAAAGAAAAAGAAAAGAGTCGGGGTGGCTACTCTGGGAAGAATATTTGAGAACCAAGCTAGAAGAGTCCTGGATTTCCCCTCAACGTCTGATGAAGGGGTTGGCAAAGGAAAGGGAGTGGCGGTGCCCTCCGAGTCTGAGGCTGAAGAAGAAGAAGAAGAAGAGGATGAAGATTACTCTGAGCAGCAGTACCCTTCTGCAGACGACAAGTATAAGAATCTGGAAGAGCGGTTGGCAGCTATGGAGGTACAAAGGGTGCCTGGGCTGGATTTCGAGGAGCTAGGGTTGGTTGCTGGGATTGTGATTCCCCCCAAATTCAAGGTGCCTACATTTTCCAAATACGATGGTTTGTCTTGTCCGAATATGCACTTACGGTCTTACGTCAGAAAGATCCAACCTCATTCTTCTGATAAGGATCTGTGGGTCCACTTTTTTTAAGATAGTCTTTCGGGTACACAATTGGACTGGTTCTACCAGCTTGAGAGGGCTGACGTACATAATTGGGAGGATCTGGCTGCTGCCTTCTACAGAAAATATCAATATAACGCAGACTTAGCACCTACTCGTACTCAACTACAGAGTATGGATATGGTCTCTAATGAAGGCTTTAAGGAGTATGCCCAGAAGTGGAGGGACTTGGCTGGAAGGGTGCAGCCACCATTGTCTGAAAGAGAGCTGGTTGTTATGTTTTTGGGGATGTTGTCTGGTCCATTCTTTAATCACCTGATAGGGAGTTCATCGGCGGGGTTCACTGAATTAATTCTGACTGGTGAAAGAGTCGAAGCTGGCATCAAGAGCGGTAAAATTCAAAAAGATACATTTGCTTCTGCTGCCGTCAAAAAACCTTTTCCAGCTAAGAAATAGGTGTCAGCTATTTACTCTCAAAAAGGTCGAGGAAGAGTAGAGCGCCGGCCAACGGTGGGGGCTGTAATGATCCAAAAAACTGCAGCTGATCAACCTAGAAACGATCAGCCTCGAACCAACCAACAAAGAGGGGGAAGCCCTGCTAGGCAGTTCACCAAAATAAACATGACGCCTGCCCAGGTTCTCCCCCATCTTTTGAAGCTAAACCTTACAAACTTGAGAGATCCGCCACAAAATCCGAATACGACTTCTCCTTTTTACCATGCCAACGCTAAATGTGCTTATCACTCCGACGGCATAGGGCACGACACCAACAACTGTTGGCCCCTCAAAAACAAGATCCAGGATTTAATAGATGCCAAGGAGGTGGAGTTTGACGCACCTGAGAAACCTAATGTGATATCCGCTCCAATGCCAAAACATGGTCATAATGTCCATGCTATTGAAGAAGATCTTTATGTTGCTGCTGTTGATGACTTAATGACTCCATTGCCAATGATCAAGATGAATCTGTTGAAAGTCGGGATCTTCCTAGGTTGTGAAAAAGATTGTTACCATTGTTCGTCCCTACAATCCGACTGTCCGTTATTGAAGTTAGGCATCCAACGCCTAATGGATAATCAAGAGATCCTCTTTGAGAAAACTCCTGTTACTCCTGTTACTCCAATCAACGATGTTACTATAATTACCATTTCCGACAATCTTTCCAAGGTCTCCAAAAAACCTGTTAAGATTACACCCGATCCAAAGTGTGTACCTCTAAAGATTACTATGTCGGGGCCTATCCCATATAAGTCCAACAAGACAATACCGTGGAATTATGGAGGAGAGATCTTCTACCATGGTGTTAAGCAGATTGAATCAGTGGAAGAGAATTCCAATGAAGAAACTCCTGACATAGGAAATATTGCAGGGACAAGTAAGATCACTCGTAGCAGAAGAATCTTCTCTCCGGAGATTGCTCCTCCTAGGGCAATCTTCAGACCCTCAAGTGCTCCTATGCCAGTCAAGATATCTGTGCGAAGTCCAGTGATTGAAGAAATTGTTACTCCTGAAGTTGTACCCTCTGTTGTTACTACTGATAAAGGTAAGGGGATCCAAGAAGCGCCCGTCAGGATGAGGGCTCAGCCTTTGGTAATCCCCGAGACCACCCAAAAGGAAATGGAGGAGATTTTAAAAATAATTAAGAAAAGCGACTATGATGTCGTAGAACAACTGAGGCAAACCCCTTCAAAAATCTCCATGCTGGCCCTATTACTTTGTTCCGAGGCTCATGCCAAAGCCTTGATCAAATTCCTGAAGACGGCGCACGTGCCTCAAGAAACTTCTGCGGATCAGTTTCAGGAGTGTGTAGCCAGCCTAACCGCCGACAATGGTCTTGGCTTCTCTGATGCCAATCTAACATCTAAGGGAAGAAAGCATAATGATGCGTTGCATGTCTCAGTGGAGTGCAGAGGGACCACGCTTTCTCACGTTCTGGTTGATATCGGGTCATCTTTAAATGTCCTACCAAAGAAAGCATTGGACAGATTGGACTGTGAGGGTTTGACCTTAAAGCCCAACAATATCATTGTTAGAGCCTTCGACGGTTCTAAGAGGATGGTCCACGGAGAAGTGGGCATCCCAATTAAGGTGGGAACAGAAATTTTCAACTCTACATTTTATGTGATGGACATCCGTCCCTCATATTCTTGCTTGTTGCGAAGACCATGGATCCACAACGCTGGGGCAGTCACTTCTTCTCTACACCAAATGCTCAAATACCCAGTCCAGGGTAAAATCATAACAGTTCATGGTGAGGAGGAGTATATGATAAGCCACCTTAATTATTTCCGCTATGTGGAGTTAGATGGTGAGTTCATAGAAACACCTTTCCAACACTTTGAAGAGGTTTCTCCTGAAGTTGCGGCAGCTAAGACAATGACTTCTATACCCATCATTACCAATCTTGTGTCCCGGATGTCATCCCTTAAAGATGTGAAGGTTGTGATCGAGGAAGGAGGAAGTACAGTGTGGGGTCAGCTACCAGATTTTCCTTTCAAGACAGATAAGTTCAGCTTGGGTTTCACTGCTGCTAGTCAGAAGGCTGTGCGCCGCTCCCGGGCTGGAGGGCCACCATTAAAGATCACTCATCATGGAGTTCATGCTTTGGAAGATGTTGAAGATGAGAGTAACTTTGAAGATTATATTTTCTCGACCATTGAAGGAAGACTGAACAATTGGGAGGCGAAAGACTTTGTTCCCATTACTTTCATCAATCAGTAATTTATCTTTCGAACATTTCTGTTGGTCTGTAATAATTATTAAACAATTTGTACAATCTTTTTGCCTTGTGCCTTACCCGGGGCATATAGGTCCATTTGTAAGGGTTTTGACTCTTCATTTTCATATGCCATTTTTAATGCATCATGGACGTTTTCATATATAAACTTTTGTGTTCATTTTCTTTCTTTTTACATTTTATTTTGTTTAAAGGTGGTTATCCCTTACATACACCCACACTCACAAAATGCAGGTACCCGTCCACTCTGGATTCCATGGGTAACAATTCTGCTATGGCCTTCAGTGACTCTGAAGATCTGGTCAATCATGTCGAGTACGAAGACAATGAAGACTATGAAGTGCCTGGAGAGTTGGCTAGACTTCTACAACAGGAAGAAAGGGCTATTCTGTCCCATGAAGAGCTGTTAGAGACTATCAACTTGGGTACTTCCGAAGACAGAAAAGAGGTTAAAGTGGGTGCCAACCTAAATCCAAATGTCAAAGAGCGCTTAGTTCAGTTGTTGAATGAATATGTTGATATCTTCGCCTGGTCCTACGAAGACATGCCAGGACTCGATACAGATATTGTGGTTCACCGTCTCCCTACAAGAGAAGACTATCCACCAATTAAACAGAAAGTCCGCCGAATGAGGCCCGATATGTCTGAAAAGATCAAAGTCGAAGTGATAAAGCCATTCAATGTCGGGTTCCTTGTTGTTACCTCGTATCCACAATGGGTTGCTAACATTGTGCCTGTGCCTAAAAAAGACGGCAAAGTGAGAATGTGTGTGGATTACCGAGACTTAAACAGGGCTAGACCTAAAGATGACTTTCCACTACCGCACATTGACATCTAAGTTGATAACACAGCTCAACATAAGGTATTCTCTTTCATGGATGGATTTTTGGGATACAACCAGATCAAAATGGCCCCCGAAGACATGGAGAAGACTAATTTTGTTACGCAGTGGGGAACCTTCTACTATAAAGTGATGCCATTCGGACTGAAGAATGTCGGGGCAACCTATCAGCGAGCCATGGTAGCTTTGTTTCATGACATGATACATCATGAGATCGAAGTCTACGTAGACGACATGATAGCCCGTTCACAGACAGAAGAAGAACACCTCGACCATCTGCAAAAGTTGTTTGTCAGATTGAAGGAATATAAGCTCAGACTGAACCCTAGCAAGTGCACTTTCGGAGTCAGGTCCGGTAAACTCTTGGGATTCATCGTCAGCAACAAAGGCATCAAGGTTGATCCTGCCAAAGTCAAAGCCATACAAGAAATGCCTGCCCCTCGCACTGAGAAGGAGGTCATAGGTTTTTTGGGACGCCTAAACTACATTGCAAGGTTCATTTCTCACCTAACATCTACTTGTGAACCAATTTTCAAGCTGTTGAAGAAAGATCAGGTGGTTGAATGGAATGATAACTGTCAAGTTGTTTTCGATAAAATTAAGGAGTATTTGCTAGAACCTCCTATCTTGATGCCACCCGTCGAAGGAAGGCCGCTAATCATGTATTTAACTGTTTTGGATAATTCAATGGGGTGCGTACTGGGCCAAAATGACGAGTCTGGTCGAAAAGAGCATGCCATTTATTACCTTAGCAAAAAGTTTACCGACTGTGAGACTCGCTACTCACTGCTCAAGAAAACTTACTGCGCTTTGGTATGGGTTGCTCGCCAGCTAAGGCAGTATATGTTGACCCATACCACTCTGTTGATTTCTAAAATGGATCCGATCAAGTACATCTTCGAAAAGCCTGCTTTATTTGGAAGAATCCTAGATGGCAAATGATCCTGACTGAGTACGATATCCAGTACACAACCCAAAAAGTTATAAAGGGGAGTGTACTAGCTGGCCATCTAGCTCACCAAGCTGTCGGAGATTACCAATCCATGAAGTTCGACTTCCCTGACAAAGACATTATGACATTGGACAACATTGAAGGTAACAGACCGTATGACGGACCTGAACAAGGATCCCGATGGACCCTGTACTTTGATGGTGCTTCAAATGTACTTGGCAACGGTATCGGCGCGGTACTTATCTCTCCACAAGGTTGCCATACACCTTTCACTGCTAGACTCTGCTCCAGCTGCACCAACAACATGGCCGAGTATGAAGCTTGCATCTTTGGTCTCAAGGCTGCTATTGACTTGGGAATCAAATCTTTGGTTGTGTTTGGGGACTCAGCTTTGGTTATCAGTCAAATCAAAGGATAATGGGACACTAAACATCCTAATCTCATCCCATATAAAGAACATGTCCTGACATTGTTACCTCATTTCGAGCAGATTACCTTCGAGCACTTCCCGCGAGAAGAAAATCAGTTAGCGGATGCTCTAGCTACAATGTCTTCCATGTTTAAACTTAACTGGGATAATGAGGCTCCCCAAATTACCATCGAGCGGATGGATGAACCTGCACATTGTCACGAGATTAATACCGAAGAAGTAGTGGACCAACCATGGTTTCATGAAATCAAAAGGTATCTCAAGACTCGAGAATACCCTGAAGGAGCTTCGGTCAACGATAAAAAGTTCTTAAGGAGATTTTCTGCCAAGTTCTTCCTGAGCAATGGTACCCTATACAAGCGCAACCATGATTGTGTTCTGCTTCGTTGTGTGGACAAGGTTGAAGCTGAGCAGATCATGATTGAACTGTATAGTGGTACATTTGGCACTCACTTGAGCGGACATACGATGGCTAAGAAGATTCTACCGGCAGGCTACTACTGGTCTACTATGGAAGCTGACTGTCATTAATATTCCCGTACTTGTCATAAATGCCAAATTTATGTGGACAAGGTACATATTCCTCCAGTTCCTCTCAATGTCCTAATAGCTCCTTGGCCATTCGCAATGTGGGGTATCGACATGATTGGAGAGATCAAGCCTACAGCATCCAATGGACACCGCTTCATCCTGGTGGCCATTGATTACTTTACCAAGTGGGTCGAAGCATATTCCTTCGCCTCCTTTACAAAGAATGTGGTTGCCTGCTTCATCAAGCAGAACCTCATATGCCGGTATGGTATCCCCGACCGTATCATCACGGACAATGGTACAAACCTGAACAACACTATGATCACCGCTCTGTGCGAGCAGTTCAAGATTCAACATCACAATTCATCTCCCTATCGGCCAAAGATGAATGGTGTTGTCGAAGCTGCGAACAAAAATATCAAGAAGATCATTCAAAAGATGACAGTCACTTACAAGGACTGGCATGAGATGTTACCGTTTGCTCTGCATGGATACCGTACCACGACGCGTACTTCGATTAGGGAAACCCACTTTTCTTTGGTATATGGCATGGAAGCTGTTTTACCTATGGAGGTTTAGATTCCTTCCTTGAGAATTATGAAGGATGTCGGTTTAAGTGAAGATGATTGGATTCAAACCCGGCTTGATCAACTTAACTTGATTGACGAGAAGCGACTTACTGCTGTTTGTCATGGTCAGACGTATTAAAAACGGATGATCAAGGCTTTCAACAAGAAAGTCAGACGTCAGGTGTATCAAGTCGGAGATCTTGTAATCAAGCGGATCATCTTGCCACAAAGTGATCCCAGGGGCAAGTGGACTCCTACTTACGAAGGACCACTTGTGATCAAAAACATCTTTTCTGGTGGGGCTATGATTCTAACCACCATGGACGGCGACGATCTGCCGCACCCTGCGAATGCAGACATAGTCAAAAGATACTATGCATAAACGACCCGACAAGTTGATAACCCGAAAGGGAGACTTGGGCAAAAATGGGCATCCTGGTGAATCGAAAACCCGAAAGGGCGGTTCAGGAAAAAATTAAGGATAAACAAAAAAATTTGTACACCCGGCAAGTTGAAAACCCGAAAGGGCGACTTGGGCAAAAAAGGGTTTCCCGGTGGATCAAAAACCCGAAAGGGCGGTCCAGGCAAAAGTTAGGGAATTAAAGCGTATGACTATGTCTCGTCGGATCACTTTAAGGACAATATCTTCACGGACAAGCTCCAAGCTTCTGATTAATCCAATCATCTGCGGGCGAAGCAACGAATGGACAAGATACTCAGAGTTACGAAGGCTATAGCAGAATGGGAACCCCATGGAATTGTTACACATAGCCATCTTTCTTTGTATAAATTTTTCTCAATTTTATGACAACATTCTCTTACTAGGATGTCTGTCTCCTTTGTACAAAATACTTACACAAAGTTAATACAAAGATACTTCAAAGTGCAGAAAATTGTTTGCCTTTCCTTTCTCTTTTATACTTGTGTTTTATTTGAAAACGTCCAATGATTTATTAAATGAGCATATGCATTTGAATATAATCACTGCTTACAAATAAAACAAAACGAGAAAGAATAGTTACTGATAGGATGAAAGTATAGGAAAATGTCTCTAGGCTATTCCAGGAGAAATCCCCTGCAATACATCATCCAGATCCTCGGCGGAACTAAAGCCTTGAAATGCATATCTCCAGCGGAGTTAAGTTTCAAGAATCCCCATCAGAGCTGAGTTTTCAAACTCCCAATCCCCAGCGGAGCAAAAGGATGAAACTTTCTTCCCCAAACGGAGTCCAACCTTCAACCTTTGAACACCAGTGAAGACCATCCAGTTTCCTCCAATTTCCCCTGAAGAGTCGCTTTAAAACCAGATAATTCCCCAGAAAGTTATTTTTAAACCTTCTTCCTCAACGAAGTCAAGTTTCCATATCCAATCAAATCATCATGTCATTAAGATCCCCAGCAGAGAGTAAACTTTGAGCTACCAATCCCTAGCGGAGACCATTCAGTTTTCCCCTGATATCCCCAACAGAACGGAGATTCTCATTCTTGAAGTCCCCAGTAGATTGGCATACAACCCAAACTCCTGATCTCCCCGGCAGTATGGCTTCTCCCCACAGAGGTTGTCAAAGATCTTGAATCTCCAACAGTGGTCATGGATTTATTTTCCCCGACAGCAGTCAAAGATTTTATTATCTCCAGCTATCCAGGATTTATTTTCCTCAACAAAATAGCTAATCAGCCTATATGCGCATGCATTACATTCATAAATCATGAACATTGATAAAACACATCTTATTGCATCATACATTTCATGCAAAATAACTTTGTGTTTTAGCTAACATTCTACCCTTTTCAGGATAAAATCGATAGCTACTTAAAACAAATATTCAAAGCTCAGAAAACTGCTTAGAGATGCTCCAGACATGGACGCTTTTCTATTTGTTTATTCAAATCAATGGGAAAATTCCTGTTCCAGTTATAAAGCCTGGATCCAACCAGATTTTATCTTGATTATGCTGAAGCCCGGAGATCAACCGGAAAATAGTTGAATCCCCTGTAAATTCTTCTGAAACCTGGACGTTGACCAGATAGGAAGTAAAGTATTGTAAAGCCTGGACGTTGACCAGATAGCAATACAAAACTGTGAAGCCTGGACGTTGACCAGATAACAGTAAGGTATACTGTGAAACTTAGACGTTGACCAAATAACAGTTTGCTCGGCCAATTACTTTGAAGCCCGGATTCAACCGGATATTAGTAGGCCCTAAAATCAAAGGGAAAACTGGAGGCGACCGGATAACCATTTGATTTTCTTCTGAAGACTGGACGTTGACCAGATAGGAAGTAAAGTATCGTGAAGCCTGGACGTTGACCAAATAGCAATACAAAACTGTGAAGCCTGGACGTTGACCAGATAACAATGAGGTATACTGTGAAACTTGGACGTTGACTAAATAACAGTTTACTCGGACAATTACTTTGAAACCCGGATTCAACCGGATATTAGTAAGCCTCGAGATCAAAGGGAAAACCGGAGGCAATCGGATAACCATTTGATTTCCTTCTGAAGACTGGACGTTGACCAGATAGGAAGTAAAGTATCGTGAAGCCTGGACGTTGACCAGATAGCAATACAAGACTGTGAAGCCTGGATGTTGACCAGATAGCAATTCATTGTCACCTCTTCAACCAAGAGATGACTCCCCATTTAGAATAACAAGACGAATGAAGTTCTATTTTTACCTCGACAGAGACCAACATTCCCCGGTGTAGTCCTCCTAAACAACAGGTATACGGGCTCTCGCAAAGGAATCTCTTATGCGATCAATTTTTCTTGGATGGCATCTTTAAGCCCATCTCCGACAAGATTCTGTCACGTCTTCCAAATGGCATCTTTAAGCCCATTCCCTTAACTACTCTAACGAGTGCAAATTTACGGGCACTCTAGTGTCCAATCCTCTTTTACCTTCGAGTCACGAAAGGCAAACTCGCCAATCTAACTCTTCAGGTTCAAGAAGATTGAACAGGGGAAGCTGTTGTACCCCAAAATTTGCCCTCTCATTTTATCAAGATTTCTCATCACAAGACTCTCTAGACTCAAGGTCAAGCTAGGGTTTGCTCTACTCAAGACATCCCCTTGCATTGTTGACCTAAATTAGGGTTTGAATTTGCACAAGGAATTTTTGACTTCTAATGCTCAATGTGACTTTCATACTCCATGTTGGACTTATAAGATTGCTCATACCAAGTTTCAGGCATTGACTCAAATTTTTGCCCAGTCAATTGGACAGTTGACCTAAAAATCAGTTGTATTGGGGAAAAAGTCAAATGTGGCCAATTTATAGTCAAACCTCATAAATTTTGATCCACATAAACATTATAAGCTCATATGAACCATTTGATCAAGTTTGGACCACAACTCCTCAAGAAATTTGATCAGATCTTCAAAAGGGCAAAATGGTCATTTTTAGGGTTTTGACTACAGAAGGGCAATTTCTGACTTTTCACCTAGCCAATGGCAAATTGGGCTCAAGCATGGATTCAAGGACTCAATGGAATCATCTTAACCTATTCACAAGGTTCAAAAGATCTCAATTGCATTGGATTGACAGATGAATTTTCCAGTCAACTGATCAAAAATCAATTGTACACTGAAAAGTCAAACTTTGACTTTTTGGTCAAAATCAAGTGCTAAGGGTCATTTTTCATCAAGATGTGTCAAAACATGAAAAATTTTCATCAAGAAACCCAATTTTTCAAATTAGGGTTTAAGATTGAAAAATTTTCATAACTTAGAATTTTTCTAAGTTATGAAATTTCCTTAATTTTTCCCAACTTTGCCCAACATTTTCACCTTGATGCAATTGGATTTAAACAAAACTTACAACATGAAAGTTGTAGTCCTCCACAAAATGTACAACTTTTATTCACAAAGTTTTCTCAAATAAAGCTTGGATCTCAAGTTATGATTTTTGGAACAAGGGTCCATGAAACTTTTAACTTAGTGAAATTTTGCCCTAGTTTATGCAGGATTTTGACCTATCTTCATGGAAATTTTTCACCTAGTTCCACTTGGAATCTCAAAATGCATTTCAAATATGGATTGTATAGCATGTTACAAGATTTCCAAAATGTCCCAGAACTCTCCAAAATCATTTGTGGTTAGGGAGAATCGAAGATTTGAATTTGGCAAAAACTCACTTTTGATCCATGGCATTTTCATGTTGATACAAGTTGCAACTTCCATCCTGCATTGTTTGTACTTGATTACAGGTCCCTAAACCCTTTCATAATCAATAATTAAATGCAAATCCATTGGTTTGAGGCTTTTTTTCTGATCATGGGAGGATTACACAAGAGATTAATCCAAAAATAGCAAAAAGGCAACATTGCCATTTTTGTCAAATTTGCTTTATGTCAAATTGCATTCTTGAGCCTTGAACCAAATCTTGGACAACAAACCAAATCCACAAACTTGGGGCTAATCTCACACAATGTATGCAGGGTTAGAGCTAGCCTGTACATGCCTGCTCTTTGTCACTTCTCATTTTTGCTTCATAACCAAGAAACTTGCCAAAATCACATAACTTGCATATCTGTTATAACCAACTCTTGCAAGCATTTGAGACAAGTTTTGCACATTGCCTTGAGCCAGAAACACGAATTATTGAACCCTCAAGCCTTCCAAAACACAAAATCACCTTCCTTTTTCAAAACAGGGCACTCCCTGCAGTTTCACTTCCA
This sequence comes from Vicia faba, assembly GCA_948472305.1. Classification (NCBI taxonomy): domain Eukaryota; kingdom Viridiplantae; phylum Streptophyta; class Magnoliopsida; order Fabales; family Fabaceae; genus Vicia; species Vicia faba. Next base: position 1,500,074,822 of record OX451739.1, on the reverse strand, counting down.
TCACACAAACCACTCGTGCATTTTGCCCCAAACCTGTTCAAACACATTCCATATAACCTATCCAAGCTATTCCAACCATTGGACAGTGACTGTAACTCCATTTGCAAGCTTCACCATTTCTGTTTTCAGCTTGTGCAGGTTGAGTTCTACAAGCTTGCTCAAGCAAGTCCAAAGCAAAATAGGCATTAGGGAAGGTCAGAGGAAGTTTAGGCAAGCTCCCAAGCACCTCAGGTCTCACTGAAAAGCTCCACATTGCCATACACGAGTTCATCTGAAACAGGTATTTGTCACCTTTCTATCTCTCTATTTAGGAATCATTAGGCTTAGGTTTGTGAATAAAAAATGTAGTACTCATAGCCCTGGAGCTGTACATATGCTTAGATTTCATTTAAGTTAAACGTGTTAAGAGAATTTGATTCATGAACTTCCTGAAAAAGTTAGGTTAGAAATTAGGGCCAGAGAAATTCTCTCTAGTCTTTGAGAGTTAGATTAAGTTTCTTATATGGTTGGAATCGTCTTGAAAAATGCTATGACTTTGGTGTTATGAATTTTTGCTTTAGAGCACGTATGCAGGATGTCCAAGTTTGTACAGGAAACGCGTGTTTTGTTTGAACAAGAGGTTGAAGATGAAGATCAGTGGGTTGGGCTTTGGCTTGGCTCACTTTTGACACCCCATTCCTTGCAGCTTGCACCCCCTGGCCCATTTCTTTATATTTTTTGTATTTTTCTATTTATTTTTCATTTCTCATTTTATTCTATTTTTTTCTAAACATAAAAACTTACCAAAAACATTTTTATAAATTTTCACATTTATTTTTGTATTTTATTTTATTTTTCTAACATGAAAATAATTATTAATTAGTACATACCTTTATTTTATTTAATAAAAACTTGAAAATAATACATAAAAAAACATTATATTTTTATTATTATCATTTACATACTTAAATAATATTTTTCTAATATATTTTTATTTTTTGACATTCTGTATATATTTTATTATTTTATTGTACATAAATAATAAAATTAATATATATACTTTCTTAAAGAAAATTAGGGTTTTTACCCTTAATAAAAATAATCTTTTATTTCTTTTTTTTAATACATTAAATATTATATTTTTACATACATAAAAATAAATAAAAACATTTTTTTACATATTTATAACATTTTGCATATTTATATTTAAATTGTTTATTTAAATATTGCTTATTTATTTGATACAAAGGAATTCAATTTGGATGTAATAGTAAATCTAGGGTTTTATTTTATTCCAAATATTCCCCATTCAAAAATGTATCCCCCTCCCCATATCAATGTTGTAATAGCTTAGGTTTATTTTGCGCACTTTATGCTTACAAATATGCCATGTTAGAGATTAGGGTTTGCATGTAAAAAAATCCAAAATCAAACAAATAGCTTGACTAATACAAAGACAAAAAAACATGTAAATTGACAACACAATGCACACATGCACCCCTAGGGTTTCATCCACTTGTTGCCTTTAAAATTGCCATGTTATGCATGTTGAGTATCTTGGCAAAACAAAAACAAAACAAAAGATCATAGTCCCTCGATGACGCTATCTTGGTTGCCTATACAAAATGATCTAGTCCCTCAAAAATTTGCTAAAGATACTTAGCACAATTGCTATCATGGTCAATACGATGACCCACGCCTGTCCCGTTTAACATCCAAATACAAGGTTGTTTACCAAATGCAATGGTAAAACAACACTGTCAAAAGGGTTAAAAATGTGTAGAAAAAATCTTTGAGTAAAATAGGGTAGACAACTCTTAGTTACTTGATCAAAACTTGCAAAAACATCCTTGCTAATTTCAAAACACACAATTTCAAAACATTTCCCAAATATCAAACTTTCAAACATTGAAAACATCTTTTTAAAAGACAAACACCTTTATATATATTCAAACAAGAATCATTACAAAGGTTGCCACAACGATGGCCTCTTTTCAAAGCATTTTCAAAAAACCACACACAAAGCACCATTTCAAACAATTGAAAAGCAAAAGCAAGTGATCTAAACAAGTAACTAAGAGCCCATGGATAACCATGGATGAAAAGGATGCTAGCACCTTCCCTTTTCATAATCTACCCCCCGAACCCAAGAAAACATCTCAAAGGTCTTTCCTGTGCTTTTTGACCTTTCCTTTGGATAAAATAAAAAGTCAGTGGTGACTCTTTCTAAACCGAAACATTTGCAAACACAAACGCAAAACCTCAAGTCAGTTCTCCCACTGTATCACACATGGCAACGAGGAAATTATATCTCCTACTAGAAAATTCACCAATTGTACATGACAGTTATGTAGAAAATTCCTAGACGACCACAACATGAAAACGGGCAACTTTGAAGAACAGGCCCAGAAAATCAACGCACAACAATTATACCCACGACCAATCCCTACATAATATTCATCATAAGCCCCATTATAGAGTCAGAACTCCACTCTTACCTTGGATTTAAAGTTGCTCTAAAACTCTCCAGTCGGAACCTTGCTTTGCTTCTTCTCCTTATTCCTATTCTCTGCAACTTCTCACGACCAATTTTCCAACAACTTCTCAATTAACCCCATTCTTTATTTAAATAGAACCTCACAATATTATTATTCTTATGGGCTTAACAACCCCCCCCCCCCCCCATATCTCTACTTCTAACTATTAAAAATAGGCCCAACATAATTATTCTATTATTCTACTAATTCTAGTATTATTACTATTATTAATTAACTAATTGATTAACTAGTAATAATCTAGCAACTTATGCCAACAATTCACAACATCTCACAACTTCATCAATAATTCGAAAATATTTAATTAAATAATTAATTAAATTAACTGGTGTTATAACTCTCCCCCACTTAGAATATTTTCGTCCTCGAAAATTTACCTTGTTCAAATAACTCGAGATAAGATTCCCGTATCTTGCTTTCCAACTCCCACATCGTGCTTTCTCTGACAGCTCCTAACCAGACTACTTTCATCAAAGCAATCTCTTTGCCTCTTAGAGTCTTCATTTCATGATCCACGATCCGTACAAGCATCATTTCCATAGTGAGATTATCATTTACTTGCATACATCCATATGAATCACATGAGATGGATCTGAAATATACCTCCAGAATTGTGACACGTGAAACACATCATGCAAATTTGAAAGGTTAGGCGGTAAAGCCACTCTATAAGCAACATTCCTAGCTATGTCTAAAATCTGATACGGACCAATAAAATAAGGAGTAAGCTTCTTAGACTTCAATGCTCGCCCAACACCGGTCATAGGCGTGACTCTTAAAAACACATGGCCACCTTCTTGAAATTCTAAATATTTCCTTCGCTTGTCGTGATAACTTTTATGTCTACTTTGGGGAGCTTTCATCTTTTCTCTAATTAACTTCACCTTCTCGGTAGTTTCTCGAACAATTTCAGGTCCAAGCACTACACTTTCTCCATACTCGTGCCAACATAAAGGAGTTCTACATCTCCAACCATACAAGGCTTCAAAAGGTGTCATTCCGATACTAGAATGGTAACTGTTATTATATGTGAACTCTATTAATGGAAGATAAGTGTCCCACGAACCTCCCTATTCAAGAACACATGCTCTCAATAAATCTTACAACGGTTGAATAGTCCTCTCCATCTGACCATCCATCTGAGGGTGATACGCCAAACTCAACCTCAACTTATAACCCAACGCCTCTTGAAAACTCTTCCAAAAATTTGAAGTAAACCATGGATCTCTATCCGACACAATACATAACGTAACACCATACAACTTCATAATTACACTAGTATAAATCTCTGCCAGCTTCGACACTGGAAAATGATGTTAATGGGAATAAAATGAGCTGACCTCGTAAGCCTATAAACAATCACCCAAATCAAATCATTCCCTCTTGAAGTATTAGGTAGTCCCGTCACAAAGTCCATCGAAATGCTATCCAATTTTCATTCTAGAACTTCTAACGGTTGCATCAACCCCACAGGCTTCTTATGTTCAACTTTCGACTTCTGACAAGTTAAACATGCATAAACAAACCGAGCCACATCACTCTTCATTCTAGGCCACCAAAATAAATTCTTCAAATCTTGATACATTTTTGTAGCTCCCGGATGAATGCTTAACTTGCTTCTATGACTTTCCTCAAGAATCACTTTCTTCATCTCCACGTCATAAGGAATACAAATTCTATTATAAATCTCAACACACCTTGCACATGTAACTTAAAATCTTTATTCTCAGACTGATCGATCCCAACCATCGAGTCTACAAATTTCACATCTAACTTCCGAGCTTCTTTGATATTGTCCAGAAATTCATTGTTAATTTTCAACATTCCCAATATAACACTCCACAGTGTTACTTCGCAAACTAAGCTCATATCTCTAAATTGTTCAATTAATTCCAACTCTTTAACCATCATTGCCGACATATGTAAAGTCTTTCGACTTAACATATCAGCCACCATATTCGCTTTTCCTGGATGATAATTCAAACCGAAATCGTAATCCTTTAACAACTCAAACCATCTTCATTGTCTCATGTTCAATTCTTTCTGATCAAATAGATATTTTAGACTCTTATGGTCACTAAATACTTCAAACCTAGAACCATAGAGGTAGTGTCTCCAAATCTTTAGCAAAAAAACAACTGCAGCAAGCTCTAAACCATGCGTAGGATAGTTCCTTTCATGAGTCCTCAACTGCCTTGACGCATAAGCAACTACCTTTTCATTCTGAATAAGTACACCTCCTAAACCCATCTTGGAAGTATCACAATATACCATAAAAGGTTTTCCTAAATTAGATAATGTCAAAATCAGAGTCGACGTCAATCTTTTCTTTAATTCTATAAAACTTTCTTCACACTGAACATCCCACACAAAAGCTCTACCTTTACAAGTAAAATTAGTTAACAAAAGTGCCAACTTAGAAAAACCTTTGATAAACCTTCTATAATAACCATCTAATCCCAAAAAGCTTCTAATCTTGGTAGATGACTTTGGAGTTTCCTATTGCAACAATACATCTACTTTAGATGGATCTACAACAATGCCACTACCTAAGATAACATGACCAAGAAAACTAATCTCCTTGAACCAAAATTCACACTTAGACAGATTTGCATACAACTTCTTCTCTTTCAAAACTTGCAATACTATTCTTAAGTGTTCTGCACGCTCTTCTTCCGATTTAGAGTAAATCAAAATGTCATCAATGAACACCAACACAAACCGATCAAAATAAGTATGAAAGATATGATTCATGTACTCCATGAATACTCCTAACGCATTAGTAACACTGAAAGGCATCACTGAATACTCATAATGCCCATATCGCATCCTGAAAGCCGTCTTCTGTATATCCTCATCCTTCACTTTAATCTGATGATAGCACGACCTCAAATCAATCTTTCTAAACACACGAGCACCCACCAATTGATCCATCAAGTCATCTATTCTTGGAAGTGGATACTTGTTCTTAATTGTTACTTTATGCAATTGTCTACAATCAACACAAAGCCTCATACTTCCATCTTTCTTCTTTACTAGCAACACTAGAACTCCCCACGACAATACACTTGGTCTTACAAATTTCTTTTCAAGTAACTCTTCCAATTGCTTCTTTAATTCTGACAATTTAGATACAGACATCCTGTATGGTGCCATAGAAACAGGTTTGGTACCAGGTACAAGATCAATAGAAAATTCGACTTCTCTCTGGCGGTACATCAGGAATTTCATCAGGGAAAACTTCAGGAAATCGCACACCACTTGTAATTCCTCAATTATATCTTGATTCTTGACAGATAGCGATGCCATTAACGAGAACATCAAAGCTTTATCTTGCATCAACTACTGCAGCTGTCTGGCAGACAATAGACCAACTTCCTCTTCTTCAGGAGTATAAAACCTCACCGACTTGTTATAACATTTAATATGAACATAGTTATGTTCTAACCAGTTCATACCTAAGATCATATCTAACCCACTTAAAGGCAAACAAACTAAATCAATAACAAAGTCTCTATTGAAGATCGACAAAGGGCACTTTAAACACACAAAATAAGTAGTTACTGATCCCTTGGCTGGAGTATCGACGACCATCTCTCCATTCAAAGAAGACAACATAAGACCCAATCTTTCAACACATTCAACAACAATAAAGCAATGAGTAGCATCGGTATAAATAATAGTAATTAAAGGAGTACTATTGATGAAACATGTACCTCTGATGAGTCTGTCCTCATTAGCCGTCTGATTCTCAGCCAAAGCGAACACTTTTCCACTGGTTTGCACATTCTTTGGTTTCTGACACTGACTACCAATGTGTCTTCCTTCACAACAATTGAAACAAATCATCTCGTTATGCTTGCACTCAGATATAACATGCCCAGTCTTACCACAACAGAAACACCTCTTCACCTTAGTAGTACACACGTTGCTCTTATGACCAAGTTTTCCACATTTGAAACAAACCACACCAACATGAGCATCTCACCTACTAGTTCTCTGACCCTGGACAACTTTCTGTTTACCTTTACCAGCTAGGGAATCGTAAGGCTTACCATGGTTATGTTGGTGCTTACACCTCTTCTCATTGATGATCTTATAGTGAGCATTATTATCTTCTTCATAGATCCTACAACTATCAATCAAATCAGCAAAGACATGAATCTTCTGGTATCCAACTTCCTTCTTGATCTCTGGGTGCAACCCATTCTCAAACTTGATGCACATCGAAAACTCAGCATTTGCCTCGCTGTAGTGCGGGTAAAACTTAGCCAACTCAACAAACTTTGCAGCATATTCTATAACTGACATATTCCCTTGCTTTAGCTCAAGAAACTCAATTTCCTTCTTACCGCGAACGTATTTAGGGAAATACTTCCTCAAAAATTCCCTATGGAATGCAACCCAAGTGATATCTTCACCTACAACCTCCAATTTCCGACGAGTCTCTAGCCACCAGTCATCAGCCTCGACTGCTAGCATATGAGTACCATATCAAACCTTCTGTGCTGGAGTGCAGTCCATCACACGGAAGATTCTCTCGATCTCCTTCAACCAATCTAATGCTCCATCAGGATCGTACTTACCCTTGAAGGTACCATATCAAACCTTCTGTGCTGGAGTGCAGTCCATCACACGGAAGATTCTCTCGATCTCCTTCAACCAATCTAATGCTCCATCAGGATCGTACTTACCCTTGAAGGTAAGAAGATTCTCCCTCTAGAAGGTCTCCAAGCTACAAGATCCAACATTCTCGTCAGTGTTCGACTGATTCTCCATAGCATGCGCCATTGCTTCCAAAGTAGCAACAAGTGCAATGCCATTCCTTCCATCCATTTCAACTTATCACTACAACATAAACAACTGTTAGAACTCAAGTTAACAATACTCGATTGTTAGGCAAAACTACGACTCGAAAACTTAGTCGGACGAAATGACCTGCTATGACACCACTAATGTAACACCCCATTTCTACCCAACGAATTATATAAAATCAAAGTTACAAAATTTCCAACAAAAAAATAGGATGCTACACTTACTACTTAAAACACCTTTAGTTAATCACATGTAAAACAGATACATAAAACTTGAACTTGGATGAACCGTAAACCACATAATTTAGTTTTTAGAATAAAACAACTTTTATAAATAAGCAGCAGAATCACAAGTTTTAATTCAATTTACATAACATCTTTGTCTAACTGAAAACAACTTCAAAAACAATAAAGTACTTAGTAAATCAATTTAAAATTCAGCAATGAAAGTAATCACAATAATAAAGCAACAAGCGTTCATCCGCCGGGTGTTACGTATTAGAGCAACGACACCAACTCGAACTACTGAAGGTAAACAACCTTCACTCTAGATTACCTGCATGTTACCAACATAGGGGTAACATTCAAACAAAAGAGGTGAGATATCGAACAATATGATAGAACGTATGATAAATAATATATTAGAATCAGTTCATACAAAATCATAACTTTGCAGCTCTTTAACAACATTTAGCATAATCAATTCACCCACATAATAACTCAGGATGCAACATGAAATGCGACTTGTTTTTATGCACATGCATGTAGTACCAACGGAGCAAAACTCCCAACTTATTAATCTTCCAATTAATAGAGGCATCATCAAGGCATAAGCCTTCAAATTTATATTTGCCAATCCAGGCCAACTTACCGAGAATGAGCTCCCAACTTGATATGTTATTTATGTGAAAACAATATGAATGTAGTAACAATAACAACAATAATTCAACAACAACTCAACACAATTCAACATTGGCCATAACCTACAACTTAACATCTGCCAATAATTAGAGGCATCTCAACAAAATTCATCATCACCTGCTGTGATACAGTGGAAGAACTGACTTGGGTGTTTTGGGTTTGATTGCAAATGTTACTGTTAGCAAGAGTCTCCGCCAAATTTTCTTTTATCCAAAAGGAAAGGTGAAAAAGCACAGGAAAGACCTTTGAGATTATTTCTTAAGTTCGGGGGTAGATTATGAAAAGGGAAGGTATTAGCACCCTTTTCATCCATGGTTTTCCATGGGCTCTCAGTTACTTGTTAGATCACTTTCTTTTTGTTTGAAATTGTGCTTGATGTGGTTTTTGAAAGTATTTTGTAAAAGAGGCCATTGTTTAGGCAATCTTTGTAATGATTCTTGTTCGTAAGAATGTATACAAAGATGTTGATCTTTTGAAAATGTTTTCAAGTTTTGTAAGATGTTTTAAAGGTGTAGGTGTTTGTTTTTGAAAATAGCAAGGATGTTTGTTTTGAAATGGAGCAAGTAATTAGGAGCAATCTACCTACTCAAATGTATTTCTTATTCATTTTCTTTTCCTTTGACATTGTTATCTTACCATTGATTTGGTAAGTAACCTTATATTTGGATGTAAACGGGACGGGCGTGGGTCATCGTATAACCATGATTAGCAATGTTGCAAGGTATCTGAGCATTATTTTTGAGGGACTAAGATCATTTATAAGGCAACTTAGATAGCGTCATCGAGGGACTATGATCTTGTATTTGCTTGTTTTTGCTAAGATACCTTACATGTGTAATATGGCCATTTTGTATAAGGCAACCAAGTGGAATAACCCTAGGGGTGCTTGTGTGTAAGTGTATTGTTTTCATGCTTGTTTTTGTCTTGAATTAGGGTTTTCTAAGTATTGGTTTTAGTCTTTCCATACAAACCCTAATTACTAGCATGTTATATAAAAGCGATAAATTGCGAAATTTAAAGTTACTACGCTATTACAACATTTGTGGGGAGGGGTGTACAAATTCATGAATGGGGATTGCAAGAATTTAAACTTAATTAGTCTATTACAACCATATTGAATTGATATCAATGTACAAGGAAATAAATAAATACAAAGTATAAAATGAATGAATGTACAAAAAATGCAAGATGTAAAGAAATGTATCTTTGTTTGATTTTCATGAAAAAAAGGATTTTGTCTTAGCCTAATTAAATAAAGAAAATAATTAATTAAATTTGAATTTTATTAAGAAAATATTTTTGAATAAAACCCTAATTCTAATTAGTTGATTAAAGGAAAATAAGTTTAAGAAAAATGATTTTTTTTTTTTGGTATTTTTGTCTTGAAAATATTTATAACATTATAAAATATTTTTAGTCTTTTTTATATAAAAAATAATGTATTTTAAATGGTGTGAAAAACAAATAAATGAAAACATAATATTAATTAGTTTACAAGATTATTTAATAAAATAAATAAAGTATAATAAATAAAAATATTTTTTGTGACAATCTTCTATTTTCAGGGAGTTTTTTAGGCTTGTTTTTAATCTTCTTCGGCCCCATATCAGAAATGACACAAAGATGGAGGTTTTGTGCAATCTCTATTTTCAGGGAGTTTTTTAGGCTTGTTTTTAATCGTGTCCCCCTTGCAAATAACTTGTGTGGTTATATGAAAAGATTAGAGGACTTGAGGAGGTCAGAAAAGCAAGATATAGACTTATGACTATGTTACTTGATTTTGAAGAAAAGTGACAAAATAACTTCAAGATGAAGTACAAGCATGACCTGAGTTTATGGGAGGCTCTAGACATGTTGCTTTTGCCTTTGAAATTGCTTGTGATCAGAAGGAACAAGTTAGGAGCTCTATTCATTGACTTTGTGATTAAAGCCTCTTAACAAGAAAGGAATGGTTACTTTGTGCCATAAATGGAAAATTTGCTTGGATAAAGCTTGAATCAAGTGGATAATAGCTCAAAAGCAAGTGCAATATTCTGATTATGGATATATCTTGAGGTTTAGTGGCCTTCAAAACAAGATTGTGCAGCATAGGTTTGAAATTGAATTCTTGTTCATCATAAAATGCCTTGTAATTCAAGTGATAAAACCCTAACTTCATCTCTTCGATTCTCCCTACTCAAGAATGATCTCAAGGAGTTCTTGGACATTTTGGAAAGCTTGTAATGTTATATACAATCCATATTTGAATTGATTTATAATATTCCCCTTGGAACTATATGAAAAAGTTCCATGAAGTTGGGTCAAAATCCTGACCAAATTAGGGCAAAATTTCACTAAGTGTTAGTTTCATGATCCTATGTTCTTAAAATTATAACTTGAGATCTAAGCACTTCTGGAAGAAGTTGTGTGAAAAAAGTTGTAGATTTCATGGATATCTACAACTTTAATGTTGGAGGTTTCTCTTGAATCCTCTTGCATCATGATGAAAATTCGGCTCAAAGTTATGAAAAAACATGAAATTTCCAACACTTAGAAAAATTTCTAAGTTTAGAAATTTTGACTTTTCAAAATGAAATCTCGACTTTTTGATTTCTTGATGAATAAGTTTCATATTTTTACATGTTTTGATGAATTGTGACCTTTGGCACTTGAATTTGACCAAAAAGTCAAAGTTTAACTTTTCAGTATACAGTTGACTTTTGATCAGTTGACTGAAAAATTCATTTGTCAATCCAATGGACTTGCAATGTTTTGAACCATGTCATTAGGTAAAAATGATTCAATTGGACTCTTGAGATCATGCCTTAAACCAATTGACCATTTTCTAGGTCAAAAATCAGAAATTGCCTTTCTTAGTCAAAACCCTAATTTTGACCATTTTGCCCTTTTAATGATTTGATCAAATTTCTTGGGGAATTATGGTCCAATCTTGATCAAATGATACATATGAGTTTATAATATTGATGTGGATAAAAAATTATGAAGTTTGACTGTAAATTGGCAGTTGACTTTTTTCTCAATACAACTGATTTTTAGGTCAACTGCTCAATTGACTGAGCAAAAGGGTGATCCAAAGCTTGAAACTTGACATGAGTAATCTTGAGGGTCCATAATGATACATGAAAGTCATATGGGGCATTAGAAGTTCAAAAATCCTTGTGCAATCTCAAACCCTAATTTTGGTCATCAGTGCTCAAGGAGGTGTCTTGAGCTGATCAAAACCTAGTGCAGTCTTGAGCCCAAGGAGATCTTGTGAGCAAATTCTTGATAAGTGAGAGGGAAAATTTTGGGGTACAACAGCTTCCCCTGTTCACTCTTCTTAAGCGTGAAGAGTTAGATTGGCATGTTTTACCATTCGTGACTCGAAGGTGGAAGATGATTGGACACTAGAGTGCCCTGAAATTTGCACTCGGCGATGTGATGGTAGAGGGAATGGGCTTAAAGATGCCATCTGGAGAGGTGATAGAAAGTTGTTGTAGATGGGCTTGTAGATGCCATCCAAGAGTGATTGTTGAATTGTAATTTGTAAGCTGAAAGAATGAGTATCAGAATGGCGTTCATATATGAACTGTATCTGGAAGCTGATTTTGAATGAGTATCAAAATGGCATCCGTGTCTGGAGCGTATCTAAACTTATCTAGAAGAGGCTCTGAATGAGTATCAGAATGACATCCGTGTCTGGAGCGTATATGTATTGTATCTGAAGATCGAATTTTAATGAGTATCCGAATGGCATCCGTGTCTGAAGCGTATCTGAACTGTATCTGAAGATCGAATCTGAATGAGTATCAGAATGGCGTCCGTGTCTGGAGCGTATATGTACTATATCTGGAAGTTGATAAAATGAATGAGTATCAAAATGGTATCCGTGTCTGGAGTGTATCTGAACCGTATCTGACACTTTGAACATTGTTAATGGTAGCTGTTGATTAATCTTATCCTGAAAAAGGTAAAATGTTAGCTAATATGCAATGTTATGTTGTATGAAATGCATAGTATAATGCATTCGTGTTATAAATGTTTATGATATATGGGTGTGATGTATGCGTATGTGAGCTAATCAGCTACACTATTGTTGGATTGGGGAAAGTAAATCCCTGAATGCTGCTAATAATATGGAGTATAAGTCTTCATGTTGTGAAGTCTAAGTGTTGATGAATTTCTGCTTGGAGAAATAAACTTTGCTGTGAGGGAAATGTTGTGTACTACTTGAAAAATCCTGTCGGGAAATCTTGAAAAAATGAACAACTTCTACTGGGGATTGATAATTGGAAGCTTTGTTCTGCTGGGGATTGAACTGCACACTGCGGGGGTTTATGGAAATAGCATAGAGAGATTTCCCTACCTCTTAAATCTAGCAGTGATCGTCTTTTATTTGTAAACAATAATTATGTTCAAATGCATATGTTCAACAATGAATCATTGGACGTTTTTGTAAACAAAATACAAGAGTAAAGAAAAACAAATAGTTTTGCACTTTCAAAGGGATATCTTTGTATTGAATTTGAGTAAGTATTTTGTACAATGATACGAACATTCTAGTAAGAGAATGCCATCGTAAAAAATGAAAATTTTGATACAAAGAAAAGATAGCTATGTGTAATAATCCCATGGGGTTCCCATTCTGCTAAAGCCTTTGTATCTCCAAGCATCTTGTCTATTTGTTGCCTCGTCCGAAGATGGTTGAATTGATCAGAACCTCTGATTTTGCAGGTTGTCCGTAAGGTGATCCAACGGGACATAGTCATACGCTTTAATTCTCTAACTTTTTCCTAGACCGCCCTTTCGGGTTTTCAGTCCACCGGGAAACCCTTTTTTTCCCAAGTTGCCCTTTCGGGTTTTCAACTTGTCGGGTGTACGGATTTCTTGTTTTATCCCTAATTTTTGCCCGAATCTTTTTGGATCTATGGGATGCCCTAGTTTTGCTTAGGTGTGTCAACCTAGTGGGTCTCTTATGCGTAGTATCTTTTGACTATGTCTGTGTTTGTAGGGTGCAGCAGGTCGTCGCCATCCATGGTGGTCAAGATCATTGCTCCACCAGAGAATATGTTTTTGATTACAAACGGTCCTTTGTATGTAGGAGTCTATTTTCCCCTGGGATCACCTTGCGGTAGTATGATACATTTGATCACCAGATCCCCAACTTGATACACTTGGCGTCTGACCTTTTTGTTGAAAGCCTTGATCATCCATTTTTGATACATTTAACCATGGCAGACAGTAGCAAGCCTTTTCTCATCAATCAAGTTTAGTTGATCAAGTCGAGTTTGGATCCAATCTTTTTCATTCAGCCCTGCATCCTTTATAATTCTCAGAGAGGGGATCTGGACCTCAATAGGCAAGACAACCTCCATGTCGTATACTAGAGAATAGGGTGTTGCCCCGGTTGATGTGCGTGTCGCGGTATGATAACCATGGAGAGCGAATGGTATCATCTCATGCCAGTCTTTGTATGTGACTGTCATTTTTTGTATAATATTTTTAATGTTCTTATTTGCGGCTTTGACAACACCATTCATCTTCGGTCGGTAAGGGGAAGAATTGTGATGCTGGATCTTGAATTGCTCGCAAAGGGCGGTGATTATAGTATTATTCAAGTTTGTACCATTGTCTGTAATGATCCTCTCCGGGATACTGTAACGACAAATGAGATTCTGCTTGATGAACCGGGCGACAACATTCTTGGTAACGAAAGCGAAGGAAGTTTCCTCCACCCACTTTGTAAAATAATCAATGGCCACTAAGATGAAGCGGTGTCCATTGGAGGCGGTTGGCTTTATTTCTCCAATCATATCAATCCCCCACATAGCAAAGGGCCAAGGAGCCGTCAAGACATTTAGAGGAACCGGAGGTACGTGCACTTTGTCAGCATAAATCTGACACTTGTGGCAGGTTCGAGAGTGTTGATAGTAATTTGCTTCCATGGTAGACCAATAATAGCCTGCCCGTAGTATTTTCTTTGGCATCGTATACCCACTGGAATGAGTGCCAAAAGTGCCTTCGTGCAACTCAGCCATGATCCTTTCAGCTTCAACCTTGTCTACGCACCGAAGTAACACAGAGTCATGGTTGCATTTGTAAAGAATGCCATTACTAAGGAAGAATTTAGCCGAGAATCTCCTTAAGAACTTCTTATCATTGACTGAAGCTCCTTCTGGATATTCTTGAGTCTCGAGATACCTCTTGACTTTGTGAAACCAAGGTTGGTCCACTACTTCTTCAGTATTAATCTCATGAAGTGTGTTGGTGCATCCCTTTGTTCAATGGTGATCTGGGGAGCCTCGTTATCCCATTTAAGTTTAAACATAGATGACATTGTGGTTAGTGCATCTGCTAGCTGATTTTCTTCTCGCGGGAAATGCTCGAAGGTAATCTTCTCAAAATGTGGGAGCAATGTCAAAACATGCTCTTTGTAGGGGATAAGGTTAGGGTGTTTGGTGTCCCATTCCCCTTTGATCTGGCTAATGACCAAAGCTGAATCTCCGAATACATTCAAAGATTTGATCCCCAAATTTATGGTAGCCTTGAGACCAAAGATGAACACTTCGTATTTCGCCATGTTATTTGTACAATTGAAGCAGAGTCTTGCCGTAAAGGAGTATGACATCCTTTAGGAGATATGAGTACAACACCAATACCATTACCGAGTGCGTTAGATGCCCCATCAAAAACCAAGATCCATCGGGATCCTTGTTCAGGTTCGTCATATGGTATGAATTCTTCATAGTTGTTTACCATCATGATGTCTTCATTTGGGAATTCAAACTTCATGGACTGGTAGTCTTCCACAGCTTGGTGAGCAAGATGATCAGCTAGTACATTGTCCTTTATTGCTTTTTGGGTAGCATACTATATGTCATATTCTGTCAGGATCATCTGCCATCTCCCTATTCTTCCAGAGAGAGCAGGTTTTCCAAAGATGTATTTTATTGGATCCATTTTAGATATTAATAAGGTAGTATGGGTCAGCATATATTGTCTTAGCCGGCGAACAGCCCATGCCAGAGCGCTATGCAAGAAAGTAATTCTGAAGAAGAATCTGCCAAACTAGTTATTGCGCTAACTGGTGTTTGTACCTCTGAAAGTGACACTAGTGATGAGGAAGTGACATTTGAAGAATTGGCTGATACTTACAAGAAATTGTGTATCAGAAGTGCTGAAGTCTGTGTGCAAAATGAGAGGCAAACAAAACTCATCATAAAGTTGGAGGATGAAAAAAGGGCAGACCTTGAAACTATAAGTCATCTAGAAGGGGAAGTTCAAATGCTGAACTCAAAACTGAACCAGATGACCAAATCTGTCAAGATGCTGACAAATGGAACTGACAAATTGGAAGAAATCCTTCAGGTTGGACAAAATGTGGGAAACAAGTCTGGTCTAGGATTTGTGGCAGCAA
This sequence comes from Vicia faba, assembly GCA_948472305.1. Classification (NCBI taxonomy): domain Eukaryota; kingdom Viridiplantae; phylum Streptophyta; class Magnoliopsida; order Fabales; family Fabaceae; genus Vicia; species Vicia faba. Next base: position 1,500,059,157 of record OX451739.1, on the reverse strand, counting down.
AGAAATCTGGTGCAGACAAGAAGATCAGGTCTGATAAACAAATGTCAAAGCAGATGTCACAACATAACACTCAACATCGGGAACAGAGAAATATGAAGAAAAAGTACCAAAGATGGAGATGTCATTATTGTGGGAGGTTTGGTCACATAAAGCCTTTCTGCTTCAGATTGTATGGATACCCTAATCAGAACCCAGGTGTCAAACCTAAGTCTAATAGGGTACCACATACTCCTCAATGGAAGAAAAAGGCTACTGCCCTGATAGCCCACACTTCCCTGAGAGTCTCTGCAAAGGAAGACTGGTACTTTGACAGTGGGTGTTCTAAGCACATGACTGGAATCAAGAACCTTCTCAATAATGTTAAACCTCACACCACTAGTTATGTGACATTTGGAGATGGTGCTAGAGGTGAAATCAAAGGAGTTGGTAATTTGGACTGCCCTGGAGTTCCAAATCTGAATGAAGTTTTATTGGTAAAAGGCCTGACTGCTAATCTCATTAGTATCAGTCAATTATGTGATCTAGGATTCAAGGTCAACTTCTCAAAATCTGAATGTCTTGTAATTAATGAAAAACAAGAAGTTGTAATGAAAGGAGTCAGATCTAAAGACAACTGTTACTTGTGGGAGCTTGAGAACACTAATTACTCCACTGTGTGTTCTATTACCAAAGAAGAAAAAGAGGTGAAACTGTGGCACCAAAAACTTGGCCATCTTCATCTAAGAGGAATGAAAAGGAGTATCTCCATGGAGGCAGTCAGAGGGATTCCAAGACTGCAAATTGATGAAGGGAGAGTTTATGGTGAATGTCAGGTTGGTAAGCAGACTAGGATGTCACATCCAAAGTCAAGACATCTGACCACCTCTAAGGTTCTAGAACTTCTTCATATGGGACCAATGCAGGTGGAAAGTCTTGGTGGAAAGAGATATGCCTATGTTGTGGTGGATGACTTTTCCAGACTCACCTGGATTAGGGGAAAATCTGATGTGTTTGAAGTTTTTAAAGAACTGTGCAAAAGATTTCAAAGAGAAGAAGAAGGGTGTATTGTCAGAATCAGAAGTGGTCATGACAAGGAATTTGAAAACAGTAAGTTTAATGAGTTCTGTTCCTCAGAAGGAATTAGTCATGAATTCTCTTCTCCTATAACTCCTCAACAAAATGGAGTTGAAGAGAGGAAAAATAGGACCATACAGGAATCTGCCAGAGCTATGATACATGCCAAAAGACTTCCTTTACATTTTTGTGCTGAAGCTGAATACATTGGAGCTGGTAGTAGCTGTTCTCAAATTATCTGGATGACACAGATGCTCACTGAGTATAATGTCACACAAGATGTTATGACATTGTACTGTGACAATCTGAGTACAATCAACATTTCCAAGAACCCTGTTCAGCATAGCAGGACCAAGCACATTGACATTAGACATCACTTAATCAGAGACCTTGTAGAGGAGAAAACAATTAATCTGGAACATGTTACCACTGAGCTACAACTGGCTGACATTTTCACCAAGTCACTTTGTTATACCCCAAAATTTTCCCTCCCGTATTCTTCAAGATTTTCCAAGATCAAGCTTCAAAATCTCTCAAGGGTTGCACAGTCCAATTGCCTCCTAACACAGTCAAAATTAGGGTTTTGGTTCTGGCCAAGAAATTGAGGTTTCCAAGGGTCCAATCAAGTCCCATATGCCCATATACATTGTCAAACATCCATATGCAAAGTTTTAAGACTCACAGCATCAAATTGCACAGTCAAAAACCCTAATTGCTTCACAGTCAACTGCAGGGGCAAAATGGTCATTGGACAGTCAAAAGTCAAAAATTTTGGTCAACATCTTATTTTGAAGCCACAAACATCATTTGATCAATTCTTGATCATGATTCTCAAAGCATGGCTCAAAAAGTCTCAAGATGCAAAAGTTTCTATTTTTGCACAGTTGAAAAAGTCAACTGCAAATTGACCAAGGCATAACTTCCTCATGGTTTATCAGAAAAATTCCATCCAAATCTCATTTTGAAGAGAATGACATTTACTACAACTCATCTTCACACTTTAAGTCCAAGAAATGCTCTCACAAAAAGTTATCAATTTCAACATTATAGGTCATTTTCAAAAGTCAACAAAAAGGCACTTTAAGTCAAAGACCATAACTTGAGATTGGTAAATAAAAATGACATGGGACCAAAGGCATTGGTTAGAGGACTTAAAGAGATTTCCAAAATGTCCAAGAACATGTTCATAACTTAAACATTGAGCATGATATGCCTTGTAGAAGTTGGGAAATTTTTGGCAATTTTGAAAAGTCAACTTTGCACAAAAGGCTTCAAAAATGCTAATGGGCCACAAATTCTTCCATGAATCATTACCCAAAGGCCATGCACGACCCATTAAGCTAAAAGGGAGTTATTTTCTTATTTTTAAATAATTAATTGAATTTTTAATCTTATTAATTCATTTAATTAAATTTAATTATGAGAAAAATACTAAACAATGGTTTTAAATCTTTTTGTGCAGCAAAATCTTCCATTATGAGCTAAATATTTCGTGCATCAATTAACAAGGCAAAATCATCCCAATTTGGCAAGAGTTTCATGGCAAAAAGATTGAAAAAGATTGGATTTTATATGATTGGAAATCAAATATCAAAATCATAAATGGATGGACTTTAGGATGGTTTTCTTGACCTAATTCTTTTCACTTACTTATGCACAAGTTAACCTAATCCTAAGACACACGAAAAACGGCCTAAGAGTTGCATACCAATTTGCAAAGTTTGACAAAAATTTGAACACTGAAAACACAGTTACTGCACGTTTCAAAGCCTGAAATCTATTCCAACACATTGATGGACCATCAAGGAAGCGTTTGCAATTGAGAACAAGCCAAAACGTGCCCAGAATCATCAAACACAGATCACACGGTTTGCCAAAATTTCTTGAATTCAACATGATGATTCATGCATTTTTAATCATGTTTCTTGAGTGATTTATACTAATGTTAACTTTCTGAAGCTAATGATATAACTCAATTGAATTATCAAGCCCTGTATCATGATTCACCATTAACGATTTTTAGGGTTTCAGAGCTCCAAATTTAGGGGTTTACACATGTGGAAAAATCAGGCCATGAAACCTATGCCAATGGACTCGTGACCTCCAAACGAGACTAACTCACTACTCGCGCCCTTTTTATGTTTGCCTATATCCTATTCGCTATTTTTTCAGGTTGAGTTTAGTGGGGGTTTAAAACCCCCGCTACTTGTTTGATGTTTTTGCAGAAAGATGAAGATGAAGCCTATGTGTCCAAGCATGACTGGATAATTCAAATGTTGGCGCGTTTTTTGATCGTTTCAGTGCAATGATTTGTTTTCATATATATTATTTACGTTCCATTATATAAACAAAGACGCGTGAATGGCTTAGTGGTTGGACATACGCCTTGCAGGTATTGGGACCTGGGTTCGATTCCCAGGTCCCCTCTCATATTTCATAATTTTGTCATTAACATGTTTCCATGCAGCGTCTCCTTCAAAGACCACAACACGCCTTCACATGCTAGCCTGCCACATAATCTGGATGATCAATCCAATGGCCATAACGTGCAGTCCAGGGTGCACGCTAGTCAAGGGATCCACACGCAAGCACAGAAAAGTCAACAAGGCTTGGATTCTGATGGGCCAAATTGCTCCAATAAACCTCCAAATTGGGCCAGATACCCCCTTGTTTGTATTCTATTCTTCTTTCTAATTTTCTTTTCTTTTCTTTTCAATTCTTTTTAATTTGTTTTAATTATTTTAGTTAATTCACTCAAAAATAATTTTTACAATAATAAATCAGAAACTACAAAAAAATGTTTATTTTTTATTAATATTAATTCCTATTAATTTATTTTGTAAATACCCATGTAATTAATTAATTAGTGTAAATTAGGTTAAACTTGAATATTTTTCATAAATAATTAAAAAAAACTTAGAACTAGGGTTTCATTTAACTTCTGATTTTAATTAATTTTCTTTATTCTCATTAAATACCAAAAAAAAAACATTAAAAACATTTCTTTTCTTAATTAAACAACCAATTAGTCTTAATTTTAATTTAATTTCAAAAGGGTCCAACGCCCTCGAATATTCGATTCTAATTTCTTTTCGCGCATTTATTCTTATTTTATTTTCTTTTCGAATATTATGTAATTGCTCAAGCCTTGTAATAGTAACTAGGTTTTACTTTCCGCATTTTTTTATTAAAAACGGGTCTTTGTTAATTTGGCGATGTATAGACCCGCGCCTTGTAATAGCGTAGGATTATACTTTCCACATTTAAATTTCCGTACTCTTAAACTGCTAACTTGCATGAAAGAATGAATGGCCAAATTAAAAACAAGCGTAGCTCACCATAATGCATGATCAAAGATAATGGTTAAACTGAAAACAATACACAAATTCACACACCACTCTTAGGGTACGCCTCACTGTTGCCTTGCCTTCGAAACGTGGTCGTCGAGTATAGGACGTCTTAGTAAGTCCTTATGTCCGTTGATCCATATGCCTCAAAACAAGTTGCCTCGGAAAAGTTGCCTCGAATTAAAAAGGATCAATGGCATAAGGGTAGCTTCTAAGGTATCCTACTGTTGCTCTGGTGACCACGCTGTCCCTAACAAACGAATTGACCCGAACACCTCCAACGGTGGTGCTACCTACCTCTCAATGGTGGGATGGCACTACCTTAAGGACATTTACACAGCCTAATTCCTTAGGGTAGGTAGATGACTCATAGATACTTGCTCTAATTCAAAACAAATCAAAACTATTTTCACAACGACACTTTCAAAAAGCTTTCAAAACAATTTTTGAAACACTCTTGAGGACTGATACAAGAGTCGATCTGAAATCTTTAAAACGAAACTTTTTCAAAACCCACTCACAATTGAAAAGCAAACACTTTTGAAAACACAAATGAGCAAGTATCTAAGAGCCCATGGATAACCATGGATAGAAAGGGTGCTAACACCTTCCCTTTCTATAAATCTACCTCCCGAACCGAGAGACAATCTCATAAGGAATTTTGTTGTGCTTTTGTCCTGTCCATGTTGGAGAAAATAAAAGACGGTGGCGACTCTTGCTTCCGCGACATTTCGTGAACCAGCATTAAACAGTCAGTTCCAGATCCACCGATCACAGAACTGGCGACTCTGTTGGGGATACTTTAAAGTGAGGTGTACCTTAGGACTAAGATCACTTGTGTTTTCAATTGTCTGAATTGTTTGCTTTAAATTGTGGGTACTGTCTTGGGAGTTCTATAGATCCTAACCCGGATCTGGGGATACCTTCTTAGAAAGTAGCAACAAGGCTGTGAGGGAACTGTGCGGGGTATACCGACATGGTTGAAGTAGTCTGCTACGTTGATGTGGCACTTTGGTGTGTACCGGTAACCCTTGAGTTCAGTCAAGGAGAGTATGGGGCCTCCGCGTGGTGTCGTGAAGCATCAACTGACCTTAGGAACCTTAATTGAACCATCTTGGCCTCTTTAGGGTAGTGAGATAACTGACTTTGGTGCAGTCCGAGGTTGGTTGATACTCGATACTACACTCAATTGAGGGTTGTTTTCTTGGAATATTTCGGTCGCCAGTTCAGTGGCTAAATCGAAACGATGAACAATGAAAACAGTCCAGTGATATTGGGACCCTTAGAACCCGGTTACTTCTGATAGGACAGGTTGAACCCACCAACTTCAAGAGGGTAATACCCCGACCCCATGCTGGCCTAAACTCTAAGGGTTATGGTGTGACTTGTGTGCCTTATCATGTTTGCCCTTGTGAATATTTGTGGTGCGTTTAATCATAGCATCATGACATCATACAGCATCATATGCATTGACTAACCATTTCAGGGGTTCGAATCTTCATCTTTGTTCTTGTTTTGTAGGACATGGAAATTGTTCGCAGAAAGACAATTCAGATCAGCCTTGTAAGGATCCCTCCTCAGCTTAAGGAAATTATATCCAGGATTCCCGAGAGCTCTTCTTTTAGTGAGAGGCATGGAAGACTCATCAGTTTGGTCAACACCAACATTGAGGAAGATATGATAAAGGTGCTCTTCCAGTTCTTTGAACCTCTGCACCACTGTTTTACTTTCCTAGATTATCAACTGGTGCCTACATTGGAAGAGTTCTCCCGGCTTTTGAAGATCCCTATCCTTAGTCAACTACCCTACAACGGTACGGAAAAGGAACCCAAACTTGAAGAGATTGCTAAAGCCTTACGCTTACAACCATATGACATCAAGGGACATTGGGAAGTTAGAAGTGGTATCAAAGGGTTCTTAGCCAGGTTTCTGTTTGAGAAGGCCCAAGAATGTTGGAACTCCCTTGACCTACAAGCCTTTGAAGAAGTTGTGGCCCTCCTTGTCTATGGATTGGTTTTGTTCCCGAATCCAGACCAGCTTATAGATATCAGTGCTGTCCAGATCTTCATGTCCAGGAATCCTATACCTACGTTGCTTGGGGACATCCTTCACTCATGTTACACTCGAACCATGAGAAAAAGAGGTGTTCTTATGTGTTGTACTCCTCTCTTGGGAAGGTGGTTTATTTCGCACCTTCCACAATCAGTTTTGAAGAATGAGAAGGGTTTGAGATGGTCACAACGATTGATGACTCTTACACATGCTGATATACATTGGTGCTCTCGGTCCAGAGAGGATGTCACTATCATTGATCGTTGCGGGGAGTACCCTAATGTTCCCTTACTTGGAATCAGAGGAGGTATTACTTACAACCCGTGTCTGGCTTGGAGACAGTTTGGTTATGCTCGGAGGGACGACCCTCATGATATGTTAATTCCTGACATAGTTTTTGACTTCGACGACGATGCACAAGGACTTCGCCAGAGATTTATCAGAGCTTGGAGGATGCCCAACAAGATAGACGGCAAGACACTAGGGCACAGGAACTCCATCCCGTTGGAACCTTATCTCAAGTGGGTACGAGCCCGCTCCCAGAAGTTAGTGATGCCTTATCCTCATGTTCTCCCTGTGATCAAAGAGCCAGTTTTGGAAGGAGAGGTGTCCTACACCATTCAACATCCTGACATGCCTACATCCTGGGAAGAAATGCAGAAGAGTTGGATCCAGATTAAGGAAGAACGGAATTCTCTTGAATCCAGCCTACATGCTAGTGAGAAGAAGGTCTTGGAGTTAACCCGCCTACTGCACGAGGAAAAGACTCTCAACACTTACATAGCTCCAAAGAGGATGCGTAGTGTCTTCTGGGATTGATTCACTTTTGTAATACTTTGCCCATGAGGCCTTGATGTACTGAATAATGATTTCTTAATGATAACGGGTGTTCTTTTTTGTCTACAACAAATTTGAACTTTCGAACCCTTGAATGCATTGCATAAACACATATCATTCATCATATGCATAGCAGGTACTTTTCTTTTCAGGTTGCTTAATGTTCTTCGCTGTTTATTTCAGCATCATGAACCCTGAATCATCTACTGAGCAGTCTATCAAGGCCCTTCAGGCTCAGAACACCCAATTCCAGGAGCTGATTATGAGTTTGGCCCAAGGTCAGGAGGAGTTGAAGGCTCTGCTGGTTAAGAAGAAGAAGAAGAAGAGAACTGTCTATTCAACACTGGCTGGAGGTTTGGTAACACGCTGCAGAATGAGGATGATCAAGTTGGTTCTTCTGTTGGAAAAAGCAGTCCCCAGGGGGGAAGGGCTCCTAGTCCGGTGGTCTCTGACAACGAGACTGATTTTAATGAGGAGCAGTATCCTCCAGCTGAAGACAGGTACAAGCAGTTGGAAGACCGTCTGAACGCCATGGAAATTCAACAAGTGCCTGGTTTGGATTTCGGAGACTTGGGTTTATCTTCTGGTGTGGTCATCCCACACAAGTTCACAGCACCATCTTTTGCAAAGTATGACGGGGCGTCTTGCCCTAAGCTACATCTCAGATCTTATGTGCGGAAGATCCAACCATACACCGTGGACAAGAACTTGTGGATCCACTTCTTCCAGGAGAGTCTTTCAGGGACTCATCTCGAATGGTTCTATCAGCTGGATGGAACCAAGGTTCGTAACTGGGAGGAGTTGGCTACTGCTTTTTACAAGCAGTATCAATATAATGCCGACCTCGCTCCTACACGTACCCAACTCCAGGGTATGTCGCTAGGATCAGGAGAAGGTTTTAAAGAGTATGCGCAGAAGTGGAGGGACCTGGCTGGCAGGGTGCAGCCACCATTAACTGACCGTGAGCTAGTGGACATGTTTTTGGGTACCCTATCCGGGCCGTTCTTCAATCATCTCATTGGCAATTTATCTGCAGGGTTCACAGACCTCATTCTGACTGGGGAAAGGATAGAGGCTGGTATGAAATCGGGTAAGATTCAGAAAGGTGCGTCCTCAAGTGCTAAGAAGAAACCTTTTAAGAAGAAGGCCAGTGCTGTGTATGGGCCTAGGAGGCAAGACAAACTAGAACGCCGCCAAGCTGTCAACGCGGTGGTTATTGCTAAGCCTGTTGCCGCTCCTCGACAACCCAACCAACAAAGGACTGAGAGACCCAGAAGAGAATACACTCGGCTGAGTATGACCTTGTCACAGATCTTGCCGCAGCTGTTATCAACCAACTTGGTGACCGTCAGAGAGGCTCCAAAGGTGGTGAATACAACCTCTCCGAAGTATAATCCAAATGCCCGTTGTGCTTATCACTCCGATAGCCCGGGACATTCTACTGATGATTGCTGAGCCCTGAGAAATAAGGTTCAAGACCTTATCGATGCGAAGGAGATACAGTTTGAGGCACCTGAGAGGCCAAATGTTGTGACTGCTCCTATGCCCCAGCATGGAGTAAATGTTGTTGATGAAGACTTGTATGCGGTTTCTGTGGATGATGTTGCTACCCCTCTATTGACTGTTAAGAGGAACCTGCTGCTGGCCGGTTTATTTCCGGGTTGTGGCAAGGGTTGCCTTCTGTGTGCCGTTTCCCCTACTGGTTGTCCGTTGCTGAAGTCAGGCATCCAAAGCCTGATGGATAGCAAGGAGATTCTCTTCAAGAAGACCGTTGTTCCCTCTGTTCCCACTGAAGAAGTATCTGTCGTTACAATTTTCAACAATCCAATCAAGGCTCCCCCGAGGAAGCCAGTCAAGATCATGTATGTTGCACCTATCATTATTACTGTTCCGAGGCCCCTCCCCTATGAATCTGACAAGGTTGTCCCATGGCACTATGGGGCAGATGTGTATGTGCTTGGAGTGAAGCAGGAGTTCAACACCGGTACCAGCATCAGCAATATCACTGGTCCCGCTAAAGTTACCCGCAGTGGCAGGCTCTTCTCGCCTGACATTGCGCCACCAGTTATTCGAAGACCTCTCATAATAACGCCTGCAAGTGCGCCTGTTCCTACTTCTGATCCAATTTCTACCCCTGCTGCCGAGTCATCTAATACTCGGGGCAAAGGGATTGATGACGTGCCTGCCCGGATGGAGGCACCAAAGACTGTGAATGTTGAAGCCTCCCAGCAAGAGATGGAGGAAATTCTTAAGATAATCAAGAAGAGTGACTTCAACGTCGTTGAACAGCTGGGGCATACCCCCTCCAAGATCTCTATGCTATCATTGTTGCTGTGTTCAGAGGCCCACGCCAAGGCCCTAATTTCATTTCTGAAGACGGCCCATGTGCCACAAGAGACATCTGCAGATCAATTCACTGACTGTGTGGCCAATTTGACCGCCGACAATGGTTTGGATTTCTCGGATGCTGACCTTACCGCTAAGGGAAAGAACCACAATGATGCCCTGCATGTCTCCATTGAATGCAGGGGCACTACTCTTGCTCACGTATTGGTGGACACCAGTTCTTCCCTAAATGTGTTGCCCAAGAAGGCCTTATACCGGTTGGATTGTGAGGGCCTGGAGTTGAAGCCTAGTAACATCATTGTCCGAGCCTTTGATGGGTCGAAGAGGATGGTTCATGGTGAGGTGGACATTCCTATTCGTGTGGGTTCTCAAGTATTTGACTCAACGTTCTATGTGATGGACATCCGTCCATCCTATTCCTGTTTGCTGAGTCGACCTTGGATTCACAAAGCTGGGGCAGTGACCTCCACTCTACACCAGAAGCTCAAGTACCCTATCAGAGGGAAGATTGTCACCGTGCAGGGGGAGGAAGAATACATGGTTAGTCATCTGAATTCCTTCCGGTATATTGAGATGGACGGGGAGTTTATTGAAACCCCCTTTCAACATTTTGAAGAGGTACCTCCAACATTGGCGTCAGCAGAGACAGTGGTTGAAGAAGACTTTTCCTCGAAGATGGCCTCCTTAAAAGACGCCCGGGCTGTAATTGAGAAAGGTGAATGTGCTCACTGGGGCAGGCTCCCTGATTTTACTCCTAAAACTGACAAGTTTGGGCTGGGTTTTACTGTAGAAGCTCAGAAGGTTGTGCGCAAGGCAAGGATTGGAAGACCTCCTGTGCTCATCACCAATCCAGGAGTGAATGTTATTGGGGATGAAGACGAAGTGGAAGAATCAGAGTTCGATAGTTGGATCTACCCGACGACCGACGGTGGACTGACCAATTGGACCGCAAAAGATCACATACCTGTTACTTTTGTTACGCAGTAATGAATTCCTTTGTTTCTTTAATTTGTAATGAACAATAAATTAAAACTTTATGGCCCGGTGTCTTACCCGGGGCACTGTGGCTTCATTTGTGAGGGCTTATTACTTGTCATCTCCATATATCATGAATAAAGACCTTGGACGTTTTTTCGCATTTCAAATCTTGTGCTCCCTTTCTTTCTTTCTTTCTTTATATATTGCAAAACAGCTATATTTACACACACTCACCTATACAGGTTTCAATCCACTCTGGATCTCACTGGTAACGACTCTGCTACTGCCAGTTATGACTTCGAAAATCCGATCAACTTAGCCGAAGACGAAGGTGAAGATGATTGCAAAGTGCCTGGTGAGCTTGCAAGACTGTTACTCCAGGAAGAGAGGGCAATTCAACCACATGAAGAGCCAGTGGAAACGATAAATCTGGGTACTGAGACAGATAGAAAGGAAGTCAAGATTGGTGCTAATCTGGAGCTCAGCGTAAAACAACGGTTGATTCAGATGTTGCATGATTATATGGAAATCTTCGCCTGGTCTTACGAAGACATGCCTGGGCTGGATACCGACATTGTGGTTCATCACTTGCCTACCAAGGAAGAATGCCCTCCGGTTAAACAAAAGGTCCGCCGTATGCGTCCAGAGATGTCCGAGAAAATCAAAGCTGAGGTTATGAAGCAATTCGATGCCGGTTTTCTTGCAGTAACTTCTTACCCTCAGTGGGTTGCCAACGTGGTTCCGGTGCCGAAGAATAAGGTCAGAATGTGTGTTGACTACAGGGATTTGAACAGGGCCAGCCCTAAAGATGATTTCCCTCTGCCTCATATCGATGTTCTGGTTGACAATACCGCTCAGCACAAGGTGTTCTCCTTCATGGACGGCTTTTCAGGTTATAATCAGATCAAGATGGCTCCTGAAGATATGGAAAAGACTACCTTTGTTACTCAGTGGGGCACCTTTTGCTACAAGGTCATGCCATTTGGGTTGAAAAATGCTGGGGCAACCTACCAACGTGCCATGGTTGCTTTATTTCATGACATGATCCATCATGAGATTGAAGTGTATGTCGACGATATGATTGCAAGGTCCCAAACTGAGGAGGAACACCTTGACCATCTGCAAAAGCTGTTTGACCGTCTGAAGTTATACAAGTTGAGGTTGAATCCAAATAAGTGTACATTTGGGGTAAGATCTGGAAAGTTGCTAGGCTTCATCGTGAGCGACAAGGGTATTCAAGTGGACCCTGCCAAGGTTAAATCCATTCAAGAGATGCCAGTTCCTAAGACAGAGAAAGAAGTCAGAGGCTTTCTAGGACGTCTGAATTATATTGCTCGATTCATCTCGCACCTAACTGCTACCTGTGAACCAATCTTCAAGCTGCTGAAGAAAGATCAGGTAGTACGTTGGAATGATGAATGTCAGGCCGCTTTTGATAGAATCAAAGAGTATCTCCAAGAACCACCCATCCTTATGCCACCGGTTGAAGGGAGACCTCTAATACTATACCTGACGGTACTTGACAGCTCAATAGGGTGTGTGTTGGGGCAGCATGACGAGTCTGGCCGAAAAGAGCATGTCATTTATTACCTTAGCAAAAAGTTTACCGACTATGATACCCGATACTCACTGCTCGAGAAAACTTGCTGCGCTTTGGTATGGGCTGCTCGCCGGCTGAGACAGTATATGCTGACTCACACTACTTTGTTGATTTCAAAAATGGATCCAATAAAGTACATATTCGAAAAGCCTGCTCTGTCTGGGAGAATAGCAAGATGGAAAATGATCTTGACAGAATGCGACATCCAGTACACGACCCAGAAAGCTATCAAAGGAAGTGTATTGGCAGACCACTTGGCACACCAGGCAGTAGATGACTACCAGTCAATGAACTTCGAGTTTCTAGACGAGAGCATCATGATAGTAACTGATTGTGAAGTACCTGGACAGGATGAAGGACCTGAGGAAGGATCCCGATGGTCTATGCACTTTGACGGAGCCTCCAACGCTTTGGGTAACGGTATCGGCGCTGTGATCATATCCCCTCAAGGCACTCATACTCCACTTACTGCCCGGCTATGCTTCAACTGCACCAACAACATGGCGGAGTATGAGGCGTGCATCATGGGTCTTCAAGCTGCGATTGACTTAAGGATCAAGTTTCTGAGTGTCTTCGGAGATTCTGCTCTCGTGATCAATCAGATCAAAGGCGAGTGGGATACGAAACATCCGAATCTTATTCCTTACAGAGAATGTGTGTTGACATTGATCCCCCATTTCATAGAGATAACTTTTGAACATTTCCCAAGAGAGGAGAATCAGTTGGCGGACGCGTTAGCTACGATGTCTTCTATGTTCAAAGTCAAGTGGGACAATGAGGCTCCCCGGATCATCATCTGGAAACTGGACGAACTGGCATACTGTTGTGATCTTGAGGCCGAGGTGGTAACTGAAAAACCCTGGTACCATGAGGTGAAGAGGTACTTGGAAGCTCAAGAGTATCCTGAAGGTGCATCTGTCAACGACAAGAAGTTTCTGAGAAGGTTCGCAGCGAAGTTCTTCCTCAGCAACGGCATTCTGTACAAGCGAAACCATGATTCGACCCTGCTGTGTTATGTGGATAAGACTGAAGAAGAAAGAATCATGGCAGAGCTACATGAAGGTACCTTCGGAACACATTCCAGTGGACACACCATGGCGAAGAAGATCCTTCGGGCAGGATATTTTTGGTCCACAATGGAAGCCGGCTGTTACCAACACTCTCGGACATGTCACAAGTGCCAGATATATGCAGATAAGGTGCACGTTCCTCCAGTTCCTCTGAACATCTTGACTGCACCTTGGCCTTTTGCAATGTGGGGCATTGATATGATCGGTGAGATTAAACCTACGGCATCCAACGGGCATCGCTTCATCCTGGTGGCGATTGATTACTTTACAAAGTGGGTTGAAGCAGCTTCTTATGCTACTGTAACCAAGAATGTCGTGGCACAGTTCATTCGGCATAACCTGATCTGTCGATACGGCGTCCCGGAGAGGATCATTACGGACAATGGAACCAATCTTAATAACAAGATGATCACTGAGCTCTGCGAACAATTCAAGATACAGCACCACAACTCTTCTCCTTACCGACCGAAGATGAATGGGGCTGTAGAAGCGGCAAATAAGAATATCAAGAAGATTGTGCAGAAGATGACAGTGACCTATAAAGATTGGCACGAGATGTTACCGTTCGCTCTTCATGGGTACCGTACCTCAGCAAGGGCGTCAACCGGGGCAACTCCTTTTTCTTTGGTCTATGGAATGGAGGCAGTCTTACCGATCGAAGTGCAGATACCCTCTCTCCGGATAATGAAGGATGCAGATCTAAGCGAAGATGACTGGATCCAGACTCGACTTGATCAGTTAAACCTGATTGACGAAAAGAGACTCACTGCTATTTGTCATGGTCAGACGTACCAAAAACGGATGATCAGGGCATTTAACAAAAAGGTCAGACCACAAGAGTATCAAGTTGGGGACCTGGTAATCAAACGCATCATCCTTCCTCAGAGTGATCCCAGGGGCAAATGGACCCCTACCTATGAAGGGCCATTTATGGTTAAACATGTGTTCTCAGGAGGAACCATGATCCTAACCACCATGGATGGTGACGACCTTCCTCACCCCGCCAATGCAGACATAGTAAAAAGATACTACGCATGAACAAAAAAGACCCGCTAGGTTGACATACCTAGGCAAAAATTAGGGCTTCCCGGCGAACCAAAAGGGTTCGGGCAAAATGAGGGATGAAATGAAAAAATCTGTACACCCGGCAAGTCAAAAACCTGAAAAGGCGGCTTGGGCAAAAATGGGTATCCTGGTGGGCTGAAAACCCGAAAGGGAGGTCCAGGCAAAAGTTACGGATTAAAGCGTAATACTATGTCTCATTGGATCACCTTGCATCCAGAATCCGGTATCAACTGTCAGGTTCAAACGGCACCAATCAATCAGCTTCATCGTCAACTGAGCAGCAAAGTGATGAGACGCTCGAAGATATAAAGGCGATAGCAGAGTTGGAACCCAGTGGGATTATTCTTTTCACATAACTGTTTTGTTTTCCCTCTTCACAAATTGTATAAACTCTGTTGTTCGGCGGCGTTCTCTTACTAGGACGTCAGCCTCTTGTACATAAACGCCTATTTACAGGCAAATTCAAAAATCAATATAAATTCACTTTTCAGACAAATTGCCATTTGTTTTTTCCTTTTTCTGTTTTGTTTTGCGAAGAACGCCCAAAGTTCACTTTGTGATATATGCATTTGACAATAATTGCTAACTCATAAATATTTGCATACGAAACAAAGGATTAATTACAGGTAACATTAGAAACAGGGGCAATAATGAGTGGTCTAAGCGATCTAATTGCTCTGTCCACCAAGGTACCAAGGTAAGTTCTACTGAAGAATGTAACCAAGATATCTTAAATCCCCAGAGAGTGAGCCAGCAAGTCAACATACTCTCCCCAAGCAGAGTTAGTCTACTGTCAGCCTTAAGTTGGGTATCCCCAGCAGATCTCAACATTCCTCATCAGCATACAAACATTCCTAACAAGCATCCCCGGCAGTCTTGATCCAAGATTGTTCCCCGGCGGAATACCGAACATCCCGTGGAGTCCATTCCCCAGTACAGTTCCAAAAGTCTCCCCAGGAGAGTTGAATCAATCTCCCCAGTAGATTCTGGAAGCTTGTCACCCGCAGAGCACGAACGCGCCTCCCGGCTTTATTCAGAAGGTTATTTCCCCACCAGGATATAACTGGGTTATCCTCAGCCATTTGCCACGGAAAGATCGTCCTAGGCGAAGTCTTCCTATCCCCCAGCGGAGTTCATCAATTCCTTCAGCATGACACATCAATGGTATCCCCAGCGGAGTTATCATCATCTCAGCAAAGTACATCTCTTTCCCCACAGAGCATCTCCCCGCAGAGTAATTTATTCGCCAAGTTTATTCCCCAATGGAGTCATCTTCTCCTACCGGTATTCTTGCAACCATCATCCCCAGCGGAAACAAAGCTCCACTCTTCCACAGCAGCCCAGGATGTGACTTCCCGGCACCCGTCAAGGATTTATGTTCCTAGACAAAAATACACTCATAGACATCACATCTTTATACATTATAGCATGCATATACGCATCATGAACATACAATCTCATTTATTTTGAGAACATCACGCACGTCATACATCATGACATCGCATACGACTAATGATTTGTCTTTTCAGGACAAAGGTCAATACAAAGATAATTACTATCAACTGTCGTGATTCCAGATCCGATTCCTGTATCTTGCCAGGGTGTATCTGTTGACGACTAATTCCAGACTCGATTCCTGTATCTTGCCAGGGCACGTCTGAAGAGTTTGAGGATCCGATTCCTGTATCTTGCCAGGGTGTATCTGTTGACGACTAACATTACCAGACTCGATTCCTGTATCCTGTCAGGGCACGTCTGAAGAGTTTGAGGATCTGATTCCTGTATCTTGCCAGGGTGTATCTGTTGACGACTAACATTACCAGACTCGATTCCTGTATCTTGCCAGGGCACGTCTGAAGAGTTTGAGGATCTGATTCCTGTATCTTGCCAGGGTGTATCTGTTGACGACTAACATTACCAGACTCGATTCCTGTATCTTGCCAGGGCACGTCTGAAGAGTTTGAGGATCCGATTCCTGTATCTTGCCAGGGTGTATCTGTTGACGACTAACATTACCAGACTCAATTCTTGTATCTTGCCAGGGCACGTCTGAAGAGTTTGAGGATCCGATTCCTGTATCTTGCCAGGGTGTATCTGTTGACGACTAACATTACCAGACTCGATTCCTGTATCCCGCCAGGGCACGTCTGAAGAGTTTGAGGATCAGATTCCTGTATCTTGCCAGGGTGTATCTGTTGACGACTAACATTACCAGACTCGATTCCTGTATCTTGCCAGGGCACGTATGAAGAGTTTGAGGATTCGGTTCCTGTATCTTGCCAGGGTGTATCTGTTGACGACTAACATTACCAGACTCGATTCCTGTATCTTGCCAGGGCACGTCTGAAGAGTTTGAAGATCCGATTCTTGTATCTTGTCAGGGTGTATCTGTTGACGACTATATTCTCCAGACTCGATTCCTGTATCTTGCCAGGGCACGTCTGAAGAGTTTAAAAGATTCGATACCTGTATCCAGCCAGGGCACATCTACATAAAGAGTTTGAAGATTAACTTCTGTAACAGGCCAGGTAATTATTTTTCTTTCTCAGGTACGCAAGTTCTCGCTAAGGAATCTCTTACGCGATCGACAACCTCCCGATGGCATCTATAAGCCCATCTCTCTTATCCATCAGTCTCCAAATGGCATCTGTAAGCCCATTCCCACCATCCCACTGCTAACATTCTAACATGTGAGCGCAAATTTCTAGGCACTCTAGTGTTCAATCATATTCCACCTTCGGATTACGAAAGGCACGACAGCCAATCTACATCCTCAGGTTTAAGAAGATTGAATAGGGGAAACTGTTGTACCCCAAAATTTGCCCTCCCATATTCTTCAAGATTTGCCAAGATCAAGCTTCAAAATCTCTCAAGGGTTGCACAGTCCAATTGCCTCCTAACACAGTCAAAATTAGAGTTTTGGTTCTGGCCAAGAAATTTAGGTTTCCAAGGGTCCAATCAAGTCCCATATGCCAATATACATTGTCAAACATCCATATGCAAAGTTTTAAGACTCACAGCATCAAATTGCACAGTCAAAAACCCTAATTGCTTCACAGTCAACTGTAGGGGCAAAATGGTCATTTGACAGTCAAAAGTCAAAAATTTTGGTCAACATCTTATTTTGAAGCCACAAACATCATTTGATCAATTCTTGATCATGATTCTCAAAGCATGGCTCAAAAAGTCTCAAGATGCAAAAGTTTCTATTTTTGGACAGTTGAAAAAGTCAACTGCAAATTGACCAAGGCATAACTTGCTCATGGTTTATCAGAAAAATTCCATCCAAAGCTAATTTTGAAGAGAATGACATTTACTACAACTCATCTACACACTTCAAGTCCAAGAAATGCTCTCACAAAAAGTTATCAATTTCAACATTATAGGTCATTTTCAAAAGTCAACAAAAAGGCACTTTAAGTCAAAGACCATAACTTGAGATTGGTAAATCAAAATGACATGGGACCAAAGGCATTGGTTATAGGACTTCAAAACCTTTCCGAAATGTCCAAGAACATGTTCATAACTTAACAATTGAGCAAGATATGCCTTGTAGAAGTTGGGAAATTTTTGGGAATTTTGAAAAGTCAACTTTGCACAAAAGGCTTCAAAAATGCTAATGGGCCACAAATTCTTCCATGAATCATTACCCAAAGGCCATGCACGACCCATTAAGCTAAAAGGGAGTTATTTTCTTATTTTTAAATAATTAATTGAATTTTTAATCTTATTAATTCATTTAATTAAATTTAATTATGAGAAAAATACTAAACAATGGTTTTAAATCTTTTTGTGCAGCAAAATCTTCCATTATGAGCTAAATATTTCGTGCATCAATTAACAAGGCAAAATCATCCCAATTTGGCAAGAGTTTCATGGCAAAAAGATTGAAAAAGATTGGATTTTATATGATTGGAAATCAAATATCAAAATCATAAATGGATGGACTTTGGGCTGGTTTTCTTGACCTAATTCTATTCACTTACTTATGCACAAGTTAACCTAATCCTAAGACACACGAAAAACGGCCTAAGAGCTGCATACCAATTTGCAAAGTTTGACAAAAATTTGAACACTGAAAACACAGTTACTGCACGTTTCAAAGCCTGAAATCTATTCCAACACATTGCTGGACCATCAAGGAAGCGTTTGCAATTGAGAACAAGCCAAAACGTGCCCAGAATCATCAAACACAGATCACACGGTTTGCCAAAATTTCTTGAATTCAACATGATGATTCATGCATTTTTAATCATGTTTCTTGAGTGATTTATACTAATGTTAACTTTCTGAAGCTAATGACATAACTCAATTGAATTATCAAGCCCTGTATCATGATTCACCATTAACGATTTTTAGGGTTTCAGAGCTCCAAATTTAGGGGTTTACACATGTGGAAAAATCAGGCCATGAAACCTATGCCAATGGACTCGTGACCTCCAAACGAGACTAACTCACTACTCGCGCCCTTTTTATGTTTGCCTATATCCTATTCACTATTTTTTCAGGTTGAGTTTAGTGGGGGTTTAAAACCCCCGCTACTTGTTTGATGTTTTTGCAGAAAGATGAAGACGAAGCCTATGTGTCCGAGCATGACTGGATAATTCAAATGTTGGCGCGTTTTTTGATCGTTTCAGTGCAATGATTTGTTTTCATATATGTTATTTACGTTCCATTATATAAACAAAGACGCGTGAATGGCTTAGTGGTTGGACATACGCCTTGCAGGTATTGGGACCTGGGTTCGATCCCCAGGTCCCCTCTCATATTTCATAATTTTGTCATTAACATGTTTCCATGCAGCGTCTCCTTCAAAGACCACAATACGCCTTCACATGCTAGCCTGCCACATAATCTGGATGATCAATCCAATGGCCATAACGTGCAGTCCAGGGTACACGCTAGTCAAGGGATCCACACGCAAGCACAGAAAAGTCAACAAGGCTTGGATTCTGATGGGCCAAATTGCTCCAATAAACCTCCAAATTGGGCCAGATACCCCCTTGTTTGTATTCTATTCTTCTTTCTAATTTTCTTTTCTTTTCTTTTCAATTATTTTTAATTTGTTTTAATTATTTTAGTTAATTCACTCAAAAATAATTTTTACAATAATAAATCATAAACTACAAAAAAATGTTTATTTTTTATTAATATTAATTCCTATTAATTTATTTTGTAAATACCCATGTAATTAATTAATTAGTGTAAATTAGGTTAAACTTGAATATTTTTCATAAATAATTAAAAACAACTTAGAACTAGGGTTTCATTTAACTTATAATTTTAATTAATTTTCTTTATTCTCATTAAATACCAAAAATAAAACATTAAAAACATTTCTTTTCTTAATTAAACAACCAATTAGTCTTAATTTTAATTTAATTTCAAAAGGGTCCAACGCCCTCGAATATTCAATTCTAATTTCTTTTCGCGCATTTATTCTTATTTTATTTTCTTTTCGAATATTATGTAATTGCTCAAGCCTTGTAATAGTAACTAGGTTTTACTTTCCGCATTTTTTTATTAAAAACGGGTCTTTGTTAATTTGGCGATGTATAGATTCGCGCCTTGTAATAGCGTAGGATTTTACTTTCCGCATTTAAATTTCCGCACTCTTAAACTGCTAACTTGCATGAAAGAATGAATGGCCAAATTAAAAACAAGCGTAGCTCACCATAATGCATGATCAAAGATAATGGTTAAACTGAAAACAATACACAAATTCACACACCACTCTTAGGGTACGCCTCATTGTTGCCTTGCCTTCGAAACGTGGTCGTCGAGTATAGGACGTCTTAGTAAGTCCTTATGTCCGTTGATCCATATGCCTCAAAACAAGTTGCCTTGGAAAAGTTGCCTCGAATTAAAAAGGATCAATTGCATAAGGGTAGCTTCTAAGGTATCCTACTATTGCTCTGGTGACCACGCTGTCCCTAACAAACTAATTGACCCGAACACCTCCAACGGTGGTGCTACCTACCTCTCAATGGTGGGATAGCACTACCTTAAGGACATTTACACAGCCTAATTCCTTAGGGTAGGTAGATGACTCATAGATACTTGCTCTACTTCAAAACAAATCAAAACTCTTTTCACACCGACACTTTCAAAAAGCTTTCAAAACAATTTTTGAAACACTCTTGAGGACTGATACAAGAGTCGATCTGAAATCTTTAAAACGAAACTTTTTCAAAACCCACTCACAATTGAAAAGCAAACACTTTTGAAAACACAAATGAGCAAGTATCTAAGAGCCCATGGATAACCATGGATAGAAAGGGTGCTAACACCTTCCCTTTCTATAAATCTACCTCCCGAACCGAGAGACAATCTCATAAGGAATTTTGTTGTGCTTTTGTCCTGTCCATGTTGGAGAAAATAAAAGACGGTGGCGACTCTTGCTTCCGCGACATTTCGCGAACCAGCGTTAAACAGTCAGTTCCAGATCCACCGATCACACACTTGATGCAAATAAATTTGAAAACTTGAGGGGCAAGTTGGGTATTTGCCAACATGAGAAATTGTAGCAATTAATTTTGCTTAAAACAAGGGTTGAAGGAGTTATTTTTGTTAAGTCTATTTTGAGTGGGTTAATCATATGTTTTCCCAATTCTTTCAAAATTATTAAGTTGAATAGACACTCATTTGCCTCCTTCCTCTCTCGACTTTGCAACAAATCCCTTTCTCTCAATCAAAGTTTTCTCTCTAGTTGCTACTGGTTTTCTAAGTCAATCAAAATGTCTCAAACATCATCCTCATCCAAGACGACCGTTTCATCTTCATCATCTGATCAAGATTCTTGGGCAATCACCTCATGCATGGATTCTGAAGTCCTGGAGATTACTCCTCTTAGAGAAATGGCAACTAACCCCTCCAAGGTCAAAAAGCTGAGAACAAGGCATGCAGGAAGGTCTCAAGCTACTTCATCCGGTAATCCCTCTCAACCTTCATCTTCTGTACCAAATAGGGAAGGATCAGCTTATGTACATCAAGCAATAGCTAGGCTTGTTACAAGAATACTGAGTGAGAACCACTCTGTACCGGGGATTTCTGTTCCATTAAATCAAGAATCAGCAAACCCAAATGTTGAAGCAAATCTAGATGTCTCTGAGAATGTTGAGACACCAAATGACAACATTAAAAAATCATCTGAAAACCTTGATGATATTCAGAACCCTTCATAGAAGAATATTGAACCACCTGTTATTGATGTGGATGAGGAATACTCAGACAATGACCTAATTGCAAATATCAACCCTAGCATAGCTAGAAGAATGATGAACAGAAAGGGTAATCAGGATGCTGCAAAAGGTCTGACCAAAGAGAAACCTGTTGATAAGAAAACCAGGTCTGAAGGCAAGACTGGTGTAGAAACTGTGAAGACTGGACTGTCCAAAGGGAAGGTGAAAGCCCAAGTGCATACTGGGAGACTCTCAAAGCCTGCAAGACAACCAATAACAAAGAAGAGAAAAGAACCCGAGCCTTCTGATTCTGATGAGGAATCAGAATTTGAAATTGATGTTAAAGACATTCCTCTCAGAAGGAAACTCCCTTCCAGCAAAATGGTTAGAGTTCCTGAAGTCCCCACTGACAACATTTCATTTCACCACCCTGAAAATGCCAACAGATGGAAGTATGTTTGCTTGAAGAGAATAGCCTTGGAAAGAGAACTAAACAATGGTGCCATGGATTGCAAGGAAATCATGGACCTGACCAAAGCTGCTGGACTAATGAAGACTGTGGTAAAATTTACCAAATGCTATGAAAATCTGGTCAAGGAATTCATAGTGAATTTGTCTGATGAATGTGCTGATGGAAGGTCAGCTGACTTTGAATGTGTCTATGTGAGAGGAAGAAGGGTTAATTTCTCTCCATCTGAAATTAACAAATTTCTTGGAAGATCAAATGAGGCTTTCCCTGAACTAGAAGTCACTGACAATGAAGTATGCCAAACCATCACAGCAAGACAAGTCAAGTGCTGGCCCTTAAAAGGCAAGCTGAATGCCAGCAAACTAAGCATGAAATTTGCCATCCTGCACAAGATTGGTGCAGCCAACTGGGTCCCTACCAACCATAAATCAACCATCTCCACAGGATTGGGGAGATTCATTTATGCTGTTGGAACCAAGACTGAATTTGACTATGGCAGGTATATTTTTTATCAAACTTTAAAACATGCTGGTAGCTATGCTGTTAAAGGCCCTATTGCCTTTCCCTCCCTCCTATGTGGAATTATCCTTGCTCAGTACCCTGATATCCTGGTGGAAAGAGATACTGCTTGCAAAAGAGCTCCTGCTCTTGGGTTACACTACAAGCTATTTCAGGGATCTCATGTTCCTGACATTGTCATAACATCAGTTGAGACATCATCTGTAAAAACTCAGTCCAAGACATCTGATGTTATAGCTGTATTGAAAGAGACCTGCAAAGAGCTGGAGACTAGGAAAAAGACTCTAGAAAACCTAATTTCCATCTTAGAACAGGAGGAGACTGAAGGAAACAGAAGGGAAGAAGGTGTTGCTGAAGATCAGCTCAATGCTGAAGAAAGTAGCTCCTCTGAAGATGACAGTGCTTAAAGTTTGGTGGAGTTGACAAGCCTGATGCTGGTTCCTGTTGATGCAAGTGTTTTCAGATTTTATTTGTTGTTTTTATTACTTATTTTGGATGACTGTATAACATATAAGTACATGTATCTTTGGCCTATTTGTGGCTAAAGAGGGGCAGATATTTTGAGTTAATTACTTGGTAGAAGTCATATTTTTTCTGCAGTCATATTCATTCTGCTGCTCTCTATTCTCTGATTGCTTAGGGGTTTTAGCCAAAAATCTGCCAAAGGGGGAGTTTGTAAGTGTTTAGTTATTGGCATGTATTTTTGGTAAAACCAGGTGTGTAAATGTCATGACTGATGTCATAACATTCTGGATTATTAGGTACTTTATGCAGAAAAAGTATGGCATACAGTAGCTATTGTTTATGAGTGTGTATCTGAGCATTTTGCAATGATCACATTTATTGCCTTCTACCAAAATCAGTAAACAGGAATTCTGATGTCATAACAAATGTTAAGACATCCTGTACTGATCTAACAGAATTGTAGTTTGGTTAATTCTGAGATTTTTCAGGAAGATGGTTCATTCTTTCCAGAACAGAATCTCACGTGGACTTTAGGTTAACCTAGCTCAACCCTAATCTGGTTGATAAAGTCTTGTGACCAAGTCTTAAGGTTAAACCTAATTAACCCTAGCTTTTTGTGGAAACCCTAACTGAAGAAACAACTGCATATATATTCAACAGGAATGCTGGTTGCAGAGTAACTCTTTTGACGGAAGATCAATTAGGAGCTGTATAGTTTTAACTGCTGTAATCCAAGCAAGTATCATTGTGATAAGTGACTTGGAATAGGTTTTGATTGTAAGGGTTTTTGTATCACTCAAAGCTTTGAAGCAAGAGTGTTTTGTGTCTCTTGACTAAAGCTTTGAAGCAAAGTCAAGTTAGGTTTATGTATCACTCAAAGCTGTGAAGCACGAGTGTTTGTGTTACTTGATTAAAAAGTTGTGAAGCATAATCAAGTGTATGTTCTGAAGAGTGTCTTCATTATTTCATTAGTCAATTGTTTTAAGTATCACTGCTGTGATTGAGGGGGAGTGAGTAGGAACTCAGGTTTAAGTTGAACTTAGATTGAAGTTGCATTGGGTAGGTCTTAAGTGAAGGAGATAAACTGGTTGGTTTATTCCTGAATTAATATCTCTTATAGTGGATTTCCTCCCTGGCTTGGTAGCCCCCAGAGTAGGTGTTGTTTCACACTGAACTGGGTAAACAATTGATTGTGTTCTTTACTGTTTTTATTTACTGTCTTATAGAAAGTCAGATACGGTGTCATAACATTCACTGTGACATTGAGTATCTGCTGCCAGAATTTCAGCACCCACCTTGACCTCTCTTTTGTCTTCTTCGGTACCTAGATTGATGGTGTCCACCGGTTCCTCGTGGGGCTGAATGGTTCTCTCTTCTTGTTGTAATAATTTGGCAAGTTCCCCTGGTACTTCACAATCTTCCTCACCTTTGTCTTCGGCTTGGTAGATTAGATTTTCAGAGTCACAAAAAGCCATAGCAGAACCGTTATCCATGGGATCCCGGATGGATGTAGACCTGCATTGTGAGTGTGAGTGTGTGTAAGGGTATAACTATCTTTGAAAGAAATGAAAAAATGTAAAAAGAAAAACAATGAGCACAAAGTTTGTATGCAAAAAATGTCCATGATTCATTGATGTCATATGGAAATGAGATAATAATCCTTACATATGGACCATTGTGCCTCAGGTAAGACACAAGGTTTTAGGAGTCTCAATTGTTTTAATATTACAGATCCAACAAAATGTAGACAAATTACTGTGGGATAAAAGTGATCGGGACGAAATCTCTAGCCTCCCAGTTGTTGAGCCCTCTACTGATAGTTGGGAAGATCCAATCCTCCAGGTTGTAACCATCTTCATCATCCTCTACCGCGTTGACTTCACGGTTTCTAATCTTCAAGGGTAGTTCTCCAACACGAGCACATCGTACAGTCTTCTGAGCACCTGAAGTGAAACCCAGGCCAAACTTGTCAGACTTGTATGGGATATCTGGAAGTTGTCCCCAAATAGGGCACCCACCTTCTTCTATCACTGCCTTTGCATCCTTCAAAGATGACATCCTGAGTGGAGGCCTTGTGATCTTGGGAACAACCTTGGTCACTGCCACATCTTACGGGACTTCTTCAAAGTGTTGGAATGTGGTTTCAATAAATTCACCATCTAATTACATATATCTGAAGTAATTGAGATGGCTGATCATATACTCTTCTTCTCCATGAACAGTGATAATCTTCCCTTGAATCAGATACTTCAGCATTTGGTGCAACGTAGAAGTAACAGCGCCAGCATTGTGAATCCATGGTCGTCCTAGAAAGCAGGAATATGAAGGGCAGATATCCATTGCATAAAAAGTTGGATCAAATGTTTTGGTTCCAACCTTTATGGGGATATCCACTTCCCCATGCACCATCCTTTTTGAGCCGTCAAAAGCCCTTACTACTATGTTGCTTGGCTTCAATGTCAATCCTTCGTATTCAAGCCTATCATGAGCCTTTTTAGGCAATACATTCAGAGACGATCCGGTGTCCACCAAAACATGATCCAAGGTTGTGCCCTTGCATTCCACTGAGACATGTAATGCCTCATTATGCTTCCTTCCTCTTAGCGTTAAATCAGCATCCAAAAAACCTAGACCATTATCTGCGGTCAAGCTGGCTACACAGTCTTGGAACTGATCGGCAGATGTTTCTTTGGGTACATGGGCAGTTTTCAGGAATTTTACCAAGGCCTTTGCATGCACCTCAGAGCATAGTAGTAAAGCCAGCATGGAAATTTTAGGTGGAGTTTACCCCAATTATTCAACTACGTCGTAGTCGCTTCTTTTTATGTTCTTTAGGATTTCCTCCATCTCTTTCCGGGAGGTCTCAGGGATAGCCAATGATTGTGCCTTCGTACGAACATGCTCAATCAGAATACTTTTACCTCGAGTCTTGGTTAACTCGGCAGCAGGAATGTCAGTAGGAGTGATAATGGGGATTGTAACAGCTTTGTCAGCAGGAGTATTAGCAGAGGTTATTGTAGGACTGGGAACGGCCTTTGGAGGAGCAACAACAATAGGAATGATTACGGGTCTAGAAACTGCTTTTGGGGGAGCAATTTCTATAGAGAATATCCTTCTGCTTAGGGTAATCTTATTAGTCCCTGCAATATTACTGACATCAGAGTCAACTTTCTTGGAACTTGAATCTTCGGCAGCTGGACAATCTTGCTTGATACCGTGGTAGTAGACATCCCCTCTATAATTCCATGGTACGGTTTTGTCTGACGAATACGGGACTGGTCCAGGCATTGTGATTATTAAAGGAGCTACTTTTGGAACTAATGTAATTCTAACAGGTCTTTGGGTGGAGACCTTGGAAGAATTATCGGAAATGGTCACGATGGAAACATCATTATAAGAAACAGTTGGAACCGAAGTCTTTTCGAACATAATTTCCTTGTTATCTATTAGGCAATGAACGCCTGCTTTCAACAAAGGACAGCTGGTTGGTGAGGACAAACAGAAATGACAGCTTTTATCACAACCTGGGAATACACCGGCAATCAACAAGTTCTTTTTGATAATTAGGAGTGGGGTCATAAGTTCATCAACTGAAGTAACAAACATATCTTCTTCAATGGTGTTGGCATTATAGCCATGTTTGGGCATAGGGGCAGAAATGACATTGGGCTTTTCTGGTGCGTCGAATTCAATCTCTTTGGCTTCAAGAAGGTCTTGTACTTTGTTCTTTAGAGCCCAACAGTTGTTAGTGTCATGGCCGGGACTCTCAGAATGGTATGCGCAACGGGCATTAGGATGATAGTGAGGAGATGTTGTGATCGAGTTTTTTGGAGCTTCTTTCAAGGTCATTAGATTGGATCTTAACAGATGTGGCAATACTTGAGATAACGTCATATTAATTCTGGTGAATTGTCTGACTGGTCTTTCCATTCTTGGTTGGTTGTTTCTTTGTTGTTCAGGTGCAGGTTTAGGAATCATGACAGCCCCCACCATTGGACGGTGTTCAACTCTATCTTGATTTCTCTGAGGACACACAACAACCACTTCTTTATTTCCTATGAATGGCTTCCTTATAGCAGCAGAGGATGCATCGTTTTGAATCTTTCCATTTTTTATCTTGGCTTCTACTCTTTCTCCAGTCAATATCAATTCAGTAAAAGCCGCCGATGAACTCCCAATTAAGTGATTAAAAAGGGACCAGACAAGGTGCCCAAAAACATGTCTACCAATTCTCTTTCAGATAGAGGAGGTTGAACTCTTCCGGCCAAGTCTCTCCATTTTTGTGCATAGTCCTTGAAGCCTTCATTTGAAACCATGGCCATACTCTGGAGTTGAGTACGAGTGGGTGCAAGGTCAGCATTGTATTTGTATTGTTTGTAAAAGGCTGCAGCAAGATCTTCCCAGTTGTGAACATTGGCTCTTTCTAGCTGATAAAACCAGTCAAGTTGAGTTCCAGATAGACTGTCTTGGAAGAAGTGTACCCATAAATCTTTGTCAGCGGTATGAGGTTGGATTTTCCTCACATAGGACCGGAGATGCATTTTAGGGCATGAAACTCCGTCATATTTGGCGAACATAAGTGCTTTGAATTTTGGAGGAATGACAATCCCCGACACTAAGCCCAACTCCTCAAAGTCTAAACCAGACACTTTTTAGATGCTTATACTTATCATCGGCTGAAGGGTATTGTTCTTCATAATAGTCTTCTTCTTCCTCCTCCTCTTCTGAATTAGACTGAACAAATGTTTCCTTCCCTTTCCCATCTTGATTGTCTTTCTCTCCAGATGTTGTAGCAAAGTCAAAGTCCCTTCTTGTCTGCCCTTGGAATCTTCTTTCCATGTTTAGAATTCCGGTTATTTTCTTCGTCTTCTTTTTCTTCTCCTCAACCAGCAAGGTCTTCAACTCTTCTTGTCCTTTGGCCAGAGTTCAGAACAACTGTTGAAACTGTGCATTCTGAGCTTGGAGGTCTTTCACCGTTTTCTCGAGATCCATCTTACTGAAATAAACAGTAGAGAGATGAGGAGACTTGTTGCAAGAAACCTGCTTATGTTATGATGAATGATAAATGCGTATGCAATGATTTCAAGGATTTTAAGATTCAAATTCATTTTAGACAAAAAGGAAACACACGTTATATTAATAAATTAAAGCTTTGAGTACATCAATGCCTTCTTGGGCAAAACAAATACAAGAAACTCTAAGATAGAAAGGTAGTAGGCATCCTCTTTGGTGCAATGTAGGCATCGAGTTGAGGGATATGAAGATTTTGACGGCGTTCACATCTATGAGTTGGTCAGGATTTGGAAACAAAACCATCCTATAGAAGAGGAGATCCACAATTTCCTCAAAGGCTTGCAAATCCAAAGAATTCCAACAACTTTTGGCTTTCTCAAACAAGAACTTTACTAGGAAACCCTTGACAAAACTCCTTGTTTCCCAATGAGTTGTGGCATCAGATGAGTGCAAGTGTAGAGCTCGATCAATCTCTTCTAGCTTTGGGTCTCTTTCCATACCGTTGAAAGGTAGTTGGTTGAGAATGGGAATCCTCAAGAGTCGGGAGAATTCTTCTAATGTAGGCACAAGTTGATAGTCGGGAAATGTGAAGCAATAGTGTAAAGGATCAAAGAACTGAAAGAGCACCTTCATCATGTCCTCATATGTATTGGAGGTAACCAAGTAGAGTAGGCGACCATGTCTCTCGGTGAATGGAGAGTTTTCAGGAATCCTTGAAGTTAGCTCCTTAAATTGTGGAGGGATCCTTACAAGGTTGACTTGAATAATTTTCCTGCGAAGAGAATCCATATCCTACAAAACAAGAACAAAGATGAATCCCAAAATCCTTGAAATGGTTAGTAAATGTGTATGATGTTATGATTTTCATGATGTTATGTACAAGTATGTATATACAAACAAAACAAACAAGTTCTTAGGTTTAGGCTTGCATGGAGTTTTATAGGTAAGTACCCTCTTGAAGTTTAGTTGGCTCAACCTATCCTAGTAATAGTAACCGGGTTCTAAGGAGCTCAATATCACTGGATTGTTTCCTTGATCATTGTTTCAGAACAAGCCTCTTTAATGGCGACCGTAATATCCCAAGAAACTAAACCTCAATGAGTGTAGTATCGAGTATCTACCAACTTCGGACTGCACCAAAGCCGGTCATCTCACTACATCCTAAAGGCCAAGTTGGTCAAGTAAAGGTTCTAGAAGTTCATTAGTACTTCATGACATCACTCAGCGGCCCCATATTCTCTTTGATTAACTCAAAGGCTACAGGTACCCACAAATATGTCGCATTAACGTAGCTATTGCTTAGACCATGTCGGTATACCCCGCACAGTTTCCACAATGTGTTGCTACTTACCTATAATGAATCCCAAATCTGGGCAGAGGATTCAAACCCAAACAAAGAACCATAATGTAAATCATACAAGTCAAACAATGAAAGTAAATAAATGTGATCTAGCCCTAAGGTAACCCCACTTTTAGAGTCTTCCCCAGCAGAGTCACCAGTTTTGTGATACGATGGGAGAACTGACTTGGGTGTTTTGTGTTTGATCGCAAATGTTGCGGTTAGCAAGAGTCGCCACCGACTTTTATTTTATCAAAAAGGAAAGGTGAAAAAGCACAGGAAAGACCTTTGAGATTATTTCTTGAGTTCGGGGGATAGATTATGAAAAGGGAAGGTATTAGCACCCTTTTCATCCATGGTTTTCCATGGGTTCTCAGTTACTTGCTAGATCACTTACTTTTTGTTTGAAATTGTGCTTGATGTGGTTTTTGAAAGTATTTTGTAAAAGAGGCCATTGTTTAGGCAATCTTTGTAATGATTCTTGTTCGTAAGAATGTATACAAAGATGTTGATCTTTTGAAAATGTTTTCAAGTTTTGTAAGATATTTTAAAGGTGTAGGTGTTTGTTTTTGAAAATAGCAAGGATGTTTGTTTTGAAATGGAGCAAGTAATTAGGAGCAATCTACCTACTCAAATGTATTTCTTATTCATTTTCTTTTCCTTTGACATTGTTATCTTACCATTGATTTGGTAAGTAACCTTATATTTGGATGTAAACGGGACGGGCGTGGGTCATCGTATAACCATGATTAGCAATGTTGCAAGGTATCTGAGCATTATTTTTGAGGGACTAAGATCATTTATAAGGCAACTTAGATAGCGTCATCGAGGGACTATGATCTTGTATTTGCTTGTTTTTGCTAAGATACCTTACATGTGTAATATGGCCATTTTGTATAAGGCAACCAAGTGGAATAACCCTAGGGGTGCTTGTGTGTAAGTGTATTGTTTTCATGCTTGTTTTTGTCTTGAATTAGGGTTTTCTAAGTATTGGTTTTAGTCTTTCCATACAAACCCTAATTACTAGCATGTTATATAAAAGCGATAAATTACGAAATTTAAAGTTACTACGCTATTACAACATTTGTGTGTACAAATTCATAAATGGGGATTGCAAGAATTTAAACCTAATTAGTCTATTACAACCATATTGAATTGATATCAATGTACAAGGAAATAAATAAATACAAAGTATAAAATGGATGAATGTACAAAAAATGCAAGATGTAAAGAAATGTATCTCTGTTTGATTTTCATGAAAAAAAGGATTTTGTTTTTAGCCTAACTAAAAAAAAATTTAATTAAATTTGAATTTTATTAAGAAAAGATTTTTGAATAAAACCCTAATTCTAATTAGTTGATTAAAGGAAAATAAGTTTAAGAAAAATGTTTTTTTTGGTATTTTTGTCTTGAAAATATTTATAACATTATAAAATATTTTTAGTCTTTTTTATATAAAAAATAATGTATTTTAAATGGTGTGAAAAACAAATAAATGAAAACATAATATTAATTAAGTTTACAAGATTATTTAATAAAATAAATAAAGTATACTAACTAAAAATATTTTTTTGTGAGAAAAATAAAATAAAATGAGTCAAAATATAAATCTATCATTTTTTGTATTTTTATGATTTTTAATATTTGGAAAAATATTAAGGAAAATAAAAAAAATGAAATAAACAAATAATAATAAAAAAAATGAACTTGGGCCAGGGGTGCCAATAGTCAGCAGGGAGGTCAGCTAGAAAAACAAGCCAGGCCCAAAGGGGCCCAGCGCCTGCCAAAAACACAAAAATCAGAAAAGTGAAAAATATGAAAAATGAAAAGGGTACCACTGGGGCTCGAACCCAAGTCCCATAGGTTACAGGCGCGCGATTCTACAACTCGGGTGGCTATACATCCGTTAATACAAGTAAAACAATAAATATGTAAGGCAAAATGCGCCCTGAAGACTTCATCTTTAACCTCCAGCCAGACCATTTGTAACTTGCTCATTTCTCATCAAAAATAAAAACTGTAAACATGAAACTTGTAGAAAATTTTCTCACGATTCCAGAAATGTAAATTATTAAAACTATAGATCAAAGATAAGCATGAATTTTAATGGCCCTAATCTGAACCATAAAAATTTCATAGATTTCAGTTTCAAAATTCTCTAAGCTCAAGCAAAATTAATGGAAACTATGGACATGGTTAGCTTCAGGGCAATGATATCTACATGTTTTATTCACAAATAAATTATTGATGATGCATGTATGAAGAGTTCCAAGTTGAGAAAACTTACCTCAAAACTGGAAATCGTGTTTGGAGTTTGAGCTTATTTTAGACAGTGGTGATGATCAGGTTAGCTTCCTTGAGGTCCTAGGAAGCTAATGCAATGGTTTGCTTGAGTTGAGAGTGGCTGAAATGACCTGGAGAAGTCCAACTGTAATACTCTGTTTTTGGCTATGGAAGTTGATGAAGATGGAGTTACAGTTTGCAAACAGGGACAAGGATGGTCTGTATTTGGTATGAGGAAGCTTTTGAAACAAAAAGGCCAAGAAATGCACGAGTGGTTTTGAAGATTGAAGTTCAAAATCAGAAATGACACAAAGATGGAGGTTTTGTGCAATCTCTATTTTCAGGGAGTTTTTGAGGCTTGTTTTTAATCGTGTCCCCCTTGCAAATAACTTGTGTGGTTATATGAAAAGATTAGAGGACTTGAGGAGGTCAGAAAAGCAAGATATAGACTTAGGGCTGTGTTACTTGATTTTGAAGAAAAGTGACAAAATAGTTCCGAGATGAAGTATAAGCATGGCCTGAGTTTATGGGAGGCTCTAGACGTGTTGCTTTTGCCTTTGACATTGCTTGTGATCAGAAGGAACAAGTTAGGAGCTCTATGCATTGACTTTGTGATTAAAGCCTCTTTACAAGAATGGAATAGTTACTTTGTGCCATAAATGGAAAATTTTCTTGGATAAAGCTTGAATCAAGTGGATAATAGCTCAAAAGCAAGTGTAATCTTATGATTATGGAGAGATATTGAGGTTTAGAGCCCTGCAAAACAAGATTGTGCAGCATAGGTTTGAAATTGAATTCTTGTTCATCACAAAATGCCTTGTAATTCAAGTGATAAAACCCTAACTTCATCTCTTCAATTCTCCATACTCAAGAATGATCTCAAGGAGTTCTTGGACATTTTGGAAAGATTGTAATATGCTCTACAACCCATATTTGAATTGCTTTTGAATATTCCCATTGGAACTTGTGATACGGTGGGAGAACTGACTTGGCGTTTTGCGTTTGTATTCGCACTTGTTCGGTTTAGCAAGAGTCGCCACCGACTTTTTATTTTATCCTAAAGGAAAGGTTAAAAAGCACAGGAAAAACCTTTGAGATGTTTTCGTGGGTTCGGGGGGTAGATTATGAAAAGGGAAGGTGTTAGCACCCTTTTCATCCATGGTTATCCA
Source organism: Vicia faba (assembly GCA_948472305.1). Taxonomy (NCBI): domain Eukaryota; kingdom Viridiplantae; phylum Streptophyta; class Magnoliopsida; order Fabales; family Fabaceae; genus Vicia; species Vicia faba. The sequence goes on along the minus strand of OX451739.1, from coordinate 1,500,026,371 downwards.
TGGGCTCTTAGTTACTTGTTTTAGATCACTTGCCTTTGCTTTTCAATTGTTTGAAATGGTGCTTTGTGTGTGTGGTTTTGAAAATGTTTTGAAAAAGATGCCTTTGTCTAGGCAACCCTTGTAACAATTCTTTACTCAAATGTTTTACAAAAGGTGTTTGTCTTTTTGAAAAGATGTTTCAAGGTTTTGAAAGTTGTTTTTGGAAATTGTGTTGTGGAGTGTGTTTTGAAAGTAGGCAAGTGTGTTTTGCAAGTTTGGTCAAGTAACTAAGAGTTGTCTACCCCTAAATTTACTCAAAGATCTTTCTCATGTTTTAACCCTTTTAACAGTGTTGTTTCACCATTGTATTTGGTGAACAACCTTGTGTTAGGATGTTAACGGGACGGGTGCGGGTCATCGTTTAGACCATGAAAGCAATAGTGTCAAGTATTTTGGCAATTTGCTTGAGGGACTATGATCATTTTGTTTAGGGAACTTCGAAAGCGTCATTGAGGGACTATGATCATTTGATTCGTTTTTGTTTTGCCAAAGATACTCAACATGCAACATGGCCCATTTTTGAAGGCAACAAGTGGAGGAACCCTAGGGGTGCAAGTGTGAATTGTGTATTGATTTTCATGCATTTGTCTTTGTATTAGGTTATCTAGCGGTTGATTTTGAATCTTCGCATACAAATCCTAGTTACTATACAATATATAGAAAGCGATAAATTGCGGGAATTTAAAGTCTAAGCTATTACAAATAAGTATCTGGGGATGGGGGTATAAATATTTACAAATGGGGATGAGTCTTATCAGGATAGTAGTGTCCAAATAATATTTACAACCAAATCGAATCGCATACTCAGTGTAAAGTATAGCAATGTATAAGAATCAAAGAAAAATAAAAGTATTATGCAATGTATGTGATTATTTACAAATGATGCAAATATTAACCTAATGTAATTGTTAAGTATTTTATTATTTTTGGGTTTTTGTTAATGTTATATAAACAAAAGGTTTTAAAGAGAAAATTAATTAACTTAGAAGAATTCTATTTTTATATATAAAAAAGTATCTTAAGAAAATTTTGTACAAAGCAAAAAAAGTTAATGTATCCTTTTTATTTAACAAAAATAGTAGTTTAAGTTATATATATATAAAAAAAGAAAAAATAAAGTGATAAGTAAAAAAATAATATTGGTTTATAAGTATTAAGAAAAAAATAAAAAAAGGGTTGAATGGGCCTGATGTTTTGTGTTTGGCCCAAACAAACAAGCAAACAAACTCAAAGAAGGGGGTGCGCCAGAACTCAGTGGGATTAGGCATTTTGTGAGGGCAGGCCCAGATGCTTGTTACAATTTTGTTTAGGGTTTCACTTGTTTGTTTCAGAATAGGGTTTACAGGCTTTTTTGTGAGCGGCGTCGCTTCTCCACCTTTCTTTGTCCTCTTCACCTTCTCAAACCATGGCTTTATGACGCTTCTCTTCGCCTCAGGTTCCAGACGCCACCGTCCATCTTCCCTCTCCCCATGGTCGAGCAAGACAGTGATAAAGGAAAGGTAGCAATTTTTATTTCAACGCGTTTTTAGGGTTTTTAGTTTTTGCATGCTTCATTTTTGTATGTCCTGATCTTTGATTATTATTTGTTTTTGTGAGGTGTTAAAGAAAAGGGAGGAGTTACTACCTTTAGGGTTTTGGAGAAGAGGAGGAGAAGCGGACAGGAGGCGTCTCCGGTGGCCAAGGTGAGGGAGTATGTGATGCTGAGAGCTTGCTAGCCTTCCTGGTACTTTGTATCTTGCTTTTGGTTTTATGATGAATGTTGCAATCTGAAAACCCTATATGATTTGCTTCTGCCTCTTCTTTTCCTCTTCTGCTTGCTTGCCTCTGAGATACTTTCTTCTGAGTTGCTTTCTGGCTTGTTGATATTGAAATGTTGATGTTGTTCTGATGATTGTATGCTTGTGTCACTCAATGATGAACTTTTTTATTCTGAGAGCTGTTGGCTTATGATTTGAGATGCTTGGATTTGGTTGTGTTTGACCCTATGATGAATTTGATTCTGAGGGTATTGGCTTTGTTTGATTCTGAGATGCTGGTTATTGTTTCAGTCGTTGCTCTGATAACTGCTTTTCTTTGGGGCTTGGAGGCCTATCAGTTTGCTTGCTTCAAGGCTTTGTTGGAGTTTTATTGTTTTGACAGGCTTTTGGAGGTTTGGCTTTGGGCAGGCTGTTAGGTTGTTTGAAGTTTATGTGTTTGGTAGCTGTAACAGGTTTTGAGGTTTAGGCTTTGACAGGCTTGAAAGGCTTATCAGTTTGCTTGCTTATGTTTTATGCAGGCCTTTTGGCTTGTGTTTTAAAACAGGCAGGTTAAGGCTTGAGGCAAGCTTTGGTTTGAAGGCTTGCTTCAGTTTGTAAGCTTGAAGGCAGTTTGGGTGCAGTTTGTAACTTATGCAGGTTGATATGTTTTTATTACCTTGAGGTAAGCTTTGGTTTATGTTATGTAACTGTTTGTGGTATCTCTTGTGTATTCTGCCTCCTCCTTTACAGTGTTCTAATTCTGTTTGTTTTATATCTCTTAAGCCTGCCTAAAAAAAAAACGGTAAGCCTGCTACTTTTTTACTCTCTTTCTCTCTCTATCAGAAAAGCATATTTTAATGCTTTAGAATAGCTGTCTCTGAAAAAGTTTTCACTGGGAAATGATGAATAAAAAATGTACTTTTCACAAGCTTGCTTGCATCTTTGGCTTTCCTCTGCATATCTTCCAGATTTTCTGCCCTTTTGCTTTTTGTTAGCTTGTTGACAGCTTTGACAGTTTTTGGACAGTTTGGTTGCTTCTTTGGACAGTTTGAACTTTCTTTGGATTTGGTTAGTTTGAAACTGTAACTTGGTTGTTTTGGTTTGAAGGCAATTTTGCTCTTGTGCAGCTTTGTTTGGCATTACACTTTGCAATTTGTGAATTTCTTATGCAGCCTTGTATTTTAATTAATTCCAATGCTTGCAAACATTTAAATTCCCTCTTTGTGAACCAAGAAGAGACATCTTCTTGCGATTTGCAGAGAGGACGAACAAACTGATTCCGGCCAAAACTTTTAATGATGAGTTTTAATTAACTGTCTGAAAATGCCTTTAATTTTAATTCATCTGTGCTGACTTCTTTCTTCTCTTTTTGCAGGTAAATATCAATTGGGGCAAGAGGAATAGAAGATGAAGACTTCAAACAATTTAGGATAGTTTTATTTTATTTTAATCATTTGTAATAAATATTATTATAAATATTGTAAATAAAATTACTGTATTTAAATAACACTTGTACCAATAATAAAAAAAAAAATAAAAGTCCTTTGTCAGTTAATCTTTTTTAATTCTTCTGCATTTGTTTATTTAATTATTTATATTTCTTGAATTATAATAACTGGAAATTATCCAATAATTTTAACTTAGAAATTATAAATAATCAATAAACGTCTGACGTTCCGAATAACCAAAAGCATTGCACAGTTAATCAAACAAACGTCTATATGTCCTTTATCTCACTGATCAAACTTAAACTTTAAACCTTCAATCAGAAGCCTCAACCCATGTCCCAGAGTCAATTGAAAAGAACTGTAGAATTAATTCCTTCTGAGAATGCGCGCGCAAACCCTAATTCTTGATTTATTGTCAAAGAAACGTCTGCCTGATCAAACCCTGAGCCAAACTCAACCAAACCCTAACAATCTGCTTGAACTGATTCAAAATCAATGGAAACCCTAATTTTATCTGACTGATGAGAAAAGTCTGTTTGACCGATTCTTAAGCCAATCTGAAAAATCAGGAAAAGCCCGAAGCTGTGATTTCTTGTGAAAAAGAGAGAGAGCAAATTTTGGGGTACAACAGTTGCCCCTGTTCAATCTTCTTGAACCTTAAGAGTTAGATTGGCAGGTTTGTCGTTCGCGACTCGAAGGTAAAAGGAGATTGGACACTAGAGTGCCCAAAAAATTTGCACTCGTCAAAGCGTAGTTTGAGGGAATGGGCTTAAAGATGCCATTTGGTGATGGGCTTAAAGATGCCATCTGGAAATTGCTGGTAGGAGGATGGGCTTAGAGATGCCATCTGGAAATGATTGTTGAATTGCTTTTGGATGAGTGACAGAATTACATCCGAATCTGGATCGTATCCGGACTGTATTCGAATGAATCTGGAATAAGTATCAGAATGTCGCCATGTCTGGGTCACATCTGAACTATCTCTAGAAGGAATCTGGAATAAGTATCAGAATGTCGCCATATCTGGGTCACATCTGAACTATCTTTGAATGAATCTAGAATAAGTATCAGAATGTCGCCATGTCTGGGTCACATCTGAACTATCTTTAGAAGGAACCTCGAAAGATGATAATCTTTGTCTGTTGATTGATATTTCCTGAAAAGGTAAAGAGTTAGTTGTATGCAATGTCATGATGTAATGAATTGTACTTCATCAATGTTTATGATATGAATGGATGCACATGCAAGCTGAGTAGTTGTCTTACTGAGGAAGACGAATCCTGGATAATGAAATCTTTGACTGCTGCTGGGGAAAGTAAATCTTTGACTGCTGCAGAGGATTGTAAGAATCTTTTGATCGTTGAAAATGAGAAGTCCTGGGACCACTGTTGGGGAATTAGGAGCTTGGGTTGTATGCCAATCTACTGGGGATTCCTGTCTTGAGGGGATCTTCACTGGAGAATATTTGAATACTCTGTGAGGAAATGAGAATGAGAGTCTTCATTCTACTTGGGGATTGATAGTTGGAAGTTTTAGCTCCGATGGGGATTGCAAGAATCTTTTGATTGCTGCAGGTATTGATCTGGGATAAGTATCGGAATGTCGCCAAAACTGGGTCACATCTGAACTATCTCTAGAAGGAAGTCTAGAATAAGTATCGGAATGTCGCCAAATCTGGGTCACATCTGAACTATCTCTAGAAGGAAATCTGGAATAAGTATCAGAATGTCACCAAATCTGGGTCACATCTGAACTATCTTCAGAAGGAAATCTGGAATAAGTATCGGAATGTCGCCAAATCTGGGTCACATCTTAACTATCTCTAAAAGGAAGTCTGGAATAAGTATGGGAATGTCGCCAAATCTGGGTCACATCTGAACTATCTCTAGAAGGAAGTCTGGAATAAGTATCGGAATGTCGCCAAATCTTGGTCACATCTGAACTATCTCTAGAAGGAAATCTGGAATAAGTATCGGAATGTCGCCAAATCTGGGTCACATCTGAACTATCTCTAGAAGGAAATCTGGAATAAGTATCGGAATGTCGCCAAATCTGGGTCACATCTGAACTATCTCTAGAAGGAAATCTGGAATAAGTATCGGAATGTCGCCAAATCTGGGTCACATCTGAACTATCTCTAGAAGGAAATCTGGAATAAGTATCGGAATATCGCCAAATCTGGGTCACATCTGAACTATCTCTAGAAGGAAATCTGGAATAAGTATCGGAATATCGCCAAATCTGGGTCACATCTGAACTATCTCTAGAAGGAAATCTGGAATAAGTATCGGAATGTCGCCAAATCTGGGTCACATCTGAACTATCTCTAGAAGGAAATCTGGAATAAGTATCGGAATGTCGCCAAATCTGGGTCACATCTGAACTATCTCTAGAAAGAAATCTGGAATAAGTATCGGAATGTCGCCAAATCTGGGTCACATCTGAACTATCTCTAGAAGGAATCTGGAATAAGTATCGGAATGTCGCCAAATCTGGGTCACATCTGAACTATCGCTAGAAGGAATCTGGAATAAGTATCGGAATGTCGCCAAATCTGGGTCACATCTGAACTATCTCTAGAAAGAAATCTGGAATAAGTATCGGAATATCGCCAAATCTGGGTCACATCTGAACTATCTCTAGAAGGAAATCTGGAATAAGTATCGGAATGTTGCCAAATCTGGGTCACATCTGAACTATCTCTAGAAAGAAATCTCGGAAGGTGATGATCTTGACTTTGTTAAGGGTCAGAAATTGGGAGTATACCAATCTTCTGAGATGATGAGAATCTTCATTCTGTTAACGGTCAGAAACTGGGAGTATACCAATCTTCTGAGGTTTTAAGGATGAGAGTCTTCATTCTTGAGAAAAAACAGATTTTTATGAGCTTTAATTGTCCGTTATTCTGTTGGTGGTTGTAACTTCCAGCAGGTGATGAAGGAAATTCTGAACGACCTTGAATTCTAGCAGGTGATGAAGGAATTTTGATGATGACCGCAACTTCCGGAAGGAAATTTTGAACGCTCTTGAGATTGACATTCGAATGCCCCAAGTGATGGTGACGGAGACTTGCCCCAGGTTAATCTGTAATTGAGAGATTTGTTGAAATCTTGACTGGACTGCCCCAGGTTAACTGAACTTTGCAAGATCTGCTGAAATCTTGACTGGACTGCCCCAGGTTAACTGGATAGTGACATGTCATACCCCCTTGTTGATAGGAGATTTGTCAATGGAAGTGTCATCCTTTTTGAAGTGATTTTGTTCACTGAGAGAGCTTTCGTTCATCGGATATTTGTTGTGTGAATTTCTCCGCTGTCAAACAAATAGCCAAATGCAAACAATGATATTCAGGTAATGCAAAGTTTATGTCTGTCTCAAAGTTTAGAAATATGCGTTTTTTAGCAGAAAACTTTTTATAAGACAAATTCAACACAAGATTTAGGGCAAAGCCTTACAGGAGTCAGGATATCTTTTGTAACAGTATGCTTTCGAACTAACCCGTGCTTCAATTAGGACTTTTGAAGGGTTATAACGTGGCCTGGTTCACGGTTTAAGAAACAAAGGATAAAGGCTCAAAGTATATTTGTACCCACCCACTCTTCGTGATGTTCTTCAATCCTAAACTCAGTTAATTTGTGCGTCGAACTCTATTCGAGTTTGGAACGACATTTTGGTGATGGTTCACACCAATTGAATTTGGAGGGCAGTCATCATCTCCTTTTTTCTTTTGCAACATTTTTCATGTTGTTTGAGGATTTATGATGACCTCTTTCTTGATTTGTTATCCCTAACTTTTGCCTGACTGTTCCTGTTTTCGAGATTACAGTCAGCGGGATGCCCCAGCTTTCTTTTGGCTCAGTGGGCTTTTTTCTTTTGAGAGGTAATGACTGCCTATGAGATAAGGAACCATCACTGTCTTTTGATTCCAAAGGAATGTTTTTGATGTTATTCGTTGTATTACGAACTGAGAGTTTGCGACTTCAATGCGCATCTTTTTTGAATTAACTGAGAGACTACCCTGCCCTAGGTTTAAATCAAAGGTTTCAATTTGTTTAGAACATAAAACTCCTACTTATTTGGCTCGAAGGGGTTGACTAGGGATTATCTTCCTTATAACTCCAGTGTTTGGGAATTGAAAGAAATGCTTGTACATCATCAGCAAGGTCTGTTCAAAAGCATATTGTATGAGAATATGGTATTGTTTCGTCATCCTCCCTCTAAAGGCTTGCAGCTTTTTATCAAGAGTTAAATATCATAAAGAAAGCATAAGAGTAGTGAAAACGAATGGATGAATTCAAGACAAACATATGCAATGCATTAATGAAACAAAGTTTGACATTAATAGATAATTGTTTGAATAACAAAGAGATTACAACTTGAAAGTTCAAATGAAACAAAAGTCTCTCAGTTCGAGCCTTGTCAATTCAGGTGGAGAAATCCTTAACGGAAGATTTTCATCTCGCCATCGGGCATGAATCTCAGCACTCCAATGTCAATCACATCTTGAATCTTGTTCTTCAAGGCCCAACAGTCGTCGGTGTCATGTCCCGGGCTATAGGAGTGGTATACACAAAATGCATTAGGATGATAGCTAGGAGCAGAGCTGTTGGGCTTCCGAATAGGATCCCTTAAAGCAGTCAGATTGACCTCCAACAACCGTTCCAGTATTAGAGATGACGGTATGTTAGTCTCAGTGAACTGTCTTCCCGGTGTATTTTGCTTACACCGATTACCCCGTTGACACTGACACGGTTGTTGTCGGGCTTGTGACCCTGAAGTAAGTAGAGGAGCCTTCCCTTTATCTTCTTGTCTCAAAGGGGTTGAATGGTGACTTTCTCTTCAACCTCAGATGTTTGCCCCACTTGGTTGTCCCGAAGCAGTTGGTTGACGAGAACTCTGAGCTCCTCTTGTCTTTGAGCCAAGTCCTGGATGAGAGCCATCTGGCCCACCAGTTGTCCCATCATCTGGATCCTCATTGCAGTCAGCTCAGACTGGAGCTCTTCCAACTGATCACTCCTGGCATTGCTTGAGTTCCCCTGGACCATTCCCCTTGTGAGGAGAGCTTTCACTTCTTCTTGCCCCTGGGACAGGTTCAAGAACATTTCCTGAAGTTGAGCATTTTGGTCCTGGATATCCTTGACAATCCTCTCTAGAGTCGTCTCTTACTGAAATAAACAGTAGGAGAATAAGGAAACCTGAAAAGGAAAAACTGTCATGATGCAATGCATGATATGTGGATGCATGTTTTCAAGGATCTCGTGGGGTAAACACAAGAAATATTAGAGGTTGAACTTCGATATTTGATTGGAGAACTTTGCACCTGTGAATGTCTTTCCAAGAGAATCAAGCTCACCATGTCGAGTGGTTCATAGCCCCTGATTCAAGTTGTTGCACTTGATCTTTGATGGCCTTTGTTTAGAGGAGAAAACTCTTGCCCCTCTGGTAGACGTCTAGTTCAACGTGACCCTGCATCAAAAGACCCTCAAGATCCTTGAAATGGTTATTTGAAAAAATGCTATGGTATGATGTCATGATGTTATGTACATGTATGCAATAGCAAGTAAGTGTATATACAGGTAATCATATTCATACAAAGCACACAAGTCCTTAGGTTTAGGCTTGCATGGGGTTTGTAGGTAAGTACCCTCTTGAAGTTAGTTGGCTCATCCTGTCCTAAAATAGAAATCGGGTTCTAAGGAGCTCAATATCACTGGATTATTTTCTGTGTTCATTGTTTTGGTTTAGCCACTTAACTGGCGACCAAAATATTCCAATAAAACAATCCTCAATGAGTGTAGTATCGAGTATCTACCAACTTCGGACTGCACCAAAGTCGGTCATCTCACTACCCCTAAAAAGGCCAAGATGGTCAAGTAAGGTTCTAAGAGTACGTTAGTGCTTCATGACATCACTCAGCGGCCCCGTACTCTCCTTGATTGAACTCAAGGGTTACCGATACTCACAAATATGTCACACTAACATAGCTTACTGCTTCAACCATGTCAGTATACCCCGCACAGTTCCCTCACAGTTTTATTGCTATTTACCTAAAAAGGTGCCCCCAAATCCGGGTGTAGGATTTACAACAAACCCAAACAAGGACCCAAAAAGTAAAGCAATCAAAGCAATAAAAGCAAGCATGTAAAGGTGATCTAAAACCCTAAGGTAACCCCACTTTTAATGGAATCCACAGCAGAGTCGCCAGTTCTGTGATACGGTGGGAGAACTGACTTGGCGTTTTGCGTTTGTATTCGCACTTGTTCGGTTTAGCAAGAGTCGCCACCGACTTTTTATTTTATCCTAAAGGAAAGGTTAAAAAGCACAGGAAAAACCTTTGAGATGTTTTCGTGGGTTCGGGGGGTAGATTATGAAAAGGGAAGGTGCTAGCACCCTTTTCATCCATGGTTATCCATGGGCTCTTAGTTACTTGATTTAGATCACTTGCCTTTGCTTTTCAATTGTTTTAAATGGTGCTTTGTGTGTGTGGTTTTGAAAATGTTTTGAAAAATATGCCTTTGTCTAGGCAACCCTTGTAACAATTCTTTACTCAAATGTTTTACAAAAGGTGTTTGTCTTTTTGAAAAGATGTTTCAAGGTTTTGAAAGTTGTTTTTGGAAATTGTGTTGTGGAGTGTGTTTTGAAAGTAGGCAAGTGTGTTTTGCAAGTTTGATCAAGTAACTAAGAGTTGTCTACCCCTAAATTTACTCAAAGATCTTTCTCATGTTTTAACCCTTTTAACAGTGTTGTTTCACCATTGTATTTGGTGAACAACCTTGTGTTAGGATGTTAACGGGACGGGCGCGGGTCATCGTTTAGACCATGAAAGCAATAGTGTCAAGTATTTTGGCAATTTGCTTGAGGGACTATGATCATTTTGTTTAGGCAACTTCGAAAGCGTCATTGAGGGACTATGATCATTTGATTCGTTTTTGTTTTGCCAAAGATACTCAACATGCAACATGGCCCATTTTTTAAGGCAACAAGTGGAGGAACCCTAGGGGTGCAAGTGTGAATTATGTATTGATTTTCATGCATTTGTCTTTGTATTAGGTTATCTAGCGGTTGATTTTGAATCTTTGCATACAAACCCTAGTTACTATACAATATATAGAAAGCGATAAATTGTGGGAATTTAAAGTCTAAGCTATTACAAATAAGTATCCGAGGATGGGGGTACAAATATTTACAAATGGGGATGAGTCTTATCAGGATAGTAGTGTCCAAATAATATTTACAACCAAATCGAATCGCATATTCAATGTAAAGTATAGCAATGTATAAGAATCAAAGAAAAATAAAATTATTATGCAATGTATGTGATTATTTACAAATGATGCAAATATTAACCTAATGTAATTGTTAAGTATTTTATTATTTTTGGGTTTTTGTTAATGTTATATAAACAAAAGGTTTTAAAGAGAAAATTAATTAACTTAGAAGAATTCTATTTTTATATATAAAAAAGTATCTTAAGAAAATTTTGTACAAAGCAAAAAAAGTTAATGTATCATTTTTATTTAACAAAAATAGTAGTTTAAGTTATATATATATATATATATATATAAAAAGAAAAAATAAAGTGATAAGTAAAAAAATAATATTGGTTTATAAGTATTAAGAAAAAAATAAAAAAGGGGTTGAATGGGCCTGATGTTTTGTGTTTGGCCCAAACAAACAAGCAAACAAACTCAAAGAAGGGGGTGCGCCAGAACTCAGTGGGCTTAGGCATTTTGTGAGGGCAGGCCCAGATGCTTGTTACAATTTTGTTTAGGGTTTCGCTTGTTTGTTTCAGAATAGGGTTTACAGGCTTTTTTGTGAGCGGCGCTGCTTCTCCACCTTTCTTCGTCCTCTTCACCTTCTCAAACCATGGCTTTATGACGCTTCTCTTTGCCTCAGGTGCCAGACGCCACCGTCCATCTTCCCTCTCCCCATGGTCGAGCAAGACAGTGATAAAGGAAAGGTAGTGTGATCGGTGGATCTGGAACTGACTGTTTAACGCTGGTTCGCGAAATGTCGCGGAAGCAAGAGTCGCCACCGTCTTTTATTTTCTCCAAATGGAAAGGACAAAAACACAGAAAAATTCCTTATAGAGATTGCTCTCGGTTCGGGAGGTAGGTTATAGAAAGGGAATGTGTTAGCACCCTTTCTATCCATGGTTATCCATGGGCTCTTAGATACTTGCTCAATGTGTTTTCAAAATTGTTTGTTTGCTTTTCAATGTGGGTTTAAAAAGTTTCTTTGAAAAATTTCAGATCGACTCGTACGTCAGAGTGTTTGAAAAGTTTGCTTTGAAAGCTTTTGAAAAGTGTCAGTGTGAAAAGTCTTTTTGAGTTTGTTTTGAGATTAGAGCAAGTATCCTTGAGAACCTACCTACCCTAAGGAATTCGTCTGTGTAAGAGTCCTTTAAAGTAGTGCCATCCCACCATTGAGAGGTAGGTAGCACCACCGTTGGAGGTGTTCGGGTCAATTCGGGTTTTAGGGACATGGTGATCACCAGAGCAATGGGAAGACACCTTAGAAGCTACCCTCATGCCAGGTTCCCGGATCATGAGGACTTACTAAGACGTCCTCTACTCGACGATCACCTTTCGAAGGGCAAGGCAACAGTGAGGCGTACCCTAAGGGTGGTGTGTGCGATTCGTGTGTCGTTTTCAGATATTTGTCTTGTCATGTTTGTTGTGATCTACGCTTGATTTTAATTAGGGCCATTCATTCTTGCATGCATATTTAGCAGTTATAAAGTTTGCGAAAAAATAAATCTAAGGCTATTACAAATGGCGCGGGTCCACATCGCCAAAAATTAAACCGGACCCGATTTAGCGGAAAATGAATAAAGCGATAAATAAAAGTGCGAGAAATTTAAATTACAATGCTTTGGGAGAGATACAAAATTATAATAAATGACATAAAGTAAATGCGCAAATTAAATAATTAAAAAAACAATGGGCGTTGGACCCTTTTGCAAAAAATTTAAAGTTGATGAATTAATTGGAATTAAAGATTAAATGTTTTTTTGGTTTTTTATGTTTTTTAAGATTTAAGGAGAAAAATAAAAATTAAATAAAATTAAAATGAGATGCTAAATCCTAGTTCTAATGTTTTTTTAATTTATTGTAAAAATGTTATATTAATCTAAATTAAACCCTAATTTTTATTTATGTACATTTAATTATAAAAATAAAATAAGTAAATAAATAATGTTGTGATGAAAAAAAGAAAAAAGGGAAATTTAAAGGATATAAAAATTATCAATTAACCTAATTCTATATTTTTTTTGATTTTTTATTAAAAGGAATTAAAGTTAAAAACCTAATTAAACTAAATAATTTACATATTAGTTTGTACAAAAAATAATTGAAATAAATAAATATTATATTTTGCCTTTTCTGATTTTTTTGAATGTTTTTATATTTTTATGAAAATAAATTAATTATGTTAAAACAAATAGAATAAATAAAATAGCAAGAATAAAATAAGAAGAAAAATAAAAAAATGCAAACCAGGGGGGGGTAGCCCCAAATTGGAGGTTCAGGCCTGGAATTTTGGCCCATTTGCTTGAATTTCGTTGACTTTTGGAATTATGTGTGGCATGTTGACTGGCATCTATCATACGCCTTGACTCTGAGCCCTTTGATGGATCTCCCAGGACACGTGTATATCTTGAGGATGGAGGCATATGGTGTACCTTGACGTTAGCGTTGCGTGGAATTAATTGATGAAAAATAATATGGAATATGTGAAAGACCTGGGGTTCGAACCCAGGCCTTGTGGATTGTCCTTGCGTGTGCCTGCCATCTGTGCCACTTGGTATATTTGATATATAAACAATCAATGAATATAATAAAAGTAAACAAAAGTTAATGCTTCAAAACGCGCGCAATTTCAAATAGACGAATCACGCCTTGCCACGATACCTTCGTCTTCACGTCCCCTGTAACAAAACATATAAGGCAACGGTTTTCGTTGCGTTTCCTTAAGCTAGCTACAAGAAAATAACGATTAGCCTATTTCCAAACATAAATTAGGCGCGATGGTCAAGATATCTTCGTCTTGAGGTACTGAATCCAACCATGGCATTCATGAGTCCTAATTTTTCCTCTACGCAAAAGCCCTAATTCCAGAAACCTGCAACCCTAGAATTCTCGCATGGCAGATTCATATATATGGCACAAAAATGCAATCAAACGCATTGGTCAGCTTAGAAACATCGTTATGAATATGAATCAATAAAGAAAAATGCAAAAAGATGCTGGAATCATGCTATACGATTTCAAAAATTTCTTGGTACAGTTTGAGTTCTAACTACCAATTCTTTGCGTTTTGGTTGATGTTAGGGATTGGCACACGTTCAGAATTGTCCAAGGAAGCTATTGCAAAAGGAATAGGGGCTTCAATCGACCTATAACCTGGAAATCAGTTTTCAATTTTTTGGACAATTTTTCAAGTTTGTGTTTTGCTTTTGAGCGCAGCTGAGAGTGTGAGGCCAATAGGTTTTGATTCCTGAATATGTATAGAGCATGCTAGGTCAACAAAACTGCACAAAATCTCAAGCATTCATTGTTTTACATATTTGATTTTATGAAATCTTTTTTGAATCTTTTTTCATGTTATTTGGTTCAATTCTGATCAATTAGCACCAAATCTTTCCCTATTAACATGTGCACGAATTATAGAAGCCAAATCATGCATAAAAAGATTTTTTTAGGTCAAGTTTATATTTTTCACATATTTAAATAATTTAATTGAATTAATATTAATATAAATTCAAATAAATAATTAAAAAATGAGAAAATACTTCCCTTTGGGCTTAATGGTCGTGCATAGGCTTGGCATGAAGAAACTTGGAAGAAAAATGGGCCCATTAGCCATTTTGGATCATGTGAAGTAAAGTTGACTTTCAAAAATTTCCAAAAATTTCCCAACTTCCACAAGGCATAACTTGGTCAATTTTTAAGCTTTTCACATATTCTTGGACATTTTGGAAAGGTCTTTGAGTCCTTTAACCAATGCCTTTGGTCCCATGTCATTTTGATTTACCAATCTCAAGTTATGGCCTTTGACTTAAAGTCCCTTTTTGTTGACTTTTGAAAATGACCTATAATGTTGAAATTGATAACTTTTTGTGAGAGCATTTCTTGGACTTGGAATATGAAGATGAGTTGTAGGAAATGTATTTCTCTTCAAAATGAGCTTTGGATGGAATTTTTCTGATAATCCATGTGAAAGTTATGCCCTGGTCAATTTCAGTTGACTTTTTCAATTGTCCAAATATAGCAACTTTTGCATCTTTGATGATTTCTGAGCCAAACTTTGAGAATCATGATCAAGCATTGATCAAATGATGTTTGTGGCTTCAAAATGATATATTGACCAAAAATTTGAACTTTTGACTGTCAAATGACCATTTTGCCCCTACAGTTGACTGTAGTGCAATCTAGGGTTTTGACTGTGCAATTTTGAGCTGAATGCCTTGAAACTTGGCATGAGGATGCTTGACCACATTTGTAGGCATATGAGACTTGATTGGGCCCCTGAAACCTTCAATTTCTTGATCAGAACACAAACCCTAGTTTTGACTGTATGGGAAGCTGTTGAGCTGCACAACCCTTGGGGCATTTTGTGACTTGACTTGGCCATTTCTTGATGAATATGGGAGGGCAAATTTTGGGGTACAACAGTTGCCCCTGTTCAATCTTCTTAGACCTGAGGATGCAGATTGGCGGACGTTGTGATACGGTGGGAGAACTGACTTGAGGTTTGCGTTTGTATTCGCAAATGTTGCGGTTAGCAAGAGTCGCCACCGACTTTTTATTTTATCCTAAAGGAAAGGTTAAAAAAGCACAGCAAAAACCTTTTTGAGATGTTTTCTTGGGTTCGGGGAGTAGATTATAGAAAGGGAAGGTATTAGCACCCTTTCTATCCATGGTTATCCATGGGCTCTTAGTTACTTGCTTAGATCACTTGCCTTGTGTCCTCAATTGTTTTAAATGGTGCTTGTGTGTGTGATTTTTGAAAATGCTTTGAAAAGAGGCCAATGTGGTGGCAACCTTTGTAATAATCCATGTTGGGATGTATACAAAGGTGTATGTCTTTTGAAAAGGTTTTCATTTGTTTTTGAAAGTCGTTTTGAAAAGAGGCCAATGTGGTGGCAACCTTTGTAATGATCCATGTGGGGATGTATACAAAGATGTATGTCTTTTGAAAAGGTTTTCATTTGTTTTTTGAAAGTTGTTTTGAAAGTGTAGTGAGGTGTGGTTTGAAAAATAGGCAGGTGTTTTGTTTTGCAAGTTGGTTCAAGTAACTAAGAGGTTGTCTACTCCTAAATTTCTCAAAAGATTATTGCTATGTTTTAACCCTTTTAACAAGTTTATTCCACCATTGTATTTGGTGGACAATCTTGTGTTAGGATGTGAAAGGGACGGGCGCGGGTCATCGTCTAGACCATAATTGCAACGACGTTAAATGTCTTTGGGCAATTTCTCTAAGGGACTTGATCATTTGTTTGTTTTTGAAAAGTTTTATCGAGGGACTATGATCATTCAAATTGTCTGCTTTGCCCAAAGAAGTTCAACATACAATATGGTCCATTTATTTGAAGGCAACAAAGTAGAGTACCCTAGGGGTGTTGGTGTGCAAGTGTGTTTTATTGCATACAAGAGTTTTTTCTTTGAATTAGGTTTTTCTATTTCATTGATTTTATCTTGCCATACACGTCCTAATTACTAGCAATAAGAAGCGGAAATGTAAAATCCTACGCTATTACAATAGTTAGGGGAGGGGGATACACATTTGTACATGGGGGGTTCAACGAGAAAAATAGACAAAAAAGAAAATAGCGAAAAACAAGATATAGCGAGAGAGAGAGGGAGGCCGCGCGCTGTTGGGAGACCATCAGAAGTTCTGACCCAGATCCGCTGTCAGATGATCAACCTGTTGGTGAAACTGGATGAGTCAGAACTTCTGACTCTGGAACCTGCAAAACAGAATCTGGTTAGTGGGGAAACCAGAGGTTCTGATTTCCCTGCGCTGCAAGACAGAAGTTTGTTAGTGGAGAACCCAGAAGTTCCGATTCTGCTGAAAAGGCAATAACTCTCAGAGGTTCTGAGGTCATTGACAGCAAAACAGGCTTCAGATGTGCTAACGTCAAAGTCAGCGCTGGGCTTTTTCCTGCACTAATCAGAACATCTGCAATCCTGTTGTTACTCCACAAAACAGAAAACATATTTGGAACAGATCCAGCAAAATAGCAAAATGTCCCAGAGGTCAGAGTCACCAAGGTCACAGGCAAGTCCTAAACCGGCTCAGAACATCCTGAGGTATGAGAGTCCTCAGAACATAAACAGCGATAACATGAATATTTACATTATGTTATTTGAATATGCACAGCTGATGATGCTTAACAGTGTGGTGAGGGTCAGCAAGTGCTTACCTGTCTTTCTGGAAAATGGTGAAGGTTAGCTTTTGGTTCTGGTGGTGTTCTGGACAGATTTGGAAAAGGGGAAGTGGAGGTGTAAACGTGTATAGGGTCAGAAGTTTTGGAAAGAACGCTTTGGTTTACAGAAAAGAGCTGGGCGTTTGATGAAGTTGAAGGTGAGAAACTTAAAGTTTATGAAACAAAACTGGAAATTTGGCAGAGTTTCAGAATGTTATGTTGCTAGGAGTTTTGTTTCTCTCTTAGCAATTTTTCTGCTTTTTTTTGAATTTCTTGAACCTCTTTTTGCAGTGGTGAAAGCTTTCTATTTATAGGCAAAGTTCTTGTGGATATCTTGAACGTTTAAGGCGCCATCAGAGTTTGAACTGGTTCTTTGACAGAAATTCCTGGGAAGTTGTGATAACAGCTATTTTTCAGCCTAGGTAGCAGCAGCAGGCGTGGATTGGGGGAAGTGACCTCTGAAATGGGCGGTGGCGTGAAGACCCATGCCAGAATCTGTGCAAAAGCATTTTCCAAGCCACACGTGATCGCTCAGGAGTGGTTGGAAGCATTAATGGGCATTAAATGGTGACAAGACCTGTCAATACCAACATTCTGGTTGTTGAATCAGCAGCGTAAACCATGCTCTGGCCTTGACTACCTGTTGTTTTAGCAAACTCTGGAGATTCTCCTGGTTTTCTGGTACGTTCCTTGGATCTACTTCTGGATAATCTGGGCTTGGAGATTCTATATCAATGTGACACCTATCCCTCTGACCTTTCATCTTCTGACTTCAACCTGTTCTGAAGGAGCCTTTATACTTTCATATTTCTTTTGCATTCCTTTAGCAAGTTCTGACTGAGCTTGTGTAACTGCTGAAGGGGTATGTTCTGTTTGAGGCTTACACTCTGAACCACGTTTACAACTTCTGATTGACCTGATGTAGCTGCTGAAGAGACAACTTCTGACCATCCTGAACCAAACTTGCAAC
Source organism: Vicia faba (assembly GCA_948472305.1). Lineage (NCBI taxonomy): Eukaryota > Viridiplantae > Streptophyta > Magnoliopsida > Fabales > Fabaceae > Vicia > Vicia faba. Next base: position 1,500,008,746 of record OX451739.1, on the reverse strand, counting down.
TTCTGACCGTCTTCATCTGGAATGGGTCCAGAAGTTCTGAAGCGCTGATCTTTTCTAAAAACACTTATTTTAAAGAAACATTCTAAGCACTTAGAATTTGATTTTCCTCAAGATGAAAGCATTGTTTTTGGAGTTTGTGAGATCATCTTGCTCTTGTAAGTGACTGGCTTGGGCAAAAGGATAACCCAGGGCTTTGAATCTGTTTCAGGGGACTTTTGAAAAATCTAAGATGGTTTCCTGAAGAAAGGGAGGGCAAATTTTGGGGTACAACAGTTGCCCCTGTTCAATCTTCTTGAACCTGAAGAGTTAGATTGGCGGGTTTGCCTTTCGCGACTCGAAGGTAAAAGAAGATTGGACACCAGAGTGCCCTGAAATTTGCACTCGCATGTTGAAGTATCAGCAATGTGATGTTAGGAATGGGCTTACAGATGCCATTTGGAGAGGTGACAGATAGGGAGATGGGCTTACAGATGCCATCCGGAGACGTGACAGAACCTTGTCGGGAATGGGCTTATAGATGCCATTTGGAAGTGTCGATCGCCTAAGAGATTCCTTAGCGAGAAACTTGTATATTTGAGAAAGACGGATGTTTTCCTGGCTTGTTACAGGTGTTTGATCTTCAATCTCCTCATGCAGATGTGCCCTGGCTAGATACAGGAATCGAGTCTGGAAACATGACAGTTGATAGATGTGCCCTGGCTGGATACAGGAATCGAATCTTTGAACTCCTCAGACGTGCCCTGGCTAGATACAGGAATCGAGTCTGGAAATGTGACAGTTGATAGATGTGCCCTGGCTGGGTACAGGAATCGAATCTTTGAACTCTTCAGACGTGCCCTGGCTAGATACAGGAATCGAGTCTGGAAATGTGACAATTGATAGATGTGCCCTGGCTGGATACAGGAATCGAATCTTTGAACCCTTCAGACGTGCCCTGGCTAGATACAGGAATCGAGTCTGGAAATGTTCAGACGTGCCCTGGCTAGATACAGGAATCGAGTCTGGAAACTGATCACTCTCAGATGTGCCCTGGCTAGATACAGGTATCGAATCTGAAATGGTGACAGCTGAAGGTAGTCGTTTTTGAGATTGTCTTTTTTCCTGAAAAGGCAAAAGCGTAAGTTGTATGTAATGTCATGATGTATGATATGCATGATGTCATGATGTTCAATATTTGATGTTGTATGTGTCTCATCATGTATGTAAGCAAGATGTATGAAAATGTGAAATGTTTATGAGTGTAATTTCGTCTCAGGAAAATAAATCCTTGACGAATGACCGGGAAGCTGTTCTGCGGAAGAGATGCTTGACCGAAGCTCTCATGAGAGGCCTGCTGAGGACTTTAACAATGGATTCCGCTGAGGATAATGATGATAAACTCCGCTGGGGAAAACCAAAGATAAACTCTGCTTGGGAAAACCAAAGATAAACTTTGCTTGGGGAAACCAAAGATAGATTTCGCTGGGGATTGAAGGAACTTTTGCCGGGAACGGTCTTCCGTGGCTTTTAGGTGAGGATAACCCAGTTATAAGTCCTTGTGAGGGAATAATTCTAAATAAACTCGGGTGAGACGTCCGTACTTCACAGGGGATGAGCTTGCAGAATCTACTGGGGATGAGCTTTTAAGACCTGCCGGGGAATGTTGTGCCTTTTCAGGATCGACGGGGAACCAACTTTGCTTGGGGAAAGTATTGTCGCATCCTGTTTTACTCTGCGGGGAATTGAGATGATTTGGTCACATTTTCAGTTGAACCTGCCTTGGTGCTTTGGTGGACAAAACAACTAGACCGCATTAGACAACTCCTCATTGCCCCTGTCTTCGATGTCACTTGTAATTAATCTCTTTTCATATGCAAACATTTATGAATCAGCAATTTAATGTCAAATGCATATATCAAAAATGAACATTGGACGTTCTTCGCAAGACAAAGCAACAAAAGAAAAACAAAGGCAATTTGTATGGACAAGCGAATTTTCATTGATTTAAACTTTGCCTGTGAATAGGCGTTTTTTGTACAAGAGACTGACATCCTAGTAAGAGGACATCGCCAAATAACATAGAGTTTACAATTTGAAAAACAAAACAGCTATGTGAACCATCCCACTGGGTTCCAACTCTGCTATTGCCTTTATGTCTTCGAACGTCTCATCGCTTTGCTGCCCGGTCGAAGATGAAGCTGATTGGTCAATGCCGAAATTTGGGCCAGATAGTCGATGCCGAATTCCGGATGCGAAGTGATCTAATGAGACGTAGCGTTACGCTTTTATCCCTAACTTTTGCCTGGACCGCCCTTTCGGGTTTTCAGTCCACCGGGATACCCATTTTTGCCCAAGCCGCCCTTTCAGGTTTTCGACTTGCCGGGTGTACAGATTTTTATTCATTTCATCCCTTATTTTTGCCCGAACCCTTTTGGTTCGCCGGGAAGCCCTTATTTTTGCCTAGGTATGTCAACCTAGCGGGTCTTTTATTTATGCGTAGTATTTTTTCACTATGTCCGCATTGGCGGGGTGAGGAAGGTCGTCACCGTCCATGGTGGTTAGGGTCATGGCTCCTCCAGAGAACGCACGCTTAACCACAAATGGCCCTTCGTACGTAGGGGTCCATTTGCCCCGGGGATCACTTTGAGGAAGGATGATGCGTTTGATTACCAGGTCCCCAACTTGATACTCTTGCGGTCTGACTTTCTTGTTAAATGCCCTGATCATCCGTTTTTGATACGTTTGACCATGACAGATAGCAGTGAGTCTTTTTTCGTCAATTAGATTTAGTTGATCAAGTCGAGTTTGGATCCAATCATCTTCATTCAAGTCTGCATCCTTCATTATCCGAAGAGAGGGTATCTGGATTTCAATTGGCAAGACTGCCTCCATGCCGTAGACCAAGGAGAAAGGAGTTGCCCCGGTTGACGTCCTTGCTGAGGTGCGGTACCCATGAAGAGCGAACGGTAACATCTCGTGCCAATCTTTATAGGTCACTGTCATCTTCTGCACAATTTTCTTGATATTTTTATTGGCTGCCTCTACAGCCCCATTCATCTTCGGCCGATAGGGGGAAGAATTGTGGTGCTGTATCTTGAATTGTTCACAGAGTTCAGTGATCATTTTGTTATTGAGGTTGGTACCATTGTCCGTAATGATTCTTTCTGGGACTCCGTACCGACAGATCAGATTATGCCGGATGAAACGTGCCACGACACTCTTGGTTACTGTGGCATAGGAAGTTGCCTCGACCCATTTCGTGAAGTAATCGATTGCCACCAAGATGAAACGATGCCCATTGGATGCCGTTGGTCGGACCTCACCGATCATATCGATGCCCCACATTGCGAAAGGCCAAGGTGCCGTCAGGACATTCAAAGGAACCGGAGGGATATGCACCTTGTCAGCATAAATCTGGCATTTATGACAAGTCCGGGAGTGTTGGTAACAATCGGCTTCCATCGTGGACCAAAAATATCCTGCCCGAAGGATTTTCTTAGCCATGGTGTGTCCACTGGAATGGGTCCCAAATGTACCTTCATGTAGTTCCATCATAATTTTCTCTGCTTCAACCTTATCCACACAACGTAACAGAGTTGAATCATGATTCCGTTTGTAGAGAATGCCGTTGCTGAGGAAGAATTTTGCAGCAAACCTCCTCATGAACTTCTTATCATTGACAGATGCACCTTCAGGGTATTCCTGGGCTTCCAAGTACCTCTTCACCTCGTGATACCAGGGTTTTTCAGTTACCTTCTCAGCCTCGAGCTCGCAGCAGTATGCCGGTTCATCCAACTTCCAGATTAGGATTTGGGGAGCCTCATTGTCCCATTTAACTTTGAACATCGAAGACATCGTGGCTAGTGCGTCTGCTAGCTGATTCTCCTCTCTAGGGAAGTGTTCAAAAGTTATCTCTTCAAAGTGGGGGAGCAGGGTCGATACATACTCCTTGTAAGGAATGAGATTCGGGTGTTTCGTATCCCACTCGCCTTTGATCTGATTGATCACGAGAGCGGAATCTCCGAAGACACTTAGAAACTTGATCCTCAGGTCGATTGCAGCTTGTAAACCCATGATGCATGCCTCATATTCTGCCATGTTGTTGGTGCAGCTGAAACATAATCGGGCGGTGAGTGGAGTATGGGTCCCCCTGGGAGATATGATTACAGCGCCGACGCCGTTACCCAAAGTATTGGAGGCTCCATCAAAATGCATAGACCATCGGGATCCTTCCTCAGGTCCTTCATCCGGTCCAGGTACTTCACAGTCAGTTACCACCATGATGTCTTCGTCCGGAAAATCAAAGTTCAATGATTGATAATCGTCCACAGGTTGGTGTGCCAAATGATCAGCCAGTACACTCCCCTTAATTGCTTTCTGAGTTGTATACTGGATGTCATATTCTGTTAAGATCATTTGCCATCTCGCTATCCTCCCAGACAGAGCGGGCTTTTCAAATATGTACTTGATGGGATCCATTTTTGAAATCAATAAGGTAGTGTGAGTCAGCATATACTGTCTCAGCCGGCGAGCAGCCCATACAAGAGCGCAGCAAGTTTTCTCAAGCAGTGAGTAACGAGACTCACAGTCGGTAAACTTTTTGCTCAAGTAATAAATAGCGTGCTCTTTTCGGCCAGACTCGTCATGCTGCCCCAGCACACACCCCATTGAATTATCAAGCACTGTCAAGTATAGTATCAGAGGTCTTCCTTCCACTGGTGGCATAAGAATGGGTGGCTCTTGGAGGTATTCCTTTATTCTTTCAAAGGCGGCCTGACATTCATCATTCCAGCGTACCACTTGATCTTTCTTCAGTAATTTGAAGATTGGCTCACAAGTAGCAGTCAGATGTGAGATGAATCGGGCAATGTAATTCAATCGTCCTAGGAAACCTCTGACTTCTTTCTCTGTTTTTGGGGTTGGCATCTCTTGAATAGCTTTAACCTTGGCAGGGTCCACCTGGATACCTTTATCACTTACAATGAAACCTAGCAATTTTCCGGACCTCACCCCGAAGGTGCATTTGTTGGGATTCAATCTCAGCTTGTACAACTTGAGTCGGTCAAACAACTTCCTCAGATGATCAAGGTGTTCCTCCTCAGTTTGAGACCTTGCAATCATGTCATCAACGTATACTTCAATCTCATGATGGATCATATCATGAAATAAAGCAACCATGGCACGCTGATAGGTTGCCCCAGCATTTTTCAATCCGAATGGCATGACCTTATAACAGAAGGTGCCCCACTGAGTCACAAAGGTAGTCTTTTCCATATCTTCAGGAGCTATCTTGATCTGATTATACCCTGAGAAACCATCCATGAAGGAGAACACCTTGTGTTGAGCTGTATTGTCAACAAGGACATCGATGTGAGGTAGGGGGAAATCATCCTTGGGGCTGGCCCTGTTCAGATCCCTGTAGTCAACACACATTCTGACCTTACCGTCCTTCTTCGGCACTGGCACAACATTGGCAACCCACTGAGGGTAAGAAGTTACCGCAAGGAAACCTGCATCAAACTGTTTCATCACCTCAGCTTTAATTTTCTCAGACATCTCTGGACGCATTCGTCGAACTTTTTGCTTTATTGGAGGGCAATCTTCCTTGGTTGGCAAATGGTGAACTACAATGTCGGCATCCAAACCAGGCATATCTTCATAAGACCAGGCAAAGATCTCCATGTAGTCTTGTAGCATCTGGATCAATCGCTGCTTCACGCTGAGCTCTAGATTGGCACCAATTTTGACCTCTTTCCTATCTGTCTCAGTACCCAAGTTAATTGTCTCCACAGGCTCTTCATGTGGTTGAATAGCCCTCTCTTCCTGTAGTAGCAGTCTTGCGAGTTCACCAGGCACTTCGCAATCATCTTCACCTTCGTCTTCGGCCAAGTTGATCGGATTTTCGAAGTCATAACTGGCGGTAGCAGAGCTGTTGCCAGTGAGATCCAGAGTGGATTGAAACCTGTATAAGTGAGTGTGTGTAAATATAGCTGTTTTGCAATATACATAACACAGAAAGAAAAGGAGCACAAGATTTGAAATGCAACAAACGTCCAATGTTTTGATTGATGATATATGAAAATGTCATACAAAAAGCCCTCACAAATGGAGCTACGATGCCCCGGGCAGGACACCGAGCCAACAGAGTTTTAACATATTGTTTGTTACAAATTTGGAAATCAAAAGAAATCGATTACTGCGTGACAAATGTGATAGGGGTAAAATCCTTTGCTGTCCAGTTGCTTGGTCCGTCGCTAGCAGTCGGGTAGATCCAATTATCAAACTCGGCTTCCTCCACATCCTCCTCGATAGCATTCACCCTTGAGCTGGAAATAAACACCGGAGCCTTTCCAATCTTCTCTTTGCGTACTGCCTTCTGAGCCTCTGCAGTAAAGCCTAGCCCAAACTTGTCGTTTTTCTGAGTGAAGTCAGGAAGCTGACCCCAGTGTGCACCATTGCCTTTCTGAACCACAGCCCGGGCATCCCTTAGGGAAACCATCTTCAAGGAATCATTCTCTTCGGCCATTGTCTCCGCAGCTGCTGAAATTGGATGTACCTCCTCGAAATGTTGGAAGGGAGTTTCAATAAATTCTCCGTCCATCTCGATGTACCTGAAGGAATTCAAATGGCTCACCATATACTCCTCTTCTCCTTGCACAGTGACAATTTTCCCCCTGACGGGATACTTCAGCTTTTGGTGTAAGGTGGAGGTCACTGCCCCAGCTTTGTGGATCCAAGGTCTACCCAACAGACAGGAGTACGACGGACGTATATCCATCACGTAAAAGGTAGAGTCGAACACCTGAGAGCCCACACGAATTGGGATGTTAACCTCTCCATGAACCATCCTCTTGGAACCGTCAAAGGCCCTGACGATGATATTGCTGGGTTTCAACTCCAGGCCCTCATAATCCAGACGATCTAAAGCCTTTTTCGGAAGAACATTCAAGGAAGAACCAGTGTCCACCAATACATGTGCCAGAGTAGTGCCCCTGCATTCAATAGAGACATGCAGGGCATCATTATGGTTTCTCCCTTTTGCGGTTAGGTCAGCATCTGAAAAGCCCAGGCCGTTGTCCGCCGTCAAATTTGCTATGCAGTCAGTGAACTGAACTGCAGACATCTCCTGCGGCACATGGGCCGTCTTGAGAAATGAGATCAAGGCTTTTGCATGGGCCTCGGAACATAGTAATAAGGAAAGCAGGGAGATCTTGGAGGGTGTATGCCCCAATTGTTCGACAACATTAAAATCACTTTTCTTTATTATTTTCAGAATCTCCTCCATTTCTTGTCGGGAGGCCTCAGCATTCACGGGTATTGGTGCCTCCATCCGGGCAGGCTCTTCTTCAATCCCTTTGCCCCGAGCATTTGACGACTCGGCAGCAGGGGACACAATTTGATCAGCAACAGGACTTGGTAAACTTGCAGGTTTTATGAGGAGGGGTTTTCGAATGGCGGGTGGCGCAATGTCAGGCGAGAAGAGCCTGCCACTGCGGGTGACTTTAGCTGGACCGGTGATATCGCAGATACTGGCACTAGCATCAAATTCTTGCTTGATTCCATTTACATATACGTCTGCCCCATAATGCCAGGGGACAGCCTTATCAGACACGTAGGAGAGGGGTCCTGGAACAGTAATGATCACAGGCGCAACTGTCAAGATTTGAATAGGCTTCTTTGGGGGAGCCTTGGTTGGATTTTTGAAGATGGTAATCACGGAAACTTCTTTCATTGGAACCAAATGAACAGCAGTCTTTTTGAATAAAATCTCCTTGCTATCCATTAGGCCTTGGATGCCTAACCTTAGCAAGGGACAATCGGATAGGGAAATAGCACAGAATGGGCAACCTTCGTCGCAACCCGGAAATAAACCGGCCCGCAGTAGGTTCTTCTTAACAGTCTTCAAAGGGGTAACAACTTCATCTATCGAAACAGCATACACTTCTTCCTCAATGGCACTTACCCTATGCTGGGGCATAGGAGCCGTTACAACATTCGGTCTTTCCGGCGCTTCAAACTGAATTTCTTTTGCGTCAATCAGATCTTGCACTTTGTTTCTCAAGGCCCAACAATCATCAGTAGTGTGCCCGGGACTATCAGAATGATAAGCACACCGGGCATTCGGGTTGTATTTAGGGGACGCAGTGTTGACGACCTTAGGAGCTTCTTTGAGGGTCACCAGGTTGGTGGATAACAGTTGGGGTAAAATTTGAGATAATGTCATACTCAATCGGGTATACTGCCTCTTGGGCCTTTCACTTCTTTGCTGATTGTACTGCTGAGGAGCAGCAACAGGTTTAGAGATGACCAAAGCATTAACGGCTTGGCGACCTTCGGGCTTGACTTGTCTTCTAGGGCCATAGACGGCGCTTGCTTCTTTCTTAAACGGCCTCTTCTCAGCACTTGTAGAGGCAGCTTTCTGTATCTTGCCTGACCTGATACCAGCCTCAATTCTTTCTCCTGTTAATATCAGATCTGTGAACCCAGCGGAGGAGTTTCCAACCAAATGATTGAAAAACGGACCAGACAACGTTCCCAGAAACATATCAACCAGCTCTCGATCAGTTAATGGAGGCTGCACCCTGCCAGCCAAGTCTCTCCATTTTTGAGCGTACTCTTTGAATCCTTCACCCGTCCCTAGAGACATACCCTGAAGTTGGGTACGCGTAGGAGCGAGATCAGAATTATATTGGTATTGCCTGTAGAAAGCGGTCGCCAAATCCTCCCAGTGCCGGATGCTAGCTCCGTCTAATTGGTAGAACCATTCAAGTTGTGACCCTGAGAGGCTGTCTTGGAAGAAGTGAATCCAGAGGTTTTTATCCGCCGTGTAAGGTTGGATTTTCCTTACATACGACCTCAGATGCAGCTTTGGGCAAGAGACCCCATCATACTTGGCGAAGGCAGGCGCCTTAAACTTGTGTGGAATTACTACTCCAGAAGATAATCCCAAATCCCCGAAATCCAGTCCCGGCACGTTCTGAATTTCCATAGCGCTCAAACGGTCCTCCAATTGTTTGTATCTGTCAGCAGCAGGTGGGTATTGCTCCTCGTTATAGTCCGTCTCGTTGTCGGAGACTGCGGGACTAGGTGCTTCTCCCCCTTGGGGACTGTTTTTCTCAGCAGAAGAAGTGGTTGGATCAGCTTCATTGTGGAGTGTGTTCCCAAATCTGCGTCCGGTGTTGAACATTGCCGTCCTCTTCTTCTTCTTCTTCTTCAGGAGTAGAGTCTTCAACTCTTGCTGTCCCTGGGCTAGGCTTAGGACCATCTCTTGAAACTGTGCACTTTGGGCCTGAAGGGCCTTGATTGCTTGCTCACTGGACGACTCTGAATTCATGATGACTGTGCACACAAACAGCGAAGAAAATTAAGCAGCCTGTAAATTAGGGTACCTGCTATGCATATGGTGCAATGGAATGCGTATGTATGCAATGCATTCAAGGATTTAGAACATTCAAACTTTGTTGTAGACAAAAAGGAACGCACATCATATTAATAAGGAGAAATTCGTTAGTACATAAATGCCTCATGGGCCAAATATTACAAAACTCCTTAAGGTAAAAAGACATTGCGCATCCTTTTTGGCGCGATGTAAGTGTTGAGATTCCTTTCCTCGTGCAGCAGGCGGGTGAGTTCCAGGACCTTCTTTTCGCTAGCATGTAGACTGGTCTCAAGAGAATTCCGCTCTTCCTTAAGTTGGATCCAGCTCTTCTGCATCTCTTCCCAGGAGGTGGGCATGTCGGGATGTTGAATGGTGTAGGATGCTTCTCCTTCCAAGACTGGCTCTTTGATTACAGGTAGCATGTGAGGGTAAGGCATTACTAACTTCTGAGAGCGGGCTCGTACCCACTTGAGGTAAGGCTCCAACGGGATGGAGTTCCGGTGCCCCAGTGTTTTACTGTCTATCCTACTTGGCATCCTCCAAGCTCTGATAAATCTCTGACGAAGCCCTTGAGTATCGTTGTCGAAGTCGAAGACTATGTCAGGAATTAACATGTCATGAGGGCCATCCTTCCGAGCATAACCAAACTGTCTCCAAGCCAGGCATGGGTTGTAGGTTATACCTCCTTTGATTCCAAATAAAGGAACATTAGGGTATTCCCCACAACGATCAATGATAGTGACGTCTTCCCGGGACCTAGGACACCAATGTATATCTGCATGCGTGAGAGTCATTAACCGTTGTGACCATCTCAAACCCTGCTCGTTCTTCAAAACTGTTTGTGGAAGATGCGAAATAAACCACCTTCCCAAGAGAGGAGTGCAACACAAAAGGACATCCCTTCTTCTCATGGTTCGAGTGTAACATGAGTGAAGGATGTCCCCCAACAGTGTAGGTATAGGATTCCTGGTCATAAAGATCTGGACAGCACTGACATCGATAAGCTGATCTGGGTTAGGGAACAACACCAAACCATAGACAAGGAGGGCTACAACTTCTTCAAAAGCTCGTAGGTCAAGAGAGTTCCAACATTCTTGGGCCTTATCAAACAGAAACCTAGCTAAGAATCCTTTGATACCACTTCTCGCTTCCCAATGTCCTTTGAGGTCGGATATCTGTAGGTGCAAGGCTTTAGCAATCTCTTCAAGTCTGGGTTCCTTTTCCGTACCGTTGTAGGGTAGTTGATCGAGGATAGGGACCTTCAGAAGTCGGGAGAATTCTTCTAATGTAGGCACCAACTGATAATCCGGGAAGGTGAAACAGTGATGCAGAGGGTCAAAGAATTGGAACAGGACCTTTATCAAGTCCTCCTCAATGTTGGTGTTAACCAAGTTGATGAGTCTTCCATGCCTCTCACTGAATGAAGAACTCTCGGGAATTCTGGACAGAAGCTCCTTAAGCTGAGGAGGGATCTTTACAAGGCTAATCTGAATTGTCTTTCTGCGAGCAGTTTCCATGTCCTATAAAACAAGGACAAAGATGAAGATTCGAAACCCTTGAAATGGTTAGTCAATGCTCATGATGTTTGTATGATGTAATGATGTGATGATTAAATGCACTATAAATATTCACAAAGGCAAACATGGTAAGGCATACAAGTCACACAAACCCTTAGAGTTTAGGCCTGCATGGGGTCTGGGTATTACCCTCTTGAAGTTTTGTGGGCTCAACCTGTCCTAGCAAAAGTAACCGGGTTCTAAAGGTCCCAATATCACTGGATTGCTTTCATTGTTCATCGTTTCGATTTAGCCACTGAACTGGCGACCGAAATATTCCAGGAAAGCAACCCTCAATTGAGTGTAGTATCGAGTATCAACCAACCTCGGACTGCACCAAAGTCAGTTATCTCACTACCCTAAGAAGGCCAAGATGGTTCAATTAAGGTTCCTAAGGTCAGTTGATGCTTCATGACACCACATGGAGGCCCCGTACTCTCCTTGACTGAACTCAAGGGTTACCGGTACACACCAAAGTGCCACATCAACGTAGCAGACTGCTTCAACCATGTCGGTATACCCCGCACAGTTCCCTCACAGCCTTGTTGCTACCTAAAAAAAGGTTTCCCCCAGATCCGGGTTAGGATCTATAAAACTCCGATACAAAGCCCACAATATGTAAAAGCAAACAAAGCAAGCAATTGAAAACAAAGGTGATCTAAACCCTAAGGTTACTCCACTTTAAAAGATTTTCTCCCCAGCAGAGTCGCCAGTTCTGTGATACGGTGGGAGAACTGACTTGAGGTTTGCGTTTGTATTCGCAAATGTTGCGGTTAGCAAGAGTCGCCACCGACTTTTTATTTTATCCTAAAGGAAAGGTTAAAAAAGCACAGCAAAAACCTTTTTGAGATGTTTTCTTGGGTTCGGGGAGTAGATTATAGAAAGGGAAGGTATTAGCACCCTTTCTATCCATGGTTATCCATGGGCTCTTAGTTACTTGCTTAGATCACTTGCCTTGTGTCCTCAATTGTTTTAAATGGTGCTTGTGTGTGTGATTTTTGAAAATGCTTTGAAAAGAGGCCAATGTGGTGGCAACCTTTGTAATAATCCATGTTGGGATGTATACAAAGGTGTATGTCTTTTGAAAAGGTTTTCATTTGTTTTTGAAAGTCGTTTTGAAAAGAGGCCAATGTGGTGGCAACCTTTGTAATGATCCATGTGGGGATGTATACAAAGATGTATGTCTTTTGAAAAGGTTTTCATTTGTTTTTTGAAAGTTGTTTTGAAAGTGTAGTGAGGTGTGGTTTGAAAAATAGGCAGGTGTTTTGTTTTGCAAGTTGGTTCAAGTAACTAAGAGGTTGTCTACTCCTAAATTTCTCAAAAGATTATTGCTATGTTTTAACCCTTTTAACAAGTTTATTCCACCATTGTATTTGGTGGACAATCTTGTGTTAGGATGTGAAAGGGACGGGCGCGGGTCATCGTCTAGACCATAATTGCAACGACGTTAAATGTCTTTGGGCAATTTCTCTAAGGGACTTGATCATTTGTTTGTTTTTGAAAAGTTTTATCGAGGGACTATGATCATTCAAATTGTCTGCTTTGCCCAAAGAAGTTCAACATACAATATGGTCCATTTATTTGAAGGCAACAAAGTAGAGTACCCTAGGGGTGTTGGTGTGCAAGTGTGTTTTATTGCATACAAGAGTTTTTTCTTTGAATTAGGTTTTTCTATTTCATTGATTTTATCTTGCCATACACGTCCTAATTACTAGCAATAAGAAGCGGAAATGTAAAATCCTACGCTATTACAATAGTTAGGGGAGGGGGATACACATTTGTACATGGGGGGTTCAACGAGAAAAATAGACAAAAAAGAAAATAGCGAAAAACAAGATATAGCGAGAGAGAGAGAGGGAGGCCGCGCGCTGTTGGGAGACCATCAGAAGTTCTGACCCAGATCCGCTGTCAGATGATCAACCTGTTGGTGAAACTGGATGAGTCAGAACTTCTGACTCTGGAACCTGCAAAACAGAATCTGGTTAGTGGGGAAACCAGAGGTTCTGATTTCCCTGCGCTGCAAGACAGAAGTTTGTTAGTGGAGAACCCAGAAGTTCCGATTCTGCTGAAAAGGCAATAACTCTCAGAGGTTCTGAGGTCATTGACAGCAAAACAGGCTTCAGATGTGCTAACGTCAAAGTCAGCGCTGGGCTTTTTCCTGCACTAATCAGAACATCTGCAATCCTGTTGTTACTCCACAAAACAGAAAACATATTTGGAACAGATCCAGCAAAATAGCAAAATGTCCCAGAGGTCAGAGTCACCAAGGTCACAGGCAAGTCCTAAACCGGCTCAGAACATCCTGAGGTATGAGAGTCCTCAGAACATAAACAGCGATAACATGAATATTTACATTATGTTATTTGAATATGCACAGCTGATGATGCTTAACAGTGTGGTGAGGGTCAGCAAGTGCTTACCTGTCTTTCTGGAAAATGGTGAAGGTTAGCTTTTGGTTCTGGTGGTGTTCTGGACAGATTTGGAAAAGGGGAAGTGGAGGTGTAAACGTGTATAGGGTCAGAAGTTTTGGAAAGAACGCTTTGGTTTACAGAAAAGAGCTGGGCGTTTGATGAAGTTGAAGGTGAGAAACTTAAAGTTTATGAAACAAAACTGGAAATTTGGCAGAGTTTCAGAATGTTATGTTGCTAGGAGTTTTGTTTCTCTCTTAGCAATTTTTCTGCTTTTTTTTGAATTTCTTGAACCTCTTTTTGCAGTGGTGAAAGCTTTCTATTTATAGGCAAAGTTCTTGTGGATATCTTGAACGTTTAAGGCGCCATCAGAGTTTGAACTGGTTCTTTGACAGAAATTCCTGGGAAGTTGTGATAACAGCTATTTTTCAGCCTAGGTAGCAGCAGCAGGCGTGGATTGGGGGAAGTGACCTCTGAAATGGGCGGTGGCGTGAAGACCCATGCCAGAATCTGTGCAAAAGCATTTTCCAAGCCACACGTGATCGCTCAGGAGTGGTTGGAAGCATTAATGGGCATTAAATGGTGACAAGACCTGTCAATACCAACATTCTGGTTGTTGAATCAGCAGCGTAAACCATGCTCTGGCCTTGACTACCTGTTGTTTTAGCAAACTCTGGAGATTCTCCTGGTTTTCTGGTACGTTCCTTGGATCTACTTCTGGATAATCTGGGCTTGGAGATTCTATATCAATGTGACACCTATCCCTCTGACCTTTCATCTTCTGACTTCAACCTGTTCTGAAGGAGCCTTTATACTTTCATATTTCTTTTGCATTCCTTTAGCAAGTTCTGACTGAGCTTGTGTAACTGCTGAAGGGGTATGTTCTGTTTGAGGCTTACACTCTGAACCACGTTTACAACTTCTGATTGACCTGATGTAGCTGCTGAAGAGACAACTTCTGACCATCCTGAACCAAACTTGCAACTTCTGACCGTCTTCATCTGGAATGGGTCCAGAAGTTCTGAAGCGCTGATCTTTTCTAAAAACACTTATTTTAAAGAAACATTCTAAGCACTTAGAATTTGATTTTCCTCAAGATGAAAGCATTGTTTTTGGAGTTTGTGAGATCATCTTGCTCTTGTAAGTGACTGGCTTGGGCAAAAGGATAACCCAGGGCTTTGAATCTGTTTCAGGGGACTTTTGAAAAATCTAAGATGGTTTCCTGAAGAAAGGGAGGGCAAATTTTGGGGTACAACAGACGTGCCTTTCGTAATCCGAGGGTAGAAGATGATTGGACACTAAAGTGCCCAGAAATTTGCGCTCACATAGTAGCAGTGATGGTGGAATGGGCTTATAGATGCCATTTGGAGATTGCTGGATAGGATGATGGGCTTATAGATGCCATCGGGATGTTGGTCGCGTAGGAGATTCCTTAGCGAGACCCTGCATACCTGCAAAAGAGAAAATGAGTACCTGACATGTTGCAGGAGCTGATTTTAGATGCTTGGTATAGATGTGTCCTGACTGGTTACAGGAGCTGAATCTGGAGCTTCAAACGCTGATGAATGAACCAGGGATGGTTACTACCTTAGCATGAATAGTAAGAGAACCTTGGGCGACTTTAACTTCAACAACGCTTGTTGAGAAAAATCTTGGGTGTCTTTAACCTCAACAACGCTTGTTGAGAAAAATCTTGGGTGTCTTCTACTGGAATAAGAATCAGGGAGATCTTAGAGTCGATCTGACTGAACCAGAGAGGCCTTTGACTGGGTAAGAATCAGGAAAATCTTAGGGTCGATTTAACTGAACCGGACAAGGTCTTGAAATATCTTCAACTGGATAAGCATCAGGGAGATCTTAGGGTCGATCTGACTGAACCAAGAGAAGGCCTTTGACTGGGTAGGAATCAGGAAAATCTTAGGGTCGATTTTAACTGAACCGGTCTAGGTCTTGAAACATCTTCAACTGGATAGGCATCAGGGAGATCTTAGGGTCGATCTGACTGAACCAGAGAAGGCCTTTGACTGGATAAGCATCAGGAAAATCTTAGGGTCGATTTAACTGAACCGGTCTAGGTCTTGAAATATCTTCAACTGGATAAGCATCAGGGAGATCTTAGGGTCGATCTGACTGAACCAAGAGAAGGCCTTTGACTGGATAAGCATCAGGAAAATCTTAGGGTTGATTTAACTGAACCGGTCGAGGTCTTGGAATATCTTCAACTGGATAAGCATCAGGGAGATCTTAGGGTTGATCTGACTGAACCAGAGAAGGCCTTTGACTGGATAAGCATCAGGAAAATCTTAGGGTCGATTTAACTGAACCGGTCCAGGTCTTGAAATATGATTGAGATTTTAAACTGCATCTTTCCTGAAAGGTAAAAGTCAGTCATATGCAATGCATGATATGGATCAAGCAATGATGTTCTCCACATAAAGGAGACTTGTATGATGCAGTGCGTTATGCATGCTATAATGATGTATGTGAAGTTTTATGTATGTTTTCGTCTAGGAAAGTGAATCCTTGACGGGTGCCGGGAAGTTGTATCCTGGGCTGACGTTGAAGAATAGATTTTGTTTCCGCTGGGGGTGATAACTGCAAGAATACCGGTGGGAGAAGATGACTCCGTTGCGGAATAAACTTGGCGAATGGGTTACTCTGCGGGGAGAAAAAATGCTCTAGCGACCATGCTGGGAAGCAATACTCTGTGGGGATAGAGATGCTTTGCTGAATGTTGGTATGCCGCCGGGGAACAATCTTTAGACCAAGACTGTCGGGGATGCTTGTTAAGAATATATGTATTGCTGCTGGGGAATGTTTGAGATCGGCTGGAGGATACTCAATTTCCTTGATATTTGATGATTTGCTTGGAGAAGAATGTATTGTTTTACTCTCTGGGGAACTAATATGTACTGGTCGTGTTCTTTAGCTGAACCTATCTTGGTACCTTGGAGGATAGAACAATTAGACTGCTCAGACAACTCTTTATTGCCCCTGTTTCTAGTGTCACCTGCAATTAATTCCTTTGTTTCGTATGCAAATATTTATGAGTTAGCAAATTATTGTCAATGCATACATCACAAATTGAACCTTGGACGTTCTTCGCAAAACAAAACAGAAAAAAGAAAAAACACTTGGCACGTTTAACTGAAGATATATTTTATTGATTTTTGAATGGCCTGAATAGGCGTTTGTGTACAAGAGGCTGACGTCCTAGTAAGAGGTACGCCGCCGATCAAAAGAGTTTATACAAGTTTTGTACAAAAGAAAATAAAACAGCTGTGTGAAAGATGAATGATCCACTGGGTTTCAACTCTGCTATTGCCTTTATAGCTCCGAGCGTCTCATCACTCGATGACCTTGGTTGAGGGTGAAGCTGACTGATCGATGCCGTTTGAGCTTGATGCGGATACCGGATTCTGGATGCAAAGTGATCCAATGAGACATAGTATTACGTTTTTATCCCTAACTTTTGCCTGGACCGCCCTTTCGGGTTTTTAGTCCACCGGGATACCCATTTTTGCCCAAGCCGCCTTTTCAGGTTTTCAACTTGCCGGGTGTACAGATTTTTTTCATTTTCATCCCTTCATTTTGCCCGAACCCTTTTGGTTCGACGGGAGGCCCTAATTTTTGCCTAGGCATGTCAGCCTAGCGGGTCTTTTTTATGCGTAGTATTTTTTAACTATGTCTGCATTGGCGGGGTGAGGAAGGTCGTCACCATCCATGTTGGTTAATATCATTGCTCCTCCTGAGAACACATGCTTAACCACAAATGGCCCTTCGTATGTAGGGGTCCATTTGCCCCTTGGATCACTCTGAGGAAGGATGATTCTCTTGATAACCAGATCCCCAACTTGATATTCCTGTGGTCTGACCTTTTTGTTAAATACCCTGATCATCCGTTTCTGATACGTATGACCATGACAGATAGCAGCGAGTCTCTTTTCGTCAATGAGGTTGAGTTGATCAAATCGTGTCTGGATCCAATCATCTTCATTCAGATTTGCATCCATCATTATCCGGAGAGAGGGAATTTGCACTTCGATCGGCAAGACTGCCTCCATGCCGTAAACCAGAGAGAAAGGAGTTGCCCCGGTTGACGTCCTGGCTGAGGTACGGTACCCATGCAGAGCGAACGGTAACATCTCGTGCCAATCTTTGTAAGTTACTGTCATTTTTTGCACGATCTTCTTGATGTTCTTGTTAGCTGCTTCTACAGCCCCATTCATCTTCGGTCTGTAAGGAGAAGAATTGTGGTGCTGTATCTTGAACTGTTCGCAGAGCTCAGCGATCATCTTATTGTTTAGATTGGTACCGTTATCTGTAATAATCCGCTCAGGGACGCCGTACCGACAGATCAGGTTGTGCCGAATGAACCGTGCCACAACAGTCTTGGTTACTGTAGCATAGGATGCTGCCTCAACCCACTTCGTAAAATAATCAATCGCCACTAGGATGAAGCGATGTCCGTTGGATGCTGTAGGTTTTATCTCGCCGATCATGTCTATGCCCCACATTGCAAACGGCCAAGGCGCAGTCAGAACATTCAGGGGAACCGGAGGAACATGCACCTTATCTGCATAAATCTGGCACTTGTGGCATGTCCTGGAATGTTGGTAGCAGTCAGCTTCCATTGTGGACCAGTAATATCCTGCCCGTAGGATTTTATTAGCCATAGTATGTCCACTGGAGTGTGTACCAAAGGTCCCTTCATGTAGCTCCTCCATGATCCTTTCTGCTTCAATCTTGTCCACACAACGCAGTAAGGTTGAATCATGGTTTCGCTTGTACAAGATGCCGTTGCTTAGGAAGAACTTGGCTGCGAACCTCCTCAGGAATTTCTTATCGTTGACAGAGGCGCCCTCAGGGTATTCCTGAGCTTCCAGATATCTCTTCACTTCGTGGTACCAAGGCTTCTCAGTTACCAATTCAGTTTCGAGATCACAACAGTATGCCGGTTCGTCCAGTTTCCAGATGATGATCCGGGGAGCCTCATTGTCCCATTTGACCTTAAACATTGAAGACATTGTAGCTAACGCGTCCGCTAACTGATTCTCTTCTCTTGGAAAGTGCTCAAAGGTTATCTCTGTAAAGTGGGGAATCAGGATCAACACACATTCTCTGTAAGGAATCAAGTTTGGATGTTTCGTATCCCACTCTCCTTTGATCTGATTGATCACAAGAGCGGAATCTCCGAAAACGCTTAGAAATTTGATCCTTAGGTCAATCGCAGCTTGAAGACCCATGATACACGCCTCATACTCCGCCATGTTGTTGGTACAGTTGAAACACAGCCGGGCAGTGAGTGGAGTATGAGTACCTTGTGGAGATATGATGATGGCGCCGATACCATTTCCCAAAGCATTGGAAGCTCCGTCAAAGTGCATAGACCATCGGGATCCTGGTTCAGGTCCTTCATCCGGTCCAGGTACTTCACAATCAGTCACAATCATGATGCTTTCATCCGGAAACTCGAAGTTCATTGATTGGTAGTCATCCACAGCTTGATGAGCTAAGTGGTCTGCCAATACACTCCCCTTGATGGCTTTCTGGGTTGTGTACTGAATGTCGTATTCCGTCAAGATCATTTGCCATCTTGCAATTCTCCCGGATAGAGCAGGCTTTTCGAATATGTATTTTATAGGATCCATTTTTGAGATCAACAAAGTAGTGTGAGTCAGCATATACTGTCTCAGCCGGCGAGCAGCCCATACCAAAGCGCAGCAAGTTTTCTCAAGCAGTGAGTATCGGGTCTCACAGTCGGTAAACTTTTTGCTAAGGTAATAAATGGCGTGCTCTTTTCGGCCAGACTCGTCATGCTGCCCCAGCACACACCCCATTGAGTTGTCCAGCACTGTCAGATATAGTATCAGAGGTCTCCCTTCAACCAGTGGCATAAGGATGGGTGGTTCTTGGAGATACTCTTTGATTCTGTCGAAGGCAGCCTGACATTCATCGTTCCAACGTACTACCTGATCTTTCTTCAGCAGCTTGAAGATTGGCTCACAGGTAGCAGTCAGATGAGAGATGAATCGAGCGATGTAATTCAGGCGTCCTAAGAAGCCTCTGACCTCCTTCTCTGTCTTAGGAACTGGCATCTCTTGAATAGCTTTGACCTTAGCAGGGTCCACTTGAATACCTTTATCACTGACCACGAAGCCTAGCAACTTCCCAGATCTTACCCCGAAGGTGCATTTGTTTGGGTTCAATCTCAGCTTGTACAGTTTCAACCGATCGAACAACTTCTGCAGATGATCTAGATGCTCTTCCTCAGTCTGGGACCTAGCGATCATGTCGTCCACATACACCTCTATCTCGTGATGGATCATATCGTGAAATAAGGCAACCATGGCACGTTGGTAGGTTGCCCCAGCATTCTTTAATCCAAAAGGCATGACCTTGTAGCAGAAGGTGCCCCACTGAGTAACAAATGTAGTCTTTTCCATGTCTTCAGGTGCCATCTTGATCTGATTGTAGCCTGAAAAGCCATCCATGAAAGAGAATACTTTGTGTTGGGTTGTATTATCAACGAGGACATCAATGTGAGGTAAGGGGAAGTCATCCTTGGGGCTGGCCCTGTTCAGATCCCTGTAATCAACACACATTCTGACCTTGTCGTCCTTTTTAGGTACCGGCACCACATTAGCAACCCACTGAGGGTAAGAAGTCACTGCAAGGAACCCGGCATCAAACTGTTTCATGACCTCGGCTTTAATCTTCTCGGACATCTCTGGACGCATCCGACGAACCTTTTGTTTAACTGGGGGGCAGTCTTCCTTAGTCGGCAAATGATGGACAACAATATCGGTATCCAACCCAGGCATGTCTTCGTAGGACCAGGCAAATATCTCCATATAGTCATGCAGCATCTTGGTTAACCGTTGCTTCACGCTGAGCTCTAGGTTAGCACCAATCTTTACCTCTCTCCTGTCTGCCTCAGTACCCAAGTTTATGGTTTCCACTGGCTCTTCATGGGGTTGAATTGCCCGCTCTTCCTGAAGCAACAGTCTTGCAAGCTCACCAGGCACTTCGCAATCATCTTCACCTTCGTCTTCGGCTAAGTTGATCGGATTTTCGAAGCTATAATTGGCATTAGCAGAGCTGTTATCAGTGAGATCCAGAGTGGATTGGAACCTGTATGAGTGAGTGTGTGTGTAAATACAGCTGTTTTTGAAAATTATGTAAAGGAAAAGAAAGACAGAAAAGGAACACAATATTTGCAATGCGAAAAGTACGTCCAAGATTTTCATTCATGATGTATAAAATGACAGTTCGTATGCCCTCACAAATAGAACCACGGTGCCTCGGGTAAGACACCGGGCCATAGAGTTTATCATTGTTTATTACAAAATATCAAAACAAAGAAATTTATTACTTAGTGCCAAAAGAAACAGAGAGATTGTCCTTCGCGCTCCAATTGTTGAGTCCTTCGTCAGTTGCCGGGTAGATCCAGCTATCGAACTCAGCTTCATCAACTTCCTCTTCGTCCCCAATAGCATTAACTCCATGAGCAGGCAGGGGAGCTGTCACCACATTAGGCTTGTCAGATGCCTCAAACTGCACCTCCTTAGCGTCAATGAGGTCCTGTAGCTTGTTTTTTAGTGCCCAACAGTCATCGGTAGAGTGCCCCGGGCTTTCTGAATGGTAAGCACAACGAGCATTCGGGTTGTACTTGGGGGATGCTGTATTTGGGAACTTTGGAGCCTCCCTGACAGTTACCAAATTGGTTGCGAGCAACTGTGGCAGGATCTGCGACAAAGTCATGTTTAAACGGGAGAATTCTCTCCGGGGTCTTTCCACCTTCTGAGTATTGTTTGGCCGGGGAGCGGCAGCAGGCTTAGCAATCATGACCGCACTGACAGATTGGCGGTGCTCATGTCTTTCTGATCTTCTGGAACCATACACGGCACTAGACTCCTTCTTGAACGGTTTCTTTTCTGAACTAGATGAGGCACCCTTTGCAATCTTTCCAGACTTTAATCCAGCTTCAATCCTCTCTCCAGTCAAGATTAAATCAGTGAAACCAGCAGAAGAATTCCCAATGAGATGGTTGAAGAATGGCCCAGATAGGGTCCCCAAGAACATGTCAACCAACTCCCGATCAGTCAATGGTGGCTGCACCCTGCCAGCCAGGTCTCTCCACTTCTGAGCGTACTCCTTAAAACCTTCGCTTGCGCCTAACGCCATACCCTGGAGTTGGGTACGTGTGGGGGCAAGGTCGGCATTATACTGATACTGCTTGTAGAAAGCAGTAGCCAGCTCCTCCCAGTTACGAACTTTGGTCCCATCCAGCTGATAGAACCATTCGAGATGAGTCCCTGAAAGACTCTCCTGGAAGAAGTGGATCCATAGATTCTTGTCCGCAGAGTACGGCTGAATTTTCCGAACATAGGACCTTAAGTGCAGCTTGGGACAAGACGCCCCGTCATACTTTGAGAAGGATGGTGCTTTGAATTTATGCGGGATAATCACACCAGTCGACAAACCCAGATCTCCGAAATCCAGCCCAGGTGCCTGTTGCACCTCCATAGCCTTCAACCTGTCCTCCAGTTGTTTGTACCTGTCATCTGCAGGAGGGTACTGCTCCTCATCGAAATCTGTCTCGTTGTCGGAGACGACCGGACTAGGAACCTTTACTTCTGCCTGAGAAGGACTCCTGCCAACAGAAGAACCAGCCTCTTCATGCTGCAGAGTATTACCCAACCTTCGGCCCGAGTTGAACAGAACAGTTCTTCTCTTCTTCTTCTTCTCCTTCTTCAGGAGCATAGTCTTTAGTTCTTCTTGGCCTTTAGCTAGACCCATGATTAGTTCTTGAAACTGCGCATTCTGCGCCTGGAGAGCCTTGATTGATGTCTCTGTTGATTCAGATCCGGGATTCATGATGCTGAAATAAACAGCGAAGAACTGTAAGCAACCTGAAAAGGGGAAAAACCTGCTATGCACATGATGTATGAAATGCGTATGCAATGCATTCAAGGGTTCGAAAGTTCAAATTTGTTGTAGACAAAAAGGAACACACGTTATCATTAAAGAAATCATTGTTTAATACATCAAGGCCTCATAGGCAAAAGTACAAAAATCAAGTCAATCCCAAAATACACTGCGCATCCTCTTCGGAGCTATGTAGGTGTTGAGGTTCCTCTCCTCATGCAACAGGCGGGTGAGCTCCAAGACCTTCTTTTCGCTGGCATGCAGACTAGTCTCAAGAGAATTCCTTTCCTCCTTAAGCTGGATCCAGCTCTTCTGCATCTCTTCCCAGGACGTGGGCATATCAGGGTGCTGAATAACATGAGACACTTCCCCTTCCAAGACAGGCTCTTTGATTACTGGAAGCATGTGAGGATAAGGCATCACTAACTTCTGGGAGCGGGCGCGTACCCACTTGAGATAAGGCTCCAAAGGGATGGAGTTCCGGTGCCCCAGAGTCTTGCTGTCTATCCTACTAGGCATCCTCCAAGCTCTGATAAATTTCTGACGAAGTCCTTGAGTATCATTGTCGAAGTCAAAAACTATGTCAGGAATTAGCATGTCATGAGGACCATCCCTCCGAGCATAACCAAACTGTCTCCAAGCCAGGCATGGGCTATAAGTAATACCTCCTCTGATTCCAAGTAAAGGAACATTAGGGTACTCCCCACAACGATCAATGATAGTGACATCTCCTCTGGACCTAGGACACCAATGTATATCTGCATGCGTAAGAGTCATCAACCGTTGTGACCATCTCAAACCCCGCTCATTCCTCAGGACTGATTGGGGAAGGTGCGAAATAAACCACCTTCCCAGGAGAGGAGTGCAACACATAAGGACACCTCTTTTTCTCATGGTTCGAGTGTAACATGAGTGAAGGATGTCCCCCAGCAACGTAGGTATAGGATTCCTGGACATAAAGATCTGAACGGCACTGATATCAATGAGCTGATCTGGGTTAGGGAACAACACCAAACCATAAACAAGGAGGGCCACAACCTCTTCAAAAGCTTGCAAGTCAAGGGAGTTCCAACATTCAAGGGCTTTCTCAAACAGAAACCTGGCTAAGAACCCTTTGATACCACTTCTAACTTCCCAATGTCCCTTGAGGTCAGATGACTGTAGGTGCAAGGCTTTAGCAATCTCTTCCAGCTTAGGTTCCTTTTCTGTACCGTTGAAGGGTAGCTGATCAAGGATGGGGATCTTCAGGAGCCGGGAGAACTCCTCCAATGTAGGTACCAACTGATAGTCCAAGAAGGTGAAGCAGTGATGCAGAGGGTCAAAGAATTGGAACAAGACCTTTATCATATCTTCCTCAATGTTGGTGTTGACCAAGCTGATGAGGCTTCCATGCCTTTCACTGAATGAAGAGTTCTCGGGAATCCTGGATATAAGCTCCTTAAGCTGAGGAGGGATCCTTACAAGATTGACCTGAATTGTCTTTCTACGAGCAGTTTCCATGTCCTACAAAACAAGAACAAAGATGAAAATTCGAACCCCTGAAACGGTTAGTCAATGCATATGATGCTGGATGATGTCATGATGCTATGATTAAACACACCACAGATACAAACATATAAGGCACACAAGGCACACAAGACAAGCCCTTAAGGTTTAAGGCCAGCATGGGGTCTGGGTAGTACCCTCTTGAAGTTGGTGGGTTCAACCTGTCCTAATCAAAGTAACCGGGTTCTAAGGTTCCCAATATCACGGGATTGCTTTCATTGTTCATCGTTTCGATTTAGCCACTGAACTGGCGACCGAAATATTCCAAGAAAGCAACCCTCAATTGAGCGTAGTATCGAGTATCAACCAACCTCGGACTGCACCAAAGTCAGTTATCTCACTACCCTAAAGAGGCCAAGATAGTTCAATTAAGGTTCCTAAGGTCTGTTGATGCTTCACGACACCACGCGGAGGCCCCGTACTCTCCTTGACTGAACTCAAGGGTTACCGGTACACACCAAAGTGCCACATCAACGTAGCAGACTGTTTCAACCATGTCGGTATACCCCGCACAGTTCCCTCACAGCCTTGTTGCTACTTTCTAAGAAAGGTATCCCCCAGATCCGGGTTTAGGATCTATAGAACTCCCAAGCAACCCACAATTTAAAGCACACAAGGAAAACAATTGAAAACATAGTTATAAGCTAGCCCTAAGGTACACCTCACTTTAAGTTTAATTCCCCAGCAGAGTCGCCAGTTCTGTGATCGGTGGATCTGGAACTGACTGTTTAACGCTGGTTCGCGAAATGTCGCGGAAGCAAGAGTCGCCACCGTCTTTTATTTTCTCCAAATGGAAAGGACAAAAGCACAGAAAAATTCCTTATAGAGATTGCTCTCGGTTCGGGAGGTAGGTTATAGAAAGGGAAGGTGTTAGCACCCTTTCTATCCATGGTTATCCATGGGCTCTTAGATACTTGCTCAATGTGTTTTCAAAATTGTTTGTTTGCTTTTCAATGTGGGTTTAAAAAGTTTCTTTGAAAAATTTCAGATCGACTCGTACGTCAGAGTGTTTGAAAAGTTTGCTTTGAAAGCTTTTGAAAAGTGTCAGTGTGAAAAGTCTTTTTGAGTTTGTTTTGAGATTAGAGCAAGTATCCTTGAGAACCTACCTACCCTAAGGAATTCGTCTGTGTAAGAGTCCTTTAAAGTAGTGCCATCCCACCATTGAGAGGTAGGTAGCACCACCGTTGGAGGTGTTCGGGTCAATTCGGGTTTTAGGGACATGGTGATCACCAGAGCAATGGGAAGACACCTTAGAAGCTACCCTCATGCCAGGTTCCCGGATCATGAGGACTTACTAAGACGTCCTCTACTCGACGATCACCTTTCGAAGGGCAAGGCAACAGTGAGGCGTACCCTAAGGGTGGTGTGTGCGATTCGTGTGTCGTTTTCAGATATTTGTCTTGTCATGTTTGTTGTGATCTACGCTTGATTTTAATTAGG
Source organism: Vicia faba (assembly GCA_948472305.1). Lineage (NCBI taxonomy): Eukaryota > Viridiplantae > Streptophyta > Magnoliopsida > Fabales > Fabaceae > Vicia > Vicia faba. The sequence continues at coordinate 1,499,983,508 of OX451739.1, read as the reverse complement.
GCCATTCATTCTTGCATGCATATTTAGCAGTTATAAAGTTTGCGAAAAAATAAATCTAAGGCTATTACAAATGGCGCGGGTCCACATCGCCAAAAATTAAACCGGACCCGATTTAGCGGAAAATGAATAAAGCGATAAATAAAAGTGCGAGAAATTTAAATTACAATGTTTTGGGAGAGATACAAAATTATAATAAATGACATAAAGTAAATGCGCAAATTAAATAATTAAAAAAACAATGGGCGTTGGACCCTTTTGCAAAAAATTTAAAGTTGATGAATTAATTGGAATTAAAGATTAAATGTTTTTTTGGTTTTTTATGTTTTTTAAGATTTAAGGAGAAAAAGAAAAATTAAATAAAATTAAAATGAGATGCTAAATCCTAGTTCTAATGTTTTTTTAATTTATTGTAAAAATGTTATATTAATCTAAATTAAACCCTAATTTTTATTTATGTACATTTAATTATAAAAATAAAATAAGTAAATAAATAATGTTGTGATGAAAAAAAGAAAAAAGGGAAATTTAAAGGATATAAAAATTATCAATTAACCTAATTCTATATTTTTTTTGATTTTTTATTAAAAGGAATTAAAGTTAAAAACCTAATTAAACTAAATAATTTACATATTAGTTTGTACAAAAAATAATTGAAATAAATAAATATTATATTTTGCCTTTTCTGATTTTTTTGAATGTTTTTATATTTTTATGAAAATAAATTAATTATGTTAAAACAAATAGAATAAATAAAATAGCAAGAATAAAATAAGAAGAAAAATAAAAAAATGCAAACCAGGGGGGGTAGCCCCAAATTGGAGGTTCAGGCCTGGAATTTTGGCCCATTTGCTTGAATTTCGTTGACTTTTGGAATTATGTGTGGCATGTTGACTGGCATCTATCATACGCCTTGACTCTGAGCCCTTTGATGGATCTCCCAGGACACGTGTATATCTTGAGGATGGAGGCATATGGTGTACCTTGACGTTAGCGTTGCGTGGAATTAATTGATGAAAAATAATATGGAATATGTGAAAGACCTGGGGTTCGAACCCAGGCCTTGTGGATTGTCCTTGCGTGTGCCTGCCATCTGTGCCACTTGGTATATTTGATATATAAACAATCAATGAATATAATAAAAGTAAACAAAAGTTAATGCTTCAAAACGCGCGCAATTTCAAATAGACGAATCACGCCTTGCCACGATACCTTCGTCTTCACGTCCCCTGTAACAAAACATATAAGGCAACGGTTTTCGTTGCGTTTCCTTAAGCTAGCTACAAGAAAATAACGATTAGCCTATTTCCAAACATAAATTAGGCGCGATGGTCAAGATATCTTCGTCTTGAGGTACTGAATCCAACCATGGCATTCATGAGTCCTAATTTTTCCTCTACGCAAAAGCCCTAATTCCAGAAACCTGCAACCCTAGAATTCTCGCATGGCAGATTCATATATATGGCACAAAAATGCAATCAAACGCATTGGTCAGCTTAGAAACATCGTTATGAATATGAATCAATAAAGAAAAATGCAAAAAGATGCTGGAATCATGCTATACGATTTCAAAAATTTCTTGGTACAGTTTGAGTTCTAACTACCAATTCTTTGCGTTTTGGTTGATGTTAGGGATTGGCACACGTTCAGAATTGTCCAAGGAAGCTATTGCAAAAGGAATAGGGGCTTCAATCGACCTATAACCTGGAAATCAGTTTTCAATTTTTTGGACAATTTTTCAAGTTTGTATTTTGCTTTTGAGCGCAGCTGAGAGTGTGAGGCCAATAGGTTTTGATTCCTGAATATGTATAGAGCATGCTAGGTCAACAAAACTGCACAAAATCTCAAGCATTCATTGTTTTACATATTTGATTTTATGAAATCTTTTTTGAATCTTTTTTCATGTTATTTGGTTCAATTCTGATCAATTAGCACCAAATCTTTCCCTATTAACATGTGCACGAATTATAGAAGCCAAATCATGCATAAAAAGATTTTTTTAGGTCAAGTTTATATTTTTCACATATTTAAATAATTTAATTGAATTAATATTAATATAAATTCAAATAAATAATTAAAAAATGAGAAAATACTTCCCTTTGGGCTTAATGGTCGTGCATAGGCTTGGCATGAAGAAACTTGGAAGAAAAATGGGCCCATTAGCCATTTTGGATCATTTGAAGTAAAGTTGACTTTCAAAAATTTCCAAAAATTTCCCAACTTCCACAAGGCATAACTTGGTCAATTTTTAAGCTTTTCACATGTTCTTGGACATTTTGGAAAGGTCTTTGAGTCCTTTAACCAATGCCTTTGGTCCCATGTCATTTTGATTTACCAATCTCAAGTTATGGCCTTTGACTTAAAGTCCCTTTTGTTGACTTTTGAAAATGACCTATAATGTTGAAATTGATAACTTTTTGTGAGAGCATTTATTGGACTTGGAATATGAAGATGAGTTGTAGGAAATGTCTTTCTATTCAAAATGAGCTTTGGATGGAATTTTTCTGATAATCCATGTGAAAGTTATGCCCTGGTCAATTTCAGTTGACTTTTTCAGTTGTCCAAATATAGCAACTTTTGCATCTTTGATGATTTCTGAGCCAAACTTTGAGAATCATGATCAAGCATTGATCAAATGATGTTTGTGGCTTCAAAATTATATATTGACCAAAAATTTGAACTTTTGACTGTCAAATGACCATTTTGCCCCTACAGTTGACTGTAGTGCAATCTAGGGTTTTGACTGTGCAATTTTGAGCTGAATGCCTTGAAACTTGGCATGAGGATGCTTGACCACATTTGTAGGCATATGAGACTTGATTGGGCCCCTGAAACCTTCAATTTCTTGATCAGAACACAAACCCTAGTTTTGACTGTATGGGAAGCTGTTGAGCTGCACAACCCTTGGGGCATTTTGTGACTTGACTTGGCCATTTCTTGATGAATATGGGAGGGAAAATTTTGGGGTACAACAGGTAGCAATTTCCATTTCAACGCGTTTTTAGGGTTTTCAGTTTTTGCATCCTTCATTTTTGTATGTCTTGATCTTTGATTATTATTTGTTTCTGTGAGGTGTTAAAGAAAAAGGAGGAGTTACTACCTTTAGGGTTTTGGAGAAGAGGCGGAGAAGTGGACAGGAGGCATCTCCGGTGGCCAAGGCGAGGGAGTATGTGATGCTGAGAGCTTGCTAGCCTTCCTGGTACTTTGTATCTTGCTTTTGGTTTTATGATGAATGTTGCAATCTGAAAACCCTATATGATTTGCTTCTGCCTCTTCTTTTCCTCTTCTGCTTGCTTGCCTCTAAGATACTTTTTTCTGAGTTGCTTTCTGGCTTGTTGATATTGAAATGTTGATGTTGTTCTGATGACTGTATGCTTGTTTCACTCAATGATGAACTTTTTTGTTCTGAGAGTTGTTGGCTTATGATTTGAGATGCTTGGATTTGGTTGTGTCTGACCCTATGATGAATTTGATTCTGAGGGTATTGGCTTTGTTTGATTCTGAGATGCTGGTTATTGTTTCAGTCTTTGCTCTGATAACTGCTTTTCTTTGGGGCTTGGAGGCCTATCAGTTTGCTTGCTTCAAGGCTTTGTTGGAGTTTTATTGTTTTGATAGGCTTTTGGAGGTTTGGCTTTGGGCAGGCTGTTAGGTTGTTTGAAGTTTATGTGTTTGGTAGCTGTAACAGGTTTTGAGGTTTAGGCTTTGACAGGCTTGAAAGGCTTATCAGTTTGCTTGCTTATGTTTTATGCAGGCCTTTTGGCTTGTGTTTTAAAACAGGCAGGTTAAGGCTTGAGGCAAGCTTTGGTTTGAAGGCTTGCTTCAGTTTGTAAGCTTGAAGGCAGTTTGGGTGCAGTTTGTAACTTATGCAGGTTGATATGTTTTTGTTACCTTGAGGTAAGCTTTGGTTTATGTTATGTAACTGTTTGTGGTATCTCTTGTGTATTCTGCCTCCTCCTTTACAGTGTTCTGATTCTGTTTGTTTTATATCTCTTAAGCCTGCCTAAAAAAAAACTGTAAGCCTGCTACTTTTTTACTCTCTTTCTCTCTCTATCAGAAAAGCATATTTTAATGCTTTAGAATAGCTGTCTCTGAAAAAGTTTTGGCTGGGAAATGATGAATAAAAAATGTACTTTTCACAAGCTTGCTTGCATCTTTGGCTTTCCTCTGCATATCTTCCAGATTTTCTGCCCTTTTGCTTTTTGTTAGCTTGTTGACAGCTTTGACAGTTTTTGGACAATTTGGTTGCTTCTTTGGACAGTTTGAACTTTCTTTGGATTTGGTTAGTTTGAAACTGTAACTTGGCTGTTTTTGTTTGAAGGCAATTTTGCTCTTGTGCAGCTTTGTTTGGCATTACACTTTGCAATTTGTGAATTTCTTATGCAGCCTTGTATTTTAATTAATTCCAATGCTTGCAAACATTTAAATTCCCTCTTTGTGAACCAAGAAGAGACATCTTCTTGCGATTTGCAGAGAGGACGAACAAACTGATTCCGGCCAAAACTTTTAATGATGAGTTTTAATTAACTGTCTGAAAATGCCTTTAATTTTAATTCATCTGTGCTGACTTCTTTCTTCTCTTTTTGCAGGTAAATATCAATTGGGGCAAGAGGAATAGAAGATGAAGACTTCAAACAATTTAGGATAGTTTTATTTTATTTTAATCATTTGTAATAAATATTATTATAAATATTGTAAATAAAATTACTGTATTTAAATAACACTTGTACCAATAATAAAAAAATAAATAAAAGTCCTTTGTCAGTTAATCTTTTTTAATTCTTCTGCATTTGTTTATTTAATTATTTATATTTCTTGAATTATAATAACTGGAAATTATCCAATAATTTTAACTTAGAAATTATAAATAATCAATAAACGCCTGACGTTCCGAATAACCAAAAGCATTACACAGTTAATCAAACAAACGTCTATATGTCCTTTATCTCACTGATCAAACTTAAACTTTAAACCTTCAATCAGAAGCCTCAACCCATGTCCCAGAGTCAATTGAAAAGAATTGTAGAATTAATTCCTTCTAAGAATGCGCGCGCAAACCCTAATTCTTGATTTATTGTCAAAGAAACGTCTGCCTGATCAAACCCTGAGCCAAACTCAACCAAACCCTAACAATCTGCTTGAACTGATTCAAAATCAATGGAAACCCTAATTTTATCTGACTGATGAGAAAAGTCTGTTTGACCGATTCTTAAGCCAATCTGAAAATCAGGAAAAGCCCGAAGCTGTGATTTCTTGTGAAAAAGAGAGAGAGAGCAAATTTTGGGGTACAACAGTTGCCCCTGTTCAATCTTCTTGAACCTGAAGAGTTAGATTGGCAAGTTTGTCGTTCGCGACTCGAAGGTAAAAGGAGATTGGACACTAGAGTGCCCAAAAAATTTGCACTCGTCAAAGCGTAGTTTGAGGGAATGGGCTTAAAGATGCCATTTGGAAATTGCTGGTAGGAGGATGGGCTTAGAGATGTCATCTGGAAATGATTGTTAAATTGCTTTTGGATGAGTGACAGAATTACATCCGAATCTGGATCGTATCTGGACTGTATTCGAATGAATCTGGAATACGTATCAGAATGTCGCCATGTCTGGGTCACATCTGAACTATCTCTGGAAGGAATCTGGAATAAGTATCAGAATGTCGCCATATCTGGGTCACATCTGAACTATCTCTGAATGAATCAGGAATAAGTATCAAAATGTCGCCATGTCTGGGTCACATCTGAACTATCTTTAGAAGGAACCTCGAAAGATGATAATCTTTGTCTGTTGATTGATCTTTCCTGAAAAGGTAAAGAGTTAGTTGTATGCAATTTCATGATGTAATGAATTGTACTTCATCAATGTTTATGATATGAATGGATGCGCATGTAAGCTGAGTAGTTGTCTTGCTGAGGAAGACGAATCCTGGATAATGAAATCTTTGACTGCTGTTGGGGAAAGTAAATCTTTGACTGCTGCAGGGGATTGTAAGAATCTTTTGATCGTTGAAAATGAGAAGTCCTGGGACCACTGTTGGGGAATCAGGAGCTTGGATTGTATGCCAATCTACTGGGGATTCCTGTCTTGAGGGGATCTTCACTGGAGAATATTTGAATACTCTGTGAGGAACTGAGAATGAGAGTCTTCATTCTGCTTGGGGATTAATAGTTGGAAGTTTTAGCTCCGCTGGGGATTGTAAGAATCTTTTGATTGCTGCAGGTATTGATCTGGGATAAGTATCAGAATGTCGCCAAAACTGGGTCACATCTGAACTATCTCTAGAAGGAAGTCTAGAATAAGTATCGGAATGTCGCCAAATCTGGGTCACATCTGAACTATCTCTAGAAGGAAATCTGGAATAAGTATCAGAATATCGCCAAATCTGGGTCACATCTGAACTATCTCTAGAAGGAAATCTGGAATAAGTATCGGAATGTCGCCAAATCTGGGTCACATCTAAACTATCTCTAGAAGGAAGTCTGGAATAAGTATCGGAATGTCGCCAAATCTGGGTCACATCTGAACTATCTCTAGAAGGAAATCTGGAATAAGTATCGGAATGTCGCCAAATCTGGGTCACATCTGAACTATCTCTAGAAGGAAATCTGGAATAAGTATCGGAATGTCGCCAAATCTGGGTCACATCTGAACTATCTCTAGAAGGAAATCTGGAATAAGTATCGGAATGTCGCCAAATCTGGGTCACATCTAAACTATCTCTAGAAGGAAATCTGGAATAAGTATCGGAATATCGCCAAATCTGGGTCACATCTGAACTATCTCTAGAAGGAAATCCGGAATAAGTATCGGAATGTCGCCAAATCTGGGTCACATCTGAACTATCTCTAGAAGGAAATCTGGAATAAGTATCGGAATGTCGCCAAATCTGGGTCACATCTGAACTATCTCTAGAAGGAAATCTGGAATAAGTATCGGAATGTCGCCAAATATGGGTCACATCTGAACTATCTCTAGAAAGAAATCTGGAATAAGTATCGGAATGTCACCAAATCTGGGTCACATCTGAACTATCTCTAGAAGGAATCTGGAATAAGTATCGGAATGTCGCCAAATCTGGGTCACATCTGAACTATCTCTAGAAGGAATCTGGATTAAGTATCGGAATGTCGCCAAATCTGGGTCACATCTGAACTATCTCTAGAAAGAAATCTGGAATAAGTATCGGAATGTCGCCAAATCTGGGTCACATCTGAACTATCTCTAGAAGGAAATCTGGAATAAGTATCGGAATGTCGCCAAATCTGGGTCACATCTGAACTATCTCTAGAAAGAAATCTCAGAAGGTGATGATCTTGACTTTGTTAAGGGTCAGAAATTGGGAGTATACCAATCTTCTGAGATGATGAGAATCTTCATTCTGTTAACGGTCAGAAACTGGGAGTATACTAATCTTCTGAGGTTTTAAGGATGAGAGTCTTCATTCTTGAGAAAAAACAGATTTTTAGGAGCTTTAATTGTCCGTTATTCTGTTGGTGGTTGTAACTTCCAGCAGGTGATGAAGGAAATTCTAAACGACCTTGAATTCTAGCGGGTGATGAAGGAATTTTGATGATGACCGCAACTTCCGGAAGGAAATTTTGAACGCTCTTGAGATTGACATTCGAATGCCCCAAGTGATGGTGACGGAGACTTGCCCAAGGTTAATCTGTAATTGAGAGATTTGTTGAAATCTTGACTGGACTGCCCCAGGTTAACTGAACTTTGCAAGATCTGCTGAAATCTTGACTGGACTGCCCCAGGTTAACTGGATAGTGACATGTCATACCCCCTTGTTGATAGGAGATTTGTCAATGGAAGTGTCATCCTTTTTGAAGTGATTTTGTTCACTGAGAGAGCTTTCGTTCATCGGATATTTGTTGTGTGAATTTCTCCGCTGTCAAACAAATAGCCAAATGCAAACAATGATATTCAGGTAATGCAAAGTTTATGTCTGTCTCAAAGTTTTGAAAAATGCGTTTTTTAGCAGAAAACTTTTTATAAGACAAATTCAACACAAGATTTAGGGCAAAGCCTTACAGGAGTCAGGATATCTTTTGTAACAGTATGCTTTCGAACTAACCCGTGCTTCAATTAGGACTTTTGAAGGGTTATAACGTGGCCTGGTTCACGGTTTAAGAAACAAAGGATAAAGGCTCAAAGTATATTTGTACCCACCCGCTCTTCGTGATGTTCTTCAATCCTAAACTCAGTTAATTTGTGCGTCGAACTCTATTCGAGTTTGGAACGACATTTTGGTGATGGTTCACACCAATTGAATTTGGAGGGCAGTCATCATCTCCTTTTTTCTTTTGCAACATTTTTCATGTTGTTTGAGGATTTATGATGACCTCTTTCTTGATTTGTTATCCCTAACTTTTGCCTGACTATTCCTGTTTTCGAGATTACAGTCAGCGGGATGCCCCAGCTTTCTTTTGGCTCAGTGGGCTTTTTTCTTTTGAGAGGTAATGACTGCCTATGAGATAAGGAACCATCACTGTCTTTTGATTCCAAAGGAATGTTTTTGATGTTATTCGTTGTATTACGAACTGAGAGTTTGCGACTTCAATGCGCATCTTTTTTGAATTAACTGAGAGACTACCCTGCCCTAGGTTTAAATCAAAGGTTTCAATTTGTTTAGAACATAAAACTCCTACTTATTTGGCTCGAAGGGGTTGACTAGGGATTATCTTCCTTATAACTCCAGTGTTTGGGAATTGAAAGAAATGCCTGTACATCATCAGCAAGGTCTGTTCAAAAGCATATTGTATGAGAATATGGTATTGTTTCGTCATCCTCCCTCTAAAGGCTTGCAGCTTTTTATCAAGAGTTAAATATCATAAAGAAAGCATAAGAGTAGTGAAAACGAATGGATGAATTCAAGACAAACATATGCAATGCATTAATGAAACAAAGTTTGACATTAATAGATAATTGTTTGAATAACAAAGAGATTACAACTTGAAAGTTCAAATGAAACAAAAGTCTCTCAGTTCGAGCCTTGTCAATTCAGGTGGAGAAATCCTTAACGGAAGATTTTCATCTCGCCATCGGGCATGAATCTCAGCACTCCAATGTCAATCACATCTTGAATCTTGTTCTTCAAGGCCCAACAGTCGTCGGTGTCATGTCCCGGGCTATAGGAGTGGTATACACAAAATGCATTAGGATGATAGCTAGGAGCAGAGCTGTTGGGCTTCCGAATAGGATCCCTTAAAGCAGTCAGATTGACCTCCAACAACCGTTCTAGTATTAGAGATGACGGTATGTCAGTCTCAGTGAACTGTCTTCCCGGCGTATTTTGCTTACGCCGATTACCCCGTTGACGCTGACGCGGTTGTTGCCGGGCTTGTGACCCTGAAGCAAGTAGAGGAGCCTTCCCTTTGTCTTCTTGTCTCAAAGGGGTTGAATGGTGAATTTCTCTTCAACCTCAGATGTTTGCCCCACTTGGTTGTCCCGAAGCAGTTGGTTGACAAGAACTCTGAGCTCCTCTTGTCTTTGAGCCAAGTCCTGGATGAGAGCCATCTGGCCCACCAGTTGTCCCATCATCTGGATCCTCATTGCAGTCAGCTCAGACTGAAGCTCTTCCAACTGATCACTCCTGGCATTGCTTGAGTTCCCCTGGACCATTCCCCTTGTGAGGAGAGCTTTCACTTCTTCTTGCCCCTGGGACAGGTTCAAGAACATTTCCTGAAGTTGAGCATTTTGGTCCTGGATATCCTTGACAATCCTCTCTAGAGTCGTCTCTTACTGAAATAAACAGTAGGAGAATAAGGAAACCTGAAAAGGAAAAACTGTCATGATGCAATGCATGATATGTGGATGCATGTTTTCAAGGATCTCATGGGGTAAACACAAGAAATATTAGAGGTTGAACTTCGATATTTGATTGGAGAACTTTGCACCTGTGAATGTCTTTCCAAGAGAATCAAGCTCACCATGTCGAGTGGTTCATAGCCCCTGATTCAAGTTGTTGCACTTGATCTTTGATGGCCTTTGTTTAGAGGAGAAAACTCTTGCCCCTCTGGTAGACGTCTAGTTCAACGTGACCCTGCATCAAAAGACCCTCAAGATCCTTGAAATGGTTATTTGAAAAAATGCTATGGTATGATGTCATGATGTTATGTACATGTATGCAATAGCAAGTAAGTGTATATACAGGTATTCATATTCACACAAAGCACACAAGTCCTTAGGTTTAGGCTTGCATGGGGTTTGTAGGTAAGTACCCTCTTGAAGTTAGTTGGCTCATCCTGTCCTAAAATAGAAACCGGGTTCTAAGGAGCTCAATATCACTGGATTATTTTCTGTGTTCATTGTTTTGGTTTAGCCACTTAACTGGCGACCAAAATATTCCAATAAAACAATCCTCAATGAGTGTAGTATCGAGTATCTACCAACTTCGGAATGCACCAAAGTCGGTCATCTCACTACCCCTAAAAAGGCCAAGATGGTCAAGTAAGGTTCTAAGAGTTCGTTAGTGCTTCATGACATCACTCGGCGGCCCCGTACTCTCCTTGATTGAACTCAAGGGTTACCGATACTCACAAATATGTCACACTAACATAGCTTACTGCTTCAACCATGTCAGTATACCCCGCACAGTTCCCTCACAGTTTTATTGCTATTTACCTAAAAAGGTGCCCCCAAATCCGGGTGTAGGATTTACAACAAACCCAAACAAGGACCCAAAAAGTAAAGCAATCAAAGCAATAAAAGCAAGCATGTAAAGGTGATCTAAAACCCTAAGGTAACCCCACTTTTAATGGAATCCACAGCAGAGTCGCCAGTTCTGTGATACGGTGGGAGAACTGACTTGGCGTTTTGCGTTTGTATTCGCACTTGTTCGGTTTAGCAAGAGTCGCCACCGACTTTTTATTTTATCCTAAAGGAAAGGTTAAAAAGCACAGGAAAAACCTTTGAGATGTTTTCGTGGGTTCGGGGGGTAGATTATGAAAAGGGAAGGTGCTAGCACCCTTTTCATCCATGGTTATCCATGGGCTCTTAGTTACTTGATTTAGATCACTTGCCTTTGCTTTTCAATTGTTTTAAATGGTGCTTTGTGTGTGTGGTTTTGAAAATGTTTTGAAAAATATGCCTTTGTCTAGGCAACCCTTGTAACAATTCTTTACTCGAATGTTTTACAAAAGGTGTTTGTCTTTTTGAAAAGATGTTTCAAGGTTTTGAAAGTTGTTTTTGGAAATTGTGTTGTGGAGTGTGTTTTGAAAGTAGGCAAGTGTGTTTTGCAAGTTTGATCAAGTAACTAAGAGTTGTCTACCCCTAAATTTACTCAAAGATCTTTCTCATGTTTTAACCCTTTTAACAGTGTTGTTTCACCATTGTATTTGGTGAACAACCTTGTGTTAGGATGTTAACGGGACGGGCGCGGGTCATCGTTTAGACCATGAAAGCAATAGTGTCAAGTATTTTGGCAATTTGCTTGAGGGACTATGATCATTTTGTTTAGGCAACTTCGAAAGCGTCATTGAGGGACTATGATCATTTGATTCGTTTTTGTTTTGCCAAAGATACTCAACATGCAACATGGCCCATTTTTTAAGGCAACAAGTGGAGGAACCCTAGGGATGCAAGTGTGAATTGTGTATTGATTTTCATGCATTTGTCTTTGTATTAGGTTATCTAGCGGTTGATTTTGAATCTTTGCATACAAACCCTAGTTACTATACAATATATAGAAAGCGATAAATTGCGGGAATTTAAAGTCTAAGCTATTACAAATAAGTATCCGAGGATGGGGGTACAAATATTTACAAATGGGGATGAGTCTTATCAGGATAGTAGTGTCCAAATAATATTTACAACCAAATCGAATCGCATATTCAATGTAAAGTATAGCAATGTATAAGAATCAAAGAAAAATAAAAGTATTATGCAATGTATGTGATTATTTACAAATGATGCAAATATTAACCTAATGTAATTGTTAAGTATTTTATTATTTTTTGGTTTTTGTTAATGTTATATAAACAAAAGGTTTTAAAGAGAAAATTAATTAACTTAGAAGAATTCTATTTTTATATATAAAAAAGTATCTTAAGAAAATTTTGTACAAAGCAAAAAAAGTTAATGTATCATTTTTATTTAACAAAAATAGTAGTTTAAGTTATATATATATATATTTATAAAAAAAAAGAAAAATAAAGTGATAAGTAAAAAAATAATATTGGTTTATAAGTATTAAGAAAAAAATAAAAAAGGGGTTGAATGGGCCTGATGTTTTGTGTTTGGCCCAAACAAACAAGCAAACAAACTCAAAGAAGGGGGTGCGCCAGAACTCAGTGGGCTTAGGCATTTTGTGAGGGCAGGCCCAGATGCTTGTTACAATTTTGTTTAGGGTTTCGCTTGTTTGTTTCAGAATAGGGTTTATAGGCTTTTTTGTGAGCGGTGCCGCTTCTCCACCTTTCTTCGTCCTCTTCACCTTCTCAAACCATGGCTTTATGACGCTTCTCTTTGCCTCAGGTGCCAGACGCCACCGTCCATCTTCCCTCTCCCCATGGTCGAGCAAGACAGTGATAAAGGAAAGGTAGCAATTTCCATTTCAACGCGTTTTTAGGGTTTTCAGTTTTTGCATGCTTCATTTTTGTATGTCCTGATCTTTGATTATTATTTGTTTCTGTGAGGTGTTAAAGAAAAAGGAGGAGTTACTACCTTTAGGGTTTTGGAGAAGAGGCGGAGAAGTGGACAGGAGGCATCTCCGGTGGCCAAGGCGAGGGAGTATGTGATGCTGAGAGCTTGCTAGCCTTCCTGGTACTTTGTATCTTGCTTTTGGTTTTATGATGAATGTTGCAATCTGAAAACCCTATATGATTTGCTTCCGCCTCTTCTTTTCCTCTTCTGCTTGCTTGCCTCTAAGATACTTTTTTCTGAGTTGCTTTTTGGCTTGTTGATATTGAAATGTTGATGTTGTTCTGATGACTGTATGCTTATTTCACTCAATGATGAACTTTTTTGTTCTGAGAGCTGTTGGCTTATGATTTGAGATGCTTGGATTTGGTTGTGTCTGACCCTATGATGAATTTGATTCTGAGGGTATTGGCTTTGTTTGATTCTGATATGCTGGTTATTGTTTCAGTCGTTGCTCTGATAACTGCTTTTCTTTGGGGCTTGGAGGCCTATCAGTTTGCTTGCTTCAAGGCTTTGTTGGAGATTTATTGTTTTGACAGGCTTTTGGAGGTTTGGCTTTGGGCAGGCTGTTAGGTTGTTTGAAGTTTATGTATTTGGTAGCTGTAACAGGTTTTGAGGTTTAGGCTTTGACAGGCTTGAAAGGCTTATCAGTTTGCTTGCTTATGTTTTATGCAGGCCTTTTGGCTTGTGTTTTAAAACGGGCAGGTTAAGGCTTGAGGCAAGCTTTGGTTTGAAGGCTTGCTTCAGTTTGTAAGCTTGAAGGCAGTTTGGGTGCAGTTTGTAACTTATGCAGGTTGATATGTTTTTGTTACCTTGAGGTAAGCTTTGGTTTATGTTATGTAACTGTTTATGGTATCTCTTGTGTATTCTGCCTCCTCCTTTACAGTGTTCTGATTCTGTTTGTTTTATATCTCTTAAGCCTGCCTAAAAAAAAACTGCAAGCCTGCTACTTTTTTACTCTCTTTCTCTCTCTATCAGAAAAGCATATTTTAATGCTTTAGAATAGCTGTCTCTGAAAAAGTTTTGGCTGGGAAATGATGAATAAAAAATGTACTTTTCACAAGCTTGCTTGCATCTTTGGCTTTCCTCTGCATATCTTCCAGATTTTCTGCCCTTTTGCTTTTTGTTAGCTTGTTGACAGCTTTGACAGTTTTTGGACAATTTGGTTGCTTCTTTGGACAGTTTGAACTTTCCTTGGATTTGGTTAGTTTGAAACTGTAACTTGGCTGTTTTGGTTTGAAGGCAATTTTGCTCTTGTGCAGCTTTGTTTGGCATTACACTTTGCAATTTGTGAATTTCTTATGCAGCCTTGTATTTTAATTAATTCCAATGCTTGCAAACATTTAAATTCCCTCTTTGTGAACCAAGAAGAGACATCTTCTTGCGATTTGTAGAGAGGACGAACAAACTGATTCCGGCCAAAACTTTTAATGATGAGTTTTAATTAACTGTCTGAAAATGCCTTTAATTTTAATTCATCTGTGCTGACTTCTTTCTTCTCTTTTTGCAGGTAAATATCAATTGGGGCAAGAGGAATAGAAGATGAAGACTTCAAACAATTTAGGATAGTTTTATTTTATTTTAATCATTTGTAATAAATATTATTATAAATATTGTAAATAAAATTACTGTATTTAAATAACACTTGTACCAATAATAAAAAAATAAATAAAAGTCCTTTGTCAGTTAATCTTTTTTAATTCTTCTGCTTTTGGTTATTTAATTATTTATATTTCTTGAATTATAATAACTGGAAATTATCCAATAATTTTAACTTAGAAATTATAAATAATCAATAAACGTCTGACGTTCCGAATAACCAAAAGAATTGCACAGTTAATCAAACAAACGTCTATATGTCCTTTATCTCACTGATCAAACTTAAACTTTAAACCTTCAATCAGAAGCCTCAACCCATGTCCCAGAGTCAATTGAAAAGAACTGTAGAATTAATTCCTTCTGAGAATGCGCGCGCAAACCCTAATTCTTGATTTATTGTCAAAGAAACGTCTGCCTGATCAAACCCTGAGCCAAACTCAACCAAACCCTAACAATCTGCTTGAACTGATTCAAAATCAATGGAAACCCTAATTTTATCTGACTGATGAGAAAAGTCTGTTTGACCGATTCTTAAGCCAATCTGAAAATCAGGAAAAGCCCGAAGCTGTGATTTCTTGTGAAAAAGAGAGAGAGAGCAAATTTTGGGGTACAACAGTTGCCCCTGTTCAATCTTCTTGAACCTGAAGAGTTAGATTGGCAAGTTTGCCGTTCGCGACTCGAAGGTAAAAGGAGATTGGACACTAGAGTGCCCAAAAAATTTGCACTCGTCAAAGCGTAGTTTGAGGGAATGGGCTTAAAGATGCCATCTGGAAATTGCTGGTAGGAGGATGGGCTTAGAGATGCCATCTAGAAATGATTGTTGAATTGCTTTTGGATGAGTGACAGAATTACATCCGAATCTGGATCGTATCTGGACTGTATTCGAATGAATCTGGAATAAGTATCAGAATGTCGCCATGTCTGGGTCACATCTGAACTATCTCTGGAAGGAATCTGGAATAAGTATCAGAATGTCGCCATATCTGGGTCACATCTGAACTATCTCTGAATGAATCAGGAATAAGTATCAAAATGTCGCCATGTCTAGGTCACATCTGAACTATCTTTAGAAGGAACCTCGAAAGATGATAATCTTTGTCTGTTGATTGATCTTTCCTGAAAAGGTAAAGAGTTAGTTGTATGCAATGTCATGATGTAATGAATTGTACTTCATCAATGTTTATGATATGAATGGATGCGCATGTAAGCTGAGTAGTTGTCTTGCTGAGGAAGACGAATCCTGGATAATGAAAACTTTGACTGCTGTTGGGGAAAGTAAATCTTTGACTGCTGCAGGGGATTGTAAGAATCTTTTGATCGTTGAAAATGAGAAGTCCTGGGACCACTGTTGGGGAATCAGGAGCTTGGGTTGTATGCCAATCTACTGGGGATTCCTGTCTTGAGGGGATCTTCACTAGAGAATATTTGAATACTCTGTGAGGAACTGAGAATGAGAGTCTTCATTCTGCTTGGGGATTGATAGTTGGAAGTTTTAGCTCCGCTGGGGATTGTAAGAATCTTTTGATTGCTGCAGGTATTGATCTGGGATAAGTATCAGAATGTCGCCAAAACTGGGTCACATCTGAACTATCTCTAGAAGGAAGTCTAGAATAAGTATCGGAATGTCGCCAAATCTGGGTCACATCTGAACTATCTCTAGAAGGAAATCTGGAATAAGTATCAGAATATCGCCAAATCTGGGTCACATCTGAACTATCTCTAGAAGGAAATCTGGAATAAGTATCGGAATGTCGCCAAATCTGGGTCACATCTGAACTATCTCTAGAAGGAAGTCTGGAATAAGTATCGGAATGTCGCCAAATCTGGGTCACATCTGAACTATCTCTAGAAGGAAATCTGGAATAAGTATCGGAATGTCGCCAAATCTGGGTCACATCTGAACTATCTCTAGAAGGAAATCTGGAATAAGTATCGGAATGTCGCCAAATCTGGGTCACATCTGAACTATCTCTAGAAGGAAATCTGGAATAAGTATCGGAATATCGCCAAATCTGGGTCACATCTAAACTATCTCTAGAAGGAAATCTGGAATAAGTATCGGAATGTCGCCAAATCTGGGTCACATCTGAACCATCTCTAGAAGGAAATCCGGAATAAGTATCGGAATGTCGCCAAATCTGGGTCACATCTGAACTATCTCTAGAAGGAAATCTGGAATAAGTATCGGAATGTCGCCAAATCTGGGTCACATCTGAACTATCTCTAGAAGGAAATCTGGAATAAGTATCGGAATGTCGCCAAATATGGGTCACATCTGAACTATCTCTAGAAAGAAATCTGGAATAAGTATCGGAATGTCGCCAAATCTGGGTCACATCTGAACTATCTCTAGAAGGAATCTGGAATAAGTATCGGAATGTCGCCAAATCTGGGTCACATCTGAACTATCTCTAGAAGGAATCTGGATTAAGTATCGGAATGTCGCCAAATCTGGGTCACATCTGAACTATCTCTAGAAAGAAATATGGAATAAGTATCGGAATGTCGCCAAATCTGGGTCACATCTGAACTATCTCTAGAAGGAAATCTGGAATAAGTATCGGAATGTCGCCAAATCTGGGTCACATCTGAACTATCTCTAGAAAGAAATCTCAGAAGGTGATGATCTTGACTTTGTTAAGGGTCAGAAATTGGGAGTATACCAATCTTCTGAGATGATGAGAATCTTCATTCTGTTAACGGTCAGAAACTGGGAGTATACCAATCTTCTGAGGTTTTAAGGATGAGAGTCTTCATTCTTGAGAAAAAACAGATTTTTAGGAGCTTCAATTGTCCGTTATTCTGTTGGTGGTTGTAACTTCCAGCAGGTGATGAAGGAAATTCTGAACGACCTTGAATTCCAGCAGGTGATGAAGGAATTTTGATGATGACCACAACTTCCGGAAGGAAATTTTGAACGCTCTTGAGATTGACATTCGAATGCCCCAAGTGATGGTGACAGAGACTTGCCCCAGGTTAATCTGTAATTGAGAGATTTGTTGAAATCTTGACTGGACTGCCCCAGGTTAACTGAACTTTGCAAGATCTGCTTAAATCTTGACTGGACTTCCCCAGGTTAACTGGATAGTGACATGTCATGCCCCCTTGTTAATAGGAGATTTTTCAATGGAAGTGTCATCCTTTTTGAAGTGATTTTGTTCACTGAGAGAGCTTTCGTTTATCGGATATTCGTTGTGTGAATTTCTCCGCTGTCAAACAAATAGCCAAATGCAAACAATGATATTCAGGTAATGCAAAGTTTATGTCTGTCTCGAAGTTTTGAAAAATGCATTTTTTAGCAGAAAACTTTTTATAAGACAAATTCAACACAAGATTTAGGGCAAAGCCTTACATGAGTCAGGATATCTTTTGTAACAGTATGCTTTCGAACTAACCTGTGCTTCAATTAGGACTTTTGAAGGGTTATAACGTGGCCTGGTTCACGGTTTAAGAAACAAAGGATATAGGCTCAAAGTATATTTGTACCCACCCGCTCTTCGTGATGTTCTTCAATCCTAAACTCAGTTAATTTGTGCGTCGAACTCTATTCGAGTTTGGAATGACATTTTGGTGATGGTTCACACCAATTGAATTTGGAGGGCAGTCATCATCTCCTTTTTTCTTTTGCAACATTTTTCATGTTGTTTGAGGATTTATGATGACCTCTTTCTTGATTTGTTATCCCTAACTTTTGCCTGACTGTTCCTGTTTTCGAGATTACAGTCAGCGGGATGCCCCAGCTTTCTTTTGGCTCAGTGGGCTTTTTTCTTTTGAGAGGTAATGACTGCCTATGAGATAAGGAACCATCGTTGTCTTTTGATTCCAAAGGAATGTTTTTGATGTTATTCGTTGTATTACGAACTGAGAGTTTGCGACTTCAATGCGCATCTTTTTTGAATTAACTGAGAGACTACCCTGCCCCAGGTTTAAATCAAAGGTTTAAATTTGTTTAGAACAGAAAACTCCTACTTTTTGGCTCGAAGGGGTTGACTAGGGATTATCTTCCTTATAACTCTTGTTTGGGAATTGAAAGAAATGCCTGTACATCATCAGCAAGGTCTGTTCAAAAGCATATTGTATGAGAATATGGTATTGTTTCGTCATCCTCCCTCTAAAGGCTTGCAGCTTTTTATCAAGAGTTAAATATCATAAAGAAAGCATAAGAGTAGTGAAAACGAATGGATGAATTCAAGACAAACATATGCAATGCATTAATGAAACAAAGTTTGACATTAATAGATAATTGTTTGAATAACAAAGAGATTACAACTTGAAAGTTCAAATGAAACAAAAGTCTCTCAGTTTGAGCCTTGTCAATTCAGGTGGAGAAATCCTTAACGGAAGATTTTCATCTCGCCATCGGGCATGAATCTCAGCACTCCAATGTCAATCAGATCTTGAATCTTATTCTTCAAGGCCCAACAGTCGTCGGTGTCATGTCCCAGGCTATATGAGTGGTATACACAAATTGCATCAGGATGATAGCTAGGAGCAGAGGTGTTGGGCTTCCAAATAGGATCCCTTAAAGCAGTCAGATTGACCTCCAACAAGCGTTCCAATATTAGAGATGACGGTATGTCAGTCTCAGTGAACTGTCTTCCCGGCGTATTTTGCTTACACCGATTACCCCGTTGACGCTGGCGCGGTTGTTGCTGGGCTTGTGACCCTGAAGCAAGTAGAGGAGCCTTCCCTTTGTCTTCTTGTCTCAAAGGGGGTTGAATGGTGACTTTCTCTTCAACCTCAGATGTTTGCCCCACTTGGTTGTCCCGAAGCAGTTGGTTGACGAGAACTCTGAGCTCCTCTTGTCTTTGAGCCAAGTCCTGGATGAGAGCCATCTGGCCCACCAGTTGTCCCATCATCTGGATCCTCATTGCAGTCAGCTCAAACTGAAGCTCTTCCAACTGATCACTCCTGGCATTGCTTGAGTTCCCCTGGACCATGCCCCTTGTGAGGAGAGCTTTCACTTCTTCTTGCCCCTGGGACAGGTTCAAGAACATTTCCTGAAGTTGAGCATTTTGGTCCTGGATATCCTTGACAGTCCTCTCTAGAGCCATCTCTTACTGAAATAAACAGTAGTAGAATAAGGAAACCTGAAAAGGAAAAACTGTCATGATGCAATGCATGATATGTGGATGCATGTTTTCAAGGATCTCGTGGGGTAAATACAAGAAATGTTAGAGGTTGAACTTTGATATTTGATTGGAGAACTTTGCACCTGTGGATGTCTTTCCACGAGAATCAAGCTCACCATGTCGAGTGGGTCATAGCCCCTGATTCAAGTTGTTGCACTTGATCATTGATGGCCTTTGTTTAGAGGAGAAAACTCTTGCCCCTCTGGTAGACGTCTAGTTCAACGTGACCCTGCATCAAAAGACCCTCGAGATCCTTGAAATGGTTATTTGAAAAATTGCTATGGTATGATGTCATGATGTTATGTACATGTATGCAATAGCAAGTAAGTGTATATACAGGTAATCATATTCACACAAAGCACACAAGTCCTTAGGTTTAGGCTTGCATGGGGTTTGTAGGTAAGTACCCTCTTGAAGTTAGTTGGCTCATCTTGTCCTAAAATAGAAACCGGGTTCTAAGGAGCTCAATATCACTGGATTATTTTCTGTGTTCATTGTTTTGGTTTAGCCACTTAACTGGCGACCAAAATATTCCAAGAAAACAATCATCAATGAGTGTAGTATCGAGTATCTACCAACTTCGGACTGCACCAAAGTCGGTCATCTCACTACCCCTAAAAAGGCCAAGATGGTCAAGTAAGGTTCTAAGAGTTCGTTAGTGCTTCATGACATCACTCAGTGGCCCCGTACTCTCCTTGATTGAACTCAAGGGTTACCGGTACTCACAAATATGTCACACTAACATAGCTTACTGCTTCAACCATGTCGGTATACCCCGCACAGTTCCCTCACAGTTTTATTGCTATTTACCTAAAAAGGTGCCCCCAAATTCGGGTGTAGGATTTACAACAAACCCAAACAAGGACCCAAAAAGTAAAGCAATCAAAGCAATAAAAGCAAGCATGTAAAGGTGACCTAAAACCCTAAGGTAACCCCACTTTTAATGGAATCCCCAGCAGAGTCGCCAGTTCTGTGATACGGTGGGAGAACTGACTTGGCGTTTTGCATTTGTATTCGCACTTGTTCGGTTTAGCAAGAGTCGCCACCGACTTTTTATTTTATCCTAAAGGAAAGGTTAAAAAGCACAAGAAAAACCTTTGAGATATTTTCGTGGGTTCGGGGGGTAGATTATGAAAAGGGAAGGTGCTAGCACCCTTTTCATCCATGGTTATCCATGGGCTCTTAGTTACTTGTTTTAGATCACTTGCCTTTTCTTTTCAATTGTTTGAAATGGTGCTTTGTGTGTGTGGTTTTGAAAATGTTTTGAAAAAGATGCCTTTGTCTAGGCAACCCTTGTAACAATTCTTTACTCGAATGTTTTACAAAAGGTGTTTGTCTTTTTGAAAAGATGTTTCAAGGTTTTGAAAGTTGTTTTTGGAAATTGTGTTGTGGAGTGTGTTTTTAAAGTAGGCAAGTGTGTTTTGCAAGTTTGATCAAGTAACTAAGAGTTGTCTACCCCTAAATTTACTCAAAGATCTTTCTCATGTTTTAACCCTTTTAATAGTGTTGTTTCACCATTGTATTTGGTGAACAACCTTGTGTTAGGATGTTAACGGGACGGGCGCGGGTCATCGTTTAGACCATGAAAGCAATAGTGTCAAGTATTTTGGCAATTTGCTTGAGGGACTATGATCATTTTGTTTAGGCAACTTCGAAAGCGTCATTGAGGGACTATGATCATTTGATTCGTTTTTGTTTTGCCAAAGATACTCAACATGCAACATGGCCCATTTTTGAAGGCAACAAGTGGAGGAACCCTAGGGGTGCAAGTGTGAATTGTGTATTGATTTTCATGCATTTGTCTTTGTATTAGGTTATCTAGCGGTTGATTTTGAATCTTTGCATACAAACCCTAGTTACTATACAATATATAGAAAGCGATAAATTGCGGGAATTTAAAGTCTAAGCTATTACAAATAAGTATCCGGGGATGGGGGTACAAATATTTACAAATGGGGATGAGTCTTATCAGGATAGTAGTGTCCAAATAATATTTACAACCAAATTGAATCGCATACTCAATGTAAAGTATATCAATGTATAAGAATCAAAGAAAAATAAAAGTATTATGCAATGTATGTGATTATTTACAAATGATGCAAATATTAACCTAATGTAATTGTTAAGTATTTTATTATTTTTGGGTTTTTGTTAATGTTATATAAACAAAAGGTTTTAAAGAGAAAATTAATTAACTTAGAAGAATTCTATTTTTATATATAAAAAAGTATCTTAAGAAAATTTTGTACAAAGCAAAAAAAGTTAATGTATCCTTTTTATTTAACAAAAATAGTAGTTTAAGTTATATATATATATATATATATATATATATATATATATATATATATATATATATATATATATATATATATATATATATATATATATATATATATATATATATATATATATATATATATATATATATATATATATATATATATATATATATATATATATATATATATATATATATATATATATATATATATATATAAAGAAAAAATAAAGTGATAAGTAAAAAAATAATATTAGTTTATAAGTATTAAGAAAAAAATAAAAAAGGGGTTGAATGGGCCTGATGTTTTGTGTTTGGCCCAAACAAACAAGCAAACAAACTCAAAGAAGGGGGGTGCGCCAGAACTCAGTGGGCTTAGGCATTTTGTGAGGGCATACCCAGATGCTTGTTACAATTTTGTTTAGGGTTTCGCTTGTTTATTTCAGAATAGGGTTTACAGGCTTTTTTGTGAGCGGCGCCGCTTCTCCACCTTTCTTCGTCCTCTTCACCTTCTCAAACCATGGCTTTATGACGCTTCTCTTTGCCTCAGGTGCCAGACGCCACCGTCCATCTTCCCTCTCCCCATGGTCGAGCAAGACAGTGATAAAGGAAAGGTAGCAATTTTCATTTCAACGCGTTTTTAGGGTTTTCAGTTTTTGCATGCTTCATTTTTGTATGTCCAGATCTTTGATTATTATTTGTTTCTGTGAGGTGTTAAAGAAAAGGGAGGAGTTACTACTGTTAGGGTTTTGGAGAAGAGGCAGAGAAGCGGACAGGAGGCGTCTCTGGTAGCCAAGGCGATGGAGTATGTGATGCTGAGAGCTTGCTAGCCTTCCTGGTACTTTGTATCTTGCTTTTGGTTTTATGATGAATGTTGCAATCTGAAAACCCTATATGATTTGCTTCTGCCTCTTCTTTTCCTCTTCTGCTTGCTTGCCTCTGAGATACTTTTTTCTGAGTTGCTTTCTGGCTTGTTGATATTGAAATGTTGATGTTGTTCTGATGACTGTATGCTTGTTTCACTCAATGATGAACTTTTTTGTTCTGAGAGTTGTTGGCTTATGATTTGAGATGCTTGGATTTGGTTGTGTCTGACCCTATGATGAATTTGATTCTGAGGGTATTGGCTTTGTTTGATTCTGAGATGCTGGTTATTGTTTCAGTCGTTGCTCTGATAACTGCTTTTCTTTGGGGCTTGGAGGCCTATCAGTTTGCTTGCTTCAAGGCTTTGTTGGAGTTTTATTGTTTTGACAGGCTTTTGGAGGTTTGGCTTTGGGCAGGCTGTTAGGTTGTTTGAAGTTTATGTGTTTGGTAGCTGTAACAGGTTTTGAGGTTTAGGCTTTGACAGGCTTGAAAGGCTTATCAGTTTGCTTGCTTATGTTTTATGCAGGCCTTTTGGCTTGTGTTTTAAAACATGCAGGTTAAGGCTTGAGGCAAGCTTTGGTTTGAAGGCTTGCTTCAGTTTGTAAGCTTGAAGGCAGTTTGGGTGCAGTTTGTAACTTATGCAGGTTGATATGTTTTTGTTACCTTGAGGTAAGCTTTGGTTTATGTTATGTAACTGTTTGTGGTATCTCTTGTGTATTCTGCCTCCTCCTTTACAGTGTTTTGATTCTGTTTGTTTTATATCTCTTAAGCCTGCCTAAAAAAAAAACTGTAAGCCTGCTACTTTTTTACTCTCTTTCTCTCTCTATCAGAAAAGCATATTTTAATGCTTTAGAATAACTGTCTCTGAAAAAGTTTTGGCTGGGAAATGATGAATAAAAAATGTACTTTTCACAAGCTTGCTTGCATCTTTGGCTTTCCTCTGCATATCTTCCAGATTTTCTGCCCTTTTGCTTTTTGTTAGCTTGTTGACAGCTTTGACAGTTTTTGGACAATTTGGTTGCTTCTTTGGATAGTTTGAACTTTCTTTGGATTTGTTTAGTTTGAAACTGTAACTTGGCTGTTTTGGTTTGAAGGCAATTTTGCTCTTGTGCAGCTTTGTTTGGCATTACACTTTGCAATTTGTGAATTTCTTATGCAGCCTTGTATTTTAATTAATTCCAATGCTTGCAAACATTTAAATTCCCTCTTTGTGAACCAAGAAGAGACATCTTCTTGCGATTTGCAGAGAGGACGAACAAACTGATTCCGGCCAAAACTTTTAATGATGAGTTTTAATTAACTGTCTGAAAATGCCTTTAATTTTAATTCATCTGTGCTGACTTCTTTCTTCTCTTTTTGCAGGTAAATATCAATTGGGGCAAGAGGAATAGAAGATGAAGACTTCAAACAATTTAGGATAGTTTTATTTTATTTTAATCATTTGTAATAAATATTATTATAAATATTGTAAATAAAATTACTGTATTTAAATAACACTTGTACCAATAATAAAAAAATAAATAAAAATCCTTTGTCAGTTAATCTTTTTTAATTCTTCTGCATTTGTTTATTTAATTATTTATATTTCTTGAATTATAATAACTGGAAATTATCCAATAATTTTAACTTAGAAATTATAAATAATCAATAAACGTCCGGCGTTCCGAATAACCAAAAGCATTGCACAGTTAATCAAATAAACGTCCATATGTCCTTTATCTCACTGATCAAACTTAAACTTCAAACCTTCAATCAGAAGCCTCAACCCATGTCCCAGAGTCAATTGAAAAGAACTGTAGAATTAATTCCTTCTGAGAATGCGCGCGCAAACCCTAATTCTTGATTTATTGTCAAAGAAACGTCTGCCTGATCAAACCCTGAGCCAAACTCAACCAAACCCTAACAATCTGCTTGAACTGATTCAAAATCAATGGAAACCCTAATTTTGTCTGACTGATGAGAAAAGTCTGTTTGACCGATTCTTAAGCCAATCTGAAAAATCAGGAAAAGCCCGAAGCTGTGATTTCTTGTGAAAAAGAGAGAGAGCAAATTTTGGGGTACAACAGAACTATATGAAAAAGTGCCATGAAGTTGGGTCAAAATCCTGACCAAATTAGGGCAAAATTTCACTAAGTGTTTAGTTTCATGATCCTATGTTCTTAAAATTATAACTTGAGATCCAAGAACTTTTGGAAGAAGTTGTGTGAATAAAAGTTGTATATTTCATGGAGATCTACAACTTTCATGTTGGAAGTTTCTCTTGAATCCTCTTGCATCACGGTGAAAAGTTGGCTCAAAGTTATGAAAAAACATGAAATTTCCAACACTTAGAAAAATTTCTAAGTTTAGAAATTTTGACTTTTCAAAATGAAATCTTGACTTTTTTATTTCTTGATGAATAAGTTTCATATTTTAACATGTTTTGATGAATTGTGACCTTTGGCACTTGAATTTGACCAAAAACTCAAAGTTTGACTTTTCAGTATACAGTTGACTTTTGATCAGTTGACTGAAAAATTCATTTGTCAATCCAATAGACTTGCAATGTTTTGAACCATGTAATTAGGTAAAAATGATACAATTGGACTCTTGAGATCATTCCTTAAACCAATTGACCATTTTCTAGGTCAAAAATTAGAAATTGCCCCTTCTTAGTCAAAACCCTAATTTTGATCATTTTGCCCTTTTGATGATTTGATCAAATTTCTTGGGGAATTATGGTCCAATCTTGATCAAATGATACATACGAGTTTATAATATTGATATGGATAAAAAATTATGAAGTTTGACTTTAAATTGGCCATAGTTGACTTTTTTCCCAATACAATTAATTTTTAGGTCAACTGCTCAATTGACTGAGCAAAAGGGTGATCCAAAGCTTGAAACTTGACATAAGTAATCTTGAGGGTCCATAATGATCCATTAAAGTCATATGGGGCATTAGAAGTTCAAAAATCCATGTGAAATCTCAAACCCTAATTTTGGTCATTAGTGCTCAAGGAGGTGTCTTGAGCTGATCAAACCCTAGTGCAGTCTTGAGCCCAAGGAGATCTTGTGAGCAAATTCTTGATAAGTGAGTGGGCAAATTTTAGGGTACAACACCTGCAAATTCTCAAATTATACCAAAGTATACAATACAATGTATCAACCAAAATATACTATGACGTTCTGCGTAACTATTCGGGCAATTCGACTATATCCGGCTAAGTAATTTTCTGCTAAAATACTAATATTTTCAGTTTTGTACTACTATCTCCGATTCCACACTGTTTACTGCTAGTCACTTATTATTTATATCATATCTCCTACTACCAACTTATATATACCAGTAATCTATTAATCATTTAGGGATATAATACCTTAAGAATTCTAATTATTATACTGAGAATGTTACACAAAATTAAATAACTAATTAGCCCGCACAGGAGCAGCAGGAAAGAATTAATAACGATGTGTGTCCCTCGACACAGTAGCCATGCCGCTCGGCACCTTCCCCTCATGCCTCTGTATCGGCCGACACACACCATACTTCTCGGCACATCGTGCAACCTTGTGCCGCTCGACACAAGCACCTGTTCTCCTCGGCGCACCTTGCAGCCTTGTGTCGCTCGACACCTAGTACATGTACTCCTCGAGACACCTTGCAGCCTTATGCCACTCGACGCAAATACTTGTGCTCCTCGGCACAACACGTCTTCCCATTTTTGCACAAATTTCGTCCAGTCTGTGATGAACATTAACCTAGCCTTACAGTATTCTCTTTGACCATTAATTTTCTGACTAACAACATGGAATAATCATGGAAACGGGGCAACTATATCTCCTACTAACAAATTCATCAATTGTACAGGACATTTATTCAAAAAATTCCTAGACGATCACAACATGAAAACATGCAACTTTCAAGAACATGCCCATAAAACCAATGCACAACAGTTATACCCACGACCAATCCTTACATAATATTCATTATAAGCTCCATTATAGAGTCAGAACCTCACCCTTACCTTGGATTAAAGGTTTCTCTAAAACTCTCCGGCCAGAACCCTGCTTTGCTTCTTCTCTTTATTCCTCTTCTCTGCAACTTCTCACGATCAATTTTCCAATAACTTCTCAATTAACCCTATTCTTTATTTAAATAGAACCTCACAATATTATTATTCTTAATGGGCTTAACAATCCCCCCATATCTCTATTTTTAACCATTAAAAATAGGCCCAACATAATTATTCTATTATTATACTAATTCTAATATTATTACTATTATTAATCAACTAATTAATTAACTAGTAATAATCTAGCAACTTATGCCAACAATTCACAACATCTCACAACTTCAACGAATAATTAAAAAATATTTAATTAAATAATTAATTAAATTAACATACGTTACAACATGTTTCTCCACATGATCATGTACCTTCTCGGCAGTAGAAACTCTAACACTCCGACAACGAGATACGCGAAACTGCACATGCCGATCAGCCAACCGTTTATGGTGAAAACCGATCATAGCACGTCGTCTTGCCCGTAGCTCAGATGCATGTGCCTCATCAGCTCTGACTTGAGCTTCCACTCTATCGTTTAACCTGCCCATAACGATATCGTCTCTGTCCCCGATCCTCACTAAAAAAAGAAAAAAAGAACAGAAAAATAGTAAAAAAAATGAACTATCAAAAATTTGAGACGAAATACCAGATATTTTAAAAAAATAGCATAAATTTCTTAATATTTCACAAAATTTAGATATACACTTAAAATCTCCAATATCACTCTCTAAGTTTAAAATTTTCAGTATGATATTGAAAATTTATAAGATTTGAAAAATATTTTAGTTAGGCTATTTTGATTTTTTATACACTTTTGGAGAACCATGTGTCAAAGTAATACCTCCTATATTTGCCTTTTCTAGATCCGAGTCTAATATTCATTGAAATTATTGTATTAAAATGAAAATATTTAAAAATAGATTTTCAAAGTTGAACCTTTGACCGGTCTAATTATCCTTTAAAAGAAAAATGAAAACCCCGGTCTACTTATCTTATTCTATTCCTAACAAAGAGTTAAAAAAAATGAAAGAGGTGACGTCAGCTGTTTGATAATCCGGCAAGTGACGTAATCAGCATAAAACCATTTACAGTGACGTGTCAAGTGCAATGAACTCATCTACTCTGGTGAAGCAAACGTACGGCCAAGATCATTCATTCACATCCAACCACGTTTCAGGTGCCGTTAAGGGTGTACCGTAAACCGTAACACAGACAATAATTCCTCCATAAGTCGCCAGAGTAGACCACAACACAAAAAAATACGAACAGTAGAAACAAATTGAACTCATAAGACTTTGCAAGTTGCAACTCAACCAAAATCCATTACATAATCGCTTCTCTCTCTCTCTCTCTCTCTCTCTCTCTCTCTCTCTCTCTCTCTCTCTCTCTCTCTCTCTCTCTCACAGGTAACTAAGTAACGCCGTTAAATCCCCGTCACTTTCCCGCTTTCTGTTTTTTCTTTATCTTTTTCGTTCTTTTTTTCTTCAATTTTTCACTTCCACCAAATCATCATCTCTCACTCACTTTTGTTTTTATCTCCAAATTTCTTGCTAGAAATTGTTTTTTTTCCTTCGAGTTTTCCTGATTCTATAATCGTAAGTTTTTTTTTTGTCTAATTTGTGTTTAACTTGTTTCTTATCGTGTTGTTCTAGATCTGTTTTTCAGTTTTTTTTAATTTTTAATTACTTTATATCTGCTAGGGTTTATTTGTTTGTTGTTTGTTTGTTGATATTGATTTTTTTATTAATTATTTATTTAAGCCTGCAGTAGGTGATAATGGTGACTTTTTTGTTTATTTATAATTATATGGTTTTGAAATATGTTTGTGCAATTTGGTTTTTTAGGGTTTTGGTATTAGAGAGTGTATATGCAGAGACCAACTACTGACGGAGTTAATATGGGGAAAAGGACCCTGGAGGGTGGAGAAGATGACCAGCCTGAACGAAAGAGGCCTGCTCTTGCCAGGTAATTCTAGCTTTTTCTTCAATTATTGTTATGATTATGTGAATTTGCTTCGTTTTGATATTTCCTAATTTATCGAAAGATTGCAATAGTTATTTTGAATGATTTAGCATGCTCCATTAAGGAATTCCTCTAGTTGCTTTAGTTTACTGTGTCTAATGCAATATTTTGCAGTGTAATTGTTGAAGCTCTCAAGGTGGACAGTTTGCAGAAGCTTTGCTCATCTTTAGAACCTATTCTTCGTAGAGTTGTAAGACAGTTGTCTTCACCCTGACTTCTGCTATTTATTTTCTTTTTTTTCACTCCAACTAAAAGCCGTTTTGCCACATTCATATCCATTCTTAAATGCCATGGCTTATTTTTCTCTTATGTGCAATATGATGGTCTTACTTGCTCTTATTTTTACAAAGGCCAATTGTTTAATAAACGAATTAAAGTCACAATAATTTTGCTTGTCAAATTTGATCTATTGTTCACAGTCTGACAATATACTCTGCATATACATTTTGCTCTCAAAGCTTCTTTTAGCTCTCTTTTTTCTTTTTCCATCTTGGTGTGACATCATTTGTTAGATGATCCATGTGGAAACATGCATTTGATATGATTCATAGAAGAAGTAACCTTGTAACATAATTTGTTTTGTTAAAATCATAAGTTTCTAGATTTGATGCTCAAAATCAAATATTTTAATAATACTGATTGAAACAGGTCAGTGAAGAAGTGGAGCGTGCTTTGGCAAAGTTAGGACCTGCACGACTTAGTGGAACTGGAAGGTCTAAGAAATTTATTACTCACAAGTTGGAAACTAATTTCAGAGTATTTGTTGTTTTCACGATTTCCGTTAAATTATGGTTGTGTTATCTACATGCATTTTTATTGTATTTTCCATAGACTAAGCAAGGTTACAGTTGGTTTTTTATTAAATTGTAACTGTGTTAAGTGTTAACTACAAACAGACATTATGCCTTTGAGTTTTGAGGCATTTTTTCTGCCTCCATTAGATTTAGATTCACGGGGTAACTCAGCTCTTAAAGCTAGCTCAAGAGGGAGGATTGCCCAAACAATTTATTGTATGTGGTTAGGATTGAGTGGAAAGGAGAAGGGAATATGAAGTTAGAGAGTTACGAGTCCTGTAAATAGAGGTCAACCAACAAGGAAATTGCAAAATCATTTCTATCTCAATGAATGACATGGAAGAGAGCAATTATTTAGTAACTACAGATAGTTAGTTGACTCAATTAGTTGGAGATGAATTGCATTCATTTCTCTAATACTGCTGCCCTGATTTTCCTCTGAAGCATTGAATAGAAATATTTTTAATGAGCTGATGTAGGTACTTGCATGTAGGCATTAATTTGCAACTTTCTAAATGATGTAAAACAAAACACTTACAATCAGGAAACAGTATCCATTCTCCAATTTGGAGCTACCTGCCTAGCTCAAAGTGTACAGTAAGTCATTGACTATTTATTTTAGAAGAACCTAGTGGTAAAGAAGTGAAATCAATATCCTAGCTGCAAACTGTAACTATCACCACTTTAATTGATGCCACCACCAATTGATCAGTCCTATTTAATTAAAATTTAATACATTGGTAAGTCTGGTATTTTCTTCTAACAGGTTAAAATTCCAAAATTTCAGGTCTTCCCCTAAAAGGATTGAAGGTCCTGATGGTAGAAACTTGCGGCTTCAGTTTAGGTCCCGGCTGGCTCTTCCTTTATTCACAGGAGGAAAAGTGGAAGGCGAGCAGGGGGCTCCAGTTCATGTTGTTCTAGTTGATGCCAATAGTGGTAATGTCATCACATCTGGACTTGAATCCTGTATAAAGCTTGACGTCGTTGTCCTTGAAGGCGATTTTAACAATGAAGATGATGAAGATTGGACCCAAGAAGAGTTTGAAAGCCATGTGGTGAAAGAACGCGAAGGAAAGAGACCTTTGTTGACTGGGGACCTGCAAGTGACACTGAAGGAAGGAGTTGGAACATTGGGGGAACTGACATTTACAGATAATTCAAGCTGGATAAGGAGCCGTAAATTCAGGCTTGGCATGAAGGTTGCAGCAGGTTTTGGCGAATCTATACGCATTCGCGAAGCCAAGACAGTGGCTTTCATTGTTAAAGATCATAGAGGCGAATGTAGGGCTATACTTTTAGTTTTTCTCTAGCTCTAATGTTCTCTCTGCTTGTAAACTGCAACAGTCTTTTAAAATTATATACTTTGTCCTTTTTACAGTATACAAGAAGCATTATCCTCCTTCGTTTAATGATGATGTATGGAGATTGGAGAAAATAGGCAAGGATGGGTCATTTCACAAAAAGCTGAATAATGCAGGAATATTCACAGTTGAAGACTTTCTTCGACTTGTGGTTAAGGATCAACAGAAATTGCGGAATGTAAGTTTAGATATTGCACCTTTATCTTGAATTTAGGTCTTTCCACCGGTTTTCTTATATCATTTAAATGTAGATCCTTGGGAGTGGTATGTCAAACAAGATGTGGGAAGCTCTCTTAGAGCATGCAAAGACATGTGTTCTAAGTGGGAAGCTTTATGTTTATTATCCAGAGGATACAAGAAATGTTGGTGTTATTTTTAACCATGTCTATGAGCTGCGCGGCCTTATAACAGGAGCCCAATTCTTCTCTGCTGATTCTCTCAGTGATAATCAGAAGGTTAGTTTGCACCCTGCATTTTTTCCATTGATAGGAGTGGATATTTCAGTTACTTTGTTTGATGACTCTATGATTGATACTTTCTTTCTCCAAAAGTCGAGCATTTGTTTATTGTACATGGCATGCTCCAATTAATATAATTGATATGGAAATGTTAGATGTACGTTTCTTTTTCTTTCTCACACTTGCATGAATACTGATATTCATCACAACCAAAAAGTGCATGCTATTTTGTTTTATGACTCTGATTGATGCTGTTTTTCTCTAAAAGTCGAGCATCCATTTATGTTCTTGTCAAGCTCCAATTAATATAGTTGATATGGAAATGTTGGCTGTATGTATTTTTTACTCAAACTTGCATGAGCACCATTTTAATTTTTTTTATAAGCAAGCACCGGTATTGAGCACAACCAAAAAGTGCATGCTATGTTGCTTGGAACTCCTTGATAATACAGTACTTTGACAGTTAAGGCTTACCAAGTCTCAAAGTTTGCAGTTTCCTTTGAAGCTCTTTCTTAGGAATAGGGTTAAGCTTGTAATGCCTTTATTTTATTTTTTGCAAGTCCAGGTTTATGTAGATTCATTGGTGAAAAAGGCATACGACAATTGGGAGCAGGTTGTAGAGTACGATGGTAAATCACTTATAGATGCTGAGCAAAACAAGAATTCTGCTGTACCTGAAAATGAACTTCATGTTGAGCCAATTGATTTTGATGGTGGTTTAGACCATCAACTGCAAATGCCATCCCTCCCCATGTCTGTTACTTCTGAACACCAGATTAATTCAGGGATGCCAGTTGGAGGTAAGCGTTTCTGTTTCCTTGAATTCCAATGTGATGGTTCTTCTTGCATATACATCAATATACTTGTTTATTTGCATAGTTTCATGCATCTTTGATGATTGTTTATGATGTTCTTACTATACAAATGTGTGAAAATACATTTTCCTTTCAGGTTATATCAATAATATGGTGACAAGGTATCCAAGCCAGGCATTGATCGGAAGTTCCAGCTCTCGGAGTCAGTTTGAAGGCTCATTATATCTGTCTAATGATCAATTAATAAACAATGATCACCAATCCCTAAGCTCTAGAAATGATCATAGCACAGTTGGTTTGGCTCTTGGTCCTCCTCAATCTTCGACATCAGGTTTCCATGCTGGTAGCTCTTCTATTCAACCATCTGCACCAAATCCTTTTGATGATTGGTCACACACCAGGGACAAGGGCGTTGATGACTTCTTTTCGGAGGATGAAATCCGTGTTAGAAGTAATGAGATACTAGAGAATGAAGACATGCAGCACTTGCTCCGCCTTTTCAGCATGGGTGGTCATGCTTCCATGAATGCCGATGATGGTTATTCCTTCCCATCATTCATGCCATCTCCTATGCCGAACTACGATGAGGACCGCTCTCGTCCTGGCAGAGCTGTCGTGGGATGGCTGAAGATCAAGGCAGCAATGAGGTGGGGCTTCTTTATCAGAAAGATAGCAGCTGAGAAGCGGGCTCAGATAGAGGAGTTAGATGAATAGGTTGTTTGGACAAATGATAGTAGGCTTAACCGACAGCCTTAAGATTTTTCCAATGTTCTGCAAATTTAGTTGTCTTCTTCAGCGCAATCCAAATTGTGCAGTCCACGGTATAATATTCTTCATTCATGCCCACGTATCTGATTTTGAAAGATTGACGAACTTCTTGTACAGTATGTTCAAGCTTAGGAAAACCGCGATTGTCATCTGTTTTTGACTTTCTTGTTAATACTCTTATTCATCACCTTATCATTTATTCTGGATCTAGGGATGATATGTTTGCCAAACACCTATCAGATTTGAGATGATAACTCAGGTCTGTTATAATGTATATTAATTGTGAGTTTCATATTATTATGTCATTATCACTGTGGATTGCACCACAACATTCGTCATGATTTTGGGTTAATAAGATATTTGAACAATGGTGACGCCGGTACTTTAGTGGATTCTAATCGTGAAGCATTCTTAAAATGTGTCACGTTAGTTTATACATGTTTATCTTTTTCTCTTACTCGATCCCTTATTATATAGTACTATAGGTTTGGTAATAATAATTGAAATTGAAGACTGAAGTATAAAAATAATCTCTATTGAGATTCTGATGGACAGAAACCAAACTGTTAGAGGTAGAGATTTATAATTTAGATAGAAGTATATTCATGGTTAAAAACACTATGACGAAAGTTATTCATGTAATTGGCTTTATTTGGTGGGATAATACTTCGATTATTGTTGTTGAGATTCAGATCATGCTTGCCAGTTTTCTTTTTTTCTTTGTTAATTTTTTATTTTATTTTTTATTCGTATTAACTTCGATTATTTAGTCTAATTGAGAGTTAATATATTTTGGATCAATATTTTCAATTTATTTTTAAAAGTCAATTTTAATTTTTTTATTATTTTATATATTCAATTTCCTCGATTTTCACTAAAAATGAATGTGATATATATTTTAAATGATTTTCTAGAATAAAGTTTTTTTAGTAATAACCATGTTATGAAAAAAAAAAAACAATTATGTTTTGGAGAAAATTACACAAATAACTATATTTCGGAATATACATCAATGGATGTGCCATCTCATTTGGCGTATGTACTCATCTTTTTGTCTTAGGCGTCATCTCTTGGCGCATGCATTTTGTTTTAGCCATGTGAGATGACACATGCACTATAATATGTGGAGGAAATTCCATTTGAGATGACTACTACGTGTAATTGTATTTTCTATAAATAAAACACCCATTTCTCCATCATTCTTCACACTTTCTCACATTCTCTTCTCATTCTCTCTCTGTTTTTTGCATGATGACATCTCCCATGATTTTCACCAGAGATGAATACGTTATTTTCTCGGCCACAAAACCTTCGATGAAAATAACATTTTGGCACATTCACTTCATGGAGCGTCTGAAGAGAGAGTTGATGCGATGGCTAGAGGGAGACATCGAAGTTGGGGAACAAATTAGAAGGATTCAGAGAAAAAGAAGAACCACTTCACTTGCAATTGGAAGACCTCAATCTTGGTTGGAGGAAGTCAAAACAGACAGAGACGTAATGATGATGATGCATGGCTCAGATGAAATTGTTTTGACGGTTATAATTTCTTAGATGTGTTATCGTATTTTTATTTGTTGTTTGCGTATGGTTTGTTGTAACAAATGCTCTTAGTGAAAAAAATTACATTTAGATCTTAAAAAATTGCAGATAGTTTGCATACAGTTTTTATGTTGTCGAGCTTGTAGCATGAGTGGGACAATCTTTTCGATTATGTCCGACCTGACGACATAAACCACACTTTCTTTCTAGCTTATCAAGGGAGTCCATTTCAGCTGTGATACACTTACTTTTAGGACGATCCTTTTTACTCCTTCTCATTTGATCGTTGTGCCATACTATTTCTCCTTCGTATGCAAGCCAATAATCAGGTTTCGCTACCATTGGAAAGCCATTGTTGCATACGTTGAGCAAGGTTTCAGATTTGTAAATGGGAGATAGAAGTAGTAATGCATCTTGATGAGTATATGCACATGCCACAATGACATGAGAGAAAGGCATACGAAAGACTTGAAACTTTTCACAATCGCATCAATAAGATGGTAGTATAACCCTATACTCTTGTCTTGGCAGCCCCTCGTTGTGGTCGGTTGTCTCTTTGACAATGAAGTTGTGGCTATGTCGGTCAAACCTTATAATAAGATGGATGTTGGCTTTGACACCTTTTGCCTTAATATATTTCATACAACTTTCACTTCATAACTGTCCTGATTGTAAGATCGCATTTCATATTTCACCTCTTTTTGCAAATAACGAAGCCATCCAAAAATATGTTGATTTCACCAAAGCGGTTACTGGGAGGTTTCGTATGCCTTTGAATACACCATTCGTTGATTCCATAAGATTTGTTGTCACGTGGCTCCATCGTTGTCCATTGTCATATGACCTTGTCCATTTCTCCACTGAAATATTATCAATCCACCTATCTGATCTCGTTGCGATAGTGTTTGAATGAAGGTTGTGTTAATGCATACCCCGTGTTCATAACTGTTTTCCTAAGAGCCTTGTCTTTGATCTCCCTCGTGAATTTTTTTACGATATGTCTAATGCAGTAGACATGCGTATAAGGAGGGTCATGCCAACCATTTGCAGGATTATTGTATGCGCTCTCAATAGATGCATGTCTGTCGGAGATCAAACAAAGATCAGGTTGTGGAGCCACATGTGTTCGGAGATTTTTGAGAAAGAAAACCAAGCACCACCAATCTCTCCCTCGACTAGAGCAAAGGAAATTGGGAAAATGTTGTTGTTGCCATCTTGTGCAACTTCTATCAGTAGTGTGCTTTTGTATTTTCCGTACAACCATGTTCCATCTGTTTGAATAATAGGTTTGCAGGACGCAAACCCTGTGATACAAGGTTGAAAATCCTAGAACAGTCGACTGAATATTCCATTTTCATTGACAGAAGTATCATCTGGGGCATACGTCGACAATGTTTCCATATATAAATAGTTCCAGGAGAATACGTCTGAAGTGCATCCAGGTAGCGCGGTAGTTCTTTGTATGACTCCTCCCAGTTTCCATATACCTTTTCAATCGTCTTGGTCTTTGCTAACCACGCCTTTCTGTATGACGAAGTATAATTGTATACTATAGTGATATGAGAGATTATGGTTTTCACCTTCAATGACAAATCATTGTTAACGAGAGGTAGGATTTGACATATTAGATCATAATTTAGTTTACGATGATCTTGTGATTGATTAGAATTAACGCACGTATGGATGGGCATAGAACCTATCACTCAACAATCACCTCTCAACCTGTATGATGCAGTGAGCCTGAACATATAATCTGAGTGAACACACTCTAGCTTGTACCTTTATGGATTTACCCAATCTACCTTAAAATCGAAAAATTTTAACATGTGAAACTTTTTTATAACTCGCATACAATCTTCTCTTGAACGAAATTTGTCTTTCTCTTTTAAATTTTCACCCGACTGCATATACGGGTTAAAAAAATCGGATGATGGTTCATCTCCGCCCATGTTAAAGTTTGTCATGTGTAAAGGTGGTGTGTAGACTTCATTTAGATGTATTTCAGGTAGCGCATCATCTTCATAATCATCGTTGACCATGTTGTCAAACTCTAACTCTTCATTTTCCTCTTCTTCGTCAACGACATTTACTTCTACGTGTTCGCCTTCGATAGGATCAACCACTTGTGACTAAGTTGGTTGTGACAACTGAGCCTCTTGGAGCACAATGTACAACTCAATCGAGTCATGCCCAGAGTACTCATGACTAGAAAACATATTTTGAAGGCCCTCGTCATCTTGAACCTCTACCTTATAAAATATATTTTGGTTCTCACCAAAAAAAATCGGATGTTGATAGAAGATGTGTGTCACTGGACCTCGTTCAAGTTTGACCTCTAATTGTTTTTTGAAATACAAGAAATTGGATTTTCTATTTAAACAAAATCAGATATTATCAGTGTCTCTAAATAAAAAACCAGAGGTGGGACAAATGTACGTCTTACCGTTGAAATATGCACTGATAACATATTGTGGTGTAGAGGATATTGTGTTTGGTGTTTGAGTGTTGATAACATTAGATGTATGTAGGATAAATAAGTTTCATTTTCCTTGAACAAGACAAAAATGTTCCACTAGTGATTCACCAATTGAGATGGCAAATTCTCTTAATTTTGATCTTATGCGCCATCTGGGATGGCGCATCCCTACAGGTCATGTTACATTACATGCATGCGTATAAGACTGTCTATATGCTGCCATCTTACATTGCACATATACTGTCACCTACTCTACATGTAGGTCTGTCCCACGCCAAGCTGGCTGGCACATGCTCTCTAAAATACATGTAGGCGCCATTTGACTTGGCTTTAACATGGCACGTATTCTGCATGCATGCAACCCCCAACCACCTCATTAATTCACTCTTATACGAATTCACCTATAAATATGGCGCCTGAGACACTTCTTTTACATCACCAATCATCACACTCTCTGATACAAACTCTTTCATTGTCTTATACAATTTCAAATACGGTTCTTCTTACAATGGATGATTCTCACAGAGGCACAAGAGACAACATTGTGGCATTTGTAAGTTTCTATAAACTCTTAAATATTATTTTATATTAATATATTTTTTATAAAATTATTATTAAATTAGTCATCTTATGCACTCTTACAATATTTATATTTTAAATTTAGGATACTAAAAGATTTAGAATTCGCTCACACAACTACATTACTCCCGACCCGTTGATCGTGCCATATCTCAAATATACTGGTTTTGGAAATGTTATAAAAATCTCAAACTGCATGATTGATTCCAAGTTTATACTTGTAATGTTGGAAAGGTGAAGACCCGAGACACACATATTTCATCTACCAATAGGTGAATGTACCGTCACACTAGAGGACGTGTACATGTTATTGAGTCTCCCTATCGATGGTAAGACAATGAATGGGTCGGTTCAACAACCCAATTCTCTATGCGAGAAATTGTTGGGCAAAGATATGGTAGAAGGTAGTGGTGATAAGGGCCAAGGTATATTACTAACCGAACTTAAAAAACATTATGCGACTCTTGAGTTTAATGTAAATTCTTCCGAGCTAGCAAGAGTAATTAAAGCTAGAAATTATACTATGATACTATTTAGAAGCTTATTATTTCCCGAAAGTACAGGGAATAGTGTAAATTTTATGTATTTAAGTTTGCTAAGGAACTTTGAAAAAACAAGAAAGTACAGCCGGGGTTCTACTGTTTTAGCCCATCTATAATTCTTTGTGTAAAAATGCAACAAAAGATAAATGTACTTTTTATGGATACACTTTCTTACTCCAAGCATGGAGTTGATGGAGAATGGAGTCCCTAAACCTCGTCAACAATAATGCATTCATTTTCCCATACACAACAAAGTAAGTCAAGCACTTAAATAATTTATTATTCATCCTTTCGCCAAATAAATGTATAAAATTAACTATTTTTTCATTCTTTTAGGTACTGTGTAATGGGTATGGATTACGACAAGAATCCAAGATTGAATATCACTCTTACAATTCCCTGTTTTCCTCAACCAAAATAATATGTGTTCTGGACAGGTCCCATCCTGGCCCAAGAGCAAGAACGAAGGCCCAATCCAGGAAACTCTACAAGGGGCGCGCGCCCGAAGATGCCCGCCAGCGCGTTGACCAGAAGCTACAGCCGTGCCTGCCACTGCCCACGAACACGACATCGTCGACCACATGAAATCCAGCTCGAGCCCAGCTCGAGCACCCTCCTCGTAGGGCAGACTATGACCGTTACTGCATCACCTGAACTCCGGAAAGACCGCGTCCTCGTCCCTCCGTACTTCTCGCAGAGCATCACCAGGAAGGGGACCACGTGCGGGTCCCTACTACACACGTAGAACCTGGCAGTTCCTTTATTGGGCCAGTCCTGGTCGGCCCAATGAAGGGACCTTGGCCCCGCGCTGGGGGCTATAAATACCCTATATTCCTAGAGGGTCAGGTATTCATTCTCTTACCCATATACACACCTTTTGCCTGCTCGTACTATCACTCACTTTAGCATCGGAGTGCCTTGTAGGTACCCCCCCATCTCGTTCAACTTCTGCTCGGAGCCAGTCGTGACGGTCCAAGTCTGATCCGGTAAGATCAGTGGCGCCGTCTGTGGGAAACTAGCTTCCCCGTCTTGCAAAAACTCGAAGACCAAAGCTCAACTCAACTATCACCGTCATGGCTGACCAAGTTCGTGATGAACAAAACATCTGCGTCGTCGACACCAACAACGGCCTCGCAGATAAAAACGGACACCCCGATAACACTGGTAACCCCGGTCATAACACCCTCCCTGTGGGAACTGCCCCCGGGCCTTCAACCCACCGCGACGGAGTTACTGCATCATCCTCCTCGGTCCCTCCGCCGCTCGAAGAAGACAACACAGCTCCCACTAACCATCGAGCTGCCCAATTTCAGGAAGTCCCTGCCCCCGCCGGGGCGGATGCCACAACCCGCGCGCTGTTCGCGGCGATCAATCAGACGAATTACCTCATCTTCGCCCAAGGGGAAAGATTGAGGGCACTAGAAGACGATCGAATACCTGCGAGGAGACACATGAGGCCCCAAACTCCACCTCCTCGAGTAACAGAGGTACATCTCCCATCTCCCCCGCGGAGACATTATAAAGACACCTCCCGTAGCCCGTCGCCCCGACCCTCGGGGAGACGGCCCCCTTTGGAGAGGCAACCCATCATTGAAGTAGGGGGACGCAACCACACCCCCACACGACAAGAAAGAAGACACTCCGGAGACGGGTATGGAAGAATCAACCAACGAGCACCACGCTCGAGAGATGCCCAGCACGTCCAGGACCGTCGGGCTCGACAATATTACAGGTCCCCATCACTCTCCCCGGAGCGAAGTGACGAGGACGACCCCCGCGGTCCCCTGTCACAAGCAATCATGGAGGCACCCATACCCCTGGGCATGGAGAAGCCTCCACACCTGAAGGAATATGACGGGGTCGCGGACCCGGTCGACCACATCGATGGGTTCGAGGCTATGCTGCACTACCACAATGTCGGGGGACCCATCAAATGCCGGCTGTTCCCCACGGCCCTCAAGAAGGCAGCAATGGACTGGTATAAAGGCCTCGCTCCGGGATCAATCACCTCGTGGCGAAACCTGAAGAACCAATTCATAAGTTCGTTCACTGCGTCTCGGTGACACCCAAAGACCGAGGCGGCTCTCAAGGCCATCATCCAGAGACAGGATGAAACCCTGAGAGAGTTTATCAATCGATTCAACCACGAAGCCATACAGGTCCCCTGTGCGGACCACATGAAAAGATATTTGTTGGAGAGGGGGCTCCTCCCCGGCACAGAATTCAGAAAGGCAGTGGGCATCGAGCCACCTAGAACATTCGATGCCCTCCTCGAGAAAGCGCGGGCGTACATGGATTACGAGGAGAGGGAGGCGGCCAACAGAGCCCGAGACCCCAGGACTCGCGGATCCAGCAGCAACCCGCGCCAGGAAGCTGCTCCTCCTCGACGAACCGGGGAGAAAAGAAAAGAGGACAGACCCCGAGAAGTCCGAGAGCAAAGAGGACCCTCCGGGCGTTTTACCGAATACACTCCGCTCACAGCTTCCCGCGAGCGCATCTTGGCGGAGTGTGCCAACACGGACTTTAAAGACAACAGCGTCAAACGTCCCCAACCTGCTCCCGCCAAGCCCGGAGCAGACAAGAGCAAGTATTGTCAGTACCATAGGAGCCATGGTCATCTGACTGAAGATTGCGTCCACCTCAAGGACGCCATTGAAACCCTCATCAAGGGAGGGAGGCTCGCACAATACCGACGAAACGACGCTCCTCGTCGTGACGCCAGACCATCTGATGAGTCGGTCCCCGTCCAGACCGCCTTCTCCGTCACCAGACCCGAGGACTTCGACGTCCCCGAACACCTACAGGAGCCACTCACAACACACAGCAGGTGGGAATACTTCCCCTTCGCCATGGTCATCAATGGAGGAGGATTCAACGACCTGACTATCAATTCGGCTAAAAGGAAGCTGGATGAATTGGTCGACGCGGCACCTCCGCAAACAGTGACATTTGAGAGGGTAAAAGGTAGGTCGGAGCCCATTACCTTCTACCTGGAAGAACTCCTCGGGGGAGCCCCCAACGCAGTCATTCCCCTGCTGATAAGGGCAAGAATGGTTAACTTCGATGTGCACCGCATCCTCGTCGACGAAGGAAGTTCTGTCGACGTAATGTACAACCAATTGTTCCGAACTCTACAGCTGGACGACTCCCATCTCTCGCCGTATGTAGGGTCGGACTTACAGGGCTTCAACGGCTCGACCTCCAAACCTTGGGGATATGTCGAGCTCATGGTTACCTTCGGAGAAGGCACAGCGACAAGGCAGGTTAAAGTATGCTTCCTCGTCATCGACTGCCCGTCCCTCTACAACTGCATCTTGGGGAGACCAACACTAGCGGAACTGACAGCGGTGCCCTCCACCGTCCACCCGAAGATGAAGTTATACACCAAAAGGGCACGGGTAGCTACTACCCAGGGAGACCTAGCCGCTGCTCGGAGGTGTTTCAACGCCGCGTCCAAGGGACGCGACACTATCGACGTCGGGACAAGTCCCGCCAAAAGACCGGCGACGACACGATAGGAGCCCGACAAGTCAGAGCCCGCCAAGGAGGAAGTCCAGAAAGCTCCACCAAAGGTCGACTCTATAGCTCTGGATGCTCGTTTCGATCAGGATGAACCTCCCAACGGCGAGCAAATTCCCCTCCGAACGATACCGGACGGGGACTTTGAGCTCGTCCCCCTCGGTGCAGACCCGAGCAAAGGAGTAAAGATTGGCATCGACCTCCCCGACCTGGAAAGGAAGCAAATCAAAGCCTGCTTGCGCGAGAATGCTGACCTGTTCGCCTGGAGCGCCATGAAGATGCCCAGACTCGACCCTGAGGTCGCCTGTCACCGTCTCGCCATAGATCCTGCTGCTAAGGCCGTAGTACAACATAGGCGTAGGCAGTCTCCGGAGAAAACGGAGGCTGCTGAAAAAGACCTCCTAGAGGCGAATTTTATTTCTGAAGCCCGGTATTCAACCTGGCTGTCAAACGTTGTACTTGTTAAAAAGAATAATGGAAAATGGAGGATGTGTGTTGACTATACCGATCTCAACCGGGCTTGCCCGAAAGATGTTTTCCCTTTATCGAACATAGATATGCTGGTCGACAACTCGGCCGGCTACAAAACATTGTCGTTCATGGATGCCTACTCGGGCTATAACCAAATCCCGATGGCCATGGGCGACAAACATTGCACGACTTTCATGACCAGCTCAGGAAATTATTACTACAACATAATGCCCTTTGGACTAAAAAACGCCGGGGCAACTTACCAACGTATGATGAACAGGGTTTTCCACAAGTAGATTGGAGACATGCTCGAGGTCTACATGGACGACATGATCGTCAAATCTCGAGCAGACACCGATCATGCAGCACACCTCAAGGCAGTATTCGCCCAAGCAAGACAATATAAGATGAGATTCAACCCCGAAAAATGCACGTTCGGAGTCAAGGCGG
Source organism: Vicia faba (assembly GCA_948472305.1). Taxonomy (NCBI): domain Eukaryota; kingdom Viridiplantae; phylum Streptophyta; class Magnoliopsida; order Fabales; family Fabaceae; genus Vicia; species Vicia faba. Next base: position 1,499,941,160 of record OX451739.1, on the reverse strand, counting down.
GGAAATTCTTCGGATTCTACCTAACAGAACGAGGAATTGAAGCCAACCCCGATAAATGTTGAGCGTTCTCCGACCTCCCGACCCCGACATCGAAGAAATCAATACAAGTCATGAACGACATGCTCACGTCATTGTCCCGCTTCGTTGCGAGGTCCTCTCAGCACGCCCTCCCCTTCTTCAGACTCCTTCACAAAGAAGCAGCCTTCAAATGGACCGAGGAATGTGAACGGGCACTGCGCCACCTAAAACAAAGTCTATCTCAACCACCCGTGCTATCTCAACCAGCCGACGGGGAGCCATTATTCCTATACTTGGCCATCTCAAACGAAGCCGTCAGCGCGACTCTCATCTGCGAAACCACCGACAGGCAGAAACCCGTTTATTTCACGAGCAAAGCCCTACAAGGACCCGAAAGTAGGTACCAACAAATAGAAAAGGTAGCTCTAGCCCTCGTCAACACAGCGAGGAGACTCAGACACTATTTTCTGGCCCACGCGGTCATCGTACGAACCGACCAACCGGTGAAACAGCTCTTAGGTCGACCTGGCATGGCAGGCCGAATGCTGAAATGGTCCTTAGAGCTCTCTAAATTCGACATTCAATACGAGAGCAGGAAAGCTCTGAAAGCACAAGCGCTGGCCGACTTTGTCGCGGAAATGACCGCTCACGACCCGCTCGCCAGGAAGGAACACAAATGGACCATCTTCGTCGACGGAGCCTCCAGCTCGTCCGGAAGTGGCGCGGAGATCCTCCTGGAAAATGAGGAAGGCGTAGTGATCGAACACTCGTTAACCCTCTCCTTCCCGACGTCGAATAACCAGGCAAAATACGAGGCCCTGCTCGCAGGACTGAGGCTAGCCGAGGACCTGGGGGCCCGCCAGATACAAATCTTCACAGACTCACAACTCGTTGCCTCCCAAGTCCAAGGCAGTTACCAAGCCAAAAACGACAGCCTCGTCGAATACTTAAGCTTAGTAAAAAAATACATGACAAAGTTTGAGCGAGCAGAAATATCACATGTCCTGCGCGAGCAGAACACAAGGGCGGACATATTGTCCAAACTCGCGAGCACGAGAAAGAAGGGCGGAAACAAATCCGTCATACAAGAATCCCTGTCACGCCCGAGCATCGAAAGGTCCTCGTCACTAGTCGAGGTTCACGCTATAGGAGATGCCTCGTCCTAGATGACCCCGGTGTACAATTTTCTAACGAAGGGCGAACTCCCCTTGAACCAGACAGATGCAACCATCACGAAGCGACGAGCATGCTCCTACGTGGTGCTCGAGCACAAACTATACCGCAGGAGATTCTCCATTCCCCTCTTGAAATCCATCGACGAATCCGCAGTCCCCGAGGTGCTGCGGGAGATACACGGAGGGATTAACGCCCAGCACATGGGCGATAAGTCCATGGCAAGGAAAGCCCTATGAGCGGGGTACTACTGGCCGGCAATGCAACAGGACGCCAAGGAACACGTTAAGAAGTGTGACAAGTGCCAGAAACACGGAGACATGCACCTCGCTCCCCCTCACGAGCTGAGCATACTGTCGTCCCCGTGGCCGTTTGCATGGTGGGGGATGGATATCCTCGGACCTTTCGTGCAAGGAACTTACCAAAACAAATTCCTCATTGTGGCCGTGGATTACTTCACGAAATGGATAGAGGCCGAGGCTCTCGCGAAGATCACCTTGCACAACATCCTCCGTTTCTACAAAAGAAACATCCTCGCCAGATTCGGGATCCCGAGAGCACTGGTGACCGACAACGGCACCCAATTCACCGACCACGGATTCCAAGACTTCGTCACCAAACTGGGAACAAAACAACAATTCACCTCGGTCGAGCACCCTCAAACCAATGGGCAAGCCGAGGCTGCAAACAGAGTCATCCTCCGGGGACTCAAACGCCGGCTTGGCGAAACAAAAAGAGGTTGGGTCGAGGAGCTGCACAGTGTCTTGTGGGCATACCGCACCACGCCCCATTGGAAGACGGGCGAGACCCCCTTTCGACTAACATACGGCACCGAGGCCGTCATCCTAGTAGAAATCAGGGAACCCTCCAGGCGGCAGAAAATCCCCTCGACGAAGAAATGAACGACGAGGCCATCGGGGACGAACTCGACTTAGTCGAGGAAATCCGATCGGGGGCGGCTCTGCGCGAGGCCACCCTAAAACAACGAGTGGCCATGCGTCACAACGACAAGGTCATTAAACGCGAGTTCGAAATCGGCAGCCTGGTGTTACGAAGAAACCAGAAAGACTCCTGCGAAGGGAAATTGGTCGCGAACTGGGAAGGGCCTTATCGCGTCCACGACACCACAGGTACCAGGGCATATTACCTCGAGCAACTAGACGGAGAACCACTGCCACGACCCTGGAACGCTGCTAAACTAAAGCAGTACTATAGTTAACAACCCTTAACCCCAAGGACTCTCGTCGTCGGACATCCACATCCGGTCAACAGAGAGAAACGTCTCGACCACGTAGAAAGGCAAAGGTACAAGCCCAATCTACACCCAAACGACATAACGTCTCTCACCCAAACGAGCATGAACGGCAGTGCCCGACATGGACACCTCAATCGAGCTCCACCGTCGAAGTACCCGTAGGGAAGAACACCCAGCTCGCGATGGGCAGTTCATGCCACGGGCAAGCGACCCCGATCCGGGTCATACGCCCGAGTAAGCGGCTTTACTCCACACGCCCGACGCATCTCGAAGTACGTCGGAACATCTAATGGGTCGAAGAGAATCTCCACTCGAGGTTGTAACTTAGGTGAATTTCGCCACAAAGCAACAACCGAGCACAAACGTGACTCGAGGACGTAACTTAGGCGAATTTCGCCACAAAATAGCAAGCCGAGCACGAGCATGTCCCGAGGAAAAACTTAGGCAAATTTGCCACAAAGTGACAGCCGAGCACAAGCGAGACTCGGGGACATAACTTAGGCAAATTTTATCACAAAATATGAAAACATAGACACGGGCAAATAATTAAGGTCAAAACAAACATTCATTCAAAAACTCGTAAGCAAAAAAAAAACAAATAGAAATAAACCGACCAAGAAGGCCGGCGATGTTCAGAAATTACAAGAACGGGCACGCAGACCCAAAAAATATGCACGGGCACGCAGGCCCCAAAAACAACTATCAATAAACAGGCGCGCATGCCCGACCAGAATTTCACGGCTAGACTTCCCTGGGGCTACCAGCATCGACGACGGGAGACTCGGGCAGAGGCACGACCTGGCCGTCGATGATCTGGGTCATGAAGCCCGCCCCTTCGGTATTCAGACTAGGATTCAATAAAGTGAGCTGGCTAACCGCAGCCTCAAAGCCATCCGCCAAGGCGCCAACACAGTCCATCTCGAGGAGTTGAATACGAGCGACCAATTCCGAGCGACTCTACAAAGGGGCTATCTCCTCCGACTCATCTTCAGCGGGAAGCATGGCGGCCTTCAGATCCTCGACCTCTTTGGCGAGACGCCTGTTGTCGGATTCCAAGCGTTCTCGGTCCAGTCGAAAGTAGTCCCTCTCCTCGGCAACCTTCCCCGAGTTCTCCTTCTCCGCGGCCAGCAGCTCGGCTTGCTCGCGGAACATCTCCTCAGAGTGCTCCAGGCAGCCTTCAACTTTCGAGAGCTCACAGTAAGGGCAACTTTCTCCTGCTCCAGATCTTTCACGCAATCAGAGTCCGCCCCCTCCTCAGCCAGGACAACGACCATCTCGACCATCTTCACCATCCCGACCATGTTGGCGGCCAGATGCTTTCTCCGACTTTCTTTACTTAGCCGACTAATGGTATCAACTTCATCGGCACTTACAGTCAAGGGAAACCCCTCGAATAAGCCCTCCTCTTTAAAACAGGGGGGCAAGCCAAAGGACCTCACCGCGCCAGACTCATCGCCGACTTCCGGCTGGATCTCTACCCAGTTCCTCTTCCTAGGTATCAGATCAATATGCTGCTCGACATCCTGGGAGTCCGGGGACCCGCCAGAAGCATCACCCGAACTAGTTGGCGGGCCCATCCTCGTCGCCTGAGGAGCTCACACCATCCTTTTGTTGACTTTCTTATCCCGTGTCAACTTTAGAAGCCTCTCCTTTCGTCCAGCCATATGACCTGCAAAAAAGAAAACCTGGGTTAGTTACGAGCAAGTAACAAACGAAGAAATTAGAACAAGACTATAAGACAAAAAGTAACCTAGCAGGTTCGCGGCCTGCCCGTAGGACTGTCACTCCACAAGCGCCTTTGTATCTATAGGACGGGCCTCAAAGGTTGGGTAACCATCCTCGTCGAGAATGTCCTTTCCCTCCCTCATGGCCCACCGGGAAGGGAAGAAACTGTCGACATATCTGCAGAGGGTACCGTAGGCCTCCTCGTCTTTGGTGCTCATCCCTCCCGCGGGCGTATGGTAATTTCCGGTGCCATGCTCGTAGTGGCGCAAGCTCCAATGAAAGGGAAACTTAGCTACGCGCCCCAACACCGGGCGACCCTCATCGTCCATAAGAGGCTCCCCGTGATCATCGGTCACTGCATTCTCTTTTTCATATACAAAATCTAGAGCAGTCTGGGTGATTGGCCGCACGATATACCATTTGTCCTTGAACCCCCGGACATAATCCATGTACATCCTGAACAGCCTCTTTGACTGTTTCAGGGAAACCCAACTGTGCCTACCTCCATGAGACTGGCGTTTTAAATGAAAGACTCTGAAGAAGAGAGGTATGGTCGCCCCAATCCTTAAAAAGCGACACGTCAGCTCGAACGCCCGAAGAAAGGCAATCGAGTTGGGGTGAAGCTGCGAGGGGGCCAACTCTAGATGACTAAATACCCCGACCTGAAAATCACTAAAGGGGAGCTTGAGGTCGAGGTCCTTGAACACTATTTCATACATGGGAAAACCATACTCGGAGAACTCCGAGCAGATCCGCGCGTTAAGAGACGGTCTGGTGACGACAAAATTTTTCTGGAAGCCCGGCTGACTACCACCGTGCTCGACGATAGTGTATGCGCTCCGACTGCGCTGAATATATGCAGAAGAAATCCCTCTGGACTCGGCGCCCACCCACTATAGCAAAGGATCATCAATGGTATCGATCAGAGTTACATTTTCCTCGATGCTCTGATCTTCTACCTTGTTGTGCCCCGAGGACCCCGGTTCATCAACCATTTTACCTGCAAAGCACGAGAAACTGGTCAATTTGGGAGCAAATCCATACGCTCGCCATAACTGACGGGAAGAAGGGAACAACAAGCCGAGTCATACTCCACACACGATTAAAACGTTGAAGATTCGAACAAGAGTCTGGTTTCACCTCCCCGACGCCAAGGTGCCACGACGAGTCGTCCTACATACTTCCTAAATGGGCCAACATCCCATCCAGTCACGAGTACGTCGACCTAAGCTATGGATATGACGAGCAATATCATGAATCCTAAACCTAGAACTATGGGTTTACCGGGCAATATCATGAGTTAGGCGCCCAAAACCATGAAGATCCCGGGCAGCATTGCGAGTCACAGGCCTAAACTATGTGTTTACCAGGCACAAACATGCATTCACCGGGCATAAACATGAATATGCTGGGCAGGAATACGAATGTACCGGGGCTAATCCCAGACGCGGATTTTCTAACATACAAATAACGGAAAAAATCACCTACCACAGAGAAAAACATGAGGGATAAAATGCTTACTTGGAAATTAGGAAGGATGTACGGCGGCAGGGAAGAAAATCGACAGCGAAAAGCACGGTGGTCCTATGAAATTCTAGAAAAACAGTGGCGGCAAAGGCAGAGGAAGGAGGAGAAGCGCGAAGAGGAAAAACGGATTATGGGACCCAATGATCCTATTTATAGGGATGACGTGGAATACGAAACGTCACCCTGGGGGAACCATGAGCTTCCCCTCCTCGACGTCTACTCCCCTAGGCAATGATGACTCTACTTTCACTAGGGTGGCGTCACGGTTCCCAAGGGTTGCCTCGTATACTTAACGAGCACAACCCGTAAAGAGTCCCCCAAGCACGCCTCGAAAGAGATTATCTCACGAACGCAACACAAGAGAAACTCCTCGAGCAGCCACGGGGAAGCAAATATCCTGGCCGAGCGTAAGGCCCCGTGACGAATACGAACTGAGATCAAGTCATGGCTCCTGCTCCAGGAGCCACGACTTGGGGGGCTCCTGTTCTGGACTGGGCCCATCCTGGCCCAAGAGCAAGAACAAAGGCCCAATCCAGGCAACTCTACAAGGGGCACGCGCCCGAAGATGCCCGCCAGCGCGTTGACCAGAAGCTACAGCCGTGCCCGCCACTGCCCGCGAACACGACGTCGTCGACCACATGAAATCCAGCTCGAGCCCAGCTCGAGCACCCTCCTCGTAGGGCAGACTATGACCGTTACTCCATCACCTGAACTCCAGAAAGACCGCGTCCTCGTCCCTCCGTACTTCTCGCAGAGCATCACCAGGAAGGGGACCACGTGCGGGTCCCCACTACACACGTAGAACCTGACAGTTCCTTTATTGGGCCAGTCCTGGTCGGCCCAATGAAGGGACCTTGGCCCCGCACTGGGGGCTATAAATACCCTCTATTCCTAGAGGGTCAGGTATTCATTCTCTTACCCATATACACACCTTTTGCCTACTCGTACTATCATTCACTTTAGCATCGGAGTGCCTTGCAGGTACCCCCTATCTCGTTCAACTTCTGCTCGGAGCTAGTCATGACGGTCCAAGTCTGATCCGGTAAGATCAATATGCGAAACACGAATCAATATTTTGATTGGTACATATCGATTACTAACCCAGAAATGCACGTGTCTCACCCAAGGTATTTGATTGACCCACAACATAATGGGAATAACCTTCAAATCCCCAACAACAAACCCAACACACATCAACCTTCCACCAAACACCACGACGATACAGATCCACAAACACTCAACCATAATTACCACCTCAATACCAATACACCCATATGACCCACACCCAACTCAATCCCAATCTCAATACCAATACACCCACATGCCCCACACACAATTCCAATATTCTGAACATCCCGATGTGGGCCCCTCATCATCTCACCTTAGCCCATATCTAGGCTTTCTTGAAGAATATGACTCAAACGACCCAACTTACCATCAACCACCACATCACCATAGCACCCAACAATCGCAATACCAAACACCCCAAGATTCATTTCCTTTTTACCCCCTTACTCAGACGACCAGTGCTATAGACCATCCATGGAACCCTATCCCCCACCAAGATGACCAAACTTTGAGGGCATGGGTAACCGACTGTACCAAAGCGGATCTTTCAGATATGGTGATCTGAGAGATTTCATGGATCTTGAACGCATTGACTTCGTTGGGCCATCGACCCAACGACAACAGGAAAATCAATGAAACCCACCACGAGATAGGAGAGGACGCGGGTGCGAAACCACGAGTCGTTACCGAGTTCCCGGGGACAAATAAATAATATGCATGGTTTTTTCATTATGTAATCATTTATTTGTTATTGAAAAATCGAAGTTTCATTAAGCTATATCATTTACTTATTGTCTCTAGAAAGAATGCTGGAAATGTTCGAGGGATTGGATATGTCAACCAATATATGAAAAAAAAAAGAAAATGGGTGAAGTGAAGTTTGTTCGTCTAAAGAAAGAGCTGGAACAAAAAAATGTCAAATACAATGTTCCAACATCAGCATGGACGACAAAAGAATCACTAAGGAAATAATGGCTCTACCGCTTTGGATGAAACATTTATCCTAATTGGGAATACTGCTGTCCAGATTAAGGATCTTGGTTATGTTAATCAAGAAGAAAGGTCTGATGTGAAGAGTTTACCTCCAAAGAAGAAACAAAAGCAGAAGATATTGAACCACATGTCTCAACATCAGCAGAGACATCAAAAGAAGTACAATGGAGGCAGGAATCAACAATGGAGATGTGATTATCGTGGAAGGTTTGGGCATTTAAAATCCTTATGCTACAAATTGTTTGGGTATCCCAATTCTGTTGCACATCATAGTAGAACACTGGATATTGTTAAAGCTAAGTCTAAAAGGATTCCCAAGAGCGACACTCTTGGACTCGTAGTTCACACTGCGCTCAGAGCTTCTATGAGAGAGGATTAGTTTTTTTATAGTGACTACTCTAGACAAATGACTGGCGTCAAGAAATTCCTTGTAGACATTAAACCATATTCCTTTAGTTATATCACCATTAGAGATGGGTCAAAAGGTGAACTAGGTCTCAAAGTCCAAACAAAGTTTTGGTTGTTAAGGGTCTAACTGCTAACTTGATAAGCATAGTCAACTGTGCGACCTAGGTTTCAAAGTCAACTTTACTGCGTTTGAATGTCTGGTAACTAATGAGAAGAATGAAGTCATCATGCAGGGAGCTAGATCAAAAGACAATTGTTACTTGTGATTTCGTCAGGAAACAACCTGCTTCTCCACATGTTTAAGAGAAAACTATTATATTGTATTCTTAAGATAAACATGTATGGTCATTATATGGAAAAATATCATGGAAAATCATAACATCATATATGTAAGACAAAATTAGATGCATACATCATTTAAAAAATATTCTTGCATTTTATACTCAAACATAATTATTTTCATTAAAAGAAAATAAACTGTTATTTTAAAATATGTCGAGCGTTTATTTTGAGGAGAAAACATCATATATGCATTTTTACTCTATGAAATAAGCAAGTATGGACATTTATAGAAAATATTACAAGAATCAAACACATCATGTAACAAGGTTTTAACATATATATATTCTACTTAAGCACATCATAGAAAAATAATATGTTAATGAAGGGTATTTATGCAAAATAAGGTTTTATTGCATGTCTTTAAACAAGAGACTAATATTATCGTTATATGGTTTATCACATTTATTAGCTTATGCAATTCAAAAATGAGTTTTGAAGATTTATATAAAAAAAGGCAGTAAACAAAATTAAAAAGGGAAAGAAATACTTATATTATTTGAATTCAAACTACATAAGGGAAATGCAAGGAAAATTAAATTACAAGAGAGAAAGTGCAAGACAAGAAATTTTAAAAACACAAGAAAAGAAATGAAAACATCAAGAGCTCTTAGTTCAATTCATCCTATATTTGACTTAGTTTCCTTCACATATTTAGCTAGGCTTTGAAAAAGTTCTCAAACTTGCTTTAAGTTTATGTTTTCACTTTTCTTCTTTTTCTCCCTCATCTACCCAATATTCTCTAAGTTCAGAATACTTGATATCTATTTTTAACTATTTGAGGATGGTGTAGTTGATTATGTTGTCAGATGAAATCGATTTTTCTCATAGAAATTCTAATTTGAAGACTCTTAGGATGATGGTGATCGTTGCTCCATATGGTAGATCTATTGATGGTTCTTCTTTTTATTTGGTCATGTGAGAAAATACTCTTCAACCCAATTAGTTGATATGTTTTGTGTAAAAAACTATAAAGGAGTAATGTCATCTTTGATGATGTGGTCATAGTTTTATTTCTTGGGAGTAAGATCCTCGTTAGGAGGTAATGGAGAATTATGACCTTAGGTTTTAGGATGTATGTCTTGATAGGAAGTTTTATTTCTTCCATGGGATTTGTTACTAGAGAGTTTAGGGATACATTTCATTTGAAGTTTTTGAGTCCTGTGAACTTGTCTGGTTTGTAAGAGGCTACTAGGAAGGGTATTTTTAAGACTTTTTTGAGTCATTCTTTTTTGAATCACTATTTTCGCACTATTAACTGATGATATTAGGGTTTTTCCTACAAGAAGTAGGTTGGTGTGGAATTCTCTTACTAGATTTGGATATATTCTACCGAGGATTTTTGTGAAGAATTCTCTTAAGGATGCTTGAGAGATGAGGGAGTAGGGATTGAAGCCTTTCATGAAGGTATTTTCCATGAATCATGGTTCTAAGATTCTCTTTTCTAGGACCATCTTTCTATCTTCTTCATGCTTATCTCTTATGGAGGCCATACTTCTATCTCTCTCTTTTGTTGGGGTATTTTAGGCCTTTGATGAGAGGACTTCGTGATAAACTTTATGGCAAGAAACAAACACAATAAAAATTTATAGAAGGAGATAAGAGTGAGATGCAAGAAAAAGTAAGAATACAATACCTATTTATAGAGTGCATTATGATAGATTTGGGCTTGTGTTTGGAGCAAGCATTGAATGAGGATTGTGCTGTCCAAAAATCATATCCAAATTCGTCAAATTTGGATCTTCTAATCGAGTGGTTTTGTGTTAACCGATTGATTTTCTCAATCTTTTAGATTTTGATGAGATTTTCAATAATGCTGAGACTTGGTCCTCTAGGCACGCCGGGCTGACTTGGATCTAATTTGAAATTGTGCGTTTCAAACAATTATAATCGATTAGTAATTTGTGCTTATCGGTTATAATCATTCGTTCAGACCTTCTTGATGTTTTAATTGGTGTTGAGCTTTGTTGCTTCCTTAACATCTCCACTTAATACTTTTAATATCCCCGAGGTTAAAATACTTGAAAAATTCATTTTTATGGATTAAAAATAATTAAATTGAAAATATCTCCATTAAAAGTAAATAATATCCCCAAAATCATTTCACAAATTTAAAAATTGTCATCGAGAAAAATTCAAAAAATTTCAAAAGTTATCTTCGAACGATTTCTTAGATGAATTTTTTTTACATTATAAATCAAAGAAAACAGTGTATTTTATAAACAATTTTTATTTCTTGATATGCACCTTGATTCCAATAAATTTTCTAACCCAACTCATATATATTTTCAAAAATAAAACAAAAAATAACAATTTAAAATGTAACAACTAAAATAAAAAATAAAATATCATCCTTCTCAAATTAGAAATGACTTTGCAACAAAATCAATTATTAAGATATAACTATTTTACAAATATAATAAAATATTAATATTTCTTTGAGATGTAATTGAAAACATTACACATTTTAAATTAGTCACTTTAAGGATTGAAAAAGTGTGTACAATATAAAGTATTTTTTTTTGGGTCCCACTCTCAACAACCAATTTTTTCTTCCATATTATTCATATGAAAAAAATACTCCTTCAACCTAATTAGTTGATATATTTTGTGTAAAAAATTATAAAGGATTAATGTCATCTTTGATGATGTGGTCATTATTTATGTTTCTTGGAAGTAAGTTCTTCGTTAGGAGGTAACGAAGAATTATGACCTTAGATTTTAGGAGATATGTCTTGATAGGAAGTTTTCTTTCTTCCATGAGATTTATTACTAGAGAATTTAGGGCTACATTTCGTTTGAAGTTTTTGAGTCCTGTGGATTTGTCTGGTTTGTAAGAGGCTCTTAGGAAGGGTATTTCTAAGACTTTTTTGAGTCATTCTTTTCTGAATCACTATTTTCGCACTCTTAACTGATGATATTAAGGTTTTTTCTACAACAAGTAGGTTGGTGTAGAATTCTCTTACTAGATTTGGGTATATTCTATCGAGGATTTTTGTGAAGAATTCTCTTAAGGATGCTTGAGAGATGAGGAAGTGGGATTTGAAGCTTCTCATGAAGGTATTTTCCATAAACCATGGTTCTAAGATTCTCTTTTCTAAGACCATCTTTCTATCTTCTTCATGCTTGTCTCTTATGGAGGCTATAATGCTATCTCTCTCTCTTTTATTGAGGTATTTTAGGCCTTTGTTGAGAGGACTTCATGATAAATTTTATGGCAAGAAACTGACACAAGAAAAATTTATAGAAGGAGATAAGAGTGAGATGCAAGAGAAAGTAAGAATACAATACCTATCTATATCGTGCATTCTGATGGATTTGGGTTTGTGTTTGGAGAAAGCATTGAACGAGGATTGTGCTGTCCAAAAATCGTATCCAAATTCGTCAAATTTGGATCTTCTAATCGGGTGGATTTTGTGTTAACCGATTGATTTTCTCAATCTTTTAGATTTTGATGAGATTTTTAATAATGCTGAGATTTGGTCCTCTATACACGCCAGACTGAATTAGATTTGATTTGAAATTGTGCGTTTCAAACAATTATATTCGATTAGTAATTTGTGCTTATCCGTTATAATCATTCGTTCAGACCTTCTTAATGTTTTGATTGACGTTGAACTTTGTTGCTTTCTTGATACCTCAACTTAATACTTTTAATATCTCTGAGCTTAAAATACTTGACAAATTTATTTTTATAAATTAAAAATAATTAAATTGAAAATATCTCCATTAAAAGTGAATAATATTTCCGAAACCATTTCACAAATTAAAAAAATGTCATAGAGAAAAGCTCAAAAAATTCCAAAAGTTATCTTTCGGACAATTTCTTAGATGATTTTTTTTTTTTACATTATAAATCAAAGAAAACGGTGTATTTTGTAAGCAATTTTTATTTTTTGATATGTACCTTGATTCCAATAAATTTTCTAACCCAACTCATATAAATATTTTCAAAAATAAAACAAAAAATAACAATTTAAAATGTAACAACTAAAATAAAAAATAAAATATCATCCATCTCAAATTAGAAATGAGTTTGCAACAAAATCAATTATTAAGATATAACTCATTTTACAAATATAATAAAATATTAATATTTCTTTGAGATGAGTTATTCTTTTGTGGGTCCCGCTTTCAACAACCAATTTCTCCCTCCATATTATTCATTCTCTGGAAAAATTATACTCTTTCTTCTCTTCTATTCTATTCTTATTATGAAACATGAATGAGTGAGGGATCACCATAACTAACTAACTAAGTTGTAGGTGATTGTAACTCGCAGACTAACTAACTAAACAGAATTATAACTAACTATATTTCAGAATAACTAACTTCTAACTTCTTCATTGTCTAATACTTCTCTTCAATACAAATCTCTCTCTCTCTCTCTCTCTCTCTCTCTGTGCCTCTCATTCTTCTCCATTGAATCAAGAAAATCATGACAATGTCATTCAGAAGTGTTGTTGAATCCTCATTTTCACCTGCAAATGTTGAAACCCCCGATGACAACTCCACGCCACTGGGATTTCTGCTTTCTGTCACCATCCCTACGGCGTTGATCTGTGCTGCACTAGGCTACTGGGTGGGCTACCCGCGTTTTAAGAACTGGCTGCAAGCAAGACGTGCTGCAGCAATGGTGGCTCCCGGCGGTAACATCGAGATGCAGTAGTGAAGGATAAAGGTAATATTGTTTTCGTTTTCGATGGACGCTGTTCGTTGAAGATGGAATCGTGCCGGAAATAAGAAAGATATTAGTTAGGTGTTAGTGTTAATTACGTTTTGTGTTTGTATTTGGATTGTAAAGATCTCTATCATTTTCTTGAATGATGTGTTTGGATGTTAGTTGAAAATGGAAAACAAGTTTATGTTTTCATCAATGTTAATCACATTATAGATTTTATGAAAATGATGCTATTAGGTTTTATGTAAATATGTAGAGAGAAGCTCCAATTTCTCATTAAACTTTTGCATCCATGGATATATAGTTTATGCTCTTTTGCTGCATTACTAAGTTTATGAGTGCATCAACTTAAACTATACCATTTTGTTGCATATCATTTTTTCTGTGACCTCTTCAAGTCTGCACTAAGATTTCTTTGGTGTCTTTTTTCATATGTTCTTCTTCTTCTTGATGTAAAATATTGGATGCTTATTATTCATAAAACTAGCCATTTAAGCATATAGCCACTATTTACAAGAATCCCTAAAACTAGCTGGTTTATTTGTTTTGCATCCATTAATGAACAAACTCCTAACATACATCAAAGCTTGACAGATGCAACAAGTTTTAGGGGCTTGGTCATAATGTCTACAATATGATAATTTTCTCTCTTTTAATAAACCAGTTTAACTATTCCATCATTGCAAAGATCTCTTAGAAAATAATATTTCACATCTATGTAATTTACTTCATGTAGAAAATTTGATTGGTGTAATGTTGTCACAAAAAATTGTGGTAGGTTCAACTTGCTTTAATTGTAGCTCTTTAAATATTTTTCTCAACCATTGACAAGCACAATTGTTGCGGCAATGAATGTAAACATTAAGTGATCAATGATTTATGAAATTTTTTATGAAAATTAGGCAGTAAAGTCATTTTGTATGAATACTTGAAAACAATAAGAATAATTTGAAATATTGTGATGAAAGAAGTGAATTGAAATATGATTTTTTTTTTTTGCTTTAAATACATCATAAAATGCCTCTTGAATGAGTAGCAATGACCGAAAAATATTCATGATTAATTGCAATGATTTGAAAAGGTTTCATGAACGATTGTAATGAAAAGATATCATAGTGGTTCATAATGTTTCACACAACATCAAGAAGCAATCAATTGTACTAGAAAATCAATCATAGTTCCATTTGCAACATTCAAAAAATATAAAAAAAAATTACACAACATCAATCGATTTCTCAAAACCATTAATTGATTGTAAGGTCTATTTTTTAAGGCAAAAGAAACCCTAACAATCGATTATTCCCTTAAAAATTTCAATTGTAAGAGTCAGTAGCTTCAAGCAATAAACTGCAATATTATATTAATCGATCGCACCTTTTAAAAACTTGATTTTTTTGCTTTTTAAAAGATGTGCTTTGAGTGAGAATCATGCACGATTTAAGAAACATAAAATGATTTAGTTGAAAGATTTTGAGCATCTAAAGTTTATATATATATATATATATATATATATATATATATATATATATATATATATATATATATATATATATATATATATATATATATATATATATATATATATATATATATATATATATATATATATATATATATATATATATATATATATATATATATATATATATATATATGAACTCTTGGAAATTTTGGAATCACTTTTCTCCTTCTCTATTCTCTTCATCTTAAAACTGTTTCTTTCGTCTGTATTTTTCGAATGGCCTTGTGTCCCATTGACTGAAATTTTTCAAATACTACGAGTAGTTTAAACACCATCTGAAGGTGTATTTCTTCGAACGATTCATCATAGTGCAAGTGATAATCATAACCCTTTTGTGAACAAGTTGTTTTATCCTGGAGGCATCGTGGTTATTAAGAGTTGTTTTGCATAAATTTTAACAGTACCGCAAAACGTCTTAAAGAAAGTGTACCGTTCCACGACTCAGTCGATAACTTCCTCCGTGGAAATTTTGTTTTGAAAACTAAAAACAACATGAGCTAGTAAGATATCCGTGCTCCCGCACAAATATATTTATTTGATATTGTATAAAATATATTTCGAAACATGTAAGTTTGAAATGAATGGTTTAATTATAAACGAATAATAATCATAAAAAATCAATTATATTAAATAACTATATAAAAAAGGACATGTGAGTCAGAGAAAAAAAAATGAAATTTTAACAAATATAAATGTAAAATTTTAGATATAAATGCAAAATTTGAAATGATTTACTTATTTGTAAAATAAACAATAATCATATAGATTTAATTATATCAAATAGTCATACAAAAAAAAGAAAAAAATATTTAAAAATAATGAATTTATCTCTCATATTAAGATAATAGTTGATTAAATTAAAATATATATTGTGTTGAGAGTGCTCCGTGAAAAAATAATAAAAAATAATAAAAAATAATATAATTAAAAATAAATACTAACATTTCATTGAAATTCTAAAAATAACTTATAATTTTAATTTATTTATATGCACTAATATGATATGGTATAAAATATGTTATAATATAAAAATAAAAATGATTTGTGAGATGGAAAAAGGAAAAAAAGAAAAATTTTAATATTAAAAATAAAAATTTTGCTTCTCAAATAAAAATAATTACTAATTAATTAAAATAAAATGAATGTTGTGGTATAGAGACTCTTGAGATAGATTGTGTGTGTAACTATTACAATGCAAATTAAAAATCTTAGAAGTTGCTAATCAACTATTGTTCAAGTGCAATCAAAATCTATTGTTCTTTAACATTTGAAATCATGAAATTTATGCAAAAGTTTTTATTATATTAGAAGATAAAGTTAGAAAAAGAAAATTTTAAGAACAATTAAAAAGAATTGTATATTGAAATTGTTAAGGAAGAAGTTTAATGAAAAGAACTATAATTGAAAACAGAACTCATAATACAAAAATCAAGTTCGATTTTTCGCTTTACCAAATAATACCTGTAACGTATCATGGTATGACTTTACATAACTCTATTACCATCTCATCACAATCTCATCACAAGGTGTTCGCTATTTCCAGCAAGATTGTCTCTCAAGGAATCAAAGCTAAGCTCCTAATATAAGGGAAAGAAAAGGAACACAAGAAAGCATGCACTGTCAAGGAATAAATGGACGACTAAGAAGATAACAATAGTAGCTGAAAATTGTAATTACCTAATTATGCGTATATGTTATATCACATCTCTTAGAAAGGGAGCAAATACTTTTATATAACTTGTTGTAAAATAGAATATAATTTTGGTCTTTATATAGACTCAAAGACTTCTACTATTTTAAGAAAGCAAATAATATTAGTAAATACTATTATAAGCCACTATCTCTTGGCCTTCCAATTATAATACTTTTAACCTTCCCACTAACTTATTAATAGAAGTCCACTATCAATAACATTAAAGTTTATTCAACAAAACTCCTCTGTAAACTTAAATGTTTCTTCTATCCATCATGCCTATCAATTTCTCGTCTCTGTCGAAAATTTCTTTCGATAATGATTTTGTGAAAATATATGTTACTTGATCCTTGATTGCTACATGTATCAATTCGACACTTCATTCCTTCACATGCTCTCGAATGAAGTGGAAGCGAGCGTCAATGTGTTTGCTTCTTTCATGGTTTACTGGATTCTTTGCCAACTCGATTGCTGATTTATTGTCCACTTGTATTACAGTTGCACCTTCCTGTTTTAGCTCCATTTTGTTCATCAATCTTCTAAGCCATACTGCATGACAAACGCACCAAGATGCTGCCACATATTCAACTTCACATGTCGAAAGTGTTACTATCGGTTGCTTTTTAGAAAGCCAAGTAAATGCGGTGTTTCCCATGAAGAACACGTATCCTGAAGTACTTTTTCGATCGCCTATATCTCTGCACCAATCACTGTCAGAGTAACCAACTAACTTGTAGTCTTCTGTTCTTGAATAGTACATTCCAAATGACATTGTTTCTTGGATGTACCTTAGGATTTGTTTCAATGTCTTCCAATGTGAATGTATTGGCTCCTCCATGAATCGACTTACAATGTCGACACTTAATAAAATGTTCGGCCTAGTGCATGTGAGATAGCAAAGACTACCTACCAAGCTTCAATATTTTCTTACTTCGACACGTTCTCCTCCATCAAATTTCGACAATTTTGCACCTGGTTCCATTGGCGTCGAAGTTGGATTACAACTTTTCATCTTATATTTTTTCAAGATTTCTTTTACATATTTTTCCTGTGAAATAAAGATTTCAATTTCTTCTTGTCGAATCTCTAGACCAAGAAAGAATCTCATCAGACCTAAGTCTGTCATTTCGAATCCGCGTGTCATGGTGCTCTTGAATTCTTCTATCATCTGATCATCACTGCCTAGAAAAATAAGGTCATTGACATAGAGAGCAACAAGTAATACATTACTTCCATTTTTCTTCACATAGAGGGCATGTTCATACAGACATTGCTCGAACCCATTCTCCTAGAAATATGTGTCGATACGTGTGTTCCATGCTCGCAGTGCTTGCTTCAGCCCATATAGCGCTTTCTTCAATTTTAGCACCTTCTTTTCTTCTCCAATCCTCATATACCCAAGTGGTTGTTCGACATAGACTTCTTCTTTGAGTACACCATTCAAAAATTCTGTCTTGACATCCATTTGAAATATCGGCCATTTGAATTGAGTAGCTTGAGAAATGAGCAATCGAATTGTCTCCATTCTTGCAACAGGTGCAAACACTTTGTCATAGTCAATTCCCGCTTTCTGTTTGTATTCATTCACAATAAGTCGCGCTTTGTATCGTTCTATTTCTCCTTTAGCATTCATCTTTTTCTTGAAAACCCACTTTACACCAATGGGTCGACAACCTTTTGACAATTCGAGTAGCTCCCAAGTGTTGTTGCGGTCAATAGCTCTAATCTCTTCGTCCATGGCACTTTTCCACTTCTTGTCTCGTAACGCTTCTTCGAAACTGATGTTTTCAGCATCTTCCAGAAGGCACACAAGGTGTACCTCATTTGTCGAATCATATAAATGTTGCAAACTTTGCATTCTGGGTTGTAGAGGTTCATCTTAATTTTGAGTATCTTCATATTCTGTAGAAATGCTTGTTGGTACAACGACAAATGATTCTTCGACTGCGTCGATAACTTTTGTTGAATTGTTCCACTCCCACTTGTTCACTTCATTTATTCAAACATCTCTACTCACGATCACTTTCTTGCTTATGGGGTCGAATAGCTTGTACCCTTTTGTCTTTTCATCATATCCAATGAATATATACTTTTGACTTTTGTCTTCAAGTTTCGTTCTTCGTTGATCTGGTACATATGCATAAGATACACTACCAAATACTTTGAGATGAGAAACTGTTGGCTTCTGTCCGCTCCATGCTTCTTGTGGTGTTTGATCGTCTAACTTCAAATGGACATCGATTATGAACATAAACAGCACATTGTACAGCTTCTGCCCAGAATTCTTTCGACATGTTCTTGCTCTTAAGCATTGATCGAATCATGTCAAGAACAATTCGATTCTTTCTTTCAGCCACACCATTTTGCTGAGGTGAATATGGTGCAGTTAGGAATCTCCTCATGCCATGCTCTTCACAATACTTCATAAAGACCGTCGAAGTGTACTCACCACCTTTGTTAGATCGAACTGCTTTTATATGTCTGTCGGTTTCCTTCTCCACCATTACTTTGAACCTTTTGAGCACCTCTAATGCTTCAGACTTTTCTTTCAAGAAATAAACCCAGGTCTTTCGTGAGAAATCATCGATAAGGGAAATGAAGTACCTTTTTCCACTAAAGGATTCTGGAGTAATTGGCCTACATATGTCGGTATGAATTAATTCAAGAATATGTTTAGTTTGATATTCCGCCTTCTTTTGAAATGAGGTTCTTGTTTTTGTGCTGAGCACACATTCTTCACAAAACTTTCCTTCATAATCCATGTCTGGTAGTCCGTGCACCACATTCTTTTTCGTCAACCTTCTCAAACCAACATGATGTAGATGACCAAAGCGTATATTCTATAGTGACACTTTGTCTTGCATGTCGACTTGTAGACATTTGTATCGAATGTTCCTCAGATTTAGTTTGAACATTTGATTTCTTTCCATTTCTACACGGGCGATCAGATGTCCTACTTCGTCCTTCAAATACAGTATTCAATCTTTTATAAGTATCGAAACACCTTTGTCTGTAAGTTGTCCCAAACTCAAGATGTTGGTCTTGAGATCTGGTACATAGTAAAGATCTTGGATTGATCCAATCAAGCCATCCTTCTGTAAGTAATAGATTGTACCCTTTCCTTCGACCTTCACTTTCGATGCATCTCCGAAAGACACATTACCATCTTCAATTTTTTTCATTTCTTTAAACAGGTGTTTGTAACCACACATGTGATTACTTGCTCCTGAGTCAAGATACCAAACATTTTCATTATTGGTGTTGATTTCATTTTGAGCCATCAGGAGAAAACCCTCATTCGCTTCAGCTTCCAAGGCTAGATTGGTTGTTTCTTCTACCTTCTTTTCGATTCGACAATCTTTTGCAAGATGTCCCACTTTATCACAATTATAGAATTTGTAGGAATTGCAATACTTCGCGTAATGACGATACTTCCCACACTTGTAGCATTCAAAGTTGGAGTGGTTCGACCGATAACCTCTTTGACCACGTCCTCTGCCACACTAATTTTGTTGGTTCGAATGTCCTCTCTCAAAGTTGCTGCCTCGACCACTTCGACCACTGACACGATCTCCACGGCCACATCCTCTCCTCAAAAGTTTTTAGAAAAGAGTACCGTTTCGTGTTTGATCGACTCCTTGGTTTGATTTTCTTCCTCGACTGCTTCTTTCTTCTTTTTCATCTTACGTTGTTCATGTGCTTCGAGAGAACCAGCGAGCTCTTCGAATGAGAGCGTCGAAAGGTCCTTAGACTCTTTTATTGCACACACAATATTCTCAAATTTATCTGTTAAATATCTCAAAATCTTTTCAACAACTCGTGCGTTATTTATTGTTTCGCTATTTCTGGTGAGTTGGTTCACTACCTTTTGTACATGTGCGATGTAGTTAGATACAATTTCTGTCTCCTTCATCTGCATCCTTTCCAATTCTCCACGAAGAGTTCGGAGTCGAACTTGCTTCACTTGGTCCTCTCCTTTGAACACTTTATCTAACGTGTCCCATGCTTCTTTCGACATAGTCGAACCGACAATCTTTTCGAAGCCTGACTCGTCAACAGTCCCGAACAACATGTATAGTGTCGTTTTATCCTTCGACCGCGTCTCTTTCAACGCCTTATTTTGAGTTGTCGTATGTCCCACAACATCTGTTGGTTCTTCAAACCCATTTTTGATCAACTCCCATGCGTCTAGAGATCCAAGAAGAGCTTTCATTTGGATACTTCGGTTTTTGTAATTTGACTTCGTTAGTCGTGGCAACGACATTTGATTCATCATGTTTTCCATTAGCTCTGATACCAATTTGTTAGAAAGGGAGCAAATACTTTTATATAACTTGTTGTAAAATAGAATACAATCTTGGTCTTTATATAGACTCAAAGACTTCTACTATTCTAGGAAAGAAAATAATATTAGTAAATACTATTATAAGCCACTATCTCTTGGCCTTCCAATTACAATATACTTTTAACCTTCCCACTAACTTATTAATAGAAGCCCACTATCAATAACATTAAAGTTTATTCAACAACATCTACATTTGAATCTCCGCTCTGCAGAATTCACCCCCTCTATGCATGCAAACATTAAATAATAAGTTTAACAGAAAGTGCTAGTGTGAGCTATTACTAATTAATATGTAAAAATCTTCAAGAATCCTTCTCAATCAAATAGCTTGACAAGCACAATTGTTGCGACGAAAAATTTGTAAACATTAAGTGTTCAATGGTTTATAAAACTTTTTTTCTTTTCTGATGTATGAAAATTATGCAGTAAAAGTTTCTAAGTTATTTTGTATGAACACTTGAAAAACAGTAAGAATAATTTGAAAAGTTGTGATGAAAGAGGTGAATTGAAATATGAAAAACTCTTGCTTTAAATACATCACATGCCTCTTGAATGAGTAGCAATGATTCTTCTGACGTTGAAATTGGCCATGCGCACTCTCACGAGCAGAGGAATACTGGAGTTGGGGGCTCTGTCGGGAAGCTCTTCTCTATAGAATGAAATAGGGACAAAGCTCCCCCTGACTTTATTGAGGGTGTCACTCTTCTTGGAGCTAGCATCCATGAGTTACTCGAATATTCTCTTGACTGAGCCTATGGTACACTTGTTGACGCCTCCACCAGATATTAACCATCGCCACTGGAAATGTCTCCGAAGGGCTATAGGTTGCGAAGTATAGAGGGAAGTCATCCAGGTCAGGGAAGTAGAAATCTTCGGGCCTGGTGATGCTCAAGGCGACAAGCATAAAGCTCGCGTATGGGGAAGGCTTCTCTTCTTCCACTTTCATAGATTCCTGGGTGTCTTCGCGGGCACCCTTCATCTTCTTATACTATTTGAGATGCCCTTCTCAGATGAGAATCTCGATGGTATCCTTTAGGTGGATGCAGTCGTCTGTACTGTGCCCGTGACTTTTATGAAACTAACAATACTTGCTTTTGTCCCTCCCAGGTTTGGGTGGTGTTTGACGGGGAGAGCATAACCCAGCTTGCTTAAACTCCGAGTTGGCGCATTCTGTCAGAATCTGCTTGCATGAAGCATTGAGAGAGGTGTAGTCATAGAAGCGACCGGATGGCCCCCTGTAGTTTTTGAATCACGGGATTTGTTCCCCCACTTCTTTTATCCCCCCTATGGGACATTTTGAGACTTTCGTATTCTCACGATTCCGCAAGTCTCTCGCGTTGTTAGCAACCTCCTTCTCCTTGTACTGGATGTACGCCTGCACTTTGAGCAGAAGGGAATCCAGCATTGTAAGAGTTTCAATGCCAAATTCTTTGGCGGAATCACTGTGAGGGCGCAAGCCTCGCTCAATGAGACACTTCTTCATTTTGTCGGTCGTGGTGACCTGGACAACTTCCTGGTTGAATCTTTCGATGTATGTTCAGAGGGACTCATCCTTCCCCTGGATGATGGCCTCGAGCGCAGCTTCTGACTTGGGATTTCGGTGAGACGCCATGAAATGCCTTGAGAATTGTCTTCCCAAGCCCTTCCAAGAGGTGATGGACTCATCAGGGAGGCTCTTGTACCAAGCTATAGTTCTTTTTCTGAGCGTCATTGGGAACAATCGACATTTGATTGCTCCTCGACAACCCCTGTAGTCGAGCAATGCATCGATATTTTCGATGTGCTCGTCCGGATTTGTTGTGCTATCGTATGTCCCAAAGTGTGGGAGTTTCTCAATACCGATAGAAAGAGGGGTCTCCATGATCTCTCTAGATAACGAGTTGTGGGGATCGTCGTCGTCATTATGATCAGGAGATGCTGACAGGGAATAGTTGTTACTTCCTCGTTGGGGGTTTTCGTCTCGGCGGAGAGAGGTACTTCTTGGGTGCTGCCTCAGCTTGGGCGACGAAGAACGGTCATGATCAAGCCTCTGGTCGCTCTTGGTTTTCTTGGAGATCGGGGATCATCGATCTCTCCGAGGAGGTGTGCGACCTCATTTCTTGAGAAAGGACACTTCTTGCCTCTCTCATACGGGAAGACGGCCACACCTTGGTGGTGATGAACTGCGGGAGTCATAACATTGGTGTCTCCGAAGAGGAGACTTTGATTGCTTCTTCTCCCAGGCCCTAATTCTCTTGCCCTGTTGCATGATTAGCACGTTATTTTGATTGAGGGCAGCGAGCAATGTTGCCATGGCCGAGTCGGCATTTGGTGGGATATTGTTGTACCCCAAATTTTGACCTAAGATACCATCTCCCATATGCATCATTGCATTGCAAGGGTTTTGACCTACTTTTATCAATTTTTCAAAGCAGTGTAAAAATTCGTAACTTTTCCAAGTCGAGAGCTGTTTATTTTTGAACGCTAAATTTATTAATTGATCAATGCTAAAACAATGTTTATTAATTATTTATTATATTAAATTTAAATAATTGGAATTATTTTCAGTTATTATATAATTTAAAGATTTATAAATAATATAATAAATATTTGAAGGGAAGTTCATTAATTGATCAACAATGTTATTTAATTATTTATTATCCTAAGTTTAATAGTTGAAATTTACTTTTTCAGTTATTATAATTTAGAGAATTATAAATAATGGAATAGATTGAAGAGAAGTTAATTGATCAATGATGTTTATTTAATTATTTATCATTCTAAGTTAAATAATTGAAATTCTATTTTCAATTATTATAATTTAGAGAATTATGAATAATGAATTAAATAATTGAAGAAAGGTTTATTGATCAAAGGATGTTTATTTAATTGTTTATTATTCTGAATTTAAGTAATTGAAATTTATTTTCAGTTATTATATAATTTAAAGAATTATAAACGATAAAATAAATAATTAGAGAGAAGGAAATAATTGATTGGTAAAATATTGGAATTTTATTCATTTTATTCTAATTGTTACAATTGTCGTTTAAATACTGTATTTATTTACAACGTATTTACAAGGATAATTTTTACAAAGTTTAAAATGAAATAAAAAAAACTATTCTATTTTTCTAAGATTCTAAATCTTCATCTTCTATCCAATGCTTCTTTGATTGCTCATTTGATTTTACCTGCAAAAAAGAATTAAAAGAAAAAGTCAGAAATAAATAAATAATTAAAAGTAGAAAATTATTTTTTTAGTGTTCATCATTAAAAGCAAACGGCTGGAATCAGTTTTTTACCCTTTTTGCAAATCGCGGGATTTCTCCCGGTTCACAAAAAGGGATGAATTTTTATTTTTCAAAATAGAATGCACAAGTTAAAAGATGCACAAATTCATTTTTGTTTTCAAAACTGCATAGTTAAAAAACCAAAAATCAATTTCATTTTCAAAAGCCAACAACATATTTCAAAATCAACACAGCATGCATAGCAAAACAGCATATGCATTTTCAACACGAGGCCATATGTAACGTAAACATGCCAAGAAATATGGAAGAGGCCAAAAAACATGAGGCTCCCATGCAGTAGTCAAAGAAATGTGCAGTTTAAACCATATATGCAAGCAAGTAATATTCCATTTACATCATTTTACAGCATAATGCTTTTTCAGAACCAATACATAACATCACATTTTTATGTCAAATTGTATTGAGGAGAGAGAAGAGAGAAAGAAGTATGGTTTTACAGGTTTTAGTTTAGGCAGGAAATAGATAGCCAACAGAACAGCAGCAATGCAGTAAGAAAAGAGAAAGCATGAAATAGGAATAGAGACAAACTGATGGAGCAGTAAGATGTGCAGAAGGCCAAGAAAATATATTAAATATTCAAACCTGATACCAGAAACCTCAAGGCAAAACTGTTATAACATAACACAAACCCCTTCAAAACAAGAAGAGTGGATAACCTGCCTAAAGCCTTAAAAAAAAACTCAAAGTGTCAAATATACAGGAGTTCTCAAAGTCAAAAGGCGATAACCTGCAAAACCATTTCAAAGTCTTAAGCCTTGAAACCTCAATCATCACAAACCTGTACCATCCTAAACCCAAAAACCAGAATAGCCATTTCAAAACCTTATGGCCACAACCGGCAAAACCAGTAAAACCTTGGCCTAAAACCATAAAAAAACAGTTCAAATGCCAAAACTGCAAAACCAGTAAACCTTGGCCTAAAACCATACACCACCAGTTCTAAAGCCAAAAAAACCAGTGTACCCAAAAACCTGAAGCGAAACCAACATAAACCTCAAGGCCTAAACTCAAGCAAGGCAACCAAATTCAAGCATCCAAACGAAGGCAAGGTCAAGCATCAGGCCTCAGAAGTTATCATCATTGGCCAACAAAAAAAAAGCATACAGAAGCATAGCTGAGAAGAAGAGAAAAAAAGCATCAACACTGTCAAGCCAAATCAAAACAATGTTCCAACGAAAAACGTTCAAGGCAACGCAAAGGCCTCAGATTACATCATCATAGGTAAATACCAAAGCATACAACAAGCTAGCAAGAAGAGGAAAAAGACAAACCAGGGCCAAAGCAAATATCACAGCGTCATTGCCTTCCACGCCCCGGCCTCCTACGCGTTTCCCCCCAACCTCCCTCCTCCGTCTCCAGGTAACGCTTCTTTTTTCCTCTCTTTCTTTTGTACACCTCATGTAACAACAAATAACTAAAAGTTAGAATCAATGGACTAAACAATCACAACATGCAAAAATCGTAACAAAACCCTAATGAAATAGATAAAAATTGTACCGTGAATCCGTCGATCGCCATAGCTTTCGTTGGAGGGAAGAAGAAGATTGAAGAATGCTGGTGGCCGTTGGGACAAGGGAGAACTCAGGCGAGGGCATGTGAATCACGCGAAGAAGACGAAGACAAAGAGATAACGGCGCTGTAAACCTTTTGCTAACCCTAACACAAACTAAAACCAAATTATGTTAACCCTAAAACAATTGTGAGGTGTGAATGGGCCGGACCTGTTTCCCTTTTTACGCCTAACCCCACAAATTCCATAAAACCCCCCCTTTTCAGCTTGTTTCTAAATTGCCCCCCTTTAAAAACCCTTGGCCCATGCTATTTGCTTATCCACCCCTTTGTTTTTGATACACCTTTGCCTATTTTTCTCTTTTAGTTTTTTTTAGAATTATTGTTAATTTAGTTAATTAATAACTTAATCCAAAAGAGATGTGATTTAATTAAAACAATTCTAATATTAGACCAATCTTTATTAATTTCACTTTAGAATTAATTTAGAAATTTTAATATTATTTTCATTAGGTTTAATCAATAACCTTTAAGTTTTACTTTAGTTTAGAGTTATTTTAATAAATCTTAAAATAATACCATATATTAATATAAATAAAAACATATAAGAATAGAAACTTAAAGAACATTTTACTCTTTTTAATTAATTCCCATGCTTTGTCCATATTAAAAATGCATATAAATAAAAACTCTAAAAAACATATAAAAAAAGTAGAAACATATAAAATAAAAAAACTTAAAAAACATTTTATTTCTCTTGATTAATTCTCTTGTGTTATACCTATTAAACAAAAAAATCTAAAAAATACATGTTCACACCATTTAGCCTTTTATTTAGTTGTTATATATCATTATCCGCATAATTTTCTGTTTGATTATTTCATCGTACTTGTTTATTCCGTTTACGTCTAAACCCAAGGGAAAAATGATTAAATTTGTTGACTTCATGTCCTCAAATCCAATCATGCGAACATTTGCATTTCATTAAAACTTAAGACAATTTTTCCCCAAATATCCAATCTTTTCAAAACTCATACATTTTAAGTCAAAACTTCGACATTAGGTCGTCGTACCTTCAAAAACCCGTCCGTATCCCTTTTCGGTCAAAACAATTTATTTTTAATCAAACGAACATTTTAATAAACAGATATTTCAAAAGGTTCCTATAGAGTACTATAGATACATTGGGTGCTAATACCTTCCAACTGTATAACCAACCCCCGAACCATAGATCTCTTTTCAAAACGCCTTGTATTTTTATTACTTTTAAAAAGTATTATTTTACATTGCATATTTAGGGTTTTATTTCGCTCTTTTCCCTTTTCCCTTGGAAATAATAAAGCGCGGTGGCGACTCTTACTTTTGTGAGACGAATTAATCAATAATTCGATCTCCGATTTACCCCGCTACATTTTTTATCGCTACAGATATGAACTGGCTAGAGGATTTCTAGCAGTTCCTCGTTGGGGTTCTTGGACCTCTGATCGTCCAAGAACTGGAGGTTGTCACGTTCAACATCGACCGAATTTGAGGATGCTGTTCGGCCATCCCTAACGTCGGGGACATCCTCTAGATGAGGATGCTCTTGGATTTCGTCTGTCTTGTGGACGGGAGAGAGTACAATCTTTCTAAAATGATGGTGGTTATCATGGTCGGCTATGACAGAAGTAGTGAAAGTATCTTTGGTCTTCGGTTTTGAGGAAAAGGAAGACGAGGAAGATAGGTTCCCAAAGATGGCGCCACTGATCTTACCGGTTGATCAGAACCTGAGGTGGGCCGAAGAGATGACCTCTGTTTGGCTGGAAATTTGTAGAGAGAAGGGGGTGTACTTGCAAGGCACTCTGACGATCAAGTAAGAATGAGTGCAAAGAGATACAAGAAAGATATTAGGGTTTTAGAATAAATATTGGATACCTGGCCCTCAACAAGTGTGAGGATTTATATAATGCCTCTGGCGCTTGGCCATTGGTTCCTATTTTTAGGCCTAGATATTAGATTTCTCAAAAATAAGTAACTGCCAAGACTTGGTCAAAACGGGCAGTCGTGTCCGTAACTAGCCGTTGCACCGAGCACAGAAGAGATTACAGGTAGAAGCGTTTATGAGCGTTTTCTGGTTGTCTGTTCTACGTTCGTCGAGCAGACTGAAAGTAGTTGCCTGCGTGGGCAAGAGTGTGTCTTAAGCATCGCTGGCCTTGCTACTCAAGAGACGTGGTCAACCAGGGATACCAGACAGGAGGTTCAGAACTAATGAATCAGTATTATTGAACCTTGCAAAAGATAGAAGCAGATGAAACCAATTCTAATTATTAAGTCAATCCAAAATATAAGCCTATCAAAATTAATTTCACACATTCAAAATCAATTCTATCAATTCTAAATGTTTCAAACGTGAAGCATTGCTAGCCACTACTCACAATCTTATCATCATATACTACATCACCGCTCTCTCCGAATTATGCCCTGCAGTCGCTTTCTTCGTCACAAAAAGTAGGTTCATATTTTTATTCTGATTGTCATACAAATTTTAAAAGTTTTCCATTCGAAATCAAATTGTCAATAGATTCATCATTTCTTCCATGTTTATTTACTTGCAAAAGTACTAGTACAACAAAGAAAAAACTATCATATGCGAAATTTATCTCCTATTGTATGTTAAGCGGGAATAGTCCAATGTTTCTTTTACGTCTAAGAGCATAGAAATTCTCTTTGAAGTGTTATATATGTCTTATTGTCATATAAATTGTGACAACCTTTGCATTTTAGATAGCCAAAATAAAACAAATGCGCGTCATTAAAACCACTTTTCCTAATTTGAATCTCCTATGTTGGGTTGGCAGTAATAAACGACTCACACTCACTTGCAAATATTTTATGAAATATTTTTTTCCAATCATATGTTTTATAGTTGGTTTTTTTGCGAAAAATCAAAAATATTCTTCGACTTCAGATGTATATATTTGAGTTCACTTTAGTTATGAAGATAAGGTGACTTCGTATGTACATCTTTGAAATTGATTCAGATATATTTATCTAAAGTCACTTGATTGTCAAATTCGGATAAACATATCTGAATTCATCTATGTGACAGACAAAATTAAATTCCTTAAAATCAAAGCAATAACACATAGATTCAACATAGATTATCAAAATTACATAGTTAGTTTAACAGAAATTTAACATTACATATTGTTATAAACGGGTAGTTGAGGACGTCGCAACATTTTGATAACATCTTCTATTGATCTTTGAAGCTTCACATCCACCTCAATCGGACCCTTAGAAGAATATCGTTGAAAAATACTCCACATAACATCTAAACCATCATCGTTCTAGAGCTCAAACAAGGTGAATTTTTCGTTTCCTTT
The DNA here is from genome assembly GCA_948472305.1 of Vicia faba. Taxonomy (NCBI): domain Eukaryota; kingdom Viridiplantae; phylum Streptophyta; class Magnoliopsida; order Fabales; family Fabaceae; genus Vicia; species Vicia faba. The sequence goes on along the minus strand of OX451739.1, from coordinate 1,499,912,246 downwards.
AGTGTCAAATGAAGGTGAACGATACTCAAACTTGACCACCTTTCGATTCTCTGGATATTGCAAGAGAGAATTCAGTATGGTAATCAGCTCGGGGAACATCATGTCCTGCGAGAATCTGAATTGAAGTGGCGAAACCTCACCACTGAAGTAGACAAAAGCAATGTGTGGATATGTTTGTGTCATTTCTGTTTGTGGTTTGTGATGATGATGAAATGGTTTGGAAACCCTATTTATTGACTTTTTGGAGCAATTTAGACCCAAGAAATCTTATCCTGCATTCAGAACTTATTTCGGATATGAACATCTGAATTAACCTTTTTTTAAATCAAAATAAGGGGTATTCGGATATGCACATCTGAAATCACCTCTGTTTTTTAAAAGTAGAAGGTTATTTCAGATGTGCATATCCGAAGTATGCAGAACCATAAATAATATCGTTTTTAGCAGAATTAGTATCAAAGAGACATGGAAAAAATAAAACAGGTAACATTAAACAATGGTAAAATTAAATATAAATATGTTACATATGTATTGAATCGTATAGATTTTACATTGTGCACGACAATACATTCAAAAAATGATTCGATTACATTCTAAAATGAACGAATTCTCACCGCTTAAATCTAAAACTGGATTTTTCTTCGACTTCTCCTTATTTGCTTCTCTCTCAAACTCCATCAATTTGATGAACTCCACCATCCTTTCAAAAATGGGATCCGACCAAATTTCCGTTTCTATTGCGGAATGTGTCGTCCACTAACATGATATAGCCGAAATATGACGCTCTGATTTCAAATAAACCTATAAAAGGTGGAACGACCGATGATAGCTGATACAAATTACGTGGTTGGACGGGTCTTTAGGTGGACGACTCCGAAGTGGGATATGAAATAGTAGTAGGGGTGATCATGCAACAAACTTATATAACAAGGGTAGTTTCAGATATACATATTCGAAATTATCTCTGACGTTTTAAATCCAACTAAAAAAAGAGATTTCAGATATGTATATCTAAACTATCTTGAAAATATGATTTAAAATGCGTTCGAATATGCATATTCGAAAAATATTTTTGAATTTTCAAATGTGTTTTTCATAATATAAGAGTGGGTTAAGAAATTCTTATATTTTATTGTAAATTTAAAACAATTTTTACAGTAACCACATTCGAAGACAATATATTTTTTATACTTTAATTAGTTAAATATTTTATTATATTTATAATATTATTTTTATTTTAATATTTTATTTTTAAAATTATCTTTAATGAACATGGTAAATTTAATTGTATTTGTTATTATTTTTATCTTTAATTTCAATATATTTCTATGTCCTTCAAATGCTTTTATAAGATAAAGAACTTATATAATACATATAACAAGCTAAATTGTGAAGAATTGACAATTTGTTTGTTTTTTTTTATAGAAAATGTATTTTCATCAATATGCAAACAAGCAAAGATTACAAACGTTACAAGACAATTGAAATTTTGTTTTTTTTATAAAAAATGTATTTTCATTAATATGCAAACAAGCAAAAATTACAAACGTTACAAGACAATTGAAATTGAAGATATTCCCTACAAAAGTTATGGTGAAATATGCCATATTTATCTTTCTTTAATTAAAGTGTAATTATATTTATCTATTAGTGTAAAAGCAAATTTGTCCTTAAAAATATGTAAACTTAGAAATTCACCATTTAATTGAGTTGGACACTACCAATAATTGGTACTCCTCTGCATACCAGCTTGAATTTAAAAACAAATTGTCAATTTTTCACAATTTATCCACAAAACTTTGATTCTGAAACATTTTATTCACAGGAGCAAGAAGTAGTGATGCAATATTCAACTGATAGGAAAATGATAAATCATTAGACTTAAATCATTCAACAGATAAAGAGATTAGCATCACAACAACCCACAAGTCTTATAAAAAATTGTAGTAACTTAATTATCAAAATAAATTTGTTACTTTCTTACAGGAATACTCATAAGGCCTATTGTCTTAGCAACATAATAGTAGTATAAATACATCCAAATAATAGCAATACAAATATGTGAAAGTTATACCTCAAATTTCTTCTTCCTTTTAAACCAATCAATATCTCAATCCATGTTAATGATGAGAGACAATCAACAACAACCTTCAAATGATTTAAAAATGGAGAGTCATTCTTTCTATCAATGTGGCATCTTTCATGATCACTTTGCTCTAACAGTTTCATAAATCCAACCAGCTCAGAAGCTCAGAAGGGCCAAGTTTCTACATAATAAATGATAATGTTAAGGTGCATGAAATCAGAAAAAAATTATGAACCAAATATAAACAGAAAAGATTAAAAGAGTGGAACATATTGTCAGCGATCTCTGTGTTGGTTAAATTTAAATCAGTCTTGAAAAAAATCAAAAGTCAGATTTTCTTGGACAGTGGGAAAATTTATTCTATTAGGGACCTAGACATAATTATTGCTATAACTCTTAATATTCTATCATGTGACTCACTACGCCAAAAAAGACCTAAGAAAACGCTTTTTTTCCCCTTTCGCAGCGCTTAAGAGCGCTGCCTATGGTGGCGCTGCCGTAGGTATAAACATCGTTTTTTTTTAATGAAAAAACGCTGCCATATGTATTCTTTAGCAGCGCTTTTCACTGGAAAAGCGCTTTCTAAGGTAGGCCTTTAGCAGCGCTTTTTCCTGAAAAAACATTTTCTATTGACCCCCTTTAGACAGCGCTTCCAAAAGCGCTGTCTAATGTATTTTTTAAGGCATCTTTAGGCAGCGCTTTTCTGGGAAAAATGCTTTCTAAAGTAGGCGTTTAGCAGCACCTTTTCCTAAAAAGCGCTTTCGTTGCTTCACGTAAATTTAAGCATTTTTTATGTAAAAACATTGCGTATTCTTTCTTTTTTAGAAGGCATACTTTTTGGAATAATCCCATAAACTTGTACTTCGAGCCTTACATTTCAACGACCCTTTATTTCAACAAAGAAACCATTACATACAAAAAAAAGGCATTATATATCATTGTAATACCATTATATACCATTATATACCAAAAAGTTATGACACATGTGTCATAACTATATACCGGTGCCAATTTGTTTACAGTGATTTCTAGTAAACAACCGCTAGTCTTCCAATTTACTAATTATTATTGGTTACTTGCAGGATCGACTAGATTGATCCTAGAACACATGTGTCATAACTTATTTCCATGTTCATATCTATTATATTGATAGACTTATATTGTATGTTAAGTTCGAATACGAGATTCTTAGGAAAGATTTCTAAAATGGTCTATAGGAATAAACTAACTGAATGTAGGCAGGAAAGGCTTCGAATTAGACTTGGGCTTGAATGTAAAGATAAGTGTTTGAATAAAAGGATAAAGTAGAAGTAAAGTTTCTAACGAAGTGACTGTGTTTAAAGGCAAGTAAAACAAAGAAATGCAAGGAAATCGAAGGATTTAAGGGCAGAAATGCTGTAAAGTTTCTAACGAAGTGACTGTGTTTAAAGGCAAGTAAAACAAAAAAAATGCAAGGAAATCGAAGGATTTAAGGGCAGAAATACTGTCTAACGAACTAAATATAACAAGACTTGTATTGAAATTGTAAAAAAAGGAATGATGTTCAACACGTACATTGTATCTTCTGACTCATTTTCCTTAATTCACGGAAGTTTGAGTATTTTGAGATCTTTTAGTACATAAAAGTGAACCTTTCTTAAATCTAACATAAGAACACCTATTTATAGTGTCTTGACCCTAACGGTCCTATTCTAAAACCACGCCATGTTCGAAGCATGCAGGCTTCCTATGTTTGCTGACTTCCACGCGTCTTCTAGAATGGCGCTCTTTATTTGAAATTCGAAATCTGTACCAATCGAAGCATCTTGTTAGAAGCATCTTGTTTCTTCGTTGCTTTCGAAATAACCCAAATACCTGGACCGTTTCCAACTTCTGGCACCCTTGCATAAAGGAGCTCTTTTATAATTCGAACACTAAAAAAGTCCAAATCGAAATCTGCTGGAAATTGAATAATCCTTCAACATAATGACTCCATATCTCCCACCAATATCCAATATTGATATTAATCTCCTTAGGTACTTTATTCGAAATATTATTTTGATAGTGGTTTCTTCCTTATTCGAAATAGCCAGCTAACAAATTGTTCCTTATTCGAAATAGCCAGCTAACAAATTGCCCCCCAAGAACATGTATTTCGACAGATATAAAGAAATACTTGTTCTTTGACTCATCCAGGCTATTTCGAGAGTATCAAAAACTCATGCAAAATCAACTTATGCAAGAGCAATTTGCTAAGTTGAAAACGAAACAATCCCTATTTTGCTTGAGCATTTTAACCACTTTGCCTTTTAATTTGGGACTAAGCTTCGCACTGATGTATGTAATCCTTTTTTCGACACCATCCCCAATATCAACCTCCTCCAAAGGATCTTGGGCCAGCATCTTAGCATTTGATGACTCTGGATCCTTTTCGAACCCCAAGGGCTCTTGATCATAAATGGCATCTAGTCTTTGATCCATCAGTTCAGAAGTTTGTCCATCACATGGTGAGGATGAATGATTTCCTTAAGGATTTGCTATTTCTTTTTTGTCTATGGATTCGACAGCCATGTTTTGTATCTCGGCTTCGAGAGCCGTTCTTCGTTTGTTCTCAGCCAAATAGGCCGAAATCTTTTGGTAGTAATTTGATTCAGTCATAATAACCTTCGCTTGCCCAGCCAGTTGGCCGTATCTTCGAAGTCTCTCCATCTTTTTCAGTCACCTGCCCGTTCCACATGATTTCCCTATCCCATTGGAATCCATTGGGACGCAAGGTTAGGGAATAATAAGCGTTCTCATTTGGCTCAAAATATTCCTCAGGTGGGTGACATGGCCCTATGTTGGCCATATTTCTGTCGAAATTTCTTTTGTCCACATTGTTGATTTCTGCCATATAGTAACTTTGGTCTGCTTCTATATTTTCAACAATCCCATCATCTCTCCACAACACCAGCCTTTGATGCATTGAAGAAGGTACAACTCCAACTCCATGGATCCATTCCCTGCCAAGCAACAGATTGTAATTTTCTTTTGCAACAATGACCATAAACATTGTTGGCCTTGTGAGGGAACCAACTGTCAGGTTAACTTGTATTACTCCCAAAGTCTGGCCAACCTTCCCTTCATAATTCGAAAGCACCATGTTGTGAGGTCTAACATCTGAATCCTGCATTCCTATTCTCTTCAGCATGAATTGAGGCATCATATTGACAGTAGATCCACCATCTACCAGAACCTTGTTCACACCATATTATTCCACCTTTTCCCTGATGAATAAGGGTTTGAGATGGTTTTTCATTCCTTCGTCTGGCTTTTCAAAGAAAGCATTATGCTCTTCGACCGCTCCATTGTTCATCATATAATAGCATACTGGCCTATGTCTGGCCATTTCGTCCTCATCAGTCTCCTCATAAGCATAAACCTCTGTTTCCTGATTGTACTCACAAGGCAGCACCGAAACTACATTGCAGTTTGCATTGAAGAAGGATTCCCCCTCGGATTCGAAGGCATCAGTCATCAAGTCCTCTTCATTCGCAGTTTCCTTCTGAGTCCTATTTTTTTTAGCGTCCTTCTGTGGAGAAAAAAGTTTCCTGGACACTGGGGGTTTGCCTCCAGTCTGGTTCAGTGATGTTGGATTATTGGTACTGGATTCTCCTACTCCCATAGGTTTCGAATCCCTTGCAGCTTTTTGGTTTCTCTGGTGTTTGCGCCACTGAGAGCGAGACATTAGGTTTCTGCCTTTATAATTCTCCAATCTTATTTCTTCCCTCCGGTTTGAATTAAATTTCCTCCTGTAAGCCATTGCAGTCCTGCCTCCTCGATCGAAGATGCGCCACTTCCCTTTTCCCTTATCAACATTCACTTGCAGCCATCTATCAGTGGGGATTTCTGCAGGTAGTTTAAAGGAAACTCTCTTTGCTCCCCTGGGATAAGGGTGTTGTACCCCAAAAATTTTCCTCTCATTTCTTCAACATTTTCTCATCCCAAGACCCTTGAAGCTCAAGATCAAGTTAGGGTTTGCTCTGCTCAGGACTCCTCCTTGCACTGTTGACCCAAATTAGGGTTTGAGTTTGCACAAAGATGTTTTGACCTAAAATGCCCAAAATGACTTTCATGCTTCATATTGGACTCACAAGTTTATCCATACCAAGTTTCAAGCCTTGATTCCAATCTTTGCCCAGTCAACTGGACAGTTGACCTGGAAATCAGCTGTATTGGGGAAAAAGTCAACTGTGGTCAATTGACAGTCAAACCTCATGATTTTTGACCCACATCAACATTATGAAATCATATGGACCATTTGATCAAGTTTGGATCACAATTCCACAAGAAATTTGATCAGATCACCAAAGGGGCAAAATGGTCATTTTTAGGGTTTTGACTGCACAAAGACAATTTTTGACTGTTTGACCTAGCCAATGGCAAATCAAGCTCACATGTGGACTCAAGAACTCAATGGCATGGTCTTGACACATTCAACAAGTTCAAAAGATCCCAAATGCACAAGATTGACAGATGAATTTTCCAGTCAACTGATCAAAATTTGACTGTATACTGAAAAGTCAAACTTTGACTTTTTGGTCAAAATCAAGTGCCAAGATTCATTTTTCAACAAGACATGTCAAACTATGAAACTTTTTCATCAAGAAATCAAAAATTACAAATTAGGGTTTGAAATGAAGAAATTTCATAACTTAGAAATTTTCTAAGTTATGAAATTTCCTAATTTTTTCCTAACTTTGTCCCATCTTTTAATCAAGATACATTTGTATTCAAACAAAACTCAAAACATGAAAGTTATAGTCCATTGCAAAATCTACAACTTTGATTCACAAAGTTTCCTCAAAAGAAGCTTGTAGCTCAAGTTATGATTTTTGGAATAGGGGTGCAAAACATTCTTAACTTAGAAATTTCTTGACCTATTTTAGGCAGGATTTTTGCCCAACTTCATGGCCACTTTTCACATGCTTCCACTTGGAATTTCAATTTGCATTACAAAGATGGATTGTAGTACACATTCCAAGCTTTTCAAATTGTCCAAGAACTTCTCAAACACCCTTGTGGTTAGGGAGAATCGAATTTGTAAAGATGGGCAAAAGTCACTTTGTTCATAAGCCAATTACATGTTCATAACTTTGCATTTTCAAACTCAGCTTGCACAAACTAGATTACAGGCCTTTTATCTCATCCACACTCAATAATTTAATGCATATCCTTTGTGTTCATGTCTTGTTTTGTGTATTTAACCATTACATACAAGATTAAGCCATATTTGGAAAAAGCATTTTAACCATTTTTGAAAAGAAGCACTTTATGTCAAGATCACAATCTAAGAAGTACAAAGCAGATCTTTTAGGCACAAGTTCATGAACCAATTTCACTAATCAAGAGTGATTTGTGCAGCATGCTTGAGGGGCCTGTATGAGCCTACAATCTAACTTGACAACTCTTACTTAGATAAGAAGAAAACTTGCATTTTGTAGCATAGCACACATTCCTGCAAGAACGAACTCAAGCAAACTTTGTGAACACATTTGATATTCCCTAACTGACCTAAAGCACGACCAAAGAACCCTCAATACCTCCTCATCCATCAAAGCCCATTTTTTCTGCAAAACAGAGTCCCTGTTGCAGATTGACTTGGCCAGTTCATTTCCCTTGTGCGTTTTCATCCAAACCAGTTCAAACACATCCTACATCATTCATACAAACTATCCCAAGCCTTGGAAACAGACTGTAACACCCCTAACCAAGTTTTCTATTTTCATTTTTTCATCTGTGCAGGTTGAGTTACATAGCTTGATTCAGTTAGTTTCAAAGCAAGCTATAGGTTGGAAGAGCATCCTTGAACCTCAGGCAAGCTGTGCAAATCCTCAAATTCCATTGAAAACACCTCCATTGTTGTACACGATTCAAGCTGAACAGGTAAAAGTTTGAACTTCTATCTCTCTATCCAAGCATATCTAGGCTTAGGTTTGTGAATACATTATGTCCTACTCATGGCCCTGAAGCTACCCATATCCTCACTTTTCATTTATGTTGTGTGTGCTGCACGAATTTTGGACATGAACATTTGAAAAAAACTAGGTCAGGAATTGGGGGAGGAGAAATTCTCTCTCATTTCTGAGAGTTATAACAACTTCTTTATATGTTTAGAATCGTGACATGATGCTCTATAACATTGATGTTGTAAGTTTTTGTTGAAAATTAAGGAATCAGAAGTTAGCGGGTTGAGAAGGAAACGCGGGTTTTCTTTGTTTGAATATTGCTGGAGGTTGAAGACAACTCCTTCTGGGCTGGGCCTGGGTTATTTTTCTGTTTACACCACTATTTCCCACATACACCCCCTGGCCCATTATGTGATATATTTGTCATTTTTTATTTTTTCTTTTTGATTCTGATTTTATATTTTCATTCAAGCATGAAAAAACACTAAAAATATTTTTCTCACATTTTTTGCATTTTATTTGATATTTGTTTGTTTCATTTAGTTACATATATAAATAAATATAATACTATTTGTTTAAAACATTAAAAATAATAATACAAAATATATTTTTTTAGTTATTATTTTTTATTTACATTTTGGAAACATTTTCTGAAAAATATACTTTTTTTTTGTAAATAATTAACATTTTTGTATTTTTGTACATATTTAATATATTTAGTAAATAATATAAATACTTATCTATCTTTTATTAAATATTTAGGATAAATACAAAAATAATGTATTTTTATTTTTATTAATATTTAACCTCAAAAAAATACTTTTTTACAATATACTTCCCTTTTATTTCCTTTTTGTATATAGTTAATAAATATTGTATATGATATAAACAATAAATACTATTTATTTACAAAATTAGGGTTTTGCCCTAAACATGAAAATATCCAAAATTAACCTTTTTTTATTATTTTTATTTCACTTGTAAATAAATCACATACACTTACACAAATACATTGACACATTCACATTTACTTATTCCTATACATTGACACATTATTACATTTGCGATTGATTCGATTTGGTTGTAAATATTGGGATACCACTCTCCTATTAAAGTCTCATCCCCATTTGAACATTTGTACCCCCATCCCCATGATTATTTTGTAATAATTTAGGACTTTAAATTCTCGCAATTTATCGCTTTCAAATATACCATGGTTAGACCTAGGGTTTGTATGTACATAAAATCAAACGCTAGATAACCTAATACAAGACAAATGCATGAAAATCAATACACAATCACACTTGCACCCCTAGGGTAATCCCACATGTTGCCTTCCAAAATGGGCCATGCTTGCACGTTGAGTATCTTTGGCAAAACAAAACAAATCAAAATGATCATAGTCCCTCGATGACGCTTTCGAAAGTTGCCTACGAAATGATCATAGTCCCTTCAAGCAAAATTGCCAAAGACACTTGGCACCATTGCATTCATGGTCTAAACGATGACCCGCGCCTGTCCCGTTAACATCCTAACACAAGATTGTCCACCAAATACAATGGTGGAACAAAATTGTTAAAAGGGTTAAAACATGAGAAAAAACCTTTGAGTACAATAGGGGTAGACAACTCTTAGTTACTTGATCAAACTTGCAAAAACACTTGCCTACTTTTCAAAACCACTCTCCACAAACACTTTCAAAACAAACTTTCAAAAAAAACATTTGAAACATCTTTTCGAAAAGATACACACCTTTGTATATACTCAAACACGAGTCATTACAATGGTTGCCTAGACAAGGCGTCTTTTTCAAAACATTTTCAAAACACACACACACACACACACACACACCATTTCAAGCAATTGAAAATCAAAGGCAAGTGATCTAAGCAAGTAACTAAGAGCCCATGGATAACCATGGATAGAAAGGGTGCTAATACCTTCCCTTTCTATAATCTACCCCCCGAACCCAAGAAAACATCTCAAAGGTTTTTGCTGTGCTTTTTAACCTTTCCTTAGGATAAAATAAAAAGTCGATGGTGACTCTTGCTCAACCGAAACATTTGCGAAAACAAACGCAAAACCTCAAGTCAGTTCTCCCACCGTATCACAGAACTGGTGACTCTGCTGGGGAGAAATTCAAAAGTGGGGTTACCTTATGGTTTAAATAACCTTTACATACTTGCTTTGATTGCCTTGATTGCTTTACTTTTTGGGTCCTTGTTTGGGTTTGTTGTAAATCCTACACCCGGATTTGGGGGCACCTTTTTAGGTAAATAGCAATAAAACTGCGAGGGAACTGTGCGGGGTATACCGACATGGTTGAAGCAGTAAGCTATGTTAGTGTGACATATTTGTGAGTACCGGTAACCCTTGAGTTCAATCAAGGAGAGTACGGGGCCGCTGAGTGATGTCGTGAAGCACTAACGAACTCTTAGAACCTTAATTGACCATCCTAGCCTTTTTAGGGGTAGTGAGATGACCGACTTTGGTGCAGTCCGAAGTTGGTAGATACTCGATACTACACTCATTGAGGGTTGTTTTCTTGGAATATTTTGGTCACCAGTTAAGTGGTTAAACCAAAACAATGAACACAGAAAACAATCCAATGATATTGAGCTCCTTAGAACCCGGTTTCTATTTTAGGACAGGATGAACCAACGAAACTGAAAGAGGGTACTTACCTACAACCCCATGCAAGCCTAAACCTAAGGACTTGTTTGCTTTGTGTGAATATGATTACCTGTATATACACTCACTTGCTTTTGCATACATGTACATAACATCATAACATCATACCATAGCATTTTCAATAAACCATTTCAAGGATCTCAAGGGTTCTTTTGATGCAGGGTTACGTTGAACCAGACGTCTACCAAGGGGCAAGAGGTTTTCTCCTCTAAGCAAATGCCGTCAAAGATCAAGTGCAACAACTTGAATCAGGGGCTATGACCCACTCGACATGGTGAGCTTGATTCTCGTGGAAAGACATCCACCAGTGCAAAGTTCTCCAATCAAAGATCAAGTTCAACAACTTGAATCAGGGGCTATGACCCACTTGACATGGTGAGCTTGATTCTCGTGGAAAGACATCCACCGGTGCAAAGTTCTCCAATCAAAGACCGAAGTTCAACCTCTAACATTCTCTTGTGTTTACCCCAAGAGATCCTTGAAAGCATGCATCCATATATCATGCATTGCATCTTGACGATTTTTCCTTTTTCAGGTTTCCTTACTCTCCTACGGTTTATTTCAGTAAGAGATGGATCTAGAAAGGACTGTCAAGGATATCCAGGACCAGACTGCTCAGCTTCAAGAGATGTTCTTGAACCTGTCCTTGGGGCAAGAAGAAGTGAAAGCTCTCCTCACAACGGGAATGGTCCAGGGGAATTCAAACAATGCCAGGAGTGATCAGTTGGAAGCACTGCAGTCTGAGCTGACAACAATGAGGATCCAAATGATGGGGCAACTGGTGGGCCAGATGGCTCTCATCCAGGACTTGTCTCAAAGACAAGAGGGGCTCAGAGTTCTCGTCAATCAACTGCTTCGGGACAACCAACTGGGGCAAACATCTGAGGTTGAAGAGCAAGTCACCACTCAACCCCCATCCAGACAAGAAGACAAGGGGAAAGCTCCTTTGCTTGATTCAGGGTCACAAGCCCAACAACAACCTCGCCAGCGTCAACGAGGTAATCGGCGTAATCAAAATACGTCAGGAAGACAGTTCACTGAGACTGACATACCGTTATCTTTGATACTGGAGCGCTTGTTGGAGGTCAATCTGACTGCTTTGAGGGATCCTATTCGGAAGCCCAGTACTTCCGCTCCTAACTATCATCCTGACGCATTTTGTGTATACCACTCCTATAGCCCAGGACATGACACCGACGACTGTTGGGCCTTGAAGAACAAGATTCAAGATCTGATCGACATTGGAGTGTTGAGGTTCATGCCAGACGGCGAGATGAAAATCTTCCGTTGAGGAGTTCTCCACCTGAAATGACAAAGCTCAAACTGAAAGACTTTTGCTTCATTTGAATTTTCAAAGTTGTAATTTCTCTTTGTCATTCAAACAATTATCTGTTGATGTCAAACTCTGTTTCATTAATGCATTGCATATGTTTGTCTTGAATTCATCCATTCGTTTTCACTACTCTTGTGCTTTCTTTATGATATTTAACTCTTGATAAAAAGCTGCAAGCCTTTAGAGGGAGGATGACGAAACAATACCATAATCTCATACAGTATGCTTCTGAACAGACCTTGCTGATGATGTACATGCATTTCTTTCAATTCCCAAACACTGGAGTTATAAGGAAGATAATCCCTAGTCAACCCCTTTGAGCCAAAGAAGTAGGAGTTTTCTGTTCTAAACAACCAAAACCTTTGATATAAACCTGGGGCAGGGTAGTCTCTCAGTTAATTCAAAAAAAAGGTGCGCATTGAAGTCGCAAACTCTCAGTTCGTAATACAACGAACGACATCAAAAAGAGAAAAGCATTCCTTTGGAATCAAAAGACAGTGATGGTTCCCTACCATATAGGAAGTCAATCTCTCTCAAAAAAAAAACCCACTGAGCCAAAACCTACAAAGGAGGCTTAAGAAAGCTGGGGCATCCCGCTGACTGTAATCTCGAAAACAGGAACAGTCAGGAAAAAGTTAGGGATAACAAATCAAAATCAAAATAGGGAGGTCATTACAAATCCTCAAAAAGAAAAAGGATATGATGACTGTCTCCAAAATTCAATTGGTGAACCATCACCCAAAAGGTCGTTCCAAACTTGAACAGAGTGCGACACACAATTAACTGAGCTTAGGGTTGAAGAACATCACGAAGAGCGGGTGGGTACAAATATACTTTGAGCCTTTATCCTTTGTTTATTAAACCGTGAACCAAGCCACGTTACAACCCTTCAAAAGTCCTAATTGAAGCATGGGTTAGTTCGAAAGCATACTGTTATAAAAGGTATCCTGACTCCTGTAAGGCTTTGCTCTAAATCTTGTGTTGATTTGTCTTATAAAAAGTTTTCTGCTAAAAAACGCATTTTTCAAAGACTTCGAGACAAACATAAACTTTGCATTGCTTGAATATCACTGTTTGCATTTAACTATTTGTTTGACAGCGAAGAAATTCATACAACGAATGTTCGGAGGAACGAAAACTCTCCCAGTGAGTAAAATCACTTCAAAAGGACGACACTTCCAACGACAAGTCTCCTATCAACAAGGGGCAGTCCAGTCAAGGTTTCAACAGATCTTTCAAGGTTCAGTTAACCTGGGGCAGTCCAGTCAAGATTTCCAGAAATCTCTCAATTCACAGAGTAATCTGATTCAAGACTCCTTCATAATCACTTGGGGAATTCGAATGTCAAAAGTGTCCAACAATTCCTTCATCACCTGCTGGAAATTACAACCACCAACAGAATAACGGACAATTGAAGCTCCTAAAAATCTGTTTCTTTCAAAGCATGAAGATTCTCATCAACTCAAAAGATTGGTATACTCCCAATTTCTGACCCTTAACAAAATCAAGATCTAGAAATAGTTTAGATGTGACCCAAGATTTTGCGACATTCTATAACTTATTCAGATTTGCTTCCAGAAATAGTTCAGATGTGACCCAAGATTTGGCGACATTTCGATACTTATTCAGATTTGCTTCCAGAAATAGTTCAAGATGTGACCCAAGATTTGGCGACATTCAGTAACTTATTCCAGATTTCCTTCTAGATATAGTTCGAGATGTGACCCAAGATTTGGCGACATTCAGTAACTTATTCCAGATTTCCTTCCAGAGATAGTTCAGATGTGACCCAAGATTTGGCGACATTTAGTAACTTATTCCAGATTTCCTTCTAGATATAGTTCAAGATGTGACCCAAGATTTGGCGACATTCTATAACTTATTCAGAATTTCCTTCTAGATATAGTTCAAGATGTGACCCAGAGATGGCGACATTCTATAACTTATTCAGAATTTCCTTCTAGATATAGTTCAAGATGTGACCCAGAGATGGCGACATTCTATAACTTATTCAGATTTGCTTCCAGAAATAGTTCAGATGTGACCCAAGATTTGGCGATATTTCGATACTTATTCAGATTTGCTTCCAGAAATAGTTCAAGATGTGACCCAAGATTTGGCGACATTCAGTAACTTATTCCAGATTTCCTTCCAGAAATAGTTCAAGATGTGACCCAGATTTGGCGACATTCCGATACTTATTCCAGATTTGCTTCTAGAGATAGTTCAAGATGTGGCCCAGAGATGGCGACATTCAGCAACTTATTCCAGATCAACACCTGCGGCAATCAAGATTCTCGATTTCCCCAGCCAGAGAGCCTTACAGAAGCTAACTCCCCTCAGAGTCAAGTTTCAAAATCTCCAGTGGAGCCAAAACTGTCAATCCCCAGCGGAGCTAAAACTTCCAACTATCAATCTACAAGCAGAATGGAGACTCTCGTTCTCAGTTCCTCACAGGATATTCAAATATTCTCCAGTGAAGATCTCCTCAAGACAGGAATCCCCAGTAGATTGGCATACAACTCAAGCTCCTGATTCCCCAACAGTGGTCCCATGACTTCTCACTTTCGACGATTAAAAGATTCTTGCCCTCCCCAGTAGCAGTCAAGGAATTATTTTCCCCGACAATAGTCAAGATTCTTTTGTCTCCAGCCATCCAGGATTCATCTATCCTCAGCAAGACAGCTCATCAGCTTACATACACATTCATCACATTCATATCATAAACATTTATGTAACATACATTGCATCACGCATCATGACATTGCATACAACTAACTCTTTACCTTTTCAGGAAAAGATCAGTCAACAGACAAAAATCATCATCTTCCGAGATTCATCCAGAAATAGTTCAGATGTGATCCAAACACGGCGACATTCTGATACTTATTCCAGATTCATCCAGATGCAGTTTTACAAGGACTCATCATCAGGAAACCCTACACCGGTTCCTTCTCAACCTCAAGACTTCTGAAAACAGTTTACAGGTTCTCCAGTAACGGATGTCAACCTATCGCTTATTCAGATTCTTCTCAACTTTTGAAAACAGTTTACGGATGCTTCCCAACATGGATGCTGCTCTATTGCTTATTCAACTTTCAAGACCTTTGAAAACAGTTTACGGGTTCTCCAGTAACGGATGTCAACCTATCGCTTGTTCAGACTCTTCTCAACTTTTGAAAACAGTTTACGGACGCTTCCCCATCAACGGATGCTGCTCTATTGCTTATTCAACTTCAAGACTTCTGAAAATAATTTATGGATTCTCCAAACATGGATGTCAATCTATTGCTTGTTCAGACCCCCCAGTTCAGAGATGTTCCAAAACATGGATACCTTTCTGATACTCATCCACTCAACAATGACATAAATTTCAACAATCACCTTCAGATGGCATCTTTAAGCCCATCCTCCTACCAGCAGTCACCAGATGGCATCGTTAATCCCATCACCAAATGGCATCTTTAAGCCCATTTCCAGATGGCATCTCTAAGCCCATCCCCCTGTCACATTTCCAGATGGCATCTTTAAGCCCATCACCAAATGGCATCTTTAAGCCCATTTCCAGATGGCATCTCTAAGCCCATCCCCCTGTCACATTTCCAGATGGAATCTTTAAGCCCATCACCAAATGGCATCTTTAAGCCCATTCCCTCTACCATCACATCACCGAGTGCAAATTTTTGGGCACTCTAGTGTCCAATCTCCTTTTACCTTCGAGACGCGAAAGGCAAACTTGCCAATCTAACTCTTCAGGTTCAAGAACATTGAACAGGGGCAACTGTTGTACCCCAAAATTTGCCCTCTCATTTCTTCAACATTTTCTCATCCCAAGACCCTTGAAGCTCAAGATCAAGTTAGGGTTTGCTCTGCTCAAGACTCCCCCTTGCACTGTTGACCCAAATTAGGGTTTGAGTTTGCACAAAGATGTTTTGACCTAAAATTCCCAAAATGACTTTCATGCTTCATATTGGACTCACAAGTTTATCCATACCAAGTTTCAAGCCTTGATTCCAATCTTTGCCCAATCAACTGGACAGTTGACCTGGAAATCAGCTGTATTGGGGAAAAAGTCAACTGTGGTCAATTGACAGTCAAACCTCATGATTTTTGACCCACATCAACATTATGAAATCATATGGACCATTTGATCAAGTTTGGATCACAATTCCACAAGAAATTTGATCAGATCACCAAAGGGGCAAAATGGTCATTTTTAGGGTTTTGACTGCACAAAGGCAATTTTTGACTGTTTGACCTAGCCAATGGCAAATCAAGCTCACATGTGGACTCAAGAACTCAATGGCATGGTCTTGACACATTCAACAAGTTCAAAAGATTCCAAATGCACAAGATTGACAGATGAATTTTCCAGTCAACTGATCAAAATTTGACTGTATACTGAAAAGTCAAACTTTGACTTTTTGGTCAAAATCAAGTGCCAAGATTCATTTTTCATCAAGACATGTCAAACTATGAAACTTGTTCATCAAGAAATCAAAAATTACAAATTAGGGTTTGAAATGAAGAAATTTCATAACTTAGAAATTTTCTAAGTTATGAAATTTCCTAATTTTTTCCTAACTTTGTCCCATCTTTTAATCAAGATACATTTGTATTCAAACAAAACTCAAAACATGAAAGTTGTAGTACATTGAAAAATCTACAACTTTGATTCACAAAGTTTCCTCAAAAGAAGCTTGTAGCTCAAGTTATGATTTTTGGAATAGGGGTGCAAAACATTCTTAACTTAGAAATTTCTTGACCTATTTTAGGCAGGATTTTTGCCCAACTTCATGGCCACTTTTCACATGCTTCCACTTGGAATTTCAATTTGCATTACAAAGATGGATTGTAGTACACATTCCAAGCTTTCCAAATTGTCCAAGAACTTCTCAAACACCCTTGTGGTTAGGGAGAATCGAATTTGTAAAGATGGGCAAAAGTCACTTTGTTCATAAGCCAATTACATGTTCATAACTTTGCATTTTCAAACTCAGCTTGCACAAACTAGATTACAGGCCTTTTATCTCATCCACACTCAATAATTTAATGCATATCCTTTGTGTTCATGTCTTGTTTTGTGTATTTAACCATTACATACAAGATTAAGCCATATTTGGAAAAAGCATTTTAGCCATTTTTGAAAAGAAGCACTTTATGTCAAGATCACAATCTAAGAAGTACAAAGCAGATCTTTTAGGCACAAGTTCATGAACCAATTCCACTGATCAAGAGTGATTTGTGCAGCATGCTTGAGGGGCCTGTATGAGCCTACAATCTAACTTGACAACTCTTGCTTAGATAAGAAGAAAACTTGCATTTTGTAGCATAGCACACATTCCTGCAAGAACGAACTCAAGCAAACTTTGTGAACACATTTGATATTCCCTAACTGACCTAAAGCATGACCAAAGAACCCTCAATACCTCCTCATCCATCAAAGCCTATTTTTTCTGCAAAACAGAGTCCCTGTTGCAGATTGACTTGGCCAGTTCATTTCCCTCGTGCATTTTCATCCAAACCAGTTCAAACACATCCTACATCATTCATACAAACTATCCCAAGCCTTGGAAACAGACTGTAACACCCCTAACCAAGTTTGCCATTTTCATTTTTTCATCTGTGCAGGTTGAGTTACATAGCTTGATTCAGTTAGTTTCAAAGCAAGCTATAGGTTGGAAGAGCATCCTTGAACCTCAGGCAAGCTGTGCAAATCCTCAAATTCCATTGAAAACACCTCCATTGTTGTACACGATTCAAGCTGAACAGGTAAAAGTTTGAACTTCTATCTCTCTATCCAAGCATATCTAGGCTTAGGTTTGTGAATAAATTATGTCCTACTCATGGCCCTGAAGCTACCCATATCCTCACTTTTCATTTATGTTGTGTGTGCTGCATGAATTTTGGACATGAATATTTGAAAAAAACTAGGTCAGGAATTGGGGGAGGAGAAATTCTCTCTCATTTCTGAGAGTTATAACAACTTCTTTATATGTTTAGAATCGTGACATGATGCTCTATAACATTGATGTTGTAAGTTTTTGTTGAAAATCAAGGAATCAGAAGTTAGCAGGTTGAGAAGGAAACGCGTATTTTCTTTGTTTGAATGTTGCTGGAGGTTGAAGACAACTCCTTCTGGGCTGGGCCTGGGTTATTTTTCTGTTTACACCACTATTTCCCACATACACCCCCCTGGCCCATTATGTGATATATTTGTCATTTTTGATTTTTTCTTTTTGATTCTGATTTTATATTTTCATTCAAGCATGAAAAAATACTAAAAATATTTTTCTCACATTTTTTGCATTTTATTTGATATTTGTTTGTTTCATTTAGTTACATATATAAATAAATATAATACTATTTGTTTAAAACATTAAAAATAATAATACAAAATATATTTTTTAGTTATTATTTTTTATTTACATTTTGGAAACATTTTCTGAAAAATATACTTTTTTTTGTAAATAATTAACATTTTTTTATTTTTGTACATATTTAATATATTTAGTAAATAATATAAATACTTATCTATCTTTTATTAAATATTTAGGATAAATACAAAAACAATTCATTTTTATTTTTATTAATATTTAACCTCAAAAAAATAATTTTTTACAATATACTTCCCTTTTATTTCCTTTTTGTATATAGTTAATAAATATTGTATATGATATAAACAATAAATACTATTTATTTACAAAATTAGGGTTTTGCCCTAAACATGAAAATATCCAAAATTAACCTTTTTTTATTATTTTTATTTCACTTGTAAATAAATCACATACACTTACACAAATACATTGACACATTCACATTTACTTATTCCTATACATTGACACATTATTACATTTGCGATTGATTCGATTTGGTTGTAAATATTGGGATACCACTCTCCTATTAAAGTCTCATCCCTATTTGAACATTTGTACCCCCATCCCCATGATTATTTTGTAATAATTTAGGACTTTAAATTCTCGCAATTTATCGCTTTCAAATATACCATGGTTAGACCTAGGGTTTGTATGTACATAGAATCAAACGCTAGATAACCTAATATAAGACAAATGCATGAAAATCAATACACAATCACACTTGCACCTCTAGGGTAATCCCACATGTTGCCTTCCAAAATGGGCCATGCTTGCACGTTGAGTATCTTTGGCAAAACAAAACAAATCAAAATGATCATAGTCCCTCGATGACGCTTTCGAAAGTTGCCTACGAAATGATCATAGTCCCTTCAAGCAAAATTGCCAAAGACACTTGGCACCATTGCATTCATGGTCTAAACGATGACCCGCGCCCGTCCCGTTAACATCCTAACACAAGATTGTCCACCAAATACAATGGTGGAACAAAATTGTTAAAAGGGTTAAAACATGAGAAAAAACCTTTGAGTACAATAGGGGTAGACAACTCTTAGTTACTTGATCAAACTTGCAAAAACACTTGCCTACTTTTCAAAACCACTCTCCACAAACACTTTCAAAACAAACTTTCAAAAAAAACATTTGAAACATCTTTTCGAAAAGATACACACCTTTGTATATACTCAAACACAAGTCATTACAATGGTTGCCTAGACAAGGCGTCTTTTTCAAAACATTTTCAAAACACACACACACACACACCATTTCAAGCAATTGAAAATCAAAGGCAAGTGATCTAAGCAAGTAACTAAGAGCCCATGGATAACCATGGATAGAAAGGGTGCTAATACCTTCCCTTTCTATAATCTACCCCCCCCCCCCCCCCCCCCGAACCCAAGAAAACATCTCAAAGGTTTTTGTTGTGCTTTTTAACCTTTCCTTAGGATAAAATAAAATGTCGGTGGCGACTCTTGCTCAACCGAAACATTTGCGAAAACAAACGCAAAACCTCAAGTCAGTTCTCCCACCGTATCACAAAGGGCTATCTGGCCTCCTTGGCATACTTCTGGCTGTGCTAACCAGATTCGAAGGCATTCCGCCTTGGTGCCCTCAGCCTGACGCAAATGGAATTCTCTCGAATACTTCAGCCATTTCCTTATCATACACTGCTGCACATCTGGGACATATCAAGCATTCTGTTCCAATCTTGTGGCAACGAACCAGGAATTCGAGCAGACATTCATCAGCTTTTGGATAGACTTTGTATAGTTGGTTGTCTTGCCTCCAGTTGACTCCTGTTCATTCATGCTAGGCCCTTTCGAATTCAGCAGCAATTTTGGGGTTGCAGATGATACTGCACCTTGGGCATATCAACTTTTCCTGATTTTTCTTATGACAGTGGAAGAGGTATTCACGCAAACCCGCGTCCATTCTAGGTAAGTTCTCTCTTCTCTGTTCTCTTTCCCTCTCTAAACAGCGTTCCACTTCTTCCATTTCAGTGTTAGGTTGTTCGAAGTCCACCATATTCACTCCCAGCATTTGGTCATCAGAAATTTTGACTTCTTCAAATTTCATCCTAAGACCTTCAGTGGCCTCAGCTAATTTTCTGTCACTTAATATCTTTGCTTTGAGCACCTTTGGGAGGCCATCAATAGCTTATGTTTCGTTTTTGATCAATGGGATGCCATCAGTAGCCTCTTTTTCGTTTCTGATTAGGATGAAGTCCCTATCCTCTTTGAATTCCACTTTTGATTCGAATTTCCTCTCAGCAATTTCTACCACATTGATGTCTAGTGGTTCAGCATAGTTAGTCTCCTCCATCAGCAACGAATCAGTATCAACTTTCATTGGATTCTTTCCCTTGTCTGAGAACTTCAGCCTGCCATCCTTGATCACATTCTGTATCAAATCCCTGAAAAGAAAGCACTGTGAGGTTTTATGGCCTAAAAAGTTGTGATATTTATAAAAGCCCCTCTTTTTCCTTTGTTCCAACGGAGGAACCTTAAGGTTAGGAGGAACTATTAACTGGCCATCTTTAACAAGTAGATCAAATATCTCATCACATTTAGTGATATCGAAAGTATATATTTTCTTGGGGAATTTATCATTCCTTTCACTTTCGAGAGAATCCTTTCCATTGGAAGGAAGTAGAACTTTACAAGCATAAGGGGGTGCTTCTTTTAGTTTTGCAAGATCTATTTCGAACTGATCGAAATCATAAGGGTCTTGAGAATCATCTATGTTTTCCTCTTCAGCCTCTATGTAGGCTATTCTCTCTTTCTTATGATTTTTACTAGCCCTAGCTTTTTCAGCTTTTAATCTTTCGACCTGACGCACTCTGTCTGCTAGTTGGGCCATATCTCTAAGATATTGTGTATCCAATTTCTTTCGAATGGAATAATCTAGGCCCCCAGCAGCCATTTCGACCAATTCATGTTCAGGGACCACTGTGAAGCATCTGGATTTTAACAAACGGAATCTATTCAAATATTCATCTATTGGTTCCGTGAATTTTCTCTTAATGATTGCTAGTTCCTTGAGACTGATTTTAGATTGACCCATATAAAATTGTTCATGGAAAAGCCTTTCTAAATAAGGCCAGGTGTCTACAGATCCAGGGGGCAAGGTGGTGAACCAAGTGAACGCGTTCTTTGTCAAAGAACTTGGGAAGTATTTTATCCTAAGATTTTCATTGTTTGCTATATCTCCTGCTTCTGTTAAATATCTTGCTATATGTTCCACTGTTGATTCACTTGTATCTCCAGCAAATTTCGTGAATTTAGGAACTTTCAAGCCCCTGGGTAATTCTGTTTGCATAATATAATCTATAATAGAAGATGTGTAGTTTGGCCTCCTAAATCCTGAATTTAAACCATACTGGGCCATTATTCTTTCAATCATGGTGGTGAGGTTATTTTCTGCCACTAAATTGTCATTTCTAATTCTATGAACAATTTCGTCTGCATTTTGGTCCCTATTCACCATCATTATAGGTCTAGGTTGTTCATTCTGAACTTCCTGAATTCCCTGGTCTCTTAATCTCACCCCTATATTTCTTTCTTCGACCACTTGCACAGGGGGTCGAATTCGTTCGATTATGGGTCCTTCATTTCGAATTTCCCCTGGGTTTTGCCTACGCCTTGCAGGCACATTAGGGGCACCAAAAAAATCTGCTATTATGGCCATCTGGGCTGCATTTTCTTGGTTTGTTCTATTTATATTCTAGATTAGGGGATTGAAAATAGCATTCATTTCGCGGGCTAAGATTCCTATCATATCATGATTGCTATCATCCATCTGTTGTCTAAGCGCTGCCTGACTATTAGTTGTAAGAGTAGGCAATTGGGCGAAGTTTCCTGTATTCTAGAAATTTGTACCCAAATGGTTCATTCCTGAACCAGATCCTTGGAGTGGGGACGAAGTTGTTGTATTATGTAACCCTGCCATAAACGAAGTTGGCATCCCATACTGAGGATTTCTGGGTCTCAAAGGTTCAAAACTTGGAGGCCTAGGGGGGGTCGAATACTGTTGATTCCCTAATGTGTGGCGCAGTTTGCACTAAAGACACGTTTGATGGCATGTCTAATGTACTTACTGGGATCGTATTCGAACTGCCAACAGGAATGGCATTGGAGGCATCAATCGAACTTGAAACGATTGTTGTAGCCCCCTGTGGGGGATTCTGTACCCCATCTTGGTTGGTTGTATTAACCATTATTTTAGTACGTTGTTTTCTGGGTATATGTGGATTGTTATTCTTTATTTTTCCGCTTCGAAGGTTCATGTACCGAAACGCGCTCCACACTCAGAAAATCCTAAAACTTCTCTAATATGTTTGTTTGATAAAACTTTTTGTTATGACACTGTCCCACCGGGTGTGCCAATTTGTTTACAGTGATTTCTAGTAAACAACCGCTAGTCTTCCAATTTACTAATTATTATTGGTTACTTGCAGGATCGACTAGATTGATCCTAGAACACATGTGTCATAACTTATTTCCATGTTCATATCTATTATATTGATAGACTTATATTGTATGTTAAGTTCGAATACGAGATTCTTAGGAAAGATTTCTAAAATGGTCTATAGGAATAAACTAACTGAATGTAGGCAGGAAAGGCTTCGAATTAGACTTGGGCTTGAATGTAAAGATAAGTGTTTGAATAAAAGGATAAAGTAGAAGTAAAGTTTCTAACAAAGTGACTGTGTTTAAAGGCAAGTAAAACAAAGAAATGCAAGGAAATCGAAGGATTTAAGGGCAGAAATGCTGTAAAGTTTCTAACGAAGTGACTGTGTTTAAAGGCAAGTAAAACAAAGAAATGCAAGGAAATCGAAGGATTTAAGGGTAGAAATATTGTCTAACGAACTAAATATAACAAGACTTGTATTGAAATTGTAAAAAAAGTAATGATGTTCAACACGTACATTGTATCTTCTGACTCGTTTTCCTTAATTCACGGAAGTTTGAGTATTTTGAGATCTTTTAGTACATAAAAGTGAACCTTTCTTAAATCTAACATAAGAACACCTATTTATAGTGTCTTGACCCTAACGGCCCTATTCTAAAACCACGCCACGTTCGAAGCATGCAGGCTTCCTATGTTTGCTGACTTCCACGCGTCTTCTAGAATGGCGCTCTTTATTTGAAATTCGAAATCTGTACCAATCGAAGCATCTTGTTTGAAGCATCTTTTTTCTTCGTTGCTTTCGAAATAACCCAAATACCTGGACCATTTCCAACTTCTGGCACCCTTGCATAAATGAGCTCTTTTATAATTCGAACACTAAAAAAGTCCAAATCGAAATCTGCTGAAAATTGAATAATCCTTCAACATAATGACTCCATATCTCCCACCAATATCCAATATTGATATTAATCTCCTTAGGTACTTTATTCAAAATATTATTTTGATAGTGGTTTCATCCTTATTCGAAATAGCCAGCTAACAAATTGTTCCTTATTCGAAATAGCTAGCTAACAAATGTATAGTTGTCTTTTTTTTATCAAATAGCATCACTATTATAAGCAAAGTTGTGAAAATTAATTTACCTCCACTTTGATGCATGTAATGTTGCTTGATCTAGACCGTGATACTCGAGCTTCTCTTTGAGAGCGGAATACTTGTATTGATCTAACAATGAAGAAAAAAATAAAAATGAAATGACAAATATAAAAATCCACTAAGGAAACATAAAAAAAATGAAATGGTAAACACCCTTACCTTTTTCACTACCGTCTCTTTCTTTTCTTCGTAGGAATATGTTCTACTCGTCTCTTAACAACGCGGATGGTTGGATTGATCCAAATACCGTCATTATGATCATTTCTAATATATGATTAATTCACTATAATATTCTCATCTTCATCATTTCTAGTAAACGATTCAATCTCAACATCAATATCACCTTGATCTTCAATGTTTTCATCAATTACTTTGTTAGATAAAAACACTATAGATCATTTCGTACTTGTCGGATCAGTGACATAGAACACTTGTTTAGCTTGAGAGGCTAGAATAAAAGGCTCATCTTTGTACCCCACCCTATTAAGATCCACTTGTAAAAATCCTGACTTATCCATTCGTATGCCATTATTATTTTCAATCCACTCGCAACCAAATATAGGAATATGAAACTTCTCATAATCAAACACCCAAATGCGCTCGATAACCCCAAAATATGACAGATTTGCAAATTTAGGGTTTAAGTCCTTCACACTTGATATGTGCATTGCTTTAGCTACCAAAGTGACACCACTATTTTGCATAGTACTTTTATCATCTTGTTCTTTGGTATAAAATGTGTATCCATTAATTGCGTATGTGCTATAAGAAAATACAACCAAACTTGGACCATATGCTAAACATCTCAACCTTTCGGTTATTGAAGCGAGATCTGAACGATACTTTGAATAAATATGTTCCTTAAACCATGGTATGAAACTTAGATTGTGCTCTCGTACTATCCAATTCTCATTTCTATTCGGATTTAAACCACGGAGAACACTCTTGTGCATTTCAACATACGGCTCAACCTCAATCTCATTGTGCAGAACATACAAATGCACTTGATCCCGTTCGACCCTTGATATTGTCACAACTTTATTTCCAATTAATTTCTTACCTTCTTTTTTTTCAACAATATGAGATTTTGGGAGTCCAATTGATTGAACATTTGACAGATATTTAGTACAAAACACAATCGCTTCTTCAACAATGTATCGTCCGACAATAGAACCCTCAGGTCGACTTTGGTTTTTCACATACCCTTTTAGTATTTTCATATAACGTTCAGCGGGGTACATCCATCTCATATAAGTTGGTCCACACAATTGTGTCTCTTTCACAAGATGAACAACTAGATGAACCATTATGTCAAAAAACAAGGGAGGAAAATACATTTCAAGATCACACAAATTAATAACTATTACTTTTTGCAATGTTGGTAAGATCGCAGGATCTATCACCTTACTGAAAATTGACTTGAAGAAAAAACACAGTTTAGTTATTGTGCTTCTTACTTTTTCTGGCAGAATAGAACGTATACCTAGTGGTAGAAAATGTTCCATTATAACATGGCAATCATGTGTCTTTAAAATCTTTAACTTGAGGTCTTTCATAGACACAAGTCTTCTAATATCTGATGAGTAGCCTTCTGGAACTTTAACTTCACTCAGAAACTTACACAATATTTTTTTCTCCTTTCTAGATAGAGTATAGACAACAGGTGGTAGATATGTTCGTCTTCCTTTCTTCACGGGTCCCAATCCAGTTCTCATTCCCATGTTTACCATGTTCTCCCTTACTTTAAGGCCATCCTTAGACTTTCACTCTGCACCTTTAAAATAATCATACTATCAATATCAATCAAACTTTTCACTTTTCAATGTCTCTTCAACAAGATTTTAATTTACTTATTCAAAACAACAACAACAAAATTTTAATTTATTCTTAAAACACTCTGTTTATTAATGGTATAGTGATAATAGCATATCTCTCATTAGTTCTTAGTAATGACTAAACTACTTATTTGTACATCAAAAGTAATGAATATATTTGCTATGGAAGAGTATGTTACTTCATTTTAGTCCAAAGTAGTTTTTCCTTCTAAGAATAAATTTCTTAACCAAGCATTTTTCAACAAACAATCCCTTGAGAATATCAGACTTTGTAAATGACTCTACCACCTAATCACACAATTATTATACAATTGCGACAACAACAAAAAATCCTTTTATTATTGGCTTTCCACTGTATTATTCGGTTTTATTTAGCAGTTAAATACGTGTTATGTAGCCTTTTATTATTTGTTAGTTTACTAGTTAAAAATAATTATTTTTCGTACCTTGTATTTGATAGAACTTATTCAACTTCTTAACAAACTTAAAAACTTGAACAATGTACAAAACAGCAAGAACAACAACAAGAACAATGGAGAAAACAAGAACAATAACAGCAACAATATAGAAAACAGCAACAATGTACAACAAGAACAACAACAACAATAACAACAAGAAGAACAATGTTACAACAGCAAGAATGATGTACCTGAACTACGGCGGTCTACGGCAAGAAACGGTCGGAGAAGAAACGATTAGGAACGGTCGAAGAAGAATCGGTCAGAGAAGAAACGGTCGGAGAAGAAACGATTAGGAATGGTCGGAGAAGAAACGTTCGAAGAATAAGACAACGATTAGAAATGAATGAATAGGGTTTTGAAATTTTTATATTTTAATTTTATAATTTGACCTAAGACAACGCTTTTTAAAAGTGCTTCCTATCATACAAGATCTAGCAGCGCTTTCACGAGAAAGCGCTTTCTTAAGTGGGAAAATTTTATATTTTAATTTTATAATTTGACCTAAGCCAGCGCTTTTTAAAAGCGCTTTCTATCATACAAGATCTAACAGCGCTTTCACGAGAAAGCGCTTTCTTAAGTGGGCGAATTTAAGGCCTTTAGCAGCGCTTTTTAAAAGCGCTTTCTAAAGGTTGTCTGTCGCAACGCTTTTTTTTAGTGAATTTTTTAAAAGACCTACAACAATGTTTTCTCAATAAAGCACTTTTTAAGATAGGGCATTTAGCAGCGCTTTTAAAAAGCCCTTTCTAAAGGCTGTCTGTAGCAGCGCTTTTTTTAGCGAATTTTTTAAAAGATCTACAACAGCGTTTTCTCATTAAAGCATTGTCTTTTTGGTGATGCCAAAAGTCAATTTTGGCGTAGTGACTCTATATAAATCCATTGTACCTCATTGTAAAATTTAGTTGGACAAAATCTATAAAGAAGAGACAGTTAATAGTCCACTCTCATTCTCTTTTATTTCTTCAAATTGGTATCAGAGCGCATGGCAAATATGATAGGTCAGATACCACTGCCATGATTTTCGAAGTCGAACTATGAAAACTGGAGCATCCAGATGAAGGCGCTGCTAGAATCGTTAGATGTATGGGAAGTGACTAACGATGGGTTTGAAGAACCATCAAATATGATGGCATACACAGCTGCTCAGAATAAGGCGTTGAAAGAAACGCGAGCAAGGGACAAAACAACATTGCACATGCTGTTCAGAGCAGTGGATGAATCAACTTACAAAAAGATTGCTGGTTCGACTACGTCGAAGGAGACATGGGACACACTTGAAAAGGATTTCAGAGGAGCTGATAGAGTCAAGCAAGTTCGCTTGCAAACTCTTCAAGGAGAAATGGAGAGAATGAAGATGTAGGAGACAGAGTCCGTATCGGACTACATTACTCGTGTACAGACGGTGGAAAATCAACTCAATCGAAATGGAGAAGCAACGTCTGATGCTCGTATTGTCGAAAATATTCTGAGATCTTTGACAGACAAGTTAGAAAACATAGTATGCGCAATAGAAGAGGTGAAGGACCTTTCAATAATCACTGTCGAAGAAGCCGCTGGTTCGCTTGAGGCACATGAACAACGCAAAATAAAGAAGAAGGAGGAGGCACTTGAGGATGCAGAACCCAACAGAGATGAAAAGGCACTTTTCTCTCAAAATTGGCGTGGGAGAGGACATGGTCGTGGAGGACGTAATGGTGGTCAAAGTTACCAAAATGACAACTTCGACAGGGGACAATCAAGCCAACAAAACTGGCGTGGTAGAGGACGTGGCTAGAGAGGTTAGAGGTCGAATTACAACAACATTGAATGTTACAAATGCAACAAACAGGGGCAATATGCGAAAGATTGCAACTCCTACAGTTGCTACAACTGTGGTAAAACGAGACATCTTGCAAAAGACTGTCGATCCAGAAGAAAGGTAGAAGAAACAACAAACCTTTCCCTAGAAACATAATCGAATGAAGGATTTCTGTTAATGACTCAAAAGGAAGCAAAAGCAGAAAACGACGCTATGTGGTACCTGGACTCAGGAGCAAGCAACCATATGTGTGGTCATAAGCATTTGTTCAAAGACATAAAGAAAATCGAAGATGGTCATGTTTCGTTTGGAGATGCGTCGAAATCAAGAGTCGAAGGAAAAGGAACAATTTTCTTCTTGTAGAAGAATGGTTTGATAGGATCAATCCAAGACGTGTACTATGTACCAAACCTCCAAGAAAATATTTTGAATCTGGGACAACTCACTGAAAAGGGCTATTCGATTCTCATGGAAGATTGAAGCCTGCATTTAAAAGACAAGTCAGGACATCTGGTTGCTCAAGTCGAAATGGGAAGGAATCGAATGTATAAGTTGAATTTGAGAAGCATTCGACAAAAGTGTTTACATGTCAATATCGAAGACCAAGAATCCCTGTGGCATCTTCTATTTGGTCATCTACACCAGGCTGGACTAAGGAGGTTAGCAAAGAAAAATATGGTGCATGGACTGCCAGATGTAGAATTCGAAGGAAAATTCTGTGAAGAATGTGTGTTTGGCAAACAAACGAAAACTTCATTCCCAAGGAAGGTAGAATATCAGGCCAAAAAAATTATGGAATTGATCCACACTGACATATGTGGACCAATTACCCCATAATCCTTCATTGGTAAAAGGTACTTCATATCCTTCATTGATGACTTCTCAAGGAAAACTTCGGTGTACTTTCTGAAAGAAAAATCTGAAGCCTTCGAAGTATTCAAGAAGTTTAATATAATGGTTGAAAAAGCAACAAACAAACACATCAAAGCCCTTCAATCAGACAGAGGTGGGGAATATACTTCGACAACCTTTATGAAGTACTGTGAAGAGCAAGGCATAAGAAGATTTTTGACTGCAGCTTACTCACCCCAACAAAATGGTGTAGCGGAAAGGAAGAATCGAACAGTCTTTGACATGGTTCGATCAATGCTGAAGAGCAAAAAATTTCGAAGTGGTTTTGGGCAGAAGCTGTATAGTGTGCTATCTACGTTCAAAACAAATGTCCACATTCGAAGCTGGGAGACTTAACACCTCAAGAAGCTTGGAGTGGTCGAAAGCCAACTGTGTCTCACTTCAAAGTGTTTGGAAGTGTGGCTTATGCACATGTGCCTGATCAAAGGAGAACAAAGTTGGAAGATAAGAGTCAGAAATACATACTCATTGGGTATGACAAAAAAACGAAAGGTTACAGACTCTTCGATTCAATAAATAAAAAGGTGATAGTCAGTAGAGATGTTCGAGTAAACGAAGGAAGAAAATGGGACTGAGACAACTCGAATGAGGTTGTGGTCGAAGTACCAGATGCTATATCGAAAGACACTTCGGAAGATCTAGAAGACTCTGATGATGAAGAAGGACCCTCACAGCCCAGGTTGCGAAGCTTACAAGACTTGTATGAAAGCACAGAAGAAGTACATCTTGTATGTTTATTGGCAGACACTTAAGATGTTAGCTTCGAAGAAGCAATAAGAAACAAAAATTGGAAGGATCCTATGAATGAAGAAATTAAGGCCATCAAACGAAATGAGACTTGGGAACATGTTGAGTTACCAAAAGGAAGTCAAACAATTGGTGTAAAATGGGTGTTTAAGAAAAAGATGAATGCACAAGGTGAAATCGAAAGATTCAAGGCGCGACTTGTAGCGAAAGGATACAGGCAGAAAGCAGGAATCAATTATGATGAAGTCTTTGCACCTGTTGCAAGAATGGAGACTATTCGATTGCTCATATCTCATGCTGCTAAATACAAATGGAAAATACATAAGATGAATGTCAAGTCAGCCTTTCTGAATGACGTGCTCGAAGAAGAAGTTTAAATCGAACAACCCCCTGGGTTCATGAAAATTGAAAATGAAGGAAAGGTGCTAAAGCTGAAGAAGGCACTTTATGGGCTAAAGTAGGCACCACGAGTATGGAACACTCAAATTGACAAATACTTCAAAGAAAATGGATTTCAGCAATGTCCTTTCGAACATGCCTTGTATGTGAAAAAGAAAAAGAGAAAATACTGCTTGTTACGCTCTATGTTGATGATTTGATTTTCTTGGGCAACAACAATCAGATGGTCGAAGAGTTCAAAGGCTCAATGACAAAAGAATTTGAGATGACTGACCTAGGCCTGATGAAATATTTTCTTGGTCTTGAGGTTCAACAGGAAGAAACAGGAATATTCATCTCACAAGAAAAGTATGCGAAAGATATCCTGAAAAGATTTAAGATGGATAGCTCCAATCCTATTTCGACACTAATGGAGCCAAGAGCAAAGCTTTTGAAATTTGATGGGGGAGAGCGTGTCGAAGAAAACACATTTCGAAGCTTGGTGGGAAGCCTTCGATACCTCACATGCACAAGATCATATCTCTTGTTGAGTGTTGGAATTGTGAGTCGCTTCATAGAAGAACCAGTTGTTGCACACTGGAAAACTTTGAAGAGAATCCTTTGATACGTCCAAGGAACTGTGTCACTTGGAATATTCTATTCGAAAGCAAAAGAATACAAGTTAACTGGCTACTCTGATAGCGACTGGTGTCGTGATATTGATGATCGAAAGAACACTTCAGGCTTTGTATTCTTCATGGGAAACACTGTTTTCACCTGGTTGTCAAGGAAGCAACCCATTATAACTCTTTCGACATGTGAAGCAGAATATATAGCAGCATCCTGGTGCATATGCCATGCAATATGGCTGAGAAGATTGCTGAGCAAGATGGAATCGAAGCAGGAAACTGCAACAATGATTCGAGTTAACAACAGATCTGCAATCGAACTGACGAAGAATCCAGTCAACCATGAACGAAGCAAGCACATTGATGTTCGATTCTATTTCATTCGAGAACATGTGAAGGATGGAAGCATCGAACTAAATCATGTTACAAGATCAAGCAGCAGACATCCTCACAAAACCACTGTCGAAGGAGCTTTTCGACAGAGGCAAGAAAATGCTAGGCATGATTAATCGAAAGAATATTTGAATTTATGGGAGAGTTTTGTTGGTTAAATTCAAATCAGTCTTGAAAAAAATCAAAAGTCAGATTCCCTTGGACAATGGGAAAATTTATTCCATTAGGGACCTAGACATAGTTATTACTATAACTCTTAATATTCTATCATGTGACTCTATATAAATTTAATGTAGCTCATTGTAAAATTTAATTAGACAAAATCTATAAAGAAGAGACATTTAACCGTCCACTCTCATTCTCTTTTATTTCTTCACTCTGACCTTCATTGCAAGTATCCTCCTCCATATGGTTAATGAGACAAAAGTTAGAAGGATGAAAACCTGCTTCGAATCAATATTCTCCTTAGTATCGTCGGTGTTCTTGATTCTTTTCTCAACTGCATCAAAATTTCTGCTCCTTAGCAATGTCAACTGTGTAAATTTCTGCTCCAATCAATATCCAAAGTGACTCTAAACTCATAAAAGAAACACAAATCAAATAACTATACCATGCAATTTTAAAAGTCATAATGAAAACTATAAACATAAAGCAACATACAAAAAAGAAAACATGAATCAGCAGCTTGTTCCTGCAAAAACCAAATGATTTATGTCACATTTCTAACAGCACTAAGATAGAAAGCTTAGAAGACATAGCACATGTCGAAACACTGAACATGGATACGCGTAAAATAAAATATTCCTAATAGTTCCTGATCAAACTTGTCAAAATACTCCTTTTGCTTTATTCTATTTAATAGATATCAACCTGTTTGCAAACGCATCGTAAGCAATGATGTTTTAGTGGTGCGACCAATGTTCCTCGACAACTTCAATTCGTGTACAACAATTTACGGGCAGCGGTTCCTGTAAGAGTCCTCCATTGTAGCATCAAATGAAAAAGAGAAGTTAAATTACTAAGCAGCATGCTAATCTAATCTATACGAAACCAATAAATGAATTAGAGCAAAAGAAGTGTCTAAGACACTATTTTATCAAGCCTTGCAAGAGTGAAGCACTATTTAACAATGAAGCTTATTGAAAAGAAAAAGAGTTCAATGTTTATCAACTATTTGTGTCATTTTTATTACAATAGAATGAAAGTATCACACCCAACATATAAGCACATAACACTCAACTATAAACATTGTAGTGCCATCAAAATTGATGGGTTCAGTATATACTTGAAATTACTTCAAAAAATAAACAAAGAAACATCTAATAAAACACTAAACTAACAAATGATTTGTAGTTACAAATATTCTTCACTATAAATGTCATACTAAAAGAACAATTCTAGTGATGAATAACCTTATCTTTTAGAAAGGTAGATTTAGACTTACACTCATAAACCACCAACACAACTTCTTTTCTAGATCTCAAACCTTCATGATTAACCAATGCTCATAAAAAGAGATCAGTGAAAAATATCTAACCAACATAAATACATAAAATATAACCTAAATTGCAATTTCAAATATAAACAAAATGAATTAAATTGCAATCATCCAAACCAAAATTCAGATTCAACATCAATATTTCCTATTCCTCTTCTCTGGTTTTTCTTCTCAATAGTTTTTCTTTTCATTTATTCAAAACAACCAACACATCACAAAACCGCATAAATGAAATCAAAACGAAAAAACAAATTACCCAAAAATGGAGATGACGGTGATGCATTAGGATCACGAGTCCGCTCGTGCTGATGGTGTTCGCACGGTTGACTGAGGGCGTTCGAGGGCGATGTCGAAGGGAGACCACGGATGCTGGTCTCACGAGGACGGGCTGCCTGCAGTGGAGTTACGCGGTGTAGGCTTGAGGTTGTCGGCGAATCGAGGTGATCTCGAATGGCTGTACTGACAGGGCTGCTCAGACGTGTGGGAGTAGTGGTTCATTGGAGAGAGAGAAGCCCGTAATCGGTTGTGCTAGGTGGAGGTGTGTCACATATCATCGCTTGATTCAAGTTTGATTTTGAAAAAAGGGAAGAAGGAAGAAAATGAAATGGAAGAAGAAAGAAGTACGTGTTGGAAATCCACCAAATATCTATGATGAATTTCTACTTCAAGAAAAGAAAGAAGACAATTATTTTCTGCAGAGTTCCTCTCTGCCTACAAACTGTGGAAAACTTTGTTATTCACTTGCAACTGTAAATTCTGTGAATACAACTTAATTGACTTGATTACAAAAAATAGGGGTTACTCCCTCTATTTATAACTGAGCTTGCACCCTAAGCCCAATGCCCAAAATATATATTTTGTTACTAAATCAAATCTAATATATTCTAGACTTAAATCAAATCTATTTAAATCTAAACAAATCTAATCTTTTCGACACTATGAATTACAATTTAACATACCACCTAATTCATTGTGTCTAAACTATCTATATTCATTATGACTCTTAGCCTTCTGAATATTTCGACTTGCACTCCCTTCGTCATGATGTCTGCAATATGATTCTCAATTCTGCAGTGTTCCAAATTCATCTTTCCATCTACTACCTGCTCTCGAAGATAATGAAACCTCATTTCGATGTGTTTACTTTGACCATGTGCTATTGGATTCTTCGCCAGATTGATAGCTGACATGCTGTCTATTTTCATGGTAATTGCTCCATGCTTTTTCCCTATTATCTCTTCGACCAAGTTCACCATCCAAGTTGCTTGACATGCACAAAGAGAAGCAGCTATGTATTCTGCTTCGCATGATCATAATGCCACTACTGGTTCCTTTCTTGAATTCCAAGCAACTGGTGCACCACCTAGCATAAACACATATCCTGCTGTTGACTTTCAACTTCAGTATCACTACACCAACTCGAATCAGTGTATTCCACTAACTTGCATTCTTTTCCTTTATCAGTTGCAAGAAATAAAATGCCATAATCGAAAGTTCCTTTGATATACCTTAGTATCCTCTTCACTGATGCTAGATGTGATACATTTGACTTCTGCATGAATCTACTTACCATACATACATTATATGCTAAGTCAGGCCTTGTATGATAAAGGTATCTCAATGATCCAATAAGTCTTTTGTATTGGGTTGGATCAATATCATCTTCATCTGCATCTTTCGATAGTTGTAGTCTTGGCTCTGCAGGTGTCGAAGTTGAGTTGCATTATTCCATCTCAAACCTCTTGAGAATTTCTCCTGCATATCTTCTTTGATGCATGATCAAACCTCTACTACTCTTGTAGAATTCGATACCAAGGAAATATGAAATCTCACCCAAATCAGACATTTCGAGTTCCTTGCTGAGATCACCTTTGAAGTCTTTGATTTCACTTTTACAGCTACCTGTTATCAACAAATCATCTACATAGAGACATAGTATAAGAAATTCACTCTTGCTTCTTCTTACATATACTCCATGTTCAATTGTGCACTTTACAAATT
Source organism: Vicia faba (assembly GCA_948472305.1). Classification (NCBI taxonomy): domain Eukaryota; kingdom Viridiplantae; phylum Streptophyta; class Magnoliopsida; order Fabales; family Fabaceae; genus Vicia; species Vicia faba. Next base: position 1,499,877,621 of record OX451739.1, on the reverse strand, counting down.
CCTTCTCCCTTAGGAAACTATCAATTTTCTTATTCCAAGCCCTTGGAGCTTGTTTTAATCCATACAAGGCTTTATGCAGCCTGTACACCTTTCTTTCTTTGTCATGTTTTACAAACCCAACTGGTTGTTTAACATAGACTTCTTCGTCTAAGGGTACATTTAGGAATGCACACTTTACGTCCACCTGACATATGTGCTAACTATTTATTTCTGCTAGACCAACAACCAACCTGATTGTTTCGATCCTAGAAACAGGTGCAAAAACATCATCGAAGTCTATTCCTTCTTTATGTAGAAATTATTTCGCCACAAGTCTTGCTTTGTGTCGAGTTACTCCCCCTTCGAATTCGTTTTCACTTTGTATACCCACTTGACATCAATTTCCTTCTTGCCTTGAGGCAATTCGACAAGTGACCAAGTGTTGTTGTCTTCGATAGACTTCACTTCTTCGTTCATTGCTTTTACCCACTTCAAATCCTTCAATGCTTCAGCTGCATTAACAGGTTCAACATCTGCATTGAAAGCATAATTTACCAGCTCACATTCATCATCTATCATATCATCTGATGTAATCACACAATCTTGCAATCTTGCAGGCATGTGTCTTGTTCTTTGAGGTCTTCTTATACTTGGTATATCTATTGGTTCCTCTTGTCAAACTTCTCTTTCGACTTGAGTTTCTGGTTCTTCGAATAGGATTCCCACTGAATATTTCTTGACATTTTCAGTCCAATCCCATTCTTTAAACTCATCTATGTTCACGTCCCTGCTGATCACAATCTGCTTTTTCACTGGATCGAACAACTTGTAGCCTTCTGTCGAATGATATTCAACTAGAATCATTTGACTTAACTTGTCATCAAGTTTTCTTCTCAACTGATCTGGCACATGTTTATGTTCTATAGATTCAAATACCTTCAGATGACTCAAGCTAGGCTTCACACCAGACCAACATTCTTCTGGAGTAATTCCTTCTAGCTTCTTTGTAGACATCTGTTCAAAATGTATGTTGCAGTCGAAACAACTTCACCCCAAAACTCTTTAGGTAAATTCTTGCCTTTCAACATACTTCTCACCATATTCATGATGGTTCGATTCTTCCTTTCTGCAATTCCATTTTGTTGTGGAGTATAGGGTGGAACTACCTCATGCATAATCCCTTCCTTTTCAGATAGCCTGTCAAAGTCTTTCGACACATATTCTCCACCATCATCAGTTCTCAAAACTTTGTGCTTTTGACCATTTTTTCTTTCGACCATAGACTTAAACTTGCCAAATACTTTGATCACTTCACTTTTCTTCTTGATCAGATAAGTCCACAACTTTCGACTGAAATCATCTATGAATGTAACAAAGTATTTTTTTACCTCCCATCGAATCCACCTGGATTGGTCCACATACATCAGAGTATATGACTTCAAGACTAGCCTTCGACCTTCCTCCTGCATCCTTGCTGAAGCTATTCTTGTGTTGCTTCGCCTGCACACATTCCTCACATACCTCGTTTGGAATGTCTATTTCTTGCAATCCTGAAACCATATTTCTTTTCTTCAAATATCTGATGTCTCTGAAGTTAAGATGGCCTTGTCTATAATGCCATATCTATTCATCTCTGCTAGCTACAATTGAAAGGAATTTGTGCTCCATCACATTTATTTCAATCTTGAAGGTTCGATTCTGAGACATAGGAGCCTTCAAGATTAATCTCCCATTTGCATTAACGACTCTCATCACCTTATCTTTGATTGACACTTTATAATTCTTTTCGACCAACTGCCCTATATTGAGCAAATTGCTCTTCATGCCTGGTATGTACAACAAATTGGAAATTACTGACCTCTTGCCATCTTTCCTCATAATCATAACATCACCAATACCTTCAGCTTCTAGGGTATTGTCATTTGTAAATTTTACCATATTTTTTGTTGAGGGATTTATGTTGACAAACCAGTCTTTCCTTCCAGACATATGTGATGAACATCCTGAAGCCAAGTACCATTGGTCCTTGAATCTATCTTCATCTTTTGTTGTGACCATCAGCATCATCTCTTCTTATTCATGTTTTGCAAGCTTTACATCACTTTCTTGATTCTTTCATTTTTATTGACAATCACTCGAATAGTAACCATACTTCTGACAATTGTAACATTGAATGTGACTCTTATCAGGTTTTCGACCACCATCTCTTCCTCTATTTGCAACACCACCTCTTTGGTTGCCTTGGTATGGTCTTATTTAATTCGAAAAGTTTTCTTTGTTCTGGTTCCCTCTACCATTCGATTTGTTGTATCCGCCTCTACCTCTATCGAAACATTTTCCTTTGCCTTTGGTTTCTTTTGCTGAATGCGCCTGCAAAGCCACATCACTCTTCGACTTGCCTGCATCTCTTTCTTTCATTATTTGTTCATGAGATTCAAGCGTCCCTTGAAGCTCTTCCTTTGTCAATTTCGACAAGTCTTTGCCCTGTTCTATCGCCACCACTATGTGATCGAACTTAGGAGCTAAAGATCTCAAAATCTTCGAAACAACAACTCTTGTTGTTAATGTTTCTCCACGTGCCTTGATTTGATTCACTATTTTTGAAACTCTAGTGAAGAAATCAGATATGCTCTCACTATCTTCCATCTGAAACAATTCATACGTTCTCTTGTGAGTTTGTAACCTCACTTCTTTCACCTTTTCTGCACCACCAAAGGACTTCTGAAGAACGTCCCAAGTTTCTTTTGCAGATTCTGAATCACTCACTTTTACAAAGTTTTCTGGACTCAGACATTGATGAATTATAAAGAGCGTTTTATAACCCAGCTTCTCAGTTTCTATGTGTTTCTTCTTTTCTTCTTCTGAAGCGTTTTCTTCAAGTACTTCGACTCCATCTTTTACAAGGTCGCAAAGACCTTGACACCTGAATAAGACTTTTATCTGTTTACACTAATTCTCATAGTTGTCAACTTTTAGAATTGGTAGAGTTGCTGGATAATTTGTATTCCCATAATTTGTCATCGTGAATTCTTCAATCGTTCTTGATTGACACTTCCCTCGAATCAAAACAAAGCTCTTGATACCAGATATTGAAAATCCACCAAATATATATGATGAATTTCTACTTCAATGACAATGAATTATGAGAAAAACAAGAAAACAAAGAAGACAATTATTTTCTGCAGAGTTCCTCTCTGCCCACAAACTGTGAAAAACTTTGTTATTCACTTGCAACTGTAAATTCTGTGAATACAACTTAATTGACTTTATTATAAAAAATAGGAGTTACTCCCTCTATTTATAACTGAGCTTGAACCCTAAGCCCAAAGCCCAAAATATCTATTTTGTTACTAAATCAAATCTAATCTATTCTAGAGTTAAATCAAATCTATTTAAATCTAAACAAATCTAATCTTTTCGACACTATGAATTATAATTTAATAGTACGATGGAGAGACAAAGATAGAAATGAAGATATTATGTTTGTGCTTGATATCAACAGAAACGTTACACATGTTTATGTTTGTTGATAATCAAGCGATACACTGCATCAAAACACTAGAAACATAACGTTTACATTGAAAATAAATGATGCAATTAATATATGTTAAGAATATTAATTAGTAAGGTTAACATTTTTCCGTACCTATTTTATCTAAAAAAAAAGATAATTAACCAATCAGATAAAAGAATTTTATTAGATTTATCTGAAATAATTAATTAAATAAAAAATAATTAAATATAATTATAAAAACTTTTCTACTAATAACAAATATAAAAATAGAACGAACTCTTAAAATTTGACACGTGACAAATTTTCCCCAGATCTCATCTTGATTTATTTTATTTAATAGATTTCTATAATTATAATAAACATTTATCTTTTAATTTAAGAGATATGCCAAGATCTATCAAGCTGATATTATGCTTTTGTTTTAACTCAAATTCAAAATTTAAGAATTTTTTATTCAATTATTTCAATTTTTTGTTTTTGTTAAGAAATCACATGTGTGCACGATATCAATCTGTTTCTAAGAAATCACATTTAAAAACCGTTAAATGCATTCTTAGATACCTTATTGGTACCTCTAAGTTTGGGATTTAGTATTCTAAGGGAAACGATTGTAGCTTGGTTAGTTATTCTGATTCTGATTTTATCGGTTGTAAATTGGATAGGAAAAGTACTAGTGGAACATGTCACTTATTTTCAAAGTCCTTGTAAGTTATCATAGAAAAAAGCAAATTTTTGTTGCTTTGTCAACCGCCGAGGCGGAATACATGGCAGCCCGTAGTTGTTGTGCAAAATTTTGTGGCTTAAATAACAACTACTTGATTTTGATATTAAATTTTCATGTATTCCTATCATGTGTGACAACACTAGTGACATTAATTTAACTAAGAATTTTGTACTACATTCACACACAAAACATATTGAGATACATCACCATTTTCTTTGTGAACATGTTGAAAAAGGGGATGTTGCGTTTGAACATGTTGATAGTAAAAATCAACTTGCCAATATTTTCACTAAACCTCTCGCAACCGGACCTTTTGTCAATATATATGGGGAATTGGGGATAATCGATATATCAAATATTTCTTAATTCTATTTGATTGCTTGCACTTTATACTCTCACTCTAACTTCGTGTTTGAGTATTTTACATCATGTGAGTACAACTTCAATCTCAATCAAGAGTGAGGTAATATCGCTTCAATTTCTCCTTGAAAGTAAGATTTGCCTTGATGTATGTTACTAAGTGTGATACGGTGGGAGAACTGACTTGAGGTTTTGCGTTTGTGTTCGTAAATGTTGCAGTTAGCAAGAGTCGCCACCGACTTTTCTTTTATCCAAAAGGAAAGGTAAAAAAGCACAGGAAAGACCTTTGAGATGTTTTCTTGAGTTCGAGGGGTAGATTATGAAAAGGGAAGGTGCTAGCACCATTTTCATCCATGGTTTTCCATGGGCTCTTAGTTACTTGTTTAGATCACTTGCTTTGCTTTGTTCTGTTTGAAATGGTGCTTGGTGTGGTTTTGAAAGTATTTTGAAAAGAGACCATTCGTTTAGACAATCTTTGTAATGATTCTCGTTCGTAAGAATGTATACAAAGATGTTTGTCTTTTTAAAAATGTTTTCAATGTTTTGAAAGATGTTTTGAAATGTGTGTGTTTGTTTTTGAAAATAGAAAGGATTCTTTTGAAATGGAACAAGTAACTAGAAGCTATCTACCTACTCAAATGTCTTTCTTGTGCATTTTTATTCCTTTGACATTGTTGACTTACCATTGATTTGGTAAGCAACCCTATCTTTGGATGTAAATGGGACGGACGTGGGTCATCGTATGACCATGATAGCAATATTGCCAAGTATCTTAGCAATTTTAGGGACCAAGATCATTTTATTTTAGGCAACCTTTGTATAGCGTCATCGAGGGACTATGATCTTATTTTGTTTTGTTTTGCCAAGATACTTCGCGTGCGTAACATGGCCATTTTTATTTAGGAAACCAAGTAGGAGAAACCCTAAGGGTGCTTGTGTGCAAAGTGTGTCATTTTACATGCTTTTGTCTTGTATTAGGGTTTTTCTATTTGTTTTGTTTTTGTTCTTGTCATGCAAATTCTAGTTTACTAAACATGGTATAAAAGCGATGCATAAATGTAAACTAAGCTATTACAACAATTATTATGGGAGGGGGGATACAAGTTTTGAATGGGGATGTTGCACAAATATAAACCTAAAAAATATTATTACAACCCAATCGAATATTGCGCGAATTAAATAAATGTACAAGTATTTAAAATGTAATGCAATGTATTTATGTAAAAATGTTTTGATATTTGGTTTTTGTATGAGAAAATAATTTAAATTAAACCCTAAAAAATAAGGAAAAATAAATATTATTATTTTTGGAAAGGGGTGAAACCCTAGTTTTTGATTAAAAGAAAATGATGTTTCCTAATATTATTTTGTCCATTTTTTGTATAAGAAAATAATAAATAATATTATCTATAAATATTAAAAATTAAGTATGTATGAAAAATAAAAATTTTATGTGTGTAAATAATATAATAAAAATATTAAGTATTTTTAATATATTTATAAGTTATTTTAAGAAAATAAGTTCTATTCTATTAAATAAATTAATTTTTCAAGTAAAAAAAATTAAAAAAAAGTAAAATTGCAAAAAATTGTTTAATTATTTTTAGGATTTTTTAATGTTCAAAAAAAATAATCAAAAGCAATAAATATGATAATGTGAAAAATATAAAAAAATATAACAAATAAAGCCAAGGGGTGCAAATAGTGGGTCAGGGGGTGTGAATATCAAAAACAAAAAGGGCCCAAAGCGCCAAAAAGCCCAGGCGCTTCATCCCTGTCCTCCAGCCATCTTCCTTGCGCGCGTTTTTCCTTCAAATCTGTAACTTGCTCCTTCAGTTGGATTTAGATAGAGCAATGTAGGGACTTTGATGGAGGCCTGAGGATCGTGTGAGCTTCCTTGAACTTCCTTCAAGCTATTCCAATGCCTAGCTTGCTTTGTGGATGGCCAGAAGTCTCTGCACAAGTCAAGCTGCAAGCTCCAAGTTTGAAAATGGAAATGGCTGAAATAGGGCTTACAGATGCGAGGTAAGGGCTTGGATAGCTTTGGTATGATGTGTATGAGGTGTTTCAAGTGTCAAGCCACAAAACGCACGAGCAAAAAATGAATTGGCTATGGTTTTGCAGCAACTGTGTGTTTTGGCATAATTTTGTGTTTTTTAAGTTTGAGTCAGTTCTAGCTTCAATACAATCGTGTTTTAGTTTGTAACAAGTTTGTAAATATGTAGAGAAATGATACAAAGTCCATCTCTTACTAGTTGTACAAGTTCTAGCACTTTTTGCAACTTTTCTTGCATTTGAAGAAAAGTGAAGTGGCCATTCTAACATGCCTGTCCTTGCTTGCTTGATAGCTGTAGAGAGTTGGTATACATTGCTTGTGACCTGTAGAAATTGTTTGCACCAAAGGGACAGGTCCAAGGCTCAAGATGGACAAAATTTCAAAAGTTCACCTTTATGAAAATGGCAATGTGATCTTTTGGCCAAAAATGGAAATGTCTCTTGTACAATGCTTTAAAAGTGAAAATAAAGCCTTTAACTTCTGAGTTTGCATTTAATTATGGAGTGTAGAGTGAGTTTAGGACCTGTAAAGCAAGATACAACCATCATGGATCTGATTTGCAACTTGATACTTTGTGAAAATGGCATGAACAAAAGTGATAAAATGCCAACTTCTCCTCTTCGATTCTCCCTAACCAAAAATGATCTTGGAGAGTTCTTAGACATTTTGGAAAGTTTGTCATGTTCTCTATAATCCATCTTTGAAATGAATTTTAAGATGCCTCTTGGAACTAGGTGAAAAATGTCCATGAAGTTGGGTCAAAAACCTGCCTAAATTAGGGCAAAATTTCACTAAGTTAAGAAGTTCATGGACCTATATTCACAAATTCATAACTTGAGATCCAAGAATATTTTGGGAAAAGTTTGTGAAGAAAAGTTGTAGATTTCATAGAGGACTACAACTTTCATGTTGAAAGTTTTCTTTGAATCAAATTGCATCATGGTGAAAAAGTGGTGGAAAGTTGGGGAAAAATAAGAAAATTTCCATACTTAGAAAAATTCTAAGTTATGAAAATTTTCAAATTCAAAACCCTAATTTTCAAAATTGGTTTTCTTGGTGAACAAGTTTCATATTTTGACATATCTTGATGAATTATGACCCTTGGCACTTGATTTTGACCAAAAAGTCAAAGTATGACCCTTGACTGCAAAATTCATCTGTCAAATCAATGAACTTGAGATCTTTTGAACCATGTAATTAGGTCAAGATGATGCCATTAAACCCTTGAGATCATGATTAAACTCAATTGGCCATTGGCTAGTTTAAAAATCATAAATTTCCCTTTCTCAGTCAAAACCCTAATTTTTACCATTTTGCCCTTTTGATGATTTGATCAAATTTCTTGAGGAGTTATGATCCAAACTTGTTTAAATGGTACATATGAGTCTAAAATGTTATTGTGGATCAAAAATTATGAAGTTTGACTGTAAATTGGCCATGGTTGACTTTTCCCCCAATACAGCTGATTTTTAGGTCAACTGTCCAATTGACTGATCAAAAATGTGGTTCAAGGCTTGAAACTTGACATGAGCAATCTTAGGGGTCCAAGATGATGTATGTAAGTCACATGAAACATTGATGGTCCAAAAATCCTTGTGCAAACTCAAACCCTAATTTGGGGTTATTAGTGCAAGATGAGATGTCCTGAGCTGAGTAAACCCTAATCTTGTCTTGAGTCCAAGAAGTCTTGTGAGAAAAATCTTGATAAATGAGAGGGAAAATTTTGGGGTACAACAGCTGCCCCTATTCAATCTTCTTGAACCTGAAGAGTTAGATTGGCGAGTTTTGTCGTTCGTGACTCGAAGGTAAAAGATGATTGGACACTAGAGTGCCCATAAATTTGCACTTGATAAAGTGTAGTTGAGGGAATGGGCTTAAAGATTCCATTTGGAGAGGTGATAGAATCTTGTTGGAGATGGGCTTGTAGGTGCCATCCAAGCATGTTTACTGAGATGCAAGTTGTAAGTCAGAAGAATGAGTATCAGAATGGTATCCGCGTTTGGAACGTATCTGAGCTGTATCTGGAGACTGAAATCTGAATGAGAAACCAAATAGCATCCATGTATGGAGCGTATCCATACTGTATCTTATCTTGAAATCTAAATAAGGGCTAGAATGGCATCTGCGTCTGGAGTGTATCTGAACTATATCTGAATGCTGAAGTCTGAATAAGTAACAGAATGGCTTCTGTGTCTGGAGTGTATCTGTTCTTGAAATCTGAATGAGTAACAGAATGACTTCTGTGTCTAGAGTGTATATGTACTGTATCTGAAAGCTGGAATCTGAATGAGTAACAGAATGACTTCCGTGTCTGGAGTGTATCTGAAAGCTGAAGTCTGAATAAGTGACAGAATGACAACCGTGTCTCGAGCGTATCTCGACTGTATCAAGATTGCATATTATTAAACAATAGTTGTTAATCTTATCCTGAAACGGGTAAAATGTTAGCTGAAACACAAAGTTATGTTGCATGAAATGTATGATGCAATATATGTGTTTTGTCAATGTTTATGATATGTGGATGCAATGTATGCGCATGTAAGTTGATTTGTTGTATTGTTGAGGAAAATAAATCCTTGACTGCTGTCGGGGAAAATAAATACTTGACTGCTGAGGATAAGAAATCCTTGGCGACTTCTCTGGGGATATAGGGACCCTTCATGTCTTGAAGTTGGAGTATTGACAAAAAAATTTTGTTGCGAGCAATGCCATACTGCTTGAGTAATCCGCTTGGGGAATCCAGAGAATTTTGATGACTTCTACTGGGGATTACACAATAGGAATCCTTGTTCTGCTGGGGAATAAAGAAAACTCTGTGGGGGAATTAATAAAGAGAATCTTCATTTTGTTGGGGAGCAATGAAAACTCTGTGGGGAAGAAAACTTATTCCTGTTTGGAAAAAGTTCAGGAGTTTCGGTCGTCTGCCACTCTACTGGGGAATAATCCTAGGTTGGGGAGAGACAAAAGTTAACTATTATCCGGTTGATTTTCAGGCTTCAAGACAACTTGCTGGGGAATTTATAGAAACTGGATGGTTTCCGCTGGGGGTTGATAGTTAGAAGCTTTGGCTCCGCTGGGAATTGAGAGTTTGAAGTTTTAACTCCGGTGGGGATCTAGATAATGTACTGTAGGGATTGCTCGTGGAATAGCCTAAAGATGTTTTCCTATCCTTTTAGTCTGTCAGTAATTGCTCTTTTCCACTTTGTTTATTTGTAAACAGTAATTATGTTCAAATGCATATGTTCATCAATAAATCATTGGAAGTTTTTGCAAATAAAACACAAGTGTAAAGAAAAAAAGCAAATAGTTTTCGGTACTTTGAAAGAGATATCTTTGTAATTACTTTGAATAAGTATTTTGTACAAGTAAGAAAAATTTATACAAAGAAAGATAGCTATGTGTAAAAATCCCATGGGGTTCCCATTCCGTTATAGCCTTCGCATCTCTGAATATCTTATCCATCCGTTGCTTCGTCCGAAGATGATTGAGTTGATCAGTAGCTTCAGAGTTTGTCAGTGAAGAGATTGTCCTTAAAGTGATCCAACGAGACATAGTCATACGCTTTAATTCCATAACTTTTGTCTGGACCTCCCTTTCGGGTTTTCAGTCCACCGGGAAACCCTTTGTTTCCCAAGTCGCCCTTTCGGGTTTTCAACTTGCCGGGTGTACAGTTTTTTTTAATTTTATCCCTAATTTTTTCCCGAACCTTTTTGGTTCGCCGGGATGCCCTTATTTTACCTAGGTGTGTCAACCTAGCGGGTCTCTTATGCGTAGTATCTTTTGACTATGTCTGCGTTCGCAGGGTGCAGCAGGTCGTTACCGTTCATGGTGGTTAAGATCATTGCCCCACCAGAAAAGATGTTCTTGATTACAGATGGTCCTTCATAGGTAGGAGTCCATTTGCCCCTGGGATCACTTTGTGGCAAGATGATGCGCTTGATCACTAGATCCCCAACTTGATATACCTGGCGTCTGACTTTCTTGTTGAAACCCTTGATCATCCGTTTTTGATACGTCTGACCATGGAAAACAACAGTAAGTCTCTTTTCGTCGATTAAGTTCAGTTGATCAAGCCGGGTCTGAATCCAATCGTCTTCACTCAAACCTGAATCCTTCATGATTCTCAAGGAGGGAATCTGAACCTCAATAGGCAAGACAACCTCCATGCCATAAACCAAAGAATAGGGTGTTTCCCCAGTTGACGTGCGAGCCGTGGTACGGTATCCGTGAAGAGCAAACGGTAGCATCTCATGCCAGTCCTTGTAGGTGACGGTCATCTTCTGTATGATCTTCTTAATATTTTTGTTAGCAGCTTCAACTGAACCATTCATCTTTGGTCGATAGGGAGATGAATTGTGATGTTGAATCTTGAACTACTTGCACAAGGCGGTGATCATAGTATTGTTAAGGTTCGTACCGTTATCAGTGATGATCCTTTTGGGGACACCGTATCAGCAAATGAGATTCTGCTTGATGAAGCGGGCAACAACATTCTTAGTAACGGGTGCGAAGGAAGCTGCTTCGACCCATTTGGTGAAATAGTCAATGGCCACCAAAATGAAGGGTGTCCATTGGAGGCTGTAGGCTTGATCTCTCCAATCATGTCTATTCCCCACATAGCAAAGGGCCAAGGAGCTATTAAGACATTTAGAGGGACCAGAGGCACGTGCACCTTGTTTGCATAGATTTGACACTTATGACAAGTCCGGAAGTGTTGATAGCAGTAAGCTTCCATGGTAGACCAATAATAGCCTGCCCGTAGGATTTTCTTCGCCATCGTATGCCCGCAAGAGTGAGTGCCAAAGGTACCCTCATGCAATTCAGCCATGATCTTTTCAGCTTCAATCTTGTCCACACAACGGAGCAGAATAGAATCATGATTGCGCTTGTACAGGATGCCATTACTCAGGAAGAACTTAGCTGAGAATCTCCTTAAGAATTTTTTGTCATTGACTGAAGCTCCTTCTGGATATTCTTGAGCCTCGAGATACCTTTTGACTTCATGAAACCACGGCTGGCCCACTACTTATTCGGTATTAATCTCGTGACAGTGTGCTGGCTCGTCCATCCGTTCAATGGTGATCTGGGGAGCCTCATTATCCCAATTAAGTTTAAACATAGATGACATTGTAGCTAGAGCATCTGTTAGCTGATTTTCTTCTCGCGGGAAGTGCTCGAAGGTAATCTGCTCGAAATATGGTAACAATGTCAAAACATGTTCTTTGTAAGGGATAAGATTTGGATGCTTAGTGTCCCACTCTCCTTTGATCTGACTGATCACCAAAGCTGAGTCCCCAAACTCATATAAGGATTTGATTCCCAAGTCTATGGCAGCCTTGAGTCCAAAGATGCATGCTTCGTATTCTGCCATGTTGTTCGTACAGTTAAAGCAAAGTCTGGCAGTGAAAGGAGTATGGCATCCTTCCAGAGATATGAGAACAGTTCTGATACCGTTACCAAGTGCATTGGATGTCCCATCAAAGTACAGGGTCCAACGGGATCCTTGTTCAGGTCCGTCATATGGTCTGATCTCTTCGCAGTTGTCTACTGTCATGATGTCTTCGTCAGGGAAGTCAAACTTCATGGATTGATAATCTTCTACAGCTTGATGGGCCAGATGATCAGCTAGCACACTTCCCTTTATAGCTTTTTGGGTAGTGTATTGTATGTCGTATTCCGTTAGGATCATCTGCCATCTAGCTATTCTTCCAGACAGAGCAGGCTTCTCAAAGATGTACTTTATCGGATCCATCTTAGATATCAGCAAAGTGGTATGAGTCAACATATACTGCCTTAGCCGGCGAGCAGCCCATACCAAAGAGCAGCAAGTTTTCTCGAGCAGTGAATATCTGGTTTCACAGTCGGTAAAATTTTTGCTTAGGTAAATATAGCGTGCTCTTTTCGGCCAGACTCGTCATGCTGCCCCAGTACGCACCCTATTGAATTCTCTAAGACGGTCAGATACATGATTAGCGGTCTTCCCTCGACGGGTGGCATCAAGACAGAAGGATCTAGCAAATACTCCTTGATTTTATCGAAAGCAATCTGACATTCATTGTTCCATCTGACTACTTGATCTTTCTTCAACAGCTTGAAGATTGGTTCACAAGTAGACGTTAGGTGAGAAATGAATCTGGAAATATAGTTTAGGCGTCTCAAAAAACCTCTGACTTCCTTCTCAGTGCGAGGAGATGACATTTCTTGTATAGCTTTGACTTTGGCAGGATCAACCTCGATGCCTTTGTTACTGACAATGAAACCTAAGAGTTTACCAGACCGGACTCTGAATGTGCACTTGTTTGGATTCAATCTTAGCTTGTACTCCTTCAATCTGACAAACAGCTTTTGCAAGTGATCAAGGTGTTCTTCTTCAGTTTGTGATCGGGCTATCATGTCATCTATGTAGACCTATATCTCATGATGTATCATATCATGAAACAAAGCTACCATGGCGTGTTGATAGGTTTCCCTGGCATTCTTCAGTCCGAATGGTATCACTTTGTAGCAGAACGTACCTGATCGGCAAAATAGCAAGTGTACTATTTTATCGATGTAGTAATAATGGGAAAAACCCCAAAGTCGATCTCTTGAGGACTGCACAGTGAAATTAAGTTTGTTCAAATGAATATCAATTGAACAAAAGCAATGGTTGATTGTTTGTTTCGAGCTACAATAATACGAAAACTAAATTTACGAGAAGATTATATGTGACGATGAGAATAATGCCCGGGCGGTGTATGAATCGCGATACAATGACCAATTTGTTTCGTTATTCTAAAAAGCTATGTTTCACCTTTTCTTTCCCTATGCCTAAAGTTATTTTTCCGCAATTCCTTTTAAGAAAAACCTTTGGTATTCTCTCTTTGCCCTAATTCCTCAGATGCCGAGAGAGAATATCAAGCACTAGTTCAGACATAAAAAACAGGTATTCAGAGGGTATTCTAATTCCTTAGGAATATCGACTATGATAAAAGTGATGCAACAGGATTAGGATTGTTGATCAGGCCAACCCTAATTACGATCAATAATCATTTCTTCCAAGCAGATTAGGCATTAAAAACGTTGCACACAATAAAGAATAAGGTTTAAACATAAAACTCATATTACGAAACATCAATTAGTCATTACAAAGCAAATCAGGGACACCTCCCTGACATTGGGAGGTTTAGCTACTCATGTTCATAATACTAATGAAAACAGAATCAAGAAGAAAAGTCATTACAATAGGATTTGGATAGGTTGGATCGTCGATTGCTTCCGCTCTTGATCGATCCTTCTTCTCCTTGAATCACCACTCTAAGCTCTCTCCAATACGTTAATTTTCAATCCCCAGGACCTCTAACCCTAGTCTCTAATATAACAGTATTCTAAAATATTAAAAGAAATGTCCAAACTGCCCTCAAACTTGTCCCAGTCAGTATGTCGAAAAATAGAAATTTTGACTTCGGATGCCCTGACACGGGCCGTGTTGTGTGACACGGGTGGTCGTGTCAGGTCGCTGCTTCACAGAATAAAATCCACGCCTTCAGGGGACACAACACGGTCCGTGTTGTACAACACGGGTGGCCGTGTTGTGTTGCTGGTTTGTCATGTTTTCCATCTTCTGCAGGTGCCACGACACGGGCCGTGTTGCACGACACGGGCACCCGTGTCACACTTCTGAAATATTCATTTTCATGCGTTTCTTCTGTATTTGGATCATTTTCGCATTGGTGTCGGATAGCCGCCTAGACAGAAACCTGAAACATCTTGAAACAACAACCAAATTACACGCACCAACGGTAAAAATGATGAAAACATGGACACATGACTTGCTTATCCTAATCAGAGAATAATGATGAAACATAATTAAAATACTAAAAGAAAACTCATGAAAACACAAGAAACGACACTAAAACCTGCTTGGAAAGTACGACAAAAGATCACTGATCAAACTCCCCCGAACTTGAACTTTTGCTTGACCTCAAGCAATAGGCTTGCATAGCACCTTAATAACCCAATCAATAGCTTAAAACTTGCGGATGAAACGATGATACTCGTACGTGAGTTTTCGTTCTAAGTCACCGGATGAATACTTTCTGGTACTTCTCTCTCAATCAAGGTATCACACGAACACTAAACCGCAGTGTACCACGGACCTCAATCTCCTTTGTGGTAACCTCTCTAACTATGCTTTGGGCTTAGGTCTTATTTTTCGATTTTCTACCCTTTTCATTCGGACAATCATTTTTAAGGCTTTTTATGATTTTTCGTTGTATGCACAAGATTGATCAAATGTATTTTTCTTTACACCCCTTTTTTTTCTTGTCCCTTTAGGGACGACCTTTAGGTTCAACCGCCGTTAGGCTGAATAACCGGGTGAGGGTTACCCAACTTAGAAGGATTGATTGTCTAATTGTCTTTCATCATTTTTTCGGTGCTCTTTTTTTTTATTCAACAATTTTTCTCGATCAACCTTGCACACACACTTAGTATAGATTAAGCCTGACTGTCAGTAGAAACTATTCGGGGCATACTTCTCAAATCAAAGTACCATGGCACAAATCTACACGTTAGACTCGTTCCTTACTCAGAAGACTCAGTGTGTTCGTGTTATACCTCAACATCAAGATTTTTCTAATTTCCCCAACCGGTTTATTTTCACTCAACTCTACATACTTTCTCCTCACTTCACTCACAAAAACCAAATACAATACGCAGCACTAATTAATTTTTCCGTCCAAGTCGGGGTGTTTTCACAACGGATTTCCAACATATTTCCAAACAAGCAACTTAAAACAACTACTGACTCAAAAGAAAACTGACACAGAGGAAAGAAAACTAAAAGAAAACTAGAATAACAAAGCAAAACACATAAATAAACAAATAAATACCCCCCACACCTGAACTCAACAGTGTCCTCACGGTTGAAGAACGAGTGCAGGAGGGGACTCACTGAGATCACTGAGGTGGCTGTTGGCCGTGCAATCGCATCTGTTGCATCCACTCATGCATTTCCCCAATGAGCTTCCCTTGGCGGAGCTGCTCTTCCCTGTCTCTTTTCTGCTCATCGCCTTGCCTTGTCTGCTCCCTACGGATATAGCACATCTGATCGTGCTTCCAATCCCATTCGTTTTTGGCCATGCTCCACGAACCGGTCGACGAGTCACCAGGATTCGACATAGGAGTCTCTTCTGGGATAAGGTCCTCATCAGGTTGATTAACCGCTTCACCTTCCGAACCTGCACAAGCATCAAAATTTTCTCCATCGTCTTGCATAGGACTTGTGTACAACCAGTTAGCTTGTTTGTCAATAGAAATAAAATCAGGAGCAGGTAAAGCTAACAAATGGTGATTACGGGTAACCAGGGAATAATAATCATTAAAAACTTTGATCATACCTTGGGTGGTGAGTGTAGCTAAGTCAATCTTAGTCTTACCTCCCACTGTGGGTTCCTCCATCAGTTGTGGACCGTAGCCGAGGTAGTCAGCTATCTGGGTGATCATCCCTCCAACATAAATGTCACCAGTAGCGGCATTGGCTACCCGCTTCAGGTGATCGGCAGCAAAAGCAGCGATATTGATGAGTTCCTTGTTAGCCATGCCATAGAGCAAGTATAGCTCTCTTTGTGTGGCCACCCCGGTACTATCCCCTCGGCAGAAAAGGGTGTAGGCCAACCCCTTTTGGGCATATCGGAAACAAGGGTTGTGAATGCAAGAAGCCTTGGCCCCCTTAGCGACATATTCAGAGCTCCCTGTAATTTCTTTCCAAAAGTCGCTTGCAACAAAAGTGGTGGGTGGTGCCCCAGGGCCAAAGCTCGGGAGCTTAAGAACACGCTCCAACTCCGCGACCGATAGAGAATGGTCATTATCAAACAAACGAAACTTGAGAGTGCCAAAATACTCCTCATCAGAGCCTGTCCACCTATGACGAAGTTGAAAATACAAAGAACTCAAAAATTCGAAGGTTATGCGCTCAAATGTCGGTGCTTCAAACTGCATAAATTCAAGCATGCCTAAGGTATGAAACATCCTATGTACCTCCATTCGCAGCCCTAAGTTATCTAAAGTTTCATTACAAATGTACCTGGCCGGAATCAACTTACGTTTCACCAATCGAACATACTTGCGTTGATGGTCCGGATCCTCAAATAGAATACCATGAGCATTCTCCATGCGATGAGCTCGTTTCTTAGGGCGGGAGGATTCAGCGACAGCCTTTCCAGTATCTCTGCGTGGAGGCATGGTGAGAACCTGTAATAACACAAATCAAAAAAAAAAATTCGACAGAGAGATTAGACAAAACGGAGACCGTAGGAATAACAATGAAGATGAGATGATCAACTTTCTCAACAGGGATGAGGAGTTTTAGTGAGTGGGTAATGCCAAAAAGTGAAGCTTAAAGGAAGAGTAGCAATGGAGGCTAGGGCTTGGAGAGTGAGAGAGAGGTAGAAGAAGAAGGGTTAATGAGAATAATAAAATAATATGTGGTAAATAATAGAGTTAAAAGTGGGAAAGGGATAAAAATTCGTGGGCCCAACTAAAAAAAATTGTAAATTTCGCCTGCTGACACGGGCCGTGTTGCACGACACGGGCACCCGTGTCAGACCCCTGGTATGCTGCTGCGAAAAATA
Source organism: Vicia faba (assembly GCA_948472305.1). NCBI lineage: Eukaryota > Viridiplantae > Streptophyta > Magnoliopsida > Fabales > Fabaceae > Vicia > Vicia faba. The sequence goes on along the minus strand of OX451739.1, from coordinate 1,499,860,375 downwards.
AATAAAGGAAAAGCTTCAGTTGCCACAACACGGGCCGTGTCGCACGACACGGGCACCCGTGTTGCATCCCTGTTCTGCCACAAAATTAATTTTCCAAACCATGATCTTCAGTAGCCACAACACGGGCCGTGTTGCACGACACAGGCGCCCGTGTTGCATCCCTGTTCTGCCACGAAATTAACTTTTAAAACCATTTCCTGACACGGGCCGTGTCAAGCAACACGGGTGGCCGTGTCAGGGCTCTGAAATCACACCAAAGCATGAATTTTGCTGCTTTTTCAACCCCGTTTATTCGACACCTCTCTTTCCGGCTTGATCAGTGAGACACATCAACTACAGACCTACAAAATGAACAAACAAAAATTAAATAAAATCGTGGGTTGCCTCCCACGTAGCACTGCGTTTATCGTCGCGTGGCTCGACGGTCCGTTGTCCTACTGAGTAAGACGAATGACCTCAACCTGTCCAACCTTTTGACCTTGAAAATAAGGCTTAAGTCTCTGCCCATTAACTTTGAAGATGTCTCCATTGGCTTGATTCTTAATCTCGATCGCTCCATACGGAAACACCTTATGAACCACAAAGGGTCCGGACCATTTGGACCGCAATTTTCCTGGGAATAGCTTCAAGCGGGAATTGTACAGAAGGACCAGCTGTCCTTCCCAAAACTCTTTTTTCTGGATTCTCCCATCGTGCCACTTCTTGGTCTGTTCCTTGTAAACCTTGGCATTCTCATACACATAATTCCGAAACTCTTCTAATTCATGCAGTTGCAGAATCCTAGAATTTCCTGCTAGAGATACGTCCATGTTCAAGAATTTGGTTTCCCAAAAGGCCTTGTGTTCCAACTCTAGAGGCAGATGACAGGCTTTGCCATAGACGAGTTGGTACGGTGACATGCCGATAGGTGTTTTGAAAGCAGTTCGGTAAGCCCATAATGCATCATCTAACTTTTTCGCCCAATCTTTTCGCGACGAACTCACCGTCTTCTCCAGAATCTGCTTGAGCTGTCTATTAGACACTTCGACCTGACCACTCGTTTGAGGATGGTAAGGAGTGGCTACTCGGTGCTTCACATTGTACTTTTGAAGGAGTTTCTCCATGAGGTTATTTAGGAAGTGAGTTCCTTCATCACTTATCAATGCTCGCGGTACTCCGAACCTGGAAAAGATGTTCTCTCGCAAGAACTTGACTACTACCTTAGCATCATTGGTTGGTAAGGCTACCGCTTCCACCCATTTCAATACATAATCCACAACAACAAGGATGTAGTTCTTCCCGAATGACGGTGGAAATGGACCCATGAAGTCAATCCCCCAAACATCGAATAACTCGACCTCTAGCATGAAATTCTGGGGCATTTGATTTCTCTTTGATATGTTCCCGGTCCGCTGACACTTATCACACTCCTTCACCATCTCCTGGGCATCCTTGAACAATGTCGGCCAGTACAATCCGGATTGCAAAACTTTAGATGCAGTGCGGTCACCGCTAAAATGTCCACCGTATTCGGAATCATGACATGCTCTCAACACATCCCTTTGTTCTTCCTCAGGCACGCATCGTCGTATCAACTCGTCCACTCCTCTCTTGTACAGGTAAGGGTCGTCCCATAGATAGAACCTGCAATCATGAACAAACTTTTTCTTACGGTTAGAATCATAATCATCTGGTATTATACCGCCAACAAGGTAGTTTGCATAATCCGCAAACCAAGGCACTCCAATAACAGCTAGGATGTGTTCATCAGCAAACTCATCCTTTATTGGACGCCGATCTTCAGTCTCCTCAATAGGTGACATTCGAGAGAGGTGATCAGCTACGGTGTTCTCACACCCTTTCTTGTCACGAATTTGTACATCGAACTCTTGGAGGAGTAAAATCCACCTCAGGAGTCTCGACTTCGATTCCTGCTTAGCAAAAAGATATTTCAAAGCAGCATGGTTAGTGTACACAATTACTTTGGAACCCAATAGATATTGCCTGAATTTATCAAAGGCATAAACAACCGCTAACAACTCCTTCTCGGTAGTTGCATAATTCATCTGTGCAGGGTTCAACACGTGACTAGCATAATAAATAACATGAAGCAGCCTTTCTCTCCGTTGTCCAAGAACAGCCCCTACCGCAATGTCGCTCGCATCGCACATGATCTCAAAGGGGAAAGACCAATCCGGCGCTATCACAATGGGTGCCGACACCAGTTTATTTTTTAGTGTCTCAAAAGCATCGGCACACTCTTTGTTGAATACAAAAGGTTGGTCCTTAACTAACAATGTCGTCAATGGCTTGGCTATTTTCGAAAAATCTCTGATGAACCTACGGTAGAACCCCGCATGGCCTAAGAAACTCCGAATACCTTTCTCATTCACAGGAGGTGGTAATTTTGAGATAACCTCCACTTTAGCTTGATCGACTTCGATCCCCTTGTGAGAAATCTTGTGACCAAGAACAATGCCTTCTCGTACCATAAAATGGCACTTTTCCCAGTTTAGGATCAGATTGCTTTCTTGACATCGCTGCGAAACAAGTGAAAGGTTAGCTAGACAATTATCGAATGAGGATCCAAAAACAGAGAAATCGTCCATGAAGACTTCCATATGCTTCTCAAGCATATCAGCAAAATAGAAGTCATGCATCTTTGAAATGTTGCTGGGGCGTTGCACAACCCGAATGGCATCCTTCGATAAGCAAAGACACCGTAAGGGCAAGTGAAGGCCGTCTTCTCTTGATCCTCTGGTGCAACCGCAATTTGGTTGTACCCAGAGTATCCATCCAGAAAACAATAATAGTCATGCCCAGCTAACCTTTCCAACATCTAGTCAATGAATGGCAGCGGAAAATGATCTTTTCTTGTGGCTAAATTTAGTCTCCGGTAGTCAATGCACACCCGCCACCCAGTGACCGTTCTAGTTGGGATCAACTCATTCTTTTCATTCACGACTACCGTAGTACCTCCTTTCTTGGGCACCACATGAACGGGACTCACCCATGAACTGTCTGAGATAGGGTAGATAAGTCCTGCATCTAACAGCTTTACAACTTCTTTTCTCACCACCTCCTTCATAACCGGGTTCAATCTCCTCTAGGGTTGCACCACTGGTTTGTGATCTTCTTCCATGAGAATTTTATGCATGCAAACCGTCGGATTAATACCTTTGAGGTCTTCGATTTTCCAACCAATGGCACCTTTGAAATTTTTAAGAACTTCAATTAACTTGTCTTCCTGCACACTTTGCAAATTAGAGCTAATGATCGCGGGACATTTTTCATCAGTGTCAAGGAAAACATATTTCAGATTCTCAGGAAGCTGTTTCAACTCTGAACTTTTTGGCTTGTCTTCATTACCGTTCAACTCTATAGGTTGCCTTAGGTCTTCCCACCTATGTGTCCGGGATCTTTTTAGAACAGGTTGAATATTCAACATTTCCACCACTTCCATTTCACTACTATCAACTACTTCATTTTCCTTAAAAATTGACATACTCAAGACTCTTTCAAGAGGTAATTTGGATACACTCTCCACATGATCCCTTTCTCCTACTTGCTCAAACACTTGAATGTTGCTACTTGTGCCAAAGTCCTCTTTATGTCTCATGGTATTACGAACATCTATTTTCAACTCTTCATCATAAACCTTCAAAGTAAGTGTACCCCCTTCCATATCGATCATAACTCTCCCGGTTTCCAAGAATGGGCAGCCCAAAATTAGTGGAATCTCTTCATCTTCCGGCATTTCAAGGATCACGAAATCCACCGGAAATACAAACTTATCCACTTTCACAAGAACGTCTTGAACAACTCCATAAGGCCGCTTAACAGAATGATCCGCAAATTAGAGAGTCATCCGAGTGTCTTGGACAACACCAATACCTAACTTTTTGTAGATGGATAGAGGCATGAGACTGATACTAGCACCCAGATCGATTAATGCTCTCTTGAAAGATCTATCACCAATAGTGCAAGGTATGGTAACTGCTCCTCTGTCTTTCTTCTTCACTGGAATCTTTAGGCCCTGCAAAATAGCACTACAAGTTTCGGTTAGAATAATAGGTTCATCTGCAATGGTTCGTTTCTTAGCAATGATGTCCTTCATGAATTTAGCATATGTAGGCATCTGCTCAAGTGCCTCCAATAACGGAATATTCAGCTCCATCTTTTTGAACAACTTAAGAAACTTCTCAAAATTCTTCTCTTGCTGCCCCTTTTTCTTATTTCTTTGGGGGTAAGGGAGTTTGATCACTGGTTTCGGTTCTCCCACTTTTTATTTAGTAACCAGGGCTGGTATTACCAATTCCTCCTTAACTCTCTCATTCTCTTTTATGTCCAACTCTACTTCCAACAGTTTATCTTCATTTACCGATGTCTTTTCCACTTCTTCACCTGGTTTCCCTCTCCGTGTAGTGACGGCATTGACTTTATGATTGTCCTTTGGATTAGGCACAGTTGCGCTTGGGAGCGCTCCCGGTGTTTGAGGAATTGCAAGATGTTGGGCGATTTGACTCATTTTCCCTTCAAGATTCTTTATTGAGGCTCCGGTATTCCTGAAATTGCTTCTTGTTTCTTCTTGGAATTAAGAGCTGTGAGCGGCCATCTTCTCAATGACAATTTCCCAATCCGCCTTTCTTGGACCCTGTGGTTGGTATTGCTGTTGAGACTGTTGGTAAGGTTGTTGTTGTGGACGGTATTGTTGTTGTTGAGGTTGGTAAGGTTGTTGCTGTTGATAAGGTTGCTGGTCTTGGACCGGTTTTTGAACGTTTCCCTGTTGGTCCTTCCATGAGAAATTTGGGTGATTTTTCCAACCCGGATTATATGTGTTGGCATACGGATTGTTCTGCCTTAGCATTTGAATCTGCTCAACCTGCTCTTGAGTTGCTACACAATGCATAGCAAAGTGTGGTCCACCATATATTTCACAAAGGACAGCTTGAACTGGTTCCACCTTTGCCACTGTCTGAGTTCCAATATTCATCTTTTTCAACTTTCTCTCTACTTCTGCAGCGATTTGATCCTCCATTTTCACAACCTGCTCCGTTAGCTTCAAATCTATCTTGCCATTCGGTTGGTTCACAGTACGATCATACAACTCAAGATGCTCGTTGGCAGCGATAGCCTCTATAATTCTTCTGATACCAGTAGCTGTTGAGAAATTTGTAGATCCACCGGCAGCAGTATCTATAAGTTGTTTAGTCTTTAATCGTAAGCCATTCACGAAGTTTTGCATCTGCTCAGTTGCGTCCATGTTGTGAGTAGGACAGGCAGTTAGACATCTCTTGAACCTCTTGTATGCATCCCCAAGTGATTCCCCTTCTTTTTGTTTGAAATTGACAATATCGTATCTTTTTCGGATGAACACTGAAGCAGGGAAATACTCGTTGAGGAATGTTGTTTCCATCTCTTGCCATGTTGTGATGCTCCCAGCTGGAAGTGAGTAGAACCACTCTTCCGCATCACCAGTAAGTCTAAAAGGAAACATAACAAGTCTCTTTGCCTCCTCGGAATGACCCTCGATTTTCAACAACGTGGTGGTAGTAAGAAATCTCTGAAGATGCTTATTTGCATCCTCGTTGATTCTTTCGGCGAAAGGCTTGCTTTCCAACTGGCGGATGGTAGATGGATGTAGCTGGAAGTGTGCTACATTCACTGGTTGATTGACAATGTTCATCCGGTTTGGTTGAGCGTTTACCCCTCTGTAGTCCCCTAGCAATCTCTCTGCTGGGGGTTGACCTCCTGCTACGTCACCATGATTCTGATCCATCTCTCTGTCAAAATCTGAGTCGCTGTGCTCAGATTGCACAGACACTTCGTCTTCCGTTTCTTGATTTATAGTACTGGGTTCTGCACTTGATGCTGTCAGTCTTTCAACTCTTAATTGACAGCGTCTCTCGTGCAATGCTCTTTCTGGTTCTGTGTCAAAGGAAAATTTAGCTGAGGTCTGACCTCGCATAAACAAGTCAGACAAAAGTCAGAACAGATAGCACAAATTCGATAAAATAAAATAAAATAGCAGAAGAATAAAATTTTAGTCGCGGAGCAACAAAATTTCAATTGAAATAGTTCAACTAAACTTAATTATTTGGCAGTCCCCGGCAACGGCGCCAAAAACTTGATCGGTAAAATAACAAGTGTACTATTTTATCGATGTAGTAATAATGGGAAAAACCCCAAAGTCGATCTCTTGAGGACTGCACAGTGAAATTAAGTTTGTTCGAATGAATATCAATTGAACAAAAGCAATGGTTGATTGTTTGTTTCGAGCTACAATAATACGAAAACTAAATTTACGAGAAGATTATATGTGACGATGAGAATAATGCCCGGGCGGTGTATGAATCGCGATACAATGACCAATTTGTTTCGTTATTCTAAAAAGCTATGTTTCACCTTTTCTTTCCCTATGCCTAAAGTTATTTTTCTGCAATTCCTTTTAAGAAAAACCTTTGGTATTCTCTCTTTGCCCTAATTCCTCAAATGCCGAGAGAGAATATCAAGCACTAGTTCAGACATAAAAAACAGGTATTCATAGGGTATTCTAATTCCTTAGGAATATCGACTATGATAAAAGTGATGCAACAGGATTAGGATTGCTGATCAGGCCAACCCTATTTACGATCAATAATCATTTCTTCCAAGCAGATTAAGCATTAAAAACGTTGCACACAATAAAGAATAAGGTTTAAACATAAAACTCATATTACGAAACATCAATTAGTCATTACAAAGCAAATCAGGGACACCTCCCTGACATTGGGAGGTTTAGCTACTCATGTTCATAATACTAATGAAAACAGAATCAAGAAGAAAAGTCATTACAATAGGATTTGGATAGGTTGGATCGTCGATTGCTTCCGCTCTTGATCGATCCTTCTTCTCCTTGAATCACCACTCTAAGCTCTCTCCAATACGTTAATTTTCAATCCCTGGGACCTCTAACCCTAGTCTCTAATATAACAGTATTCTAAAATATGAAAAGAAATGTCCAAACTGCCCTCAAACTTGTCCCAGTCAGCATGTCGAAAAATAGAAATTTTGCCTCCGGATGCCCTGACACGGGCCGTGTTGTGTGACACGGGTGGCCGTGTCAGGTCGCTGCTTCACAGAATAAAATCCACGCCTTCAGGGGACACAACACGGTCCGTGTTGTACAACACGGGTGGCCGTGTTGTGTTGCTGGTTTGTCATGTTTTCCATCTTCTGCAGGTGCCACGACACGGGCCGTGTTGCACGACACGGGCCGTGTTGCACGACACGGGCCGTGTTGCACGACACGGGCACCCGTGTCACACTTCTGAAATCTTCGTTTTCATGCATTTCTTCTGTGTTTGGATCATTTTCGCATTGGTGTCGGATAGCCAACTAGACAGAAACATGAAACATCTTGAAACAACAACCAAATTACACGCACCAACGGTAAAAATGATGAAAACATGGACACATGACTTGCTTATCCTAATCAGAGAATACTGATGAAACATAATTAAAATACTAAAAGAAAACTCATGAAAACACAAGAAACGACACTAAAACCTGCTTGGAAAGTACGACAAAAGATCACTGATCAATACCCCACTATGTGACAAATGTAGTTTTCTCCATGTCCTCATGTGCCATTTTGATCTGGTTATAGCCTGAGAATCCGTCCATGAAAGAAAATACTTTGTGTTGGGCTGTATTGTCAACCAGGATGTCGATGTGCGGAAGTGGAAAATCATCTTTAGGGCTGGCCCTATTTAAATCTCTATAATCCATGAACATTCTTACTTTGCCGTCCTTTTTAGGCACGAGAACAATGTTGGCCACCCATTGAGGATAGGAAGTAACAGCCAGAAATCCAGCATTGAACTGTTTCATAACTTCTGCTTTGATCTTCTTTGACATGTCAGGTCTCATACGGCAGACTTTTTGCTTCATTGGCGGACAGTCTTCTCTTGTGGGTAGACGGTGTACCACAATGTCTGTATTGAGTCCCGACATGTCTTCGTATGACCAGGCAAAGATCTCAACATAATCATGCAATAGCTAAATTAGGCGCTCCTTGACACTCGGCTCTATATTAGCACCCACTTTGATTTCCTTTTTATCTTCCTCGGTTCCCAAGTTGATTGTATCTAACAACTCCTCATGAGGCTGAATTTCTCTTTCCTCTTGCTGTAATAGTCTGGCTAATTCCCCTGGCACCTCACAATCTTCCTCACCTTCGTATTTAGCTTGGTAGATCAGATCTTCAGAGTCAATGAAGGTGTTGTACCCCAAAATTTTCCCTCCCATATTTCTCAAAACATTGCAAGAAAGATCTCCAAGTTACTCAAGGTTGCTCAAGGGATGGTCAGACAAGCTCTCTCCTAAGGCAGTCTACTCAAATTAGGGTTTTGTGTTGCATCAATATCCTTGAGTCCAAATGACTTCAAATTCTCACCATTTTCCTAATATGTTCTCAAGGTCATCCATGTCAAGTTTCAAGCCTTGCAGAGAAAGTTTGCTCAGTCAATTGCTCAAAGGTCCAAAAATCGACTGTGCTAGGGCAAAAGTCAACTGTGACCCAAATACAGTCAAACTTCAAGATTTTTTGTCAACATTCTCATTTTTAAATATATTTCATCATTTGATCAAGGGTTGATCATGATTCATCAAGGATTGCTCAAGATTCATCAAGATTCAAAAGTTGCCAAATTAGGGTTTTGTAGGAAAAGTCAACTCAAATTTGACCAAGCATAACTTTCTCATACTTTATGAGAAATGACCCATCCAAAGCTCATTTTGAATAGGATGCAATTCCATACAATCCAGCTTCATACCCCAAGATCAAAATATGCACTCACAAGAAGTTATGAATTTTGACATTATAGGTCATTTTTGAAAGTCAACAAAAACACCTTTTTTGTCAAAGCTTCTAACTTGAGCATGGAATATCAAAATTAGATGATACCAAAAGGGTTGGTTAGAGGACATCTCAAGATTTCTAGAAAGTCCAAGAACACCTCCAAAAGTTCAAAATTGAAGAAGTTATGCATTGTTGTAGTTGGACTTTTTTGCAAAATTGCCAAAAGTCAACTATCCCCAAAACTTCAAATTTTGTCAAATGGGCCCATTCTTTTTCACTTGTTTTGAGTTTGCATTATTGCCCACGTGCTCTAGCCTTGGCCATGTGTTCATACTATATTTTTATTATTTAATTTGATTTTTATTTGAATTAATTCATTTTAAATCAAATAAAATCACATAAAATCAAAAATATTGATAACCAAAGATCTCTTGATGATTATAGGTTTCAATGGACAGCTTGCATCACATAAAACTCGTATCAAAGCAATTGTACACATAAAGATTGAAATCAAGCCAATTTGGAAATTTTGTAAAAGAAAATCAAATCCACATCAAGAGCATTGATAGAGGGAGATTTGAACAAGAAATTTAGACCTAATGTGTTATGCATTACATAAGGAAGCGAGGTAGACAATTACAAGGGTTAGAGAGCAGTTCTAGAGGCAGAACAAAAATTGGGGAAAACACAAAAAAGTGGGAGATTGAAATCAAGTCTATAGGCATTTTCAGGGCTTGATAAGTATCTCAATCTCTTCCTGGCCAACTCCACAAGCAAAACCAATCCAAACCACGCATTTGCAGACCCTCATACGCATTGTAAGTCATTCGTAACATGGCCCTGTACTTGATTTCGTATTTCAGAAATTAGGCATTGTTAACATGAAATAATTGCATATTTGTGATCACCATGTCATTTGCAATCTTTTGGTATTATTTGATTTCATTTATCTGACCTGTATCAAGATCCACCATTGCTAGGGTTTGGTTCTTGTTTTTGGGGTTTTTTGTTTCAGGGAAAATTGGCCATGATAATGGCTATGGTTGTGATCAGCAGGTTGAGACGAACTCAACCATGTTCTTAGAATGCGTTTATATGGCCTGAGGAAGATTTTGGAATGAAGTTACGCTTTTAGCTGCGGATAAAAATCCGCAGGTAAAATTTGCAGGTTTTTGAGGACGGGGATGATGTGTTATCACCCCCTTACTGGTTTGTTTAAATTTCGCGCAAAAATCCATCAGTGTGTTTGCTTTGTTTATATTATTATTAACTTATATTATTTTGACAAAACAAGTTAAGTGGCGTGTTGGCAAGCATAGTATGGGATATCCCTTCAGGACCTGGGTTCGAATCCCAGGTCCCCATATTTTCTCTATATTATTTGTTTTCAGATAATCCAGTATGCGCCCAAGCCATATTTCCACCATAAACACTCACTATCAAAGCGCCAGATGGCCAGATGGCCAGATCTGGTGGTCAAGCATTGAAGGTATACCATGGACTCAGTCAACGCGCATACGCTGGATCAAAAAGTCAAATAGATCTTCATTAATGGGCCAACAGATTTGCTATGAGCACCTCCAAAAAAGGCCCATTCTCTCTTTCTCTCACATTTTTATTTATTTTATTTAATTTTTTTATTTTGTTTAATTAATTTTCTAACCAATAAACAAATTTTCTTTTTTATCAAAAATTACCAAAAATATTTTTTTGCCCAATTAAAATTCATACTTTTATTTTCTTTTATTAATAAATATTATTAATTAATTAGGATATTAATTAGGAAACTTTAATTTATTTTGTAAATATTTAAAATTAATTAGAAATCATTAGGTTTTAATTCTAATTTAATTATTTTAATTTCTTTCTTAAATTAACTAAAACTCCAAAAATATGTCATTTATTATTTTTTTATTAATTAATTTATTTAATTTATAATTTAGTATTTAATTTAGGATTTAATTTCTTTTCTTAAAATAAAAACAACAAAATAAAGGCATTTTCTTTTAAAAGGGTCAAAACCCTAAATTTCACATCCGATTTAATTTCGCGTCGCGCTTTATTTATCCAATTAATGTATCTTCTCATGGCTTGTAATAGTTTTAAATAGGACATTTACTTATTTTACCGCTTTATTTTATTTTCAAAGGGTTGCTTTTGGCGATGTAAATACCCGACGCCTTGTAATAATTAGTTTTAATTTCGGCATTTTTATTCTGCAAATTATACTTGCTAGATGTTTGATAATAGGGTTTGCATGACAAGAATGAATGCTTAATCTAAAATCAGATTAGATCACCCTTAACATGTGCAAAGATAAAAATAACTGAAAACGACACACTCGCACATGCACACTCTTAGGGTACACCCCACTTGGTTGCCTTCGTAAACGGTCATTGAGTATAGGTCATTTTAGAGGTCGTCCTCTTGTCTAAAAGATCATAGTTGCCTCGAAACGGTTGCCTCGGATATTGTTGCCTCAAACAAATGATCTAAGACATTAGGATTACCGCTAAGACATCCTAACATTGCTTTAGTAGTCGTATGTCCCTCATTTGAATTGACCCTCAAACTCCAAAGACGGTGCTACCTACTCATTAATAGTGGGATAGCATTGTCTAAAGGAAGTTAGCATAGAGCGATTCCTTTTTTGAGTTGGTAGATTAGTTCTTAGATACTTGCTCATCCAAAATAAATCTTTTTCACACTTACATGTTTACAAACAAGTTTTCAAAAACACTTCATTACACTCTTGAAGACAGACGCAAGAGTTACATCGAAGTTAAAACAAAAACTTTTCAAAACCCACAAGCACAAAGAAAACATTTTGAAAATGATGAGCAAGTACATAAGAGCCCGTAGATAACTACGGATAGAAAGAGTGCTAATACCTTCTGTGATCGGTGGATCTGGAACTGACTGTTTAACGCTGGTTCGCGAAATGTCGCGGAAGCAAGAGTCGCCACCGTCTTTTATTTTCTCCAAATGGAAAGGACAAAAGCACAGAAAAATTCCTTATAGAGATTGCTCTCGGTTCGGGAGGTAGGTTATAGAAAGGGAAGGTGTTAGCACCCTTTCTATCCATGGTTATCCATGGGCTCTTAGATACTTGCTCATTGTGTTTTCAAAAATGGTTTATTTTCTTTTCAACTGTGGGTTTTAAAAAAGTTTCTTTGAAAAATTTCAGTTCGACTCGTACGTCAGAGTGTTTGAAAAATTTGCTTTGAAAGCTTTTGAAAATGTGCTGGTGTGAAAAGGTTTTTTTTGTTTGTTTTTGAAGAGAGCAAGTATCCTTGAGAACCTACCTACCCTAAGGAATTCGTCTGTGTAAAAGTCCTTTAAAGTAGTGCCATCCCACCATTGAGAGGTAGGTAGCACCACCGTTGGAGGTGTTCGGGTCAATTCGAGGTTCGGGACATGGTGATCACCAGAGCAATGGGAAGACACCTTAGAAGCTACCCTCATGCCAGGTTCCCGGATCATGAGGACTTACTAAGACATCCTCTACTCGACGATCACCTTTCGAGGCAAGGCAACAATGAGGCGTACCCTAGGGGTGGTGTGTGATTTGTGTGTCGTTTTCATTTATTTTTGTCTTTTGTCAAAGTGATCTATGCGTTTGTTTTTATTTTATGTCATTCATTCTTGCATGCATTTGTTAACAATTAAAAGTTTTTGCGGGAAAAATAAATCTAAGGCTATTACAAATGGCGCGGGTCCACATCGCCAAAGTTAAACCGGACCCGATTTGACGGAAAATAAATAAAGCAAAAGAAAGAAAAGTGCGAGAAGTTTAAGTTACATGGCTTCGGGGCAGATACATAATTATTTAAGCGAAATAAAATAAATACACAAATTAAATAAATTACGAACGAGGGTGTTGGACCCTTTTGCAAAATATTATTAATAAGGAATTAAAATTAAGAATTAAAAGAAAATGTTTTTTAGTATTTTTGTGTTTTTTAAGATTTAATAAAAGAAAGAATTAATTAATTAAAAAAAACTAAAATAAAATGTTAAACCTAGTTCTAATTATTTTTAAGTTTATTATGAAAGTATTAAAATTTTACCTAAATTAAACCTAAGTTTTTATGTACAATTTAATTATAAAAATAAATAAATAAATATTATGGTAAAAAGGAAACAAATTAAAGGAATAAAAATTAAACCTAATTCTATTTTTTTTGTATTTTTGTTAAAAAGGATTAAAATTGCAACCTAATTAAACTAAATATTTACATGTGAATTTATTTATATAAAAAAAAATATTGAAATAAATAAATGTTTTATTTTGCTCTTTTTCTGATTTTTTTTGTATTTTATAATTTGTAAAATACAATTAATTAAATTAAAACAATTGAATAAAATAAAATAACAATTAACAATAAAATAAAAATAAGTAAAAAAAGAATGAAATTGCAAACCAGGGGGGGTTCAGGCCCCAATATGGAGGTCTTGATCTTAGAATGCTGGCCCAATCTTGCAAGGCCTGATTGACTTTTGGACAAGCGTGTGGTGCGTTGACTGAGAGTGTAGCGTGTTCATCCATCCTATGCCTTTGATCTGAATGTGATAGACGCGTGGACGCTTGGATGAGGGAGGCATATGGTACGTCTTAATACCAGTATTACATGGGAACATAGTTTGCAAAATAATATAGGAAATAAGATAGACCTGGGATTCGAACCCAGGTCACTAACATCACCAAGCAATACCTGCACCACTGAGCCATGTTAACGCGTTTATTATATAATTAACGAATAAACAATATAAATGGACACAACGCGTTAGTGGAGAGAAACGCGCCAAATTCAAACCAACGAATCACTGATTGACACGATGTCGTCTTCTTCACGTCCCCTGTAACATAAACATTCAGCAACGGTTTTAGACGCGTTGCTTTAGGTAGGCTATTGGAAAATAGCGAATAGGGCTATGATGGCCATAAATTCATCGCGAATAGTGCTTCCTGTTCTTCCAGGCTTGCTGAGTACAACCATCATAGTCTCGAGGGCTAATTTTACTTGGTCTTAAAAGCCCTAATTTGTCATCCTGAAAACCCTAGAAATCAAGTATGGTATAATCTCATATATAGCACAAAAACGCAATTGGACCACATGGTTAGTTTCAAAACTTGACAAGGAACATGAATGTACAATTAAAATGCAATGAGGATGCCTAGAAATCAAAATACGATCATGGATTTTTCTTGGTACAGTTGGAATCCGTTTTACCAATTCTTTGTGTTTGAGTTGATGTTAGGGATTGGAATCGCTTCTGGGAACCTTGAGGAAGCTATTGGAAAAGGAATGGTGCTTTGAATCGACCTCTAGAGTGGTTTTCAGAATTGCTATTTTTTGAGAAATTTCAAGTTTCACAAAGGCTTTTCTTGCGCAGCTTAGAGTGTTTTTGGATTAGGTTTTGAATCATGCTTATGTACTGAGGCTATTAGGTCAACAAAACTTGATCAAATCCATGGCAATAATGATTTTGCATATTTGATTTTCTTAAGATCTTTACATATCTTTTTCACATGGTTTTTGTGCAAATTATGATCAATTCAAACTAAATCTTTCCTAATTGGCATATGCACGAAATATTGAGTCTAGAATGTGTATAAAAAGATTTGTTTGGTTCATTTAGATATTTTTCACATATTTATATAATTTAAATGAATTAATATGAATAATAATTCAAATAAATAAATAAAAAATGAGAAAATACTTCCCTTTGGGCCAAGTGGTCGTGCACATGCTTAGAATGATGAATCATGGAAGAAAAATGGGCCCATTAGCATTTTTAGGTCATTTGAAGTAATGTTGACTTTTCAAAATATCCAAAAATTTCCCAACTTCCACAAGGCATAACTTGCTCAATTTTTAATCTTTTCTCATGTTCTTGGACATTTTGGAAAGTTCTTTGAGTCCTCTAACCAATGCCTTTGGTCCCATGTCATTTTGATTTACCAATCTCAAGTTATGGCCTTTGACTCAAAGTCCCTTTTTGTTGACTTTTGAAAATGACCTATAATGTTGAAATTGATAACTTTTTGTGAGAGCATTTCTTGGACTTGAAGTATGAAGATGAGTTGTAGGAAATGTCTTTCTCTTCAAAATGAGCTTTGGATGGAATTTTTCTGATAATCCATGTGAAAGTTATTCCCTGGTCAATTTCAGTTGACTTTTTCAGCTGTCCAAATATAGTAACTTTTGCATCTTTGATGATTTCTGAGCCAAATTTTGAGAATCATGATTAAGCATTGATCAAATGATGTTTGTGGCTTCAAAATGATATGTTGACCAAAAATTTGAACTTTTGACTGTCAAATGACCATTTTGCCCCTACAGTTGACTGTAGTGCAATCTAGGGTTTTGACTGTGCAATTTTGAGCTGAATGCCTTGAAACTTGATATGAGGATACTTGACCACATTTGTAGGCATGTGAGACTTGATTGAGCCTTTGAAAACTTCATTTTCTTGATCAGAACCCAAACCCTAGTTTTGACTGTATGGGAGACTGTTGAGCTGCACAACCCTTGGGGAATTTTGTGACTTGACTTGGCAATTTCTTGAAGAATATGGGAGAGCAAATTTTGGGGTACAACAGTTGCCCCTGTTCAATCTTCTTAGACCTGAGGATGCAGATTGGCTGACGTGCCTTTCGTAATCCGAGGGTAGAAGATGATTGGACACTAGAGTGCCCAGAAATTTGCGCTCACATAGTGGCAGTGTGATGGGGGAATGGGCTTATAGATGCCATTTGGAGATTGCTGGATAGGGTGATGGGCTTATAGATGCCATCTGGATGTCGATCGCGTAGGATATTCCTTAGCGAGAACCTGCCTACCTGCAAAAGAAAAAAGAGTACCTGACACGTTGCAGGAGCTGATTTTAGATGCTTGGCATAGATATGTCCTGACTGGTTACAGGAGCTGAGTCTGGAGCTTCAAAAGATGATGGATGAACCAGGTATGGTTACTGCCTTGGCATGAATGGTAAGAGAACCTTGGGTGATTTTAACTTCAACAACGCTCGTTGAGAAAAATCTTGGCGGGAATTACCATCTTTGCAATATCGGAACGAGAACCATAGGCTATTATAATCTGAAAGGGAATCACCTCACTCGCCGTCGGAGAGGGAATCATAGGAAAAGGAATTGTCACCTCACACGCCGTCGGAGAGGGAACCATAAGAGACTATCACCTCACACTCATCGTCGGAGAGGGAAACATCTGAAAAAAGGAATTACCACCTCACGCACTTGTCGGAGAGGGGACCATAAGAGATTATCACCTCACACTCATCGTCGGAGAGGGAAACATCTGAAGAAGGAATTACCACCTCACGCACTTGTCGGAGAGGGGACCATAAGAGACTATCACCTCACACTCATCGTCGGAGAGGGAAACATCTGAAGAAGGAATTACCACCTCACGCACTTGCCGGAGAGGGGACCATAAGAGACTATCACCTCACACTCATCGTCAGAGAGGGAAACATCTGAAGAAGGAATTACCACCTCACGCACTTGTCGGAGAGGGGACCATAAGAGATTATCACCTCACTTACCGTCGGAGAGGGAACCATAGGAAATGGAATTATTACCTCACTCACCGTCGGAGAGGGAAACATCTGAAGAAGGAATTACCACCTCACGCACTTGTCGGAGAGGGGACCATAATTTCTGCTGAGTCTTTATCAGAAAGATCTGTTGGGAGTCGATTTAGCTGGACTAGAGAAGGCTTTGAAATATGTTTGAGCATTTTAACTGCGTCCTTCCTGAAAGGTAAAGGTCAGTCATATGCAATGCATGATACGGATCAAGCAATGATGTTCTCAACATAAATGAGATTTGTATGATATGATGCTTTATGAATGTTTTCGTCTAGGAAAGTAAATCCTTGACGGGTGCCGGGAAGTCATATCCTGGGCTGATGTTAGAGAATAAGCTTTTACTTCCGCTTGGGATGATGATTGCAAGAATACCGGTAGGAGAAGATGACTCCGTTGCAGAATAAACTTGGCAAATGGAAGATTCTGCGGGGAGATAAGATACTCTAGCGACCATGCTGGGAAGCAATACTCTGTGGGGAGAGGAATGCTTTTGCTGAATGTTGATAGTAACTTGCTGAGGATATTTTTGTTGTATTGGAAGTGCTGATAGACTTCGCTGGGGTAAGAAGATTTTGTCGAAGACGCTCTTTCCGAGGCTTTTGGCTGAGGATAACCCAGTTATATCCTGTTAAGGAAATAACTCTTTTAAATCAAGCCGGACGACGTGCTCGTGCTCTGCGAGGGGATAAGCTTCCAGAATATACTGGGGATAAGCTTATTGCTTGGGGATATGACTTCCAACCTTCCTGGGGAACTGGATTGGACTCTCCTGGGGAAGTTTTGAACTATGTCGGGGAAGTGATTCCTTTGAATGTTGAGATGCCGCCGGGGAACAATCTTTAGGCCAAGACTGCCGGGGATGCTTGTTAAGAATATATGCTGCTGGGGAAGTGTTGAGATCTATGGGAGGATACTCAACTTCCTTGAGATTTGATAGCTCTGCTTGGAGAAGAATGCACTCTCTGGGGAATTCAGGTATACTGGTCATGTTCTTTAGCTGAACCTATCTTGGTACCTCGGAGGATAGAACAATTAGACTGCTTGGACAACTCTTTTATTGCCCCTGTTTCTAGTGTCATCTGCAATTAATTCCTTTGTTTCGTATGCAACTATTTATGAGTTAGCAAATTATTGTCAATGCATATATCACAAATTGAACCTTGGACGTTCTTCGCAAGACAAAACAGAAAAAAGAAAAACACTTGGCACGTTTAACTGAAAATATATTTGTATTGATTTTTGAATGGCCTGTAAATAGGCGTTTTGTGTACAAGAGGCTGACGTCCTAGTAAGAGGAACATTGCCGAACAAGAGAGTTTATACAGATTTTGTACAAAGGAAAATAAAACAGCTGTGTGAAATATGAACGATCCACTGGGTTTCAACTCTGCTATTGCCTTTATAACTCCGAGCGTCTCATCACTTGATGACCTTGGTTGGAGGTGAAACTGACTGATCGATGCCGTCTGAACTTGATGTAGATACCGGATTCTGGATGCAAAGTGATCAATGAGACATAGTATTACGCTTTTATCCCTAATTTTTGCCTGGACCGCCCTTTCGGGTTTTCAGTCCACCGGGATACCCATTCTTGCCCAAGCCGCCTTTTCAGGTTTTCGACTTGCCGGGTGTACAGATTTTTTCATTTTCATCCCTTCATTTTGCCTGAACCCTTTTGGTTCGACGGGAAGCCCTAATTTTTGCCTAGGCATGTCAGCCTAGCGGGTCTTTTTTCATGCGTAGTATTTTTTAACTATGTCTGCATTGACGGGGTGAGGAAGGTCGTCGCCATCCATATTGGTTAATATCATTGCTCCTCCTGAGAACACATGCTTAACCACAAATGGCCCTTCATACGTAGGGGTCCATTTGCCCCTTGGATCACTCTGAGGAAGGATGATTCTCTTGATTACCAGATCCCCAACTTGATATTCCTGTGGCCTGACCTTTTTGTTAAATGCCCTGATCATTCGTTTTTGGTACGTCTGACCATGACAGATAGCAGCAAGTCTCTTTTCGTCAATGAGATTGAGTTGGTCAAGTCGTGTCTGGATCCAATCATCTTCGTTTAGATTTGCATCCTTCATTATCCGGAGAGAGAGAATCTGCACTTCGATCGGCAAGACTGCCTCCATGCCATAAACCAGAGAGAAAGGAGTTGCCCCGATTGACGTCCTGGCTGAGGTACGGTACCCATGTAGAGCGAACGATAACATCTCGTGCCAATCTTTGTACGTCACTGTCATCTTTTGCACGATTTTTTTGAGGTTCTTATTTGCTGCTTCTACAGCCCCATTCATCTTCGGTCTGTAAGGAGAAGAATTGTGGTGCTGTATCTTGAACTGTTCGCAGAGCTCAGCGATCATCTTGTTATTTAGATTGGTACCGTTGTCTGTAATGATCCGCTCAGGGACGCCGTACCGACAGATCAGGTTGTGTCGAATAAACCGTGCCACAACAGTCTTGGTTACCGTAGCATAGGATGCTGCCTCAACCCACTTCGTGAAATAATCAATTGCTACCAGGATGAAGCGATGTCCATTAGATGCCGTTGGTTTAATCTCGCCGATCATGTCTATGCCCCACATTGCAAACGGCCAAGGCGCAGTCAGGACATTCAGAGGAACCGGAGGAACATGCACCTTGTCTGCATAAATCTGGCATTTGTGGCATGTCCTAGAGTGTTGGTAGCAGTCAGCTTCCATTGTGGACCAGTAATATCCTGCCCGTAGGATTTTCTTAGCCATAGTATGTCCACTGGAATGCGTACCAAAGGTCCCTTCATGTAGATCTTCCATGATCCGTTCTGCTTCAGTTTTATCCACACAACGCAGTAAGGTTGAATCATGGTTTCTTTTGTACAAGATGCCGTTGCTAAGGAAGAACTTGGCTGCAAACCTCCTCAGGAATTTCTTATCATTGACAGAGGCACCTTCAGGGTATTCCTGAGCTTCCAGATATCTCTTTACCTCGTGGTACCAAGGCTTCTCAGTCACCAATTCAGTTTCGAGATCACAACAGTATGCCGGTTCGTCCAGTTTCCAGATGATGATCCGGGGAGCCTCATTATCCCATTTTACCTTGAACATTGAAGACATTGTAGCTAACGCGTCCGCTAATTGATTTTCTTCTCTTGGAAAGTGCTCAAAGGTTATCTCTGTGAAGTGGGGAATCAGGGTCAACACACATTCTCTGTAAGGAATCAAGTTTGGATGTTTCGTATCCCACTCTCCCTTGATCTGATTGATCACAAGAGCGGAATCTCCGAAGACACTTAGAAATTTGATCCTTAGGTCGATCGCAGCTTGAAGACCCATGATACACGCCTCATACTCCGCCATGTTGTTGGTACAGTTGAAACATAGCCGGGCAGTGAGTGGAGTATGAGTACCTTGTGGAGATATGATTATGGCGCCGATACCGTTTCCCAAAGCATTGGAGGCTCCGTCAAAGTGCATAGACCATCGGGATCCTGGCTCAGGTCCTTCATCCGGTCCAGGTACTTCACAATCTGTTACTATCATGATGCTTTCATCCGGAAACTCGAAGTTCATTGATTGGTAGTCATCTACAGCTTGATGAGCTAAGTGGTCTGCCAATACACTTCCCTTGATGGCTTTCTGGGTTGTGTACTGAATGTCGTATTCCGTCAAGATCATTTGCCATCTTGCAATTCTCCCAGACAGAGCAGGCTTTTCGAATATGTACTTTATAGGATCCATTTTTGAGATCAACAAGGTAGTGTGAGTCAGCATATACTGTCTCAGCCGGCGAGCAGCCCATACCAAAGCGCAGCAAGTTTTCTCAAGCAGTGAGTATCGGGTCTCACAGTCGGTAAACTTTTTGCTAAGGTAATAAATGGCATGCTCTTTTCGGCCAGACTCGTCATGCTGCCCCAGCACACACCCCATTGAGTTGTCCAACACTGTCAGATATAGTATCAGAGGTCTCCCTTCCACCGGTGGCATAAGGATAGGTGGTTCTTGGAGATACTCTTTGATTTTGTCGAAAGCAGCCTGGAATTCATCGTTCCAACGTACTACCTGATCTTTCTTCAGCAGCTTGAAGATTGGCTCACAGGTAGCAGTCAAATGTGAGATGAATCGAGCAATGTAATTCAGGCGTCCTAAAAAGCCTCTGACCTCCTTCTCTGTCTTAGGAACTGGCATCTCTTGAATAGCTTTGACCTTAGCAGGGTCCACTTGAATACCTTTATCACTGACCACGAAGCCTAGCAGTTTTCCCGATCTTACTCCGAAGGTGCACTTGTTCGGGTTCAATCTCAGCTTGTACAGTTTCAACCGGTCAAACAACTTCTGCAGATGATCTAGGTGCTCTTCCTCAGTCTGGGACCTAGCGATCATGTCGTCCACATACACTTCTATCTCATGATGGATCATGTCGTGAAATAAAGCGACCATGGCACGTTGGTATGTTGCCCCAGCGTTCTTTAATCCGAATGGCATGACCTTGTAACAGAAGGTGCCCCACTGAGTAACAAATGTAGTCTTTTCCATGTCTTCAGGTGCCATCTTGATCTGATTGTAGCCTGAAAAGCCATCCATGAAAGAGAACACTTTGTGCTGAGCCGTATTATCAACAAGGACATCAATGTGAGGTAAGGGGAAGTCATCCTTGGGGCTGGCCCTGTTTAGATCCCTGTAATCAACACACATTCTGACCTTACCGTCCTTCTTAGGTACTGGCACCACATTAGCAACCCACTGAGGATAAGAAGTCACTGCAAGGAACCCAGCATCAAACTGTTTCATGACCTCGGCTTTAATCTTCTCGGACATCTCTGGACGCATCCGACGGACCTTTTGTTTGACTGGAGGGCAGTCTTCCTTAGTCGACAAGTGATGGACCACAATATCGGTATCCAACCCGGGCATGTCTTCGTAGGACCAGGCAAAGATCTCCATATAATCATGCAGCATCTTGGTTAACCGTTGCTTCACGCTGAGCTCTAGGTTGGCACTAATCTTTACCTCTCTCCTGTCTGCCTCAGTACCCAAGTTTATGGTTTCCACTGGCTCTTCATGAGGTTGAATTGCCCTCTCTTCCTGAAGCAACAGTCTTGCAAGCTCGCCAGGCACTTCGCAATCATCTTCACCTTCGTCTTCGGCTAAGTTGATCGGATTTTCGAAGTCATAATTGGCAGTAGCAGAGTTGTTATCAGTGAGATCCAGAGTGGATTGAAACCTGTATGAGTGAGTGTGTGTGTAAATACAGCTGTTTTGAAAATTATGTAAAAGAAAGACAGAAAAGGAACACAATATTTGCAATGCGAAAAACGTCCAAGATTTTCATTCATGGTATATGAAATGACAATTTGTATGCCCTCACAAATAGAACCACGGTGCCTCGGGTAAGACACCGGGCCATAGAGTTTATCATTGTTTATTACACAATAACGAAACAAAGAAATTCATTACTTAGTAACAAAAGAAACAGGGAGATTGTCCTTTGCGCTCCAATTGTTAAGTCCGCCGTCAGTTGCCGGGTAGATCCAGCTATCAAACTCGGCTTCATCAACTTCCTCTTCATCCCCGATAGCATTAACTCCATGAGCAGGCAGGGGAGCTGTCACTACGTTAGGCTTGTCAGATGCCTCAAACTGTACCTCCTTAGCGTCCATGAGGTCTTGTAGCTTGTTCTTTAGTGCCCAACAGTCATCGGTAGAGTGCCCCGGGCTTTCTGAATGGTAAGCACAACGAGCATTCGGGTTGTACTTGGGAGATGTTGTATTGGGGAACTTTGGAGCCTCCCTGATAGTCACCAAATTGGTTGAGAGCAACTGTGGCAGGATCTGCGATAGGGTCATGTTTAACCGGGTAAACTCCCTCCGGGGTCTTTCAGCCCTTTGAGGATTATTCAACCGAGGAGTGGCAGCAGGCTTAGTAATCATCACCGCACTGACAGATTGGCGGTGCTCCGGTCTCTCTGATTTCCTAGAACCATACACGGCACTAGACTCCTTTTTGAATGGTTTCTTTTCCGAACTAGATGATGCACCCTTTGCAATCTTCCCAGACTTCAGCCCAGCTTCAATTCTCTCTCCAGTCAGAATCAAATCAGTGAACCCAGCAGAAGAATTCCCAATGAGATGGTTGAAAAATGGCCCAGATAGGGTCCCCAAGAACATGTCTACCAGCTCCCGGTCAGTCAATGGTGGCTGCACCCTGCCAGCCAGGTCTCTCCACTTTTGAGCGTACTCCTTAAAACCTTCGCTTGCACCTAACGCCATACCCTGGAGTTGGGTACGTGTGGGGGCAAGGTCGGCATTATATTGATACTGCTTGTAGAAAGCAGTAGCCAACTCCTCCCAGTTACGAACTTTGGTCCCATCCAGCTGATAGAACCATTCGAGATGAGTCCCTGAAAGACTCTCCTGGAAGAAGTGGATCCATAGATTCTTATCCGCAGAGTACGGCTGAATTTTCCGAACATAGGACCTTAAATGCAGCTTGGGACAAGACGCCCCGTCATATTTGGAGAAGGATGGTGCTTTGAACTTATGCGGGATAATCACACCAGTCGACAAACCCAGATCTCCGAAATCCAGCCCAGGTACCTGTTGAACCTCCATAGCCTTCAACCCGTCCTCCAATTGCTTATATCTGTCGTCGGCAGGAGGGTACTGCTCTTCATCAAAATCTGTCTCGTTGTCGGAGACTACCGGACTAGGGACCTTTACTTCTGCCTGAGAAGGACTCTTGCCAACAGAAGAACCAGCCTCTTCATGCTGCAAAGTATTGCCGAACCTTCGGCCCGAGTTGAACAGAACAGTTCTTCTCTTCTTCTTCTTCTCCTTCTTCAGGAGCATAGCCTTTAATTCTTCTTGGCCTTTAGCCAGACCCTTGATTAGTTCTTGAAACTGCGCATTCTGCGCCTGAAGAGCCTTGATTGATGTCTCAGTTGATGCAGATTCGGGATTCATGATGCTGAAATAAACAGCGAAGAACTGTAAGCAACCTGAAAAGTGGAAAAACCTGCTATGCGCATGATGTATGAAATGCGTATGCAAATGCATTCAAGGGTTCGAAAGTTCAAATTTGTTGCAGACAAAAGGAACACACGTTATTATTAAAGAAATCATTGTTTAATACATCAAAGCCTCATGGGCAAAAAGTACAAAAATCAAATCAATCCCAAAATACACTGCGCATCCTCTTTGGAGCTATGTAGGTGTTGAGATTCCTCTCCTCATGCAATAGGCGGGTGAGCTCTAAGACCTTCTTTTCACTGGCATGCAGACTAGTCTCAAGAGAATTCCGTTCTTCCTTAAGCTGGATCCAGCTCTTCTGCATCTCTTCCCAGGATGTGGGCATATCAGGGTGCTGAATAGTGTAGGACACTTCCCCTTCCGAGACTGGTTCTTTGATTACTGGGAGCATGTGAGGATAAGGCATCACTAACTTCTGGGAGCGAGCTCGTACCCACTTGAGATAAGGTTCCAACGGGATGGAATTCCGGTGCCCCAGTGTTTTGCTGTCTATCCTACTGGGCATCCTCCAGGCTCTGATAAATCTCTGGCGAAGTCCTTGAGTATCGTTGTCGAAGTCAAAAACTATGTCAGGAATTAACATGTCATGAGGACCATCCCTCCGAGCATAACCAAACTGTCTCCAAGCCAGGCATGGGCTATAAGTAATACCTCCTCTGATTCCAAGTAAAGGAACATTAGGGTACTCCCCGCAGCGATCAATGATAGTGACATCTTCTCTGGACCTAGGGCACCAATGTATATCTGCATGTGTAAGAGTCATCAACCGTTGTGACCATCTCAAACCCCGCTCATTCTTCAGGACTGATTGCGGAAGGTGCGAAATAAACCACCTTCCCAGGAGAGGAGTGCAACACATAAGGACACCTCTTTTTCTCATGGTTCGAGTGTAACATGAGTGAAGGATGTCCCCCAGCAATGTAGGTATAGGATTCCTGGACATAAAGATCTGGACAGCACTGATATCAATGAGCTGATCTGGGTTAGGGAACAACACCAAACCATAGACAAGGAGGGCCACAACCTCTTCAAAAGCTTGCAAGTCAAGGGAGTTCCAACATTCAAGGGCCTTTTCAAACAGAAACCTGGCTAAGAACCCTTTGATACCACTTCTAACTTCCCAATGTCCCTTGAGGTCAGATGACTGTAGGTGCAAGGCTTTAGCAATCTCTTCAAGCTTAGGTTCCTTTTCTGTACCGTTGAAGGGTAGCTGATCAAGGATAGGGATCTTCAGGAGCCGGGAGAACTCCTCCAATGTAGGTACCAACTGATAGTCCAAGAAGGTAAAGCAGTGATGCAGAGGATCAAAAAACTGGAACAGGACCTTTATCATATCTTCCTCAATGTTGGTGTTGACCAAGCTGATGAGGCTTCCATGCCTTTCACTGAATGAAGAGTTCTCAGGAATCCTGGATATAAGCTCCTTAAGCTGAGGAGGGACCCTTACAAGATTGACCTGAATTGTCTTTCTACGACCAGTTTCCATGTCCTACAAAACAAGAACAAAGATGAAAATCCGAACCCCTGAAATGGTTAGTCAATGCATATGATGCTGGATGATGTCATGATGCTATGATTAAACACACCACAGATATTTACAAAGACAAACACGTAAGGCACACAAGGCACACGAGACAAGCCCTTAAGGTTTAAGGCCAGCATGGGGTCTGGGTAGTACCCTCTTGAAGTTGGTGGGTTCAACCTGTCCTAATCAAAGTAACCGGGTTCTAAGGTTCCCAATATCACGGGATTGCTTTCATTGTTCATCGTTTCGATTTAGCCACTGAACTGGCGACCGAAATATTCCAGGAAAGCAACCCTCAATTGAGTGTAGTATCGAGTATCAACCAACCTCGGACTGCACCAAAGTCAGTTATCTCACTACCTTAAAGAGGCCAAGATAGTTTAATTAAGGTTCCTAAGGTCTGTTGATGCTTCACGACACCACGCGGAGGCCCCGTACTCTCCTTGACTGAACTCAAGGGTTACCGGTACACACCAAAGTGCCACATCAACGTAGCAGACTGTTTCAACCATGTCGGTATACCCCGCACAGTTCCCTCACAGCCTTGTTGCTACTTTCTAAGAAAGGTATCCCCCAGATCCGGGTTAGGATCTATAGAACTCCCAAGACAGTCCCACAATAATAAAGCAAACAAGCACAACAATTGAAAACACAAGTGATCTTAGTCCTAAGGTACACCTCACTTTAAAGTTTATCCCCAGCAGAGTCGCCAGTTCTGTGATCGGTGGATCTGGAACTGACTGTTTAACGCTGGTTCGTGAAATGTCGCGGAAGCAAGAGTCGCCACCGTCTTTTATTTTCTCCAAATGGAAAGGACAAAAGCACAGAAAAATTCCTTATAGAGATTGCTCTCGGTTCGGGAGGTAGGTTATAGAAAGGGAAGGTGTTAGCACCCTTTCTATCCATGGTTATCCATGGGCTCTTAGATACTTGCTCATTGTGTTTTCAAAAATGGTTTATTTGCTTTTCAACTGTGGGTTTTAAAAAAGTTTCTTTGAAAAATTTCAGTTCGACTCGTACGTCAGAGTGTTTGAAAAATTTGCTTTGAAAGCTTTTGAAAATGTGTTGGTGTGAAAAGGTTTTTTTTGTTTGTTTTTGAAGAGAGCAAGTATCCTTGAGAACCTACCTACCCTAAGGAATTCGTCTGTGTAAAAGTCCTTTAAAGTAGTGCCATCCCACCATTGAGAGGTAGGTAGCACCACCGTTGGAGGTGTTCGGGTCAATTCGAGGTTCGGGACATGGTGATCACCAGAGCAATGGGAAGACACCTTAGAAGCTACCCTCATGCCAGGTTCCCGGATCATGAGGACTTACTAAGACATCCTCTACTCGACGATCACCTTTCGAGGCAAGGCAACAGTGAGGCGTACCCTAGGGGTGGTGTGTGATTTGTGTGTCGTTTTCATTTATTTTTGTCTTTTGTCAAAGTGATCTATGCGTTTGTTTTTATTTTATGTCATTCATTCTTGCATGCATTTGTTAACAATTAAAAGTTTTTGCGGGAAAAATAAATCTAAGGCTATTACAAATGGCGCGGGTCCACATCGCCAAAGTTAAACCGGACCCGATTTGACGGAAAATAAATAAAGCAAAAGAAAGAAAAGTGCGAGAAGTTTAAGTTACATGGCTTCGGGGCAGATACATAATTATTTAAGCGAAATAAAATAAATACACAAATTAAATAAATTACGAACGAGGGCGTTGGACCCTTTTGCAAAATATTATTAATAAGGAATTAAAATTAAGAATTAAAAGAAAATGTTTTTTAGTATTTTTGTGTTTTTTAAGATTTAATAAAAGAAAGAATTAATTAATTAAAAAAAACTAAAATAAAATGTTAAACCTAGTTCTAATTATTTTTAAGTTTATTATGAAAGTATTAAAATTTTACCTAAATTAAACCTAAGTTTTTATGTACAATTTAATTATAAAAATAAATAAATAAATATTATGGTAAAAAAGAAACAAATTAAAGGAATAAAAATTAAACCTAATTCTATTTTTTTTGTATTTTTGTTAAAAAGGATTAAAATTGCAACCTAATTAAACTAAATATTTACATGTGAATTTATTTATATAAAAAAAAAATATTGAAATAAATAAATGTTTTATTTTGCTCTTTTTCTGATTTTTTGTGTATTTTATAATTTGTAAAATACAATTAATTAAATTAAAACAATTGAATAAAATAAAATAACAATTAACAATAAAATAAAAATAAGTAAAAAAAGAATGAAATTGCAAACCAGGGGGGGTTCAGGCCCCAATATGGAGGTCTTGATCTTAGAATGCTGGCCCAATCTTGCAAGGCCTGATTGACTTTTGGACAAGCGTGTGGTGCGTTGACTGGGAGTGTAGCGTGTTCATCCATCCTATGCCTTTGATCTGAATGTGATAGACGCGTGGACGCTTGGATGAGGGAGGCATATGGTACGTCTTAATACCAGTATTACATGGGAACATAGTTTGCAAAATAATATAGGAAATAAGATAGACCTGGGATTCGAACCCAGGTCACTAACATCACCAAGCAATACCTGCACCACTGAGCCATGTTAACGCGTTTATTATATAATTAACGAATAAACAATATAAATGGACACAACGCGTTAGTGGAGAGAAACGCGCCAAATTCAAACCAACGAATCACTGATTGACACGATGTCGTCTTCTTCACGTCCCCTGTAACATAAACATTCAGCAACGGTTTTAGACGCGTTGCTTTAGGTAGGCTATTGGAAAATAGCGAATAGGGCTATGATGGCCATAAATTCATCGCGAATAGTGCTTCCTGTTCTTCCAGGCTTGCTGAGTACAACCATCATAGTCTCGAGGGCTAATTTTACTTGGTCTTAAAAGCCCTAATTTGTCATCCTGAAAACCCTAGAAATCAAGTATGGTATAATCTCATATATAGCACAAAAACGCAATTGGACCACATGGTTAGTTTCAAAACTTGACAAGGAACATGAATGTACAATTAAAATGCAATGAGGATGCCTGGAAATCAAAATACGATCATGGATTTTTCTTGGTACAGTTGGAATCCGTTTTACCAATTCTTTGTGTTTGAGTTGATGTTAGGGATTGGAATCGCTTCTGGGAACCTTGAGGAAGCTATTGGAAAAGGAATGGTGCTTTGAATCGACCTCTAGAGTGGTTTTCAGAATTGCTATTTTTTGAGAAATTTCAAGTTTCACAAAGGCTTTTCTTGTGCAGCTTAGAGTGTTTTTGGATTAGGTTTTGAATCATGCTTATGTACTGAGGCTATTAGGTCAACAAAACTTGATCAAATCCATGGCAATAATGATTTTGCATATTTGATTTTCTTAAGATCTTTACATATCTTTTTCACATGGTTTTTGTGCAAATTATGATCAATTCAAACCAAATCTTTCCTAATTGGCATATGCACGAAATATTGAGTCTAGAATGTGTATAAAAAGATTTGTTTGGTTCATTTAGATATTTTTCACATATTTATATAATTTAAATGAATTAATATGAATAATAATTCAAATAAATAAATAAAAAATGAGAAAATACTTCCCTTTGGGCCAAGTGGTCGTGCACATGCTTAGAATGATGAATCATGGAAGAAAAATGGGCCCATTAGCATTTTTAGGTCATTTGAAGTAATGTTGACTTTTCAAAATATCCAAACATTTCCCAACTTCCACAAGGCATAACTTGCTCAATTTTTAATCTTTTCTCATGTTCTTGGACATTTTGGAAAGGTCTTTGAGTCCTCTAACCAATGCCTTTGGTCCCATGTCATTTTGATTTACCAATCTCAAGTTATGGCCTTTGACTCAAAGTCCCTTTTTGTTGACTTTTGAAAATGACCTATAATGTTGAAATTGATAACTTTTTGTGAGAGCATTTCTTGGACTTGAAGTATGAAGATGAGTTGTAGGAAATGTCTTTCTCTTCAAAATGAGCTTTGGATGGAATTTTTTTGATAATCCATGTGAAAGTTATGCCCTGGTCAATTTCAGTTGACTTTTTCAGCTGTCCAAATATAGTAACTTTTGCATCTTTGATGATTTCTGAGCCAAATTTTGAGAATCATGATTAAGCATTGATCAAATGATGTTTGTGGCTTCAAAATGATATGTTGACCAAAAATTTGAACTTTTGACTGTCAAATGACCATTTTGCCCCTACAGTTGACTGTAGTGCAATCTAGGGTTTTGACTGTGCAATTTTGAGCTGAATGCCTTGAAACTTGATATGAGGATACTTGACCACATTTGTAGGCATGTGAGACTTGATTGAGCCTTTGAAAACTTCATTTTCTTGATCAGAACCCAAACCCTAGTTTTGACTGTATGGGAGACTGTTGAGCTGCACAACCCTTGGGGAATTTTGTGACTTGACTTGGCAATTTCTTGAAGAATATGGGAGAGCAAATTTTGGGGTACAACACCTTCCCTTTCTATAAATCTACCCCCCGTACTCAAAAATATCTCGAAAAAGGAATTTTTCTATGCTTTTTTCCTTTCCTTGTTGGATAAAATAAAAGTCGGTGGCGATTGTTGGCTCCTAAATTCGACACCCTTGTTTTATTAATGTCAGCCATTAAAGCTGAAGGATGTTTTCGACCAGCTGGGTCCGTCGAAATTCCCATCGAAAGATGACAATGTACTTAGAAGATTTCTTCCAAGGGAGAAGTTGGTTGCCTTCGACGTCGAAGGTGTTTCTCGTCGAAGATGCTTCTCGACGAAGATGTTCGATGGTTCAGAGTGGAACGGTTTGAAATTCAAGCGTTTGGAGGGAAAACGGTTTCCAGCGGTTACCAAGTGCAACGTGCAAAGATCTGGAGCGTCGAACGTTGAGAACGTGCCAAGTGGAGTCATCTCGAGGCAGTGTAACTGCCCGACGGTTACTTGGGATGTTTTAGTATAAATAGTAGTAGTTCACGCAGTTTCTCGCGTGTGTTCACAATTATATACAAAGTCACTCATATAGATTCGAGTACCCAGCGTGTGAGAAAGAATTGTTGAGAATGTATGTGTGAAACACCATTTTTATTAATCCAAGTCATTTACTTTTCCAGAAACTTTACTTGCTTTCTTCTTTACTTTTCCTGTCGAAATCCTTTATTTCAAGCCTTCATTTATTTTATCAAAGTCCACTTCTTCATGCAATTTACTTAAAGCCTCTTTATTTTATTGTCATTTAACCATTATCCAACTTAATCAAAACCTCAAAATCAACCTATGTCTTAGGATCAATCTGATCGATCCTGCGAGTAACCAAATAAGTAACCATTTGGAGGATCAGCGGTTGTTTACCAATAACCACGGTAAACAAATTGGCACACCTGATGGGACTGTGTGTTGATTTTTGAAGTTTAACCTTTTAAACATAATCTCATCTTTTTCGAGGAGTGTTGTATGTTATTGAGAAGTGGTAGAATATACACTAACGATACCAATACTGCCAGAGGAAGAGAAGAGATGGCGAATCCGCCAAACAATAACGAAATCCCACAAACGAATGTGGGAGCAATGGTTATCCCGACCGTAAGTGAAGTGATAACCGCTGGTTCGACACCAGCAGTAACGGTCACAACAACGGGGCCATTACCTCCGTTCACAGGCCCCAGAGTTCCTTTGGGAACTCCCCCACCAAGGGGAAATTTAGGAACAAGGCCTTTTGTTCCCCCAGGATTTATGACAGGCGGTCATAATCGAGAACCACTCTATGGCATGCCAACTTCTGACTTGGCTAGCCTGACGAATGCTGCGTCCACTTTTTCAGACCCATTAGTGAGTGCCTCTTCGCCACTCCAAGGTTCTGGAGTAGGTATGGCGAATAGAAATAGGACCCAACTCTTAGGAGGAACGTCCCAAATAGCACATGGCCTTACAAATGCCTCGACAGCAGTCTTGAGGCAACAAATGGACGAAAGCAACCATGATATGGTTCAAATGTTGGCACAAACTTTAAGTACAGTGCTGAACCCTCTAATACAAAACACTACTCAATCGAATCAGCAGATGACATCACAAATGACGCGTTTGGCTGATTTCTTTGGAGTGCCCCAACCTATTCGACAGCCCCAAAGGGCGCAAATAAGGGGAAACCAGGGTGTATTCTTAGAGGAAGAAACCACCATCAACCAAGTCCAACAGCCTGTCGAAGAAAACCTTAGGGCACGATTGGAGCAACTTGTCGATGAACCTAGGGTAATAACCCCAGAGGTAAGGTTAGTTAACAAAAACCAAAATGCTGACGAAGTAGTTCAGCATATCTAATACCAAAACATGGGTTTGGAAAATAATCTGGCAACCATGATCGAAAGGATCATGACTCAAAATGGGATGAACATGGGCTTTCGAAGGCCCAACTTCACATCCCCGTTGTCAGAATACGTGTTACAAACAGACTTACCTCCTAGATGTAAAGTCCCCAAATTCACTAAGTTCTCTGGGGACACGACAGAATCTACTGTCGAACATGTGGCGAGATACTTGATCGAAGCAGGAGATATTTCGAATAACGAAAACCTGAGGATTAAGTACTTCCCAAGTTCTTTAACAAAGAACGCTTTCACTTGGTTTACAACTCCCCCCCCCCCAATTCGATCCATCATTGGACCCAGTTGGAAAGATTGTTCCACGAGCAATTCTACATGGGGCAAACCAAGATAAGCCTGAAAGAATTGGCCAGTGTAAAGAGACGTTTCACTGAACCTATAGACGAATATCTAAATAGGTTTAGGTTGCTCAAAGCGAGATGTTTTACACAAGTTCCGGAACATGAGTTAGTCGAAATAGCCGCAGGCGGTTTAGATTATTCCATTAGGAAGAAGTTAGACACTCAATACCTGAGAGACATGGCCCAACTGGCCGATAGAGTTCGACAGGTAGAACGCCTCAAAGCTGAAAAGGCAAAGGCAACGAAAACTCATAAGAGAGAGAGGATAGCGTATGTTGAGATGGATGACGAAGATCCAGAATCCTTCGACGATACTATAACTGTCGAAGAAGGAGAAGTCGATTTAGCGGAACTAAAACAAGGGCCATCATACTCTTGCAAACTGTTAGTCCCCTCAAGTGGGAAAAATCCCATTGGTCCAGAAAGGACCAACGATAGGTTCCCCAAAAAGACTTATAGTTTTGACATTACAAAATGTGATGAGATCTTTGACTTGCTTGTAAAAGATGGCCAAATGATAGTACCCCCAGGGGTAAAAGTGCCTCCTCTTGATCAAAGAAAGAAGAGAGGCTTTTGCAAATATCATAATTTTTTGGGCCATAAAACTTCTCAATGTTTTCTTTTCAGGAATCTTGTGCAAGACGCTATCGAAGAAGGGAGGTTGAAGTTTGCTGACAAGACCCCCATGGCTGTCGACTCTAATCCGTTGCAGGCTGAAGCCCACTATGCTGAGCCTTCAGAGGTGAACGTGATCGAGGCATCCAGGAGCCAGTCGAAGAGGCCAGGAATCACAATGGTCGAAGTCTCAAAGGACCGTATCAACATGCCAATCTTTGGCAGTTTTTCTGGGAATTTATCCAGAAAGACAACTGAAGCGGTTCAGAAAGCGGTCGAAAGCCCAAAGCTGGAGACCGTTGAAGCCCAAAAAACTGGACCAAAACCCAGTTCTCACTTGGCCACAGTTCAAGGCCAGACGGAGAATTTGGAGATTCAAATGAAGCAGTTGACTCTTGCCAACAAAGATACAATGAATGTCAACATGGTCGAAGTCTCTGACCCAAAAGCATCAGAGGAGGCCATGAGGCAAGAACAAGCTAACAAGACTGCTTTCCCTCGGGAAAATGAAAATCTGGCAGATTTCCTGCAAAGATGCCAGAAAAAGAAGTCAGAGGTGATGCTGTGTCCAAGATGCAGTTCGATCTTTGACAAAAAAGCTGCCGAGCATATTCAAGGCGTAAGAGCAGCAAATAAGAGAAGGTAAAATGTTGATCTTCGACATGACCCCAGAAGAGCCTCCCAAAGAGGTTCAAACCAAGAAAAGAGGCCATTGACTTTCAGGCCTCCAAATAATGTGCCAGTAGATACCTGGTACAAAACATCTGGTCGAAAGAGGCCAAGCGAGGAGAGATGGCACTCTTTCGACGTGCCAAGGGGTTCATATTTAACACAAAAGAAAGAGCCTCAAGTTGCTGCCCCTAAAGTTGCACAGGTGTCAAGCAACTACAAAGGGAAAAATCCCATGTCTCGATCTCAATGGAGGAGATACCAAAGGAGACGAAAAGCTGAGAGGGAGGCTGCCAATGAACCAAAGGCAGAAACCAGTTCAAATGTTCCTCTAAGGAAGCAAAGGAAACCTCTGGAAAGAGAGCCAGTAACCAACAGGCTAGTTTGGCCTAACCAAGGTGAAATCGAGGACGAAGATGGTTCTGAGTCTGATGATACTTTGGACATAATGGTGAATATAGTCTCAGTGCTGCCCAGAGAATTCAACCGACAGGTGGAGGTCGAAACAAGTGACTGGGAAGTGGAGCAAGAAATGGCCAAACATGGGCCAATGTGCTATTTCGTCATGGACAATGGCACTACTGAGGAACAAAATGGGTTCTTCGAACCACCTACAGAGGCGATGAAAAATCACCTCAAGCCTTTATTTATAAGGGCTAAACTCGAAGAAACTACAGTGAATAAAATCTTGGTGGATTGTGGGGCAACCATCAACATTATTCCTCACTTTATGCTAAGGAAAGTTGGCAAAAGGGATGAGGACATCAAGCCTCACAACATGGTCCTGTCGAACTATGAGGGCGGCATAGGGACCACTATGGGAGTGATCCAATTGGATATTAAGGTAGGATCTATCCTTCGACCAACAATGTTTATGGTCATATCGGCCAAACCTAACTACAATCTTTTGTTGGGCCGTGAATGGATTCATGGTGTTGGAGTTGTGCCATCATCAATGCACCAGAGGCTGCTGCTATGGCGTCCAGATGGGATGGTCGAAAACATAGAGGCAGATCAAAGCTATTACCTGGGCGAAGTGAATCACCTAGGGCTGGCAGATTTCGACAAGAACTTGGCTCACATAGGGCCATGTCCAACACCTGACTTCGACTTGGCGCCAGCGCCAAATACTTTTTGTTCCCTATACCTGCACCCAGAGCATGGTTTTCAATGGGACATAGAAGACTTCTCCCACATAGACTTCAGTGGGTTGACTGATATCCAACCAACTGGTTGGGGAAGTGAATTTAGTGATAATGACTGAGTCACAATCATTGAAGCGAATTTTGGCTTATGTAGCCGAAACAAAGATGATAACGGCTCTCGAAGCCGAAGTAAAGTATATGGCCACACATGCCAATGATCAACAGTTATCTGCTGCAGGTCCAGGAAAGGATTTCGATCCAGAACCTCTTGATATCATGCCAGAAGGAATACAGGAACAGAGGCTCGACGCCATCTATGACGATGAGCCTTTGGGCTTCGAAAAGGACCCCTTGGCGAACAACATTAAAATGTTAGCGCAAGATCCTTTAGAAGAAATCAACTTAGGCGAAGGGTCAGAGAAAAAGCCAACTTACATCAGCGCCAAAATTGACCCAGAACTTAGGTTGGAAGTAATCCAATTGTTGAAAGAGTTCAAGGACTGTTTTGCATGGGATTACGACGAAATGCCTGGTCTCGACAGAGGATTGGTAGAACTTCAGTTGCCAATCAAACCTGGGAAGAAGCCAATCAAGCAAAGTCCAAGACGCTTCGCTCCAGAAATACTGTCGAAGATCAAAACGGAAGTCGAAAGACTGCTGAAGTGCAAATTCATACGCGTTACCAGGTATGTCGAATGGATTGCAAACATTATGCCAGTAATTAAGAAAAATGGTACATTGAGGGTGTGCATAGATTTCAGAGATTTGAATGCTGCTACGCCCAAAGATGAATATCCTATGCCTGTGGCGGAAATGCTAGTCGATTCTGCCGCTGGCTATGAATACCTGAGTATGCTCGATGGTTATTCAGGATACAATCAAATATTCATTGCTGAAGAGGATGTGTCGAAAACAGCTTTTCGATGCCCTGGGGATCTAGGCACTTACGAATGGGTAGTGATGCCTTTTGGCCTAAAGAACGCTGGGGCAACATACCAGCGAGCAATGAATTCTATCTTCCATGATTTTATTAACACTTTTATGCAAGTATATATTGACGACATTGTTATAAAATCTGTTTCCAGGAAGAATCATATTGACCACCTTCGACAATCATTCGAAAGAATGAGAGAACATGGTCTGAAGATGAACCCTTTAAAGTGTGCATTCTGTGTGAAAGCTGGAGATTTCTTGGGCTTCGTGGTCCACAAGAAAGGAATCGAAATCAACCAGAACAAGACGAAGGCTATTTTGGAAGCGAAAGCGCCATCGAATAAGAAGGAACTGCAATCTCTGTTAGGCAAGATAAACTTCTTAAGGAGATTTATATCTAACCTAAGTGGGAAAGCTCAAGCCTTTTCACCCTTACTTCGACTGAATAAAGAGGGGTTCGAATGGGGGCAAGAGCAACAAGAAGCCTTCGACAAAATCAAAGGGTACCTTACTAAGCCACCTATTTTGGTGCCTCCTTGTAGCAATAGGAGTATGAGATTGTACATAGCTGCATCCGACAAAACTTTGGGAAGCATGTTAGCCCAAGAAGATGAGAATGGAGTCGAAAGACCCATTTACTATCTTAGTAGAGTTTTGAACGATGCAGAAACTAGATATAGTGAAGTTGAAAAATTATGTCTATGTCTGTATTTCTCTTGTACAAAACTCAAGCAATATATAAAACCAGTTGATGTGTATGTTTCGTCTCATTTTGATGTTTTCAAGTACATGTTGTCGAAACCTATCTTGCACAGTCGAATTGGCAAGTGGGCACTAGCATTAACTGAATACTCCTTGACCTTTATGCCTCTTAAGGCAGTGAAAGGACAAGTGGTTGCAGACTTTATAGTCGACCACTCAATTCAAGTTGAG
The DNA here is from genome assembly GCA_948472305.1 of Vicia faba. Lineage (NCBI taxonomy): Eukaryota > Viridiplantae > Streptophyta > Magnoliopsida > Fabales > Fabaceae > Vicia > Vicia faba. The sequence goes on along the minus strand of OX451739.1, from coordinate 1,499,824,445 downwards.
GATATTAATTATGTGGAGATAGAACCTTGGAAATTCTACTTCGATGGTTCCAGCCATAAAGATGGAACAGGAGTAGGAGTCTTGATCATTTCTCCAGAAAAAATTCCAACAACATTCAAGTACAAGATATCAGGTTCTTGTTCGAACAATGAGGCTGAGTATGAAGCTCTAATTACTGGCCTTGAAATATTGTTGGAATTGGGGGCAACTCGAGTCGAAATAATGGGAGACTCAGAGTTAGTCATTAAGCAAGTCACAAAAGAATATAAATGCATAAGAGAAAATCTCATTATGTACTTTGTGATAACAAATCGTTTATTGAAAAAATTTGAAATGGTCAATATTCGACACATACCCAGATTGGAAAATCAAATAGCCAACGACTTGGCACAAATTGCATCTGGGTACAAGATTTCAAAAACGAGATTACAAAGAGCAATCGAAGTTCGAGAAAAGATAAAAGCAACTTGTCTATCACCAACAGACTTGGAATCGACAAAACTAGGGTATGCTGATCAAAGTAACTTCGAAATTTCGTTCATAGATAATTTGTCAGAGCAGGATTGGAGGAAGCCCATTGTGGATTATCTTCAAAATCTAGGAGCTTCGACAGAACGGAAAACAAAGTACAGGGCGTTGAGTTATGTACTCATGGGTAATGAGTTATTTAAAAAGACGCCTGAAGGGGTATTGCTAAAATGTTTAAGTGAAACTGAGGCATACATAGCCCTTTCGACTATGCACGCTGGAGCATGTGGGGCTCACCAAGTAGGCCATAAGATGAAATGGTTGTTGTTTCGACAAGGACTATACTGGCCCACTATGCTGAAAGATTGTGTCGAGTTCGCTAAAGGTTGCCAAGAATGTCAAGTCCATACAGGCATCCAACATGTACCAGCAAGCGAACTTCACTCGATAGTGAAACCTTGGCCCTTTAGAGGATGGGCGTTGGACCTCATTGGAGAGATTCGACCAGCATCATCAAAGAGTCAGAAGTATATATTGGTAGGCATTGATTATTTTACTAAGTGGATCAAAGCTATCCCTTTAGTCAATGTAGACCAAGAAAATGTCATTGAATTTATTCAAAAGAACATTATCTTTAGATATGGAATCCCTGAGACTATAACAACTGATCAAGGATCAGTTTTCACCGGTCGAAAGATGCAGGAATTCGCTCAGGAAACAGGTTTCAAACTCCTAACATCAACGCCTTATTATGCACAGGCAAATGGTCAAGTCGAAGCAGCGAACAAAGTAGTGATTGGCTTGATAAAAAAGCATGTTGGGAAGAAGCCAAAAAATTGGCATAAGACGTTAGACCAGATTTTGTGGGCTTGTCGCACGTCCCCAAAAGAAGCCATAGGTACAACACCATATAGGCTAACTTTTGGCCATGACGCAGTGTTGCCAGCAGAAATTTGTCTTCAATCTGCAAGGGTTCAGAGACATTATGATATTCCCTCTGAAATTTATTGGGATATGATGTTAGACGAACTAGTGGATTTAGACGAAGAAAGGTTGTGCGCTCTTGACCTACTCAGGCTTCAGAAGAAAAGAGTAGAAGACTCTTATAATAAAAAGGTGAAACCTAAGGCATTTTCGCCTGGAGAACTAGTCTGGAAGGTGATTATTCCCATGGATCGAAGGGATCGAAGCATGGGAAAATGGTCACCCAAATGGGAAGGACCATTCAGAGTTATCCAGACTTTCTCTGGTGGAGCCTATGAAGTCGAAGAGATAGGTGAAGATAAAAGGCTCTTGAGGGTAAATGGTAAATATTTGAAAAAGTACAAACCTACACTCCAAGAGATAAAAATAAATAACAAGTAACGACTAAATTAACCATAAAGAAGCCAAAATGGAAAGTTTTTATAAATTAGCCAAAATGGCAATGTTGTCGAATACATATTACAAAATATGGTTAAAAGGCTGAATCAATCAGAAGGGGATGGAGTCCTTGAGTCGGAGGTATTTGGTTTGCTGCAGCTCCAATCTTTTGTTGCACAAGGCATTCGCCTGCGCAAGCTTGGCAATTTGATCGTCGAAGGCTTGAGCTTTCTCAGCAAATTCTAGGCCTTGTGTGATTTCAGCTTGACTTTCGGTGTCTGGAACAGTCGAGAGAAGTTCCTCCTTGCGCTTAGTATTGGCATTTATCTTAGCCTCTATTTCTTCGATTTGCGCCTTGAGGGAAGCATTCTCTCGATCGATGGCATCAACTTCTTCTTGTTTAGAGGCTTTTTGCTTCGACAACTCCGCAATTCGAGAAGTTGTTTCTGCTACAGCAGTCCATGCAGAAGAGCTTTTGCCATATAACACTTCAAGCTGGCTATTAAAGCCCCTTTGTCGCCGATAATCTGCTGAGACTTGATCAATAATGGAGTGTAACTCCATGATAAAGCCTGAAACTTCTGGAGGCACAACTAACAAGTCTACGGCATTCAAAACATCCCTCAAGTATGATGGAGCAGTAGGGTCCCCCTCCAAAGCTTTCATCAAGTCCTTCTTGAAAAACTGAGCCTTAACCTTCGTCAAAGCCTCATCGAGAGGAGAAGTTTCAGTTGAGTAGCATTTGCCTCGACTTGACTCTCTTCGACTCGGACTGCGGCAGTACCAGCGTCATCATGGTTCCCTTCGCCAGCATCATCATGGTTCCCTTCGCCAGCGTCACCTTGATCCTTTTCGCCAGCGTCACCGCGGTCCCCTTCGTTACGATTTCTTCCGACAGATCTACCACCTAAATCTCTTTTGGCTGTTGCTCTTCTGTTTGTGGATCTTCTGCTGGTTTTTCTGCTGTCTCAGCATTGGCTTCATTTATTTCAGTATTGGCTTCATCGTTCGCCAAGTCTTTTTCTTATGGCCTACTGAGTTCAGCAGAATCCAATGTCTCAGAAGTCCTTGGCGCTGAGCTTTCAGTGGTGTCCTGAAAAGAGAAGAAGAAGAATCTTCTAAAATTCGGAAGAGACATAATCGAACATAGGTATCGACACCTGAGTTATAAAGGGATCAAAGAGGTTACCTGTAAAGTAGCTTCAGCCCCAGGGCTGGAATTGTCGCTTTCGACAGGTTTATTGAGAAGAACGTTTAATTCGTCCTCCGTTGGCTCCTCAATGATTACTGGAGGTGGCCTGGGCTTTCTCCCAGCAACCTTTATTCTGATTGTTCGAGCCTCAGGAAGAGGAACGTCCTTCTTCAGCTTTCGCCTTTTTAGAGGAGCAGGGGGAGAATTATCTTCTTCGTCACTCCCGGATTCGACCGTCAGTGCTGGCCGTTTCTTGGGCGAAGGTGCCTAAAAAACCAATTGGAGTTCGATTTAGAAGTTGCATCGAAAGTCAAAAGTTAAAGCCAGAAAAAATAATGAAAGTCTGGTTACCGATGCAGAAGGCTTTTTCGAAGGGCCTTCCCCCTGTTGGTTTATTGTGGTCTTCGCCGGCGCTATAGTCTTCGCCGGCGGTGGAGGTTTTGTTAAGGGGCCTCCTCCCAGTTGGCCTTCTGCAGCCTTCTTGGCTGCAGACTTTCGAACAACTGAAAGTAGACAAAATAATTAACAGGCTACCAGTCGGAAGGGAAAGACAAAGTAATTCGAAAGGACGAACTTACATTTCTTTATTTTGTCCAAGACAAGGACAAAAGATTTCTGAAGCTCATCCACGAAGTCCTTCTCGTCGAAAAACTCCTCAGCGTAGTAACTTTTCCACCACTCCTCGAAGGATGGTGAGCAGAGAAAGTTAAGCTGATAGTCAAACAACGAAAGAACTGTTCGACCAGCATATCTGCCGATATGCTTAGTGGCAGCGTCTTCAGTGTAGTCGTTGCAGAAGTATAACATGGACTTCTCCCTGGGAAAAATTGGAGAAGGTAGTGTTTGAATAATACCAAACTGGCGAGACATCAGGTTTGGTTGATACGCGATTAGACTCAAGTGAGTCTTGGAGCTCTTGAATCGAAGGGGCATTATTCTTGGTGTGAGAAATGCCTCCCACATTGTTGTATGTTCGTCGACCTGAGGACCACTCGACGTCCTAGGATGTGGCCTTGTGAACCACTCTGGGCCAACCTTTCGTCGAGCAAACGGAGCCATGGTCGAAGCAAACTCTTTCCTTTTAGCAAACATCAGAACGAAGTTTGTAAAAGTTTGTTGAAGCTCCAGCCCATCTTCCGTTGGAGTCAACAGAGCCAATCTGGTACCTTCGACGCGTCTGTTTGCTATTTCTGGAGCCTGCTCATTTATTTGAATCTTCTTAGGCAAGAAAGACTCGAAGGTGGCATTGAGCCATAGCTGAAGCAGCCAAAAAGGTCCAGCAAGCAGCAAGCTGGCTCTGTTCTCGATGATCTTTAGAAGAGTCGCTCCGTTGCTAATCGACTCATACAGACTCGCCAAAATCAATTCTGCCAAACAGATATTTTGGCCATGGTGGAGTTGAGTGGCGAGAGTGACCATCTTCTTGGTCACCTGTAAGGACTTGGAGCAAAACACAAAGCGTGTCAGCCATAAGGCTAGAAACGCAATATGTTCGACATCCGACACAGCATCTGTCGACTTATCGTGGTAGTGATTGATGAAGGTGGTGTAGGTTGGTTTTGTGGCAGAGAATCCAATCTGATCCTCCGACATTTCCTCCGGGTCGAAGTAGTCCCCAGTGGGTCGAAGGCCAGTGATGGCGGCCACGTCGAAGAGCGTGGGAGTCAGCATTCCACAGGGAAGATGGAAGGTGAAATGGGTGTAATCCCAGAAGAGTAAAGAAGCTATCAACATCTCTGGGGAATAGTTAAGACCTGTCTTCGACAGCATAACCAGGTCGAATATCCCCATGTCTTTCCAGATCGAAGCCTGGCGTTTCTCCATTTTTTCCAGCCAAGCACTATAATCAAGAGTGAGGCTAGGGCCAGACCTGAAAGCCCTAACACCTTTATTGAAGAAACGGAGGTCGATTTTCTCCTTAGCAGGATCCTCATTATCCTCTGCATCTTTTTTGGAGCATCCAACCGGTTTGAGTCTCTCAAGTACCGGAAAGTAACTTTTGATCTTCATGGCCTCAACAATACTTGGGTATAATGGGCCAGACATAGCAAAGATTTGGTTGGAATATCCAACCGGAATCATGAGGTGGCGTGAATAAGCATCACGTACAGCAATGTCCAAAGGCTCAGGGACCCTTCGTTGGCCCGTGGGAGTCACTACGGGAGCGGTCGAGAAAACCCTAGGTTTAACATTTCCAGAGGGAGTGTTGGCGCTAGGAGCGTTGGAAGAACCAGATGCCATTGTTGGTACTAAGGTTGAAGACGAGGTGAAGAACAGGGGGTTTGCAAAGTTGACAAGAGTTTGTATGCAAATGAGGAATTCTGAAAGCAAGGTAGCGTAAAAAGTCCCAGAATGGGTACTTACCGCTATTTATAGTAGTGGGGGAAATCCCAAAATTCGAGGACATTAAATGCCATTTAATGTTGCAGAAGGTAGTGGGACACGTGGCGTCTCCCTGTTGTTGTAGCCGTTCTGCAGAAATGGAAGGGTGCAGCGTGCGCCCTCGTTTTTGGGAATTGTCATGATGATAATTTGTGAAAAGACGTTTGGCACACTGCACGCCGTACTGAAGTGACGTCTTAGGTACGGATGAATGATGGCTTTTCCTTGGGATTGTCAGTGGTTGGTAGAAGACAACAAAAAGCGTACAATTTAATTTGTGACTAAGAATGAAAAGACAGGTGTCGAATGGCATTTCAAAGAATGCCTTTTTCTTTCAGAGTCGAAATAAGGCATTCTTGGGGGGCAATTTGTTGGCTCCTAAATTCGACACCCTTGTTTTATTAATGTCAGCCATTAAAGCTGAAGGATGTTTTCGACCAGCTGGGTCCATCGAAATGCCCATCGAAAGATGACAATGTACTTAGAAGATTTCTTCCAAGGGAGAAGTTGGTTGCCTTCGACGTCGAAGGTGTTTCTCGTCGAAGATGCTTCTCGACGAAGATGTTCGATGGTTCAGAGTGGAACGGTTTGAAATTCAAGCGTTTGGAGGGAAAACGGTTTCCAGCGGTTACCAAGTGCAACGTGCAAAGATCTGGAGCGTCGAACGTTGAGAACGTGCCAAGTGGAGTCAACTCGAGGCAGTGTAACTGCCCGACGGTTTCTTGGGATGTTTTAGTATAAATAGTAGTAGTTCACGCAGTTTCTCGCGTGTGTTCACAATTATATACAAAGTCACTCATATATATTCGAGTACCCAGCGTGTGAGAAAGAATTGTTGAGAATGTATGTGTGAAACACCATTTTTATTAATCCAAGTCATTTACTTTTCCAGAAACTTTACTTGCTTTCTTCTTTACTTTTCCTGTCGAAATCCTTTATTTCAAGCCTTCATTTATTTTATCAAAGTCCACTTCTTCATGCAATTTACTTAAAGCCTCTTTATTTTATTGTCATTTAACCATTATCCAACTTAATCAAAACCTCAAAATCAACCTATGTCTTAGGATCAATCTGATCGATCCTGCGAGTAACCAAATAAGTAACCACTTGGAGGATCAGCGGTTGTTTACCAATAACCACGGTAAACAGCGACTCTTGCTTACCGCGATATTTTGCAAAAACAAACGCAAAACGCAAACCAGCATTCGAAAAACAGTTAGTTCTTCTCACCATATCACAGAAGGCTATAGCAGTATCGTTACCCATGGGATCTGGAATGGAAGGGTACCTGCATTTGTGAGTGTGGGTGTGTGTAAGGGTATAGCCATCTTAAAACAATAAAATGTAAAAGAAAGACAATGAGCACAAAAGGTTTATATATGAAAAAGCGTCCATGATTCATTGAATGACATATGTAGATGAAATAAAAACCCTTATAAATGGACCATTGTGTCTCGGGTAAGACACAAGGTTTTTAAAGTGTGAATTGTTTTATGAATTATTACAAGTCCAACAGAAATGTAAAAGATAAATTACTGAGATATGAAAGTTATCGGGACAAAGTCTTTGGCTTCCCAGTTGCAAAGTCCTCCGCTGATAGTAGGAAATATCCAATCTTCCAAGCTGCCATCCTCTTCATTGTCTTCTACTGCATTGACCCCTTGGTTGGTAATCTTCACAGGTGGCCCCCCAACACGGGCACGGCGCACAGCCTTCTGACCAGTCGAAGTAAACCCCAAGCCAAACTTGTCTGATTTGTAAGGAATGTCTGGAAGCTGACCCCAGATTGTGCATCCCCCTTCTTCCACTACTGCTCTTGCATCCTTTAGAGATGACGTCCGAGGTGGAGGTCTTGTAATTTTAGGAATTGAAGATACCGCCTTGGTCGCTGCTATTTCTGGAGAGACTTCTTCAAAATGTTGGAAAGGGGTCTCAATGAATTTGCCATCCAATTCCATATATCGGAAAGAATTCAAATGAATAATCATGTACTCCTCCTCTCTATGGGCAATTATGATCTTCCCTTGGATGGGGTACTTTAGCATTTGATGCAAAGTGGAGGTGACAGCACCAACATTGTGAATCCAAGGGCGTCCCAACAGACAGGAATAAGAAGGACGGATGTCTATCACATAGAATATGGAGTTGAAGACCTGAGTTCCTACCTTTATTGGGATGTTCACCTCCCCGTGGACCATTCTCTTCGAACCTTCAAAAGCTCTCACCACAATATTGCTGGGTTTTAAAGTCAGCTCCTCACAGTCCAATCTATCAAGGGCTTTCTTCGGCAAGATGTTCAGAGATGATCCAGTATCAACCAAGACATGAGCTAGGGTTGTTCCTCTGCACTCCACTGAGACATGTAATGCGTCGTTGTGTTTTCTCCCTCTGGGTGTCAAGTCAGCATCGGAGAAGCCCAGACCATTATTAGCTGTCAAACTGGCCACACAGTCCTGGAATTGGTCAGCAGACGTCTCTTGTGGCACATGAGCTGTCTTCAGAAATTTTACCAGAGCTTTGGCATGTGCTTCATAGCACAGCAGCAGGGCTAGCATAGAGATCTTGGAAGGGGTCTGCCCCAATTGGTCAACCACATCATAATCACTCTTCTTAATTATCCTTAGGATTTCTTCCATCTCCTTCTTAGATGTTTCAGGAATAACTAGTGATTGAGCCTTCGTCTAAACAGGCTCCTCTTGAACATTCTTTCCTTTATTCTCAGTAGCGGAAGTAGGGATTGGAATGGTATCGTCTTTGTCAGCGGGTACACTTGAAGGTACAATCACTGGTATAGAGGTAATCTTCGGAACAGCCACGGGTCCAAAGACTGTTGTTGGAGGAGCAATCTCTGGAGAGAAGATCCTACCACTGTGGGTGATCTTGCTTGTTCCAACAATATTACTAATGTCGAAATTGTCCTCTTTAGAGCTTTCTTCTTCAGCAATCAGTTCATCCTGTTTAATACCATGGCAGTAGATTTCTCCACCATAATTCCATGGTACTGATTTATCTGATTTGTATGGGGCAGGCCCGGGCATTGTAATTTTGAGCGGAGCAGTCTTTGGAGCGGGTCTAATCCTAACGGGTCTTTTAGGGGCCCTGGAAGGATTGGCGTAGATGGTTATTATTGAAACTTCTTTCACTGGAACGGGTGAAACAGGAGCATTCTCAAACAAAATTTCTTGGTTATCCATCAATCGTTGGATACCTTTCTTCAACAGAGGGAAGTCAAATGATGAGGACAGGCAAACATGGCAGTCTTTGTCACAACCTGGGAAGATGCCAGCTTTCAACAAATTCAACTTGATGGTTGGGAGCGGAGTTAACAGTTTATCCATGGTAGCAACAAATAGATCTTCTTCAATAGCGTTGGCATTATGACCATGCCTCGGCATCGAATCAGAAATAATATTTGGTTTCTCAGGCACTTCAAACTCAACTTCCTTCGCGTCTATCAGATCTTGAATCTTGTTCTTCAGAGCCCAACAATTGTTGGTGTCGTGCCCTGAACTTTCAGAATGGTACGCGCATCTGGCGTTGGGATGGTAATATGGAGAAGAGGTATTGGGATTATTTGGGGCCTCTTTTAGAGTGGCCCGATTCAACTTCAGGAGATGTGGTAGAACTTGGGCTGGAGTCATGTTAATCTTGGTAAATTGCCGAACTGGCCTTTCTACCCTTTGTTGGTTATTTCTCGGTTGGTCTGATGCAGGCTTCAGAATCATAACGACCCCCACTATTGGTCGGTGCTCAGTTCTTCCCTGGTTCCTTTGAGAATATGTAGCAGATACTTCCTTTCTTCCCGTGAAGGGCTTTTTTACAGCAACTGAGGCAGACGCGTCCTTCTGAATCTTCCCATTTCTTATACCAGCCTCCACTCTTTCGCCAGTTAGAATCAATTCGGTAAACCCTGCAGAGGAACTCCCAATCAGATGATTGAAGAAAGGACCTGATATAGTTCCCAAGAACATGTCCACCAACTCCCTCTCAGATAGAGGGGGTTGCACCCTTCCGGCTAGGTCTCTCCACTTTTGTGTGTAATCTTTAAAGCCCTCATTGGAAGCCATAGTCATACTTTGTAGCTGATTACGGGTTGGCGCCAAGTCGGTGTTGTATTGATACTGTTTATAGAAAGTTGCCGCCAAGTCTTCCCAATTATGGAAATCTTCCCTCTCCAACTGGTAGAACCAATCAAGCTACGTTCCTGATAAACTGTCTTGGAAAAAGTGGACCCACAGGTCTTTGTCGACAGAGTGTGGTTGAATCTTCCTGACATAGGATCTGAGGTTCATTTTAGGGCAAGACACCCCATCATACTTGGCAAACAGTGGCACTTTAAACTTTGGAGGGATTACAATTCCTGATACCAGCCCCAATTCTTTAAAATCTAGCCCTGGTACTCTCTGGATTTCCATAGCGCTTAGTCGCTCTTCAAGGTGTTTGTACTTGTCATCAGCCGGAGGGTATTGTTGTTCAGAGTAGTCCTTTTCTTCCTCTTCCTCTTCTTCAGAATCTGATGGTACTGCCGTTTCTTTTCCTTTTCTTTCCCCTTCATCAGATGTTGTTGGGAATTCTAAGGTCCTTCTGGCTTGTCCATGAAATCTTCTGCCCATGAGAACCACACCAGTTGGCTTCTTCTTCTCTTTCTCTTTCTCTTTTTCTAGCAAAGTCTTCAGCTCCTCTTGCCCCTTGGCTAAGGTCATGAGCAACTGTTGAAATTGTGAATTCTGAGCTTGCAGGTCTTTGACCGTTTGTTCAATATCCATCTTACTGAAATAAATAGTAGAGAGATGAGGAAACTTGGTGTGAAGACCTGTTTATGCTTATGATGAATGATATGTATTCATGCAATGCTTTCAAGGATTCAGAAATTCAAATTTGTTTTAAACAAAAAAGAAACACACGTCATATTAATAAGATAGAATTGTGAATACATTAATGCCCCTTGGGCAAAATAATACATAATTCTAAGGTAAAAAGACGTTGCGCATCCTCTTTGGTGCAATGTAGGTGTTGAGAGTCTGCTCTTTGTGAAGTAGCCGAGTGAGTTCCAAAACTTTCTTCTCTCTTACGTAGAATTGGGCTTTGAAAGTATCACGCTCTCCCTTGAGCTGTATCCAACTCCTTTGTAGGTCTTCGAGGGATGTTGGCATGTCAGGATGTAGGATGGTGTATGGAACCTCTCCTTCCTTAACAAGCTCTATAATCACTGGGAGAATGGAGGGATAAGGCATCATAATACTTTGAGCGCGGGTTCATACCCACTTGAGGTAAGGCTTAAGAGGGATGAAATTCTTGTGTCCCAAAGTCTTACTATCCACCTTGTTGGGCATCCTCCAAGCTCGGATGAATCTCTGACGGAGTCCTTGGTCGTCGTTGTCGAAGTCAAAAACCAATCCTTGAATCAGCATATCATGTGGGCCATCCCTTCGGGCATAACCAACCTGTCTTAGAGATAAGCACGGGTTGTAGGTGATGCCTCCCCTAATGCCAAGTAGATGGAAATTAGGGAATTCCCCACAATGGTCAACGATGATAACATTCTCTTTGGATCGAGAACACCAATGAATATCTGAATGGTTAAGTGTCATTAACCTTTATGACCACCTCAAACCTCGCTCATTCTTCAAGACTGATTGGGGAAGATGAGAAATAAACCATCTTTCCAGGAGAGGAGTACAACACATAAGAACACCTATTTTCCTCATTGTACAAGTGTGAAAAGAGTGGAGGATATCCCCAAGCAATGTAGGCACCGAGTTGTGAGACATGAAGATTTTGACAGCACTTACATCTATGAGTTGGTCAGGATTAGGGAACAGGACCATCCCATAGATGAGAAGAGCTACAATCTCCTCAAAAGCTTGCAAGTATAGAGAATTCCAACAGCTTTGGGTCTTCTCAAACATAAACTTTGACAAGAAGCCCTTGACACCACTTCTAGTTTCCTAATATGTTGTGACATCAGATGAGTGCAAGTGCAAGGCTTGAGCAATCTCTTCTGGCTTTGGATCTCTTTCCGTACCGTTGAAGGGTAGTTGATTGAGAATAGGAATCCTCAAGAGTTGAGAGAATTCTTCCAAAGTGGGCACAAGTTGATAGTCAAGAAATGTGAAGCAATGGTGCAAAGGGTCAAAGAACTGGAAGAGAACCTTCATAATATCCTCCTCTGTGTTGGAAGTGACCAAGTTGAGTAGACGACCATGTCTCTCGGTGAATGGAGAATTCTCAGGAATCCTTGAAGCTAGCTCCTTGAGTTGTGGAGGAATTCTTACAAGGTTGATTTGGATAGTTTTCCTGCGAAGTGAATCCATAACCTACAAAACAAGAACAAAGATGAATCTCCAAAATCCTTGAAATGGTTAGTGAATGCTTATGATGTTCATGATGTCCATGATGTTATGCACAAGTATATATGTACAAGAAAATCACACAATTTCCTAGTTTAGGCTTGCATGGGGTTTCATAGGTAAGTACCCTCTTGAAGTTTAGTTGGCTCAACCTGTCCTAGAAATAGTAACCGGGTTCTAAGGAGCTCAATATCACTGGATTGTTTCCTTGTTCATTGTTTCAATTCAAGTCTATTTACTGGCGACCGAAATATTCCAAGGAACCAACCCTCAATGAGTGTAGTATCGAGTATCTAACAACTTCGGACTGCACCAAAGCCGGTCATCTCACTACATCCTAAAAGGACAAGTTGGTCAAGTAAAGGTTATAGAAGTTCATTAGTGCTTCATGACATCACTCAGCGGCCCCGTATTCTCTTTGATTGACTCAAAGGCTACCGGTACCCAGAAATATGTCGGACTAATATAACTATTGCTTAGACCATGTCGGTATACCCCACACAGTTTCCACAATGTATTGCTATTTACCTATAATGTTTCCCAAATCCGGGTGGAGGATTCAAACCCAAACAAAGAACCATAATTGTAAAGCAAACAAGTCAAACAATTGTAAGCAAATAAAGGTGATCTAAACCCTAAGGTAACCCCACTTTTATAATTTTCCCCAACAGAGTCGCCAGTTCTGTGATACGGTGGGAGAACTGACTTGAGGTTTTGCGTTTGTGTTTGCAAATGTTGCGGTTAGCAAGAGTCTCCACCGACTTTTCTTTTATCCAAAAGGAAAGGTAAAAAAGCACAGGAAAGACCTTTGAGATGTTTTCTTGAGTTCGGGGGGTAGATTATGAAAAGGGAAGGTGCTAGCACCATTTTCATCCATGGTTTTCCATGGGCTCTTAGTTACTTGTTTAGATCACTTGCTTTGCTTTGTTTTGTTTGAAATGGTGCTTGGTGTGGTTTTGAAAGTATTTTGAAAAGAGGCCATTCGTTTAGTCAATCTTTGTAATGATTCTTGTTCGTAAGAATGTATACAAATATGTTTGTCTTTTTGAAAATGTTTTCAATGTTTTGAAAGATGTTTTGAAATGTGTATGTTTGCTTTTGAAAATAGCAAGGATTGTTTTGAAATGGAACAAGTAACTAGAATCTATCTACCTACTCAAATGTCTTTCTTGTGCATTTTTATTCCTTTGACATTGTTGACTTACCATTGATTTGGTAAGCAACCCTATCTTTGGATGTAAACGGGACGGGCGTGGGTCATCGTATGACCATGATAGCAATATTGTCAAGTATCTTAGCAATTTCAGGGACCAAGATTGTTGTACCCCAAAATTTTCCCTCCCATATCCTTCAAGATTTGTCAAGAATCATCTTCAAATGATTCAAGATTGCTCAAAGATTGCACAGTCCAAATGCCTCCTAAGCCAGTCCAAATTAGGGTTTTGTTTCTTTCAAGGAATTTGAGGTTTTCAGTGGTCCAATCAAGTCCCATAGGCCTATATACATCCTCAAGCATCTACATGTCAAGTTTCAAGACTCAAAATGCCAAATTGCACAGTCAAAAGCCCTATTTGATTCACAGTCAAGTGCAGGGGTAAAATGGTCATTTGGCAGTAAAAAGTCATAATTTTTGGTCAACATCTTATTTTGAGTCCACAATCATCATTTGATCAAGTCTTGATCATGATTCCACAAGCATGGCTCAAAAATCATCAAGATGCAAAAAGTTACTATTTTTGGACAGTAGAAAAGTCAACTGTATCTTGACCAAGGCATAACTTTTTCATGGTTCATCCGAAAAATCCCATCCAATGCTCATTTTGAAGGGGATGACATTTTCTACAACTCATCTTCACATTCCAAGTCCAAGAAATGCTCTCACAAAAAGTTATCAATTTCTACATTATAGGTCAATTTTAAAAGTCAACAAAAATGCACTTTAAGTCAAAGACCATAAATTGAGATTGGTAAATCCAAATGACATGGGACCAAAGGCATTGGTTAGAGGACTTCAAGACCTTTCCAAAATGTCCAAGAACATGTTCATATGATCAAAATTGAGCAAGATATGCATTGGAGAAGTTGGGAAATTTTTGTGAATTTGCAAAAGTCAACTCTGCTCCAAACACTTTGTTTTTGCTAATGGGCCTCAAATTCCTTCTTGAAACTTTATCCAAGGCCTATGCACGACCCATTAAGCTTAAATTTATTTATTTTCTTATTTTTTATTAATTAATTGGATTTTTAATCAATTTTAATTCATTTAATTAATTTAAATTGTAGGAAATATCAAGATATGGTTTTTCAATCTTTTCATGAAGCAAATAGGACCTAAAAGAGCTGGAAAATTCGTGTGCACATCAAGGGGACAAGAATCTCCAAGTTTGGCAAGATTTTCCAATCAAAAAGATTCCAAAATATATGATTGAAAATCAAATATTGAAACCATCATTCCATGGATCTTTGCTCAAGGATTTAACCTAGTTTCATTCTATTATATATACAGAAGCCAAACCTAATGCATTGGACGTGAAAATTGTTGCAGAAAAGCCATAGCAACATTGAAAAAAATCAAAGAAACTTGAAAACTGTTTTCAATCTTCCAGGCTAATTCAAAGCATTATAGTGATTCAAACACATTGCTGGAGGTGTGAGGAACGTGTAGCAATCAAACTCACGTGCTAAAGCTCAAGAAACTGCCCAGAACAGACCCACGGTTTGAAGCATTTTTCCAAAATCGTAATCATTGATTCATGCATATTTAACATCTTTTTATGATCGTTTTGTATTGCTAGGGACTGAACGAAGCTTTTGGTACAGGTTAATTGAATAATAGAGCCCTAAATCAAAAGATACCATTGACAAATATTAGGGTTCCTAAGCTTTGATTTTGGGGCTTTTCAGTATAGGAAAAATCAAGCCTCATAATGCCCATGGTTGAAACCATTGCAACCAGACGAATCAAAAGCCATATTCGCGAAATATTTATGTTAAGCATAGGCCTATTCGCTATTTTTCCTCATGCTGTTTTGTGGGGGTTAAAAACCCCCGCTATCTAACCTTGTTTGTTACAGTTTCAGCGAAGAAGATGAGTACGTGGTGACATGCCATTGGAGCATTCAAATAAAACGCGCGCTTGTTTGTATTTCCAGCATAATCGTTATGTTTTATATATTATATTTGTTCATTATCATAATTACAAATGCAGGCAAGTGGTTCAGTGGTAGATGCGTTGGCTGTGTATCATTGGGACCTGGGTTCGATTCCCAAGTCCACCCAAAAGCTTATATTATTTTTCATAACGTGATTGCATGCAGGCTTACCAAAGCATTCCACCATGAACTCCAACTACCCAGGCGCCAAGTGGCCACAATCACAAATCCAATGGTCAAAAGATGAAGATCATGATGCTTCCCAGTCAATGCATATCTGGACAATCAGGAAAGTCAAACAAGGCTTGAGCTTAGTGGGCCATGAATTGCTAACAAACCTCCATCTGGGCCAGCACACCCCCCTGGTCTATTATTTTCTTATTTTCTTTCTTTTTATTTTCTTTTATTAATTATAATTAATATTATTATTATTTAACTAACTTAACTATTATTTTTATAATAACTTCAAAAAATTAAAAAATGTAAATATTTTTATTATTTATTAATTTCACTATTAATTTATTATTTTTTTAAATAAACGTAAATTAATCAATTTAGTCTTTTTATGAATTAGGTTAACTTTGACTTTTTTCACAAATATAAAATTAACATAGAATTAGGGTTTTGACAATTTTAATTTCTTTTCTTTTATTTCATTAAAACATAAAAAACTAAAAAAATACTTTTTCTTTTAATTAATTAATTAATTAGTTTTAGGTTAAATATTAAATAAATGCAAAAAAGGACCAAAATTCCATTCTTTTCTCAAAAAGGGTCAAAACCCCAAGACTTTTCCCGATTCAATTTCTTTTCGCGCATTATTATTATTTTGATCATATTTATGTATCTGCTCCGAGAATGTAATAGTTAATTAGGGCTTTTATCGCTTTCTTTTATTTTCTCGCATTTACTTTTCAAGGGTTATGTTTTTGATGTAAATACCCGACGCCTTGTAATAGCGTAGATTTACTTTCCGCAATTTATTTTCCGCACAATTATTAACTGTTAATTATGCATGACAAGACTTGCCTGAAAAATAAAATCAACCCGTAGCTCACAATGATACACGTGCAAAGATAATTTAACATGAAACCTGACACACTCGCACATGCCACTCCTAGGGTACGCCTCACTTGGTTGCCTCAAGGTGGTCATTGAGTATAGGGTATTTTAGAGGTCGCCCTCCTGTCTAAAGATCCAGTTGCCTCGAAACGGTTGCCTCAGATAAAAAAGGATCTAGGACATTAGGGTTACCGCTAAGGCGTCCTACTATTGCTATGGTGACCACACATGTCCCTATAATCGAATTGACCCGAATAACTCCAACGACGGTGCTACCTACTTCTCAATAGTGGGATAGTATTGTCTAAAGGACATTTACACAGCCTAATTTCTTTTGAGTAGATAGAGGTTCTCAGGTACTTGCTCTTTCAAAACAAAAATACTTTTCGCACCTACACTTTTCTGACAAAAGTTTTCAAACAACACTTCATACACTCTTGAGGACTGATACAAGAGTTACCTAGAAGTTTTCAAAATGAAACTTTTTCAAAACCCACAAGCACAAGAAAAGCAAACATTTTTTGAAAACATAGTGAGCAAGTATCTAAGAGCCCGTGGATAACCACGGATAGAAAGGGTGCTAACACCTTCCCTTTCTATAATCTACCTCCCGAACCGAGAAACATCTCGAAAAGGAATTTTGCTGTGCTTTTGTCCTTTCCTTGTTGGAGAACATAAAAGACGGTGGCGACTCTTGCTTACCGCGACATTTCGCGAACCAGCATTTCAAAACAGTCAGTTCTATTTCCACCGATCACAAAGATCATTTTATTTTAGGCAACCTTTGTATAGCGTCATCGAGGGACTATGATCTTATTTTTTTTTGTTTTGCCAAGATACTTCGCGTGCGTAACATGGCCATTTTTATTTAGGCAACCAAGTGGGAGAAACCCTAAGGGTGCTTGTGTGCAAAGTGTGTCATTTTACATGCTTTTGTCTTGCATTAGGGTTTTTCTATTTGTTTTCTTTTTGTTCTTGTCATGCAAACCCTAGTTTACTAAACATGGTATAGAAGCGATAAATTGCGTAAATGTAAGATAAGCTATTACAACAATTATTATGGGAGGGGGATACATGTTTTGAATGGGGATGTTGCACAAATATAAACCTAAAAAATATTATTACAACCCAATCGAATATTGCGTGAATTAAATAAATGTATAAGTATTTAAAATGCAATGCAATGTATTTATGTAAAAATGTTTTGGTATTTGTTTTTTGTATGAGAAAATAATTTAAATTAAACCCTAAAAAATAAGGAAAAATAAATATTATTATTTTTGGAAAGGGGTGAAACCCTAGTTTTTGATTAAAAGAAAATGATGTTTCCTAATATTATTTTGTCCATTTTTTGTATAAGAAAATAATAAATAATATTATCTATAAATATTAAAAATTAAGTATGTATGGAAAATAAATATTTTATGTGTGTAAATAATATAATAAAAATATTAAGTATTTTTAATATATTTATAAGTTATTTTAAGAAAATAAGTTCTATTTTATTAAATTAATTAATTTTTCAAGTAAAAATAATAATAAAAAATAAAGTAAAATTGCAAAAAATTATTTAATTATTTTTAGGATTTTTTAATGTTCAGAAAAAAATAATCAAAAGCAATAAATATGAAAATGTTAAAAATATAAAAAAATATAACAAATAAAGCCAAGCGGTGCAAATAGTGGGTCAGGGGGTGTGAATATCAAAAACAAAAAGGGCCCAAAGAGCCAAAAAGCCCAGGCGCTTCATCCCTGTCCTCCAGCCATCTTCCTTGCGCGCATTTTTCCTTCAAATATGTAACTTGCTCCTTCAGTTGGATTTGGATAGAGCAGTGTAGGGACTTTGATGGAGGCTTGAGGATCATGTGAGCTTCCTTGAACTTCCTTCAAGCTATTCCAATGCCTAGCTTGCTTTGTGGATGGCCAGAAGTCTCTGCACAAGTCAAGCTGCAAGCTCCAAGTTTGAAAATGGAAATGGTTGAAACAGGGCTTACAGATGCAGGGTAAGGGCTTGGATAGCTTTGGTTTGATGTGTATGAGGTGTTTCAAGTGTCAAGCCATAAAACGCACGAGCAAAAAATGAATTGGCTATGGTTTTGTAGCAACTGTGTGTTTTGGCAGAATTTTGTGTTTTTTAAGTTTGAGTCAGTTCTAGCTTCAATGCAATCGTGTTTTAGTTTTTAACAAGTTTGTAAATATGTAGAGAAATGATACAAAGTCCATCTCTTACTAGTTGTACAAGTTCTAGCACTTTTTGCAACTTTTCTTGCATTTGAAGAAAAGTGAAGTGACCATACTAACATGCCTGTCCTTGCTTGCTTGATAGCTGCATATAGTTGGTATACATTGCTTGTGACCTGTAGAAATTGTTTGCACCAAAGGGACAGGTCCAAGGCTCAAGATGGACAAAATTTCAAAAGCTCACCTTTATGAAAATGGCAATGTGAACTTTTGGCCAAAAATGGAAATGTCTCTTGTACAATGCTTCCAAAGTGAAAATAAAGCCTTTAACTTCTGAGTTTGCATTTAATTATGGAGTGTAGAGTGAGTTTAGGACCTGTAAAGCAAGATACAACCATCATGGATCTTATTTGCAACTTGATACTTTGTGAAAATGGCATGAACAAAAGTGATAAAATGCCAACTTCCCCTCTTCGATTATCCCTAACCAAAAATGATCTTGGAGAGTTCTTTGATATTTTGGAAATCTTGTCATGTGCTCTATAATCCATATTTGAAATTCATTTTGAGATGCCTCTTGGAACTAGGTGAAAAATGTCCATGAAGTTGGGTAAAAAACCTGCCTAAATTAGGGCAAAATTTCACTATGTTAAGAAGTTCATGGACCTATATTCACAAATTCATAACTTGAGATCCAAGCATCTTTTGGGAAAAGTTTGTGAAGCAAAGTTGTAGATTTCATCGAGGACTACAACTTTCATGCTGGAAGTTTTCTTTAGATCAAATTGCATCATGGTGAAAAAGTGGTGGAAAGTTGGGAAAAAATAAAAAAATTTCCATACTTAGAAAACTTCTTCAGTTATGAAAATTTTCAAATTCAAAATCCTAATTTTCAAAATTGATTTTCTTGGTGAACAAGTTTCATATTTTGACATATCTTGATGAATTATGACCCTTGACACTTGATTTTGACCAAAAAGTCAAAGTTTGACTTTTCAGTGTACAATTGACTTTTGATCAGTTGACTGCAAAATTCATCTGTCAAATCAATGAACTTGAGATCTTTTGAACCATGTAATTAGGTCAAGATGATTCCATTGAACCCTTGAAATCATGCTTGAACTCAATTGGCCATTGGCTAGGTTAAAAAATCAGAAATTGCCCTTTCTCAATCAAAACCCTAATTTTGACCATTTTGCCCTTTTGATGATTTGATCAAATTTCTTGAGGAGTTGTGATCCAAACTAGATCAAATGGTACATATGAGTCTAAAATGTTGTTGTGGATCAAAATTTATGAAGTTTGACTATAAATTGGCCATGGTTGACTTTTCCCCAATACAGTTGATTTTTAGGTCAACTGTCCAATTGACTGATCAAAAATGTGGTTAAAGGCTTGAAACTTGACATGAGCAATCTTAGGGGTCCAAGATGATGTATGTAATTCACATGAAGCATTGATGGTCCAAAAATCCTTGTGCAAACTCAAACCCTAATTTGGGGTTATTAGTGCAAGATGAGATATCCTGAGCTGAGTAAACTCTAATCTTGTCTTGAGTCCAAGAAGTCTTGTGAGAAAAATCTTGATAAAGGAGAGGGAAAATTTTGGGGTACAACACTAAGTTTCTTCCAAATATGCTTGATATTCTCTCACAAATGATGAAAACCATGAATGTTCATTTCCAAAAATTCTTGATTAATAACCATTGTGTGTTCTTGATCCATATTCTTATAATGACTTCATGTATTAATTATTTCACATTTGTATACATTTGTTCTCATTAATCAAGTATGTGCTTTTTTTTTATTTCACGTGTGCTTTTGTTTCTATTTATTTGCACGTGTTCTTGAATTATTTATATGCATGTTATTTGCAATATATGTTTTTGTTGTCTTGATTTCATGGCATGAAAATCGTCTCCATTTTGGTTTTAGTAGCGACATATTCTTGTTTCTATGCTAGTCACATTCCTATGCAGCATCAGGAGTCCTATTATGAAGAACTACTTGTTCATGAAGCTACACAAACAACTTGACATTACTGTCATTTCTTGCTTATTTACTCATTATGAAATTAATTGCATGTGTTATGATGTTGCTCGTTCGTTATTTAAAAATTTCATCATCACATATATTTGGGAATATGTGTTGCTTCCTCTTTTATTCAAAATAGACTCTGATTGTTGTATTAATCTAGTTACGGAACTATGGTACTTGTCACTGTTTGCTATTTCTCTTTTTGATGTTGACATAGGGGGAGAAGCATGTGCGAATCTAAGTAGGTAAGCATAAAGTCAGGGGAAGCATTCAATGAGAACAAGGAATTCATCATCGCATGTTTTTCCATCATAAAAAAATGGGGAGTATGTGAGTATAAACTTCGTCGTTCGTCAAATGTTTTGAACGATGTCAAAACTGGGAAAAGCTTACACTTCCAAACATTAGATGCTATCCTTATGTCTTGTGGCACTCCTCTGCATTAGAGGTCTTAGGATTCATTAAAAAGCATTTTGAAATTGACCTAACTCATTCAAAAATAATTTTCTGCATAATTTTTTAATTCATCTGTCTGCACATTCATTTTTTAGGTTGACACATCTAACTCATTTTTAAAGCTTATAGATTCTATAAGTCTCAGGTTGAGACATGCGCCATTTCAGGTCGACACATACTGAAGCATTTCTGAAATTGCAGAAATCTTTATTTTATGTGTCGACACAACCAATTTTCAGGTCGACACATTGACTATCGTTTTAAAGTCTGTAGCCACTGTTGGTTAGATCGACACATAATCTATTATAGTTCGACGCTTACAGTTAAAAAATTAGATATGTACCTACACATGCGATTAATAGATCGACACATACTGTTTTTTTGGTCAAAATTTCATAAATCTTTTTATTCTGAACTTGTCCCTCTTTTCCCTAAATATTCTAAAACTATAAATACTCTCTCATGCATCATTCATAACTTAGTGAAACCATAAAAATTATCATATTTCTCTCATCATCTTCAACCTCCAATCTATGCATACACACTGATATTACATTGTAGCGATGCTCCATTAGGGTGTCATCTATACGAGGATTGTTAGTGTCCAATTGTATATTGGGTTGAGTTTTGTAGGGGTCTTCATCCAAGAAAAAACACTGGGTTTGTCCTCCAAGGTCATTGGTTGATTTGGGGGTTTTCGTGCAAGATCATTCGAGAAGGAATCTTCCATGTGAATTACCTTGGAGTGTTTGAAATCTTTTCAAGGAACCTTGGAGTGTTTGAAATCTTTTCAAGGAAGTAGCGGGTATTGGAAGATAGAATTGAAGATCTTGTTTTGATAGAGTGCAATCGGATTTACTCAAGTGAAATCCCTTGGAGTGTTTAAAGTCTTTGTAAGGAAGTAGCTTAAGTGGCGAATAGGTTACATCTATTGTTTCTTGGACTTACTCAAGATCAAAAGAGGAGAAGAGGTTCAATCAACAACAAGCTTAGGGTTTGTGGAGTTTCTCTTAAACACTTCTCTTGAACCAACAATTTTGCATAGTAAGAATTATCCTAATTCCATCGGAATTAGGCACAGCCGTACCCACACACGAGGACGATAGTGGGGAACGGTGAAGACAAATTCCTTGTACTTCTTTCATTTTTTCTTTTACTTGATTTGATTTTCATTGATCAATTTATCGAATAGCATTGTGTTATCTATTGAATTGTAAGAATTTTCCTAGTTAGTTTTTTATTTTAAATCTAGTGTTTATATATCTTATAATCACTTTTGATTATGAGTTATTTTGTGTATCAACAAAACCAAAGGAAAATTTCTGAAATTTCACTTTCACACCAAGTGTTTGATAAATTGATTCAACTAGTTATTTTTATATTGCCATTGGAAATAGACTTGCAACTAATTTTAATTAAACGATAAATAAGTTGCAATGTGATTCAAGGTTATTAATTCATGTTATCATTCATGTTCCATATTATTTTTATTCTACGATTTTCATATCTGAGCCTCCCAATAAACGTTTGTATAGACAACATTTTAAAAAAGCTTCAGTGTCATACTTTGATAAAATATTTTTTTAAATCAAATTTTATTTGGTAATTTTTAAAGGGGTGTCTATTCACCCCCTCTAGATACGTTGTCATCGTCTAAAATCCCATCCTTCTTTTTCTTTTGAACATGAGTTGATCAACCTGAATATGTTCTTGTCCACACCATTGAAAATAACATTCAAAGCCTTAGAATATCCAAGAGCTCCATCATCTTTAGCATCAATCCAATCAACTTCTAGTTTCAACCTGATTGTACCATCTTCAAAAGTAACTACTGGATGTTTCCATCCTTTCACCACAGCTTTACATGCTTTGTTGCCCATGGATTTGAGAAATATAATCATCATTGACTTCTATTAGTCATAGTTGGTGCCATCCAAAACATGTGGTCTGTTAACTAATCATCTATCTTTCATTGTCTCCATCTGAGCAAAGTTTATCTTCCCTAGAGCACACCTAACAGGCTAGGGTTCATACTCTGACACCAATTGAACTTTTGTTCTTCAGGGGACAGATGTCGAATGTGATTATCTGATAACAGGTTCAACAAGCTAAACCAGAACCAACCCAATTATAACAGCATGAGTTGTACAAGTTAATGGAGCTGAAAAATGACAAATAACAAACAAAATTAGTAACCATGTTCGGTGAAACCACACCTACGTATGGAGGTTTGAGTCCACAACTCAAGAAAAGAAATTCACTTTTAATAGATTAGTATATTTAGTTTTAGAAGAAACAACAAACACTATGATGTCCTATGCCTTTTGCTAACACTACCCAATGACTTTCTATTTAGGACTCCTCTTAAATATAACAACCTACTCACTTTATTTCTCAAACACCTACGCGTTAGTGTTTGGAATTTACAATCACTATACTAAACCCTAGTGATTAACCTCTATCAAAACTATGAGAGATGTTGAATCTTACAACTCAACTAAATAAGCTTTATATGCCAAGTTACTTAAACATGGAGGTGTACATAAAATAACAAGGACTCCTTGTAAACCTAGCACTCTAAAATCTTCAATGTGAATGCTTGAATTTCAATGCATGTTGTGAGCTCCTTATATATCATAATTCTTCCGGGATTTTCTTTGTGGATATTTGATTTGATTTCATCCAGAAATAATATAGATTATGTTGGATATTTGATTTGTTACTTGAATATCTATAACAAAAATATATGATTTGGTTTGTTACAAAATTCAAATTTAAATCTCTTTAAATCTGATTTGATCTTTACAAATGTACAACAAATCATATAATCTTTTTGTTAACTTAATAAAAATAAAACTTGATCCAATCTTTGACCAGAGAATCTTCTAAAATGTATCATCCAAGTTTTGACGCGCAAGGCCCAGGTGTCGTAGTAGCATGATGAGACATCGTGTCCAGCATGTGTCCCTTATGCACCTCCATGCAAATTTAGAAAGATGGATCAACTTGAACACTTTTGGACACTTTACCATGTTTTTATTTTGAAAAATGAAACCAATTCAAAAGACGAATGCACAAAGAACTTCAGACCGCTATTATTTTGTTTTTAGCCACATAGGTCGAAATTCGAGATAGTGTGCTCGATTCATACATCAACATATGGGTTAGCTTTATGGAATAATATACTTCAGCCCCTTGGAAATCAAAACTTCTTCTTGCGGGCATACATGAAGAAATATTTGCAAGTTATCAGTCAAAGTTCCTTGTGTCAATACAGTTCACCTCTACACGGAAGAAGCTTTGATCTACTTCGATATGTTCAACAATATCGTCGGACTTCCAAATTATGATTCTTTGGTGCATGGAAGAAGGAATAGAACCTACCCCATGCGAACACTCTCGACTGAGCAACAAATTGTAATTCACCTTAGTTTGAATTACCACGAATAAAGTTTGTCTGGTGGTGATCCCGACAACCACATATACTTGTATAACCCATAAAGATTTGTTGGTATTTCCCTCATAATTCGACAAGACCATATTGTTAGGCTTCAAGTATGTATCTTACTTTCCAATTTTCCTGAGTAAGGAATATGGCATCACATTAACGTAGGCTCCACATTTTACGAGAACCTTGTTTATACTAACACCTTCAACTTTATCCCTTAAATATAACGGCTTGAAATGTTGCTGCATTACCATGTCAGATCTTTCGAATATGTCTTCATCTTCATTGACATAGCCATCATTCCTAACATAATAGCATAAGGGTTTGTGGGTTTCCATCTCTTTATCATATCCGAACTCCTCCTCAATCACTTCAATGATTGTGTCATACTCTAACGACAACACATATATCATGTTGTTGATTAAACCCAATCCAAGCTCAAAACCTCAATCAAAATCATGACTTACCATTTCATCATGTTCCCTTGTCTTGGCCTTTGGTTCTGTATTTTTCGTTATGTGGTAGTGAGAGAAATAATCTTTGCTCGACAAGCCTTCTTATTAACTGGCCTTCATTTGTAGCTTGGATACTGCTACTCTTGCTAGAACTTCCTGCTTCTAAGAAAACTTTCTTGTTCCTCTGATTCCTTCTCCATTGCGTTCTTGTCATGGGATTTTTTCCCATGTATTTCTTGGAAACGTAAGAGTGTTTTCTAGATGTCTAGGAGTTTTATTGGTATGAAAATCCCACACCGACTTTAACCACCTTCCATTTTCCTCTATCAGTTGTTGATTCCCTGTAGGTCAAATTCACTCCTTAGAGGGAACATTGGAAGGAGGTACATATATCATGCCTTAATGGGTTCTCTAAGGCATTCCCCTCTTGTTAAATAAAAACTCTCTATGTTTGTCTTGTCGATCTCCTCTCCTTGATTGATAAGGATTGGCCTTTTCTAATTCCTTGGCAGCCTTCTTATTAAAGACGACACAACAACATGGGAAAACATGACCTTAGAGTCCTTCAACCTACACATGTTCATAAAATCAATGAGTTCCTCCTCAGCTTTAGGAAAAGCTACCTTATTTTGATCTTCATGTTTAGCTTCGACCTTTGTTGTGTCAATACCCTTAGTGATATCAACCATCAACATGTCCACAAGCTCGACAAGGAGAGCTTCTTCAACTTTGGGATCAACATATTCCTCCACTCGAGGCTTTTGCTTGTCTGCAAATTTCATCCTCCTGTATTTCAAAGTATTATGCACTAGGTCCATGAAAAGAATACATAAATAAGTTTCATGACCAAGGAAATTATGAAATTTGCAAAAAAAAATCCTTTCTTTGCTCTAATGGTGGTGTCTTAAGCCCCTTAGGGATTACAATTTGGCCATCAGAGACTAGAAGATCAAATATTTCGTCACACTTAGTGACAAACTTCTCATTTTTAGTCTCTACGGGATTTTCCAATTCGAAGGTTTTAGCAATTTGCATACATAAGAGGTCTCGACGGGATTTTCCTCGACATAGTCACTTTCTATGTCAGATGAATTTTCTTTTTCATTTACTTCCAAGTAGGCTACTTTCTCGACCTGGATTTTCCAGCCTTCAAACGTTTGACTTGTCGAACTCATTCTGCTAGTTGGACCATGTCTCTCAAGTACTGGGTGTCTAGGTTCTTCCTAGTTGAATAATCATTACCTCATGCGGCCAATTCGACTAATTCATGCTCAGACACTTGGTTAAAACACCTTGATTTCATTATCCTAAACCTGTTTAGATAATCGTATATTGTTTCAACCACCTTTCTCCTCACACTAGCTAATTTCTTGAGGCTAATCTTAGGGGAGACATTGTCGTTACAGCATTATCTGCAAACGTCAAAGCGTGACTTTGCAAATTTACCATTTTGGCAGTCGACATGCCATACAGATAGACTAGAGGTAGTGTAAAACATTGGACATCAGGGGTCCAGGGTCCCCTACCACGACCTCAGTAGCCCTGTGAGTGGTTGGGATATTCATCACTAGCGATAACGAAACTACCACGGTTGGTTATGACGTCAAAGTCATTACTGGGCTTAAGATTTGGACAGTTACCTCAATGGGATTCGATCTCCTTGGTGTACAAACCGTCGATACGATAAGTAGTTATGTGTATGGAGGATTATTTTGTGGAAGATAAGTTTTCTTTAGAGGAGCCATTTCAACCAGAATCCTACCACTTCTCAAACGCATAAAAATTCAGACATTGAAAGTGTTTTCATGTAAATACAAAAATGACTAAAAAATGTAACACTTTCTTGTAAAAATTTGAAAATGGATTCACGTGTAGATGTGAACATATCTATGATATACCAGCTCTAGACTGTTTATTTTAATATCAATCTTTTAAATCTTTTTTTTGGTGTTGTTTTATATAATTGAAATTAGAGAATCAAATGTACAATTTATTATAAATACATATCAATGCTTAAAAATTGATGTATATTATAAATACAGTTTGTAATTATGTAAATGTTAATCAATTGAATAATAAATTTAAATTTTATAAATAATAATTTAATAAATATATAATGTGAATTCAAACGGGAGTCATGCGATAACACATATTTCTTTTTACTAATATTCTTTAATTTCAAATAACCAAGAAAATAAGATTATCAAGCAGTCTTATTTAAGCATATAAATTTAAGGAGTCTTATTTAAGCATATAAATTTATAAGTTTTAAAAAGTGATATTGTAAACAATATCCCTAGTCATGAGGGTTGGTGATAATGATTGACCGGTAGTGCTTGGCTGCCTAAAAGAAATAGACATAATGAAATTTGATTCCCCACACTAAACGTAGAAACCGACTTTGCATTTTCGACCGCAAGAAATGTGAGTCTCCTAAACCTTAACTACTTTGAGTCTTATATTTTGGCTGCAAAAAAATAAAACGAGCAATACTGTACCCACCACTTGTAAACTTGGCTCTTGTATATAATACTAATTAAGTGAATATTTTGTGCCAACTCATCATTCATCATGCAATCCAAAACTACTACAGACTACACCTAGCTGTCAACACGGCAACATATCCGAGCGACTGTACTTTCCTCTGTTTCTTCCTTCCACAAATGTATCACTATAAATACATATCCCACTTCTCTGCCACATTCATCCCTTCAACATTTATTTCATCACCACATCAAAATACAAATCCACCATGCCATTTCTTCATGCTTCTTCAACCATCTCTTTTCTCTTCTCCCTGTTGCTATCTCTTTCATTCACCACAACATATGCTACAGGAAATTTCTATCAGAACTTTGACATAACTTGGGGAGATGGTCGTGCCAACATACTCGACAACGGTCAACTTCTCACTCTTTCCCTCGACAAAGCCTCTGGTTCTGGATTTCAATCCAAGAACGAATATCTCTTTGGAAACATTGATATGCAGCTCAAGCTTGTACCTGGAAATTCTGCGGGCACCGTCACTGCTTACTATGTAACTACAAATCACGCTTACTGTTTTAATGCTTATAGTAATCACGTTTCAAATTCCTAATTATTTATTTTTGATATGGCATGATGCAGTTATCATCAAAAGGATCAAACTGGGATGAGGTTGATTTTGAATTCTTGGGAAATGTAAGTGGACAACCATACATTCTTCGTACCAATGTGTTCGGTCAAGGCAAAGGTAATAGAGAGCAACAATTCTATCTATGGTTTGATCCAACTGCTGATTTCCACACTTACTCCATTCTCTGGAATCCTCAACGCATTATGTAAGTGCTTTTTACATATTTCACACACATTTCGATTTCATTCATTCAGTCTTGATTAATGATGAGCACGTGTGTATATTTATTGAATGCAGCTTCTCAGTGGATGGAACACCTATAAGAGAATTCAAAAACATGGAATCAAAAGGAGTTGCATTTCCAAACAACCAACCAATGAGATTATATTCAAGTCTATGGAATGCTGATGATTGGGCAACAAGAGGTGGTCTTGTCAAGACAGATTGGAATCAAGCTCCATTCATAGCTTCATACAGAAATTTCAATGCTGATGCTTCATCGTCCAATGCTTGGTATTCCCAACAGTTGGATTCAACAAGTCAACAGAGATTGAGTTGGGTGCAAAACAATTACATGATTTACAATTATTGCAATGACACCAAAAGATTTCCTCAAGGACTTCCAACCGAGTGCAATGCATCCTAATTATATCTACCTGGAGCAACTATATACTTGAAGATTTAATTTATTTTTTCCCTCTAAATTAGGCTAGTTCAATTGGTTTTACTTGTATTATATTTCATGTCAATTCATTTATTCTTTCATACATTAAATAAATATTCATATTTCTTTTCATCCAACTTTAATATAATCTTTTAAACTGATTCTATATTTGTTAAAAGTGTCTATAAATATAAAGATTTTGGTCAATCTGTCTCGACATATCTAAGATCCCAGAAATATAAGTTGATTTCACATAATTATTGAAAAATTTCAATTCTTAGAAAAGAAATCATGTAATTCAAGTTAGTATAGGAGAAAACAAATTTAAATTGGGACTTTAGAGTATTCCAATGCAGGTAATTTATTTGATTGCTTGTGTCATATTTTATGGACATGTTGGTTGGATTTTATGACGCATCTCAAACCTTAATATATCCAAAAAGGCCGGAGGAAACACTTGGAGAAATTTAGTTGATTATGTGGGTGTTCCTTCGACAGACACCTTAGAAGAGTATTTCGACATACACGTTAAAGGAAACGTGTCGAAGGTCATATGCGCATAGAAATGTTTAGAACTTAGAAAGTTTTGGAATAAGTTTGAAGATTATTTCGACTAAGAAGGGTGGAATGTGAAACGAGAGTAAATAACTGCTTTTTAGCCTTATCCGCATCTGAAGAACGCGTGAAAACAAATAGAGAGTGAAACACATGCAGACGAAAACATGTCCTCTTCTGGAAAAAGGAATGTTAGTTATAATTATTTAGATTTCAGTATAAATAGGAAATTCAAGTGTTAGATTTCTTGTGTTGACATTACTGCAGAAAACTCAATATACTCAAAGTATCTGAGCGAAGTGAGAAAAGAGTAACCGAGTGCAATGTATGTATTCTGTTGGTGGTATTCTAGAGGTGATATGTGATAAATTATATTGTTGCAGAATTTAGAGTAAGAAAATATTTTTCTGTCACGTTTTGCACTAAACTTCCACTGGTGGGGGTTAGGCTTTGAAATACTCTGATTTTATTGAGTTCACCACACATACTTTTTTTTACTACAACTTAGCATTATAAAGGCTTTATATAGGCTTAAAATAAACTGATAGAGAATACAATGAGTTGGTAATCAAGATGAGTACTCTTTGGATCTCTCAATCTTAATGATATAACTCTACAAATCTAAATCAAGACAATAATTATAATGTGATGGTTACACTTCTCATAATTCTTACTAAATATAATGGCGGTTAATGATAACACGAAAATGTATAGTATATTTGGCTTGATTAACATAAATTATGTCTCTATTTTATTTTAATTATGTTGCTTTATGTTAGTATTATGCTGGTATTTAATGTGTTTAAGGAATTTAATGTTTACAAGGCTTGTTTGAGAAAAGGAAGAAAAATGGGGTACAAGTGAAGAAAAATAGGAAATATCCAAAAAGAAAAAAAAGGCTCATTAAAAGAAATGAAAAACCCAAGACCCACAAAGAAAGAAGCGTGTGGCCCACAAGGTGTGACGCTCGTCACACCCACCGTAACAGTCGGCACAAGCAAAACAGGATCCTTTTTCATGGCAATAGATGATTTGTTGTCACAATGAAGCTGTAAACTTCCCACCTGCTTCTCTCCAATGTCTTATAATATTCTTCTCAACTAAAGTGATTGTTGTGTAGCCAAATTAGCTGCTAAATACTCAGTCTTAGCTGAAGATTGTGCCCTAGTATCTTGCTTCTTGAGCACCAAGAGATCACACCTGAATCAAGGTTGAATACATAACCTGAAGTGTTCTTCATACCATCAACACTTCCAGCTCAATCACTATCACAATAGCCTTTAGCTTCAAGTTTATAATTCTTCTCAAACCTGATTCCATGCTCTATGGTTCCCATGACATACCTTAGAACTCTTTTTGCTGCCCCAAGATGTAAATGACTCGGTTTACTCATGAATCTTGAGAGTAAACTAGCAACAAACATTAAACCGGGTCTTGAAGCTGTAAGATAAAACAAGCTTCCAACCAAACTTATATGCATGCTTGCATCTACTAATCTTCCACCATCTTCCTTCTTTAATTTTTCATTCACCACTAAAGGAATATCAACGGGTTTGCAGCCATACATGCCAAACTTTTTTAAAATATTTTCAGCATATCTCTTTTGACAAATAAAAACTCCATATTCATCTTGGTAAACCTTAATATCAAGAAAATGATACAGCAAACCAATATCACTCATCTCATATTTTTTCATCATTTCTATTTTAAAATTTTCAACCATTTTCTTGTTGTTACCCATATACACCAAATCATCAACATAAAGGGCAATAAGAAGGATATCATCTTCACCTTGATGCTTCACATACAAGGTAGGCTCACTTTGACTTCTTTAAAATTCTTGCAGAATGAAGTAGCTGTCAATTTCACTATACCACGCTCTAGGGGCTTGTTTCAATCCATAGAGAACTTTCTTCAACTTTTAAATTTTTTCCTCTTGGCCTTTAGTCACAAATCCTTGAGGTTGATGCACATACACCTCTTCTTTTAATTCTCCATTCAAGAAAGCTGACTTCACATCAAGTTAGTACAAATGCCAACCTTTTTGAGTTGTTAACGCAATGGTTGTTCTTACGGTGTCCAAACGTGCAACTGGAGCAAAAGTCTCACTATAGTCAATTCCAGGTTGTTATACATAGACTTTGACTACTAATCTAGCCTTGGCTCTTTGGTTTGAACCATCTGGATTATGCTTCAATTTGTACACCCACTTTACTCAAATAACTTCTTTGTCATTTGGCTTTTCAACTAGCTGCCATGTTTTGTTTTTGTCAATTGCATTTATTTATTCTTGCATCGCATTCCTCCAAACACCTTCTTTGATTGCTTCATAAAAAAAAATTGGTTCCATAACACAATAGTTGCATCCGGCATAAATATCACTCAAGTCCTTCAATTTTATTGGAGTTGAGTTGGGAGATGATGTACTTGAAATTGGAGAACTTGGAGAGGATGAAGAACTCCGTGTACATGGGGATGATTGCTCATTTCCAGCTGCTGAATTTTGTGGTAATAAGATTGCATGGATTATTTTCTCCTTCATTTTGTCTTCTTCCCAATTCCAAGAAGCCTTCTCTTCAAATCCAACATCCCAGCTAATGATCACCTTGTTTGTCTTCATGTTGTAAAGTCTATGGCCCTTTTACATGGAACTATAGCCAATAAAGACACATATTTCACTTGTTTCTTCCAACTTTTTCCTCTTTTATTTAGGAATTTGAGCATAGAAAACACACCCAAAAACTTTAAGGTGTTTACCTGAAGATGTTTTTTTACTCCAAGCTTCAAATGGAGTCTTATTCCATACAGCCTTTCTTGGATATCTATGCAGCAAATACACGACACTATCAACATCCTCGGGCCAAAAGGTTTAAGGAAAACCTTTCTCAAGTAGCATAGACTTTGCCATCTCCATTACAGTTTGGTTCTTTCTTTCATATACACCATTTTATTGAGGTGTATAGCTGTCATATCTTAAATTTTCTCTACTGATTCCTAATCTTTTATCTCTTATTAAATTCCAGAATTATCATTTGTTTTATAATGTACTCGTATATATGAGGTTTAAGTTTACAAAGGGGAGGGGGTCACCTTATTCAAAAACTAATGGGTCTTTCTAAATCAGAAAAGGCCCATGTAAAATTGAGGGCTCATTTCGTTTTGGTTAAAGCTTTTGGTTTCAGCCCATTTTGAAGGAGGGTTTACACTATTTGAGAACTCTTGGGCTTTCTAAATCAGAAAGGCCCATGTAAGTTTATTGGCCCATTTATGAATAAATAAAAAGGGGGTATATTGATTGCAAAAATGGTGTATTTGTTAAGCCCATTTAAATTGCTTGGAATAAATAGAAGGGGTGTGTTTTACATTTTTTCGGGAAGGCCCAAACAATTAAACAATTTAGCCCATTTCAGTTTTTTTGTTGTTTTGAGAATTTGTTCTGATTAGTAACGTTATTAAAACTTTTATCACTATATTATAAACTTAATTAAAAATTATGTTTTCTTTATTCATTGAGGGAAAAAAACATTGACTAAAAAGTCAAGATAAAACTTCCAACCCTAATCAGTCCGACCCTTTACCATTTTCCAAGCCTGAGCCCAATCAAAGAAACACACACTGTACAGATCGAAGAAGAGAAACACTTGCTTTTGGGTTAAGAACAATTATTGTTCAGATTAAAACAAATCAAAGCTTTCCCTTTGAATCATTTGAAGACTTTACAAGCACAATTTACAAATCAACATCAATACAAAATAGAATCACATCTTGAATTGTCCAAAAATCTTACATTTACAAATCAACTTAATACAAAATCAAATCAAATCTTAACATAATCAAGTATTGCTATACAAAATCAAACTGAATTACAAACAAATCAAAGCTAATCTCTAAAATCCCTAATTTTGCTGTCAATCTCTAAGTAACGACAATCATACAAAAAACTTTCTATTTTAACTAAATCTAACATTATAAAAGGCCTTCCTTCCTAAGAGGAGAAAAAATATTTGCAGGAAGCACAGAGAGAGCTTGAGAGAAGAAGGAGATCTGATCCCCGTCGCCATAAACTTTTGCGTCGTGGCTCCGTAAGCTTAGGGTTTCAACATCTGAAACCCTAGATTTTCTCGGTCACATTGCCGCTATTTTCTTCGTCACCACCGTCCAGCACCTGCAAAAAAGAAAGGGAAAAGAGGAGATCAGAATAAATCATACCCAAATCCGAAGAGGCGTAAAGATCTACGGCGAAGAAGGTAAGCTCTGATTACTTAGATTAGGGTCTTTTGCATGATTATTTTGTGATGTAGGGTTGTCTGAGATCAGAATCATAGGGTTTGGGGTGGGATCACCGCCGCGAATTAGGGTTGAAAGGGGTCGGTATTATAGTTTTCAGTGTGGTGTTAGAGGAGAGAAATGAGAGATAGAGCAGAGAGAGATGAAAAAATGATGAAATGATCCGTGAAATGAAAAAATATAATGTATTGCAATCCAATATGCGTAAGTCCATGACCACTACCATGCGCCTTCCATCATGGTCGTGTGATCCCAATCAAGCGCTCCAGAAATGTGTGCCTATCGTAATGCCATACACCCTCCCACACCCTATATAAACGGATCCCAAATACCTTTGGGCCAGGCCTATTACTAAATCCACCTCCCTGTTTTTGTTTTACTAGCTACATAAAGAACTCACACCCCTTCAGCCTAATGGGCCAAGCCCAGCATCTTGACTTGGGCTCTTACTCTCTACACGCACCATATTTGCTATCACGTTAGGATTCAAACCCCCCTGTGTCTGGGCCTGAATTCAACATCTGAATTCAAGGCCATACTGCCTATACCCCCTGTTTTACTAGCCCAACATAATTCACACCCCCTGCGTTTTTTAATTTAATTTATTTTATTATTTTTTTATAATTATCTTTTATATTTATAAATTTTAATATTATTATATTATTATTATAAACTCAAATATTTATTTTTCAACTCATCTAAATATTTATTTATTTATTGCATTAAAATTATTTTTTATCATGCATTAATAAGATATTTTTATAATTAATACATTAAAAAATATTTAACCAACACTAAACTCTTTTTTCATAACAAATTAAACTCAACAATCAATTTTCAAAAAGGATTACAAGTATATTTTAATCGACTGTGTAGCGCCCGTAATTTAATTATTTATTTAATTAAATTATTTTAGATTATTTGTTGAAGTTGCGAGATGTTGAGAATTATTGATATAAGTTGTTGGATTATTATTAGTTAACTAATTAGTGATTAATAATAATTATAATGTGAAATTAAAGGGAATATATGAAATAATGTTGGACTTATGCTATTGGTTAGAAGTAGTAAAGTGGGGGTGTAGGTTAGGCCCAAGAGGATTAATATATAAGGAGGAGCTAACACAAGGATTTGTTTTAGTTGGAGAATAAGGATTATGTACGCTGACCAATAGAGCTGCGCGGATGAGGAGCAAGATGCCCGGTGTTAAGCAGAGCAAAGCAAAGCCGTCGACTAGAGACTTTGGTTGAGCGACCTTCAATCCAGGTAAGGATGGGGTTCTGACCTTATAATTGGACTTATGATGTGTATTACATGGGAATTGGTCGTTTTATGATTATTGTGCGTGGATGTTTCTGAATTACTATCGAAGTTGCTCGTTTATTCATGTTGTGGCTGTTGGGAAGAACTGTAAGACCGTTTAACGAATCCATTTTAGGAAGTTGCCCGATTGTGTGTTGTGGATGTTTTGTTTACCTGTGTGACTGCCCGGTTTAATCGATGAGTAGGTTAGTGTAGATTTTTTCCTGTTGTTATGGTCGTTAGGTTGTTGTGGTCGTTATGAGGGTATGATTGTTACGATGCTAGGAATTATTGTTGTAGTCGGTCTTGTATAATGAATGAATCTGCCTATAAGAATATAGTTGTCTGTTATTGTGTTACTCCGAGCGGTAGACCGGAAGTTATGAATTATAGTGGTGTGGTCGTGTTAGCTGAAGATTTTGATATTGTGATTCGAAATGAAATGATTGGGCTTTGTTTGAATAAAGCAAGTTTTATGGTTTGGAATGGAAGAGACTGCTTTTTCGAATGGAAATATTAAAGTTCAAGGTTTCGAATGATAGTTGTGGAGTGTAAGTCTAAAGAATTTTCAAAATAATGATGAGATTATATTTGTGAAGGTTGTTTTCAAAAATAACCTTTGAAACGAATTCGAAACGAAGGTTCCAAGGCGTTTGAAATTCAAACGTGAGCGGGATATTGGAAATTCAAATACATAAGCGTTGGAGCGTTCGAGGACGCGTGGAGGCTAGAGGGAAGTAATGCTTTGCATGCTTCGAACGTGGCAGATTCTGATAGCAAGACCGTTATGGTCGAAATAGTATAAATAGAGGTCTTAGTGTTAGGATTTCGGGGTGTCATATCTGTTGTATAAATTCAGTAAACATTCAAAATACCGCATGGATATGGAAACGAATGCTCGAAAGATGTACGTATGATAACACCAACATTTACAATTCAATGAAAACTCTTTATATTTTCCAGTTTTGTCTTTCATTTCTGTTTCATTTGTGCTTCAAACATTTTTACGTTCATGCCTTTACATTAAAGCTTTTACATTCAGAGTCATTTATTTCTTTCTGCATTTAAACGCTTTTCTTATGTTCGAATCCTTTAAACATTCGACAACTTTTGCATTCACTCACTTAATCCTGCCATTTACCCAATCTTAAGTCTTTTTACTTTTCTAATGAACATTCCTTATATCATATAGAAATTATGCTTCGAATGATTTAGTGTAGTAATCGAAGTGGATTGGATGTCTTTGAAACACTTTAATTAGAAGTCCTAAATATGAATACCAATTTTACAATTAGATTTAGCCAAACAACTATGTCCCATAGGATCAATCTAGTCGATCCTGCAAGTTACCAGAGAAATTGAATAACAGTAATTAAGTTTATTCGATAGTTTGGAAGACTAGCGGTTGTTTACCAGAAATCACTGTGAATAAATTGGCACGCCCAGTGGGACTCGTTGTTAAGAAAGTCGAAAGTAAAGATTTTTAGGATATAATCTCGCTGTGTAAATTCTTTTCTGAGTATCAATTTCGCTGTTATATGAACCTTAGAAGTGGTAAAACAACTAATAGTAACCAACCCTTACCCAGAAGAAAACGTAGTATTAGGATGTCTAATCCAAGCAATCAACAAGGGGAACAAAATGCCCCACATGGAACAGGCACCAATACGTCTGTTTCAACGGGGACGTCTAACATGATCCCTATGAACGCACAGTCCGTTGCATCTTCTACCAGTAGTGTGGCCACAAATGGAGCAAGTGGCACGACAACCAACAGTTCGACCCTAGGAAATACAGGGACCACTGGTTATCCTGCGGGATTTGTCCCACCATCAGGGACACAAACCCATTTCGCCACCCCACCACCAACTAGACCACCCGGTTTCGATGGCAATAGACCCAGAAATCCCTCTTATGGGATGCCAACATCTTTTATGGCGGGTTTGCACAATTCCACATCAAATTCGTCACCACAATTTGGGTCTGGATCTGGGGCCAACCAATTTATGACAAATACCCAAGGTTCAGTAGGTCATAATACACTGCCTATCTTAACCACAGAAAATCATATGGCCTTTAGACAATTAATGGATGATAGTAACCATAATATGATAGGAGTGTTAGCGCAGACTATGCAAGAAATCTTTGCCCCAATAGTATAAAATGTAACTGTAACCAACAGAGAAAACGCGGACAACATGAGTCGAATAGCAGATTTTTTCGCTCCGCCAGAAAGGCGTAGGCAGAATCAGGCGTTGGTTCGAGCGAACATACCCATCATAGAACAAATTGCTGATGACCCACCCTATAGACCAGCCAGAGAGGGGGTTAACTTGGGGGCAAGGGCACAAAGACAAGATGCCCCAGTGATTCGAGAGGAACCACAAAGGGGAGTTATAGAACCAGGGGCAAGGGTCGAAGGGATAGAAGCCCCAGTGATTCGAGAGGAACCACAAAGGGGAGTTATAGAACCAGGGGAAAGGGTCGAAAGGTTAGAAGTCCCAGAGTTTCGAGAAGAACAACCTAGAGGAGTTGTCATGGTGGGTCGACACCAAGATGCTGATGAAGTCGTTCATAGAATTCGAAATGACAACATCTTGGCAGAAAATAATTTAACCACCATGATAGAAAGGATTATGGCTCAAAACGGTCTCAATACAGGAATTAGAAGGCCAAGCTATTCCTCTCCCATAGTAGATTATGTGATGCACACTGATTTACCAAGGGGATATAAGGTCCCTAAATTTACAAAGTTCGCTGGAGACACCAATGAGTCAACAATCGAACACATAGCCAGGTATCTGACTGAAGCAGGAGACATAGCAAATAATGAGAACCTTATGATTAAATATTTCCCAAGTTCCCTAACTAAGAACGCTTTCACATGGTTCACCACATTGCCTCCTGGATCCATAGATACTTGGACTCTTTTGGAGAGATTATTTCATGAACAATTCTACATGGGACAATCTAAAATAAGTCTGAAAGAGCTAGCCAGTGTCAAGAGGAAGTTTACTGAACCCATAGATGATTATCTGAATAGGTTCAGACTCTTGAAGTCTAGATGTTTCACAGTAGTTCCTGAACATGAGTTAGTCGAAATGGTTGCTGGTGGCCTAGACTACTCCATTCAAAAGAAATTAGATACACAATACTTGAGGGATATGGCCCAATTAGCGGACAGGGTTCGACAAGTCGAAAGACTAAAGGCCGAGAAAGCCAGGGTTTTTAAAAATAACAAGAAAGAAAGGGTTTCCTATGTCGAAACTGAGGAAGCAGAAGATTACCCTGAATTCGAAGAGGTCGAAATTGATCTCGCTGAATTGAAACAGGCTCCACCTTACTCTTATAAATTACTAGTTCCCACAAAAGGGAAAGAAATTATTGAAAATGAGAAAAGTGACAAGTTCCCAAAGAAGGTGTATACCTTCGACGTAACGAAATATGATGAAATTTTTGATTTGCTTGTCAAAGATGGCCAACTAATAGTGCCATCGAATGTCAAATTACCACCTTTAGATCAAAGAAAGAAAAGAGGGTTTTGTAAGTATCACAGTTTCTTAGGCCACAAAACCTCACAATGTTTTCTTTTCAGGGATCTGATTCAAAATGCAATCAAGGATGGTAGATTAAGGTTCGCTGACAAGCCAAAGATGAAAGTGGATGATGACCCTTTAGATGTTGCTGACACCAATTACTCTGAACCTGCATACATTGGAGAGATAAATATGGTTGGAGCAAATGAAGGTGACACTCCATCAGAAGAGGAAAACACTGAAGATGAAAACTACGTGTTAGTTGAATTCGAAAAGGAAGTTACTGAGGACTTCCATAAGGAACAAGAAGCTTTGATCGAAGCAGTTCCTTTGGTTGCTTTGAAAGAGATCCAGGCTACTGAAGGCCAGGAGAACCAAAAACAAAATTTGACACAGGCTACTGAAAGCCTGAGGCGAAAGTTGGATAAAGTACAGATCACACTGCCAGTTCTTCCTCAGAAAGGAATATGGGATACCTTGGGGGAGCCCAGCGGAAAGTTCGATTACATGGTGAAGTATTCCGCCCCAGAAAGCTCAAAGACCCCAATTGAAGACATCAAACCTACAGGATGGGGAGATACTGATATCAAAGGAGAAGATGTGGATGTTAACATGGTAAATATGGAGCAACCTTGTTCCGAAATGAAGGAAATGGAAAGGTACTTAGAGAAAGAAAAATACAAGATGGAAGACAGTTATGCTAGGGATGCCAGTCTCAAAGACTACCTTATGCTATGCCACAAAGAGAATGCTGTAATGATGTTATGTCCCAGATGCAGCATCATTTGTAATCAGAGAATTGCTGCAGACTTTGAAAAAAGACAAAGGGCACGAACAGGCGTCAACTGGCGCCAGGATAACCAGCTGTTCAAATGCTACCATAAGGCTGGAGAAAGTCTTTTAGGGTTCTTAGTTCGTTGTCACAAGGGGGCAACCAAATGCCTAGTGTGTCCAAGATGTTCTGCAGTATATGATCAGAAAGTGGCCGAAACCTTCGAAACAGTCCCTTTCGCCCCATGTTGGAACCATAGAGAAACTGGTCAGATGGACCAACGTTTCGAGAACAACTACACCCAACGGAGGCCTGACAGCCCTTATCCTAGAGGCGCTCGAAGGGTAACATTCAAAGTTCCTGCTGAGGTACCAACGGATAAGTGGCTACAAGTTAGGGCTGACAAGGGGAAAGACAAGTGGAGGAATAATGAACGAAATGCACGCCATGCCATGGCATACAGAAGGCAGTTCAATATGGCAAAAAGGGAAGAAGTAAGGTTGGAAAACTACAAGGGAAAGAACCCTATGTCAAGGTTATAATGGCGCAGGCAACAAAGAGTTTGAAAAGCTGAGAGAGAAGCTATGTTAGACAAAGGAGTGGCTTCGAGCAAGGACAAAGAGGAATCGAGTACCAAGAAACCTGCACCAAACAATCAACCTAGGGGCAAACCTCCAGTTAGCAGGAAACTTTTATCTGAAACAAAGCAAAACGAATCGAAGGAATATACGCCAGGTCCAGAGGAGGATGAGGATATGTTGACTGACAATTTTGAATCAGAAGAGGAATCTTCACTCAACATCAACTGCAATGTAGTATCTGTGTTGCCTTGCGAATTTGGGCAAGAGGCTGAAGTCGGAGAGCACGAGGAGGATGATGTAATAGGCCTGACGAAACATAGGCCAGTGTGCTATTATATGATGGATAATGGGGCTGTCGAAGAGCAGAATGCCTTCTTCGAGTACCCAGAACCGGCCATGAAAAATCACCTAAAGCCATTGTTCATTCGAGCAAAAGTTGGTACACATGGCGTAAACAAAGTCCTGGTGGATGGAGGCGCTGCAGTGAACTTGATGCCTCATTTCATGTTGAAGAAGTTAGGGATACAGGATGTTGACATAAAACCACACAATATGGTACTATCAAACTATGAAGGTAAAGTAGGCCAGACATTGGGGGTGATCCAAGTGGATTTGACAGTGGGATCAAGCTGCAGACTCACTATGTTCATGGTAATCGAAGCTAAAGCCAACTACAATTTGCTGTTGGGTAGAGAATGGATCCATGGCGTTGGAGCAGTCCCCTCGTCGATGCATCAGAGGTTAGTATTATGGAGAGAGGATGGCATTGTTGAAAACATCGAAGCTGACCAAAGCTATTTCATGACAGCAGTCAACCTAGTTGATAAGAGAAACTATGACAAACACTTAGCCAAAATTGCTCCTTGTACCCCTAACGACGAGATCAATGAGACCAGGAACGCGCATTATTACATGACCCTTCGCCATGATGGAATGTATTGGGGTCGAAGGATAATCAAGGGAGATGGAGAAGTCGAAGGCGCTGCACAAAGACGGCCAGCAGGCTGGGAATTCGATAGTCCTGCTCATGATTGAGTCCTCCTTCTTCGAAAAGATTTCGGCCTACATGGTTGAGAACGAATGGAAGGCGGCCTTAGAAGCTGAAGTAGATAGTATGGCTGCAGAAGTAAACAAAACAGGTGGGGATGGCTCAAAAGGCTCACCCTTTGAAGAACAAGAAATAGTTGAAATAGATCAAAGGCTAGATGCCATTTATGATAAAGAACCTTTAGGCTTCGAGAAGGACCCCACAGACTCAGGTGCTAAAATGTTAGCGCAGGATCCACTCGAAGAGGTGAACTTGGGAGATGAAAACACAAAAAGAATAACTTACGTGAGCACAAAACTCAATTCAAGCCTCAAGCAGAAAGTGATCGAAGTTCTTAGAAAAAACAAAGATTGTTTCGCGTGGGACTATGATGAAATGCCTGGTTTAAAGAGGGAGCTAGTGGAACACAGACTTCCAATCAAGGATGGCAAGAAGCCCATCAAGCAGACCCCTAGAAGGTTCGCACCAGCAGTTCTCACGAAGATTAAAGCTGAAATTGAAAGGTTGTTGCGCTGCAAATTCATCAGGACCACAAGGTATGTCGAATGGTTAGCAAATATAGTACCTGTTATTAAGAAGAATGGCTCTCTGAGAATTTGCATAGATTTTAGAGATTTAAATACTCCTACCCCCTAAGATGAGTATTCCATGCCTGTGGCAGAAATGTTAATAGATTCTGCTGCAGGATTTGAATATTTAAGTATGTTAGATGGATACTCTGGGTATAACTAGATCTTTATTGCTGAAGAAGATGTTGCTAAGACAGCATTTCGTTGTCCAGGAGCCTTAGGCACCTACGAATGGGTAGTAATGCCTTTTGGTTTAAAAAACGTTGGAGCAACTTATCAAAGGGAAATGAATTCGATTTTCATGATTTCATTGAGACTTTTATGCAGGTGTACATTGATGATATAGTCATCAAATCAGTATCTGCAGAAACTCATTTGCATCATTTGAGCCAATCATTCGAAAGAATGAGAAAACATGGCTTAAAAATGAACCCCCTTAAGTGTGCATTTTTCGTGCAGGCTGGAGATTTCCTTGGTTTTGTGGTTCATAAGAAAGGCATCGAAATCAACCAAAACAAGACCAAAGCCATTGTAGAAACGAAAGCACCTACATCAAAAAAGGAGTTGCAATCTTTGTTAGGTAAAATTAACTTTTTAAGAAGGTTCATTTCGAATTTAAGTGGAAGAACCCAGGCTTTCTCTCCGTTACTTCGTTTGAAGCAAGGACAAGCTTTCGAATGGAACGAAGCACATCAGGAGGCGTTTGACAATATAAAAAGATATCTCACTCAGCCTCCTATCTTGTCTCCACCTTCATGGGGAAAACCCATGAGATTGTACATATCTGCCTCTGAAGTTACCATAGGTAGTATGTTAGCACAAGAAGATAGCAATGGCATCGAAAGAGCCGTATACTATTTAAGTAGGGTGTTGAATGATGCGGAAACCAGACATAGCAACATAGAAAAGCTATGTCTCTGTTTGTATTTCTCTTATATGAAACTTAAATATTATATAAATCCTGTTGATGTTCATGTTTCATCTCATTTCGATGTTATCAAACACATGCTTTCGAAACCAATAATGCATAGCAGAATTGGTAAATGGGCTTTGGCCTTGACAGAGTATTCTTTGACTTTCATGCCTTTAAGAGTTGTGAAAGGTCAAGTAATTTCTGATTTCATTGTTGATCATTCACTGATCGAAGAGACTGTCATGGGTTACGTTGAAATGCAACCTTGGAAATTATGCTTTGATGGTTCGACCCATAAAGATGGTAGTGGTGTTGGAGTTTTTATAATTTCTCCCGAAGGAATTCCAACAAAATTCAAGTATAAGTTAGATGGTCCTCGTTGCTCAAACAACGAAGCTGAGTACGAAGCGCTTATCGTTGGACTTGAAGCTTTGTTGGAATTGGGGGCAACTAGAGTCGAAATTAGAGGAGATTCGGAGCTAGTGGTCAAGCAAATAACAAAGGAATACAAATGCATAAAGGACAATTTGATTATGTATTTCGTCATAGTTAATAGGCTACTCAAAAAATTCGAATACATGGATATTAAACATATGCCAAGAATAGAAAATCAAGAGGCAAATGACCTAGCACAGTTGGCTTCAGGGTATAAAGTTTCCACCAAAGAATTTGAAGATTTGGTTGAATTAAGAGGAATGGTTATGGCTACTAGACTCATACCATCAGACTTAGAAAATATAAAGTTAGGTTGTGCTGACAAGCAGGAATTCGAAGTATTAGCCATAGACACCTTGTCAGATGCAGATTGGAGAAGTCCAATTGTGAATTATTTAAAAAAACCCAACATTGAATGTTGATAGGAAGATAAAATATAGAGCGTTATCATACGTCCTCATGGGAAATGAATTGTTCAAGAAGACCCAGGAAGGCGTATTACTGAAGTGCCTAGGAGAAGGTGAGGCATACTTAGCATTATCAGAGGTCCACAATGGGGTATGTGGGGCACATCAAGCAGGCCATAAAATGAAATGGTTGTTATTCCGATATGGCATGTATTGGCCCAGCATGCTCAAAGATTGTATAGATTTTGCTAAAGGGTGTGAAGAATGCCAGAAACATGCAGGAATTCAACATGCTCCTGCAAGTGAGTTGCATTCGATCATTAAACCATGGCCCTTTAGAGGATGGGCATTAGATTTAATATGAGAGATCAATCCTGCTTCGTCTAAAGGACAGAAATATATCTTAGTAGGAATTGATTATTTTACCAAGTGGATCGAAGCAATACCATTAATAGTTGTTGATCAAGAGGCTGTTATTGGGTTCATACAGAAACAGATAATTCATAGGTTCGGATTACCAGAGAGTATAACCACAGACCAAGGTTCTGTGTTTACTGGTAGAAAGATGCAGGAATTTGCTCAGGAGATGGGTTTTAAATTATTAACATCAACGCCATATTATGCTCAAGCAAATGGTCAGGTCGAAGCAGCAAACAAAGTGATAATAGGGTTAATTAAAAAACATGTTGGTAAGAAGCCAAAGAATTGGCATAAGACTTTGGACCAAATACTATGGGCTTGTAGAACATCTCCTAAAGAAGCTACTAACACCACGCCTTTCCAACTAACATTTGGCCATGATGCAGTTTTACCAGTGGAATTTCATATGCAATCAGTTCGAATTCAAAGGCAAAATGAGATCCCATCTGCATTATATTGGGAGATGATGATGAATGAGTTAGTTGAGTTAGACGAAGTTAGATTGCATGCATTGGAAATCCTAATGAGGCAAAAGGAAAGGGTAGCCAGGGCATACAACAAAAGGGTGAAAGGTAAAACATTCATTGTTAATGACTTAGTCTGGAAAGTCATATTGCCCATGGACAAGAAGAATAAAACATTAGGTAAATGGTCACCTCATTGGGAAGGACCCTTTCGAATACTAAAGAGATTCCCAAACAATGCGTATGAAATCGAAGAGTTAACTGATGACAAACGAATCTTAAAGGTTAACGGAAAATATTTGAAAAAATATAGACCTCGCCTGCAGGAGATTCGAATAATAGCAACGTAGTCGAAATATTATAAGGAGATGCCAAAATGGTGCCATACGTTGCCAAAATGGCGTTGTTCAAATGTTACAAAACCAAGACTCAAATTAATTCAAATAAGCAAAGATTTAAAAATAAACGTTGTTTCTCAATCTTGCGAAGGTGCTTCTAAAGGACTCAAGTCTTTGCCGGGTATAACGTCTCGCTCCTTCCAGAGTAGTTAATTCTCCTTTGATACGCTCTGCTGCTTCTGTTTCAGAAAGGCCCCTGCTAAGAAGTTCTTCGAATTGGTTACTGTGATACGGTGGGAGAATTGACTTGGATTTTGCGTTTGTTTTCGCAAATGTTTTGGTTTAGTAAGAGTTGCCACCGACTTTTTATTTTATCCTAAGAAAAGGTTAAAAAGCACAGAAAAAACCTTTGAGATGTTTTCTTGGGTTCGGGGAGTAGATTATAGAAAGGGAAGGTATTAGCACCCTTTCTATCCATGGTTATCCATGGGCTCTTAGCTACTTGCTTA
This sequence comes from Vicia faba, assembly GCA_948472305.1. NCBI lineage: Eukaryota > Viridiplantae > Streptophyta > Magnoliopsida > Fabales > Fabaceae > Vicia > Vicia faba. The sequence continues at coordinate 1,499,779,986 of OX451739.1, read as the reverse complement.
GATCACTTGCCTTGCATTTTCAATTGTTTGAAATGGTGCTTTCAATTGTTTGAAATGGTGCTTTGTGTGTGATTTTGAAAGAGGTTTTGAAAAGAGGCCATTTGTTGTGGCAACCTTTGTAATGATCCATGTTTGAATGTATACAGAGGTGTATTTGTCTTTTGAAAAGTTTTCAATGTTTTGAAAGTTGTTTTGAAAGTTGTGTTTGAAAGTTGTGTTGTGGAGTGTGTTTTGAAAGTAGGCAAGTGTATTTTGCAAGTAGGCAAGTGTGTTTTGCAAGTTTTGATCAAGTAACTAAGAGTTGTCTACCCCTAAATTTACTCAAAGATTTTTCCTACGTTTTAACCCTTTTAACAGTATTGTTCCACCATTGTATTTGGTGGACAATCTTGTGTTAGGATGTTAACGGGACGGGCGCGGGTCATCGTTTAGACCATGAATGCAATAGTGCCAAGTGTCTTTGGCAATTTTTTCCTTTAAGGGACTTGATCATTTTTAGGCAACTTGAGAAAGCGTCATCGAGGGACTATGATCATTTGATTTGTTTTTGTTTTGCCAAAGACACTCAACATGCAACATGGCCCATTTTTGAAGGCAACAAGTGGAGGAACCCTAGGGGTGCAAGTGTGAATTGTGTTGTCCATTTTCATGCTTTTTGTCTTTGAATTAGGTCAAGCTATTTGTTATTTTTGATTGCATACACACCCTAAGTCTATCATGGCATAATTGAAAGCTTTTAAATGCGGAAATTTAAAGTCCTAAACTATTACAACATGATTATGGGGATGAGGGTACAAATGTTTGAATGGGGGTTATTTAGCAAGAAATAAATCTAAGACTATTACATCCATATTGAATATACAAATATTTAATTGTACAATATTTAAACAAATATAATGAATATGCAAAAAATGTATTATGCAAAAAAATGATTTTTTATGTATGAGAAAGTATTTTTCATGTGAAATATAAACAAAAATAAAAAGGTCAATTTTTGGACATTTTCATGGTTTAGGGCAAAACCATAGTTTTCTAAATAAATAGTATTTATTAATTATATTATATACAATATTTGTTAATTATATACAAAAAATAAAAAAGAAGTATATTATATAAAAAAAGTATTTTTGATGTCAAATATTAGTAAAAATAAAAATGTATTATTTTCATATTTTTATCCTAAATATTCTAATAAATATACAAGTATTTATATTATATATATTTAAATATACTAAATATGTACAAAATAAAATATTAATTATTTACAAAAAGAATGAGTATATTTTAGAAAATGTTTTCAAAATGTAAACAAAAAATAATAACTAAAAAATATATTTTTGTATTATTTTTTAGTGTTTTAAATAAAAAGTATTATATTTATTTATGTATATATACTAAATAAAACCAAATAAATGCAAAATAAATGCAAAAATGTATGGAAAAATATTTTTAATGTTTTTTCATGTTTAGATAAAAATATAAAATCAGAATTAAAAAGAAAAAAACAAAAATGATAAGCATTTCACATAATGGGCCAAGGGGTGCAAAAAATGGAAAAAGTGTGTAAAGAGCAAAAACAACTCAGGCCCAGCCCAAGTCACCCTTCTTCAACCTCCAGCTTCTGTCAAAAACGCGCGCCCTCTATGCTTCATTCAAACTCCTGATTCTTTGACTTTTAACAAAAACTCATAACATAAACAATGTAGAGCATCAAGAGACGAATTTATACATATAAGAAACTTAACCTAACTCTAAGAAACGAGGGAGAATTTCTTCATCCCCAATTTCTGACCTAAATTTTCTCCAATGTTCATGGCCAAAATTCTCACAGCATGCTTAATATAAATGAAAAGTAAATACATGGATGACTTCAGGGCTATGAGTAGAGCATGTTTCATTCACAAACCTAAGCCTAACTCTTCCTAGATTGAGAGATAGAAGTTCATGTTTTACCTGTCTCAGGTTGATTCGTGTACAGCAATGGAGGTATCTTCAATGGAGTTTGAGCTTTGGTACAGCTTGCCTGAAGTCCAAGGATGCTTCTCCTATGCTTGGCTTGCTCTGAAACTGCCTGTATCGTGCTATGGAAGTCCACCTGCACAGCTTGAAAGCAAATATGGAAAACGATGTTAAGGATGTTACAACTTGGATTCAATGCTTGGGATAGCTTCAGTGGATAATATGGAACATGTTTGAACTCCTTTTGGCCAAAGTGCACGAGTGGAATGGACTGTGGAAGTCAATCTGCAGCAGGGACTCTGTTTTTCAGAAAAACTGTGTTTTTGTGTATGAGGATGGATTGAGGATGGTTCAGTCGTGCTTTAGGCCAGTTAGGGTGTGTGAAAGATGTTTGCAAAGTTTTCTTAGGTTGGTGTTTACAGGAATGAGAGATTGGTGTTGTTTTGCACGCTTTCTTCTACTTGAAGCAAGAAAATGCAAGTTTCAATACAGGCCTGTGCAATGCCCTAAAGTATGCTGCACCTCTTGTTCTTGATCAGAGGGATTTGTGTACAAATGCTAGCTTCAAAGATCTGGCCCATGCCTCTTGGATTTGTTATTTGACATAAAGTGCATCTTTTCCAAAATGGCAAATTTACTTTTTCTAATTATGGATTAATCTTGCATGTAATGACCAAATGAACAAAATAATGCTCGAACACAATGGTTTGGCATTTAATTATTGAGTGTGAAGTGGTTTAGAGGCTTGTAATCTAGTGCAAAGCATGCTGACTTGAAATTGCAATTTGCTATGAACATGTATTGGTCATGAACAAAAGTGAGTTTTTGCCAACTTTGCAAATTCGATTCTCCCTAACCACAAGGGTGTTTGAGAAGTTCTTGGACAATTTGGAAAGCTTGGAATGTGTAATACAATCCATATTTGTAATGCAAATTGAAACTCCAAGTGGAACCATGTGAAAAGTGGCCATGAAGTTGGACAAAAATCCTGCCTAGAATAGGTCAAAATCTCTCTAAGTTAAAAATGTTTTGCACCCTTGTTCCAAAAATCATAACTTGAGCTACAAGCTTTCTTTTGGAAAACTTTGTGAATAAAAGTTGTAGATTTTGCAATGGACTACAACTTTCATGTTTTGAGTTTTGTTTTAATCTATTTGCATCTTGATGAAAAAATTGGACAAAGTTAGGGAAAAATAAGGGAATTCCATAACTTGGAAAATTTCTAAGTTATGAAATTTCTTCATTTTAAACCCTAATTTGCAATTTTGGATTCCTTGATGAACAAGTTTCATAATTTGACATGTCTTGATGAAAAATGAATCTTGGCACTTGATTTTGACCAAAAAGTCAAAGTTTGACTTTTCAGTATACAATCAAATTTTGATCAGTTGACTAGAAAATTCATCTGTCAATCCTGTGCATTTGGGATCTTTTGAAATTGTTGAATGTGTCAAGACAATGCCATTGAGTCTTTGAGTCCATATGTGAGCTTGGTTTGCCATTGGTTAGGTCAAACAGTCAAAAATTGCCATTGTGCAGTCAAAACCCTAAAAATGACCATTTTGCCCTTTTGGTGATCTGATCAAATTTCATGTGGAATTGTGATCCAAACTTGACCAAATGGTTCATATGAGTTCATTATGTTGATGTGGGTCAAATTACATGAGGTTTGACTATCCATTGGCCACAGTTGACTTTTTCCCCAATACAGCTGATTTATAGGTCAACTGTCCAATTGACTGGGCAAAGATTGGAATTAAGGCTTGAAACTTGATATGGATAAACTTGTGAGTCCAACATGAAGCATGAAAGTCAATTTGGGCATTTTAGGTCAAAACATCTTTGTGCAAACTCAAACCCTAATTTGGGTCAACAGTGCAAGGAGGAGTCTTGAGCAGAGCAAAACCCTAACTTGATCTTGAGCTCCAAGGGTCTTGTGATGAGAAAAAAATGTTGATGAAATGAGATGGAAAATTTTGGGGTACAACAGTTGCCCCTGTTCAATTTGCTTGAACCTGAAGAGTTAGATTGGCAGTGTGATACGGTGGGAGAACTGACTTGAGTTTTGCGTTTGTATTTGCACTTGTTCGGTTTAGCAAGAGTCGCCACCGACTTTTTATTTTATCCTAAAGGAAAGGTTAAAAAAGCACAGGAAAAACCTGTTGAGATGTTTCGTGGGTTCGGGGGGTAGATTATGAAAAGGGAAGGTATTAGCACCCTTTTCATCCATGGTTATCCATGGGCTCTTAGTTACTTGGTTTTAGATCACTTGCCTTTGATTTTCAATTGCTTGAAATTGTGGTGTGTGTGTGTGTTTTGAATTTTTTTTTGAAATAGACGCCTTGTCTAGGCAACCATTGTAATGACTCGTGTTTGACTGTTTTACAAAGGTGTGTATCTTTTCGAAAAGATGTTTCAAATGTTTTTTGGAAGTTTGTTTTTGAAAGTGTTTGTGGAGTGTGGTTTTGAAAAGTAGGCAAGTGTTTTGCAAGTTTGATCAAGTAACTAAGAGTTTTGTCTACCCCTAAATTTACTCAAAGGTTTTTCTCATGTTTTAACCCTTTTAACAATTTTGTTCCACCATTGTATTTGGTGGACAATCTTGCGTTAGGATGTTTAACGGGACAGGCGCGGGTCATCGTATGAACCATGAATGCAATGGTGCCAAGTGTCTTTGTCAATTTTGCTTGAAGGGACTATGGTCATTTTTGATTAGGCAACTTTTGAAAGCGTCATCGAGGGACTTATGATCATTTAATTATTTTGCCATGGAAACTCGACGTGCAAGCATGGCCCATTGTTGAAGGCAACAAGTGGAGATTACCCTAGGGGTGCAAGTGTGATTGTGTATTGATTTCATGTATTTGTCTTTGTATTAGGTTATCTAGCGTTTGATTTTATGTACATGCAAACCCTAGGTCTAACCATGGTATATTTGAAAGCGATAAATTGCGAGAATTTAAAGTCTACGCTATTACAAGATAGTATCCGGGAGTGGGGGTACAAATGTTTACAAATGGGGATGAGACTTAAATGGGAGAGTAGTGTCCAAATAAATTACAACCAAATCGAATCGATCGCAAATGTAAATATGTATCAAATGTACAGCAATGTATAAGAATAAAGCAAATGTGTACATATCAAGGTATTGGTGTAAGTGTATGATTTATTTACAAGTGAAATGTTAACCTAATGAAAAATTAAGTGTTTTGTTTATTTAATTTGTTTTTGTATTCTTGTTAATATGTACAAACAAAGTTTTTAAGAAAAGAAAAAGAAAATGTTTATGTATTTTATTGTCTTTATGTATTAATGTGAATATTTTACACAAGAGTTTTTTATAAAAAGGAAAAAAAAAGATGTTTTAAGAAAATTAATGCTTTATGTACAAAAAAATTTAATTAAAGAAAGTAGAAGTTTAATTGTATTTTTATATGTTTCATTGTTTTTATGTAACAAAGAAATTTTGTATAAAAGATTTAAGGTATTATTTTATCTACATAATTTAATTATGCTATAAAAAGAAGATAAAAGAATTTGTTAATTAGAATAATGTAAAAAATGAAAATATAAGTTAGTTTTGAAATAAAAAGGGCTAAGGGATTAGATGGGCTTTAGGAAAGAAAAAAGGCCCAAGATGAATTGTGAAAGAGAGACAAAAGGAGGGGGTGCCAAATCTGAAACGGGCTTAGGCATTGTAACGGGCAAGGCCCAAGTGGTTCACACGTTTTTGTTTAGGGTTGCTTTTGTTTGTTTCATTAGGGTTCGTGAGTTTGTGAAACACAGAGGCGCCGTTCACTTTTGCTCTTCGTCTTCTTCATCTTTTGAGCCAAGCCACTGATGCAATCCTCCGTCCAAGGCCACCAGGCGCTGCCGTTCGTCCTCTTCCCTCCATGGTCGCTAAGTGATGGCTACAAGGTTTGATCTCTTCGTTGTAATGCGTTAGGGTTTTCATTAATTCTCTTTGCATGTTCTGATTTCGCGTTCTGATTTTATGTTGTTATTGTTGTTTCTGTTGAGGTGTATGAAAGGAAAGAAAAGAAGTTATACTACCTTTGTTGGAGGAGGACGGTGGATCTGGAGGCGCCTAGGACGGCTGAGGGCGGAGGAAGCGGTGGAGCTGGCTTTTGGCTGGAAAACCTGGTATCTTTGCTTTGCTTCTTTAGGTTTAATGATGAGCTGAAAACCCTTACTTTATCACTTCTTTTCTTCTTCTTGCTTGCTTTCCCTTTGCTTCTGTTGCCTCTAATGATGTTCTTCAATGATGAGAGAAAAATCTGAGAATTGTTGGCTTTCGTTTCACTGCTTTTCCTCTCCTTCTGTTTCTGTATGCTTCTGTATGCTAGCTTGATGGTGTTGATGTTTACCCCTGGTTGCTTCTGAATATGCTTGCTTGCTTCTTCTGTATGCTCTCTTGATGAAATGATGATATCTGATATGCTTGCTATGAAATGCTTGCTATGAAATGCTTGCTAACCCTATGATGATTCCAATCTGAGGGTTTTGATTGCTGGGTTGCCTCGAATGCTTGTGTACTGAGTTGCCTATTTGCTTTGACACTTCTTTTCCTCTTCCACTATGGGCTTGCTGAGACGCTTATGAGTTGCCCAATGATGAGAACATTCTGAGGGTGGTGTTGCTTCTGAATGCTTGTTGATGTTGAGATTTTGGTATAGGCTTTATCAGTTTGGAGCTTTTGGTTTTGTTGTGATAAGATGCAAGGCTTTTGAAGCTTTAAGCTTGATACAGGTTTAGGCTTGATGCTTGAAGCTACAGGCTTGATGCTTGAAGCTATAGGCTTGTATCATTTCTGGTTTTTTTTGAAAGGGCTTGATACAGGTTTTAGGCTTAATGCAAGTTTAGAGCTTCTTTTGGTTTTGAAGCTTGGCTTCAGTTTGGTGCAGGTTTAGGCTTTGATGTTGGTGCAGGTTTTAAGCTTGATGACAGTTTACAGGTTTTTGGTGTTTTGGTTGCAGGTTAGGCTTCATGTTTAAGCTTCAAGGTTTGGCCTTGTTATGCTTCTTGTTTGGAGGCTGGACAGGTTATGTGTTTCAAATGTTACAGTTTGCAACTCTCTTTCTTTTTTGTGATATCTCCGCCCCCTGTACTGTGTTGATAACAGTTTGTTTTATATCTTTCTTTCTTTAAGCCTAAAGCCTGTAAGCCCTTTCTTTTTCTCTTCTCTCTCTCTCCACAGTTTTAAGCATATTTTATTGCTTATAATCTGTTTTCTGAAAAAGCAAATGGCCTTGAAAATGATGAAATTGAACCTTGCTTGCATTGTTGGTTTACTCTGCATACTTTATGTACTTCTTTGACAGCCCTTGGTACTTTGATATCTTGATATCTTTTTGGACAGTTTTTTGGATATCTTTGAGTATCCTTTTGTACTTGTTGATCTGGTTAGGAAATTAAGTTTGCCTTTGTACTTATACATGCTGTTAGGAATTTTTGAAATGTGCAAATTGTTGACAATGTAATATGTTTGACAAATTTGAATTTGTGCAATTATAACTTTTGTGCATTTCATTCCTTAATTGCAAGCATTTTTATCCCTCTTTGTGAACCGGGAGAAATCTCGTGATTTGCAGAGAGGGCAAACTGATTCCGGCCAGTTGCCTTTAATGATGAATTTATTTTAACTGTCTGCTTTTTATCATTTCATCTGCTTTTGACTTCTTTTTTTCTTCTTTTTGCAGATAAAAATCAAATGGAGAAGAGTAGCAGTAGAAGCTGAAGATTTGAAGACTTAGGGATTTTTAGGATAGTTTTATTTCCATTTTAATTTATTTGTAATAATATTAATAAATAACTGTAAATAAATTTAACAGTATTTAAATAATATCTGTAACAAACAATTCAAAGTGAATAAACATCCCCCTTCTTTTTTATCAGTTAATTCTTCTTTCAAATCAATGTTCATTCAATTATTTGAATTTCTTAAATTAAAATAACTGGAAGTATCCAATTATTCTGACTTAGAAAAATAATTAATAAACATTGTGGTCTTACCATTGAATCAATAATAAACCTGGCGCTCCAATTAAACAATGCACAGTTAATCAAACCAATATCCAGATACTTATCTTTTTACTGATTAAATCAGACACTGCAGATTCTCAATTTAAGTACCTCAGCTTTTATCTCATCTCAAATCAAATGCCTTAGCCTTTACTGATTAAACAAAATACTGCAAGTTCTTGATTCAAATGCCTCAATCCAAATCTCAGAGTAAACTGAATAGAACTGTAGGATTAATTCTTTCTGCGTGCACAAAACCCTGATTCTTGTCTTAATTTTCACAGAAGCGCCTGCCTGACCAAATCCTGAGTCAAACTCAACCAAACCTTAATGATCTGCTTTGAACTGTTCCAGAGCCATGAAAAACCCTAAATTTTGTCTGACTGACGAGAAAAGTCTGTTTGACCGATTCTTGAACCAGTCTGGAAAAAAAATCAGGAAAAGCCCGAAGCTGTGATTTCTTGTGGAAAAATACGAGGGCAAATTTTGGGGTACAACAGTTGCCCCTGTTCAATCTTCTTGAACCTGAAGAGTTAGATTGGCAAGTTTGTCGTTCGCGACTTGAAGGTAAAAGGAGATTGGACACTAGAGTGCCCAAAAATTTGCACTCGGTGATGTGATGGTGGAGGGAATGGGCTTACATATGCCATTTGGTGATGGGCTTAAAGATGCCATCTGGGGATGTGACAGAAACTTGTTGGGAATGGGCTTATAGATGCCATTTGGAAGTGTAATGGATAGTTGTGGAGATGGGCTTACAGATGCCATCGGGAGGTATGACGGAACTTTGTCGAGAATGGGCTTATAGATGCCATTTGGAATTGTGTGTCGATCGCGTAAGAGATTCCTTAGCGAGAACTTGCGTACTTAAGAAAGAAAGATAATTTCCTGGCCTGTTACAGGGGTTGATCTTCAGTCTCTTCATGCAGACATGCCCTGGCTGGATACAGGTATCGAATCTACAATCGATTGCTCACAGATGTGCTCTGGCTAGATACAGGAATCGAATCTGGAATTAGTCGTCTACAGATATGCCCTGGCTGGATACAGGTGTCAAATCTGGAAATTGTCGTCTACAGATATGCCCTGGCTGGATACAGGTGTCGAATCTGGAAATTGTCGTCTACAGATATGCCCTGGCTGGATACAGGTATCGAATCTGGAAATTGTCGTTTACAGATATGCCCTGGCTGGATACAGGTATCGAATCTGGAAATTGTCGTTTACAGATATGCCCTGGCTGGATACAGGTGTCGAATCTGGAACTTGTCGTTTACAGATATGCCCTGGCTGGATACAGGTATCGAATCTGGAACTCTTCATGCAGACATTCCCTGGCTAGATACAGGTGTCGAATCCACAATCAGTTACTCACAGATATGCCCTGGCTAGATACAGGAATCGAATCTGGAATTGTGACAGTTGATAGTAATCATCTTTGGATTGACCTTTTTCCTGAAAAGACAAAACATCAGTTGTATGCAATGTCATGATGTATGAAATGCATGATGTCACGATGTTCTCAAAAATAAACGAGATTGTGTGATATGATGCGTATATGCATGCGTCATGATGTATACAATGTGAAATTTCTATGAATGTGTTTTCGAATAGGAAAATAAATCCTTGACGAGTGCCGGGAGTTTGCGGAATCCTGGGCTGATGTTGAAGAGTAGAGCTCTTCGCTTCCGCTGGGGATGATGGTTGCAAGAATAAACTGGTAGGAGAAGATGGCTCCGTTGGGGAATAAACTCGTTGGAGAGATTACTCTGCGGGGAATTACTCTGTGGGAAGAGATACTTCGCTGAGGTTTTAATGAGAACTCCGTTGGGGATTCCACTGATAAGTTATGTTGGGGAATTTGATGAACTCCGCTGGGGATAGGAGAATCTTGACCGCTGTCGGGGAAAGTGAATTCTTGACTGCTGCAGGGGAAGGCAAGAATCTTTTGATTGTTGAAAGTGAGAAAGCTTGGGACCGCTGTTGGGGAATCAGGAGCTTGGGTTGTATGCCAATCTACTGGGGATTCCTTTCTTGAGAAGATCTTCACCAAGGAATATTCGAATATCCTGTGAGGAACTGAGAATGAGAGTCTTCACTCTGCTTGGGGATTGATAGTTGGAAGTTTTAGCTTCGCTGGGGAATTTGAAACTTGACTCTGAGGGGAGTTAGCTTCTGGAAGGCTCTCTGGCTGGGGAAGTCGAGAATCTTTTGAGTTTGAGAAGGAACCGGTGTAGGGTTTCCTGATGATGAGTCCGTGTAAAACGTGTCTGGAGCGTATCTGAAACTGTATCTTCCGACAGGTGATGAAGGAATTGTTGAACACTTTTGACATTCGAATGCCCCAAGTGGTGATGAAAGAGACTTTTTATGTAGATAATTTCCTGGCTTGTTACAGGTGTTGATCCACAATCAGTCGTCCACAGATATTTTCCTGGCTTGTTACAGGTGTTGATCTGGAACTTAAGAAATGTTGGTCGAGGAGATATTGTTCTGGCTTGTTACAGGTGTTGATCTCTAACCTGAGAAAGAAAGATGGTTCCCTGGCTTGTTACAGGTGTTGATCTTCAATCTCTTCATGTAGATGATTTCCTGGCTTGTTACAGGTGTTAATCCATAATCAGTCGTCCACAGATATTTTCCTGGCTTGCTACAGGTGTTGATCTGGAACTTAAGAAAGGTTGGTCAAGGAGATATTGTCCTGGCTTGTTACAGGTGTTGATCTCTGACCTGAGAAAGAAATATGGTTCCCTGGCTTGTTACAGGTGTTGATCTTTAATCTCTTCATGTAGATAATTTCCTGGCTTGTTACAGGTGTTAATCCACAATCAGTCGTCCACAGATATTTTCCTGGCTTGCTACAGGTGTTGATCTGGAACTTAAGAAAGGTTGGTCAAGGAGATATTGTCCTGGCTTGTTACATGTGTTGATCTCTGACCTGAGAAAGAAAGATGGTTCCCTGGCTTGTTACAGGTGTTGATCTTCAATCTCTTCATGTAGATAATTTCCTGGCTTGTTATAGGTGTTAATCCACAATCAGTCGTCCACAGATATTTTCCTAGCTTGTTACAGGTGTTGATCTGGAACTTAAGAAATGTTGATCGAGATAGCTTTCCTGGCTGGATACAGGCGTAGACCTCTAATCAGTCGCTCACAGACATGCCCTGGCTAGATACAGGTATCGAATCTGGAACTTCAAAAGGTTGCTTACAGACGTGCCCTGGCTGGATACAGGTATCGAATCTCTAAACTCTTCATGCAGATATGCCCTGGCTAGATACAGGTGTCGAATCCACAATCAAATCACTCACAGATATGCCTTGGCTAGATACAGGTATCGAATATGGAATTGTGACAGTATTCTGTTGGTGGTTGTAATTTCCAGCAGGTGATGAAGGAATCTTTGGACACTTTTGACATTTGAATGCCCCAAGTGATGATGAGGGAGTATCTTCAGGTTACTCTGCAATTGAGAGATTTTGTTGAAATCTTGATTGGACTGCCCCAGGTTAACTGAACTTTGAAAGATCTATTGAAACCTTGACTGGACTGCCCCAGGCTGACTGGATAGTGACATGTGATGCCCCTTGTTGATAGGAGATTTGTCGTTGGAAGTGTCATCCTTTTGAAGTGATTTTGTTTACTGAGAGAGTTTTCGTTCCTCCGAACATTCGCTGTATGAATTTCTTCGCTGTCAAACAAATAGTCAAATGCAAACAGTGATATTCAAGTAATGCAAAGTTTAAGTCTGTCTCAAAGTTTTGAAAAATGCGTTTTTTAGCAGAAAACTTTTTCATAAGACAAATCAACACAAGATTTTAGAGCAAAGCCTTACAGGAGTCAGGATACCTTTTGTAACAGTATGCTTTCGAACTAACCCACGCTTCAATTAGGACTTTTGAAGGGTTGTAACGTGGCCTGGTTCACAGTTTAAGAAACAAAGGATAAAGGCTCAAAATATATTTGTACCCACCCGCTCTTCGTGATGTTCTTCAACCCCTAGCTCAGTTAATTGTGCGTCGCACTCTGTTTGAGATTGGAACGACTTTTTGGGTGATGGTTCACCAGTTGAATTTTGGGAGACAGTCATCATCTCCTTTTTTCTTTTGCAACATTTTTCATGTTGTTGAGGATTTGTAATGACCTCTCTATTTTGATTTTGATTTGTTATCCCTAACTTTTGCCTGACTGTTCCCGTTTTTGGGATTACAGTCAGCGGGATGCCCCAGCTTTCTTAAGCCTCCTTTACAGGTTTTGGCTTGGTGGGCTTTTCTCTTTTGAGAGATTGACTGCCTATGTGATAGGGAACCACCCTTGTCTTTTGATTCCAAAGGAATGCTTTTGATTTCATTCGTTGTGTTACGAACTGAGAGTTTGCGACTTCAATGCGCATTTTCTTTTGAATTAACTGAGAGACTACCCTGCCCCAGGTTTATATCAAAGGTTTTGATTGTTTAGAACAAAAAACTCCTACTTCTTTGGCTCGAAGGGGTTGACTAGGGATTATCTTCCTTATAACTCCAGTGTTTGGGAATTGAAAGAAATGCCTGTACATCATCAACAAGGTCTATTCAAAAGCATACTGTATGAGATTGGGGTATTGTTTCATCATCCTCCCTCTAAAGGCTTGCAGCTTTTTATCAAGAGTCAAATATCATAAAGAAAAACATAAGAGTAGTGAAAACGAATGGATGAATTTAAGACAAACATATGCAATGCATTAATGAAACAGAGTTTAACATCAACAGATAATTGTTTGAATAACAAAAGAAATTACAACTTTGAAAATTCAAATGAAGCAAAAGTCTTTCAGTTTGAGCTTTGTCACTTCAGGTGGAGAACTCCTTAACGGAAGATTTTCATCTCGCCGTCTGGCATGAACCTCAGCACTCCAATGTCAATCAGATCTTGAATCTTGTTCTTCAAGGCCCAACAGTCGTCGTTGTCATGTCCCGGGCTGTAAGAGTGGTATACACAAAACGCATCGGGATGATAGTTAGGAGCGGAGGTATTGGGCTTCTGAATAGGATCCCTCAAAGCAGTCAGATTAACTTCCAACAAATGCTCCAAAATCAGAGATGACGGTAGGTCAGTCTCAGTGAACTGTCTTCCCGATGTCTCTTGCTTACGCCGATTGCCCCGTTGACGCTGGCGAGGTTGTTGTTGGGCTTGTGACCCTGAAGCAAGCAGAGGAGCCTTCCCCTTGTCTTCTTGAGTGGTGAATTGCTCTTCAACCTCAGATGTTTGCACCTGTTGGTTGTTCCGAAGCAGTTGGTTGACGAGAACTCTGAGTTCCTCTTGTCTTTGAGACAGGTCCTGGATGAGAGCCATATGGCCCACCAGCTGTCCCATCACTTGGATCCTCAATGTTGCCAAATAAAATTGCAGCTCCCCTAGCTGGTCACTCCTGGCATTGTTTGAAGTCTCCTGGACCAAACCCTTTGTGGGGAGAGCTTTCATTTCTTCTTGCCCCAGTGATAGGTTCAAGAACATTTCCTGCAGCTGAGCAGTCTAGTCCTGGATATCCTTGACAGTCCTCTCTAGAGCCATCTCTTACTGAAATAAACAGTAGGAGAGTAAGGAAACCTGAAAAAGGAAAAATCGTCAAGATGTAATACATGATATGTGGATGCATGCTTTCAAGGATCTCTTGGGGTAAACACAAGAGAATGTTAGAGGTTGAACTTCGATCTTTGATTGGAGAACTTTGCCCCGGTGGATGTCTTTCCACGAGAATCAAGCTCACCATGTCAAGTGGGTCGTAGCCCCCCGATTCAAGTTGTTGCACTCGATCTTTGATTGGAGATCTTTGCCCCGGTGGATGTCTTTCCACGAGAATCAAGCTCACCATGTCGAGTGGGTCATAGCCCCTGATTCAAGTTGTTGCACTTGATCTTTGATGGCATTTGTTTAGAAGAGAAACCTCTTGCCCATTGGTAGACGTCTGGTTCAACGTAACTCTTCATCAAAAGAACCCTCAAGATCCTTGAAATGGTTATTGAAAAATGCTATGGTATGATGTCATGATGTTATGTACATGTATGCAAAAGCAAGTGAGTGTATATACAGGCAGACATATTCACACAAAGCAAAAACAAGTCCTTAGGTTCAGGATTGCATGGGGTTGTAGGTAAGTACCCTCTTGAAGTTAGTTGGCTCATCCTGTCCTAAAATAGAAACCGGGTTCTAAGGAGCTCAATATCATTGGATTGTTTTCTATGTTCATTGTTTTGGTTTAGCCACTTAACTGGCGACCAAAATATTCCAAGAAAACAACCCTCAATGAGTGTAGTATCGAGTATCTACCAACTTCGGACTGCACCAAAGTCGGTCATCTCACTACCCCTGAAAAGGCTAAGATGGTCAATTAAGGTTCTAAGAGTTCGTTAGTGCTTCACGACATCACTCAGCGGCCCCGTACTCTCCTTGATTGAACTCAAGGGTTACCGGTACTCACAAATATGTCACACTAACATAGCTTACTGCTTCAACCGTGTCGATATACCCCGCACAGTTCCCTCACAGTTTTTTGCTATTTACCTAAAAAGGTGCCCCAAAATCCGGGTGTAGGATTTATAACAAACCCAAACAAGGAACCAAAAAAGTAAAGCAATCAAGGCAATCAAGGCAAGAATGTAAAGGTGATCTAAACCCTAAGGTAACCCCACTTTTTAGTTTCCTCCCCAGCAGAGTCGCCAGTTCTGTGATACGGTGGGAGAACTGACTTGAGTTTTGCGTTTGTATTCGCACTTGTTCAGTTTAGCAAGAGTCGCCACCGACTTTTTATTTTATCCTAAAGGAAAGGTTAAAAAAGCACAGGAAAAACCTTTTGAGATGTTTCGTGGGTTCGGGGGGTAGATTATGAAAAGGGAATGTATTAGCACCCTTTTCATCCATGGTTATCCATGGGCTCTTAGTTACTAGGTTTTAGATCACTTGCCTTTGATTTTCAATTGCTTGAAATTGTGGTGTGTGTGTGTGTGTGTGTGTGTTTTGAAAATGTTTTTGAAATAGACGCCTTGTCTAGGCAACCATTGTAATGACTCGTGTTTGAGTGTTTTACAAAGGTGTGTATCTTTTCGAAAAGATGTTTCAAATGTTTTTTGGAAGTTTGTTTTTGAAAGTGTTTGTGGAGTGTGGTTTTGAAAAGTAGGCAAGTGTTTTGCAAGTTTGATCAAGTAACTAAGAGTTTTGTCTACCCCTAAATTTACTCAAAGGTTTTTCTCATGTTTTAACCCTTTTAACAATTTTGTTCCACCATTGTATTTGGTGGACAATCTTGTGTTAGGATGTTTAACGGGACAGGCGCGGGTCATCGTATGGACCATGAATGCAATGGTGCCAAGTGTCTTTGGCAATTTTGCTTGAAGGGACTATGATCATTTTTGATTAGGCAACTTTTGAAAGCATCATCGAGGGACTTATGATCATTTGAATTGTTTTTCCAAGGAAACTCGACGTGCAAGCATGGCCCATTGTTGAAGGCAACAAGTGGAGATTACCCTAGGGGTGCAAGTGTGATTGTGTATTGATTTCATGTATTTGTCTTTGTATTAGGTTATCTAGCGTTTGATTTTATGTACATGCAAACCCTAGCTCTAACCATGGTATATTTGAAAGCGATAAATTGCGAGAATTTAAAGTCTACGCTATTACAAGATAGTATCCGGGAGTGGGGGTACAAATGTTTACAAATGGGGATGAGACTTAAATGGGAGAGTAGTGTCCAAATAAATTACAACCAAATCGAATCGATTGCAAATGTAAATATGTATCAAATGTACAACAATGTATAAGAATAAAGCAAATGTGTACGTATCAAGGTATTGGTGTAAGTGTATGATTTATTTACAAGTGAAATGTTAACCTAATGAAAAATTAAGTGTTTTGTTTATTTAATTTGTTTTTGTATTCTTGTTAATATGTACAAACGAAGGTTTTAAGAAAAGAAAAAGAAAATGTTTATGTATTTTATTGTCTTTATGTATTAATGTGAATATTTTACACAAGAGTTTTTTATAAAAAGGAAAAAAATATGTTTTAAGAAAATTAATGCTTTATGTACAAAAAAATTTAATTAAAGAAAGTAGAAGTTTAATTGTATTTTTATATATTTCATTGTTTTTATGTACCAAAGAAATTTTGTATAAAAGATTTAAGGTATTATTTTATCTACATAATTTAATTATGCTATAAAAAGAAGATAAAAGAATTTGTTAATTAGAATAATGTAAAAAATGAAAATATAAGTTAGTTTTGAAATAAAAGGGGCTAAGGGATTAGATGGGCTTTAGGAAAGAAAAAAGGCCCAAGATGAATTGTGAAAGAGAGACAAAAGGAGGGGGTGCCAAATCTGAAACGGGCTTAGGCATTGTAACGGGCAAGGCCCAAGTGGTTCACACGTTTTTGTTTAGGGTTACTTTTGTTTGTTTCATTAGGGTTCGTGAGTTTGTGAAACACAGAGGCGTCGTTCACTTTTGCTCTTCGTCTTCTTCATCTTTTGAGCCAAGCCACTGATGCAACCCTCCGTCCAAGGCCACCAGGCACCGTCGTTCGTCCTCTTCCCTCCATGGTCGCTCAGTGATGGATACAAGGTTTGATCTCTTCGTTGTAATGCGTTAGGGTTTTCATTAATTCTCTTTGCATGTTTTGATTTCGCGTTCTAATTTTATGTTGTTATTGTTGTTTCTGTTGAGGTGTATGAAAGGAAAGAAAAGAAGTTATACTACCTTTGTTGGAGGAGGACGGTGGATCTGGAGGCGCCTAGGACGGCTGAGGGCGGAGGAAGCGGTGGAGCTGGCTTTTGGCTGGAAAACCCGGTATCTTTGCTTTGCTTCTTTAGGTTTAATGATGAGCTGAAAACCCTTACTTTATCACTTCTTTTCTTCTTCTTGCTTGCTTTCCCTTTGCTTCTGTTGCCTCTAATGATGTTCTTCAATGATAAGAGAAAAATCTGAGAACTGTTGGCTTTCGTTTCACTGCTTTTCCTCTCCTTCTGTTTCTGTATGCTTCTGTATGCTAGCTTGATGGTGTTGATGTTTACCCCTGGTTGCTTCTGAATATGCTTATTTGCTTCTTCTGTATGCTCTCTTGATGAAATGCTGATATCTGATATGCTTGCTATGAAATGCTTGCTATGAAATGCTTACTAACCCTATTATGATTCCAATCTGAGGGTTTTGATTGCTGGGTTGCCTCGAATGATTGTGTACTGAGTTGCCTATTTGCTTTGACACTTCTTTTCCTCTTCCACTATGGGCTTGCTGAGACGCTTATGAGTTTCCCAATGATGAGAACATTCTGAGGGTGGTGTTGCTTCTGAATGCTTGTTGATGTTGAGATTTTGGTATAGGCTTTATCAGTTTGGAGCTTTTGGTTTTGTTGTGATAAGATGCAAGGCTTTTGAAGCTTTAAGCTTGATACAGGTTTAGGCTTGATGCTTGAAGCTAGAGGCTTGATGCTTGAAGCTATAGGCTTGTATCATTTCTGGTTTTTTTTGAAAGGGCTTGATACAGGTTTTAGGCTTAATGCAGGTTTAGAGCTTCTTCTGGTTTTGAAGCTTGGCTTCAGTTTGGTGCAGGTTTAGGCTTTGATGTTGGTGCAGGTTTTAAGCTTGATGACAGTTTACAGGTTTTTGGTGTTTTGGTTGCAGGTTAGGTTTCATGTTTAAGCTTCAAGGTTTGGCCTTGTTTTGCTTCTTGTTTGGAGGCTGGACAGGTTATGTGTTTCAAATGTTACAGTTTGCAACTCTCTTTCTTTTTTGTGATATCTCCGCCCCCTGTACTGTGTTGATAACAGTTTGTTTTATATCTTTCTTTCTTCAAGCCTAAAGCCTGTAAGCCCTTTCTTTTTCTCTTCTCTCTCTCTCCACAGTTTTAAGCATATTTTATTGCTTATAATCTATTTTCTGAAAAAGCAAATGGCCTTGAAAATGATGAAATTGAACCTTGCTTGCATTGTTGGTTTACTCTGCATACTTTATGTACTTCTTTGACAGCCCTTGGTACTTTGATATCTTGATATCTTTTTGGACAGCTTTTTGGATATCTTTGAGTAGCCTTTTGTACTTGTTGATCTGGTTAGGCAATTCAGTTTGCCTTTGTACTTATACATGCTGTTAGGAATTTTTGAAATGTGCAAATTGTTGACAATGCAATATGTTTGACAAATTTGGATTTGTGCAATTATAACTTTTGTGCATTTCATTCCTTAACTGCAAGCATTTTTATCCCTCTTTGTGAACCGGGAGAAATCTCGTGATTTGCAGAGAGGGCAAACTGATTCTGGCCAGTTGCCTTTAATGATGAATTTATTTTAACTGTCTGCTTTTTATTATTTCATCTGCTTTTGACTTCTTCTTTTTTTCTTTTTGCAGATAAAAATCAAATGGAGAGGAGTAGCAGTAGAAGCTGAAGATTTGAAGACTTAGGGATTTTTAGGATAGTTTTATTTCCATTTTAATTTATTTGTAATAATATTAATAAATAACTGTAAATAAATTTAACAGTATTTAAATAATATCTGTAACAAACAATTCAAAGTGAATAAACACCCCCTTCTTTTTTATCAGTTAATTCTTCTTTCAAATCAATGTTCATTCAATTATTTGAATTTCTTAAATTAAAATAACTGGAAGTATCCAATTATTCTGACTTAGAAAAATAATTAATAAACACTGTGGTCTTACCATTGAATCAATAATAAACCTGGCGCTCCAATTAAACAATGCACAGTTAATCAAACCAATATCCAGATACTTATCTTTTTACTGATTAAATCAGACACTGCAGATTCTCAATTTAAGCACCTCAGCTTTTATCTCATCTCAAATCAAATTCCTTAGCCTTTACTGATTAAACAAAATACTGCAAGTTCTTGATTCAAATGCCTCAATCCAAATCTCAGAGTAAACTGAATAGAACTGTAGGATTAATTCTTTCTGCGCGCACAAAACCCTGATTCTTGTCTTAATTTTCACAGAAGCGCCTGCCTGACCAAATCCTGAGTCAAACTCAACCAAACCTTAATGATCTGCTTTGAACTGTTCCAGAGCCATGAAAAACCCTAAAAATGTGAGCTTGGTTTGCCATTGGTTAGGTCAAACAGTCAAAAATTGCCTTTGTGCAGTCAAAACCCTAAAAATGACCATTTTGCCCTTTTGGTGATCTGATCAAATTTCTTATGGAATTGTGATCCAAACTTGACCAAATGGTCCATATGAGTTCATTATGTTGATGTGGGTCAAATTACATGAGGTTTGACTGTCCATTGGCCACAGTTGACTTTTTCCCCAATACAGCTGATTTTTATGTCAACTGTCCAATTGACTGGGCAAAGATTGGAATTAAGGCTTGAAACTTGATATGGATAAACTTGTGAGTCCAACATGAAGCATGAAAGTCAATTTGGGAATTTCAGGTCAAAACATCTTTGTGCAAACTCAAACCCTAATTTGGGTCAACAGTGCAAGGAGGAGTCTTGAGCAGAGCAAAACCCTAACTTGATCTTGAGCTCCAAGGGTCTTGTGATGAGAAAAAAATGTTGATAAAATGAGAGGAAAAATTTTGGGGTACAACAGTTGCCCCTGTTCAATCTGCTTGAACCTGAAGAGTTAGATTGGCAGGTTTGCCTTTCGCGTCTCGAAGGTAAAAGGAGATTGGACACTAGAGTGCCCGTAAATTTGCACTCGTCAAAACATGGATGCGGGAATGGGCTTAGGGATGCCATTTAGAGATCGGCTTAAAGATGCCATCTGGAGAGGAGACAGAATCTTGTCGGGGATGGGCTTAAAGATGCCATCTGGAGTGTTTGTTGAACTGCAATGTGATTGGTCAGAAGAATGAGGATCAAAATGGTATCTGTGTCTGGAATGCATTTGAGCTGTATCTGGAGACTGAGGTTGTATGAGCAAAAGAATGGCCTTCGTATCTGGGGCGTATCTGAGATGTAACTGTACTTGAATGTAGAATGAATATCAGAATGACTGTCGTGTCTGGAGCGTATCTGTATTGTATCTGGGTAACAGAGAAATATCTCTATATGGAGCAATTGCGTGCTGGGGACAAATTCTGAATGAGTGACAGAATGGCAACCGTGTCTGGAGCGTATCTGGACTGTATCTGAAGTTGAGATTTGTATGAGTAGCAGAATGACTTCCGTGTCTGGAGTGTATCTGAAACTGTAACTGGGATTGAGATCCGTATGAGTAATAGAATGACTTCCGTGTCTGGAGTGTATCTGAAACTGTAACTGGGATCTAAATAAATGACAGAATGACTTTCGTGGCGAATGCACTGGGGAGAATCAAACTGCTGTTGTAAGGGTCAGAATGGTATCCGTGCTTGGAATTCATTGAACCTTGAGGTGGATAAGTGAATCTGAATGAGAGATAGAATGGCTGCCGTGTATGGAGCATATCTAGTCTGTATCTAATTGCTGCAGTCTGAATAAGTAGTAGAATGACCGTCGTGTCTGGGGTGTATCTGTACTGTATCTGACTTGAAATTATGAATGAGTAATAGAATGACTGCCGCGTCTGGGGTGTATCCATACTGTATCAGGAAAATTGTTGATGATAGCCTTTTAATCTTATCCTGAAAAGGATGAAATGTTAGCTAAAACACAAAGTTATGTTGCATGATATGTATGATGCAATATATATGTTATATCAATGTTTATGATATATGAATGTAACGAATGCGCATGTAAGCTGATGAGCGGTCTTGCTGAGGATAGATGAATCCTGGATAGCCGGAGATGGGAGAATCCTGACTGTTGCCGGGGAAAGTGAATCATTGACTACTGCAGGGGAATGTGAATCATTGACTGCTGTAGGGGAATGCATGAATCTCTGATTGCTGAAGCTGAGTCATCCTTGTTGACTGCTGACTGCTTGGGGAACAAGATCTTCAGTTGTTGAGGGATCTTAGGATCACTGCTGGGGATTGAAAATCCTTGGTGACCTGTGGGGAATGAGAATTTTGATGATCTCTACTGGGGAGTTCAGAACCTGGTAGACTTATGCTGGAGAAGTAAGACTGAGAATCTTCAATCTGATGGGAGGTATCTCTGTGAGGAGAATGTTCACTAGTCTGGTTCCGCTGGGGATTGATAGTTGTAAGTGTTAGCTCCACTGGAGATTGGTAGTCTTGACTTCAACTGGGGATAGGATTTTCAGATTCTTAAGGCTCCACTGGGGATACTGAAACTTAACTCTGAGGGGAACTGAGTTCTGGAAGGCTCTCTGGCTGGGGAAATCAGTTTTGAGAAAGCTTTTGTTCTACTGAGGATCCTGAAGTTTTAACTTTGTTTGGGGAATTAAGTCCCGGATTTTGACTTCGTTGAGGAATTTGGAGTTTGATTCTGCTAGGGATTCCTTCTGAAAGGGCATCAAGATATCTACCTGTACCTTCAACCTATCAGCAATCCTCTTTCTTGATTTGTAGGGAAAATGATAATGTTCAAATGCATATGCCTATTTAACAAAACATTGGACGTTTCTCAAATAAAACATAAGTGCAAAAGAGAAAAAGGAAGACAAAGCAAATTTCTGTATTTGGAAAAGTATTTGTATTAACTTTCTATGAGTATCTTTGTACAAAAGAGACAGACATCCTAGTAAGAGGATGTTGTCGTAAAAATTGAAAAATTAAAAAAAATTATACAAGATAAAGATGGCTATGTGAACAATTCTATGGGATCCCCATTCTGCTATAGCCTTCACAACTCTGAATATCTGTCCATTCGCTGCTTCATCCGCCGATGACTGGATTGATCAGAAGCTCGGAGCTTGTTGATGAAGAGATTGTTCTTTAAAGTGATCCGACGAGACATAGTCATATGCTTTAATTCCCTAACTTTTGCCTGGACCGCCCTCTCGGATTTTCGATCCACCGGGAAACCCCTTTTTGCCCAAGCCGCCCTTTCGGGTTTTCGACTTGCCGGGTGTACAAATTTTTGTTTTATCCCTAATTTTTTCCTGAACCTCCCTTTCGGGTTTTTGGTTCACCGGGATGCCCATTTTTTCCCAAGCCGCCCTTTCGGGTTTTCGACTTGTCGGGTGATTTCATGCATAGTATCTTTTGACTATGTCTACGTTCGCAGGGTGCGGCAAATCGTTTCCATCCATGGTGGTCAGAATCATTGCACCACCAGAAAATATGCTCTTGATCACAAATGGTCCTTCGTAAGTAGGAGTCCATTTTCCCCTGGGATCACTTTGCGGCAAGATAATCCGCTTGATTACGAGATCTCCGACTTGATATACTTGACGTCTGACTTTCTTATTGAAAGCCTTGATCATCTGTTTTTGGTACGTCTGACCATGGCAAACAGCAGCGAGCCGCTTCTCGTCGATCAAATTGAGTTGATCAAGTCGGGTCTGAATCCAATCGTCTTCATTCAAACCAACGTCCTTCATGATCCTTAAAGAAGGAATTTGAACTTCCATGGGTAGGACATCTTCCATGCCATATACCAAAGAAAATGGGGTTGCCCCGGTTGAAGTACGTGTCGTGGTATGGTATCCATGCAGAGCAAACGGTAGCATCTCATGCCAGTCCTTATAGGTCACTGTCATTTTCTGGATGATCTTCTTAATGTTTTTGTTCGCAGCTTCAACAGCACCGTTCATCTTCGGCCGATAGGGAGATGAATTGTGATGATAGATCTTGAACTGCTCGCATAGAGTGGTGATCATAGTATTATTCAGATTTGTACCGTTGTCTGTAATGATCCTGTCGGGGACACCATACCGGCATATGAGATTTTGCTTGATGAAGCGGGCAACCACATTCTTTGTAACAGAGGCGAAGGAAGCTGCTTCGACCCATTTGGTAAAATAGTCAATGGAGACCAGGATGAAGCGATGTCCATTGGACGTTGTGGGCTTGATATCTCCAATCATGTCAATGCCCCACATCGCGAATGGCCAGAGTGGATGGGTACCTGCATTTGTGAGTGTGGGTGTGTGTAAGGGATAGCCATCCTTAAACAAACAAAAATGCAAAAGGAAAGAAAATGAACACAATAGTTTATCAATGAAAAACGTCCAATGAATCATTAAACATGGCATATGAATATGAAGAGAATCCAAACCCTTACAAACGGACCTACATGCCCCGGGCAAGGCATGAGGTGAAAAAGTAGTGTGCAGATTGTTTAAAAGTAATTATTACAGACCAATAGGAAATGTTCGAAAGATAAGTTACTGATTAATGAAAGTAATGGGGACGAAGTCTTTCACCTCCCAGTTGTGCAATCCCCCTTCGATGGTTGGGAAGATCCAATCTTCAATGTTGGCCTCTTTGTCTTCGTCTTCCAAAGCGTTGATTCCATGAGGAGAAATATTGATGGGTGTCCTTTCAATTTTTGAACGGCGCATAGCTTTTTGCCCCGCAGTGGTAAGTCCCAACCCAAACTTGTCTGTTTTGTGAGGAATGTTAGGAAACTTCCCCCATGTTGAGCTCTTTCCCTCCTTCATTGCAGCATGTGCGTCTTTCAGAGATGCCATCCTGGCCATCTGCTTGGGCTCCTCAGTTACTGCCTTTGCTACTGCAACCTCGGGAGCAATTTCCTCGAAGTGTTGGAACGGTGTCTCAATGAATTCGCCCTCCACTTCCACATACCTAAAGGAGTTCAGGTGACTGATCATGTACTCCTCTTCACCGTGTACAGTTATGATCTTTCCTTTGACAGGGTATTTCAGCATCTGATGTAGGGAGGAAGTGATTGCGCCAACATTATGTATCCATGGTCTCCCTAGCAAGCAAGAGTATGACGGACGAATGTCCATCACGTAGAAAGTTGAATGGAACACTTCAATGCCCACCTTGATGGGAATGTCGACCTCCCCATGCACCATTCTTTTAGACCCGTCAAAGGCCCTGACAATGATATTACTTGGTTTCAGCTCCAAGCCTTCACAATCCAACCGGTTGAGAGCCTTCTTAGGCAGCACATTCAGAGAAGAACCAGTGTCGACCAAAACATGGGCAAGAGTAGTTCCTTAGCATTCAACTGACACATGCAATGCGTCATTGTGCTTTCTTCCTTTCGGAGTCAGGTCAGCATCAGAGAAACCTAGGCCGTTGTCGGCGGTAAGGCTAGCTACACAATCCTGGAATTGATCGGCTGAGGTTTCCTGGGGAACATGGGCTGTCTTTAGAAATCTTATCAATGCTTTGGCATGAGCCTCCGAACAAAGCAGCAATGCTAACATGGAAATCTTCGAGGGGGTTTGCCCCAGTTTCTCTACCACGTCATAATCACTCTTCTTTATTATTTTCAGAATCTCCTCCATTTCCTTCTTAGAGGTTTCGGGGATGACCAATGGCTGAGCCCTCGTCCTGACGAGCTCATCTTGGATCCCTTTCCCCTTATCAGCAGAAGTAGGAGGGACAACCACGGGAGTGACGGCTTCTTCAATCAACAGAATCCTTGCAGAAAGTTTTATCGGTGCATGAGTAACTTTGGCAGCAGCTGAGGGTCCAAAGATTGCCTTTGGAGGGACAATCTCTGGAGAGAAAATTCTCCCACTTCGGGTAATCTTGCTCGTACCGGCAATGTTTCCAATGTAGGCATCTTCTTCATCAGAGCTCTCTTCAGTTATCTCAACTTGTTTAACACCATGGTAGTAGATTTCTCCACCATAATTCCATGGTATTGATTTGTCAGATTTGCAGGGGACAGGCCCAGGCATGGTTATTTTCAGAGGAACAATCTTCGTAGCGGATGTAATCTTAACAGGCTTTTTAGGGACCTTGGAAAGATTGGTGGAAATGGTGATTATTGAAACATCTTTGATAGGGGTTGGAGTAGCATGAATCTTTTCGAAAAGAATTTGTTGGATGTCCATTAGGCCTTGGATGCCTATCTTCAGCAATGGACAGTCGATTGGTAGGGAGGAACAACAGTAGCAGTCTTCTTTACATCCTGGGAAAATCCCAGCCTTTAACAGATTCAACTTGATTGTCAGTAATGGAGTTACCAAATCATCAACAACAGAAACATACAGATCTTCTTCAACGGCATGAACATGATGGCCATGCTTTGGCATCAGAGCGGATATTACGTTCGGCTTCTCCGGAGCATCTAACTCAACCTCTTTTGCATCTATCAAGTCTTGAATTTTATTCTTTAGCGCCCAACAATTGTTGGTGTCATGTCCGGAGCTATCAGAATGGTAGGCACATTTGGCATTGGCATGATAGTATGGAGATGTGGTGTTAGGGTTTTTCGGTGCCTCCTTTAAACCAGTCAGATTCAACTTCAACAAATGGGGAAGAACTTGTGCAGGCGTCATATTGATGCGGGTGAACTGCCATTGTGGCTGTTCTACCCGTTGCTGGTTAGGTCTAGACTGATTGGTACGAGGCTGATCATTTGACGAATTTTGAATCATCACGGCCCCTACAGTCGGCCGGCGCTCAGTTCTTCCCGATCCTTTCTGAGAGTACACAACAAATGCTTCCTTCTTGGCTGGAAATGATTTCTTAACAGTTGTAGATGCAGAGGCATCCCTTTGAATCTTCCCATTCTTAATACCAACTTCTACCCGCTCGCCAGTCAGAATCAATTCAGTAAACCCTGCGGAAGAGCTCCCGATCAAATGGTTGAAGAATGGGCCAGATAGGGTCCCCAAGAACATATCAACTAGTTCCCTATCAGAAAGAGGTGGCTGCACTCTTCCGGCCAAGTCGCGCCATTTCTGGGCGTATTCTTTGAATCCCTCATTTGAGGCCATTCTCATACTTTGTAGCTGAGTACGGGTTGGCGCCAAGTCGGTGTTATATTGATACTGGCGATAAAAGGCAGCTGCCAAGTCTTCCCAGTTATGCACTTCTGACCTCTCAAGTTGGTAAAACCAGTCTAGTTGTGTGTCGGACAGGCTATCCTGGAAGAAGTGTACCCAAATATTTCTATCGGATGAATGAGGTTGAATTTTCCTGACATACGACCTCAGGTGCATCTTCGGGCAAGACAGCCCATCATATTTTACGAAAATTGGCACCTTAAACTTTGGAGGGATCACAATCCCAGCAATCAATCCCAATTCTTCAAAATCTAACCCGGGAACCCTTTGCAGCTCCATAGTTGCCAGTCTATCCTCCAGGTTTTTGTATTTGTCGTCCGCTGGCGGGTATTGTTGCTCTGAGTAGTCTTCATCTTCCTCAACCTCTTCCTCTTCAGCCTCGGACTCAGAAGGTAATCCAGCCCCTTTTCCTTTACCGGTCCCCTCATCAGATGTGGAGGGGAATTCAAGAACTCTCCTAGCTTCATTCTCAAACCTTCTTCCCAGTGTAGCTACCCCTACTCTTTTCTTCTTATTTTTTCCTTTTTCTTGTTCTTTGTTCCCTAGCAGTGCCTTAAGATCCTCCTGACCCTTTGCCAAGGTCATAAGGAGCTGTTGAAACTGCGAGTTTTGTGCCTGCAGATCTTTGACCGTCTGTTCGAGATCCATCTTACTGAAATAAACAGCAGAAAGATAAGGAAACCTGGTGTGAAGACCTGTTTATGCATATGATGAATGATATGTTTATTCATGTAATGCATTCAAGGATTTAGAGACTCAAAATTGTTGCAAACAAAAAGAACACATGTCATATTAAGAAGAAATTTTGTCAGTACATAAATGCCCCATGGGCCAAATATTACAAAAACTTCTCAAGGTAAAAAGACGTTGCGCATCCTCTTTGGTGCGATGTAAGTGTTGAGGGTCTCCTCCTCATGAAGTCGGCGGGTAAGCTCCAAAGCCTTCTTCTCACTGGCGTAGAAGCTGGCTTCAAAAGTATTTCGTTCCTCCTTGAGTTGGATCCAACTCTTCTGCATCTCCTCCCATGATGTTGGCATGTCAGGATATAGGATGGTGTAGGGAACCTCTCCTTCCTTAACAGGCTCTTTAATCAAAGGGAGAACATGAGGGTAAGGCATCATAAGACTCTGGGCTCGGGTTCGTACCCACTTGAGGTAAGGTTCAAGAGGGGTGGAGTTCTTGTGCCCCAGTGTCTTTCTATCTACCTTGTTAGGCATCCTCCAAGCTCTGATGAATCTTTGGCGAAGTCCTTGCGCGTCGTTGTCGAAGTCAAAAACTAGGTCAGGAATCAGCATGTCATGAGGGCCGTCCCTCCGAGCATATCCAAATTGTCTCAAAGCTAGACAATGGTTGTAGGTAATGCCCCCCCTAATGCCAAGTAATGGAACATTAGGGAACTCACCACAACAATCGACGATGATGACATTTTCTCTGGACCGAGAACACCAATGTACATCTGAATGTGTGAGGGTCATCAATCGTTGTGACCACCTTAAGCCTTGTTCATTCTTCAAAACAGATTGTGGAAGGTGCGAAATAAACCACCTTGCAAGGAGAGGAGTACAGCACATGAGAACACCTCTCTTTCTCATTGTTCGTGTGTAAAATGAGTGGAGGATGTCCCCAAGCAATGTAGGTATGGGATTCCTGGATAGGAAAATCTTGACAGCATTGACATCTATAAGTTGGTCAGGATTTGGGAACAAGACCAACCCATAAATGAGGAGTTCCACAATCTCTTTAAAGGCTTGTAGATCCAAGGAGTTCCAACACTCTTGTGCCTTCTCAAACAAGAATTTTGCCAAGAAGCCTTTGACACCACTTCTAGTTTCCCAATGCCCCTTGATGTCAGATGGTTGCAAGTGTAGTGCTTGAGCAACGTCTTCAGGCTTTGGTTCTTTTTCCGTACCATTGCAGGGTAGTTGATCAAGAATAGGGATTCTCAGGAGTTGAGAAAATTCCTCCAAAGTGGGCACCAATTGGTAGTCGGGGAATGTGAAACAGTGGTGAAGGGGTTCAAAGAACTGGAACAACACTTTCACCATGTCTTCTTCAATGTTGGTGTTGACTAGGCTGAGTAGTCTACCATGTCTTTCACTGAAGAGAGAGCTTTCTGGAATTCTGGATGTAAGCTCCTTGAGTTGAGGAGGGATTCTCACAAGGTTGACTTGGATAGTTTTCCTGCGAAGAATTTCCATGACCTACAAAACAAGAACAAAGATGAAGATCCAAACCCTTGAAATGGTTAGTGGATGCATATGATGCTTTATGATGTTCATGATGTATGCACAAACATATGTACAAGCAAGTCACACAAAACCCTAGTTTCAGGCTTGCATGAGGTTTCATAGGTAAATACCCTCTTGAGTGAAGTTGGCTTAAAAACCTGTCTTATAAATAGTAACCGGGTTCTAAGGAGCTCAATATCATTGAATTGTTTTCTATGTTCATTGTTTTGGTTTATCCACTTAACTAGCGACCAAAATATTCCAAGAAAACAACCCTCAATGAGTGTAGTATCGAGTATCTACCAACTTCGGACTGCACCAAAGCCGGTCATCTCACTACCCCTAATAAAAGGCCAAGATGGTCAAGTAAGGTTCTAGGTCATTAGTGCTTAGTGACATCACTCAGCGGCCCCGTACTCTCCTTGATTGAACTCAAGGGTTACCGGTACTCACAAATATGTCGCACTAATATAGCTATTGCTTCAACCATGTCAGTATACCCCGCACAGTTTCCACAACGTATTGCTATCTATGAATGTTTCCCGAATTCGGGTGTAGGATTTTCAAGCCCAAACAACAGAACCAAAATGTAAAGCAATCAAAGCAAACAATTAGTCATGCAAAAGGGTGATCTAAGCCCTAAGGTTACTCCACTTTTAAAGTTTTTCCCCAGCAGAGTCGCCAGTTCTGTGATACGGTGGGAGAACTGACTTGGGTTTTGCGTTTGTTTTCGCAAATGTTTTGGTTTAGCAAGAGTCACCACCGACTTTTTATTTTATCCTAAGCAAAGGTTAAAAAGCACAGAAAAAAACCTTTGAGATGTTTTCTTGGGTTCGGGGAGTAGATTATAGAAAGGGAAGGTATTAGCACCCTTTCTATACATGGTTATCCATGGGCTCTTAGTTACTTGCTTAGATCACTTGCCTTGCATTTTCAATTATTTGAAATGGTGCTTTCAATTGTTTGAAATGGTGCTTTGTGTGTGATTTTGAAAGAGGTTTTGAAAAGAGGTCATTTGTTGTGGCAACCTTTGTAATGATGCATGTTTGAATGTATACAGAGGTGTATTTGTCTTTTGAAAAGTTTTCAATGTTTTGAAAGTTGTTTTGAAAGTTGTTTTGAAAGTTGTGTTTGAAAGTTGTGTTGTGGAGTGTGTTTTGAAAGTAGGCAAGTGTGTTTTGCAAGTAGGCAAGTGTGTTTTGTAAGTTTTGATCAAGTAACTAAGAGTTGTCTACCCCTAAATTTACTCAAAGATTTTTCCTACGTTTTAACCCTTTTAATAGTATTGTTCCACCATTGTATTTGGTGGACAATCTTGTGTTAGGATGTTAACGGGACGGGCGCGGGTCATCGTTTAGACCATGAATGCAATAGTGCCAAGTGTCTTTGGAAATTTGTTCCTTTAAGGGACTTGATCATTTTTAGGAAACTTGAGAAAGCGTCATCGAGGGACTATGATCATTTGATTTGTTTTTGTTTTGCCAAAGACACTCAACATGCAACATGGCCCATTTTTGAAGGCAACAAGTGGAGGAACCCTAGGGGTGCAAGTGTGAATTGTGTTGTCCATTTTCATGTTTTTTGTCTTTGAATTAGGTTAAGCTATTTGTTATTTTTGATTGCATACAAACCCTAAGTCTATCATGGCATAATTGAAAGTTTTTAAATGCGGAAATTTAAAGTCCTAAATTATTACAACATGATTATGGGGATGGGGGTACAAATGTTTGAATGGGGGTTATTTAGCAAGAAATAAATCTAAGACTATTACATCCATATTGAATATACAAATATTTAATTGTACAATATTTAAACAAATATAATGAATATGCAAAAAATGTATTATGCAAAAAAATGATTTTTTATGTATGAGAAAGTATTTTTCATGTGAAATATAAACAAAAATAAAAAGGTCAATTTTTGGACATTTTCATGGTTTAGGGCAAAACCATAGTTTTCTAAATAAATAGTATTTATTAATTATATTATATACAATATTTGTTAATTATATACAAAAAATAAAAAAGAAGTATATTATATAAAAAAAGTATTTTTGATGTCAAATATTAGTAAAAATAAAAATGTATTATTTTCATATTTTTATCCTAAATATTCTAATAAATATACAAGTATTTATATTATATATATTTAAATATACTAAATATGTACAAAATAAAATATTAATTATTTACAAAAAGAATGAGTATATTTTAGAAAATGTTTTCAAAATGTAAACAAAAAATAATAACTAAAAAATATATTTTTGTATTATTTTTTAGTGTTTTAAATAAAAAGTATTATATTTATTTATGTATATATACTAAATAAAACCAAATAAATGCCAAATAAATGCAAAAATGTATGGAAAAATATTTTTAATGTTTTTTCATGTTTGGATAAAAATATAAAATCAGAATTAAAAAGAAAAAATCAAAAATGATAAGCATTTCACATAATGGGCCAAGGGGTGCAAAAAATGGAAAAAGTGTGTAAAGAGCAAAAACAACTCAGGCCCAGCCCAAGTCACCCTTCTTCAACCTCCAGCTTCTGTCAAAAACGCGCGCCCTCTATGCTTCATTCAAACTCCTGATTCTTTGACTTTTAACAAAAACTCATAACATAAACAATGTAGAGCATCAAGAGACGAATTCATACATATAAGAAACTTAACCTAACTCTAAGAAACGAGGGAGAATTTCTTCATCCCCAATTTCTGACCTAAATTTCCTCCAATGTTCATGGCCAAAATTCTCACAGCATGCTTAATATAAATGAAAAGTAAATACATGGATGGCTTCAGGGCTATGAGTAGAGCATGTTTCATTCACAAACCTAAGCCTAACTCTTCCTAGATTGAGAGATAGAAGTTCATGTTTTACCCGTCTCAGCTTGATTCGTGTACAGCAATGGAGGTATCTTCAATGGAGTTTGAGCTTTGGTACAACTTGCCTGAAGTCCAAGGATGCTTCTCTTATGCTTGGCTTGCTCTGAAACTGCCTGTATCGTGCTATGGAAGTCCACCTGCACAACTTGAAAGAAAAAATGGCAAACGATGTTAAGGATGTTATAGCTTGGATTCAATGCTTGGGATAACTTCAGTGGATGATATGGAACATGTTTGAACTCCTTTTGGCCAAAGTGCACGAGTGGAATGGACTGTGGAAGTCAATCTGCAGCAGGGACTCTGTTTTGCAGAAAAACTGTGTTTTTGTGTATGAGGATGGATTGAGGATGGTTCAGTGGTGCTTTAGGCCAGTTAGGGTGTGTGAAAGATGTTTGTAAAGTTTTCTTAGGTTGGTGTTTATAGGAATGAGAGATTGGTGTTGTTTTGCAAGCTTTCTTCTACTTGGAGCAAGAAAATGCAAGTTTCAATACAGGCCTGTGCAATGCCCTAAAGTATGCTGCATCTCTTGTTCTTGATCAGAGGGATTTGTGTACAAATTCTAGCTTCAAAGATCTGGCCCATGCCTCTTGGATTTGTTATTTGACATAAAGTGCATCTTTTCCAAAATGGCAAATTTACTTTTTCTAATTATGGATTAATCTTGCATGTAATGACCAAATGAACAAAATAATGCTTGAACACAATGGTTTGGCATTTAATTATTAAGTGTGAAGTGGTTTAGAGGCCTATAATCTAGTGCAAAGCATGCTGACTTGAAATTGCAATTTGCTATGAACATGTATTGGTCATGAACAAAAGTGAGTTTTTGCCAACTTTGCAAATTCGATTCTCCCTAACCACAAGGGTTTTTGAGAAGTTCTTGGACAATTTGGAAAGCTTGGAATGTGTACTAAAATCCATATTTGTAATTCAAATTGAAACTCCAAGTGGAACCATGTGAAAAGTGGCCATGAAGTTGGACAAAAATCCTGCCTAGAATAGGTCAAAATCTCTCTAAGTTAAAAATGTTTTGCACCCTTGTTCCAAATATCATAACTTGAGCTAAAAGCTTCATTTTGGAAAACTTTGTGAATAAAAGTTGTAGATTTTGCAATGGACTACAACTTTCATGTTTTGAGTTTTGTTTGAATCCATTTGCATCTTGATGAAAAAATTGGACAAAGTTAGGGAAAAATAAGGGAATTCCATAACTTAGAAAATTTCTAAGTTATGAAATTTCTTCATTTTAAACCCTAATTTGCAATTTTGGATTCCTTGATGAACAAGTTTCATAATTTGACATGTCTTGATGAAAAATGAATCTTGGCACTTGATTTTGACCAAAAAGTCAAAGTTTGACTTTTCAGTATACAGTCAAATTTTGATCAGTTGACTGGAAAATTCATTTGTCAATCCTGTGCATTTGGGATCTTTTGAACTTGTTGAATGTG
The DNA here is from genome assembly GCA_948472305.1 of Vicia faba. Lineage (NCBI taxonomy): Eukaryota > Viridiplantae > Streptophyta > Magnoliopsida > Fabales > Fabaceae > Vicia > Vicia faba. Next base: position 1,499,747,631 of record OX451739.1, on the reverse strand, counting down.
TCAAGACAATTCCATTGAGTCCTTGAGTCCATATGTGAGCTTGGTTTGCCATTGGTTAGGTCAAACAGTAAAAAATTGCCTTTGTGCAGTCAAAACCCTAAAAATGACCATTTTACCCTTTTGGTGATCTGATCAAATTTCTTGTGGAATTGTGATCCAAACTCGACCAAATGGTTCATATGAGTTCATTATGTTGATGTGGGTCAAATTACATGAGGTTTGACTGTCCATTGGCCACAGTTGACTTTTTCCCCAATACAGCTGATTTCTAGGTCAACTGTCCAATTGACTAGGCAAAGATTAGAATTAAGGCTTGAAACTTGATATGGATAAACTTGTGAGTCCAACATGAAGCATGAAAGTCAATTTGGGCATTTTAGGTCAAAACATCTTTGTGCAAACTCAAACCCTAATTTGGGTCAACAGTGCAAGGAGGAGTCTTGAGCAGAGCAAAACCCTAACTTGATCTTGAGCTCCAAGGGTCTTGTGATGAGAAAAAAATGTTGATGAAATGAGAGGGAAAATTTTGGGGTACAACAGTTACTAACGGTGTCAGTTTCGTAAGCCAGTTGCTGTTGTTGAGCTTCTTTGATCTTTTGCTGGAGCTCTTGAATTTGTCCTTCCCAAAAGAGAATAGACCGCGCTCGAACTTCATAGTCAGCCGTCGCCTGTTTAAAACGCGTTGCTTGGTATTCAGCCTCTTTAGAAAGTTTTGAAGCGCGCTCATAAGCAGCATCCATGGCGTTTCGTTTCTCCTGAACTTTAGCAGCAGCTAATTCATCTTGTAGGAGACATCCAGTCACATCATCCAATAATACTTGGAGGTCGAACAGTATAGAGCTGACTGGCAAGGAGAAAGCTGCGAAGTTAACTTGAGTGAGAAGTTCCTTTATGGTATAGCAAGCAGTGCTATCCTTTTTAAGAACTTCGAATAGGTCTACATCAAGGATTGTTTTCCTGACTTTGTTAAGAAGTATAGCTCTAGCATCTGGGGACAATGTGTTGTTAGTTGAACCAGTGCCAACCCTAGTGAAAGGGATGTCCTTTTGGGCCAATTTAGTTTTCATGTACCCAATTGGGTCATTGTGTTTTAGGAGAGCTAGTTCCTCTTCAGTCAGTCGAGGCTGGGAAGTTGGGGAAAGTTCCATGTTCAAAGGAGTCACGTCCATTTAGACCTCCATAGGTTCTTTAGTCTTACCACCATTATCTTCATCCTTGACTTGCTCATTACTTTCTCCTTCATCGCACAGATCCACCACATCGACAGTATTGGTCTCGCTGCTATTAGCATCAGACTTCATTTCATCAGCCGAACCGCTTTGGGTTTCGTCTTCACCAGATCTTTCTTCTACAATTTCTTCGCTCTCTTGAGGAGAATCAGTCTTGTCCTTTTCAGCATGAGTGATTTTTGGACTCTCTTGAAGAGTTCCAAGAGGAGATTTCAGAAGGGAAGTTTCTGGTGGATTTTCTTTAGACTTGTTGGGTGATTCTTCATTTGCTTCCTTCAAAGAAGGTGAGGTGCCTTGATCATCATGTGCCTCCGAAGTCCTATTCAGGGCCACCATGTTGGAAGACCCTTTGTTTTGCACGAAGTTACTGGAGTCCCCATGGAGAGAGGAAGTGATTGGGGCAATGGTCTCGGTTGGAGGAGTTGAAGCAGTAGGGTTCGTGTTCGAAGTATCCTGCATGAACAAAGAAAAGTTAAGAATATGTACCAAGGTATGAATAACTATTTTTGTTAGGAATTCGAATTTGAATTACCTGTGGATTATCAGAAGAAATGTTATTGTCAATATGTTCCAATATTACATTGGAGGTCGAAGGTGAAATTTTGGATGTTGTTGAGGGAGGAACGTCTTTGGAATCAAGTCCAGGAACGTTAGTAGGCTCAGGGCCTTTGGAGCTTTCTTTCTTTTGCTTCTTCTTAGAAGCTGTTGGAGAATTTTCACCAGTCTTGAGGTTCTTTTCAGTGGGGCCTTGTTTCCTTTTCTTAGGAGTAGTTGGTGGAAGTTTGCTAGTCTGAAAAGGTTTAAACATAATTTAGATCTAAATCATAAACTTCAGTTTATTCGAAACAACAGGGTTAGTTGATTACCTTTGGAATTGAAATGTCTGCTGCTGCCGGTGTTGTTGTTGTAGTAGTAGTTGTTGTTGTTGGTATTGTTGGAGTTACATCATTGCTAACTTCAATAGCTTGTTGAGAAGTGTTCCCTTCCTTGGGCTTCGAAGTAACGTTTTTTATCCTAATGGCTGAAAAGTGAAACAATTAAGGTAAAATGTTAAGGATAAGGGAATTAGGATACAATTGGAATTTTCCCAAGCATTCGCACATGTGCCTTGATTAGATGTAATCGAAATGGCAGGAAGGTCATAGCGAAGATGTCCTGGGAAATTATGAATCTAGTAACGAGCCCATGTCACAGTCTCAAATGGCTTTAGTTTCTTTCGAGATTGGTATTTGAACATTTCTTTGCAAGTAAACCACCAAGGGTATGGAGGAAACCAAGCCAGAGCCAGTTCTGAGGTAGGCAACCTAGGAAATTTAGGTGGATGCATTTCGAGTGCCAACCTATACCTATTGTGATCGGTGGAAATAGAACTGACTATTTTGGAATGCTGGTTCGCGTTTGCGTTTCACAAAATGCCGCAGTAAGCAAGAGTCGCCACCGTCTTTTATTTTCTCCAACAAGGAAAGGACAAAAGCACAGCAAAATTCCTTTTCGAGATGTTTCTCGGTTCGGGAGGTAGATTATAGAAAGGGAAGGTGTTAGCACCCTTTCTATATGTGGTTATCCACGGGCTCTTAGGTACTTGCTCACTATATTTTCAAAAGTTTTTCTTTTCTTGTGTTTGTGGGTTTTGAAAAAAGTTTTTTTGAAAACTTCGATTTAACTCTTGTATCAGTCCTCAAGAGTGTATGAAGTATTGTTTGAAAAAAACTTTTGTCAGAAAAGTGTAAGTGCGAAAATTATTTTTGTTTTGAAAGAGCAAGTACCTGAGAACCTCTACCTACTCAAAAGAAATTAATCTGTGTAAATGTCCTTTAGACAGTACCATCCCACTATTGAGAAGTAGGTAGCACCGTCGTTGGAGTTTTCGGGTCAATTCGATTTTAGGGGCATGTGGTCACTAAATCAATGGTAGGACGCCTTAGCGGTAACCCTAATGTCTTAGATCATTTTTCGAGGCAACCGTTTCGAGGCAACTTTGATCTTTAGACAGGAGGGCGACCTCTAAAACACCCTATACTCAATGACCACGTCGAGGCAACCAAGTGAGGCGTACCCTAAGAGTGGCATGTGCGAGTGTGTCAGGTTTCAGTTTATGTTATCTTTATACATGTTATGGTGAGCTACAATTGATTTTATTTTAAGGATAAGTCTTGTCATGCATAGCCTAGTTAACATACATCTAGCAGTTAATAGTTGCGGAAAATAAAACTAAGCTATTACAAGGCGTCGGGTATTTACATCGCCAAAAACAAACCCTTGAAAAGTAAATTGCGGAAAATAAATAAAAGTGATAAAAAGATCCTAATTAAAGCTATTACATCCTCGGAGCAATTACATAATTGGAATAAAAATACGAATCAAGAATAATCACATGCGCGAGAAAAATTGGATCGGAGAGTTTTTAGGGTTTTGACCCTTTTTGGAGAAAGAAGGAAGTTTTGATTATTTATGAATTAAATTAAACCTAGACTAATTAATTAATAAAAAGAAATATTTTTTTGGTTTTTTTTTACGGTTTAAGGAAATAAAAAATAACATGATTAAAAGTCATCAAAAACCCTAATTTTATATTAATTTTATTTATTGTGAAAAATATTGAAATTAACCTACTTAAAAAAACTAAATTAATTATGTTAGTATTTATTTACAAAAATAATAAATTAAGGGTGAAATTAATAAATAATAATAAAAAATATTATATTTTAGTTTTCTGATTTTATTATGAAAAAATTAATTTGGTTAATTAAGTAATAATAATAATAATAATTAATAATAAAAACAATTAAATGAAAAATATAAAAGAAGAAAAAGGAATAAACCCAGGGGGGTGATGGGCCCAAAGAGGAGGTGTGTTTGGAAATCTGTGGCCCAACAACGCTCAAGCCTGTTTTGACTTTCCAGGATTCCCTGCATGCTCATTGACTAAGGCGTATGGTGATCTTTCACTCATGGCCACTGGATCTTGGCTTGGACACACATGGCGTGCTGAGAATGGAAGCATATGGTGGACATCCCTCCTGAGATCTGCACGTGAACATATGAAACAAAATAGGATAAATGTTTTGGGGGACCTGGGATTCGAACCCAGGTCCCAATAGCCTTTCCATCCACCTGCTTGCCAACCCAACTAGTGCGCTTCTTTGTATTTAAAACAAAAGGCAATAATTATATATGAAAACAAACAATACGCTGTAATAAAACGCGCGCTTTTTCAAATCAGCCAACCATGTGATAACACATCATCATCTTCTTCGTTTTTCTGCATAGTTAGAATTAGATAGCGTGGGTTTTTAACCCCCACTAAACCCTGTAATAAAAAATAGCGATTAGAAGCACAGTGCATATAAATATTTCGCGAGGTATTGGTCTTGTTCGTCTTGGCCACACGAGTTCATTCATGTATCTCATGAGTCCTAATTTTGCCTGGTTCAGAAAGCCCTAATTTAAAGCTCAAAAACCCTAGAAATTTGATCATAGTATCTTTTGATTCAGGGCGTTATAGTTTAATTCAGTCATACCATTAGCTTCGTATGGTTCCTAGCAATGCAAAACAATCATGAAAACGTGTTAAATGCGCATGAATCAAGATATGTAATTCTGAATAAGAATGGCAAACCGTGAAACTGTATATGACGATTCTTTGAGCTTTAATGCCTGAGTTTGATTGCAAAACGTTCCTGGAACCTCCTGCAATGTATTTGAATCAACAAAAACCCTTGAATCGCCCTAGAATGAAGGAACATGTTTTTAATTTTCTTGGAAATTCTTGGTTTTGACAAGGTTGTTTCTGCAGCTTTTTTCACGTCCCTTAGGTCAGGGTTAGCTTGCTTATGTATAAGGCAATTGAATTAGGTCAAAAAGCTGGGCCAATATCCATTGCATTGATGATTGAATCCTTGATTGAAATATCAAATATTCTTGATTTTCACGATTGAACAAACTTTCCAAAATTGGATTTTTCTGTATATTTGACTTGTGCACGAATTTGCCAGCATGTTTAGGTCATATTTGCTTCACAAAAAGATTTAAAAAACAAATCTTCTATTTTCTTATGATTTAAATTGATTAAATGAATTAATATTAATTAAAAATCCAATTAATCAATAAAATAAGAAAATAAATCCAATTAATCTTTATGGGTCGTGCATAGGTCATGGATGAAGTTTCAAGAAGAGATTTGAGGCCCATTAGCAAAAAGAAGGTCTTTTGAGCAAAGTTGACATTTGCAAATTCATGAAAATTTCCCAACTTATCCAATGCACAACTTGCTCAATTTTGATCATATGACCATGTTCTTGGACATTTTGGAAAGATCTTGAAGTCCTCTAACCAATGCCTTTGGTACCATGTCATTTGGATTTACCAATCTCAAGTTATGGCCTTTGACTCAAAGTGTACTTTTGTTGACTTTTAAAATTGACCTATAATGTAAAAATTGGTAACTTTTTGTGAGAGCATTTCTTGAACTTGGAGTGTGAAGATGGATTGTAGGAAATTACATCCCCTTCAAAATGAGCATTGGATGGAATTTTTCTGACAAACCATGAAAAAGTTATGCCCTGGTCAAGATACATTTGACTTTTCTACTGTCCAAAAATAGTAACTTTTTGCACCTTGATGATTTTTGAGCCATCCTTGTGGAATCATGATCAAGACTTGATCAAATGATGATTGTGGACTCAAAATAAGATGTTGACCAAAAATTATGACTTTTGACTGCAAAATGACCATTTTGCCCTTGCAGTTGACTGTAGATCAAATGGAGCTTTTGACTGTGCAAATTGGCACTGTGAGTCTTGAAACTTGGCATGTAGATGCTTGAGAATATATATAGGCCTATGAGACTTGATTAAACCATCGAAAACCCCAAATTCCTTGAGAGAACCAAAACCCCAATTTCAGCTGTCCTAGGAAGTGGTTTGACTGTCTAACCCTTGAGCAATCTTGAACCATTTGAGGATCATATCTTGAGGAATATGGGAGATCAAATTTTGGGGTACAACAGTTGCCCCTGTTCAATCTTCTTAAACCCGAGGATGTAGATTGGCTTGCGTGCCTTTCGTGATCCGAAGGTGGAAGATGATTGAACACTAAAGTGCCCAGAAATTTGCACTTGCATGGTGTAGTATTAGCAATGTGATGTCGGGAATGGGCTTACAGATTCCATTTGGAGAGATGATGGATAGGAGTATGGGCTTATAGATGCCACCTGGAGATGGTTGGTAGGTAGTTTTGTCTTCGCTGACGGGTTGTCTTCATTGACGGGTTGTCTTTATTGACGGGTTATCTTCATTGACAGGTTGTCTCTATTGACGGGTTATCATCAGAAAAATCTTTAGGAATCGATTTAACTGGACTTGTCTATAAGCTGGAACTGGATGATTGTCATAATTGTGTCTGCCTCTGGAGCGCATCTGAACTGTGCTTGAATGAGTGGCAGAATGATATCTAAATCTGGATCGTATCTGGACTTTATTTGAGAGAGTGACAGAATGACATCTGAATCTGGATCGTATCTGAACTGTATTTGAAATTGAGATCTGTATGAGTATCAGAATGACTTCCGTGTCTGGAACGCATCTGTGCTGTAACTGGGATCTGGATAAGTGACAGAATGACTTCCGTGTCTGGAGTGTATCTGTGTTGTAACTGGGATCTGGATAAGTGACAGAATGACTTCCGTGTCTGGAGTGTATCTGCACTTGAAGTTGATAGTTGAATCTGAATGAGAAATAGAATGGCTTCCGTGTCTGGAGCGTGTCTAGTCTGTATCTAATTGATGACGTCTGAGTAGTAGAATGACTGCCGTGTCTGGGGTGTATCCATACTGTATCTGAATGAGTGACAGAATGACATCCGAATCTGGATCGTATCTGGACCGTCTCTTGAATGAATCGAGAATAAGTATCAGAATGTCGCCATGTCTGGGTCACATCTGAACTGTCTCTGGAAGGAATCTAGAATAAGTATCAGAATGTCGCCATGCTTGGGTCACATCTGAACCATCTCTAGAAGGAATCTGGAATAAGTATCAGAATGTCGCCATGTCTGGGTCACATTTGAACTGTCTCTGGAAGGAATCTGGAATAAGTATCAGAATGTCGCCATGCTTGGGTCACATCTGAACCATCTCTAGAAGGAATCTGGAATAAGTATCAGAATGTCGCCATGCTTGGGTCACATCTGAACCATCTCTAGAAGGAATCTAGAATAAGTATCAGAATGTCGCCATATCTGGGTCACATTTGAACTGTCTCCGGAAGGAATCTGGAATAAGTATCAGAATGTCGCCATGTCTGGATCACATCTGAACCATCTCTAGAAGGAATATGGAATAAGTATCAGAATGTCGCCATGCTTGGGTCACATCTGAACCATCTCTAGAAGGAATCTGGAATAAGTATCAGAATGTCGCCATGCTTGGGTCACATCTGAACCATCTCTAGAAGGAATCTGGAATAAGTATCAGAATGTCGCCATGCTTGGGTCACATCTGAACCATCTCTTGCTCAATGGAGTAAACCGCTGAGGTTATAGAACTGGTTCGTACTATGACGGAGGAGAACATCAAGATCTAGGAATTGACTCGTGCTCAATGGAGTATACCGTTGAGGTTATAGTACTTGTCCACCCTATGATGTAGAGAAACTGTCGAGATTGAGAACCTTGTCTGAACTTCAACCGAGGATAATCCGATTGAGATTTAAGAACTGGTCAGATCTTCGACTAAGCTGAGAACTTAATTGCATCCTTCCTGAAAGGTAAAGGTCAGTCACATGCAATGCATGATATGGATCGAGCAATGATGTTCTCAACATAAGTGAGATTGTATGATATGATGCGTATGTGCATGTATCATGATGTATGAAGATGTGATGTTTTAGTTGGGGAAAATAAATCCCGGAGCTGCTGGAGAATAGAGTTGAATTCTTCGTTTCCGCTGGGGATGATGAACGAAGATGATTGTGTGAATAAACCTGTAGGAGAGGATGACTCCGTTGGGGAATAAACTTGATGAAGAGATTACTCTGCGGGGATTACTCTGTAGGGAGAGATGCTTTGCCGAGATTTTAACGATAACTCCGCTGGGGATTCCGTTGATAAGCTCTGTTGGGGAATACATTTGATGATGAACTCCGCTGGGGATGATCTTTCCGTTACAAGTTGTTGAGGATAACCCAGTTAGACTCTTGTAGGGATAACCTTCTGAATATGGCTGGGGAGATACATTTGCACTCTGTAGGGGACAAGCTTCCGGAATCTTCTGGGGAGATGATTCAACTCTGGCGAGGAAGCCTTTTTTAGACTGCACTGGGGAATGGCTCCACTGGGGGTATCTTGTATTCCGCCGGGGAACATTCTTATATTCCGTCGAGGAATATTAAGACTGTCGGGGACGCTTGCTGAGGAATATCTGTGTACTCCGCTGGGGAATATTAAGATCTACTGGGGATACCCAACCTTTTTAGGGCTGATGGTAGACCAACTCTGCTTGGAGAGAGTATTGCTGATTCGTCCATGATTGCAGGTCTCAGTGGGGGGGGGGGCTACCATTATTGTCTTACTCTGCAGGGAGTGAAGGTATCTTGGTCATATTCTTTAGCTGAATCTACCTTGTACCTGGTGGACAGCGCAACTTGTACAGTTCGGACAATTCTTATTGCCCCAGCTTCTGTGGGAGAAGGTACCTGTGGAGGTGCTTGATAACTGTTGATTGACAAATCTTCTTCTGGTAGGCAAGTGACGAGATGGCGGGACATAGTCGTACGCTTTGATCCCTAATTTTTGCCTGGACCGCTCTTTTGGGTTTTCAGTCCATCGGGATACCCTTTTTTGCCCAAGCCGCCCTTTCAGGTTTTCGACTTGCCGGGTGTACATATTTTTCATTTTCATCCCTTATTTTTTCCCGAACCCTTTTGGTTCGCCGGAAAGCCCTTATTTTTGCCTAGGCCAGTCGACCTAGCGGGTCTTTGATTATGCGTAGTATTTTTTTTTACCATGTCCACGCTCTCAGAGTGTAGGGAGTTGCCACTGTTGGTAGTGTTGCGTTGCCATACTACCAGGAGATCTTCATTTGATCATGCAAGATTCGTTGCTGGAATTCATGTCCAATGCCCCAAGTGACTCAGGCGGAGATTTGCCCCTGGCTATTTGGCATTTTGAGAGATTCCTTGAATCTTGACTTGACTGCCCCAGATGATGGACAATGATCATGTCGTGCCCCTTGATTGGAAGTGTTTTTCCACTCGAGGTGATCCTTTTTATTGAGAAGGTTTTTGTTCACTGGACATTCGTCGTGCGAATTTCTCTGCTGTTCGAACAAGTAGCCATATGCAAACAATGTTATTTTAAGAATGCAAAGCTTATGTCTGTCTTGAAGTTTTTTTGAAAATGCAGTTTTCAATAAAACAAGTGAATTTTTGTAAAATGTGATGTCAACTCAAGATTTTACAGCAAGCCCTACAGGAGTCAGGATACCTTTTGTAACAGTATGCTATCGAACTAACCCATGCTTCAGTTAGGACTTTTGAAGGGTTGTAACGTGGCCTGGTTCACGGTTTAAGAAACAAAGGATAAAGGCTCAAATTTTATTTGTACCCACCCGTTCTTCGTGATGTTCTTCGATCCTAAACTCAACTAATCGTGCATTAGATCTTGTTTGAGTCTTTGCTCCGATATTCCAGTGATGGTTCGGATACTGACAGTTTATTTTGAATAGGCAGTCATTTCTTTTTTGTTGAGGGTTTGCAGGACCTCTTTCTCTTTGATTTTATTATCCCTGTCTTCTTGCCTGAACTGTTTCTTTTGTGATTACAGTCAGCGGGATGCCCCAGTTTTTAGTAAGTCTCCTTCATAGGTTTTGACTTATTGGCTTTTATTTTGAGGGATAATGACTGCCTGCCCTGACGATTATAGGGAACCATCACTGTCTTTTGTTTTGGAAGGACTTCCTTGATGTCATCCATTGTGCACCTGGATCAACTGAGAAAACTACCCTGCCTCAGGTTATAATTAAGGGTTTTAATTTTGGTGAAAAGAAAATCTCCAACTTCTTTGGCTCAAAGGGGTTGACTAGGGATTATCTTCCTTATAACTCCACTGTTTAGGATTTGAAACAATGCCTGTACATCGTCAGCAGGGTCAGTTCAAAAGCATACTGTAAAGATCGTGGTATCGTTTTCGTCATCCTCCCTCAAAAGGCTTAGAATTTTTTTTAATCGCGAGTTTGAACATCACAAAAAATGAAAGAATTTGAATATAGTGAACGAGAATGGATTGATTCAAAACAGACATATGCGATGCATTAATGAAATAAAAAAAGTTTGCCATGACAATAATTGTTTGAATAAGTAAAGAAAAATACAACTTGAAAATTCCAATAAAACAAAAGCCTTCAATGATTTGGCATAGGAGCAGTGATTATGTTTGGAGTCTCTGGAGGGTCAAACTGGATTTCTTTGGCATCAATCATGTCTTGAACCTTATTCTTCAGGGCCCAACAGTTGTTTGTGTCATGTCCCGGACTGTCAGAGTGGTATGCACACCTTTCATTGGGACGATAGGTAGGAGCGAAAGTGTTTGGATTCCGGAGAGGAGCCCTTAATGTAATCAGCCCTGCCTTCAACATTTGCTGTAGCGCTTGAGTCAGTGACATGTTGATCTTAGTGAATTGTCTTTTAGGTGAGACCTCCTTACGTTGAAGCCCCTGTCTTTGTTGAGCGGGCGTAGGATTAGAGATCAAGATTTCTCCTACGCGTTGGTCATGACGACTCTTTTGACCATACACGGCATTGGATTCTTTCTTCCCATTGTAGGGATTTTTCTGAGCATCGGAGGGTGTAGCTTCTTGAATCTTCCCGCTTTTGATGCCAACTTCAATTGTTTCACCAGTCAAGATAAGGTCTGTAAACCCGGATGAAGAATTTCCAATCAAATGGTTGAAGAACGGACCAGACAGGGTCCCCAGAAACATATCAACCAGCTCACGATCAGTCAAAGGTGACTGCACCCTTCCAGCAAGGTCTCTCCACTTTTGAGCATACTCTTTAAATCCTTCACCCGTCCCCATTGACATACCCTGGAGTTGGGTACGCGTTGGAGCGAGGTCAAAATTATACTGGTACTTCTTATAGAACGCAGTAGCCAAATCTTCCCAGTTACGGATACTGGCCCCATCCAGCTGATAGAACCATTCAAGTTGAGTCCCTGAAATACTATCCTGAAAGAAATGGATTCACAAATTCTTATCAGCAGTGTAAGGTTGGATCTTCCTTACATACGACCGGAGGTGCAGCTTTGGGCAGGAGGCTCCGTCATATTTGGCAAAAGCAGGTGCCTTGAACTTATGGGGAATCTCCACCCCAGAGGATAAGCCTAGGTCTCCAAAGTCCAACCCGGGCACATTCTGTATCTCCATGGCGCTCAAGCGGTCCTCCAACTGTTTATACCTATCCTCAGCAGGAGGGTACTGTTCTTCATCATAATCCGTCTCGTTGTCGGAGACCACGGGACTAGGAACCCTTCTCTCTTGTGGACTGTCTTTCGCTACAGATGAGGTAGTCAGATCAACCTCATTCTGCAGTCCATTTCCAAACCTGCATCCAGTGTTGAACAAGACGGTCCTCTTCTTCTTCTTCTTCCTCTCTTTCAGAATCAGAGTCTTCAAATCCTGTTGACCCTGGGCTAGGCTCGTAACCAACTCTTGGAACTGGGCATTCTGGGCATGGAGAGCCTTGATAGCTTGCTCAGTGGAAGGTTCAGTAGACATGATGATTGCTGAAATAAACAGTGAAGAAGATCAGAGACCTGTAATGGTACCTGTAATGCAATGATTGTATGACATATGTATGCAATATTTTCAAGGATCTCGCAGGGTAAACAAGAAACTGTTAGAATCTGAATCTGGTAGCTTGATTGAAGGAACTTCATGTTGCTAAGAGTCCTTCTTCAAGAGTCAAGCTCACCATATCGAGTGGGTCATAGCCCCTGACTCAAGTCATCATGTTTTGATCTCCAAACAACCTTGGCTAGAGGAAAATAAATCCCCTTTGCCCCTTGCTGGACAGTTGGTTCATCATGACCTGCATCACAAACCCTTGAGATCCTTGAAATGGGTTAGTCCTTATGCAATATGTATGCAATGTTATGATGGTATGATGTTATGATAAAGGCACACCACAAGTATTCACAAAAGGCAAACATGGTAAAGGCACACAAGTCACACAAGAGAGCCCTTAGATTTCAGGCTGGCATGAAGTTTAGGTACTACCCTCTTTCAGTCTCAGTTGGTTAAGACCTGTCCTAAAAATAGTAACTAGGTTCTAGAGGATCTCAATATCACTGACTACCCTCAATCGGTCATAATTCCAGTTTGGCAACCTTTTCTTGCGGCCGGAACCATCGCGAGAGTTTAGTCTCAATGAGTGTAGCATACTGCTACTGTTCTATGGCCAAGTTGGTCGATTTAAGGTTCTAAGGTCAGCTGGTGCTTAATGACTCCTCAGAAGACCCATATTCTCCTCGTTCCAACACAAGGGATATCGGTACAGACCAAGGTGTCACACCAACGTAGCTACTGCTTCACCCGTGTCGGTCTACGCCGGACAGGTCCCTCACAGTTTATTGCTACTTACCTAAAAAAGGGTACCCCAGATCCGGGTTAGGATCTATAAAACTCCGATATACAATTGAAAAGATCTTACCCTAAGGTACACCTCACTTATAAATATCCCCAGCAGAGTCGCCAGTTCTGTGATCGGTGGAAATAGAACTGACTGTTTTGGAATGCTGGTTCGCGTTTGCGTTTCGCAAAATGTCGCGGTAAGCAAGAGTCGCCACCGTCTTTTATTTTCTCCAACAAGGAAAGGACAAAAGCACAGCAAAATTCCTTTTCGAGATGTTTCTCGGTTCAGGAGGTAGATTATAGAAAGGGAAGGTGTTAGCACCCTTTCTATCTGTGGTTATCCACAGGCTCTTAGGTACTTGCTCACTATGTTTTCAAAAGTTTTGCTTTTCTTGTGTTTGTGGGTTTTGAAAAAAGTTTGTTTGAAAACTTCGATTTAACTCTTGTATCAGTCCTCAAGAGTGTATGAAGTATTGTTTGGAAAAAAACTTTTATCAGAAAAGTGTAAGTGCGAAAAGTATTTTTGTTTTGAAAGAGCAAGTACCTGAGAACCTCTACCTACTCAAAAGAAATTAAGCTGTGTAAATGTCCTTTAGACAGTACCATCCCACTATTGAGAAGTAGGTAGCACCGTCGTTGGAGTTTTCGGGTCAATTCGATTTTAGGGGCATGTGGTCACTAAAGCAATGGTAGGACGCCTTAGCGGTAACCCTAATGTCTTAGATCATTTTTCGAGGCAACCGTTTCGAGGCAACTTTGATCTTTAGACAGGAGGGCGACCTCTAAAACACCCTATACTCAATGACCACGTCGAGGCAACCAAGTGAGGCGTACCCTAAGAGTGGCATGTGCGAGTGTGTCAGGTTTCAGTTTATGTTATCTTTATACATGTTATGGTGAGCTACGATTGATTTTATTTTAAGGATAAGTCTTGTCATGCATAGCCTAGTTAACATACATCTAGCAGTTAATAATTGCGGAAAATAAAACTAAGCTATTACAAGGCGTCGGGTATTTACATCGCCAAAAACAAACCCTTGAAAAGTAAATTGCGGAAAATAAATAAAAGCGATAAAAAGATCCTAATTAAAGTTATTACATCCTCGGAGCAATTACATAATTGGAATGAAAATACGAATCAAGAATAATCACATGCGCGAGAAAAATTGGATCGGAGAGTTTTTAGGGTTTTGACCCTTTTTGGAGAAAGAAGGAAGTTTTGATTATTTATGAATTAAATTAAACCTAGACTAATTAATTAATAAAAAGAAATATTTTTTTGGTTTTTTTTTACGTTTTAAGGAAATAAAAAATAACATGATTAAAAGTCATCAAAAACCCTAATTCTATATTAATTTTATTTATTGTGAAAAATATTGAAATTAATCTACTTAAAAAAACTAAATTAATTATGTTAGTATTTATTTACAAAAATAATAAATTAAGGGTGAAATTAATAAATAATAATAAAAAATATTATATTTTAGTTTTCTGATTTTATTATGAAAAAATTAATTTGGTTAATTAAGTAATAATAATAATAATTAATGATAAAAACAATTAAATGAAAAATATAAAAGAAGAAAAAGGAATAAACCCAGGGGGGTGATGGGCCCAAAGAGGAGGTGTGTTTGGAAATCTATGGCCCAACAACGCTCAAGCCTGTTTTGACTTTCCAGGATTCCCTGCATGCTCATTGACTAAGGCGTATGGTGATCTTTCACTCATGGCCACTGGATCTTGGCTTGGACACACATGGCGTGCTGAGAATGGAAGCATATGGTGGACATCCCTCCTGAGATCTGCACGTGAACATATGAAACAAAATAGGATAAATGTTTTGGGGGACCTGGGATTCGAACCCAGGTCCCAATAGCCTTTCCATGCACCTGCTTGCCAACCCAACTAGTGCGCTTCTTTGTATTTAAAATAAAAGGCAATAATTATATATGAAAACAAACAATACGCTGTAATAAAACGCGCGCTTTTTCAAATCAGCCAACCATGTGATAACACATCATCATCTTCTTCGTTTTTCTGCATAGTTAGAATTAGATAGCGGGGGTTTTTAACCCCCCCTAAACCCTACAATAAAAAATAGCGATTAGAAGCACAATGCATATAAATATTTCGCGAGGTATTGGTCTTGTTCGTCTTGGCCACACGAGTTCATTCATGTATCTCATGAGTCCTAATTTTTCCTGGTTCAGAAAGCCCTAATTTAAAGCTCAAAAGCCCTAGAAATTTGATCATGGTATCTTTTGATTCAGGGCGTTATAGTTTAATTCAGTCATACCATTAGCTTCGTATGGTTCCTCGCAATGCAAAACAATCATGAAAACGTGTTAAATGCGCATGAATCAAGATATGTAACTCTGAACAAGAATGGCAAACCGTGAAACTATATATGACGATTCTTTGAGCTTTAATGCCTGAGTTTGATTTCAAAACGTTCCTGGAACCTCCTGCAATGTATTTGAATCAACAAAAACCCTTGAATCGCCCTAGAATGCAGGAACAGGTTTTTAATTTTCTTGGAAATTCTTGGTTTTGACAGGTTTGTTTCTGCAGCTTTTTTCACGTCCCTTAGGTCAGGGTTAGCTTGCTTATGTACAAGGCAATTGAATTAGGTCAAAAAGTTGGGCCAATATCCATTGCATTGATGATTGAATCCTTGATTGAAAAATCAAATATTCTTGATTTTCATGATTGAACAAACTTGCCAAAATTGGATTTCTCTGTATCTTTGACTTGTGCACGAATTTGCCAACATGTTTAGGTCATATTTGCTTCACAAAAAGATTTAAAAAACAAATCTTCTATTTTCTTATGATTTAAATTGATTAAATGAATTAATATTAATTAAAAATCCAATTAATCAATAAAAATAAGAAAATAAATCCAATTAATCTTGATGGGTCGTGCATAGGTCATGGATGAAGTTTCAAGAAGAGATTTGAGGCCCATTAGCAAAAAGAAGGTCTTTTGAGCAAAGTTGACATTTGCAAATTCATGAAAATTTCCCAACTTCTCCAATGCACAACTTGCTCAATTTTGATCATATGACCATGTTTTTGGACATTTTGGAAAGCTCTTGAAGTCCTCTAACCAATGCCTTTGGTCCCATGTCATTTGGATTTACCAATATCAAGTTATGGCCTTTGACTCAAAGTGTACTTTTGTTGACTTTTGAAATTGACCTATAATGTAAAAATTGGTAACTTTTTGTGAGAGAATTTCTTGAACTTGGAGTGTGAAGATGGATTGTAGGAAATTGCATCCCCTTCAAAATGAGCATTGGATGGAATTTTTCTGACAAACCATGAAAAAGTTATGCCCTGGTCAAGATACAGTTGACTTTTCTACTGTCCAAAAATAGTAACTTTTTGCACCTTGATGATTTTTGAGCCATCCTTGTGGAATCATGATCAAGACTTGATCAAATGATGATTGTGGGCTCAAAATAAGATGTTGACCAAAAATTCTGACTTTTGACTGCAAAATGACCATTTTGCCCTTGTAGTTGACTGTAGATCAAATGGAGCTTTTGACTGTGCAAATTGGCACTGTGAGTCTTGAAACTTGGCATGTAGATGCTTGAGAATATATATAGGCCTATGAGACTTGATTAAACCATTGAAAACCCCAAATTCCTTGAGAGAACCAAAACCCTAATTTAAGCTGTCCTAGGAAGTGGTTTGAATGTCTAACCCTTGAGCAATCTTGAACCATTTGAGGATCATATCTTGAGGAATATGGGAGGACAAATTTTGGGGTACAACACCTATCCTCAGGTGACAACCCTGAAGGAAGTTTGAACTCAGAAATTTTTTCTTTAAATTTTTCCTTCAAGGTCTCGGCCGCTCGATGTACAGTGGTTCCCAAGTGTGTGGGATCATAAGTGGTTTCGAAATAATTTTGAAAAGCCCTAATTTCTTTGACATGAGTGAACATACCTTTCTTGAAGTGTACCTGCACATTGAACGCACCAGTTAGCTTTTGTTGAATGGTGAGTGTGTCAAACATATATGTCTGGTAGAACTTAGTCCACCATTCAAGAAATCCTTTTGCTGTGAAGTATGTTGGCTCGAAAGGTAAAATCTCGAACTGAGCAAAATCTTGATATTGCTCCTGTTGTAATTTTGCCTCTCTTGCTTTGAACGTTTTTCCTGAGGTTATGGCACTTTGTGTTTGGAACAAAGGTTCAGGAATTAATTGGCACAGGCCAAATTATCGAGAAACGAAATTGGGTTGATAAGCCAGGAGGAAAATCTGATTCTTTGTTGGAGTAATTCTTGAGGAAATTAGCCTAGGAAGAAGAAACGCTTTCCAAATGTCCTGCATCTCTCTGCTCTTGACAGCTTCTGAGAGAGACGTTGTGAACCATGATGGTCCACAAGTCCTTTGAGCAAAAGGTGCCATGGACTCTTCGAACTTGTGTCTTTTTGAGAAGATCATGATGTATTTAGAAAAATGGACTTTGAAATCATCCTTGTCATCATTTGGAGTAAGCTTTCGAAGCCCTGTGCCTTCGATGATCCTGTCAGCTATTTCTGGATCTTGTTCGATGATAGTATCAGCAGTTGATAAAGAAGATTCGAACATGGCATTAAGCCATAGTTGAAGCAACCAAAAGGGTCCAGCCAGAAGAATGTTCTTTGGAGCATGGGATTTTAAATCAGAAACTGCTGACCTTAAGCTCTCATAAAGATCGACAAGTAGCAGTTCACTCAGGAAAACTTTCCTATTTTCATGGAAATCCCTGGCTAGGGGAATGAACCTACTCGCCACTTGCAAGGATCTGCTGCAGAACACATATCGTGATAGCCACAAGGTAAGGAAAGCGATATGTTCTATGTCTGAGACATCATCCCCTTCAGTATGATAATGGCTGATGAATTTTGAAAAGCTAGCTAGTTTGACATCGAAGTCAATGATGCTAGAATGTTCTTCGTTATCAGGAATATAAGTTTCCCCCACTGGTGAAAGACCAGTGATGGCAGCTATATCAAAGAAGGTGGGTGTTATCATTCCGCCCGGAAGGTGGAAAGTGTTATAAGTGCTGTCCCAGAAGTACAATGAAGCAAATAGCAATGGGTGACTGTAAGTAAAGCCTGGTTTCGAAAGTTTGATTAAATTATAAATTCCTAATTCTTCCCATTGCTGGGATTTTTTGGATTCTACTTTAGTGAGCCAGTTTTGATATGCTACATCTGAAGTGGGGCAGGATCGAAATGGTTTGAAATTGCTTTTGATGTAATCTAAAATAAAAGGATCTTTTGGAGGTGAGACTGGAGTTTCAGTTGTTTTCGAATCAGATGATTCGCTTATGTCTTCAGTTCCTGCCTTAGGGGCATCCATCTTGTTGAATAGGGGTTTGAATTTAGAGCAAACGGGAAAAAATTTCCTAGTATCTTTCAGAATTTCAAAAACGGTTAAAGGACCCATTAGGGAAAACCTTTTTCCAGCAACAATGGTAGGGATTAATACCTGAGAAGCATACAACATTTCTTTCTCTTTGGAGATCGCTTGAGGATTGAGCACATATTGATTCTGATAAGTACCCACCTTGCTCTCCATGACAGTTTCCGTGTTGTTGTTCTTGTTCTCCCTCTTTGATGATTTCTTCAATTGTGATGATGTTGATGAAGACATTGTTAAGATTGCTGGAAGTTTTAGGGTTTAGTGAAAAAGAGGGGGGTTTCAGAATTTTGGAGAAAAAGAAGGAAAGACTAAACTGATGAGTTTTATAGAGAGTGTGGAAGAGTGAGTGTAAACACCCACTAAATAAGACTAGGGGTACGTGGAAGTCGTTGGTTGGATTCAGAGAGAGGTGGCGTAAGATCTAGTGTTGGTAATGAGTGTGATTAATAGTAATCATTATTTTTAAAACCGCACCATGCTGTGGTAACTGGTCCAAGACTGTTAGGTACTCAAAGAGGCGTCTTGATTGACGTGGGTAAAGTCATGCACAGTAAATGTCATGATTCTTCAAAAGACCTATCAAAATCTTGTGAATCTATTTAAAATAAGTATTTCTCAAAGGGTTCGAAATACATATTTTAAAGGGGCATTTTGTTGGCTGAAGATTTTGATATTGTGATTCGAAATGAAATGATTGGACTTTGTTTGAATAAAGCAAGTTTTATGGTTTGGAATGGAAGAGACTACTTTTTCGAATGGAAATATTAAAGTTTAAGGTTTCGAATGATAGTTGTGGAGTGTAAGTCTAAAGAATTTTCAAAATAATGATGAGATTATATTTGTGAAGATTGTTTTCGAAAATAACCTTTGAAACGAATTTGAAACGAAGGTTCCAAGGCGTTTGAAATTCAAACGTGAGCGGGATATTGGAAATTCAAATACATAAGCGTTGGAGCGTTCGAGGACGCGTGGAGGCTAGAGGGAAGTAATGCTCTGCATGCTTCGAACGTGGCAGATTCTGATAGCAAGACCGTTATGGTCGAAATAGTATAAATAGAGGTCTTAGTGTTAGGATTTCGGGGTGTCATATCTGTTGTACAAATTCAGTAAACATTCAAAATACCGCATGGATAGGGAAACAAATGCTCGAAAGATGTACGTATGATAACACCAACATTTACAATTAAATGAAAACTCTTTATATTTTCTAGTTTTGTCTTTCATTTCCATTTCATTTGTGCTTCAAACATTTTTACGTTCATGCCTTTACATTAAAGCTTTTACATTCAGAGTCATTTATTTCTTTCTCCATTTAAACGCTTTTCTTATGTTCGAATCCTTTAAACATTCAGCAACTTTTACATTCACTCACTTAATCTTACCATTTACCCAATATTAAGTCTTTTTACTTTTCTAATGAACATTCCTTATATCATATAGAAATTATCCTTCGAATCATTTAGTGTAGTAATCGAAGTGGATTAGATGTCTTTGAAACACTTTAATTAGAAGTCCTAAATATGAATACCAGTTTTACAATTAGATTTAGCCAAACAACTATGTCCCATAGGATCAATCTAGTCGATCCTGCAAGTTACCAAAGAAATTGAATAACAGTAATTAAGTTTATTCGATAGTTTGGAAGACTAGCGGTTGTTTACCAGACATCACTGTGAACAGATCGTTAAGATGTTGTATCATGTATATGTTGTTGGCCGAATTAGTGCTTGACTGCCTAAAAGAAATATACATAATGAAATTTGATTCCCCACACTAAACATAGAAACCGACTTTGCATTTTTGACCGCAAGAAATGTGAGTCTCCTAAACCTTAAGTACTTTGAGTCTCATATTTTGGCTGCAAAAGATAAAACGAGTAATACTGTACCCACTTGTAAACTTGGCTCTTGTATATAAATACTAATTAAGTGAATATTTTGTGCCAACTCATCATTCATCATTCAATCGAAAACTATTACAGACTAAACCTAGTTGTCAACACGGCAACATATCCGAGCAACTGTACTTTCCTCTGTTTCTTCCTTCCACAAATGTATCACTATAAATACATATCCCACTTCTCTGCCACAATCATCCCTTCAACATTTATTTCATCACCACATCAAAATACAAATCCACCATGCCATTTCTTCATACTTCCTCAATCATCTCTTTTCTCTTCTCCCTGTTGCTATCTCTTTCATTCACCACAACATATGCTGCAGGAAATTTCTATCAGAACTTTGATATAACTTGGGGAGATGGTCGTGCCAACATACTCGACAACGGTCAACTTCTCACTCTTTCCCTCGATAAAGCCTCTGGTTCTGGATTTCAATCCAAGAACGAATATCTCTTTGGAAACATTGATATGGAGCTCAAGCTTGTACCTGGGAATTCTGCAGGCACCGTCACTGCTTACTATGTAACTACAAATCACGCTTACTGTTTTAATGCTTATAGTAATCAAGTTTCAAATTCCTAATTATTTATTTTTGATATGGCATGATGCAGTTATCATCAAAAGGATCAAACTGGGATGAGGTTGATTTTGAATTCTTGGGAAATGTAAGTGGACAACCATACATTCTTCATACCAATGTGTTCAGTCAAGGCAAAGGTAATAGAGAGCAACAATTCTATCTATGGTTTGATCCAACTGCTGATTTCCACACTTACTCCATTCTCTGGAATCCTCAACGCATTATGTAAGTGCTTTTTACATATTTCACACACATTTCGATTTCATTCATTCAGTCTTGATTAATGATGAGCACGTGTGTATATTTATTGAATGCAGCTTCTCAGTGGATGGAACACCTATAAGAGAATTCAAAAACATGGAATCAAAAGGAGTTGCATTTCCAAACAACCAACCAATGAGATTATATTCAAGTCTATGGAATGCTGATGATTGGGCAACAAGAGGTGGTCTTGTCAAGACAGATTGGAATCAAGCTCCATTCATAGCATCATACAGAAATTTCAATGCTGATGCTTCATCGTCCAATGCTTGGTATTCCCAACAGTTGGATTCAACAAGTCAACAGAGATTGAGTTGGGTGCAAAACAATTACATGATTTACAATTATTGCAATGACACCAAAAGATTTCCTCAAGGCCTTCCAACCGAGTGCAATGCATCCTAATTATATCTACCTGGAGCAACTATATACTTGAAGATTTAATTTATTTTTTCCCTCTAAATTAGGCTAGTTCAATTGGTTTTACTTGTATTATGTTTCATGTCAACTCATTTATTCTTTCATACATTAAATAAATATTCATATTTCTTTTCATCCAACTTTAATATAATCTTCTAAACTGATTCTATATTTGTTAAAAGTGTCTATAAATATAAAGATTTTGGTCAATCTGTCTCGACATATCTAAGATCCCGGAAATATAAGTTGATTTCACATAATTATTGAAAAATTTCAATTCTTAGAAAAGAAATCATGTAATTCAAGTTAGTATAGGAGAAAACAAATTTAAATTGGGACTTTAGAGTATTCCAATGCAGGTAATTTATTTGATTGCTTGTGTCATATTTTATGGACATGTTAGTTGGATTTTATGACGCATCTCAAATCTTAATATATCCAAAAAGGCCGGAGGAAACACTTGGAGAAATTTAGTTGATTATGTGGGTGTTCCTTCGACAGACACCTTAGAAGAGTATTTCGACATACACGTTAAAGGAAACGTGTCGAAGGTCATATGCGCATAGAAATGTTTAGAACTTAGAAAGTTTTGGAATAAGTTTGAAGATTATTTCGACTAAGAAGGGTGGAATGTGAAACGAGAGTAAATAACTGCTTTTTAGCCTTATTCGCATCTGAAGAACGCGTGAAAACAAATAGAGGGTGAAACACATGCAGACGAAAACATGTCCTCTTCTGGAGAAAGGAATTTTAGTTATAATTATTTAGATTTCAGTAAAAATAGGAAATTCAAGTGTTAGATTTCTTGTGTTGACATTACTGCAGAAAACTCAATATACTCAAAGTATCTGAGCGAAGTGAGAAAAGAGTAACC
The DNA here is from genome assembly GCA_948472305.1 of Vicia faba. Taxonomy (NCBI): domain Eukaryota; kingdom Viridiplantae; phylum Streptophyta; class Magnoliopsida; order Fabales; family Fabaceae; genus Vicia; species Vicia faba. The sequence goes on along the minus strand of OX451739.1, from coordinate 1,499,725,314 downwards.
GAGTGCAATGTATGTATTCTGTTGGTGGTATTCTAGAGGTGATATGTGGTAAATTATATTGTTGCAGAATTTAGAGTAAGAAAATATTTTTCTGTCACGTTTTGCACTAAACTTCCACTGGTGGAGGTTAGGCTTTGAAATACTCCAATTTTATTGAGTTCACCACACATACTTTTTTTTACTACAACTTAGCATTATAAAGGCTTTATATAGGCTTAAAATAAACTGATAGAGAATACAACGAGTTGGTAATCAAGATGAGTACTCTTTGGATCTCTCAATCTTAATGATATAACTCTACAAATCTAAATCAAGACAATAGTTATAATGTGATGGTTACACTTCTCATAATTTTTACTAAATATAATGGCGATTAATGATAACACGAAAATGTATAGTATATTTGGCTTGATTAACATAAATTATGTCTCTATTTTATTTTAATTATGTTGCTTTATGTTAGTATTATGCTGGTATTTTAATGTGTTTAAGGAATTTAATGTTTACAAGGCTTGTTTGAGAAAAGGAAGAAAAATGGGGTACAAGTGAAGAAAAATAGGAAATATCCAAAAAGAAAAAAAGGCTCATTAAAAGAAATGAAAAACCCAAGACCCACAAAAAAAGAAGCGCGTGGCCCACAAGGTGTGACGCTCGTCACACCCACCATAATGGTCGGCACAAGCAAAACAGGATCCTTTTTCATGGCAATAGATGATTTGTTGTCACAATGAAGCTGTAAACTTCCCACCTGCTTCTCTCCAATGTCTTATAATATTCTTCTCAACTAAAGTGATTGTTGTGTAGCCAAACTAGCTGCTAAATACTCAGTCTTAGCTGAAGATTGTGCCCTAGTATCTTGCTTCTTGAGCACCAAGAGATCACACCTGAATCAAGGTTGAATACATAACCTGAAGTGTTCTTCATACCATCAACTTCCAGCTCAATCACTATCACAATAGCCTTTAGCTTCAAGTTTAAAATTCTTCTCAAACCTGATTCCATGCTTTATGGTTCCCATGACATACCTTAGAACTCTTTTTGCTGCCCCAAGATGTAAATGAATTGGTTTACTCATGAATCTTGAGAGTAAACTAGCAACAAACATTAAACCGGGTCTTGAAGCTGTAAGATAAAACAAGCTTCCAACCAAACTTATATACATGCTTGCATCTACTAATCTTCCACCATCTTCCTTCTTTAATTTTTCATTCACCACTAAAGGAATATCAACGGGTTTGCAGCCATACATGCCAAACTTTTTTAAAATATTTTCAGCATATCTCTTTTGATAAATAAAAACTCCATATTCATCTTGGTAAACATTAATATCAAGAAAATGATACAGCAAGCCAATATCACTCATCTCATATTTTTTCATCATTTCTATTTTAAAATTTTCAACCATTTTCTTGTTGTTACCCATACACACCAAATCATCAACATAAAGGGCAATAAGAAGGATATCATCTTCACCTTGATGCTTCACATACAAGGTATGCTCACTTTGACTTCTTTAAAATTCTTGCAGAATGAAGTAGCTGTCAATTTCAATATACCACGCTCTAGGGGCTTGATTCAATCCATAGAGAACTTTCTTCAACTTTTAAATTTTTTCCTCTTGGCCTTTAGTCACAAATCCTTGAGGTTGATGCACATACACCTCTTCTTTTAATTCTCCATTCAAGAAAGTTGACTTCACATCAAGTTAGTACAAATGCCAACCTTTTTGAGTTGTTAACGCAATGGTTGTTCTTACGGTGTCCAAACGTACAACTGGAGCAAAAGTCTCACTATAGTCAATTCCAGGTTGTTATACATAGACTTTGACTACTAATATAGCCTTGGCTCTTTGGTTTGAACCATCTGGATTATGCTTCAATTTGTACACCCACTTTACTCAAATAACTTCTTTGTCATTTGGCTTTTCAACTAGTTGCCATGTTTTGTTTTTGTCAATTGCATTTATTTATTCTTGCATCGCATTCCTCCAAACACCTTCTTTGATTTCTTCATAAAAAAAATTGGTTCCATAACACAATAGTTGCATCCTGCATAAATATCACTCAAGTCCTTCAATTTTATTGGAGTTGAGTTGGGAGATGATGTACTTGAAATTGGAGAACTTGGAGAGGATGAAGAACTCCGTGTACATGGGGATGATTGCTCATTTCCAGCTGCTGAATTTTGTGGTAATAAGATTGCATGGATTATTTTCTCCTTCATTTTGTCTTCTTCCCAATTCCAAGAAGCCTTCTCTTCAAATCCAACATCCCAGCTAATGATCACCTTGTTTGTCTTCATGTTGTAAAGTCTATGGCCCTTTGACATGGAACTATAGCCAATAAAGACACATATTTCACTTGTTTCTTCCAACTTTTTCCTCTTTTATTTAGGAATTTGAGCATAGAAAACACACCCAAAAACTTTAAGGTGTTTACCTGAAGATGTTTTTTCACTCCAAGCTTCAAATGGAGTCTTATTCCATACAGCCTTTCTTGGATATCTATGCAGCAAATACACGACACTATCGACATCCTCGGGCCAAAAGGTTTAAGGAAAACCTTTCTCAAGTAGCATCGACTTTGCCATCTCCATTACAGTTTGGTTCTTTCTTTCATATACACCATTTTATTGAGGTGTATAGCTGTCATATCTCAAATTTTCTCTACTGATTCCTAATATTTTATCTCTTATTAAATTCCAGAATTATCATTTGTTTTATAATGTATTCGTATATATGAGGTTTAAGTTTACAAAGGGGAGGGGGTGGGGGGGGGGGGGGGGGGTTCACCTTATTCAAAAACTAATGAGTCTTTCTAAATCAGAAAAGGCCCATGTAAAATTGAGGGCTCATTTCGTTTTGGTTAAAGCTTTTGGTTTCAGCCCATTTTGAAGGAGGGTTTACACTATTTGAGAACTCTTGGGCTTTCTAAATCAGAAAGGCCCATGTAACTTTATTGGCCCATTTATGAATAAATAGAAAGGGGGTATATTGATTGCAAAAATGGTGTATTTGTTAAGCCCATTTAAATTGCTTGGAATAAAATAGAAGGGGGTGTGTTTTACATTTTTTTCGGGAAGGCCCAAACAATTAAACAATTTAGCCCATTTCAATTTTTTTGTTTTTTTGAGAATTTGTTCTGATTAGTAACGTTATTAAAACTTTTATCACTATATTATAAACTTAATTAAAAATTATGTTTTCTTTATTCATTGAGGAAAAAAAACATTGACTAAAAAGTCAAGATAAAACTTCCAACCCTAATCAGTCCGGCCCTTTACCATTTTCCAAGCCCGAGCCCAATCAAAGAAACACACACTGTACAGATCGAAGAAGAGAAACACTTGCTTTTGGGTTAAGAACAATTATTGTTCAGATTAAAACAAATCAAAGCTTTCCCTTTGAATCATTTGAAGACTTTACAAGCATAATTTACAAATCAACATCAATACAAAATAGAATCACATCTTGAATTGTCCAAAAATCTTACATTTACAAATCAACTTAATACAAAATCAAATCAAATCTTAACATAATCAAGTATTGCTATACAAAATCAAACTGAATTACAAACAAATAAAAGTTAATCTCTAAAATCCCTAATTCTGCTGTCAATCTCTAAGTAACGACAATTATACAAAAAACTTCCTATTTTAACTAAATCTAACATTATAAAAGGCCTTCCTTCCTAAGAGGAGAAAAAATATTTGGAGGAAGCACAGAGAGAGCTTGAGAGAAGAAGGAGATATGATCCCCGTCGCCATAAAATTTTGCGTCGTGGCTCCGTAAGCTTAGGGTTTCAACATCTGAAACCCTAGATTTTCTCGGTCACGCTGCCGCTATTTTCTTCGTCACCACCGTCCAGCGCCTGCAAAACAGAAAGGGAAAAGAGGAGATCAGAATAAATCAGACCCAAATCCGAAGAGGCGTAGAGATATACGGCGAAGAAGGTAAGCTCTGATTACTTAGATTAGGGTCTTTTGCATGATTATTTTGTGATGTAGGGTTGTCTGAGATCAGAATCATAGGGTTTGGGGTGGGATCACCGCCGCGGATTAGGGTTGAAAGGGGTCGGTATTATAGTTTTCAGTGTGGTGTTAGAGGAGAGAAATGAGATACAAAGCAGAGAGAGATGAAAAAATGATGAAATGATTCGTGAAATGAAAAAATATAATGTATTGCAATCCAATATGCGTAAGTCCATGACCATTACCATGCGCCTTCCATCATGGTCGTGTGATCCCAATCAAGCGCTCCAGAAATGTGTGCCTATCGTAATGCCATACACCCTCCCACACCCTATATATACGGATCCCAAATACCTTTGGACCAGGCCCATTACTAAATCCACCTCCCTGTTTTTGTTTTGCTAGCTACATAAAGAACTCACACCCCCTCAGCCTAATGGGTCAAGCCCAGCATCTGGACTTGGGCTCTTACTCTCTGCACGCACCATATTTGCTATCACGTTAGGATTCAAACCCCCATGTGTCTGGGCCTGAATTCAACATCTGAATTCAAGGCCATACTGCCTATATCCCCTATTTTACTAGCCCAACATAATTCACACCCCCCATGCGTTTTTTAATTTAATTTATTTTATTATTTTTTTATAATTATCTTTTATATTTATAAATTTTAATATTATTATATTATTATTATAAACTCAAATATTTATTTTTCAACTCATCTAAATATTTATTTATTTACTGCATTAAAATTATTTTTTATCATGCATTAATAAGATATTTTTATAATTAATACATTAAAAAATATTTAACCAACACTAAACTCTTTTTTCATAACAAATTAAACTCAACAATCAATTTTCAAAAAGGATTACAAGTATATTTTAATCGACTGTGTAGCGCCCGTAATTTAATTATTTATTTAATTAAATTATTTTGGATTATTTGTTGAAGTTGCGAGATGTTGAGAATTATTGATATAAGTTGTTAGATTATTATTAGTTAACTAATTAGTGATTAATAATAATTGTAATGTAAAATTAAAGGGAATATATGAAATAATGTTGGACTTATGCTATTGGTTAGAAGTAGTAAAGTGGGGGTGTAGGTTAGGCCCAAGAGGATTAATATATAAGGAGGAGCTAACACAAGGATTTGTTTTAGTTGGAGAATAAGGATTATGTACGCTGACCAATAGAGCTGCGCGGACGAGGAGCAAGATGCCCGGTGTCGAGCAGAGCGAAGCAAAGCCGTCGACTAGAGACTTTGGTTGAGCGACCTTCAATCCAGGTAAGGGTGGGGTTCTGACCTTATAATTGGACTTATGATGTGTATTACGTGGGAATTGGTCGTTTTATGATTATTGTGCGTGGATGTTTCTGAATTACTATCGAAGTTGCTCGTTTATTCATGTTGTGGCTGCTGGGAAGAACTGTAAGACCGTTTAACGAATCCATTTTAGGAAGTTGCCCGATTGTGTGTTGTGGACGTTTTGTTTACCTGTGTGACTGCCCGGTTTAATCGATGAGTAGGTTAGTGTAGATTTTTTCCTATTGTTATGGTCGTTAGGTTGTTGTGGTCGTTATGAGGGTATGATTGTTACGATGCTAGGAATTATTGTTGTAGTCGGTCTTGTATAATGAATGAATCTGCCTATAAGAATATAGTTGCCCGTTATTATGTTACTCTGAGCGGTTGGCCGAAAGTTATGATTTATAGTGGTGTGGTCGTTAAGACGTTATATCATGTATATGTTGTTGGCCGAATTAGTGCTTGACTGCCTAAAAGAAATAGACATAATGAAATTTGATTCCCCACACTAAACATAGAAACCGACTTTGCATTTTCGACCGCAAGAAATGTGAGTCTCCTAAACCTTAACTACTTTGAGTCTTATATTTTGGCTGCAAAAAATAAAACGAGTAATACTGTACCCACTTGTAAACTTGGCTCTTGTATATAATACTAATTAAGTGAATATTTTGTGCCAACTCATCATTCATCATGCAATCCAAAACTACTACAGACTACACCTAGCTGTCAACACGGCAACATATCTGAGCGACTGTACTTTCCTCTGTTTCTTCCTTCCACAAATGTATCACTATAAATACATATCCCACTTCTCTGCCACAATCATCCCTTCGACATTTATTTCATCACCACGCCTTCAATACAAATCCACCATGCCATTTCTTCATACTTCTTCAACCATCTCTTTTCTCTTCTCCCTGTTGCTATTTCTTTCATTCACCACTACATATGCTGCAGGGAACTTCTACCAAAACTTTGACATAACTTGGGGAGATGGTCGTGCCAACATACTCGACAACGGTCAACTTCTCACTCTTTCCCTCGACAAAGCCTCTGGTTCTGGATTTCAATCCAAACACGAATATCTCTTTGGAAACATTGATATGCAGCTCAAGCTTGTACCTGGGAATTCTGCAGGCACCGTCACTGCTTACTATGTAACTACAAATAACGCTTACTGTTTTAATGCTTATAGTAATCAAGTTTCAAATTCCTAATTATTTATTTTTGATATGGCATGATGCAGTTATCATCAAAAGGATCAAACTGGGATGAGGTTGATTTTGAATTCTTGGGAAATGTAAGTGGACAACCATACATTCTTCATACCAATGTGTTCAGTCAAGGCAAAGGTAATAGAGAGCAACAATTCTATCTATGGTTTGATCCAACTGCTGATTTCCACACTTACTCCATTCTCTGGAATCCTCAACGCATTATGTAAGTGCTTTTTACATATTTCACACACATTTCGATTTCATTCATTCAGTCTTGATTAATGATGAGCACGTGTGTATATTTATTGAATGCAGCTTCTCAGTGGATGGAACACCTATAAGAGAATTCAAAAACATGGAATCAAAAGGAGTTGCATTTCCAAAGAACCAACCAATGAGATTATATTCAAGTCTATGGAATGCTGATGATTGGGCAACAAGAGGTGGTCTTGTCAAGACAGATTGGAATCAAGCTCCATTCATAGCTTCATACAGAAATTTCAATGCTGATGCTTCATCGTCCAATGCTTGGTATTCCCAACAGTTGGATTCAACAAGTCAACAGAGATTGACTTGGGTGCAAAACAATTACATGATTTACAATTATTGCAATGACACCAAAAGATTTCCTCAAGGACTTCCAACAGAATGCACAACATCCTAATTATATCTACCTATTTGTAACTATATACTTGAAGATTTAATTTATTGTTTTTCTCTTTAGTTACGTTTATTCAATTTCTTTTACTTGTAATTTGCTTCATATCAATTCGTTTATTCTTTCATACAAATAATAAATAAATATTCAGATTTTTGTCTTGCAAGCTCAAAGTAATCTTTTAATTTTAATAGAGTTCAGAATGAAAAGTTAACCATGTTCAGTTGTTTATTATAATGTATTTATTAATCATCAAATGAAAGTTTCTAGCCAAAAATTTGAAATATATCGATCATATAATTTAATATGTAAAAATATCCACCCTCAAAAAATTAATAATATACGATGAAGTCACACAAAAGACCTTTTTGGTGAAGTCATTAATCTAAGCAATGAAAAAGCAATATTGACTTAGAAAGTGTCGCATAAGATTATATAGTAGATACTACTCCGGCTATTATTATAACTAATTTTTTTTAGTTTCATTGAATAAGAATATTTCCGGTCTTTTATGTAGATTAGATACATTATTTATTTAATAAACCTAAAAAACAATCTTTCTTTATAATAAAGATCGGAGAAAGTATAATTATTATGTATTTTCTCCGTTCTTTTTAAAGTGTCACTTTTTAGAGATTTTTTTTGTTTTTTTAAAGTGTCACATTTTAAAGTTTAAGATAATATTGATTATAGTTTTATCAGAATTATCTCTAATCATTATTATCGAGAAAAAAAAAGTTAAATAAATTATTATAAAGTTAAGGATATTACAGAAAAAAATAAACATTATTTAAAAAGTAACAATAAACATTATTTATCTTGATATCTATAAAAAAATTAAAAAAATGATAATTAAAAAGAAACGGAGAAAATATCTTCATATTTATTAATATTGCAACCAAGTCTGTGACATTTTAAATGTGGCAAAATTACATACAAGGATTAGTGACTTTGGAATTTGGTACCTTTGGTACCTTTCCCTCTATCTCTCTCTAAACAAATTCTTCTCTCTAAATAAATAATATATTTTAATTACTCATTTCTCTCTAAATTAGCCTAAGGACATCAAAGGTATGAAAGGCACTAAATCCATTCCCCAAAATTACTTCAATCTTTATATTGTTTTTTTAATTTTAATTGTTATTGTGAAAATCAATTAAAACAACTTTTGGTTCCCTTAAATTTATCGTGCTCATTTTTATTTCGTATTTTTTTCCCAACACTTTAGAAAAACATCAACATCATTTTTATCTTGTTCATTTCATCAACATCATATTCATCTTGCTCATTTCACTTGAAACCTCAATTTCGTGTTCGTCCGTCATTGTTGAAAAAAATGAAGTTATTCTTTATGCTCATTTGTTATTTTATATTCTTTCCCAACATTGCAGACGAACGTCAAGATCATATTCATCGTGTTCTTCCTCCATTGTTGAACAAATTGGTGTTTTCTATTATTTTGATATTCTCCTTTTCAATCACTCATCAATATAACACGACCAAAAATCTGCTTGTATTCGTATTGAGAATATTATTGCTAAGGTAAATGGAAAAATATTTGTTATATTTATTTGACATTATTTATTATGATTTATTGATTTCCAATTAAGCATAATTGGAGGTGTTAAATTTGATTTCAATTTGGGAATTAATGTTTATGCTTGAATTTGTTTTTTTTTGTATATAGTTTTCATATTTAATTATTTTTATTTTAAATTTTGTTAGTTTAAATTTTGAATAAAGTATTGGAGGTGTTAACTTTGATTTCAATATCTGAATTAGGGTTTATGTTTTAAATTGTTTTCAATATGTGAATTAGGGTTTATGTCTTAAATTGTTTTTAATATATGAATTAGGGTTTATGCTTGAATTTTTTTCTGTATATGGGTTTCATATTTGATGATTTCGAATTTTTAATTTTGTTAGTTACCTTTGATTTAATTAGGAAATTAGGTATTGTGATTGATGTTGAGCTTTGTTGTGTTAAAAATTGTGTTACTTCAGGTTTACTATGGAAAACTACGATGATTTTGATTCCAATTAAGTTCATTCCACTGATGGTGAAACATCTAATGTTGAATCGAATGATAATGAGGATGACAATTATTCGATATCTAGTGGGTATCAAAGTGCATATGTGTTAGCTGAGAATTTCGATTATCTAAAATATTAAAGAGAAATGAAGAATGTAGAAGGAAATCTAGTTTTAAAAAGAAATATGAAAACATTTCTTAGAGCTTCCGACTGACCAAGAGTATGATAGCTTGATTATATTAAACGATGGAGAAAGTCTTATTGTTGCAAATATACACGGGACTTAAGAAATTTCATGTTTTGAATTTGAATGTTTCGATAAGTCATGTTGTTCGTTTGGCGCTTCAAAAAGAAGGAGAATTTAAATTCAAATGGTTTGATCTTATCTGAAAGGACGCGTGGAAGCCTGAAGATTCAAAGAGCATGCAAACATCAAATGTGACACTCTTGTAGAGAAAGACCGTTATGGTCGAATTAGTATAAATTAAGATCTTTATGTCAGATTTTAGTGTGTTCACTTTTGTACAAATCACTCAAATAAACTCGAAGTACCAAGTGCTAGAGAAAAGAGTTACTAACAATGTACGTATGAAACACTAGTTTTTATTCAAAGTCATTTATCTTTTGAATCAAGTCTTTTATGTTTCATTTTTAGTTTAAATCGAAGTACATTTACATTCCAGTTTTTAATTTAAAACTTTTTCTATCTTTATCTTCAAGTATTTATTTTATCTTTACTTTCGTTATAATTATCCTTTCGACAAAGAGTAAATATCCAGAAACGTTAGAACATCAAAACTTAAACACATGTTCTAGGATCAATCCAATCGATTCTGTGAGTAACCAAAAAATATATTTGTTGTGGAAGTAGATGCAATTGTAGGTGATAGATTGGTGAGTATTTGTTCCATTACTTATGATGAAATTCGTTTTATGGAATTTGATACTGTTAATGAAGCTTATGCATTGAATGGTAAATGTAAAGGTTTTTCCATTAGGAAAAGTGATGTTAGGACAAGAGGGCCTGAAGGTAGTAAAATAATACTACTTCTATTCCTTTATATAAGAGACAAATTAAATTTTAGGTTCATTGAATAATTAATGTATTTAGTATGTTTTATAAACAAATACATTAATTATTCAATGAACTTAAAAAATTGAATTGTCTCTTATATAAAGGAAAAAAGGTAGTAGTAATGAGGCAATATGTATGCAATAAACATGGCTTAAGAGAGAAGAAACACTTATGTAGGATTGAAAGGAAAAGAGATCACAACCGTTTGACAAGTACTAAATGTGCAGCTAGGCTTCGTGTGCACTACAAAGCCAAAAAGGGTAGATATGTAGTATCAATTTTTGAAGAGGCTTATAACTATGAATTAACCCCATCTAGGTTTGTGCACTTACACCCCATTTATCGTGAAATTTATGAAGTAGATAGAGCTCAGATTGATGGTCTTCAGTCACATGGAATTAGAACTTGTCATATAATGGGGTAAATGGTTGCTCAAAAGGGTGGATATGCTAGTGTTGTGTTTACAAAGAAGGATTTGTACAATTATTTTGAAAAAAAGTGTGCTATTATTAAAGATGGTGAAGTTGCCGCTACTTTAAATCATCTAAATGTAAATTCATCTACTGATCCCATGCTATATGCTAAATATGTTGTCAATAGTGATAGGCGAATGAAGTCTCTTTTTTGGGCTGAAGGGAGCAGTGGATCTGACTATTTTTGTTTTGGCGATGTAATCGCGTTCAACACAACTTATAAGAAGAAGAAATACAACTACCCGTTGGTTATATTTCCAGGGTGTAACCACCATGCCCAGACTACTATTTTGGAGCTACATTGGTATCAGATGAAACGATAAAGACATATAAGTAGTTGTTGAGGTGTTTTTTATAGTGCATGGAAGATAAATATCCAAAAGTAGTTGTAACATATGGATATGGGGCTATGAGGTAGGATATAAAATGGGTTTTTGCGAATGCGACTGAACGATTATGTGCTTGGCATTTGGATAAGAATGCAGATGAAAATGTAAGAAAGTCACAATTTTTGGAAAGTTTTAAAAAAGGCATGTACTCAAATTTTACAAAGGATCAATTTGAAGAGTTTTAATCAGAGCTAATTAAAGAAAATGAACTTGAAGGAAATATTTGAGTTGCAAAAACATATGAGAATAAGTCACTATGGGCAACTGCATATCTACATGATATTTTTTTACACGTATAAGAACTATGTCTCAATGTGAAGTTGTTAATGCAATAATCAAGAGTTATGTCATTAAGAAAGGCTGCATTTTTTAATTTATGTACAATTTTGAGAAGGCTTTGAGATAGTATAGAAATAATGAACTAGTAGCAGTTTTTAAAATCAAAGTTTTTAGAACTTGTGTTGACAACTCACCTACGTTTGATTAATATTGATGCCACTAAAACTTATACATACGAGATTTTAAAAGAAGTTAAAGATGAAATTATGAAGGTTGGTGCATTGATTGTTAAGAACCTATTTGCTCATGGGAATATGAAAATTTATACATTGACAAAATATTTTCAGGAAAAATATGAAAGAGAAGTTTCTTATGATGGTCTAACCCTTCAATATTCCTGTAGGTTATTTGATTCTCGTGGACTTCCATGTACTCATATGTTTTATGTCATTAAGGAAGAATATGTTGATCACATTCCTAGCAATTTAGTAATGTCGCGCTGGACCAAGGATGCAAAAATTGAATTCTTAAACATGATTTGTAATGGTACAGTTGATTCAAATTTGACTGAGCAAGCTCATTTTGGTGCATATTGTTATGCTTTTACTAATTTTTGCAAAAAAAGATTAAAAAAATAATGGTGTTTATGTGGAAATAATGGATGGCATTGTGACGATCTTATTGGGACACAAAAGAAAGGTGGAAATTTATACCATACGATTCAGCAATTTCCAGGCCAAACAAATTGCATCATTCACTCTTTGAGGCCCTCGGGAGACCATCCATACCTTGCATAAGGCGTGGAACGCTCTAGAAGACCAGATCCATACACCACCAGACCTTGGTAAGACTTGGCTTCAAAATCTTTCAAATGCATGCTATAAATTGATTTTCGTTCCATATTCATGTTATTGTCATTGATTGTGAGCATTCTAACATCTTTCATGTAAGGTACAGGGCCAAAACCTCTAATCACCATTGTTAGGGTTTCTAAACGTGAGTTTCGTTTTCAGTGTTAGAAGCATTTTTAGGCCAATTTAAGGCCAAAATCGGATTCACGATTCGATTTTGTATAGGGTATGGCCTTTAACTCTTCACAAATCCCATGCTTTTGCAGGTTTGAGAATTGGAACCTCCCGGAGAAGATGACCGCAGATCCCCTCTTGCATCATTGAATCGTTGACTCCGTTTGGAGCATGCGTGGCATTTTAACATAATCTGATTGGCTCATTTGAATTGCTGACTGTTTACCGTGGAAATTGGTAAACAACCGCTGATCCTCCAAAAGGTTACTTATTTGGTGACTCGCAGGATCGATCATATTGATCCTAAGACATGGTTGATTTTTGGGGTTTTGATTAAGTTTAATGATGGTTAATGACAAGAAAATAAAGACACTTTATGTAAATTGCATGAAGAAAACTTGGTAGAATGAAAGAAAGCTTTAAATAAAGGCTTCGACTGGGAAAAGTAAATGAAAGGCAATAAAGTTCTGGAAAATAAATGACTTTGATTAATTTAAATGGTGTTTCACACATACATTCTCAACAATTCTTTCTCTCACACTGGGTACTTGAATCTAAATGAGTAACTTGTATATAATTGTGAACACACGCGAAAAACTACGTGAACAACTAGTATTTATACTAAACACATCTTAAGTAACCGTCGGGCGGTTACGCTGCTTCGAGATGACTCCACTTGGCATGCTCACAGCATTCGACGCTCCTGATCTTGGCACGTTGCACTTGGTAACCGCTGGGAACCGTTTTCCCTCCAAACATTCGAATCTCAAACTGTTCCACTCTGAGCATCGAATCCTTTTGTCGAGAAGAACCTTCGACGTCGAAGGCAACAAGATTCCTACTTAGAAGAAATTCTCTAAGTACCTTGCCACCTTCTGATGAGCCTTTCGACAGAATCAGCTGGTCGAGACCATCCCTCACGATTAATGGTTTATATTAATAAAAACAAGGGTGTCGAACTTAGGAGCCAACAAATTGCCCCCCAAGAATGCCTTATTTCGACGTTGAAAAGAAAAAAGGCATTCTTTGAGATTCCACTCGACACCTGTCCTTCATTCTTAGCCACATATTAACCTGTGCGCTTTTCGTCTTCTACCAACCAACTGACAATCCCAAGAAAAAGCCATCATTCCATCTGTACCTAAGACGTCACCTCAGTAAGGCGTTTAGCGTGCCCAATGTCTTTTCACAGATTGTCATCATGACAATTTCCCAAAAACGAGGGCGCACACTACACCGTTTTGTTTCTGCAGAACGGCTATGTCAGCGAAGGAGCGCCACGTGCCCCACTATCATCTGCAACATTAAATGGCCTCGAATTTTGTGATTTCCCAACCACTATAAATAGCGCTAAGTACCCATTGTGGGACGTTTTCACGCCATTCTGCATCCAAACCTTATTGTTGAACAAAAACTTCTGCAAACCTGCAAACACTTTGTTCTTCACTCACCTTCAATCTTAACCCAAAAATGGCTTCAGGTTCCTCTAATGCTCCTAGTTCCAACATTCCTTTTAGAAATGCCAAACCAAAAATCTTCTCAACTGTTCCAACAGTTAACTCTACAGGCATGCGAAGGGTTCCTGAACCCCTAGGAACTGCTGAGCGTGAAGCTTATTCACATCAACTACTGATTCCGGTTGGATACTCCAACCAGATTTTCGCCATGTCTGGCCCGTTATCCCCATGCATTGATGAATCCACAAAGATCAAGAACTTCTTCCCGGTGCTTGAGGCACTCAAACCTGTTGGGTGTTCCAAAAAAGTTGCAGATGACAACGAAGATCCCGCTAAGGAAAAGATAGATCTTCGTTTCTTCAATAGAGGTGTTAGGGCTTTTAGGTCTAGCCCTAGCCTTACATCAGACTACAGCGCTTGGCTAGAGAAGATGGAAAAAAGCCAGGCTTCGATTTGGAAGAACCTGGGGATATACGACCTAGTCATGCTGTCGAAGACTGGTCTCAACTACTCCCCTGAGATGCTGATAGCCTCTTTGCTTTTCTGGGATTATACTCACTTCACTTTCCACCTGCCTTGTGGAATGCTAACACCCACTCTTTTCGACGTGGCTGCCATCACCGGTCTTCGACCAACTGGGGATTATTTCGACCCAGAGGAAATGTCGGAAGACCAAATTGGGTTTTCAGCTACCAAACCCACCTATACCACCTATATCAACCACTACCATGATAGGTCGACAGCCAATGTGACGGATGTGGAGCACATTGCGTTTCTAGCCCTTTGGCTGTCACGCTTTGTGTTCTGTACGAAGTCTCTACAGGTGACAAAGAAAATGGTCACCCTTGCTACCCAGCTTCACCATGGTCAAAACATTTGTTTGGCCGAATTAATCCTGGCGAATCTGTATGAGTCAATCAGCAGTGGAGCGACTCTGTTAAAGGTCATCGAAAATAGAGCCAGTTTGTTGCTTCCAGGACCCTTCTGGCTACTTCAACTATGGCTAAATGCCACTTTTGAGTCTTTCTTACCTCAGAAAACTCAAATAGACGAACAAGCTCCTGAGATAGCCAACAGGCGTATCGAAGGCACCAGACTGGCTTTACTGACTCCGACTGAGGATGGGTTGGAACTCCAACAGACTTTTGCAAACTTCGTCTTGATGTTTGCAAGAAGAAAAGAATTCACCTCGACCATGGTTCCTTTCGCTCGTCGAAAGTTTGGTCCAGAATGGTTCACCAGGCCCCATCCCAAGTCGTCAGGTGACCCTCATGTCGAAGAATACACAATAATGTGGGAAGCATTTCTCACACCCAGAATAATGCCACTGCGCTTTAAGAGTTCCAAGAATCACCTGAGCTTGATCGCTTATCAGCCAAACTTGGTCTCTCGACAGTTTGGTATCATTCAATCACTTCCTTCTCCCATTTTTCCTAGGGAGAAATCAATGTTATATTTTTGCAATGATTATACTGAGGATGCTGCCACCAAGCATATTGGCAGGTACGCTGGTCGAACAGTACTTTCACTGTTCGACTATCAACTTAACTTCATCTGTTCACCATCTTTCGAAGACTGGTGGAAGAGTTATTATGCTGAAGAGTTCTTCGACGAAAAAGATTTTGTGGACGAACTTCAGAAGTCCTTCGTTCTAGTCCTTGACAAAATAAAGAAATGTACGTTCACTCTCCAAATTATTTTTGTCTTTCCATTTCGACTTGTAACTTGTTAATTATAACTTATGAACGCGTCTTCTTTCAGTTGTTCGAAAGCCTGCAGCAAAGAAAGCCGCAGAAGGCCATCAGGGAGGAGGTCCCTCGACAAAACCTTCAGCACCGGCAAAAACCACAGAAAGCCATCAGGGAGGAGGTCCCTCGACAAAACCTTCAGCACCGGTAACCAAATTTTTATTATTTCCTTCTGGTTTTAACATCCTGATTTTCGATGTGGCGTTCTAAATCAAACTCCAATTGGTCTTCAGGAACCTGCACCCAAGAAACGGCCTGCACTAACGGTCGAATCTGGGAGTGACGACGAGGACGAATCTCCCCCCGCTCCTCTTAAACGAAGAAAAGTGAAAAAAGATGCTCCTTCTCCTGAGTCTCGACCCATGATCAGAATAAAGGTTGCAGGGAGAAGACCCAGGCCACCTCCCGTGATTATAGAAGAGCCCACGGAGGAGGAGCTAAACGTTTTGCTCAATAAACCCGTCGAAAGTGATAATTCCAGCCCTGGGGCTGAAATTCCTCTGCAGGTAGTTTCTCTGACCATTTTTAACTCAGGTTTCGATGCTCACGTTCAATTGTGTCTCTTTCTAAACCAGAAGATTATTCCTCTTCTATTTTCAGGAGACCACCGAAATTTCAGCACCAAAGACTTCAGAGACACTAGACTCTGCTGAACACAGTAGGCAACAAGAGGAGGAATTGGCGAACGATGAAGCCATTGCCGAAGCAGAGGAACAACAACCAAAGGAAACTCAAGTGGTCGATCTGACAAAGGAGCAACATGACGAAGGGGATCATGTTGATGCTGGCACTACTGAACTACAGGTCGAAGAGAGTCATGTCGATGCAAACGCTACTCAACAACTTCAACCCCAAGCCAACGCTGCTGTAAGGGTTACCACCTCGACAAAGCCTAAGTCTAAAGAAGACTTGGCACTCTTGAAGCAAACTGATCCCATTGGCTACCTGAATGCCATTATCGAGAGTAGGGGAAGTTCATCTGACCTTAGTCATGATGCTTCTACTGCATCAGGGAAGTCCACTTCGACTTCTCCTCTTGATGAGGATTTGATGAAGGTCAAGGCTCAGTTCTTCAAGAAAGATCTGATGAAGGCTTTGGAGGGGGATCCTACTGCTCCGTCTTGTTTGGGAGCTGTTTTGAATGCAGTCGATTTGCTTGCTGTGACTCCAGAGGTTTCCAGCTTTATCTTGGAGTTATACTTCATTGTTGACCAAGTCTCTGCGGACTATCGACGTCAGAGAGGCTTCAACAGCCAGCTCGAAGCGCTACATGGCAACAGTTCTTCTTCCTGGACTGAAGTAGCTGAAACAACTTCTCGAATTGCAGAGTTGTCGAAGCAGAAAGCATCCAAGCAAGAAGAAATTGATGCCATAGATCGAGACAATGCCTCTATAAAGGCGCAAATCGAAGAGCTGGAGGCCAAGATAAATGCTAATACCAAACGTAAGGAGGAGCTTCTCTCGACTGTTTCAGACACAGAGAGCCAAGCTGAAGTTACACGAGGCCTAGAGTTTGCTGAGAAAGCCCAAGCCTTCGATGACCAGATTGCCAAGCTTTCCCAGGCGACTGCCTTGTGCAACAAAAGACTGGAGTTGCAGCAGGCCAAGTACCTTCGACTTAGAGATTCTATCCCCTTCTAATTTACTCAGCCATTTATTAACCATGTATTGTAATATTTATTTGACAATGTAACCATTTTGGCTAATTCTTATAAAATTTTCCATTTTGGCTATTTATGGTTAATTTGGTCATTACTTGCTATTTATTTTGATCTCTTGGAGCATAGGTTTATACTTTTTCAAATATTTGCCGTTTACTCTCAAGAGTCTTTTATCTTCACCTAACTCTTCGACTTCATAAGCTCCACCAGAAAAAGTTTGGATAATTCTGAATGGTCCTTCCCATTTGGGTGACCATTTTCCCATGCTTCGATCCCTTCGATCCATGGGGAGAATCACCTTCCAAACTAATTCTCCAGGCGAGAATGCCTTAGGTTTTACTTTTTTATTGTAAGAGTCTTCTACTCTTTTCTTCTGAATCCTTAGTAGGTCGAGAGCGCGTAGTCTTTCTTCGTCTAAATCTACTAGTTCGTCTAACATCATATCCCAATAAACCTCAGAGGGGATATCATGATGTCTCTGAACCCTTGCAGATTGAAGACAAATTTCCGCTGGCAACACTGCGTCATGACCAAAAGTTAGCCGATATGGTGTTGTACCTATGGCTTCTTTTGGGGACGTTCGACATGCCCACAAGATCTGGTCTAACATCTTATGCCAATTTTTTGGCTTCTTCCCTACATGCTTTTTTATCAAGCCAATCACTATTTTATTCGCTGCTTCAACTTGACCGTTTACCTGTGCATAATAAGGCGTTGATGTTAGGAGTCTAAAGCCTGTTTCTTGAGCGAATTCCTGCATCTTTCGACCGGTGAAAACTGATCCTTGATCAGTCGTTATAGTTTCAGGGATTCCAAATCTAAAGATAATGTTCTTTTGAATAAATTCAATGACATTTTCTTGGTCTACATTGACTAAAGGAATAGCTTCGATCCACTTAGTGAAATAATTAATGCCTACCAATATATACTTCTGGCTCTTTGATGATGCTGGTCGAATCTCTCCAATAAGGTCCAACGCCCATCCTCTAAAGGGCCAAGGTTTCACTATTGAGTGAAGTTCGCTTGCTGGTACATGCTGGATGCCTGTATGGACTTGACATTCCTGGCACCCCTTCGCGAACTCGACACAATCTTTCAAGATGGTGGGCCAGTATAGTCCTTGTCGAAACAACAACCATTTCATCTTATGGCCTACTTGGTGAGCCCCACATGCTCCAGCGTGCGTAGTCGAAAGGGCTATGTATGCTTCAGTTTCACTTAAGCACTTTAGCAATACCCCTTCAGGCGTCTTTTTAAATAGCTCATTACCCATGAGTACGTAACTCAACACCCTATACTTTATTTCCCGTTCTGTCGAAGCTGCTGGACTTTGTAGATAATCCACAATGGGTTTCCTCCAGTCTTGCTCTGACAAATTGTCTATGAACGATATTTCAAAGTTCCTTTGATCAGCATACCCTAGTCTTGTCGATTTCAAGTCTGTTGGTGACAGACTAGTTGCTTTTATTTTTTCTCGGACTTCGATTGCTCTTTGAAATCTCGTTTTTGAAATTTTGTACCCAGATGCAATTTGTGCCAAATCGTTGGCTACTTGATTTTCCAACCTGGGTATGTGTCGAATGTTGACCATTTCGAATTTTTTCAATAAACGATTTGCTATCACAAAGTACATAATAAGATTTTCTCTTATGCATTTATATTCTTTTGTGACTTGCTTAATGACTAACTCTGAGTCTCCCATTATTTCAACTCGAGTTGCCCCCAATTCCAACAATATCTCAAGGCCAGTAATTAGAGCTTCGTACTCAGCCTCATTGTTCGAACAAGTACCTGATATCTTGTACTTGAATGTTGTTGGAATTTTTTCTGGAGAAATAATCAAGACCCATACTCCTGTTCCATCTTTATGGCTGGAACCATCGATGTAGAATTTCCAAGGCTCTATCTCCACATAATTTATATTCTCAACCTGAATTGAGTGGTCGACTATAAAGTCTGCCACCACTTGCCCTTTCACTGCCCTAAGAGGCATAAAGGTCAAGGAGTACTCAGTTAACGCTAGCGCCCACTTGCCAATTCGGCTGTGCAGGATGGGTTTCGACAACATGTACTTGAAAACATCAAAATGAGACGAAACATACACATCAACTGGCTTTATATATTGTTTGAGCTTTGTACAAGAGAAATAAAGACATAGACATAATTTTTCAACTTCGCTATATCTAGTTTCTGCATCGTTCAAAACTCTACTAAGATAGTAAATGGGTCTTTCGACTCCATTTTCATCTTCTTGGGCTAACATGCTTCCCAAAGTTTTGTCGGATGCAGCTATGTACAATCTCATACTCCTGTTGCTGCAAGGAGGCACCAAAATAGGTGGCTTTGTGAGATACCCTTTGATTTTGTCGAAGGCTTCTTGTTGCTCTTGCCCCCATTCGAATCTTTCTTTATTCAATCGAAGTAAGGGTGAGAAGGCTTGAGCTTTTCCACTTAGGTTAGATATGAATCTCCTTAAGAAATTTATCTTGCCCAGCAGAGATTGCAGTTCCTTTTTGTTCGCTGGCGCTTTTGCTTCCAGAATTGCCTTCGTCTTGTTCTGGTTGATTTCGATTCCTTTCTTATGGACGACGAAGCCCAAGAAATCTCCAGCTTTTACACAGAATGCACACTTCAAAGGGTTCATTTTCAGACCATGTTCTCTCATTCTTTCAAATGATTGTCGAAGGTGGTCTGTATGGTTCTTCCTGGAAACAGATTTTACAACAATATCATCAATATATACTTGCATAAAAGTGTTAATAAAATCATGGAAGATAGAGTTCATCGCTCGCTGATATGTTGCCCCAGCGTTCTTTAGGCCAAAAGGCATCACTACCCATTCGTAAGTGCCTAAAGCCCCGGGGCATCGAAAAGCTGTTTTCGACACATCTTCTTCAGCAATGAATATTTGATTATATCCTGAATAACCATCGAGCATACTCAGGTACTCATAGCCAGCGGCAGAATCGACTAGCATTTCCGCCACAGGCATAGGATATTCATCTTTGGGTGTAGCAGCATTCAAATCTCTGAAATCTATGCACACCCTCAATGTACCATTTTTCTTAATCACTGGCGCAATGTTTGCAATCCATTCGACATACCTCGTGGCTCGTATGAATTTGCACTTCAGCAGTCTTTCGACTTCCGTTTTGATCTTCGACAGTATTTCTGGAGCGAAGCGTCTTGGACTTTGCTTGACTGGCTTCTTCCCAGGTTGGATTGGCAACTGAAGTTCTACCAATCCTCTGTCGAGACCAGGCATCTCGTCGTAATCCCATGCAAAACAGTCCTTGAACTCCTTTAACAAATGGATTACTTCCAACCTGAGTTCTGGGTCTATTTTTGCGCTAATGTAAGTTGGCTTTTTCTCTAACCCTTCGCCCAAGTTGATTTCTTCTAAAGGATCCTGCGCTAACATTTTGATGTGTTTGGCTAAGGGGTCCTTTTCGAATCCCAAAGGCTCATCGTCGTAGATGGCGTCGAGCCTTTGTTCCTGCATTCCTTCTGGCATGATATCAGGAGGTTCTGGATCGAAATCCTTTCCAGGACCTGCAGAAGGTAACTCTTGATCATTGGCCTGTGTGGCCATATATTTTACTTCGGCTTCGAGAGCCGTTATCATCCTTGTTTCGGCTACGTAAGCCGAAATTCGCTGCAGTGATTGTGACTCAGTCATTGTCACTGAATTCACTTCCCCAACCAGTTGGCTGGATGTCAGTTAGCCCACTAAAATCAATGTGGGACAAGTCTTCTCTGTCCCATTGAAAACCATGCTCAGGGTGCAGGTATAAGGAACAAAAAGCATTTGGCGCTGGCGCCAAGTCGAAGTCAGGTGCTGGGCATGGCCCAATGTGAGCCAGATTTTTGTCGAAGTCTGCCATCCCTAGGTGATTTACTTCGCCCAAGTAATAGCTTTGATCCGCTTCTATGTTTTCGACCATTCCATCAGGACGCCATAGTATCAACCTTTGGTGCATTGATGATGGTACAGCTCCAACACCATGTATCCATTCTCGGCCCAACAAAAGATTATAGTTAGGTTTGGCCGATATGACCATAAACATAGTTGGTCGAAGGATGGATCCCACCTTGATGTCCAGTTGGATCACACCCATAGTGGTCCCTATTCCGCCTTCATAATTCGACAGGACCATGTTGTGAGGCTTGAGGTTTTCATCGCTCTTGCCTATTTTTCTCAGCATAAAGTGAGGGATGATGTTGATGGTTGCCCCACAGTCCACCAAGATCTTATTCACTGTGGTTTCTTCGAGTTTAGCCCTTATAAATAAAGGCTTGAGGTGATTTTTCATCGCCTCTGTAGGAAGTTCAAAGAACCCATTTTGCTCTTCAGTAGCGCCATTATCCATGACGAAGTAGCATACTGGCCTATGCTTGGCCATTTCTTGTTCAACTTCCCAATCGCTTGCTTCGACCTCCACCTGGCGGTTGAACTCTCTTGGCAAAACTGAGACTATGTTCACCATGATATCTAAGGTGTCATCAGACTCAGAGCCATCTTCGTTATCAACTTCACCCTGGTTAGGCCAGACTAGCCTATTGGTCACTGGTTGTCTTTCCAGAGGCTTCCTCTGCTTTCTCTGAGGGACATTTGAACTTGATTCTGGCTTTGGTTCATTAGCAGCTTCCCTCTCAGCCTTTCGCCGCCTCTGGTATCTTCTCCATTGAGATCGAGACATGGGATTCTTTCCTTTGTAGTTGCTTGATACCTGGGTCACTTTAGGGGTAGCAACCTGAGGTTCTTTCTTATGTGTAAAAGATGAACCTCTTGGCACTTCGAAGGAGTGCCATCTTTCCTCGCTTGGCCTCTTTCGACCTGATGTTTTGTACCATGTATCAACTGGCACATTGGTTGGAGGCCTGAAAGTCAGTGGCCTCTTTTCTTGATTTGAACCCTTTTGGTAGGTTCTTCTGGGGTCATGTCGAGTATCAACACTTTCCCTTTTTCTGTTTGCTGCTCTTACACCTTGGATATGTTCAGCAGCTTTTTTGTCGAAAATCGAGCTGCATCGAGGACACAGCATCACTTCTGACTTCTTCTTCTGGCATCTTTGCAGGAAATCTGCCAGATTTTCATTTTCCCGAGGGAAAGCTATTTTGTTGGCTTGTTCTTGCCTAGTGGCCTCCTCTGATGCCTTTGGTTCAGAGACTTCGACCATGTTGACATTCATGGTGTCTTTGGTGGCAAGAGTCAACTGCTTCATCTGAGTCTCCAAGTCCTCTGTCTGGCCTTGAACTGCAGCCAAGTAAGAACTGGGTTTTGTTCCAGATTTTTGGGCTCCAACTGTCTCCAGTTTTGGGCTTTCGACCGCTTTTTGGACCGCTTCAATTGTTTTTCTAGATAGATTCCCAAAAAAACTGCCAAAGATTGGCATGTTGACATGATCCTTGGTGACTTCGACCATAGTTATTCCTGGCCTCTTCGCCTGGCTTCTAGATGCCTCGATCACGTTCACCTCTGAAGGTTCAGCATAATGGGCTTCAGCCTGCAAAGGGTTAGAGTCCACAGTCATGGGGGTCTTGTCAGCAAATTTCAGCCTCCCTTCTTCGATAGCGTCTTGCACGAGATTCCTGAAAAGAAAACATTGAGATGTTTTATGGCCCAGAAAATTATGATATTTACAAAAGCCTCTTTTCTTTCTGTGATCAAGAGGAGGTACTTTTACCCCTGGGGGTACTATCATTTGGCCATCTTTTACAAGTAAGTCAAAAATTTCATCACATTTTGTAATATCAAAACTGTAAGTCTTTTTGGGGAACCTATCGTTGGTCCTTTCTGGACCAGTGGGATTTTTTCCACTTGAGGGGACTAACAGTTTGCAAGAGTATGGTGGCCCTTGTTTTAGTTCCGCTAAATCGACCTCGCTTTCTTCGACGGTTATAGTTTCGTCGAAGGTTTCTGGATCTTCATCATCCATTTCGACATATGCTATCCTCTCTCTTTTATGAGTTTTTGTCGCCTTGGCTTTTTCAGCCTTAAGGCGTTCTACCTGTCGAACTCTATCGGCCAATTGGGCCATGTCTCTCAGGTATTGAGTGTCTAATTTCTTCCTAATGGAATAATCTAAGCCCCCTGCGGCTATTTCAACTAACTCATGTTCTGGCACTTGCGTAAAGCATCTTGCTTTGAGCAACCTAAACCTATTTAGATATTCGTCTATAGGTTCAGTGAAACGTCTCTTTACACTGGCCAATTCTTTCAGGCTTATCTTGGTTTGTCCCATGTAGAATTGCTCATGGAACAATCTCTCCAACTGGGTCCAATGATGGATTGAATTGGGGGGGAGAGTTGTGAACCAAGTAAACGCGTTCTTTGTTAAAGAACTTGGGAAATACTTAATCCTCAGGTTTTCGTTGTTTGAAATATCTCCTGCTTCGATCAAGTATCTCGCCACATGTTCGACAGTAGATTATGTCGTGTCCCCTGAAAATTTAGTGAACTTAGGGACTTTACATCTAGGAGGTAAGTCTGTTTGTAACACATATTCTGATAGTGGGGATGTGAAGTTGGGCCTACGAAAGCCCATATTCATCCCGTTTTGCGTCATGATTCTTTCGATCATGGCTGCCAGGTTATTTTCCAAACCCATATTCTGGTATTGGATGTGCTGAACTACTTCGTCAGCATTTTGGTTTCTGTTGACTATCCTTACCTCCGGGGCTATGACCCTAGGTTCTTTGACCCCGGGTTGCTCCAATCGTGCCCTAAGGTTTTCTTCGACAGACTGCTGGACTTGGTTAATAGTGGTTTCTTCCTCTAGAAGTATACCTTGGTTTCCCCTTATTTGCGCCCTTTGGGGCTGTCGAATAGGTTGGGGTACCCCAAAGAAATCAGCCAGACGCGTCATTTGCGCTGTCATCTGCTGATTCGACTGGGTGGTGTTTTGTATTAGAGGGTTCAACACCGTACTTAAAGTTTGTGCCAACATTTGAACCATATCGTGATTGCTTTCGTCCATTTGTTGCCTCAAGACTGTTGTCGAGGCATTTGTAAGGCCATGCGCTACTTGGGACGTTCCTCTTAAGAGTTGGGTCCTATTTCTGTTCGCCATACCAACTCCATAACCTTGGAGTGGCGAAGAGGCACTCACTAAAGGGTCTGAAAAAGTGGACGCAACGTTCGTCAGGCTAGTCAATTCAGACGTTGGCATGCCATAGAGTGGTTCTCGATTTGGGCCGCCTGTCATAAATCCTGGGGGAACATAAGGCTTAGTTCCTGGATTTCCCCTTGGTGGGGGAGTTCCCAAAGGAACTCTGGGGCCAGTGAACGGAGGTAATGGCCCCGTTTGTGTGACCGTTACTGCTGGTGTTGAACCAGCGGTTAGCGCTTCACTTACGGTTGGGATTACCGTTGTTCCCACATTCGTTTGTGGGATTTCGCTATTGTTTGGCGGATTCGCCATCGCTTCTCTTCTT
Source organism: Vicia faba (assembly GCA_948472305.1). Taxonomy (NCBI): domain Eukaryota; kingdom Viridiplantae; phylum Streptophyta; class Magnoliopsida; order Fabales; family Fabaceae; genus Vicia; species Vicia faba. Next base: position 1,499,700,578 of record OX451739.1, on the reverse strand, counting down.
CTGGAAGTATTGGTATTGTTAGTGTATATTCTACCACTTCTCAATAACATGCAATACTTCTCGAAAAAGATGATATTCTGTATAAATACGGTTAACCTTCAAAATCAACACAAGGTCCCATCAGGTGTGCCAATTTGTTTACCGTGGAAATTGGTAAACAACCGCTGATCCTCCAAAAGGTTACTTATTTGGTGACTTGCAGGATCGATCAGATTGATCCTGAGACATGGTTGATTTTTGGGGTTTTGATTAAGTTTAATGATGGTTAATGACAAGAAAATAAAGACACTTTATGTAAATTGCATGAAGAAAACTTGGTAGAATGAAAGAAAGCTTTAAATAAAGGCTTCGACTGGGAAAAGTAAATGAAAGGCAATAAAGTTCTGGAAAATAAATGACTTTGATTAATTTAAATGGTGTTTCACACATACATTCTCAACAATTTTTTCTCTCACACTGGGTACTTGAATCTAAATGAGTAACTTGTATATAATTGTGAACACACGCGAAAAACTACGTGAACAACTAGTATTTATACTAAACACATCTTAAGTAACCATCGGGCGGTTACGCTGCTTCGAGATGACTCCACTTGGCATGCTCACAGCATTCGACGCTCCTGATCTTGGCACGTTGCACTTGGTAACCACTGGGAACCGTTTTCCCTCCAAACATTCGAATCTCAAACCGTTCCACTCTGAGCATCGAATCCTTTTGTCGAGAAGAACCTTCAACATCGAAGGCAACAAGATTCCTACTTAGAAGAAATTCTCTAAGTACCTTGCCACCTTCTGATGATCCTTTCGACAGAATCAGCTGGTCGAGACCATCCCTCACGATTAATGGTTTATATTAATAAAAACAAGGGTGTCGAACTTAGGAGCCAACACTGACGCGCGCATTTTTGTTGACTAGAATTAGCACTGGTTTTCACATATAATATTATTGCATTATTATATACACAAATTAACAGGATAACGCAAATGGTAAGGGTGCAAGCGTGTGAAGGAAGGGACCTGGGTTCGATCCCAGGTCCAGTAATTTTGCATTTTTTTCAACATTTCTTGCAGGTTCTAATACATGGCATTTCAATACGTCCATCCAACGTCCTTACTTTCAAACGTTGGATCATTCATTGATTCAGATCTAGCGCTTAGCAAGTTATCTCAATGGTGAACCCCAGGGGCTAGTTGCACTGAATCAAAAAGGACATTGGACTTTCTGTCTAATCAAATTCAACGCCATATCCCCCAGTCTGCTTTCACTATCAGGCCCAATTTTTCTTTTTGTTTTAATTTCTTTTTTTTATTTGTTTCATATTTTTTTAAATTCCCTTTTTATTTTAATCATAAAGTCAATAAAAAAAATCACAAAAAAATAGAATTAGGTTTGTTTAATTAAAATTAATTTTGTAAATTAATATAAGTTAATTACTTTAACTTGTTTTCCTTAAAATAAAATTAATTAGAAGTTAGGGTTAAATTTCAAATCTTTTTTTTCTCTTTAAAAAATACCAAAAATATTAGTTTCATTAGAGTTAATTGTAATTAATAATTTTTCTTTCTCTTTTTAATTTAGTTAATTAGGATATTATTATAACTTAATATTTTCATAAATAAATAAAAAAAACAAAAAAAAGATTTTCTTTTAAACATTTTTAGGGTTTAGACGCTCTTTCCATTCTTCGTCCGCTTATTATTCTTTTCAATTGATTATATCTGTATACAATTTGTAATAGTTTAACTTAGGGTTTATTTACTGCTTTTAATTTATGCACTCCAAGTTTTGGTTATGTATCCCCCTCCCCAGGCCCTGTAATAGCTAGGTTTAATTTCTGTCTTTTAAATTCTTGCACTATTATTAACTGTTTAGATTAATAGGATTGCATGGAAAGACTGTAAATTAAAGTGATTAAATAACCCTAAAAGTGCAAGATAAATAAACTAAATCAATACACTTGCACATGCTCACCCCTAGGGTATCTCTCACTTCGGTTGCCTTCGAAAACGGTCACAATTCTCGAAACGTGAGAATTTTTAGTGGTTGTCCTTTAGTTCAAGAGATCACAAGTCCCTCGATAACCCTTTTGACTGTTGCCCCGGTTAAAAAGTGATCTTAGAACTTTATGACAACTACTAAAAGTTCTTGCCCAGTTGCCTTAGTGCCCGTAAACGTCCATTTGATAGTCCCTCAACATTCAACGATAAGGCTACCTACTCACTAATAGTAGGATAGCACTGTCTAAAGGAAAGGAGGAAAAGAACACCTTTTTCGAGTAGGTAGATAGATGTTAGGTACTTGCTCAAAAAACTATTTTTCACACAACACTTTCAAAATCATTTCAAAAAACGCTTTATCAACACTCTTGAGGACTGATACAAGAGTTAGCATAAAGCAAACAATTTTTCAAAACACACAAACACGAAAGCAAATTTTCAAAAATGAGCAAGTATCTAAGAGCCCGTGGAAAATCACAGATGGAAAGGGTGCTAACACCTTCCCTTTCCATAATCTACCCCCCTTACTCAAACTCTCGAAAAAGGTATTATTTTGTTCTTTTCACCCTTTCCTTTGTTGGATAAAAGAAAAGTCTGTGGCGACTCTTGCTTACCTCACATTTGGGAATACAAAATGCAAATCAGTATAACAGTCGGTTCTTCCATTGTATCACACACACACATACACAATTTCATTATCATATATATATATATATATATATATATATATATATATATATATATATATATATATATATATATATATATATATATATATATATATATATATATATATATATATATATATATATATATATATATATGATAATGAAATTGTGTATGTGTTTTGGTGTTGAAAATATTGTTAAGATGATAATGTGATGTTGTATATCCAAGTATAAGTGTGTTATGGTTGTTACTACTTTAAATATTGATATGTCAAAATATTGTTGAAGTGGTTGATAAGTTATTAACGATTATGTCGCGAAGGTGTTAAATGATTATCATGGGTGTATTTGATTTAAATCGTGTTGAGTTATTGTTATGTCGAGAAAGTAGTGGTCGAAGTGTTGCCAAACGCGACTTGGGGACCAGAGAGTGAGATGTGACATTCGCGTTAAGAGTGGTAGTATCAAGTAGATTTTCGAGGACGAAAATATTCTAAGTGGGAGAGAGTTATAACGGTCGTAATTTAATTAATTATTTAATTAATTATTTTCGAATTATTCGTTGAAGTTGTGAGATTTTGTGAATTGTTGGTGTAAGTTGTAATATTATTACTAGTTAATTAATTAGTTGATTAATAGTAATAATAATATTAAAATTAGTAGAATAATAGAATAATTGTGTTGGGCTTAATTTTAATGGTTGGAAGTAGAAATATAGGGGGTGTGTTATTAAGCCCACTAAAAATAATATTGTGAGATTCTATTTAAAATGAAGAATAGGGTTAATTGAGAAGTTGTTGGAAATTGGTCGTGAGAAGTGCAGAGAAGATGAATAAGGAGAAGAGCAAATCAAGGTTCCGGTCAGAGAGTGTCGAGCGACCTTCAATCTAAGGTAAGGGTGGAGTTCTGACCTTATAATGAGGCGTATGATGAATATTGTCTATGGGTTTGGTCGTAGGTATAACTGTTGTGTGTTGATTTTCTAGGCCTGTTCTTGAAAGTTTCCCGTTTTTATGTTGTGGTCGTTTAGGAATTTTATGCATGACTGTCCTGTATGATTGATGAATATGTTAATATGAGATATAGTTGCCCCGTTGCTATGTTAATCTGTACGGTTGGTCGAAAATTAATGGTTGAAGAGAATATTGTAAGGCTAGGTTAACGTTCATCACAGACTGGATGAATTCTATGCAAAAATGTGAAAACGCGTCGTGCCAAGGAGCACAGTAATTGCGTCGAGCGGCATAAGGCTGCAAGATATGCCGAGGATCACATGTGCTAGGTGTCGAGCGGCACAAGGCTGCAAGGTGCACCGAGGGAATAGGTAGTTGTGTCGAGCGACACATGGCTGCATGATGTGCCGAGAAGTATGGGGTGTCGGCCGGTACAGTGGCATGAGGAAAAGGTATCGAGTGGCATGGCCACTGTGTCGAGCGGTACACGTTGTTATTAAGGTCCCTATTGTTATTCCCCTGCATGTTGAAGGGCACATACTCTTTCCTTATCTTGTAACGCTCTTGTGCAGAGCAACTAGTTATTTAAATTAGTTTAATAATCTCAGTATAATAATGATTAGAATTCTTAAGGTATTCTATTCCTATACGATTAATGAATCCTAGTAAAATCAAGTTAGTAGTATGAGAGGTGATATAACTAATAAGTGACTAGCAGTATGTAGTCGAATTACCCGAATAATTTCGCAGGGTGTCGTAGTATATTTTGGTTAATGCGGTGTATAGTATATTTTGTTATAATTTGAGAATTTGCAGGTGATGATGAGTTTTGTTGAGATGCCTCTAATTATTGGCAGATATTAAGTTGCAGGCTTATGGCCAATGTTGAATTGTGTTGAGTTGTTGTTGTTGTTATTACATTCATATTGTTGTCGCATACATAGCATATCAAGTTGGGAGATCATGCTCGGTAAGTTGTCCTGGATTGGCAAATATAAAGTTGAAGGATTATACCTTATTGATGCCTCTATTAATTGGCAGATTATTAAGTTGGGAGTTTTTCTCCGTTGGTACCACATGCATATGCATAAAAACAAGTCGCATTTCATATTGCATCTTAAGTTGTTGTGATGATGAATTAGTTGTGATATTATGTTGATGACTTGGTTGTAATGTATGTCGTTTAAAAGCTATGAAGCAGTGATTTTAAATTATCTGATTCTAATATATTATTTATCATACATCCGATTATATTATTTGATATCTCACCTCTTCTGTTTGAATGTTACCCATATGTTGGTAACGTGCAAGTAATCCAGAATGAAAGTTGTTTACCTTCAGTAGTTTGAGTTGGTGTCATCGCTCTGATACGTAACACTCGGGGGATGAACGCTTGTTGCTTTATTGTTGATTTTACTTCCGTTGCTGAATTTGAAGTTAATTTCATTAAGTAGTTATTGTTTTAAAGTTGTTTTCAGTTGGACAAAGATGTTATGTCATTTGAGTTGAAAATTGTGACTCCGCTGCTTAATTATAAAAGTTGTCTTGTTTTCAAAGACTAAACAGGTTGTTATCGATTCATCCGAATTTTATGTGTTATGTGTCTGTTTTACATGTGATTAACTGAAGTGTTTTAAGTAGTAAGTGTAGCATCCTATTTGTATGTTGAAATTTTATAACTCTGATTTTATATAATTCATTGGATAGAAATGGGGTGTTACAACAATCTTTTCTCTATTGCTTATGAATTCGGCTATCGAACGATGTTGTACATGTTAGATATATGACTCCATACCCAATAGGGGGTGAATTGCGTGTTTAAGAAAAATGGTAGTTTAAAAAAGTTTTAGGATCAATTATAGAGTTTGAAATCATTTAAAAAGATTTTAGAAATTAGCAGCAGAAATTAAGAATGAAATGCGGAAAGTGAAGAGGTAAGGGATAGTGAGATAACAGCAGGAATTATAGAGGTTCAGTCTAAAAGAAAAGACCTAATCTTCTCCTCATGATTTTTTTAGAGTATCTAGTAAATCTTAAGAGCTTTTAGTAGGTCGAATTCTAGAACCATCTTATACAAAGAAAATGAATTTTTTGGCTAACTTTAAACAAAACAACAAACAATGGATAGAAGTGGTTAGTCTTCCTTCCAAACAACGGATTGAAGCGGTTAGTCTTCTTTCTAAATGACAACTTGAAGCGGTTAGTCCCCCAAGTTAATCCAAGATTTTACACGAGTTTATCTTGAACTAAGGAGAGATTTTGAACCTGGTTGAGCTCACGAACCTAATTGAGGTTTTGACGGGTTGACCACAAACTTATTAGATTTTATACGAGCTTATCTCAAATTTTAGAAATCTTTTAACCAGGTTAAGCTTATGAACTAAAACGTGGTTTTTACCATGATAACCATGAATTAATGTGAGATTTAATATCTAACCAATCTTGAACCGATGAAAGCTTTTGAACGAGATTAGCCTTCAAACCGAACCAACCACTTTGTAACTAAATTGCGTAACCAAAACTTTTAAAGGGTTGAGTTTTGAACCCAAATAAAAAAAAATACCTAATTGGATTAATTATTTAACCAAACTAAAATATTTCTTGGTGAATTTATAATACTATCCTTGCATAAATACAAAGATATCTCACTTGCAAAAAATCTTTCTCGAAAGCATTACGATTAAATCTCTAAGTGATAGAAATGAGAATATTTTTAGAGAGAGTGAGGAATGATATATGAGAGCTCACAATTTTGGATTTAAAATATGAGGGAAGAGACATTTATTTATAGGCTAGAGGTTGCCACAAAAAAGAAAAAAATTTATATCCAAAATTAATGTATCAATTGATTGGCATCCTGCTCCAATCGATGGTTGACCCAAATTTAATCATTTAGAAGATTTTAAAATGAAATAAATACATATATTCGTTGTCATTCATTAAGACATTGTCCTTATAAACGTCAAGAATAAACCAAAACTATGAGAAAAATTGAGTTTCTTGAACAAACACAAGAAACCCTATTAGATTTTTACGAAAGAAGGAGAAGGGGAAAGAAGAAGAAGAAGAAAATCAGGATTGACTATTACTGTTTTACTATTCACTTACTCAATAAGGGTTCAAAGATTACAAGTGAATAACAACAACCAACCTCTCTCAACAATCTGGAGAACTAGTTTATTAATAGATTACTAAGTTAACTTAAGCTACAAACTAACTTAAACAATTAGGTTAAACAAACAAAACTAATTTGATATGCTAACACACCTAATATTTTGACTATTGCATGCTTAAGCGTACTTCAACTACAACATGCAAGACTTCAACATTAATATGTGAACTAACTTCGACAACATATATAAACTTTGTTGAACCATGAAACCTATCCCTATCGAGATACAAGAGTTTAATTCAAATTCTCACAATAACATTATGTTTTGAATAATTCTAATAGAATTTGACTTAAGAAAATTCAGCCCATAAAAAATATTGTATCATCTAATATTCTTTAATTTCAAATAGCCAAAACAAAATATTATCAAAGGAGTCTTATTTAAGCATATAAATTTATAAGTTTTAAGTCATAAACTAAAAATTTAAAAAGTGATATTGTGAAAAATATCTCTAGTCATATGCTCGTAATGTATTGACTGGTAGTACTTGGCTGCTCAAAAGAAATAAACATAACGAAATTTGAGTCCTCACAATGAACATTGAAACCGATTTTGCATTTTTAATCGCAAGAAATGTGTGAATGCATCTCCTAAACCTTTACTACTTTGAGTTTCATATTTTGGCAGCAAAAAAGAAAACGAGTGATACGGTACCCACTTGTCGACTTGACTCTTTTATATAATACTTAATATTTGTGGCAACTCATGATTGATCATGCAATAGAAAACTAGTACATTCTGTGTACATGTAGCTGTCAACACGGCAACATATCTGAGTGATTGCATTGCACTTTCCGCTCTTTCTTCCTTCCTTTCGCAAATCTATCTCTCACTCTATAAATACAAACTCCCACTTCTCTCTCTTACAATCATCTCAAATCCACCATGCCATTTCTTCGTACTTCTTCAACCATCTCTTTTCTCTTCTCCCTGTTGCTATGTCTTTCATTCACCACAACATATGCTGCAGGAAATTTCTATCAGAACTTTGACATAACTTGGGGAGATGGTCGTGCCAACATACTCGACAACGGTCAACTTCTCACTCTTTCTCTCGACAAAGCCTCTGGTTCTGGATTTCAATCCAAGAACGAGTATCTCTTTGGAAACATTGATATGCAGCTCAAGCTTGTACCTGGAAATTCTGCAGGCACCGTCACTGCTTACTATGTAACTACAAATCACGCTTACTGTTTTAATGCTTATAGTAATCAAGTTTCAAATTCCTAATTATTTATTTTTGATATGACATGATGCAGTTATCATCAAAAGGATCAAACTGGGATGAGGTTGATTTTGAATTCTTGGGAAATGTAAGTGGACAACCATACATTCTTCATACCAATGTGTTTAGTCAAGGCAAAGGTAATAGAGAGCAACAATTCTATCTATGGTTTGATCCAACTGCTGATTTCCACACTTACTCCATTCTCTGGAATCCTCAACGCATTATGTAAGTGCTTTTTACATATTTCACACACATTTCGATTTCATTCATTCAGTCTTGATTAATGATGAGCACGTGTGTATATTTATTGAATGCAGCTTCTCAGTGGATGGAACACCTATAAGAGAATTCAAAAACATGGAATCAAAAGGAGTTGCATTTCCAAACAACCAACCAATGAGATTATATTCAAGTCTATGGAATGCTGATGATTGGGCAACAAGAGGTGGCCTTGTCAAGACAGATTGGAATCAAGCTCCATTCATAGCTTCATACAGAAATTTCAATGCTGATGCTTCATCGTCCAATGCTTGGTATTCCCAACAGTTGGATTCAACAAGTCAACAGAGATTGAGTTGGGTGCAAAACAATTACATGATTTACAATTATTGCAATGACACCAAAAGATTTCCTCAAGGACTTCCAACCGAGTGCAATGCATCCTAATTATATCTACCTGGAGCAACTATATACTTGAAGATTTAATTTGTTTTTTCCCTCTAAATTAGGCTAGTTCAATTGGTTTTACTTGTAATATGTTTCATGTCAATTCATTTATTCTTTGATACATTAAATAAATATTCATATTTCTTTTCATCCAAGTTTAATATAATCTTCTAAACTGATTCTATATTTGTTAAAAGTGTCTATAAATATAAAGATTTTGGCCAACCTGTCTTGACATATGTAAGATCCCATAAATATAAGTTGATTTCACATAATTATTGTACAAAGAGTGAAGTTTAATTTCAATTCCTAGAAAAGAAATCATGTAATTCAAGTTAGTATAGGAGAAAACAAATTTAAATTGGGACTTTAGAGTATTCCAATGTTGATAATTTATTTGATTGCTTGTGTCATATTTTATGGGTATGTTAGTTGGATTTTCTGACGTATCTCAAACCTTAATATATTCAAAAAGATTGGAGGAAACACTTGGAGAAATTTAGCTGATTATGTGGGTGTTCCTTCGACAGACACGTTGGAAGAGTATTTCGACATACATTTTCAAGGAAACGTGTCGAAGGTCATATGCGCATAGAAATGTTTAGAACTTAGAAAGTTTTAGAATAAGTTTGAAGATTATTTCGACTAAGAAGGGTGGAATGTGAAGCGAGAGTAAGTAACTGTTTTTTAGTCTTATTTGCATCTGAAAAATGCGTGAAAGCAAATAGAGGGTTAAACGCATGCAGACGAAAACGTGTCTCCTTCTGGAGAAAGGAATGTTAGTTACAATTATTTAGATTTAACTATAAATAGGAAATTCAAGTGTTAGATTTCATGTGTTGACATTACTGTATAAAACTCAATATACTCAAAATATCTTAGCGAAGTGAGAAAAGAGTAACTGAATGTAATTTATGTATTATGTTGGTGGTAGTCTAGAGGTGATATATGATAAATTATATTGTTGCAGAATTTAGAGTAAGAAAATATTTTTCTGTCACGTTTTGCACTAAACTTCCACTGGTGGAGGTTAGGCTTTGAAATACCCCGATTTTATTGAGTTCACCACACATACTTTTTCTTTGCTACAACTTAGCATTACAAAGCCTTTATATAAGCTTGAAATAAACTGATAGAGAATACAATGAGTTGGTAATCAAGATGAGGACTCTTTGGATCTCTCAATCTTAATGATACAACTCTACAAATCTAAATCAAGACAATAATTATAATGTGATGGTTACACTTCTCTCATAATTCTTACTAAATATAATGGCGGTTACTGATAACACGAAAATGTATAGTATATTTGGCTTGATTAACATAAATTATGTTTCTATTTTATTTTAATTATGTTGGTATTATGCTGGTATTTTAATGTGTTTCAGGAATTTAATGTTTACAAGGTTTGTTTGAGAAAAGGAAGAAAAATGGGGTACAAATGAAGAAAAATAGGAAATATCCAAAAAGAAAAAAAAGGCCCATTAAAAGAAATGAAAAACCCAAAGCCCACAAAGAAAGAAGCGTGTGGCCCACAAGGTGTGACGCTCGTCACACCCACCGTAACGGTCAGCACAAGCAAAAAAGGGAAGGGTGACAGTCGTCACCCGCCCTTGACGGTCTTCACGAGACCTTTTCCAGCGCGTATCAAACCAACTGCTCCTACTTTTTCTCTATACACTAAGTCCTCTAAGACTAAACCAACTAACCACTTCATCCTAATTTTTCTCCAACCAAGTCTTCCTTAATACTCTCTCCATGATGCCACTACCCATATTTTCTCTCACCAAAACAAGTTATCAGAGGAGTATATATTGGAAAGCAGTTACTACAACAAAGGAGGCTCTCTCTCTCTCTCTCGTCCCTTTTTCCACCATTTTTCGTTTATAGCTTTTCTTAGAATGTAAAAGTAATAGTTCTCCACATCAGGGGACTATTATCAAATTAGTTTTAGGATTTATTTCTACCGTTTAATTTATGTATCAGATCTAAGTTTGTCAACTATTTCAAGTCAAGTTTTCTTTGTTTCCATTTTCTGCATTTACATGTTCTTCATTTTATGGATTTATTATTATTATCATTGCTATTCTTTTTTATCGCATTATTTATTATTACTATTTTGTTTGTCAAATTTAATTGCTATGTCATTTTTCATCATAACTATAATTATTCATGTGTTTTTAATTAGTAACATGTCTGGCTAAATAGTCTTGAGTCCGGTGTATGAGGATTGTTGTTGCCAACGGACTCGGTAGAAAATAATAGGTGCAAATTTATGATTAGAATTATGTTTTGGTTTTAAGTTCCAAGTCTAATTTAAATAACCTTGTCACGAGAGTAAAAGATTATTTAACACGATTTTGTCACGAGAGTGAGAAATCAATTAAGGTTTAAGCCGAGACCGTGAGAGCGTGAGGATCGAACCAGATAGAGGAAATTAGGCAACAAATCTAAATACAGTGAGAGCGCTTTAGATGCATTTAGGATATTATTGGCTTTCAAAATATATTTCTTAGTTACTGGGCGATAGAGAGCAAAATCTTGGGACTAGGAAGTATGTCTTTAGTTAATAACGCGAGAGCGTGAGACGGAGTCTTTAAGTTAGTATATTCTATGGAACTAAGTTATAGTCGTTATTAGTACCCGTTTTCTATAAGTCCTTCAGGAACGCGGAAATCATATCCCGACCTCGTTTTAGTATCATTTTCAAACCTTTAGCATTTAGTACCTTTATTCCCCTTAATCAATTATTCATTAGCCTTAGCTTTACAAAGTGGCGATAGATTACGGTAGGTTGACATTGGTCTCTATGGTTCGACAATCTTTTATATTACTTCTATATTTCCATACACTTGCGGACGCATCAAGTTTTTGGCGCTGTTGCCGGGGACCAACAGTCAATATTGTTATTCCGTTGTTGCACCGTATAAACTAAGGCACTCTTGTCCCAATTACTATGTATCACCCAAATTTTTTCTACAACTCCCATTCCGAGTATTTCGCGGAATCACAAGAACTCCGTAAATTCAACCTCGAAATACTATTGGAGAATTTCAATGCGTCACAAACTCATTCTCACCCAAATTACCTTTCCAACTACCAATCCCAACATTTTGAGGAATCGCAAGAATATTATAATTCCAACCAAACTTATCCTCAATCAAATTTCCCCTACAATCACTACACCGAATATTTCGAGGAGACGCAAGAATCCTATAAATCCAACCTCGAAATATTAATGGAGAATTTTAATGAAATATCTATGATGATAGAGCGCTTTGTGGAAACACAAAATACGACTCTAACTCACTTTGAAGAATCAAAAGAATCGCATGATTTCAACTTCGAAACACTAATGGAGGATTCTGATGCGACGCTAATTCACTCTAGGTTAGAATCTATGATGGAGCACTTTGTAGAGACACCGACTGTCCAGAACGAAGAGTTTAGCAAACAAATTCTTCAAAACAGTGAAAACCTTAGGCAACTGACCATTGTGGTTGAGTCGCTCGCGACTCACAATATAACCTTAGAGACTCAAATCTCCCAGCATGAACAAAACCCTCTAGGACCCTTCCCTGAGGAGAAAATGAATGTTGTAATAACCAGTAGTGAAAAACAAATTGAAAATCCTAAGGAGAGTGATAATGAGGTTGAGGAGAGTGATGATATGGTTGAGGAGAGTTCCGACGAGAAAAGAGTAAAGATTGAGAAAAATCCTCCAACACCATCTGAAAGGGAGGTTGTAGAAGAGGTAGAGAAGAAAGCACCTATTGTTGTTCCTCATCCCTATACCCCACCGTTTCATTTCTCAAAAAGTTTTATAGAAGCTCAGGTAGACTCCCAATCTAAAACATATATGGAGGTATTGGAAAATATCCACACCAATGCACCCTTGTTTGAAGTCTTACATAAAAAGAGAAAATTAGAGGACCATGAAACTTGGGATATAATTACTGTTAAGAAGGTAAGGTTAAACTTTGAGGTGGTGGATGAAATCACTAAGCCCAAACTTGAAAATATGATACTTAGGATAGATCCAGAACCCCCACCACAAGTTCAAAAGAATGAACCACCCCACAGAAGAAAGAAAAGAAAAGGTGAGGGGTATGTGAGATGGCTTGATAAGTGGCCATGGAAAACGACAACTAATAAAAGTTCAACCGTGGAGTCATTCTCGAGAGAACCACCATGAGTGCTTGCACTTCTGAGCCGTCGAGCTATCGACGTTAAACAAAGCGCTGCGTGGGAGGCAACCCACGAGCTTTTAATTCAATGTTGTTTTTTATTGTCTGAATTTGCAGAAAATAAAGATATGGATTGCTCCTCACGTCTCGACCATCTCTAGGCGGAAAATTTATAGATGATCATCTCGAAGGGCATCGGTGCCCACACACATTCCCTACAAATGTCGTTGTTGGTGGTGACACCTTTAATGAGTACGATAGGAGAAGATTTGGTCGTGATAGCCCATCAATAGCATCCATACAGGTTCTGTCTTTCCTTTATCCACCTTTTATCAAAACATTGAGGATAATGTTTGGTTTAAGTGTGGGGGAGGAACTTTACCGCTTTCCATTTATCGCTTTTTAGTTTGATTGATCGTTTTCTAAGTTTATTTCATGTTTTTAGAATTTTACTTGTTTTCGGTATTTGGTCGAGTCATAACATGTGTTGTCAATTCTGTATGCCTGTTTTCAGTTGTTATCGAATTTCCTCGTATTTTTAATAGCCTCTAACAAAAATTTCCTTTTTGATTCATGGCACCACACTCTTAAAGTTTATAGGTTGTCTAGGCTTTGTTAGAGAGATTTGGGAAATTTTCGATAAAATCGATACCGTTATGACACCCTAAACCCCTCATTATGTGATATCAATCTGGGTACCCATTATGTCAAGACCTTAGGCTCAAGTTTTCAAAGTAGCTCTTAAGTGGTTTATATTAGCAGTCAGCACCATCTTAAACACAAACTACGTAGGGAGTCGATGAATATAAGTGAATGATCCTGTTTTTAATAAATAAATGATTTAATTGAAAAATAACCTTCTAAGTTAGGTGACCCTCACCCGATCATTTATCCCAACGGTTGTTAAGCCTGTAAGAATTTAATAATAAGCACCCATTGTTGGTTGGTCCAGAGGTTACTGGTACTGGACTTGGTAGGGCGGGCTACGGTCCGATCCCCCACAACCGCAGTTGGGAAAAATGGGTTGCACCGCTTAAATACCAGAACCCCGTGCTAAAGAAAAGAAAAGGATCATAGTCGCTAACTGATTTCCCCTACTATGTACGTGTATAGATAACGGACTTAATGTGATAGCGCTTGAATGAATATAGTGAAATAAAAATGAGAGATATAGGTTGAGTTATAATGGCATGATTCGAATTAGTTTTCATAAAGTGGGAGTCTTTGAACATTGTGTCATTACGGTATCCTTGGTATTGAATACTTAATACCTATCAAACTAACATTAGCCTAGCAACCATGTATTATTATGAGTCGTGTTGTGCCCTTGTTTCAAAGCTCTCTTATCATTTCTTTTACCGTGTTGGTCGATTGCTTGAGGACAAGCAATGGTTTAAGTGTGGGGGTATTTGATAACACGAAAATGTATAGTATATTTGGCTTGATTAACATAAATTATGTCTCTATTTTATTTTAATTATCTTGCTTTATGTTGGTATTATGCTGGTATTTTAATGTGTTTTAGGAATTTAATGTTTACAAGGCTTGTTTGAGAAAAGGAAGAAAAAGGGGGTACAAATGAAGAAAAATAGGAAATATCCAAAAAGAAAAAAGGCCGATTAAAAGAAATGAAAAACCCAAGGCCCACAAAGAATGAAGCGTGTGGCCCACAAGTTGTGACGCTCGTCACACCCACCGTAACGGCCGACACAAGGAAAAAAAGGAAAGGGTGACGGTCGTCACCCACCCTTGATGGTCGTCACGAGACCTTTTCCAGCGCGTATCAAACCAACTGCTCCTACTTTTTCTCCATACACTAAGTCCTCTAAGACTAAACCAACTAACCATTTTATCCTAATTTTTCTCCAACCAAGTCTTCCTTAATACTCTCTCCATGATGCCACTACCCCTATTTTCTATCACCAAAACAAGTTATCAGAGGAGTATATATTGGAAAGCAGTTACGGAAACAAAGGAAGCTCTCTCTCTCATCCATTTTCCAGCATTTTTCGTTCATAGCTTTTCTTAGAATGTAAAAGTAATAGTTCTCCACATCGGGGGACTATTACCAAATTAGTTTTAAGATTTATTTCTACCGTTTAATTTATGTATCAGATCTAAGTTTGTCGGCTATTCAATTGAAGTTTTCTTTGTTTCCATTTTCTGCATTTACAGGTTCTTCATTTTACCGCTTTATTATTATTATCATTGTTATTCTTTTTTATCGCATTATTTATTATTACTATTTTGTTTGTCAAATTTAATTGCTATGTCATTTTTCATCATAACTATAATTATTCATGTGTTTTTAATTAGTAACATGTCTGGCTAAATAGTCTTGAGTCCGGTGTATGAGGACAATTGTTGTCAACGAACTCGGTAGAAAATAATAGGTGCAAATTTATGATTAGAATTATGTTTTGGTTTTAAGTTCCAAGTCTAATTTAAATAACCTTGTCACGAGAGTGAAAGATTATTTAACACGATTTTGTCACGAGAGTGAGAAATCAATTAAGGTTTAAGTTGAGACCACGAGAGCGTGAGGATCGAACCAGATAGCGGAAATTAGGCAACAAATCTAAATACAGCGAGAGCGCTTTAGATGCGTTTAGGATATTATTGGCTTTCAAAATATATTTCTTAGTTACGGGGCGAGCGAGAGCAAAATCTTTGGACTAGGAAGTATGGCTTTAGTTAATAACGCGACAGCGTGAGACAGAGTATTTAAGTTAGTATATTCTACAGAACTAAGTTATAGTCGTTATTAGTACCCGTTTTGTATAAGTCCTTCAGGAACGCGGAAATCATATCCCGACCTCGTTTTAGTATTATTTTCAAACCTTTAGCATTTAGTACCTTGAATTCCCCTTAATCAATTATTCATTAGCCTTAGCTTTACAAAGTGACGATAGATTACGGTAGGTTGACATTTGTCTCTGTGGTTCGACAATCTTTTATATTACTTCGATATTTTCGTGCACTTGCAGACACATCAGTTACAACACATTAATTTTAACACTCCCCCTTAATGTGTTTCTCTTTAACTCCCATTGCTTCTCTAAGTTGATAAAATCTTCCTCTTGGTAGTGCTTTAGTAAAGATGTCTGTAAGCTGCTCTTGTGAACTGCAGAAAGCTAATTTCACATCTCTTTCTTTAATCACGCTTCGAATGAAGTGATGCTTTATGTTAATATGTCTAGTCAGATTATGAAAAATAGGATCCTTTGTCATGGCAATAGCTGATTTGTTGTCACAATGAAGCTGTAAACTTCCCACCTGCTTCTCTCTAATGTCTTATAATATTCTTCTCAACTAAAGTGATTGTTGTGTAGCCAAACCAGCTGCTAAATACTCAGTCTTAGCTGAAGATTGTGCCCTAGTATCTTGCTTCTTGAGCATCAAGAGATCACACCTGAATCAAGGTTGAATACATAACCTGAAGTGTTCTTCATATCATCAACACTTCCAGCTCAATCACTATCACAATAGCCTTTAGCTTCAAGTTTAGAATTCTTCTCAAACCTGATTCCATGCTCTATGGTTCCCATGACATACCTTATAACTCTTTTTGCTGCACCAAGATGTAAATGACTTGGTTTACTCATGAATCTTGAGAGTAAACTAGCAACAAACATTAAATCGGGTCTTGAAGCTGTAAGATAAAACAAGCTTCCAACCAAACTTATATGCATGCTTGCATCTACTAATCTTCCACCATCTTCCTTCTTTAATTTTTCATTCACCACTAAAGGAATATCAACGGGTTTGCATCCATACATGCCAAACTTTTTAAAAATATTTTCAGCATATCTCTTTTGACAAATAAAAACTCCATATTCATCTTGGTAAACCTTAATATCAAAAAAATGATACAGCAAGCCAATATCACCCATCTCATATTTTTTCATCATTTCTATTTTAAAATTTTCAACCATTTTCTTATTGTTACCCATATACACCAAATCATCAACATAAAGGGCAATAAGAAGGATATCATCTTCACCTTAATGCTTCATATACAAGGTAGGCTCACTTTGACTTCTTTAAAATTCTTGCTGAATGAAGTAGCTGTCAATTTCACTATACCATACTCTAGGGGCTTGTTTCAATCCATATATAGCTTTCTTCAACTTGTAAATTTTCTCCTCTTGGCCTTTAGTCACAAATCCTTGAGGTTGATGCACATACACCTCTTCTTTTAATTCTCTATTCAAGAAAGCTGACTTCACATCAAGTTAGTACAAATTCCAACCTTTTTGAGTTGTTAATGCAATGGTTGTTCTTACAGTGTCCAAACGTGCAACTGGAGAAAAAGTCTCACTATAGTCAATTCCAAGTTGTTATACATAGACTTTGACTACTAATCTAGCCTTGGCTCTTTGGTTTGAACCATCTGGATTATGCTTCAATTTGTACACCCACTTTACTAAAATAACTTCTTTGTCATTTGACTTTTCAACTAGCTTCCATGTTTTGTTTTTGTCAATTGCATTTATTTCTTCTTGCATCGCATTCCTCCAAACACCTTCTTTGATTTCTTCATAAATAAAAAATTTTGGTTCCATAACACAATAGTTGCATCCTGCATAAATATCACTCAAGTCCTTCAATTTTATTGGAGTTGAGTTGGAAGATGATGTACTTGAAATTGGAGAACTTGGAGAGGATGAAGAACTTCGTGTACATGGGGATGATTTCTCATTTCCAGCTGCTGAATTTTGTGGTAGTAAGATTACAGGGGTTTTTTTCTCCTTCATTTTGTCTTCTTCCCAATTCCAAGAAGCCTTCTCTTCAAATCCAACATCCCAGCTAATGATCACCTTGTTTGTCTTCAAGTTGTAAAGTCTATGGCCCTTTTATATGGAACTATAGCCAATAAAGACACATATTTTACTTGTTTCTTCCAACTTTTTCCTCTTTTATTTAGGAATTTGAGCATAGAAAACACACCCAAAAACTTTAAGGTGGTTACCTGAAGATGTTTTTTCACTCCAAGCTTCAAATGGAGTCTTATTCCATACAACCTTTCTTAGACATCTATGCAGCAAATACACGACACTATCAACATCCTTGGGCCAAAAGGTTTAAGGAAAACCTTTCTCAGGTAGCATAGACTTTGCCATCTCCATTACAGTTTGGTTCATTCTTTCATATACACCATTTTATTGAGGTCTCTAGCTGTCATATCTCAAATTTGCTATACTGATTCCTAATCTTTTATCCCTTATTAAATTCCAGAATTATCATTTGTTTTATAATGTATTCGTATATATGAGGTTTAAGTTTACAAAGGGGGGGGGGGGGGGGGGGGGGGGGGTTCACCTTATTAAAAAACTAATGGGTCTTTCTAAATCAGAAAAGGCCCGTGTAAAATTGAGGGTCCATTTCGTTTTGGTTAAAGCTTTTGGTTTCAGCTCATTTTGAAGGAGGGTTTACACTATTTGAGAACTCTTGGGTTTTCTAAATCAGAAAGGCCCATGTAAATTTATTGGACCATTTATGAATAAATAGAAAGGGGGTATACTGATTGCAAAAATGGTGTATCTGTTAAGCCCATTTAAATTGCTTAGAATAAATAGAAGGGGTGTGTTTTACATTTTTTTCGGGAAGGCCCAAACAATTAAACAATTTAGCCCATTTCAGTTTTTTTGTTGTTTTGAGGATTATTTTGTGGAAGATAAGTTTTCTTTGGAGGAGTCATTTCAACCAGAATCCTACCACTTCTCAAATGCATAAAAATTCAGACATTGAAAGTGTTTTCATGTAAATACAAAAATGACTAAAAAAATGTAACACTTTCTTTTGAATCTTTCTTTTGGTGTTGTTTTATATAATTGAAGTTAAAGAATTGAATATACAGTTTATTATAAATACATATCAATGCTTAAAAATTAATGTATATTATAAATATGGTTTGTAATTATGTGGATGTTAATCAATTAAATAATAAACTCAAACTTTATAAATAATAATTTAATAGATATATTCTGTGAATTCAAACAAAACTCGTACGATAACACATATTTCTTTTTACTAATATTCTTTAATTTCAAATAACCAAGAAAATAAGATTATCAAGGAGTCTTATTTAAGCATATAAATTTAAGGAGTCTTATTTAAGCATATAAATTTATAAGTTTTAAAAAGTGACATTGTAAACAATATCCCTAGTCATATACCATCGTGAGGGTTGGTGATAATGATTGACCGGTAGTGCTTGGCTACCCAAAAGAAATAGACATGATGAAATTTGATTCCCCACACAAAACATAGAAACCGACTTTGCATTTTCGACCGCAAGAAATGTGAGTCTCCTAAACCTTAACTACTTTGAGTCTCATATTTTGGCTGCAAAAGATAAAACGAGTAATACTGTACCCACTTGTAAACTTGGCTCTTGTATATAATACTAATTAAGTGAATATTTGTGCCAACTCATCATTCATCATTCAATCGAAAACTACTACAGACTACACCTAGCTGTCAACACGGCAACATATCCGAGCGACTGTACTTTCCTCTGTTTCTTCCTTCCACAAATGTATCACTATAAATACATATCCCACTTCTCTGCCACATTCATCCCTTCAACATTTATTTCATCACCACATCAAAATACAAATCCACCATGCCATTTCTTCATACTTCTTCAACCATCTCTTTTCTCTTCTCCCTGTTGCTATCTCTTTCATTCACCACAACATATGCTGCAGGAAATTTCTACCAAAACTTTGACATAACTTGGGGAGATGGTCGTGCCAACATACTCGACAACGGTCAACTTCTCACACTTTCTCTCGACAAAGCCTCTGGTTCTGGATTTCAATCCAAGAACGAGTATCTCTTTGGAAACATTGATATGCAGCTCAAGCTTGTACCTGGGAATTCTGCAGGCACCGTCACTGCTTACTATGTAACTACAAATCACGCTTACTGTTTTAATGCTTATAGTAATCAAGTTTCAAATTCCTAATTATTTATTTTTTATATGGCATGATGCAGTTATCATCAAAAGGATCAAACTGGGATGAGGTTGATTTTGAATTCTTGGGAAATGTAAGTGGACAACCATACATTCTTCATACCAATGTGTTCAGTCAAGGCAAAGGTAATAGAGAGCAACAATTCTATCTATGGTTTGATCCAACTGCTGATTTCCACACTTACTCCATTCTCTGGAATCCTCAACGCATTATGTAAGTGCTTTTTACATATTTCACACACATTTCTATTTCATTCATTCAGTCTTGATTAATGATGAGCACGTGTGTATATTTATTGAATGCAGCTTCTCAGTGGATGGAACACCTATAAGAGAATTCAAAAACATGGAATCAAAAGGAGTTGCATTTCCAAACAACCAACCAATGAGATTATATTCAAGTCTATGGAATGCCGATGATTGGGCAACAAGAGGTGGTCTTGTAAAGACAGATTGGAATCAAGCTCCATTCATAGCTTCATACAGAAATTTCAATGCTGATGCTTCATCGTCCAATGCTTGGTATTCCCAACAGTTGGATTCAACAAGTCAACAGAGATTGAGTTGGGTGCAAAAGAATTACATGATTTACAATTATTGCAATGACACCAAAAGATTTCCTCAAGGACTTCCAACAGAATGCACAACATCCTAATTATATCTACCTATTTCTAACTATATACTTGAAGATTTAATTTATTGTTTTTCTCTTTAGTTACGTTTATTCAATTTCTTGTACTTGTAATTTGCTTCATATCAATTCGTTTATTCTTTCATACAAATAATAAATAAATATTCAGATTTTTGTCTTGCAAGCTCAAAGTAATCCTTTAATTTTAATAGAGTTCAGAATGAAAAGTTAACCATGTTCAGTTGTTTATTATAATATGATGTTATATTTATTAATCATCAAATGAAAGTTTCTAGCCAGAAATTTGAAATATATTGATCATATAATTTAATATGTAAAAATATCCACCCTCAAAAAATTAAGAAAAAATCTATGGTGAAGTCACACAAAAGATCTTTTTGGCGAAGTCACCAATCTAGCCAATGAAAAGCAATATTGATTTGAAAAGTGTCGCTTATTGTTGGCTGAAGATTTCGATAATATTATTTAGAAGCCAAAAGAGATAAACGTTCTGATCGAAATGGAATTAAACGCCATATTTCGAAGTTGCAGAAGCAGTATTTCGAATAAGGGTGTCAAAGCGTGAAGCTTCGAACGGAAATTATGGGAACATAGTTAAAGGAGTCTCGGAACAACAGCGAGGCTGTGTTTGGAAAGAACGCTCGAAATAGAGGGACACCAAAAGCATTTAAAATTCAAATGGAAGCGGGACTTTCAAAGTTTGAAAGTTATGTGCTGGAGCATTTGGGGACACGTGGAAATAAGAAAGAGGCATTGTCTTGCATGTTCGAAACGTGGCATAATCCTGTAGTGAGACCGTTGGGGTCGAATTAGTATAAATAGAAGTCTTAGTATTAGGATTTCGGTGTGTCATATCTGTTATACAAAATACTCAATAACATTCAAACTACCACATGGCAAGGGAAACGAATGCAAGAGAAATGTATGTATGATAGCACCATGTACTTCTAACTTAATGAAAACCTTTTACCATTTCCAGTACTTTCCTCTTTTCTCTTTGTCAAATAACATTTGCAAGTTTTCCTATTTACAATCTTTTCATTTCGAAGTCTTTTCCTCAAAGTTCTACATTTTACTGTTTTCTATACATTTCGAGCACTTTATATTTCAGAGAACTGTCACATTTTCAAAACCTTTACTTTCAAGTATTGTTCTTCAAGCGCATACTTTTACTTAAAATCATTTACAGATTTCTTGCATTAAACGCTTTTTGAATATTTTAAACTTCTACATTCCAGAAACCTTTTATGTTAAACGTTTTTGTAAGTCGAAACCATTTACTTCATTTTTCATGCAGTTTTATATGTCTCTACAATCAGCATTACAATTAGCATTTATTCGTATAACTTAGTTTTCATATACATTTTGACTACATTTTTAAACTCTTAGAGAGAGGGATCGAAGTAAGCCAAACACTTATACAATAGCAACCATGAATAATTGTTCGATTGTGAGAGTAACCTTAATATCCAAGGAGTCCTAGGATCAATCTAGTCGATCCTGTGAGTTACCAGAGAGATTGAATAACAGTAAGAAAGATTATTCGATAGTTTGGAAGACTAGCGGTTGTTTACCAGAAATCACTGGAAACAAATTGGCACACCTGATGGGACCAATAATTGGATATCAGAATTAAGGATTGTCGAGACGTAGCCATTACAAAAACGTAGGAACCTAAGAAGTTTGCTGTTTTATGAACCTGAGAAGTGGTAAGATAACCAACAGCAACCAACCTTTATCCAGAAGAAAACGTTTGGAGAAAATGTCTAATTCAAACAATCAACAAGGAGACCAAGGTGGCCCACATGCAACAGGCACTAACGCGTCCCTTTCGAGCGGAACATCGAATGTAATCCCTTCGAATGCACAGTCTGTTGCATCTTCAACCAGTAACATAGCCACCAATGGAGTAAGTGGCATATCAACTAATAGTTCGATCTTAGGAAATACTGGAACTATGGGCTACCCTGGGGGATTCGTTCCACCATCAGGGACACAATCCCATTTCGCCACACCATTAACTAGACCACCCGGTTTCAATGGGAATAGAATTAGAAGTTCTTCTTACGGAATGCCAACATCTTTTATGGCAGGTTTACACAATTCCACATCGAATTCATCTCCACAAATAGGATCTGGGTCTGGGGCTAATCAGTTTATGACAAATAACCAGGGGTCAGTGGGTTATAGCATGTTGCCTATCCTAACCACAGATAACCAGTTGGCTTTTAGGCAATTGATGGATGACAGCAACCACAATATGATAGGGGTGTTAGGGCAAGCCATGCAGGAAGTATTTGCCCCAATAGTTCAGAATGTGACTGTGACGAACAGGGAAAACGCTGACAATATGAGTCGAATAGCAGATTTCTTTGCTCCCACAGAAAGGCGTAGGCAGAACCAGGCGGGATTTCGAACGAACATGCCTGTTATAGAACAAATTGCTAACGACCCAATTCGTAGACCACCCAGGGAAGAAGTTAACTTAGGGGCCAGAGCACCAAGGTTAGAAGCCCCAATAATCCCGGGTCCACAAAGGGAAGTTATGGAACCAGGGGCAAGGATCGAAAGGCCAGAAGCCCCAGAATTTCGAGAAGAACAACCTAGGGGAGTTGTTTTGGTTGGTCGAAATCAAGATGCCGATGCCGTCGTTCATAGGATTCGAAACGATAACATCTTGGCAGAAAATAACCTAACCACCATGATAGAGAGGATCATGGCCCAGAATGGCCTCAACACGGGAATGAGGAGGCCAAATTACGCTTCTCCTATACTGGATTGTATAATGCATACTGATTTACCAAGGGGATACAAAGTCCCTAAATTTACAAAGTTCGCTGGGGATACCAATGAGTTAACAGTCGAGCACATAGCGAGATATCTAACCGAAGCGGGAGATATAGCTAATAATGAAGATCTCAGGATCAAATACTTCCCAAGTTCCTTGACAAAAAACGCCTTCACTTGGTTTACCACGTTGCCTCCTGGGTCTATTGACACTTGGACTCTTTTAGAGAGATTATTCCATGAACAATTTTACATGGGACAATCGAAAATAAGTTTGAAGGAATTGGCCAGTGTTAAGAGAAAGTTCACCGAACCCATAGATGATTATTTGAATAGATTTAGGCTGTTGAAATCCAGATGTTACACAGTAGTGCCTGAACATGAGTTAGTCGAAATGGCCGCTGGGGGCTTGGATTATTCTATTCGAAAGAAACTAGACACTCAGTATTTGAGGGATATGGCTCAGTTAGCCGATAGGGTTCGACAGGTCGAAAGACTAAAGGCCGAAAAAGCCAGAGTCTTTAAGAATAATAAGAAAGAAAGGATTTCCTATGTTGGGACTGAGGAAGTAGAAGAATATCCTGAATTCGAATTCGAAGAGGTCGAAATCGACCTCGCTGAATTAAAATAGGCCCCGCCTTACTCCTGCAAAATGTTAGTTCCCACAAAAGGGAAAGATATTGTTGAAAATGAGAAAAGTGACAAGTTTCCAAAGAAGGTTTATACCTTCGACGTCACTAAGTGTGACGAAATTTTTGACTTGCTTGTCAAGGATGGCCAACTAATTGTGCCATCAAATGTCAAAATACCTCCTTTGGATCAGAGGAAGAAGAGGGGATTTTGCAAATATCATAGTTTCCTAGGCCACAAGACCTCACAATGTTTTCTTTTCAGGGACTTGATTCAAAACGCGATCAAAGATGGCAGACTAAAGTTTGCTGATAAGGTGAAGATGAAAGTGGACGAAGATCCTTTGGACGTCGCAGACACCAACTACTCCGAGCCTGCATGCATTGGAGAGGTCAACATGGTGGAAACTGATCGAAGCGACGCCCTAACAGAAGAAAAGGACACTGGGGTCGAAAACTGGGTGATGGTCGAAGTCAGCGAGGAAGTCACTGAAGACATCCAGAATACGCTAGACACTTCGATTGCTGCACCTGTGGCTGTTGCAGGAGAAACCCAGGCTACTGAAGGCCAAGGGAATTAAATCGAAGGATTAACACAAGTCACTGAGGGCTTGAGGCTGGAATTGGAGAAAGTCCAAATTACGCAGCCAATTCCCCCTCAGAAGGAAATATGGGACACTCTAGGGGAACCCAGTGGAAAATTTGACTATCTGGTCAAATATTCTGCCCCAGAGAGTTCGAAGGTCCAGATTGAAGATATAAAGCCCACAGGATGGGGCGATGACGAAACTAAAGAGGGGGATGTGGAAATAAATATGGTGGATATGGAAAGACCCCGCTCTGAGATGGAGGAAGTGAAAAAATACTTAGAAAAAGAAAAGTAAAGAATGGGGGATAATCACACTGGAGATGCTAGTCTCAAAGACTATCTCATGACATGCCACAAAGGAGATCCAGGCATGATATTGTGCCCTAGGTGCAGCATCCTCTGCAACCAAAGAATTGCTGCAAATTTCGAAAGGGTACAGAGGGCTCGAACTGGCAACAATTGGCGCCAGGATAACCAGCTTTTTAGGTGCTATCCCAAGGCTGGAGAGAGTTTGCTGGAGTTTGTTTTTCGCTGCTACAAA
Organism: Vicia faba; assembly: GCA_948472305.1. NCBI lineage: Eukaryota > Viridiplantae > Streptophyta > Magnoliopsida > Fabales > Fabaceae > Vicia > Vicia faba. Next base: position 1,499,675,526 of record OX451739.1, on the reverse strand, counting down.
GGGGCAACCAAGTTTTTGATTTGCCCAAGGTGTTCTGCTGTGTATGACCAAAGCATGGCCAAGGCCTTCGAAACGGTCCCCTTCGCCCCTTGCTGGAACCATCAAGAAACTGCCCAGATGGGCCCATATTTCGACAGCAGACACAAACAGCGAAGGCCTGATAGCCCTCACCCCAAAGCTGCTCGAAGAGTGACTTTCAAACTCCCTGCTGAAGTGCCAACCGATAGATGGTTACAAGTCAGAAATGACAAAGGCAAAGATAGATGGAGGAATGCTGAACGAAATGCACGCCATGCTGTGACATACAGGAGGCAATTCAACACACAAAAAAGGGAGGAAGTGAGATTAGAGAATTACAAAGGAAGGAACCCCATGTCAAGATCCCAGTGGCGCAGACAGCAAAGGATTCGAAAGGCTGAGAGAGAAGCTGTGGCAAACAAAGGGGATACTTCAACGAAAATACAAGGTGAATCGAGCACCAACAAACCAAAAAATCAGACTGAAGATAAACCTCCAGTCAATAGGAGGCTTTTTTCTGAAGACCAACGAGACGAACCAAAGGAATACACTCCAGGCCCGGAAGAGGACGAAGATATGATAACAGATAACTTCGAATCAGAGGGGGAGTCGTCATTCAACTTAAACTGTAACGTGGTGTCTGTGCTTCCCTGTGAATTTGGGCAGGAAACCGAAATCAATGAATATGAGGAGGAAGATACCACAGATTTAATGAAACATAGGCCCGTGTGCTACTACGTGATGGACAATGGGGCTGTTGAGGAACAAAATGCATTCTTCGAACGTCCAGAACCTGCAATGAAGAATCATCTCAAGCCACTTTTCATTCGGGCGAAAGTAGGTGTCCATGGTGTGAACAAAGTTCTAGTGGATGGGGGTGCTGCAGTCAATCTGATACCCCATTTCATGCTAAAAAGGTTAGAGATCCGCGAAGGAGATATCAAGCCCCATAATATGGTTCTGTCCAATTATGAGGGAAAAGTGGGCAAAACACTGGGGGTGGTCCAGTTGGAATTGACAATAGGCTCAAGTTGCAGGCCCACCATGTTTATGGTGATCGAAGCCAAGGCCAACTATAACCTGCTGCTGGGAAGAGAGTGGATCCATGGCGTGGGGGCAGTTCCTTCGTCTATGCATCAACGACTAGTTCTGTGGAGAGATGATGGAATCGTGGAAAACATCGAAGCAGACTAGAGTTACTTTATGTCAACTGTCAATTTAGTTGACAAAAGAGATTATGATAAAAATCTGGCAAAGATTGCTCCATGTGTTCCAAATGATGAGATGAATGAAACTAGAAACGCCCACTACTACATGACACTTCGTCATGATGGCCTTTACTGGGATAGAACAATAATCAGTGAAGGAGAGGAAGTTGAAGGTGCTATACAAAAACGGCCAGCAGGCTGGGACTTCGACAACCTTAACCATGACTGAGTCTACCTTCTTCGAAAGGATTTCGGCCTATATGGCTGAGAATGAATCAAAAGCGGCCTTAGAGGCTGAAATAAATAAATCAACTATAAAGATGAACGAAGTTAGTGGGGAGGGTTCGAAATGCTCACCCATCAAGGAATATGAGATGGATCAAAGGTTGGATGCCATCTATGATAAAGAACCCTTAGGCTTCGAAAGGGACCCCATAAACTTAGGTGTCAAAATGTTGGCACAGGACCCGCTCGAAGAAGTCAACTTAGGGGATGAAGAAACGAAAAGAGTAACCTACATAAGTGCTAAACTTAACCCAGGCCTCAAGAAGAAAGTGATCGAAGTCCTTAAGGAAAACAAAGATTGTTTCGCATGGGATTATGATGAGATGCCTGGTTTAAAGAGGGAATTGGTCGAACACAGACTGCCAATCAAAGATGGCAAGAGGCCCATCAAACAAACTCCCAGGAGATTCGCACCAGCGGTCCTCACAAAAATTAAAGCTGAGATCGAAAGGTTGTTGCGCTGCAAATTCATCAGAACAACAAGGTACGTTGAATGGTTAGCAAACATAGTACCTGTTATTAAGAAAAATGGTTCTTTAAGAATTTGCATAGATTTTAGGGATTTAAACACTGCAACCCCTAAGGATGAATATTCCATGCCCGTGGCAGAAATGCTAGTAGATTCTGCTGCAGGATTCGAATACTTGAGTATGTTAGATGGATACTCTGGATATAACCAGATTTTCATTGCTGAAGAAGATGTTGCAAAAACAGCATTTCGTTGCCCAGGAGCCTTAGGCACCTACGAATGGGTGGTGATGCCTTTTGGTTTAAAAAATGCTGGGGCAACCTATCAAAGGGCGATGAATTCAATTTTTCATGATTTCATCGAAACCTTCATGCAGGTGTATATTGACGATATAGTCATCAAATCTACATCTGCAGAAGCACATTTGCATCATTTAAGCCAATCATTCGAACGAATGAGAAAGCATGGCTTAAAGATGAATCCCCTTAAATGTGCATTTTTTGTGCAGGCTGGAGATTTTCTTGGTTTTGTGGTCCACAAGAAAGGAATCGAGATCAACCAGAACAAGACCAAAGCCATAATGGAGACGAAAGCACCTATGTCAAAAAGGGAGTTGCAATCTTTGCTAGGGAAAATTAACTTCCTCAGAAGATTCATCTCGAACCTGAGTGGAAGAACCCAAGCTTTCTCTCTGTTACTTCGTCTGAAGCAAGGTCAAGCCTTCGAATGGAACGAAGCTCACCAGGAGGCGTTTGACAAAATAAAAGAATATCTTTCTCAGCCTCCTATTTTGTCTCCACCATCATGGGGGAAGCCCATGAGATTGTACATATCTGCCTCTGAAGTTAGTATAGGTAGTATGTTAGCACAAGAGGATAACAATGGCGTCGAAAGAGCCATATACTATTTAAGTAGAGTGCTAAATGATGCAGAGACCAGATATAGCAATTTAGAAAAGCTATGTCTCTGTTTATATTTCTCTTGTATGAAACTCAAGTATTATATAAAACCTGTTGAAATTTACGTTTCATCTCACTTCGATGTCATTAAACATATGCTTTCAAAGCCAATAATGTATAGTAGAGTTGGCAAGTGGGCTTTAGCTTTAACAGAATATTCATTGACTTTCATGCCTTTAAAAGCTATGAAAGGTCAAGTGATTTCCGATTTCATTGTGGATCACTCGTTGGTTGAGCAGACAAGCATGAGTTACGTCGAAATGCAACCATGGAAATTGTACTTTGATGGTTCAACCCATAGGAATGGAAGTAGTGTTGGAGTCCTTCTAGTCTCTCCTGAAGGAATTCCAACAAAATTCAAGTATAAATTGGATGGTCCTCGTTGTTCGAACAACGAAGCTGAGTATGAAGCGCTCATTGTTGGACTTGAAGCTTTGTTGGAATTGGGGGCAACCAGAGTCGAAATTAAAGGAGACTCTGAATTGGTGGTCAAACAAATCACAAAGGAATACAAGTGCATAAAGGAAAATTTAATGGTATACTTCGTCATAGTCAATAGGCTATTAAGGAAGTTTGAATACATGGATATTCAACACATACCAAGATTAGAGAACCAAGAAGCAAATGACTTAGCGCAGTTGGCTTCAGGTTATAAAGTGTCTACCAAGAACTTTAAAGATTTGGTCGAAATAAGGGGAAGAGTTATGGCCACTAGATTCACACCATCGGATCTGGAAAATATGAGATTGGGATATGCTGAGAAACAGGGGTTCGAAATACTAGCCATCAATACTTTGTCTGATGCAGATTGGCGAAGTCCATTGAGGAGTTATTTAGCAGACCCAACTCTAAAAGTGGACAGAAAAACAAAATATAGAGCATTGTCATATCTCCTCATGGGGAACGAATTGTTCAAAAAGACCCAAGAAGGTGTATTATTGAAATGCCTAGGAGAGAGTGAGGCATATTTAGCATTGTCTGAAGTCCATAATGGGGCATGTGGGGCACACCAAGCAGGCCATAAAATGAAATGGTTGCTATTTCGATATGGTTTGTATTGGCCTAGCATGCTCAAAGATTGCATAGACTTTGCTAAAGGATGTGAGGAATGTCAGAAACATGCAAGAATTCAACATGCCCCTGCAAGTGAGTTGCATTCGATCATCAAACCATGGCCATTCAGAGGATGGGCATTGGATTTGATAGGAGAAATAAATCCTGCTTCGTCTAAAGGGCAGAAATACATCTTGGTGGGAGTAGATTATTTTACCAAATGGATCGAAGCTATACCTTTGGTAGTTGCTGATCAAGAGGCAATTATTGAATTTATACAAAAGCACATTATCTATAGGTTTGGATTGCCAGAAAGTATAACTACAGACCAAGGCTCTGTATTTACTGGTAGAAAGATGCAAGGATTTGCCCAAGAAATGGGGTTTAGATTGCTAACATCAACACCATATTATGCTCAAGCAAACGGACAAGTCGAAGCAGCAAATAAAGTAATAATAGGATTAATCAAGAAGCATATTGGCAAGAAGCCAAGAAATTGGCACAAAACTCTAGACCAAGTGTTATGGGCTTGTAGAACATCTCCTAAGGAAGCCACTAACACTACGCCTTTCCAACTTACATTTGGTCATGATGCAGTGTTACCAGTAGAAATTCATCTGCAATCAGTTCGAATTCAGAAACAAAACGAAATTCCAGCTGCATTATATTGGGAAATGATGATGAATGAATTAGTTGAATTGGACGAAATTAGATTACATGCGTTGGAAATTTTGATGAGGCAAAAAGAAAGAGTGGCCAGAACATACAATAAAAGGGTGAAGAAAAAAGTATTCGTTATTAATGACTTGGTTTGGAGAGTCATATTTCCTATGGATAAGAAGAACAAGGCGTTAGGTAAATGGTCACCTCATTGGGAAGGACCGTTTCGAATATTAAAAGTATTCTCAAACAATGCATACGAAGTCGAAGAACTCTTGGATGATAAACGTGTCCTAAAGGTTAATGGGAAATATTTAAAGAAATATAAGCCAAGCCTGCGGGAGATTCGAATAGTAACAACGTAAATAAAATATCATAAAAAGCCAAGATGGCAAGATAGAATGCCAAAATGGCGTTGTTCGAATATTACATGTAAAAAACCAAAGATATGGTCAGATAAACATCAAAATCTAGAAATAAACATTGTTTTTCAGTCGAATAAAGGTGTGATACGTGGAGATCATGGGTTGGTGTGATGAAGAGGTGGTGTGAAGTTGATATAGGTAATAGGCGTGATTTAAAAATAATCATTACTTATAACTGCACCACGCTGTGAAGTGACTCTGGGCGGTTAAGGAATCCAAAAGGTATTATGATTGATGTGACTGGAGTCAAATGCATTAAATGTTACGATGATTCGAAAATCCTATCGAAATCTTGTTGTTTACCTTGGGTTTTGGTAAACAACCGCTGATCCTCCAAATGGTTACTTATTTGGTTACTCGTAGGATCGATCAGATTGATCCTATGGACATAGGTTGATTTTGAAGTTTGATTGAATTGGATAAGGCTTTAAGTAAATTGTTTCAAGTAAATTGCATAAAGGAAAGACTTGGTAAAATAAACAAGGCTTTAAAGTAAAGGTTCGACAGGAATTTAAAGGAGAAAAGCAAGTAAAATGCTGGAAAAGTAAATGACTTTAATTGATAAAATTGGTGTTTCACACATACATTTCTCAACAATTCTTTCTCACACACTGGGTACTTGAATCTAAATGAGTGACTATGTATAGAATTGTGAACACACGCGAGAAACTACATGTCTACTCCTATTTATACTAAAACATTCCAAGTAACCGTCGGGCAGTTACACTGCTTTGAAATCAAGCCACTTGGCACGTTCTCCATGCTCGACGCTCCAGATCCTTGCACGTTTGCACGTAGTAACTGCTGGAAACCGTTTTCCCTCCAAAGCTTTGAATTTCAAACTGCTCCACTCTGGACCATCGAACACCTTCATCAAGAGACGTCTTCGACGAAAACTCCTTCGACGTCGAAGGCAACCAGCCTTCTTCCTTGGAAGAAATCTTCTAAGTATTTTGCCATCTTTCGACGGGCACTTCGACAGGCTTAGCCAGTCGAAAGCATCTTTCAGCTTTTAATGGCTGACACCAATCAAAACAAAGGTGTCGAATTTAGGAGCCAACAAATTGCCCCCCAAGAATGCCTTATTTCGACTCTGAAAGAAAAAGGCATTCTTTGAAAACGCCATTCGACACCTGTCTTTCCACGCTTAGTCACAAGTTAACTTGTGCACTTTTTGTTGCTTTTTACCAACTATTAGCAATCCCAAGAAACCATCATTGATTTGATCCTAGGACATCACTTTCAGTACGGCGTGCAGTACCAAACGTCACTTCAGAATTTGTCATTATGACAAATCCCAAAAACGAGGACGCACGCTGCGTCCCTCTGTTTCTGCAGAAACGGCCAAAACAACAGGATGCTGCCACGCGTCCCACTAATTCCTGCAGCATTAAATGACATTTAATGTCCTCGTTATTGGGGATTTTTCCCACTACTATAAATAGTAGTGAATATCCCATTGTGGGACTTTTTACGCAAACTAGCCTTCAAACTTCCTTGTTTTCGTACAAGCTTGCTCTCTTTGCAGAAAACTCTTCCTCTTTCACTTCATCTTCATCCTCAACAATGGCCTCTGCTTCTACTGCTCCCAAGGCTAACGCACCAACTGAACAACATGTTAAACCCAAAGTCTTCGTCACTGCTCCAGTAGTAAACTCTACGGGCAAACGAAGGGTTCGTGAACCTTCTGACATCTCCGTTCGCGATGCTTACTCGCGTCACTTGATGATCCCGGTTGGATACTCCAACCAGATCTTCGCAATGTCTGGCCCCATGAATCCAAGCATCTCTGAAGCTCTGAAGATCAAGAGCTATTTCCCAATAGTCGAGAAACTCAAGCCAGTAGCCTGCGCCAAGAAAGACGCAGAAGACAACGAAGACCCTACTCGCGAAAAAATCGACCTCCGCTTCTTCAACAGAGGGGTTAGGGTCTTCAGGTCTTGCCCTAATCTGACCTCCGACTATGTTGCTTGGCTAACGAAGTTGGAGAAGCATCAAACTCCAATCTGGAAGGAAATGGGAATCTTCGACCTAGTGATGCTGTCGAAGATAGGCTTAAACTACTCCCCAGAGATGCTTATAGCTTCGCTGTTGTTCTGGGACTACTCCCATTTTACTTTTCATCTTCCATGTGGGATGCTAACCCCCACACTCTTCGATGTAGCAGCTATTACTGGTCTTCGACCAACCGGAGATTACTTCGACCCGGAGGAGATGTCGGAGGACCAAATTGGCTTCTCTGAGACCAAGCCCACATACACCACTTTCATCAACCATTTTCATGACAGGTCGACGGATACAGTGTCGGATGTCGAACACATAGCGTTTCTAGCCTTATGGCTAACTCGCTTCGTGTTTTGCTCGAAGTCTCTGCAGGTGACCAAAAAGATGGTCACTCTTGCTACCCAACTGCATCACCGCCAAAACATCTGTTTGGCAGAACTAATTCTGGCCAGTCTTTATGACTCGATCAGCAATGGGGCCACTCTTCTGAAACATATCGAGGATAGGGCCAGTTTGCTACTCGCTGGGCCCTTTTGGCTACTTCAACTGTGGCTCAATGCCACTTTCGAATCTTTCTTACCCAAGAAGATTCAGATAAATGAACAAGCCCCAGCGATAGCTAATAGACGCATCGAAGGAATCAGGCTGGCTCTGCTGACACCTGCGGAAGACGGGCTGGAGTTTCAACAAACCTTCACTAACTTCGTTCTGATGTTCGCTCGAAGGAAGGAATTTGTTTCAACTATGGCTCCATTTGCTCAACGGAGGGTGGGGCCAGCATGGTTCACAAGGCCACATCCAAAGGAGTCGAGTGGTCCCAATGTCGATGAGCATTCAGTACTTTGGGAGGCATTCCTTACACCGAGGATCATGCCTCTTCGATTTAAGAGTTCTAAGACTCATTTGAGTCTGCTTTCCTATCAACCAAATCTGGTATCTCGCCAGTTTGGTATCATCCAAACCCTGCCTTCTCCGATTTTTCAAAGAGAGAAGTCAATGTTGTACTTCTGCAACGATTATACAGAAGAAGCTGCCATCAAGCATATCGGAAGATATGCTGGTCGAACAATCCTCTCGCTGTTTGACTACCAGCTTAATTTCCTTTGCTCACCATCCTTCGAGGAGTGGTGGAGAAGCTATTATGCTGAGTATTTCTTCGACGAGAAGGACTTCATGGCAGAGTTGCAGAAGTCTTTTGTCCTTGTGTTGGACAAAGTAAAGAAATGTAAGTTCATGCTCTCACATTACTTTTTGTCTTTCTCTTCGACTGCTATCCTGTTAACTTTTCTTTTGCTTTCAGTTGTTCGAAAACCTGTAGCCAAGAAGGCTACAGAAAGTCAACAAGGAGGAGGCCCTTCAATAAAACCTCCACCGCCGGCGAAGACTACAGCGCCGGCGAAGACCATAAGCAACCAACAGGGGGAAGGCTCTTCGAGGAAGCCTCCTGTATCGGTAACCAGATTTTCTTCATTTTTCTTCTGGCTTTCGATTTTTTATTTTCGATGCAATTATTCAATCGAATTCCTATTGGTTTTCTAGGCCCCTTCGCCCAAGAAACGGGAAGCACTGGTGGTCGAATCAGGGAGTGATGACGAAAGTGATTCTCCTCCTGCCCCCTTAAAGAGGCGAAAGTTAATGAAGGATGCTTCTGTTCCTGCTCCTGCTCCTGAAGGTCGAACCGTCAGAATAAAGGTTGCTGTGAGAAAGCCTAGGCCACCTCCAATAATCATCGAGGAGCCAACTGAGGAGGAACTGAACGTTCTTCTTAACAAACCTGTCGAGAGTGACAATTCCAGCCCTGGGGCTGAAGTTAATCCACAGGTAAATCCCTTAGACCTTTGTTATAACTTAGGCATAGATACCCGTATTCGATTGTGTCTCTTTCGACATCTGAAGATTTGTCTTCTTTCTCTTTTTCAGGACACTACTGAAAGTTCTCCACCAAGGACTTCAGAAACTCTAGAATCTGCTGACCTTAGCAGGCCTCAGGAAAAAGACTTGGGCAATGACGAAGCCCATACTGAGAATGAGGCCAATGCTGAAACAGTGGAGAAAACAACAGAGGAACCTATGGTGGAGGAACCACAGCCAGTGGAGGAACAACAGCCAGAAACAATTCAGGTGGTGGACTTGTCAGAAGAGAATCAAGAAGATAGGGACCAAGGCAATGGCGAAGAGAATCAAGATGCCGTTGACGAAGAGAACCAAGGTGGTACCGGCGAAGGACACCATGGCGACGCTAGCGAAGAGCCACAAAATGACGCTGGCGAAGGACCCCAGGGTGATGCTAACGAAGAACCACAAGTCGACGCTGGTACCGCCTCAGTCCAAGTCGAAGAACAACCGGTCGAGGCACTTAGCATTCAAGAACCTCAAACCCAAGATAACACTATTGCAAGGGTTACCTCCTCGAAGCACAAGTCAAAAGAGGACTTGGAACTCTTGAAACAGACTGATCCTGTTAGCTACCTCAATGCCATCATTGAGAGTAAGAGTTCGTCTGACACTAGTCAGGAAATTCCTACCCTGTCGGGGAAGTCTACTGAAACTTCTCCTCTTGATGATGCATTGGCGAAGGTTAAGGCCCAGTTCTTCAAGAGGGACTTGATGAAGACTTTAGAGGGGGACCCCACTGCTCCATCATGCTTAAAAGAGGTCTTGAATGCTGTTGACTTCGAAGCTGTAGCCCCAGAAATCTCAGACTTGATCATGGAATTACATTCTATGATTGATCAAGTTTCAGCAGATTACAGGCGCCAACGAGGGTTTAACAGTCAGCTCGAAGTGTTGTATGGCAGAAGCTCCTCTGCGTGGACTGCTGTCTCAGATTCGACTTCTCGAATTGCTGAGTTGTCGAAACAGAAAGCGTCTGCACAGGAAAGAGTCGATGCCATTGAGCGAGAGAATGTCTCCTTCCGAGCACAAATCGCAGAGATAGAGGCGAAGATAAACGCCAACACTGTACTCCAGGAGGAAATTCTTTCGACCATCTCAGACACTGAGAGCCAGACTGAGATCAAGCAAGGCCTGGAATTCGCTGAGAGGGCCCAAAGCCTCGACGCTCAAATTGCCAAACTAGTGCAGGAAAACTCTTGGTGCAAGAAGAGGTTGGAGCTGCAGCATGCCAAGTATCTTCGACTCAGGAACTCTCTTACCTTTTGATTGATTCTCTTTTGTAACCACATTCTGTAATCGTTTTCGACAACAACTGCCATCTTGGCTGAAATTAATAAAAATTTCCATTTTGGCATTTTTATGGTTAATTTAGTTTGTTCTTTTATTATTTTATTTTTATCTCTTGAAGTATAGGTTTGTATTTTTTCAAATATTTACCATTTACTCTCAAGAGCCTTTTATCTCCACTTATCTCTTCGACTTCATAGGCTCCACCAGAAAAAGTTTGGATAACTCTGAAGGGTCCTTCCCATTTGGGTGACCATTTCCCCATGCTTCGATCCCGTCGATCCATGGGAAGAATTACCTTCCAAACTAGTTCTTCAGGCAAAAATACCTTAGGTTTTACCTTTCTATTATAAGAGTCTTCTACTCTTTTCTTCTGAAGCCTGAGTAAGTCGAGAGCGTGTAATCACTCTTCGTCTAAATCCACCAGTTCATCTAACATCATATTCCAATAAACCTCAGAAGGAATATCATAATGCCTCTGAACTCTTGCAGATTGAAGACAAATTTCTGCTGGCAACACTGCATCATGGCCAAAAGTTAGCCTATATGGTGTTGTACCAGTGGCTTCTTTTGGGGACGTTCGACAAGCCCATAAAATCTGGTCTAACGTCTTATGCCAATTCTTTGGTTTCTTCCCAACATGTTTCTTTATCAAGCCAATCACCACTTTGTTAGCCGCTTCGACTTGACCATTCGCCTGTGCATAATAAGGCGTTGATGTTAGGAGTTTGAAACCTGTTTCCTGAGCAAATTCCTGCATCTTTCGACCAGTGAAAACTGACCCTTGATCAGTTGTTATTGTCTCAGGGATTCCATACCTAAATATAATGTTCTTTTGAATAAATTCAATGACATTTTCTTGGTCTACATTGACTAAAGGGACAGCTTCGATCCACTTAGTAAAATAATCAATGCCTACCAATATGTATTTCTGACTCTTTGATGATGCTGGTCGAATCTCTCCAATAAGATCCAACGCCCATCCTCTAAAGGGCCAAGGCTTCACTATCGAGTGAAGTTCGCTTGCTGGTACATGCTGGATGCCCGTATGAACTTGACACTCTTGGCAACCTTTGGCGAACTCAACACAATCTTTCAGCATAGTGGGCCAATATAGTCCTTGTCGAAACAACAACCATTTCATCTTATGGCCTGCTTGGTGAGCCCCACATGCCCCAGCATGCGTCGTCGAAAGGGCTATGTATGCTTCAGTTTCACTTAAACACTTTAGCAACACCCCTTCAGGCGTCTTTTTGAATAACTCATTACCCATGAGTACAAAACTCAACGCCCTGTATTTTGTTTTTCGTTCCGTCGAAGCTCCTGGATTTTGAAGATAGTCCACAATGGGTTTCCTCCAATCTTGCTCTGACAAATTATCAATGAACGAAATCTCGAAGTTTGAGTGATCAGCATATCCTAGCCTCGTCGATTCCAAGTCTGTTGGTGATAGACAAGTTGCTCTTATCTTCTCTCGAACTTCAATTGCTCTTTGTAACTTCGTTTTTGAAATCTTATACCCAGATGCAATTTGTGCCAAGTCATTGGCTATTTGATTTTCGACTCTGGGTATGTGTCGAATATTGACACTTTCAAATTTTTTCAATAAACGATTTGCTATCACAAAGTACATAATGAGATTCTCTCTTATGCATTTATATTCCTTTGTGACTTGCTTGATGACTAACTCTGAGTCTCCCATTATTTCGACTCGAGTTGCCCCCAATTCCAACAATATCTCAAGGCCAGTAATTAGAGCTTCATACTCAGCCTCATTGTTCGAACAAGAACCTTCTATTTGGTACTTGAATGTTGTTGGAATTTTATCTGGAGAAATAATCAAGACTCCTACTCCTGTTCCATTTTTATGGCTGGAACCATCGAAGTAGAATTTCCAAGGTTCTATCTCCACATAGTTAATATCCTCGACTTGAATGGAGTGGTCGACTATGAAATCTGCAACCACTTGTCCTTTTACTGCCTTAAGAGGCATAAAGGTCAAGGAGTATTCAGTTAATGCTAATGCCCACTTGCCAATTCGACTATGCAAGATAGGTTTCGACAACATATATTTGAAAACATCAAAATGGGACGAAACATAAACATCAACTGGTTTTATATATTGTTTGAGCTTTGTACAAGAGAAATACAGACATAGACACAATTTTTCAACTTTGCTATATCTAGTTTATGCATCATTCAAAACTCGACTGAGATAGTAAATGGGTCTTTCGACTCCATTCTCATCCTCTTGGGCTAACATACTTCCCAGAGTTTTGTCAGATGCAGCTATGTACAATCTCATACTCCTATTGCTACAAGGAGGCACCAAAATAGGTGGCTTAGTGAGGTACCCTTTGATTTTGTCGAAGGCTTCTTGTTGCTCTTGCCCCCATTCGAACCCCTCTTTATTCAGTCGAAGTAAGGGTGAAAAGGCCTGAGCTTTCCCACTTAGGTTAGATATAAACCTTCTTAAGAAATTTATCTTGCCTAAGAGAGATTGCAATTCCTTCTTATTCGATGGCGCTTTCGCTTCCAGAATTGCCTTCGTCTTGTTCTGGTTGATTTCGATTCCTTTCTTGTGGACAACGAAGCCCAAGAAATCTCCAGCTTTCACACAGAACGCACACTTCAAAGGGTTCATCTTCAGACCATGTTCTCTCATTCTTTCGAATGATTGTCGAAGGTGGTCAATGTGACTCTTCCTGGAAACAGATTTTATAACAATATCATCAATATAAACTTGCATAAAAGTGTTAATAAAATCATGGAAGATGGTATTCATTGCTCGCTGGTACGTTGCCCCAGCGTTCTTTAGGCCAAAAGGCATCACTACCCATTCGTAAGTGCCTAAGGCCCCAGGGCATCGAAAAGCTGTTTTCGACACATCCTCTTCAGCAATGAATATTTGATTATATCCTGAATAACCATCGAGCATACTCAGGTATTCGTAGCCAGCGGCAGAATCGACTAGCATTTCCGCCACAGGCATAGGATATTCATCTTTGGGGGTGGCAGCATTCAAATCTCTGAAATCTATGCACACCCTTAATGTGCCATTTTTCTTAATTACTGGCACAATATTTGCAATCCATTCGACATACCTTGTAACACGGATGAATTTGCATTTCAGAAGTCTTTCGACCTCCGTTTTGATCTTCGACAATATTTCTGGAGCGAAGCGTCTTGGATTTTGCTTGATTGGCTTCTTTCCAGGTTTGATTGGCAACTGAAGTTCTACCAATCCTCTGTCGAGACCAGGCATTTCGTCATAATCCCATGCAAAACAGTCTTTAAACTCTTTCAGCAATTGGATTACTTCCAACCTAAGTTCTGGATCAATTTTGGCACTGATGTAAGTTGGCCTCTTCTCTGATCCTTCGTTTAAGTTGATTTCTTCTAAAGGGTCTTGTGCTAACATCTTAATGTTGTTCGCCAAGGGATCCTTTTCGAAGCCCAAAGGCTCATCGTCATAGATGGCGTCGAGCCTCTGTTCCTGCATTTCTTCTGGCATGATATCAGGAGGTTTTGGATCGAAATCCTTTCCTGGGCCAACAGCAGATATTTGTTGATCATTGGCCTGTGTGGCCATGTATTTTACTTCGGCTTCGAGAGCCGTTATCATCTTGGTTTCGGCTACATAAGCCGAAATTCGCTTCAAAGATAGTGACTCAATCATTATCACTGAATTCACTTCCCCAACCAGTTGGTTGGATATCAGTTAGCCCACTGAAGTCTATGTGGGACAAGTCTTCTCTGTCCCATTGGAAACCATGCTCAGGATGCAGGTATAGGGAACAAAAGGTGTTTGGCGCTGGCGCCATGTCGAAGTCAGGTGTTGGACATGGCCCTATGTGAGCCAAGTTTTTGTCGAAATCTGCCACACCCAAGTGATTCACTTCGCCAAGGTAGTAGCTTTGATCTGCCTCTATGTTTTCGACCATCCCATCTGGACGCCATAGCAACAGTCTTTGATGCATCGATGAAGGCACAGCGCCAACACCATGAATCCATTCTCGGCCTAACAAAAGGTTGTAGTTAGGTTTGGCCGATATGACCATGAACATTGTTGGTCGAAGGATCGACCCAACTTTGATGTCTACCTGGATCACTCCCATGGTGGTCCCAATGCCTCCCTCATAGTTCGACAGGACCATATTGTGAGGTTTGATTTCCTCATCTCTTTTGCCAATCTTCCTTAGCATAGAATGAGGGATAATATTGATAGTTGCCCCACAGTCGACCAATATTTTATTCACAGTGGTCTCTTCGAGTTTAGCCCTTATGAACAAAGGCTTGAGGTGATTCTTCATTGCCTCTGTAGGTGGCTCGAAGAAGCCATTTTGTTCCTCTGTAGTGCCATTGTCCATGACAAAATAGCACACTGGCCTATGTTTGGCCATTTCTTGTTCCACCTCCCAGTCACTTGCTTCGACTTCTACCTGTCGATTGAATTCCCTGGGCAGCACTGAAACAATATTCACCATTATATCCAAAGTATCGTCAGACTCAACATCATCTTCGTCTTCGACTTCGCTCTGGTTAGGCCAAACTAGCCTGTTGGTAACTGGTTCTCTCTCTAGAGGCTTTCTTTGTTTCCTTTGAGGAACATTCGAACTAGTTTCTGCCTTAGGTTCGTTGGCAGCCTCCCTTTCAGCTTTTCGTCTCCTTTGATATCTCCTCCATTGGGATCGAGACATAGGATTTTTACCCTTGTAGTTGCTGGACACCTGAGCAACCTTGGGTGCAGCAACTTGAGGCTCTTTCTTCTGAGTCAAAGAGGAACCTCTTGGCACATCGAAAGAATGCCATTTCTCTTCATTTGGCCTCTTTCGGCCAGAAGTTTTGTACCAAGTGTCTACTGGTACATTTGTTGGAGGCCTAAAAGTCAATGGCCTCTTGTCTTGGTTAGAACCCCTTCTGGGATCATGTCGAAGGTCAGTATTCTCCCTTCTCTTGTTCGCTGCTCTCACGCCTTGTATGTGCTCAGCAGCTTTTTTATCAAAGATCGAACTGCATCTTGGACACAGCATCACCTCTGATTTCTTCTTTTGGCATCTTTGTAAAAAATCTGCCAAGTTTTTGTTTTCCCGAGGGAAAGCCGTTTTATTAGCCTGCTCTTGCCTTATGGCCTCTTCTGATGCTTTAGGGTCAGAAAGCTCGACCATGTTGATATTCATTGTATCTTTAGTAGCAAGAGTTAACTGCTTCATTTGTGTCTCCAGATTCTCCGTCTGGCCTTGAACAGTGGCCAAGTGGGAACTGGGCTTTGATCCAGTTTTTTGTGCTTCAGCAGTCTTCGACTTCGGGTTCTCGACCGCTTTCTGGACAGCTTCAATTGTCTTCCTGGATAAATTTCCAGAAAAACTGCCAAAGATTGGCATGTTGATGTGGTCCTTTGAGACTTCGACCATGGTAATTCCTGGCTTCTTCGACTGGATCCTGGTTGCCTCTATCATGTTCACCTCAGAGGGTTCTGCATAGTGGGCTTCAGCCTTCAGTGGATTGGAGTCGACAGCCATGGGGGATTTGTCAGCAAACTTTAATCTCCCTTCCTCAATAGCGTCTTGCACAAGATTCCTGAAAAGAAAACATTGAGAAGCTTTATGGCCCAAAAAATTATGATATTTGCAAAAACCTCTCTTCTTTCTTTGATCAAGAGGAGGCACTTTTACCCCAGGGGGTACTATCATTTGGCCATCTTTAACTAGCAAGTCGAATATTTCATCACATTTTGTGATGTCAAAACTATAAGTCTTTTTTGGGAACCTATCGTTGGTCCTGTCTGGACCAATGGGATTTTTCCCATTTGAGGGGACTAACTGTTTACAAGAGTATGGTGGCCCTTGTTTTAGTTCTTCTAAATCGACTTCTCCTTCTTCGACAGCTAAAGTATCGTCGAAGGATTCTAAATCTTCGTCATCCATCTCAACGTACGCTATTCTCTCTCTCTTGTGAGTTTTTGTTGCCTTAGCTTTTTCAGCTTTGAGGCGTTCGACCTGTCGAACTCTATCGGCCAGTTGGGCCATGTCTCTTAGGTATTGGGTGTCTAGCTTCTTCCTAATGGAATAATCTAAACCGCCTGCGGCTATTTCGACCAACTCATGTTCTGGCACCTGTGTAAAACATCTCGCCTTAAGCAACCTAAACCTATTCAGATATTCATCTATAGGTTCGGTGAAACGTCTCTTCACACTGGCCAGTTCTTTCAGGCTTATCTTGGTTTGCCCCATATAGAATTGTTCATGGAACAATCTTTCCAACTGGGTCCAATGATGGATCGAATTGGGGGGGAGAGTTGTAAACCAAGTAAAAGCGTTCTTGGTTAAAGAACTTGGGAAGTACTTGATCCTTAGGTTTTCGTTATTCGAAATGTCTCCTGCTTCGATCAAGTATCTCGCCACATGCTCGACAGTAGATTCTGTCGTGTCCCCAGAGAACTTAGTAAATTTGGGGACTTTGCATCTGGGAGGTAAATTCGTTTGTAACACATATTCTGACAATGGAGATGTAAAGTTGGGCCTTCGAAAGCCCATGTTCATCCCATTCTGAGTCATGATCCTTTCGATCATGGTTGCCAGATTGTTTTCCAAACCCATGTTTTGGTATTGGATATGCTGAACCACTTCGTCAGCATTTTGGTTTCTGTTAACTAACCTTACCTCTGGGGCTATTACCCTAGGTTCTTCGACAGGTTGTTCGACAGGCTGTTGAGCCTGGTTAATGGTGGTTTCTTCCTCTACAAATATCCCCTGATTTCCCCTTATTTGCGCCCTTTGGGGCTGTCGAATAGGTGGGGGCACTCCAAAGAAGTCAGCCAAACGCGTCATTTGCGCTGTAACTTGCTGATTCGATTGAGTAGTATTTTGTATTAGAGGATTTAGCACTGTACTCAAAGTTTGTGCCAACATTTGCACCATATCATGGTTGCTTTCGTCCATTTGTTGCCTCAAGACTGCTGTCGAGGCATTTGTAAGGCCATGGGCTACTTGGGACGTTCCTCCTAAGAGTTGGGTCCTATTTCTATTCGCCATGCCTACTCCAGAGCCTTGGAGTGGCGAAGAGGCACTCACGAAAGGATCTGAAAAAGTGGACGCAGCATTCGTCAGGCTTGCCACTTCAGAAGTTGGCATACCATAGAATGGAATAAATCCTGGGGGAACCACAGGCCTTGTGCCTATATTTCCCCTTGGTGGGGGAGTTCCCAAAGGTATTCTGGGGCCTGTTAACGAAGTTATTGGCCCCGTGGTTGTGACTGACACTGCTGGTGTCGAACCAACGTTTGTCGCTTCACTTACGGTCATACTAACCGTTGCTCCCACACTCGTTTGTGGGATTTCGTTATTGTTTGGCGGATTCGCCATCTCTTCCCTTCTTCTGACAGTATTGTTATCGTTGGTGTATATTCTACCACTCCTCAATAACATCCAACTCGAAAAGATGAGATAATTTTCAACAATCAACACACAGTCCCACCAGGTGTGCCAATTTGTTTACCTTGGGTTTTGGTAAACAACCGCTGATCCTCCAAATGGTTACTTATTTGGTTACTCGCAGGATCGATCAGATTGATCCTATGGACATAGGTTGATTTTGAAGTTTGATTGAATTGGATAAGGCTTTAAGTAAATTGTTTCAAGTAAATTGCATAAAGGAAAGACTTGGTAAAATAAACAAGGCTTTAAAGTAAAGGTTCGACAGGAATTTAAAGGAGAAAAGCAAGTAAAATGCTGGAAAAGTAAATGACTTTAATTGATAAAATTGGTGTTTCACACATACATTTCTCAACAATTCTTTCTCACACACTGGGTACTTGAATCTAAATGAGTGACTATGTATAGAATTGTGAACACACGCGAGAAACTACATGTCTACTCCTATTTATACTAAAACATTCCAAGTAACCGTCGGGCAGTTACACTGCTTTGAAATCAAGCCACTTGGCACGTTCTCCATGCTCGACGCTCCAGATCCTTGCACGTTTGCACGTAGTAACTGCTGGAAACCGTTTTCCCTCCAAAGCTTTGAATTTCAAACTGCTCCACTCTGGACCATCGAACACCTTCATCAAGAGACGTCTTCGACGAAAACTCCTTCGACGTCGAAGGCAACCAGCCTTCTTCCTTGGAAGAAATCTTCTAAGTATTTTGCCATCTTTCGACGGGCACTTCGACAGGCTTAGCCAGTCGAAAGCATCTTTCAGCTTTTAATGGCTGACACCAATCAAAACAAAGGTGTCGAATTTAGGAGCCAACACTTGTGTAGATGTTTAAAATAGGTATTTCTCAAAGGAATCGAAATACATATTTTAAAGGGGCAATTTGTTGGCTGAAGATTTCGATAATATTATTTAGAAGCCAAAAGAGATAAACGTTCTGATCGAAATGGAATTAAACGCCATATTTCGAAGTTGCAGAAGCAGTATTTCGAATAAGGGTGTCAAAGCGTGAAGCTTCGAACGGAAATTATGGGAACATAGTTAAAGGAGTCTCGGAACAACAGCGAGGCTGTGTTTGGAAAGAACGCTCGAAATAGAGGGACACCAAAAGCATTTAAAATTCAAATGGAAGCGGGACTTTCAAAGTTTGAAAGTTATGTGCTGGAGCATTTGGGGACACGTGGAAAGAAGAAAGAGGCATTGTCTTGCATGTTCGAAACGTGGCATAATCCTGTAGTGAGACCGTTAGGGTCGAATTAGTATAAATAGAAGTCTTAGTATTAGGATTTCGGTGTGTCATATCTGTTATACAAAATACTCAATAACATTCAAACTACCACATGGCAAGGGAAACGAATGCAAGAGAAATGTATGTATGATAGCACCATGTACTTCTAACTTAATGAAAACCTTTTACCATTTCCAGTACTTTCCTCTTTTCTCTTTGTCAAATAACATTTGCAAGTTTTCCTATTTACAATCTTTTCATTTCGAAGTCTTTTCCTCAAAGTTCTACATTTTACTGTTTTCTATACATTTCGAGCACTTTATATTTCAGAGAACTGCCACATTTTCAAAACCTTTACTTTCAAGTATTGTTCTTCAAGCGCATACTTTTACTTAAAATCATTTACAGATTTCTTGCATTAAACGCTTTTTGAATATTTTAAACTTCTACATTCCAGAAACCTTTTATGTTAAACGTTTTTGTAAGTCGAAACCATTTACTTCATTTTTCATGCAGTTTTATATGTCTCTACAATCAGCATTACAATTAGCATTTATTCGTATAACTTAGTTTTCATATACATTTTGACTACATTTTTAGACTCTTAGAGAGAGGGATCGAAGTAAGCCAAACACTTATACAATAGCAACCATGAATAATTGTTCGATTGTGAGAGTAACCTTAATATCCAAGGAGTCCTAGGATCAATCTAGTCGATCCTGTGAGTTACCAGAGAGATTGAATAACAGTAAGAAAGATTATTCGATAGTTTGGAAGACTAGCGGTTGTTTACCAGAAATCACTGGAAACACTTATATAGTAGATACTATTCTGGTCTTTATTATAAGGAAATTTTTCTTTTAGATTCATTGAATAATGAATGTATCTGGTCTTTTATGAATATCAGATATATTCATTATTCAATAAACCTAAAAATGAAATTTTTGTTTATAATAAAGGCCGGAGGGAGTACAACTTATTATGTACTTCATCTGTTCTTTTTTAAATGTCGTTTTTTAGAGATTTTTTTATTTTTATTAAGTATTATATTTCAAAATTCAAGATAATATTGATTGTAATTTTGTCAAAATCACCTCTAATCATTATTATCGATAAAAAAAGAAGTTAAATAAACTATTATAAAATTAAGGGTACTACAGAAGGAAAAAAAATAAACATTATTTAAAAAGTAACAATAAACATTAATTGTCTTGGTATCTATAAAAAAATAATTAAAAAGTGATAATTATAAAGAAACGGAGAGAGTATTTTCATATCTATTAATATTGCAATCAAGTCCGTGACATTTTAAATGTTGCAAAATTACATACAACTATTAGTGACTTTGGGATTTGGTACCTTTGGTACCTTTCCCTCTATCTCTCTCTAAACCAATTCTTCTCTCTAAACAAATAATATATTTTAATTACTCATTTATCTCTAAATTAGCCTAAAGACATCAAAGGTAGCAAATATGAAAGGCACTAAATCTATTCCCCAAAATTACTCTAATCTTTATATTGTTTTTTTTTTTATTTTAATTGTTATCGTTAAAGTCAATTAAAACAACTTTTGGTGTCTTCAAATTCATCGTGCTCATTTTCATTTCGTATTTTTTTCAACACTTCAGAAGAACATCAACGTCATTTTCATCTTGCTCATTTCATCAACATCATATTCATCTTGCTCATTTCACCTGAAACCTCAATTTCGTGTTCGTCCGTCATTGTTGAAAAAACTGAAGTTATTCATTGTGCTCATTTGTCATTTTATATTCTTTCCCAACATTGCAGACGAACGTCAACATCATATTCATCGTGTTCTTCCTCCATTGTTGAACAAATTGGTGTTTTCTATTCTTTTGATGTTCTCCCATTAAATCACTCATCAACATAACACCACCAAAAATCTGCCTGTGTTCGTATTGAGAACATTATTGCTAAGGTAAATAGAAAAATGTTTGTTATATTTATTTGACATTATTTATTAAGATTTATTGATTTTGAATGAAGTATAATTGGGGGTGTTAAATTTGATTTCAATTTGAGAATTAATGTTTATGCTTGAATTTGTTTTTTTGTATATAGGTTTCATATTTAATTATTTTGATTTTAAATTTTGTTAGTTTAAATTTCGAATAAAGTATTGGGGGTGTTAACTTTGATTTCAATATGTGAATTAGGGTTTATGCTTTAAATTGTTTTCAATATGTGAATTAGGGTTTATGTTTTAAATTGTTTTTAATATGTGAATTAGGGTTTATGCTTGAATTTTTTTCTGTATATTGATTTCATATTTGATGATTTCGGATTTTCAATTTTGTTAGTTACTGTGGGATTTTGGATCGAACTCTAGCATGATCGAAGTACATGCTGTAGTCGAAGAAGGTTCTAGCATGTATTTGTCGAAGGATGCTTGTCGAATTAGGTTTTAGTGTTTAAACCCTAATTTGTTAAGTTAGCTTGTTTGTTAAGTTAGCTTGTATAATGGGCCTTGTGGAAAAAGCCCATTAGTTAGTATGTTAGGTTTTATTATAAATAGCATACTAGTCTCTCATCATTGCAACACAGCAAATCCTAATATAGGGTGAGAGGGTTATTTGTTATTCTTGTAAACTTGTAATCTTGTTTCCTAAGAGAAAGTAAAAGAATAGCAGTTATAACAAATTCTTGTGTTCTTCTTCCTTGTTCTTTATTCTTCTCCCTAATTCTATACTTTGTTATTGGCATTGAATTCACAACAAATTGGTGCGGTGAGCGTGGAGAAGATGCCTTCGACAAAGTATGAGATCGAAAAGTTCACCGGAGTGAATGATTTCGGTCTATGGCGCTTGAAGATGAAAGCCCTACTGGTTCAGCAGGGTTGTTTGGAAGCGTTGAAGGGAGCGACGGCGATGGACGCTGCGTTAACAGAAAGAGAGAAGACGGCCATGATCGAGAAAGCACACAGCGCAATTTTGTTGAGCCTTGGTGATAAGGTTCTTCGACAGGTATCAAAGGAGACGACGGCATCAGGGTTATGGGTGAAACTTGAAAGTTTGTATATGACCAAATCTCTGGTAAATCGACTCTACCTGAAGCAAGCTTTGTATTCATTCAAGATGATCGAAGACAAAGTGTTGGCTGAGCAGTTGGATATGTTCAACAAGCTGATTCTTGATCTTGAAAATATTGATGTAAAGATTGATGATGAAGATCAAGCGCTGTTATTATTGTGCGCTTTGCCCAGATCACATGCTCACTTCAAAGAAACCCTCTTGTATGGAAGAGAGTCCCTGACCTTTGAAGAAGTTCAATCAGCTTTGTACTCTAAGGACTTGAACGAACGTAAGGAGCATAAACCTTCGACGGTTGGTGAAGGTTTGGCTGTTAAAGGAAAATTCGACAAGAGGAAAGGTAAAAATCAGTCGAAGTCTTATAGTGGTGACGCATCTGGTATTAGATGCTATCACTGTAAGAAAGTAGGTCACACAAGAAAGGTGTGCCCTGAACGCCTGAAAGATCATGGAGGTAAGGATAATGGCAATGCAGCTATTGTCCAAGATGATTTCGAATCATCTGATGTTCTTGTGGTTTCAAGCAACAACTCGTCGAAGGAGTGGATTATGGATTCTGGATGCACTTGGCACATGACTCCAAACAAAGACTTGTTCGAGGAATTATGTGATCAAGATGGTGGATCGGTATTGCTGGGAAACAACAAAGCTTGCAAGATTGCAGGCGTTGGATCTGTGAGATTCAAGCTCCATGATGAGTCAATAAGACTGTTGACTGAAGTCAGGTATGTACCTGATTTGAAGAGAAATTTGATTTCTCTTGGTGAATTCGACAAGAAAGGATATGTTTTTCAAGGAGAGAAAAGTATCCTGAGAGTCATGAAAGGGTCGAAGGAAGTCTTGAGAGGCGTGAAGAAACAAGGCTTGTATACCCTTGAGGCTGAAGTTGTAAGTGGTTCGACAAATGTTGCATCCACGAAACCTTTGTCGAAGACAGAAATTTGGCACATGAGATTGGGCCATGTCAGTGAAAGGGGTCTGGTCGAATTAGGGAAACAAAATCTGCTTGGTGGAGATAAAGTCGAAAAGCTGAAGTTTTGTGAACCCTGTGTACTTGGAAAATCCTGTAGAATGAAGTTCAACAAAGGCAAACAAAGAACACATGGATCCCTTGATTACATCCATGCTGATCTTTGGGGGCCTGCAAGGTGTCCATCACATTCAGGAGCAAAGTATTTTCTATCCATAGTAGATGACTATTCCAGAAAGTTATGGGTATTCATCCAGAAGACTAAGGATGAAACTTTTGAGAATTTCAAAAGTTGGAAGACTCTTGTCGAAAATCAAACTGGCAGAAAGGTAAAGAGGTTGAGAACCGACAATGGCCTTGAGTTTTGCAATGAGGCGTTCGACAGTTTTTGTGTTGCCTCTGGTATTGCAAGGCACAGAACTACCGCAGGTACTCCTCAACAAAATGGTTTGGCTGAAAGGTTTAATCGAACTATTTTGGAGAGAGTTAGATGCATGTTGACTAGTGCGGGATTAAAGAAGGTGTTTTGGGCTGAGGCTGTTTCGACAGCAGCATATCTGATAAACAGATGTCCTTCGACAGCGTTAGATATGAAGACACCTGAAGAAGTTTGGTCGGGACATCCACCAGATCTCGACAAACTAAGAGTATTTGGCTGTGTAGCCTATGCTCACATTAGGCAAGACAAGGTCGAACCTAGAGCTCTGAAATGCATGTTTATGGGATACCCTGAAGGAGTAAAAGCTTATAGGCTATGGTGCCTAGAGCCAGGTCACAGGAGGTGTATCACCAGTCGAGATGTAGTTTTCAATGAAACGGAAATGGCTTTCAAGAAAACTGATGATGTTGACGAAGAGCTGGAACAGGTAGAGATTCCTGTTGAGGTGGAGCATGTTGATGCTGAAATGCGTATCCCAGATGAAGTCGAAGAAGAAACAGAAGATCCTGATGATGTTGAGGAAACTGTTGATGACTACCTATTGTCGAGAGATAGGCAAAGAAGAGTCATAAAACCACCTCAGAGACTTGGATATGCAGATCTTGTAGCTTATGCCTTAATCTCTGCAAGTGAAGTTCTAGACGAAGAGCCTAGAGATTATAAGGAAGCTATAAGGAGTCGAATGAAGACTGAATGGCTAAAGGCCATGCATGATGAGATGAAATCTCTTCATGATAATCACACTTGGGAACTGATCAAGAAACCTGTTGGGGCAAGGTTAGTCAGCTGTAAGTGGATTTTCAAAGTTAAGGAAGGAATTGAAGGAGTAATGTCGAAGAGGTACAAGGCAAGATTAGTCGCAAGGGGTTTCACTCAGAAAGAAGGTGTCGACTTCAATGATGTATTTTCCCCTGTTGTGAAGCACAGATCCATTCGAATGTTGCTTGCCATGGTGGCTCAGTTCGACCTTGAACTGGAACAAATGGATGTGAAGACTGCGTTCTTGTATGGTGACTTAGATGAAACAATCCTGATGAGGCAACCTGAAGGGTATGTCGAAAAGGGGAAAGAAGATTATGTGTGCAAACTGAAGAAATCTTTATATGGACTTAAACAATCTCCTCGACAGTGGAATAAGAGATTCGACAAGTTCATGGAACACATAGGTTTCATTCGAAGTCAGTTCGACCATTGTGTTTACTCCAGATTTCGACCTGAAAATTCATTTGTTATTTTGTTGCTTTATGTTGATGATATTCTGATAGCAAGCAACAATGTCGAAGATGTAATGAGGGTGAAGGCTGAACTCAATAAGGAGTTCGACATGAAGGATCTGGGAGCTGCATCTAGGATTCTTGGAATTGACATTCGAAGAGATAGAAAGCAGTCAAAATTATGCTTATCTCAAGAGGCATACCTACGAAAGATTCTTGACAAGTTTGGTATGTCGAACTCAAAGCCTGTTGTGACTCCAACAAACCCTCAATTCAAGCTGAGTATTGATCAATGTCCCAGTACTGATGTCGAAAGAACCTATATGAATCGCATCCCATATGCTAATATAGTTGGTTCTTTGATGTATGCTATGGTCTGTACTAGACCCGATATAGCATATGCAGTAAGTCTTGTAAGCAGGTACATGGCGAATCCTGGAAAGGCTCACTGGCAAGCGTTAAAGTGGATTTTAAGGTACATAAATGGGTCTCTGAACAGAGTCTTAATTTATGGTGGAGCCTTGGGTGAAGATAGTAAAGCAGCAGTCGAAGGCTATGTTGACTCCGATTATGCAGGTTGTATGGATTCCAGAAAATCTATTTCTGGATATGTTTTCACTATGTTTGGTACAGCAATTAGTTGGAAAGCAACTCTTCAGAAGGTTGTTGCCTTATCAACTACTGAAGCAGAATATATTGCCCTAACTGAAGCTGTGAAAGAAGCATTGTGGCTTGAAGGTTTTGCAAAGGAGCTGAAACTTCAAGGTCAAGGTATCACTGTTAAATGTGATAGTCAAAGTGCAATACACCTGTCGAAGAACTCAGCCTATCATGAGCGAACCAAGCACATAGATGTGAGGCTGCATTTCGTCAGAGGGGTAATCGAGCGTGGAGAAGTCCAAGTGCTGAAGGTCTCGACAGATCACAATGCTGCTGATATGATCACCAAAACATTGCCAAGTTGCAAGTTTTTCCACTGTATGCAGTTGATAAAGCTGCATGAAGAAAGCTAGTGTCTCTTGATGCTGTAGAGTTAGGTCCAAGGTGGAGATTTGTGGGATTTTGGATCGAACTCTAGCATGATCGAAGTACATGCTGTAGTCGAAGAAGGTTCTAGCATGTATTTGTCGAAGGATGCTTGTCGAATTAGGTTTTAGTGTTTAAACCCTAATTTGTTAAGTTAGCTTGTTTGTTAAGTTAGCTTGTATAATGGGCCTTGTGGAAAAAGCCCATTAGTTAGTATGTTAGGTTTTATTATAAATAGCATACTAGTCTCTCATCATTGCAACACAGCAAATCCTAATATAGGGTGAGAGGGTTATTTGTTATTCTTGTAAACTTGTAATCTTGTTTCCTAAGAGAAAGTAAAAGAATAGCAGTTATAACAAATTCTTGTGTTCTTCTTCCTTGTTCTTTATTCTTCTCCCTAATTCTATACTTTGTTATTGGCATTGAATTCACAACAGTTACCTTTGATTTAATTAGGAAATTAGGTATTGTGATTGATGTTGAGTTTTGTTGAATTAAAAATTATGTTAATTTAGGTTTACTATGGAAAACTACGATGATTTTGATTCCAATAAAGTTCATTCCACTGATGGTGAAACATCTAATGTTGAATCGAATGATGATGAGGATGACAGTTATTCGATATCTAGTGGGTATCAAAGTGCATATGTGTTAGCTGAGAATTCCTACGATCCAAAATATTAAAGAGAAATGAAGAATGTAGAAGGAAAGCTAATTTTAAAAATAAGTATGAAAATATTTCTTAGAGCTTTCGACTGACCAAGAGTATGATAGCTTAATTATATTAAACAGTGGCGAAAGTCTTATTGTTGCGAATATACATGGGACTTAAGAAATTTAATGTTTTGAATTTGAATGTTTTGATAAGTCATGTTGTTCGTTTGTCGCTTCAAAAGGAAGGAGAATTTGAATTCAAATGGTTTGATCTTATACGAAAGGACGCGTGGAAGCCTGAAGATTCGAAGAGCATGCAAACATTAAATGTGGCACTCTTGTAGAGAAAGACCGTTATGGTAGAATTAGTATAAATTAATATCTTTATGTTAGATTTTAGTGTGTTTACTTTTGTACAAACCACTCAAATAAACTCGAAGTACCAAATGTTAAAGAAAAGAGTTACTGACAATATACGTATGAAACACCAGTTTTTATTCAAAGTCATTTATCTTTTAAATCAAGTCTTTTATGTTTCATTTTTAGTTTAAATCAAAGTACATTTACATTCCAGTTTATACTTTAAAACTTTTTCTATCTTTATCTTCAAGTATTTATTTTATCTTTACTTTTGTTATAATTATCCTTTTGACAAAGAGTAAATATCCATAAACGTTAGAACATCAAAACTTAAACACATATTCTAGGATCAATCTAGTCGATCCTATGAATAACCAAAAAATATAGTTGTTTTGGAAGTAGATGCAGTTGTAGGTGATAGATTGGTGAATATTAGTTCCATTACTTATGATGAAATTCGTTCTATGGACTTTGGTACTGTTAATGAAGCTTATGCATTGAATGGTAAATGCAAAGGTTTTTCCATTAGGAAAAGTGATGTTAGGACAAGAGGGCCTGAAGGTAGTAAAATAATACTACCTCTATTCCTTTATATAAGAGACAATTTAATTTTTATGTTCATTGAATAATTAATGTATTTAGTCTGCTTTATAGACTAAATACATTAATTATTCAATAAACTTAAAAATTGAATTGTCTCTTATATAAAGGAACAAAGGTAGTAGTAATGAGGAAATTTGTATGCAATAAATATGGCTTAAGAGAGAAGAAACACTTATGTAGGATTGATAGAAAAAGAGATCACAACCGCTTGACAAGTACTAAATGTGCAACTAGGCTTCGTGTGCACTACAAAGCCAAAAATGGTAGATATGTAGTATCAATTTTTTAAGAGGCTTATAACTATGAATTAACCCCATCTAGGTTTGTGCACTTACACCCTATTTATCGTGAAATTTATGAAGTAGATAGAGCTCAAATTGATGATCTTCAGTCACATGAAATTAGAACTTGTCATATAATGGGGTACATGGTTGCTCATAAGGGTGGATATGTTGGTGTTGGGTTTACAAAGAAGGATTTGTACAATTATTTTGAAAAAAAAGTGTGCTATTATTAAAGATGGTGAAGTTTTCGCTACTTTAAATGATCTAAATGTAAAGTCATCTACTGATCCCATGCTATATGTTGTCAATAGTGGTGGGCGAATGAAGTCTCTTTTTTGGGCTGAAGGGAGTAGTAGATCTGACTATTTTTGTTTTGGCGATGTAATCGCGTTCAACACAACTTACAAGAAGAACAAATACAACTATTCATTGGTTATATTTTCAGGGTGTAACCACCATGCTTAGACTACTATTTTTGGAGCTACATTGGTATCAGATGAAATGATAAAGACATATAAGTAGTTGTTGAGGTGTTTTTTAGAGTGCATGGAAGATAAATATCCAAAAGTAGTTGTAACATATGGATATGGGGCTATGAGGGAGGCTATAAAACTGGTTTTTGTGAATGCGACTCAATGATTATGTGCTTGGCATTTGGATAAGAATGCAAGTGAAAATGTAAAGAAGTCAAAAAATTTGGAAAGTTTTAAAAAATGCATGTACACAAATTTAACAAAGGATCAATTTGAAGAGTTTTGGTCAGAGCTAATTAAAGAAAATGAACTTGAAGGAAATATTTGAGTTGCAAAAACATATGAGAACAAGTCACTATGGGCAACTGCATATCTACGTGATATTTTTTTACACGTATAAGAACTATGTCTCAATGTGAAGTTGTTAATGCAATAATCAAGAATTATGTCATTAAGAAAGATTTAAAAAAAGATTAAAAAAAGAATGGTATTTATGGGGAAATAATGGATGACATTATGACGATCTTATTGAGACACAAAAGTCAGCCATAGGTGATTCAACGACGGTGAAGACTAAAACTGCTTCAAAGAAAAAAAGAATGACACAAAAGCTGTCAGACACTGTTCAAAATGCAACAGTACAACTTATAATGCGAGGAGTTGTTCGGTAATTTCAATAACTTATGACCTGATTGTTAGAGTCAATGTCTTATTTTATTAAACATAATAGTTGTTATGGTATAATTTGTAGGGTACAAAAAATACGCCATTTGAAAGAAATGTTTAGTAGGAGTCGGTGTTGTTAACTGATTCTTTAAGCCAAATTGAGAAGGTATTATATGTTTTTTATTGAATCTATAATATATTTTATTAATTGTAATATGTTATTATTTGTATTAGAATAAAAATTTGTTTTTTAAAAAACAAAACAAGAAAAAACAACAACTTGTAAAGTTGAAAGAAGTGTGCAAAAGAAATGTTCAGATCCACTGAAATACTGTGGCGTTAATATGACAACGACAACACATATAGATGTTACAAGAACAAGCAGACAAATCCCTCCAATGTATGAACTTCAACCTTTGATGCATGTGGTAAATCCGAAAATCTATCCAATGCACGTATAACTCGTGTACCCAATATATGGAATGAGTGTTAGGGAAATTCAAATTCGTGCTTCGATTTCTTACAACAAGTGATGAAATTAATTTGCTGGTAATGATTGCGTATTTTAGTAGGTGTAATTTGAGTTTGAATGAAAAATTTGGTGATAGAGGTGCTTTTTAGTGGTATCACATAGGTAGGGATTGCATACTTCTATCTTTATCTATTTTTTGTTTGTTTTTTATATCATAACATACTCCCTCCGGTCTCATTTATAAGAAAAAATTAACTTTTTATATACATTGAATAAGTAATGTATTTGGACAATATATTGTCCAAATACATTACTTATTTAATATATCTAAAAAGTTAATTTTTTCTTATAAATGAGACCGGAGGGAGTACCATTTTTAATTGAATTGGATATTAATAGCAATTTATTGGTGTTGAAATTGGATCAGCTCATTTTTAGTGAAATCAAATCAAAACAGATACTCCCTCCATTCTATTTTATAAGTAAACTTCACTTTTTAAATTTATTAAATAAATAATACATTTAAATATATCATACTCCTTGCAAATGTAACGAATTTTGGTTTTACCCCCTTAAAAAATTGTGATCCCCCATTAACAAATGAAGATTCTATCACCATAGACCCTGGGTCAATATTCAACCCAAAATCTTTCTACGTGACGCCACACTGGATTTATTTTATTTTTGATTTAATTTTTTATGAGTCACGTGGAGTTTTACTTTTTTATATTAGTTTTTTTACGTTTTATTATATTATTTTTATTAATAACTTTTATGAATTATTATTTAAATTTATCAAAATATTACTTTGGGCCAAAAGCCCATATTACCTTACACAACAGCCCATTAATTGAAGATTTAACAACCTTTGTTTATAACAGCTTTATAAACACTTCCAAAATTTTGGCAAGTCTCTTCCAAAATTACCACCTGATAAAGATTTGCTTCCACCCATGCTTGAGATGATGGCGGAAGATGGTAGACGATGACGGATGAAGAAGGACGAAGACCAATCAATACCTGACACTATGCCAAACAAGGGATTAGACAGCGCTTTTTTAGGCCTTTAACAGCGCTTAAAAGCGCTGCTAAAACCTCCGCTGCTAAAGGTATAGACAGCGTTTTTTTTTCAATCACTTTAGACAGCGCTTGGTAAAAGCGCTGTCTATTACCCCCCTTTAGCAGCGCTTTTCCTCATTTTTTTTCCAATCACTTTAGACAGCGCTTTCATGAAAAGCGTTGTCTATTACCCCCCCTTTAGCAGCGCTTTTCCTCATTTTTTTATATTTTTTTTCAATCACTTTAGACAGCGCTTTCATGAAAAGCGCTGTCTATTACCCCCCCTTTAGTAGCGCTTTTCCTTCTTTTTAAAAAAATTTTTTTTTTCAATCACTTTAGACAGCGCTTTCATGAAAAGCGCTGTCTATTACCCCCCCCCCCCCCCCCCCTCTTTAGCAGCGCTTTTCCTTATTTTTAAAAAAAAAAAATTTTCAATCACTTTAGACAGCGCTTTCATTTAAAACAAAACGCTGCCTATCAAATTTATTCTCACCGTTTTTGCACCAGAAATTATAGCTTCATTATAACATTTTAAACAAAAACAACATTAATATATACCACAATGAAACAATATTATAACAACATCAATATTCATCTCTTAAATCCTTTTTGCACAATATACATAACAACAAGATTAATATATACCACAATGAAACAATATTATAACAACATCAATATTCATCTCTTCAATCCTTTTTGCACAATATACACAACAACAACATTAGTATATACAACAATGAAACAATATTATAACTACATCAATATTCATCTCTTCACTCCTTTTTGTACAATATACACAACAACAACATTAGTATATACAACAATAAAACAAAATCCACGATGAATATATAACTCTATCTTCTACATCGAGCTGCACCTATATAACCAAAAACAAAATCAAAAAAATCAAAATTCATACAAGTTACCAAATAACAACAACAAAAACAATAATATTGTAACACAACTATAACGACATATATTATATTCTCAAAACTCAAAGTTATACCTTATAATAAAACTCTCAACTCCATAACAAATTGGCACCAATCCTCCATAAGTTCATCCAATTGATCTTTGAGTATGAAGCACACTTGAATTCATCAAAGTACTACATAATAATATAACATAGTATGATTTAATTAAAATACTAAGTCATTTTATGAGAAATATGAAAATAATCCTAAGTTAGAAATTCATACCGTGGATGGAATCTCTAATCGGTCCAAAAGAATAGTTTCTTTCATAAACCTCAACATAAAATAACCGCAATCTACACCATTGCGCTGACGAGGACACTACACATGGAAAGAAAATACGGATATACATCAAGATATCACCTTAACTTGTTTTATCAAGTATCATCGCTATAATAATCAAAACTGTGAAAATCTATACCTCCACTTTGATCCAAGAAATATTGTTGACTCTACTCCTTGGTACTTGAATATCTCTTGTGCTCGAAAACTTTGTAGAATTGCTATAATAAAATAATAACGAATATTTAGAACTATCGCACATAAATAATTAAATATACACAGTAATATTTTGGAACAATGTCACTTACGTGTCAATCGTCTTCTTCATATCTGAGTATGTTGTCCAATCATTGCCCAATGAATCCAGATAATATACAATTTCTCTCACAGGATTAATTGCAACCAATAACCAGTGTCCACTGAATATTAAACAAAGGTTAGATGGAAATTTTCTGCACAACGTTAAAAAATGAAAAATTATAATAGAGGTAATTTAGAATGAAAATCTTACTTGGGGCCAGTATTATATGGTAAAAAGAACAATTTTTCTGTATCTTTGCTGGCCATAATTAAACTGAGCACAAATGCTATTACTTCATCTGGTTTTGCGATTATTGACCTGCATGGACAATGTTGGGATTTATGAAAGCGAATCTGGACTCTAATCCACGCGGGCGAATCAACTTGTCATACAAAAACCTTAAATAAAAACATGATTAACATTAATTATTCATTGAAAAGAGTAAATAAATTTTGCTAATTAATTAAACAAAGTTGATTGGAGTATACCTGATGTATGTATTGATAACAGCCATGCCTAATGTCAAGTGTCCAAAAACTTGTTCCAAATCCTCCTTACCAATTGCTGTCATGCCTTCAGAACCATAAATCCCTTCATGCAGGGGTATAAGAGAAGTACCACCTTGCGAATAGTTGTGAAGCTTATAAATGTCTGAAGGCACGACCTATATTGTGAAGTAGTTTTCTTTCTAGCCCGAACCTCTTAGCAACACTCTTTGTTTATGTGGGAATGTTGCTAATTACAGGCTCCTTACCCCTACTTACAGCTTCAATCTCTTAGCAGGAATAATCTAAATATCATAAAATTAGAGTGGTCAAGTATAGGACGACAAATTAACATTATCTAAGCATAAATATCATATAACTTTGTTGTACATGTTTTTTTGCTGTCACTGACTCCTCTGGCCGCGTAATCCCTTTATCTTTTGGTTTGGGTTTTGTAGGAGTCTAACATTACCATGCAAAAAAAATGTAAGTAAACGAACGTAAAAAATTTGAGTACTAAAAGGTTCAAAAGGTTTTAATTATACCTCATCATCTATGCGAACAAGCCTTGACGGCCATGCAACCAAACGCTCCTATTGCCTCTCCCACCAATGTTGCATCTGAAACTTCATATGGGATTGGTAATAATGCACCCTCCTCTAAAGCAATATCAATCGACACTTCAAATATCCAGAAGGAGCGGTTTATGATGAAGTACTTCTCCCAGAGTGTTATGGACTTTTCCCTTGCCAACCATGCGATAAGTTGGTGTCTCTAAAAAGAGTTGACAAGGTGAAATGCCCTAAAATCAATAATAAATATGACATCGTTAATGTGTATATATGTCAGTTAAATAAATTACACTACTTTAATTTCATAATAATATATGTAAGTACCTCGGGAATACTCGGTTGAGCTGCACAATTGACACTAGCTATGTCACTAGCTTCTTTAACACCCGAAGCTTCCCTTTCTGATTGGTATTTTCTTGCTTTTTCCTTCCTCAATTCAAGAACTTCAGCTTCTAATGCATCCAACCCGGCCTTGCAGTTCTTTATTGCTAGCCAGATTTTGTCTTTGGATTGTTCTTTTTCAAGGAGGTTGGAGTAACCCATGTCCTTTACCCCTCACCCGACCAGAATACTCACAAACATCTAATGCTCAACTAAGTATGCTCCTGCAATCATCTGGTGGAGATGTAGACTGAGACAGACTCTCCTGAAATTCATATGAATATTGGAAAAACATGAATACTATATGTTAATAAATTTTGATTTAATTAGAATTAATGTTATACTTACGCATTTTTCAAAAATTTGTTGTACATCTTCTTTGAGAACTCCATCCTTAACCACACGGGCAGCCTTCCACAAAACAGCTCCGGGAAGAGATGTTTCTGACTACTCTCCTCTTTTAACTACACATTACATAAAAAACAAGCTCAGTTATAACTATTGATAAACAAGTATATCATTGCAATTTGTAAATACTTACTATTTTTTTGTTCTAATCGTGCATATCCCAAACGCCCTTTTTTGTATGGATATGCGGGAGATGTGCTCTTAGACGATTTACTTCATTAACACTCTGAAATTTTGGGGTTTTCTGTTTGGCTTAAAAACATCCCATTCTTTAACTGAAATCACATCCGCATATTCTGATGACGCTCTGCATCAACAAATTTTTTCGGCATCTCTAAGATATTTTCTGTTTAAATATGTTCTAAACCCTCTCAGTATTTTACCGGCCAATCCAAGACAATAATCTTTTCTTTTGTCATCAATGTTGAAAGACCTCTACAAAAAACATACACAAAGTGCGTTAGTATAAGTAATTTAAAGACATAATTTAAAGTACATAATCGTATTTAAAGACATAATTTAAAGTACCTGTATCTCACTCCAGATTTTGTTTTTAGCATCATTCAGCTTATCATCTCTCCACTCATCACAAGTTATTGGAATTTCTCTCCTTACAAGTGTGCCAATGTAACTTGTCAATTTAGAACTGTTAGGCTCAATAATTGGTCATTTGGACTCCAATGCACATCATATTTTATACCCTTATCTCTATCACGAATGATATTCTTCATTATAGTTTTTCCTCTTTTTATTTCTTTTTCTACTCCCTTACTGGATTTTCCTCCATCATTGTCTCCATCATCAATAGATCATCGTGAGGGTGCTCCTCGTTACTAGCCATCTAACCTGTAATAAAGAAAAACATTAGTATCTAATGACAAATATTTAATTCCAAATATATAATTCCAAATATCTATTCAGTAAATACTGGTGGATGTCGGCATAAAGATTTTCACAATTTTGATCAATACAGATATTCCAATACTAATTGGAGTTGTGGCGGTATGAGTAAATAACTATATCAGTATTGACAGCTTCTTCCAATACTGTATCGTCCCGCTCATGACCGTTTTAAAACATTGTTTTGGATTAAAAGGTTGGAATTTGGCTTTGGCTAAAGACTGGGGACAGGTTTTGTCCATAGATAAACTTTTCAGATCAATGCAATAGCATTTGAATAACATAACAAGTTGAGATTCTCGCAATGCCACTGGCGTCACTGGCATTTTTGTTTGACAGTATACTACTAAAAATTGAAGAGTGTGATTGAAGCTCTTCAAATGAAGGTTACTTGATTTAGAGCCCAGTACACCATTATTCCATTAATAGTGTCACTTTTTTAATACTAACACAATCATTCTTTGCATAAAACCCCAAAGGGTATTACTAACATGTTCCCTTAGGGCACCAATTTTAGTTAGGAATCATGAAATATACTTCCATTTCAAAATTACTAGCAAGTACTCTTTGACAAGAAAAGATTAAATA